>OY731403.1:13721270-16121270 GCA_963425845.1 Sphenostylis stenocarpa | reverse complement strand
TTTTCTCTTCTAAATTTAATTATGAATAATAAAAACAAAACAAAATCTAAGTGGATAAAAATACATAAAATGAAAAAAAAAAAAAAGTGGTAAACCAAGAGTAGGACCGGCAAGTGCAACTGTCCAGGTCCACAGTAACATGGGCCCATGGGTCCAAAAATTATTTATATTTATAATTGTAACATATTTTATGTTTTTTTTTCTCTTCTTTATTAATTTTTTTCGTACTCTTTTAATTACACATTTTTTATTTTCTCTTTTGAAACTCTAAAATTAATTATTTTTAATAATTTATAATTTCATAAATAAATATTTATATTTTAAAATTAATATATACATTAACTGCAATAAATTAAGATACAAAATATAATAAAAATACAAACACACGGCATCTGCCTCTGTATTTCTGTTAGTTTTGTAAATAAGTTAAATTTTTTGTTTTATTTTATGTAATTTTTGTATTAAAAAGGTATTATTACATTAATATTAAATATTAATGTTATGTTACATGTTCATATAAGTGTGAATTACATGAACTTTTAATTTTCGCTAATATATGAAGTATTCATTCACTACTGCAGAAAAGGTTTTTTACGTCGGTTAAAATGGGTCATCTACGTCGATTAAAGCAGCGACATAGATACAGGGATCATAGAAAATAAGTCTTTCTACGTCGGTTAGTCAGGAAACCGACGTGGAAAAGCTTACTTTCTATGTCGGTTAACACTGATAACCGACATAAAAAATCTTACTTTCTAACTTTCTATGACCCCAGTATTTATATCGATTAACAGTAACCGTGATTGTATGTGATATCAATGTCGGTTATGCTTATAACCGACATAAAATGTTAAACTTTCTACGTCGGTTATGTCATTAACCGACGTAGAAAGTACTTTCTACGTCGGTTAATGACATAACCGACGTAGAAAGTGTTTTTTTTTTACAGAGCCTGCATTTTCTTCACAGATCCTACCTTTCTTCGAGTAGACCTGCCTATTCATCATAGTTTCAGACAAATATTCACAGTTCCAAACACTTGTACAGACAGATATGCACAATTCATATATAGTTTCAGGCAGATATATATGTACATATATGAAACATATTGAAATCAATATATATGTACCTAGATCAGTTCCAGATAGTTCATTTACTTAAACGAATGTAAATTTGCTAACTTAAATCAATTCAATCAAAATTGTTACAAGTCAAATTTGCTATGAAGATTGAATACTTAAAAGGAAAGAAGTTCACTGCTCTCTAATATCGTCTAACACTTCAATCTTCAATGGAGATAAGTCTGTAAATTCCTACATATTGAAACATTTCAGATTTAGAAACCATTTACATAATTGGCATATTTGACTTAATTATAGTATATTTACCTCCCTCCATGAGTCAATAATATTTTTGGCTACGATGGTGTGCATGTGCTTCATCACATAATACCCGCACTCATGGCTTCCCGGTTGGTGTGGACACTACAAGTTAAATACATGTCAGATTAACTTTAAATGAAAAATTGAACAACAGTAAGAGGAATGTTTGGTCACCTTTGGTGCAATATACGTCAACTTCTTTCTAGCATGAGATGTAAGGCCTTGCAACCTTAGGTGAGCTTCCAAAGCTCTACAAAAGGACAAATAATTTTGGTGTAAGTGCACATATGATACAACAATTAAAAAAACCAAACTTACGCGTCTATGTGCTTTCTAATATCCAACTCATTTGGTTTCTTGTGTAATGAACACAAGAGAATCACAACAAATTGCCGAGGAACAATGATTATGAGCTGCCAATGACCCCTGCACGTTGAAATAATATTAGTAAAATTTCAGTTTTACATAAATGTGCATTAATTTATAAGATGTATGTATACTTACTGATGCAAGTAAGGTGCTAAGTAGACTTCTTTGCCCCCATTTTGAAATGTCTCTATTAAGTACGTTTGTCCCCATTTTGAAATGTCTCTATTAAGTACATTTGCACCTCTTCAGCTTTATTTCCAACGGACTGAATGGCAACAGGGTCAACAAATCCATAGATAAAGACAATCTTCCTCTCAACACACAAACGATGTAAATACCTTCAACATTGAAAATAAATAAAGTTATAAAATAATGTACCAGTGAGAATATCAAAAATATGTCACGTGATTGGATATTTTAATCTTTCAATAGGAAGTTCTGTCCTACAATGGATCATTTCATGACTGACTCCAATCAAGGCTAACCGTATTGTTTCACATTAGGGTGAGCATAAGCTATGATAGTTTTCACTTAAAATGAAATAACTACATTATAATACAAATCTAATTTTCAAAATCAAAATCACGAAAGAATGTCTACAGAAACACATTCAAATGACTAAACTACTTACAATACGTCTCTAAATTAGTTAAAGGCACCCGTGATCTTTCCATCTCTTGACAACATTATTACATACCCATATTCAAAACTATAAACCTACAATGGCTAAAGCAAGCACGAAAACTTACCTCTTGAAGACCTACAGAGGTGGCAGGTGGCGTGACGTGCAGAGCTGGGTGGGGAGAAACGTACACAGGCGACGGGCACTAACGACAGTAGCAGCAGGCGGCACGACGTACAGAGTTGGCAGGTGGCGTGACGAGCAGAGCTGGGTGGGGAGAAACGTACACAGGCGATGACGTTCGTAGAAGAGACAGAGAGAACGGGGAGCTCTGCTATGGGTGAAGTGATGAAATGAAGTGTCGCGACAGACGTAAAACAGAAGATACTATGTCGATTGCCCTAACACCCGTCATCAAATACACTTTCTATGTCGGTTAAAATTTACCCGACATAGAAAGTGAATTTTCCACTTACCATGTCGGTTACCTATTACCCGACATAAAAAGTTTATGATTTTATTACAAAATTGCCACCGCACTACATACTATGACGGGTGGACTACAACCGTAATAAAAACTCGTCATATAATGCTATTTTTCCACGAGTGATTGATGTATGATGATAGATTTAAAGTGTTTAATCTTTATAACAAAGAAACACAACTAAAAATTAATATATCAATAGTATTGGTTTAATATATAAAAAATTACAATTTCTAATAAAAATACTAGACTAAATATATTTATATAATAGATATTTAATATATATATATATATATATATATATATATAATAATAATAATAAATCTTACCCATAAAATCTAAGGATGGGAATCATAGTTTAGAGGAAAAACACAAATAGAAGTAGAAATGTTCAACACATAAATGAAATGAATAAGAGGTGTTGGCCACACTTTGCCATTTGCTTTTAAATAAATCATTGTCTATTTTGACATGAAACTTTAAATAACGAAAGATTCATGAATCACGTATTATTATGCATGCAAATAAATAATTAATCAAGTTCTTACGAAAAAAGAAAAATAAAAGTTTTGTGATATATTTGTACAGCGTTTTTGTGCTTGAAATTTCAGACATTGCTGCTGTCACAATGGCGCGTGGAACTGAGAATTCACATTTGTCGTAGTCTACCTTGGATGTTACTCCTTCACTTCTCTTCTCCTCCACACAAACATTTTGGAATGAAAAGTCTTTGGCTTCTTGAGAAATCGGGTAAAAGTGTCTTCTTTCAAGACTTTGGGGCCATGAGAAGCCAAATTGGAAGTCAAATGGGTCCTCAATAATTGAGTTCAGTTTGAACTTATCCTCAGTTTTCTAATCTTCCAATTTCTCTTTTGTTACGACAAGGCCACATACTTCTGATATTGTTCTTGAAAGAGAAAGACCATCTGATTAAAGATAATTAATTATTGGACCATACAGGAGAATTGGTAGATTCTGTTCACAATAATTAAGATTTAAGGGAAAGAGAATGATGAAACTAATTAATGGTCCACACTACCTGCATGCACTTTTTTTTTTTTTTTTTGTCAATATTTGCTTAATTAAGCTTCACCCTTTCAGTGTCAACTTTTTTGTTGCTGATTTATGATAAATATTTTCTTGAATTATATGCAAACTTGAGTGATACTACATATTTCTCACTTGTATTTTGAGGGATTAACAATATTTAATATATCCTCGACTAAAAAAAAATTATAATATCATCTTTAATTTAATTTGTTAAATTATTTAAATTATTTAATTTTTTATTTATATTTAACGTAAAATTTCAACTTATATTTTAATTTTTAATAATTAATAAAAAAATTTAAGATCATAATTATTATTTTGAAAATTATATTAGACCAGCCTATTCAATGTCTAATCTAAAATAAATATATTATTTTTAATTAAATTTAGACAAAATAAAAAAATTAGTATAAAATCGATTAAATTAATGAATTGAATCAATTTTGATAAAAATAAAAATTTAAAGATCAATTATTTTTATAAAAAAATAATATTATTTAGTGTATTATTTTATCTAATATTAGTTACGACAACTTTAAAATAATAAATATTTTATTTTATTTTAATAATTATTTATCTTACAATTTTAAATTTATTTTATATTTTTAATTTACAATTTTTAATTTATTTTATATTTGTAATTTTTATTATGATTTAAAAAAATTATAACAATAATTTTTATTTTATTTTTTATAAAAAATTGTTATTATAAACTTATTATATTATAAAAATATTATTTTATTATATTAATCTTATTGATAATCAATCTCAGAAATTTTATAATATATATATATATATATATATATTTAATTTTAATTTTTTAGTTTTTATATTTATTTATTACATATTGCCCCTTTTTTTTATGCTTGATATTAAATTATATTAGGCGCCATCCACAAATAAACAAATGATGTAGCATTATGAACTCGACCAAATTTGTACCTTATAACACTGGTCATTGATTTAGGCCAGAAAGAGCTTTGAAGTTACGTCGACAAAACGTTGTCGTTGAAGAAGCTCTCAATTATATTGTAGGTCCTCAACTTACGTTGACCATAGTAAATAATTAGCTTTTTATTTGGTCCAAAATATATTATCCAAAATATATTTTATTAATATAACATTACGTTGGACAACATATTTATCTTTGAAATAAAGAAAAAATTGTATATTATTAACACATACTTGTTTAAAAAGTTATATTTCTTAATATATATATATATATATATATATATATATATATATATATATATAAAATTTTAATTTCGATTTGTTCAGTGGGTTGGATATATACATTTTAGTTAGAGTGTATATGATTTGTCTCGTCCACTAATTCAATTTAATATTGATTTTGATGGGTTTCAATTTTAGAAATTTAATAATATATTTTTATGGTAAGTTTGAGATATTTTTAGAGACTTTTTAATCTGGTATAACATATAATGTATTGTTTTTAAAGTGTTGTATATTAATAATATTATTTTTTTATTTAATAGATATATATTGTACAACTAAGTACCAACATATCAATGGTGTTTGGTATTAGGGTGGACCACTGCACCAACCTTCTACCCAATTTGTTTTTTCTCAATTTATATTTAGACTTTAATTTTCTATATAAAGAATGGATATGTTTTTTTATTTATTGAAATGGATAGGATTAATTAGTATTAAGTGGAATGATATATTTTTTTTAATTGAATTTTATGAAAAATGAATATCAGTTTTATTAATAATTTTTGTAATGTTATGTTAATAATTATATATATTGAAATTCTTATTGTATGTATAATATTTAATGTAATATTATATATTAGTTAGTATTTTAACTATTATATGTTAAAATAAAATTGTGACATATACTATTGATGATTTCTTAAATTATATATAATTTTATAAAGTTTATTTATTTAAATTTAAGGTTTAGATGAATTATTTTTATGAAATTGGTTAAAGATATAATTTTCTAAAATTTTCTAAATAATTGATGGCATTGGGAGGGTCCCAAAATTATCTTCCAAATTAGACTCCCCCATTCTAAACTCCTTTACTTTGTTTTTTCTCTCCATTTCTACTCAACAAATACTCCCCAATTCTTCTCTCTCAGAGTATCACCTAAGTTCTAACAAAATTTTTACATTAATTAAAAAAAAATACAAACATTTAATATTATATAAATAAATTAATTATCAATATTCATTTAATTAAATATAACAGCAAACTTTGTGTTTATTCCAACCTTTTCTCACTAAACCAAATAATTTCCCTTTTTCTTGATTTTTTTTAAATTTTTTTTTCTTCCCTAATTTCCCATCCTTTCAAACAATAAACACTTAGTCACCACCGTATTATTTTAACTTCAGCCACTCCAATCATATTTCAATTTGCAATTATTGTTAAAAAAATAACTAAATAAAATTGAATTAAATTATATAAACTAGTTCCACAAATTTAATTAATTTGTTATTCTATTTTATTTTAAAATCACACCGTTTCTAGATATCTGCGAAATTAAAAAAAAAGGTTTACAAATAATTATGAATTAATATAACATATAGTGAATTACACGCCTATAGATAAGATAAATCTAAATTAATAATTTAAAGAATTGAAAACAATTAAAAATTAATTATAATAATATATTCAATTTATTTAAACAATTATATAATTGAGATTAATAAATCAAATTTGAAAATAAATTTTAAGATAATTCAAGTCATCCACTTATTTTCTTTGGAGATGCTGTAACCAGATTGTTTAGAGTCAACGTGTGTTCTTGTCCGACCATTAATGAGTATTGTCTGGATCTGATCTGAGCTTCTCCACTTTATTGGATTCACCACTCTCCATACCGCGGATGTGCAACAAAATCACATGTTTTCACATATCCAGCTGTGTTTTCGCTTGTATTCCTCTATTTCAAAAATACGTAATTATCATTATATAAATTAATGAAAATGTTAATTTAATAACTTTTTAATATTTTTTAATCATATCTTTCTCATTTTATTTTTCTCTCTACCAAACTATTGATAACAATTTATTTTCTATCTCCATAATAAAGTTTTAATTTTTTTTTCTTCTTTCTTAAAAAGAAACAAGGTGAAAATGTCTCTCATTTTATTAAAAATGTATTTTTTTATTTGATTTTAAAATTATGGGAATTTTTTTATTTTTTATCAACAAATTTAATATCACTTATATATATTTTGCATCTTAATTTAAAAAAATTACTATTTTACAAAAATAAGTTTTCAAACAAATTTTAATTATTTAATATAAATCACAAATCCAGAGAGAGAGATAGTGAAGATATTAAACATAAGAATTTTATGCTCTTTTGTCATACTTAAATACTAATATGTGTTAGTATTGTATTATTAAATGAATCTTCAATCCCTTGTACAGAGTCTTCAATTCTCTTAATCTTTTTTCATTACTGTAATTTTACCTAATTATCTTATTTTCTTATTAGATTTATTACATTTTAATCAAATACAATTTTCATTGTATTTTAATTATATATACAATTTTTTGCATTTTAATTAGATACAGATTTCAATCCACATGTATAATATCAATGGAGTAAGATGCAAATTATAATTCATTTTAAGTTATGATATTTTAATTATTTTTAAACTTTTAAAAAGTAAGGATATATTTATTAAAAATTAATTAATACAATCTTAAACTTTACCATCTTGTATTTTTTTTTAAATTGTTTATCATTTTCTTTTAAATTATATGAAGTTTAAGATGGACTTCTATTATTTTTAATTAAGTTATTAGTATTTTCCATTAATACTTTTATTATTTTATTATTATCTCCATCTAAAATTACTTTCGCTAATTTGTTATCTTTTCTTCATAATAAATATAATTAAAAATATAATAGTATAATTAATAAAATTTCAAATTTAACAAACTATGTATATTTATAACGAAAAAAATTCTTATCAAAACATTTTGAAAGGCTCACCGAAAATCTATTACTAAACACTTATTTAAAGATTACAACTCAATATATTATAATTTCTTTAATAGATTTCCTTAAGTTTCCTTAAAATATTAACTTCCAATTTTGTTAATAGATGTATTAATTAATTTACAAAATATTCTTAACATTTTAATATTTTCTCAACCCAAAATAATTTATAATAACTTATTATCGATTTCGATATATATTGAGAGTTTCATATTATTTTAAAATTAAGATTAAGAGTAATTCTTAAATATTATTTTTCTTAAATTTATTAAGATATTAAAATGAATAATATTTTAAATATAATAATCAATTTTAATTTAACGATATTATTATAATAAATATAAAATTGAATCTATCTTTATTGAATAAAAAAATATATTTATTTTAAAAAAATATATTATAAAAAATAATTAATATAAATTTAAAATTCACGAATAATAAATAATTAAAGAGATTTTTTCAAATAGTCATTGAAACAAAAAAAAAAAGGAAGTATAACTCATTTATAAAAAATGAATGTTACCATTGGTTGTAATATAGATATTTATCTTCTAATCTCAGACAGAAATTAACTTTCTTGAATTTGAAATCGTAAACTTAGTTTATTCATAGATAGAAATGACAATATCTTTAAATGATTGACCATTTGGAAAGAAATTTAATCGCCACACTTAAAAAAGGACGAAACCAGCAGCTTAAGCTTCATTGACCCAAATCGTTCAGACCAAAGTCTTGCATTGGAAAGTCTGCGGGTCCCACATCGCTGGCAAGAGGAACTTCCTCCCATTCCCGCCGTTCGCATTGTAGCTCGCCCCCGTCCTCCGGTCCACCAGAACCCGACCCGGGTAACCTGGATACGCTGCGCTCCCGAAAATCCCCACGCACGCCGAAACGGCCTCCAGCGGCGCTGTCGGAGGACCCTGAAAAAAGCCACCGTTGAAGGGGTTCGTCACAGTTCCCGCCAAAAGAGTTGCAATGTTTATGATCATGCCGTCCACGCCAACGTCGCCGTTAGGCGCAACTAACGGCGGCGTCTGTGGGCCGAAAGTGGGCCTGTGGAAGGGCCAGGCGCATTGCCCGGGACATTGGGCCTCGGAGTTGCCGACCCAGACGTAGGGGATCCTCCCGTTGATGGAGCGGTGGGTCCCACAGCGGCTACTGCAGAAGCCGTCCACTGCAACGTCGTTTGCGGTGAGAACGAGGTTGATTGCTGAAAGGTCGTTGAAGCGTGAAGCGAGGTTCAGTAAATTGTTTTCGTTGAGATGCTTCCCGAGGGAATATCCTTCCATGATTTGCTTCCCTACGACGAGTGTAGTGGAGCCGCCCTTGTACTTCTCCGTCGTCTGCCACCACGAGGCGACGGAGGGAAGTTGGGCTCCGGCGGGGATGCTCAACGAGTTGACGAAGTCAACGATTATGGAGCGTTGGGTTGGGGTGAAGCTCCCGTACCATAATACATTAACGGTGAAGCGCCCCTTGAGAAGCGCGCCGTTGTGGTAGTTGAGCACCAGCTTCTCCTGCTCCGCTTCCACCCCCATTCTAGGGTTTAGCATTAGCA
The DNA here is from genome assembly GCA_963425845.1 of Sphenostylis stenocarpa. NCBI lineage: Eukaryota > Viridiplantae > Streptophyta > Magnoliopsida > Fabales > Fabaceae > Sphenostylis > Sphenostylis stenocarpa. Next base: position 16,111,820 of record OY731403.1, on the reverse strand, counting down.
GAACACAACACAATGCCATGCCCAACAAATATTTCGAAACCATTTTGATATCCGAGAAAGAGAAAGAATGGAGATTGTGTGTGTTGTGTGCATCAACATGAGAGAATGGGAAGAGGTATTTATAGATGATTGTAGCGTCCTTTTTGGCATCACAACCCGCATGCTCAACTTCATTGCGTTTACTAACACGCTCCTATTATTTCTCTCTAATAATTTATTTATTGCAATTTCACATTTTTAAGACTATAACTTAAAAAATAATAAATACATTTTTTAAATATCAGTTTTGTCAACAGTTATGCACTGTACCTGACAAAATATAAATTATAATAGATATAATTTTTTCATTTTATATAATTCTTTTCCTCCTAACTAGTTTTTTTTGTGATATTTTTTTTATATTTTTTATCATTTCCTTTTTAATGTTTTGCTTAAATTGAAAAGGAATTTTAGAAAAAAATAATGCATTTATATTGAGAAAAAAAATGAATATGAGTGAAAAAGAAAATAAATTAATTGACTTAAGGTAAAAGAGAAGTGAATATTGTATATGAGTAAAAAAATTGATAAATTTGTGATTTAATGTTATTATATTTTATTTTTAAAAGACATGAAATGATTTGATTGGGAAAATAGGTGTATGGTAAAGGGAGTTGTGTGGATAAATTAATTATAAAATAAAATTAATTATATTTTATTTCTAATAATAATAAAACTGGTCATTCTGGCACTGATTCAATAATAATTAGTACATCTTATCATTATGTGTATAAAAGTTAAGATACTCAATCTGTTAAAATTATTTGATTAAGAAAACTTCAATAACAAATGTATGTATTAATAAGATATAAACAAGGAATTAACTTAAATATAAGTTAAGAATTAGTGTTAATTAATTTAAAGCAGTAACTAATATAAATTCTGAAAAAAAAAACTGAAGTGAATTATTATTTAAATTTACTTAAAAAAAATACTTTTTTATTGGAATTATATGATTTAAACTCAATTATAATTTGTAAAATAAAAAAAATGTGTTGTTAATATATAATAGTTTAACAATTTAAACAGCTGAAATAATTAAAAAGCAATTAAAATAATTGACTTATTCAAATTATAATACAGTTGATTTTAATTTATTTAATCAAATATATAGTTGAATTTAGTTCTATCATTTTTGTTAAGATTAATCTAATTTTAAAATAGTTTCATTGATATATGTTGTTTATTACAATGGAAAAATAGGATACACTTCACCTTCAATCCGCCCCAGTTAATACAAAAATTTGTGCTAAGTGAAAGTTAAGGTAAGGGTTTCAATATGATTTTTAATTTGTGAGTTAATTTATAAAATTAAAATAAGATTTTGATAAAATAATAATAAAAAATGTAATTTTTAGTCAAAATGAACCCAATCAATTTAATTCGTGAGTTGAACAGACTTTTGTCAGTTTAATTGGGGATTGACCCCTGACTTTTTATTTAAAGTTTTAATAATTAAATTTATTGTATTTTTGCGTAAGTATGTATAAATATATATAAAAAAAATGTTTATTGATTCCATTTATCTAACTCATCTAATTTTATAATTAAAAAAAATAAAAAAATAAAAAGCCTAACAAATATTTTAATAAATAAACAACCTAATCCACTAACCGTAGTTAATTAAATCGCGTTATAAAATTACTAGACTAAAAGTGAATTGGGTAACAACTAATCCATTGACACTAAAATTTCCGAAAATCCATAGGATTTTTGGGAACGATAAACTAGGGTTTTCTAACGGATGTTTTTTTTTTCAATTTATCAAAATAGATAAATTTTAAAAAAATTTATGAATTCAACGTGAACAAATCGTATTTGATGACTATTTCAATTTTTTAATTAAAAAAATACTAATACAACTTAAAAATAGTATTATTTTTAAATTTTATATTATAATAATAATTATATTAATAATAATATTTGTTATTATTAATAATAAAATAAATAATAATATTCATATTAATTATTTTATTACTAAAATAATAATATTATTAAAATGTAATATAATTATAATTATTAATATTATTATATTATTAATCAATGCTCCCCATTAATATATTTTTTAAAAATTAATTACTTATTTACATCCCATTCAAAACATATATTTATTAAAGTTTTCTTTTAGTCGGATTACATTAAAGCATAGTATTATTTTTTTTTAAATTATATTAAAATTATTAATTGCATTAATATAGGCTGTCTTGAATTTATTTTAAAACTGATTACTATTTAGGTAAGTTATCTTAGTCAAATTATTTTAAAATATACATTTATTAATTTTTTAACTTATATTAAAAATCCTAATTAGCAATAATATTCTGATACCTGAAATTAATTAGATTTAAATGGATTATATTTAAATTTACAATGTAATCATTAGAGTTAATTAATAAAAAATTAGTGGTAAATGGAATTACAATACGCGCTTAGTATTATCTATAAATACCTCATCCTCTACTCTGATGTCCCTCGTCCACAACACACACAATCTCCATTCTTTCTCTTTCTCAGATATCAAAATGGTTTCGAAATATTTGTTGGGCATGGCATTGTGTTGTGTTCTGCTAATGCTAAACCCTAGAATGGGGGTGGAAGCGGAGCAGGAGAAGCTGGTGCTCAACTACCACAACGGCGCGCTTCTCAAGGGGCGCTTCACCGTTAATGTATTATGGTACGGGAGCTTCACCCCAACCCAACGCGCCATAATCGTTGACTTCGTCAACTCGTTGAGCATCCCCGCCGGAGCCCCACTTCCCTCCGTCGCCTCGTGGTGGCAGACGACGGAGAAGTACAAGGGCGGCTCCACTACGCTCGTCGTAGGGAAGCAAATCATGGAAGGATATTCCCTCGGGAAGCATCTCAACGAAAACAATTTACTGAACCTCGCTTCACGCTTCAACGACCTTTCAGCAATAAACCTCGTTCTCACCGCAAACGACGTCGCAGTGGACGGCTTCTGCAGTAGCCGCTGTGGGACCCACCGCTCCATCAACGGGAGGATCCCCTACATCTGGGTTGGCAACTCCGAGGCCCAATGTCCCGGGCAATGCGCCTGGCCCTTCCACATGCCCGCTTTCGGTCCGCAGGGACGCTCGTTGGTTGCGCCCAACGGCGACATTGGCGTGGACGGCATGATCATAAACATCGCAACCCTTTTGGCGGGAACTGTGACGAACCCCTTCAACGGTGGCTTTTTTCAGGGTCCTCCGACGGCGCCGCTGGAGGCCGTTTCAGCGTGCGTGGGGATTTTCGGGAAAGGGGCGTATCCGGGTTACCCGGGTAAGGTTTTGGTAGACCCGAAGACTGGGGCAAGCTACAATGCGAACGCCGGGAACGGAAGGAAGTTCCTCTTGCCGGCCATGTGGGACCCACAGACCTTCCAATGCAAGACTTTGGTCTGAACGAATCATTTAAATTTGGCGCCTAAATTTCTTTTTACATGATCAATCAATCATTTAAATATATGAAACGAATCAGAAGAAAGATATTGTTATTTTTATTTATGAATAAACTAAGTTTATGATTTGAATTCAAGAAAGTTAAATTTCTGTCTGGATTACATGATAAATACATATCATATTCAAACAATGCAACGTTATACTTGGGAAAAGCACTACGATGAAATTTAAAAAAAAATTATTGATTTGAGTACTTTTTTTAAAAATTATATAAATAGGTAAATCGTACTGATAGGTCCACTGTAGAATCCCATTATTAAGTACAATTTCAATTTTTCTTTTTCTTTTTATTATTATTATTTTTTATCTTTATGTAAAATCGTGTTATACATTCTTTTATATATATAGTAATTATTTTTATTTATATATATATTATTATTATTATTAAATTTATTATAAACAAATAAAATAATTAATATTTATTATGAATATATATATATATATATATATATATATATATATATATATATATATATAATTCTGTGGATAGCACTGTTGAAATGATTCACGTAAATAGTATAAATTTTATCATTGAAGGTTAAATTCCCACCTTTAAAAATAATAAATTTTAAAATATAATAATAACAATTAAATATATATATATATATATATATTTATATAAAATAAATATATAAATATTATATATATATATATATATTTTTTTTTAATTTTATTTATATAATTATATGAAATAAATATAAATATATTTTTTTATATAACATAAAAATATATTTATATATATATAATTATAATATTAAAATATTTTTATAAATATAGTAAATATAAATATATTTAATATATATATATATATATTATTTAAATATATTTTTATATTCTTATAAATATAATAAAATTTAATAAATATATGTTTATATCTTTCTACTTAATATTTTTACATAAATAAATTATATATATTATTTAAATATATTTTTAATATAAAATAATTTTAGTAAGTAAAATTAATATTTTTTTTATAGAAATATATAAATAATTTTATTATATTTTAATATATTTATATATATTTTAATAAATATGATAAAAACATATTTATATTTTGTTATATACATTATTATAACTTTATTAAATATATAATATATATATTTATAAAAGTATATATAAATATATTAAACATATAATTATACAATATATATTTTATTATATATAAAATTATATATTTATATTTATTATATATTATATTTGATAAAGTTATAATATATATATATATATATATATATATATATTAATATAAGATTTATATAATATTTAAGTATTTATTTAATAAAAATATTTTTAGTAAATAAATATAATATATATAGTTTAAATATTTATTTATATAATTATATCATAAAAATATATTTATATAATTATATGTTTAATATATATTTATTTAAATATGTATTTATTAAATATTTAAATATATAATTATATATATATATATATATTATTTAATAAATTTATAATATATATAACAAAATATAAATATGTATTATCATATTTATAAAAAAATATATAAATATATTAAAATATAATAAAATTATTTATATATTTCTATAAAAAATATTATTTTTACTTACTAAAGTTATTTTATATTAAAAATATATTTAAATAATATATATAATTTATTTATGTAAAAATGTTATGTAGAATGATATAAATATGTATTTATTAAATTTTATTATATTTATAAAAATATAAATAAATATTTAGATATATATATATATATATATATATATATATATATATTAAATATAGTTGTGTTTACTATATTTATAATAATATATTAATAATATTATTATATAAATATATTTTTATGTTATATAAAAAATATATTTATATTTATTTCATATAATTATATAAATAAAAATATATATATATATATATATATTTAATTTTTATATTTGATAAATATTATTATATTTTAAAATTTTTATTAATTTTTAAGGTTTGAATTCGACATTCCAACCGAATTCCAACCATACAACAAAATTCATGCTATTTATTTAAATCATTCCAACAATGTGCTATTTGAATAATTTTTCTCCAATTGTGTGTTTGATGAGAAAAAAAATCGCATGTTTTTGTTTAATAATTAAAGCTCCTATTATTCTAGAATCTATTTTAAGATTGTAATAGAAAATATTTACATAAAGAGATATTTACAATAATTAGAATGGGTTCAGAACTATTGGGTTATACTGATTTGAGTTATTGTTTTGGTAGTCTCTCTCAAGTTAGATGTGTATAAAGATTAATCAACTCCAGTTTGGATACATTAGACTTGAAAAGATGAGGTGGTAATGTCTTTGTCAACAAGCTAAAGAGAATGAAACTGGTAGTAACCGCATGACACCTGTTTGAGCCTTTTCCCAAAGAAGATGATAATTAATTTCTAAATATTTTGTTTTCTCATGAATTTGATGTAATGTACAATGCACTTTGGTTGTCACAATATGATGTTGCAGGTTTGAAATAGCATATTTTAAATTTATTGAGAATATATGTGATTCATTGTAATTCACATGTACTTGTAGCAAGAACACGATACTTCACTTTCGAAGATGAACGAGACACTATATTTTTTGATCTTTTATTTTTCATGATGGTAGAGAGTTTCTAATGAAAAAACAATAACCCTTGATTGATTTGCATGAGTTAACATAAGTCACTCAATCTGCATCGTTAAAGTCAATTAAATGTATATGAGTGTCCCTCTTTAATTGTAGACCTTTGCTTCAGGTATTTTAAGACTCTCCTTGCAACACCTAGATCAAACTTTGTAAGATGAACCATAAATTGACTGATTTGTTGGGTTGCAAAAACAAAGTCAGAACGAGTTGTGGTAAGGTAAATTAGATAATCAACAAGATGTCTATAGGATAAAGATCATCGAGAAGATTACTAGAATCATCTTATCGCAACCATAATGAGTTGTCTATAAGTGTAGAACAAGGTTTATAACCCAACATTCCAGAATTCGTACGTAATTCAAGATTATATTTATGTTGTGATACATATATATCATCAACAAAGTGAGTTATTTATAGACCTAGAAAGTATTTCAATATTCCTAAATCCTTAATTCAAAAGTTCGGATGAAGAACATGTTTGATTTAGGTCATTTCATCAGTAGAGTTCTCAGTTAAAATAATGTCATCCACATATATTAACAAAACTATAAATTGATCTTCATTATGTTTAATAAATAAATTATGATATGCATGTGATTATTTGTAAACAAATGAAATAAGTATATTAGAAAGCTTTTCATACCATTTATGGCTAGCTTGTTTAAGGCCATATAGATATTTTTTTGATTTTGTGACTCTGGGAAGAGCCATGGCCTCGCAATCCTTGAGGATTTGACATATAAACCTCTCCAGACAAGTCACTGTGGAGGAAAGCATTACTTATGTCGAGTTATTGAAGTTGTCATTTATTTGCAAAAGTAAAAGCGACGATGACACGAATAATGGTCATTTTTACTACACGAGAGAATGTTTCAAAGAAATCAATTCCTTCCACTTGAGAAAAACCCTTTGTAACTATTCACGCTTTATATCATTCAACACTTCCATCTAATTTTCTCTTAATTTTGTAGATTCATTTTTATCCTATGGGTTTAACATTGGCTGAAGTATCAATAATTTCCAAGCTGTTGTTGAGCTTTAAAGCTTCAAGTTCATCTTTTATGGCTTCAATCCAATAGGGACTCAACCTTTTCTTGATAACTTCGAGGTTCAACCTTAGAGGATAAATTCATTAGATAGTGACACTCAAACTTAGAGATGTTATAATAATACAAAACAGACTGGAGAGGATACAAACATGTTGATGATAATTGATTTTGGCTTTGTCTCGATGCTCCAAATATATGCAAGGGGAACATTAGGTTTGATGGGTAAAGAAAAACATCATGAGACAAAGGGAGTAGGTGTAAGTTATGGTGCGAAGGAGTGTCAAGGGTGGAAGAAGGGAATTAGGTATCATAGATCGATGAGAACTTGATTGTGGAGATATCGAGAGAAGCTCCGATGGTGATGGTAAATGTTGATGTGGAGACATCGAGGAAAGTTTTGATGGTGATGACAAATCTAGATGTTGAGGTATCAAGGGAAGCTTTGGTGGTGATGGTAAATGTCGATGTGGAGACATCAAGGGAATCATCAACAGTGATGGTAAATCTGGATGTGGAGGTATCGAGGGAAGCTTCGATGGTGATGGTAAATGTTGATATGGAGATATCTAGGGAAGCTTTGATGATGATGGTAAATTTGGTTGGGGAGATATCAAGGGAGACTTTAATCGTGATGGTAAATGTTGATGTGGAGATATCAAGAGAAGTTTCGATGGCTATGAAAGTATTGGAAACTTTGATGGTGATGGTAAATGTCGATGTAGAGATATCGAGGGAAGTGTCAATTGTGATGGTAAATCTAGATTGACTATTTGTATTGGACTTTTCTCATGATGGGTTTGGGCATTAGTTGACATTTCTTGTTGGGTTTCCTTGGGGACTTGATTATTTTGAATAAAAAGGAAATATTAATTCATAAAATATGATATTTCTTTGAGACAAAAATTTCTCTCGATTGGAAATTGAAAATGATGTACCCTTTTGTTCCAATTTGAAATCTAAGAAAAATACCTTACTTAGATCTAGGATCAAATTTTTTATGAGGTTCATTAGTTGAAGAATAACATAAAGACCCAAATATTTTAAGCATTGAAAAATTTAGTTTATGATTATGAAAAAGCTCATAAGATTTTTGTTTATTAATCACTAGAGAAGATATTATGTTAATAAGGAATACTAAATGATTTATGATAAGACCTTAAATATTCAAGTAATTCAGATTGAAATATAAGGGTACATACAACGTTAAGAATGTATTGATGTTTTTTTTTTTACACACGCCATTTTGTTGAGGGGTGTAAACATAACTAGTGTATTAAATGATGCCCTTTCTGGCAAATAAATCTTTTAGAAAAAATCCGAGTTCATTATTTGAATGAATGTACTTTATCTTGGAATCAAATTGATTTTCTATTAAAACAATAAAGTTTTAGACATACATTTTTATTTTAGACTTTGACTTTAATAACACTACTCAAATATATCTACTAAAGTTATCGACAATAGTTAAAAAATATTTTACTTCATGAATGGAAGCTTTGGAAAAAAGACCCCAAATGTCCATATAGACAAGATAACAAATCTTCAAAGTTCTACTAATACTAAGTTTGTAAGGTAATTTTTTTTTAGCAAAATGAAAAATGTCATTATTCTCATTAACATGGAATAAAAGGAAATTGTTCAGGTAACATTTAAACGGTTTCTTGAAAGGTGTCTTAGTCTAAAATGCCAAAGATTAAAAGAAGAGATGGTGTGGACATTGTTATTATTGATGGAGATTTTATTTTGTTAAGGGACCTTAGCTTCTTTGTTGATGTTTAAATGGTAAAGACCTTGTTCTACATTAGTCAAACCAATCATATGCAATAAATGCTTATCTTATATAATATAATAGAAATCACCAAAGAAATTATCAGAAACAAAGAGGACATGGTGAAAAATGATATTTGGAGAAAGAAATTGGTTCTAGAAATATAAGTAGTAACAATGGATTTATTTGGTAAGCTAATTTGAATAGGATTTATTTTATAATAACTTGAAAAGCATTTTAAAGAGGAAACAATGTCATATCTGGCTCCTGAATCTATGATCCAAGACATACTTTATTTACGAGTGGTGGAAGAAGTATTGTGTGTAGTGTTGCAAAAATAAATAATATAACATTATAGTTAGAACCATTTATTTGATTGTAAGGGACTTGAGTGAGATTGACGCTTTTGGGCTGGACAAGGTTGTTCCCCGTAGTATCAGAAGCAGTGTTGAACTGTTGAATCAAGGCCATTAATGTTTGGTATTGAGCTTGGTCAAAGTAATAGGGCTTGAAGAAGCAATTGGTCCCTTTACTAGGTCAAAGTAATATGATTCACTGTTATTGAATCGAGGGCGACCAAGGTAGTCAGTGTAACCCCCTTACAAATTACATTTATTAATCCTAATTTATTATCTAAGTTAGTAATATTTTCAATATTCATAGAAGGTTAATAGAAAATATACCAAGTGAACAATTAATTTAGGTAAAATTTTATATTAAATCAAGTAACAAGTTCTAGTACAAAGTTTTCAAAATATTACAAGTCATAAAGTTACACTTATATGTTATACAATTCCCAACCTAAACTCTAGATTTTTGCATCTGACATCTATCTCTTGAACTATATATTCATGCATCACACATCACCAACATCTGGGATTGAAATTGAAATATTTATGGGGTTAGACATTTAATTTTATCCACAGCAAATAAAGCAAACATTCATACGATAAAATCAACCAATGAAACATTCTTTCTAATAAGTTCATAATTGCATATAAATATACAACCATATATAATTTAATTTGAAAATTAATTATGAGAAACAAATAAATCAATCATGGAATCATAATAGAGAATATCATACAAATCATGAATAATCTACAATTTCATCATGCAATATGTTTATGATATGCACATATGACTCAAAACGTAAAACTTTAAAATCATACTTTTGACTCAAAATCTAAAAAAATTATTTTTGACTCAGTGCTCCATGGAGACTCATATGAGTGTCTAGTGGAACCAGAGCTTAACATCACCTTGTCCAGTGATTCGACAATGCCCCACTAAACGCGAACAAGTAGACAGTAGTTGGAGTGTCAGTGCACCCGGCAGGCTACCATGACACATAATCAAATAAAGACTGACCACTTATGAAATTTCCCATGCCCAAACACTCCCTAGACCAGAGATCCATCCCCATAGACCAGAGGTCTTGTCTTACCTATTCTACTCCCCCATTTACTATCAGAGATTCTGGTAGCTCGATTCTCAATAATTCATTCTCATACATTCTCTGTCTCATTTGACCGGCCATTTTCATAGTCATATTCCACTACCAGATGCTCTTGATAGTAAATTGACTCATAAAAATATTTTCAAAATTCTGTTTTGCACATCATTATTACTATCAATCGTCCTTGGTAGCAACTTAAGAGAAATTTCCAAATACTTTTTTATAAAAACTTTTCTGTGACTTCCAGAAACATTTCATGCACTATGTTTATGTCTTGTATGAAATAAAACAATCTATCATCAATTAAGTACTTAGAAACATTTCCTTCATATATTCAAAATTTCAATTACAATTCATAGTTGTTTTAAACAAGACAATTTCTATTAATAATTTATTTCGTAGGGTTCAGTGTTTTGTCCATATCTTGAGTTCTAGACCTCCTTTTAAGATGATTCCAATTGTGTTGGAAAGATAAACCAATAACCTATAACTTTGATGAAGGAACTATCCTCAAATTCTAACGTTTACTAAGTCGTTTTCCTAGTAAACAAAGAGGTGGTAATATACTATTTGACTTTATCTCGATTATACCCTTAACCTTTTTCAAAATTCCATTTATGTCCTTAGGTTATAAAATGACCATTTTGCCCTTGAACATTTCCTATAATTCCATCCATGTCCATAAGATTACTATTTTACCCTTGGACATTTTCTATAATTCCATCCATATCCCTAAAATGACTATTTTACCCTTGAACATTTCTATAATTCCATCCATATCCCTAAAATGACTATTTTACCCTAAGACATTTTCTATAATTCTATTCATGTCATAAAGCCATGATGAAATAACCTTTATACCCTTAATCTTTTTCAAAATTCCATTTATATCCCTAAGATATGAAATGACTATTTTACCCTTGATCTTTTTTAAAATTCCATTTATGTCCCTAAGATGTGAAATGACTATTTTACCCTTGATCTTTTTCAAAATTCCATTTATGTCCCTAATATGTGAAATGAATATTTTACCCTTGATCTTTTTCAAAAATTTAATTTATGTCCCTAATATGTGAAATGACTATTTTACCCTTGATCTTTTTCAAAAATTCCCACCTAGTCCTTTCTTCTTCCTTCGCTCCCTGTAAGCCATTTTCAAAATTCAGATTTTCCAATTTCTCAGTTTAAAGCACCCAAATTAGTTCTAAATCAAAATAAAACTTGTAATAGGTCCAAATTAAGTCAAAAACAACAATTTTACTATATAATTCATCCTTAATTTCAAGAATTTCATCAATATTTAAAACATTGCAAAATATGAATAGTAATCACCTCCAAGTACGCCATTTTCAAAATCTAGATTTCAAATTTCTCAGCTTCAATCACCCAAATTAGTTACAAATCAAAATTAAACCATAAACATGTTCAATTTAAGTTAAAAACAATAATTTTATTATATAATTCATCCTTAATTTGAAGAATTTCAACAAACATTTCAAACTTTCAATCATTGAATCAACCATCAAATTCGAGACATTTTGATAAAATTAAATATCTACCCCATACCCGATTTCTCCAAATTTTTTTACTCCTCTTTCCTCCTTTTTCTCGAATTCTTCTTCTCAGAATTATGGTGCCTCTCTGTTAGTTCTTCAAGTTGCGGGAATTGTGTTTTTGTGTAAGTAAGTTTCAAATTTCCTCCTATTTATACACTTATCTTATCGACTTATACTCCTTCTCGAATTTTCTTTAATTTTATTCTCCACCGCCTTATTTCACCGACTCAATTCAAAGGTTCCACCGACTTGATCCAAAATTACGGTTCGTGACTTCTATTTCTCTCTTTTCGTGTTTTTTTTTTAATTTTTAATTTTTAATTTTATTATTATTATTATTATTTTTAATATTGTTAATTTCTTCTCATAAAAAGTTTACATAATAAATAAGTTCATTATTAATAATTTTTACTTATAGTATTAAATTCCTAAATATTTATTTATTCATTTATTTAATTTTATTATTAAAAATTATTAAAAATTATTATTTGACACAATATTAACCTTGGATTTTATTTTATAATTTTCTTAAGATAAAATTACTATAAACAAAAATCATGTTTTATTTTTATAATAACTCTACATAATATTCAATACATATGTATAACGTACAAAATTTATTTATATAATTAGTTGCAAAATTTAGTATGTTACCGTCAAGATGACCTGGTATACAACCATGCTTCCTCACCATACGTCGATAGTGTGTTCGGTGTAGTGATAATAATAATACTTTTTGTCGGAAGCATTTTTGTGAGTGGATAATGAACCAAATGCATCATGACCTTTAACAAAGGCATTCAAAGAGTTAACGAAGCTATTGGGTTTAGTAGAAGAAGGAGGAACAACATTGAACTAACGTTCATGTTGAAAAACTATAGAAAAAACTCGATTGATCGCCAGAAAGAGATCCATAAGCAAGATTTGGCAACACACAATAGAAAAAACGTTCATTCAAGCCCGTCAAGAATCTAATGACAAAATCCAATGGTATTTCTTGGTCTCACAATAACAGTTAACAAAGGGACAATAATGATCTATTTCCTCCCAAAGGATTTTCAAGGCAGTATAAAATTAAGAGATATGACAGTTACCTTGAGAAAACCCATATATTTCTTCCTGGAACTTTGCAATGCGAAAAAGATCTCATTGTGAAAAACGTTCACGTCGTTCCAAATGTCAACATATTCAAGGAAAATGAGGCTTTGGGCAATGAAGAGGGAAAACGAATTAAAAATCTAGGACATCACGAGAGTGTTGCATCTTTTCCATGTAAAGTAAAAATGTTCTTTGACAGAAGGGATCATATTGTACTAAGGAAGAAGGGCATTTTGTTTTTGGAGAGGGCCATATGGAAAGTACGAGACCAAGATTAATAGTGTTTTCTATAAAAGACAAGAGTAAAAGATACGTACGAAGGACCATCACTAGGATGGATGAAATAAAGATTTAAAAGGTTGAACAATTGGTCAATAGAATCAAAACTAGAAGAATCATTTTTCTTTATACCGGAGGGAGGTGTTCAAGTCCATGGAGGACAATAGATAGAACTTTATACCATAAAACGAATAAAGACTAAGGTAACAATTTGAGAATGAAATTCATACCTTAATTTCAACAAAAAATATATAATATTATATACACATTTTTACCTAACTAATTACTACTTATTTTATTTTAAAATCTACTCCAAGATTGTAATAGAAAAATATTTACATAAAAAAATATTTACAAGAACTAAAATGGACTGAGGATTATTGGATTATACTGGTATAGACTATTATTCTATTATATATATATATATATATATATATATATATATATATATTACTTTTTAAAATATAATAAAGACCTATTAACACAATAAAGAAAAATTATATTTTTCTATAAAAGAAATTAAAATGACGTTTAAAGAGACCATTATATATTTATTATATTTATCAGAATACTTTAAATGTCCGTTAAAACAGAAGTACAGTTTGGCCTTTTTTTTCATGAGTAAATTAAAGTAAAAAACATGCAATAAATTAAAACAAAAGTACACTGTATTTGTCAAAATACAATAAATGTTTTGTTATGAATAATTCGAAGGACTTAAACACTGTAATTAAAGAGAGTGATAGGAATTTATTATAGTTGTCAAAGATAATAAATATCTATTAAAAAAACGTTTATATTATTTTTATGAATAAATTAAATTGACAAAAATGCAGTTATATATATAACAATATATAAAAATGATTTCTTTTGTAACAGTTTTTTTAGTGTCATGAGAAAAACAAAAGTCTTATAATTTAAAAAAAATAGTTATTATGATTTATATATTAAAAAAATAATAAACATATGAAAAAAATAGATATATTTAAAAAATAAAAAGAGAAATAAAATAAATTTTTAATAGAAATTCCACTAATATATTATAAATGACTAAAATAGAAAGTGTTTTTTTAAAATAATATGCTCTATATTTTTTTAAAAGTTGAAAAAATGGATAAGATTTTTTTAAAGATGAAAATGGTGAAATAACTTGTGTAAACGCAATGGCTTGGTGCAGAGAAAACTACAATTTTATTTTCTCTCACAAATATTTATATATAAAAAAAATAGTCCAAACATTTCTTATTAAAGTAGCCCTTTCTTTCTTTTTGGGTTATTACTATGAAGAAATTCACTTATATTTGTTTCTTAAAAAAATTCTCCCATAATATTTAAAATTGAGTAATTATATCTTTCAAGATAAACAGTTTTAATCACGATATCTCTTCATAGTATCAAGTGCTGCTCTTTGTATGTATAATAACAACAAAAGTTTATAAAGTGGCCGTTTGAGTTTTCTTAAAGCGTTTATGGTTTCATTAAATTCATTCTGGGTAAATTATTTTAACATTTTAGTATTTTGAGGGAAAATAAATCTCCACCTTAAACATTTCATTGAACTGGTAACTGGAATGACATAAAAATATTAAAAAAAGACATCTTTTTCTCTTCCAATCTTTTTCTTTTTTTACATTATTGGCATTAAGAAAAAAGGAATTACAAAAACTTAATGAAAAGATCTGTATATAGTACTTTGTCATATCATATAATAATTAAATATGTATATATATATATATATATATATATATATATATTATCATAATAAATTTCACTAGGATGCCCTATCATATAAGTTGTACCTTGAAATTTTTACTTATTACTCACTACCCAGACATATAAATACACACACTATCTCCAAACTTCAAAGTCCAAGTAGATAAGCACAACTAAGTTCTTATAGCACTTGGTGAGTGGGTCTCAGCAGAATTTGTTCACTGTCCACAGAAAAAGAAAAGACATGGTAGGCCAGTATTGTGATCCAGGAACTTCAAAGTGATTGTGTGGAATTGAGCCTTCTTTTGCGCAACCTTTCTGCAATATTGAATGCAAGCTCCAGAGACTGAGAGGCATTAAGCCTTGGATCACAATGAGTGTGGTAGCGAGAGCTCAAGTCATCATAAGTAATAGTCCTTGAGCCTCCAACACATTCTGTCACGTTCTGTCCAGTCATCTCTAAATGAACTCCTCCTGGGTAGCTCCCTTCTTGGTCATGCACATCAAAGAATGCCCTCAACTCAGCCTATCATCAACAATAGCAACATCCAGGAACACATTCATTTATAATCAGTAGCAATAAACCTTGAACTATATACACAACAAAATAAACGATTGACACTGATAGAGAGCCACGTATTAAAAAACTGAATTGCATGTATGGTCTAGGAAAGTTTTACAGACAACTTGAACTTTAAACACTACAGTATAGGATTAAAAAACAATGACCAAGTAAAGACCATATTTTTTGTCACTTCCGTATTGCCCAAATATTGAATATAAAACAGAAATGTTAATGTTGGAAAAAGGAATCAAGTACTGTATAAGTCAAATTAAATTACCCTTATTGCATCAAAAGAGCGGGTTTTAAGTCCTGATGGAGCTTTAATGGTGTTGCCATGCATGGGGTCGCTGACCCAAGTGACAATTTGGCCTGCTCTGCGAACTGCCCTGATAAGATGAGGAAGCTTCACTCGCATGTTCTCAGCTCCCATTCTAACAATTACTGTAATTCTGCCAGGCTTGTTTTTAGGGTTGAGAATGTCTATCAGCCTAACAAGTTCATCTGGAACCATCTTATCACTCACCTGAAAACCAAGTACCCTTTCAGTAACTCAATTTTTTTTTGCAGCTGCACACTAAGTATTGCAACAAGCTCTAGGCCCCTTCAGACAGGATTGTAGTTCAAGTTTTGACGCAGCATATCAAAATATAATTATAACAAATTAATTGAGACAAGCTTATGTAGGGCATAATTTTGACTATCAAATGCATAAATATATAAGATAAAGCAAATGAAAGACCATAGACAAACAGCATTATATAAGCACCACCTTTATGCCAAGTGGATTAGCAACTCCTCTCAAGAACTCAACATGAGCACCATCAAGTTGGCGGGTACGTTCCCCAACCCACAGCATGTGAGCTGAGCAATCATAATGAAGCCCCGAAGTAGAATCCTCCCTAGTAAGTGCTTGCTCATAAGGGAGAAGCAAACACTCATGGGAGGTCCAAAAGTCTGTTGTACTCATGATTGGGTGATCAGATGTGAGCCCAGCAACATTCATGAACCCAAGAGCTTCATCCACTCTATGAGCCAATTCACGGTACCTGTTTGCCCACACACACACAAAAAAAAATTTATGTCAAAGTCGAGGAATTCATCACTCTTCTACCAGCAATATGGAAAGAGTCAGTTCAATTTTTAAACACATTCATCCAAAAAATTTTAAATTAAGAAGAATAAGAAATTTATAGAAGGTTATAGATGATACCTGTCTCCCTGTTCACTATGCTCCATGAAATCAAGATTCCATTGGTTAACCCTTTGCATGGCAGCGTAACCTCCTGTGGCAAACGCCCGCAAGAGGTTCAGAGTAGCCACAGATTGGCAGTAAGCTCTTACCATCCTCTGTGGATCGGGGATTCTGGATGCTGCATCGAATGCATCGCCATTCACATTGTCACCCCTGTAACTAGGAAGCTTCACTCCATTCTTCTCCTCAAATGGATCTGATCTTGGCTTTGCAAATTGACCGGCCATTCTCCCCACCTGAATCATCATATCCAATAATCGAACCGTGTCATCCTCATTCATCATAAAATTTTAAATCAGGACAATGTAATATCTAATCATTGCT
Organism: Sphenostylis stenocarpa; assembly: GCA_963425845.1. NCBI lineage: Eukaryota > Viridiplantae > Streptophyta > Magnoliopsida > Fabales > Fabaceae > Sphenostylis > Sphenostylis stenocarpa. The sequence goes on along the minus strand of OY731403.1, from coordinate 16,094,630 downwards.
CAATGGAGGAATTTGATCATGAGGTATGTTTGGATACAAGCCACAAAAGTTTATCTATTAGAAATATATAGTTTTTTCTTTCAGCAGAAAGCCTCTTCTAGCTTTGTATCTAGAAAGACAAAATCCTCTTCCTCCAAGCTGGTAACTCGCTTTAAATTAAGAATTTTCTTAACCCCAGCACAACACAACATTCTCTTTCAGAATTTGGGTTTGAAACTAATTCATTCTCAAGAAAGTGAGGATTACCTGTTAACCCCCACTAGTATACGCAATCTATTTTGATCAATCGTGATTTCTAACACACTTCTTACACCAATGACTAAATGTCTTGAATGTAAAATTTATAAGACTAGACATGATGCGGGTGATCTGATAACTATATATCAACAATTATTAAAACAAACTCTACTACCATTTTACAATTTGAGTTTTTATCTAACTCAATTCAGAAAAATGTTGGCTCGTCCATCGAATAATGCCCCGACTTCTACATTTTCTTTTCTAAAACAGGGTTCATTCCTTCGCTAACTCAAACACCACTTGAAACATCAAAATTCTATCCGAGAGAGAAATTAACAATTCACAATAAAAAACTGAATGCCCCCCTTAAAAGAAAAAGAAGTAAATCAGATGATACAGTGAAACAATGGTGAAAAGATTGACCTTTATAACAGGCATTTGGCCACCGAACATGAGGACGACACCCATTTGAAGGATGACACGGAAGGTGTCACGGATGTTGTTGGCATTGAATTCCTTGAAGCTCTCAGCGCAATCCCCGCCCTGAAGGAGAAAAGCGTTCCCCATCGCAGCCTGACCCAGTTTCTCCTCCAGATTCCTGGCCTCGCCGGCGAACACAATAGGGGGAAAACTCGAAAGGGTTTGGAGAACTTGATCCACTTCATTCGCATCAGGGTACTCCGGAAGCTGAAGCGCCTTCTTCGTCTTCCAACTATCAATGCTCCAACTTGTCGCTATTGGAGACGCCGTTGGCTTGGCACAATTCCGCACCACGACGGATCTTCGAGGAGGCCCGAAAACGCAAGGTTTGACCTTGAACGTGATTAGGGATGATGATGACGAAATCAGAGCCATTCTCCGTTTTATTCTTCTCTAGAAAAGCTACAACAATTTGATTGATAGATAGATATGTGATGATGATTCTGACACAACCTATCATACGATGATGTACTACATAGTATAGTCTATATATTCTCCCTTTTATTCTTAAAAAGGAACAAAAAAATAATAAAAAAACCATCTTCGCTGTTTTGTTTAGCGTACCATCACTCTATCTTAGAAAGAATCTGTCATGGAAACAGAAAGAGGTTTGACATTTTTTTTTATGTACCACTCTCGTTTTAAATAAATAAAGAAAATTACGTTTATATTAAAAAACTAAATATACTTAAATTTTAATTAGAACATATTATTAATTCTAAAATTTTATAACAACTATTTTAAAAAAGTATATCTAAGATAATTTATTTTGATGCATATTATATTAAATTAGTGAAAATATAAACGTTCTAGAGAGTGTTTAGGTATTTATATTTTTTAATATTATTAATTTTATTTTATTTTGAAATTATTTTATATTATTTTTTTAGTTTATATATATATATATATATTTTTTTTTTTAAATTATAATATTATAAGAACTATTTTTATTATATTATTTTTTTCTTTTTTGCGGTTATAAGAAAATAATGACGTTATACATTTGATAACAAATAATAGTGTTTTATAAAAATAAGATAAAAACAGTTAAAAAAATAAATATTTTTATATGAAAATATGTATCCACTTTTTTATTATAAATTTTTAATTTTTTTCTCTCTATTTTTCAGATGTAACTCACCCACATTCTTTTTTCATTCTCATAATTCGTATCACATTTTTTTTCTCTCATCTTTCTAATATTTTTTAAATTTATAAATTGTAATAACTATTATTTTTATATTATATCCTTTTTATACATAAAAAACATATTTGATAATATATGGTACAAAATAGTTAAAAAAAAACCAATTTAACTTCAGAGAGGTTACAAAGTTAGGTATATATTAGTGTTCAAATTGGTATAATTAAGTTATTAATTCTCCGTTAAAAATAATGAGAATCAATTTAATAAATATTACATTTTAAAAAATTATTCAAATAAAATTTTTGTCAATTTATTCATTTGATTAGATCTACTTGTTATTCATCCATTATGAAAAATAAATTCTTTTGACCCAAAACAATTGTTTTTTTTTTCTTTCCTCACTCATTTTCTTACTTTTATCTTTTCTTATTTATTTCTCATTTTTTTTTCTCTTATCATCTACTCACTGTGTTGGTAATTTGAAATTTGGCATGGAGGACCATTAATGAAGCATATTTAAGTTTTTTTTAATCCCTAGAATCATATGAAATTTCACATTTAATATGAAAAACTATAAAAGCGGGATTATATATCATTTGTGGAAAGATAGATACTTTAGAGTTTGCCTTCATATTTTATGTATTATTAGTTTTTTTTTTAAATTATTTTTTCTTTCTTTATGTTCTTCAAAAACATTCCATTTTTTTTGACTTATTTTAAATTTGTAATTTTTGTAACGTCTTTAAAGATTAAACGTGAATTTTTGAAATTAATTTCATAAATAATATAGTAAAAAAAATCTGAAACAGAATAATTATTAATTTAGTTATCCAACTACCGCATATAATTTTTTATGGAGGTTTTTTTTTCTTCTTAAAAAGTTAAAAAAAATTTCTCTCTCCCCATTTATTTTTAGTTTTTATCTTTTGTTTTTTTTTCTCTTTTCATTTAATTTTTCTACTTAAAAATATTATATTGAAATTTAATAAAAACATGTCAAAATAATTTTTTTAAGATCAACATTAAAACTAAAAATATCAATTAATTGTTTAAAATTATGATGACACTAAATAAATTATTTTGATCATATTTTATTTTTAAAACGTAATAAAAAGTTAATTGTGTGGATAATATTTGTTGATATTATAATCATTATAAAAGATAATAAGAAAGGAATTTAAAATGAAAAGCTTGATATTAAAGTGAATATATATATATATATATAAGCATATACTAGACTTGCTTTTAGAAATATATTGTAAGCCAACTAACATTCATACTCTTCAAAACTAACCCATTGCAAGAGAGAGAATGGTAATTGGTAAAATGATTTATTTATCACACACAATTACATATAATGTATGTAATAAGTGTGATAAGTCAATCTATTCATTGTCCAAATGAAGACCACATAAATGCAACAATTCAAATAATTCAATATCTAAAATCAACTTTGAGAAAGAGAATCATTAGGATATATAGGATATTACATTGATGCAGACTAAGCTAGAATAGAAGTAAAACTAAGAATTTTGAGCTTGTTGGAGTTGCTTATTGAAACTGACATTTCACCCACCTCTACAATGAATTTATTTTGTAAAAAATAAAGGAACAATTTATATTACTTAAAATCCAGTTTAACATGATTGTACAAGTAATGTTGAAGTAGATCGTTACTTCTTTAAAAAAAATCTTGAGACGAAATTAGTGTAGTTTCCATTTGTCAAATCTGAAGACCAATTGAAAGATATAATTACAAAAACTAATTTTTGAAAATAAAATCTATATTACTCAAAACCCATTTTAACATAATCTCTTATAAGTACATGTTAAAATAGACGGTCAATTCATTAAAGAAAAACTTGAGGAGAAGGAAGTGCAATTTTCATTAGTCAAATGTAGAGCCAATTGATAAATATACTTAAAACAGTTATAGTTGGCACAGATTTTCACGACTTACTCAATATGTTGTTGGACATGAACTTGAGAGGAAGTATTAACTTGAGTTCGATCAAGAGATTACACGGATCTTATTTTTCCTCTAGACATATGATTGCAGGTTATGTGGGATTGTTTCATAATATATGGAAGATTAGGTGGAATTGTTTTATAATGTGAGATTGTTTCATAAAATATGATACTGTCTTAGTTTCCCAAAATAGGTGATTAAGTAAGCTATATGTATGACACTTTGTACACAGAAAGATATATATTATTCTATACTGTTTAACAGGAATAATACACAGCTAAGAGGTTCATAAAGAAGTGAGCGAGGGATATTTCGAAGGGGCAAGACTGACAAAAATAGATAAAACCCAAAACTCATGTATTAACTTGCGAAGGATACTTTACAAGAACTTAATTCAATAAAGCAAAGCAGGTGCAAACACCACAACTTTACAAGTTTGCTGATAAGTCAATGCTTAATCCTCACAGAACCGGTTGGATTTTCCCTCCCTCATGTCAAATGGCCAAAACTCCAACCATGATACTACATGGGGGGAGAAGGGCGACATTCAGTCCATCCTACCAGAGTTGGACAGTTAATAATAGGGGCTGTAGCGCATTGCCATTCTGAACCTTGGAACCTTTCTGCAATTCACAGACAGATGCTATTAATTTGCCTGTTACAGGATAAAAAGATTTGAAAGGGATAATAGATTATAATGTACCCATATCCATATGGAGAATAGATAAAGGGAGGTGCATATGGGGTTCTGCCTCGAAAGCCCCCCATGTAAAGATTTGAACGGCGGGGACGATACTGTTTCATCCCTGGTATGTTGGTTCTTTTAGCTGTTACCTGACAATTGCTCAAATAAGCAGAGATGATTAGAAAAGCGAAGCAGTCTATTATTCAACAACAATAGCCAAGCTCTCTAACCTTTAATTGACGCCCATGAAGTTCAGATTCATTCAGCGAAAGGGCCTCCTGGACAGCTTCCACCTCAAGGAACTCAACATAGGCATAACCCTTGGGTTGGCCAAACTTGTCAGTTCGAATGGTGACTCTGTTTACTGTTCCACAAGACTGAAAATGCTGTTGCACTTCTTCAGGAGTGCAAGAATAGTCCACCTGTGGAGAATATCTAAACCATGAGACATTATAGTGCAAAGTGACAAGTAAAGACAAAACGTTCACCACATGACATGTTTTCAAGTATCTGTTAACACCGATTGAAGTAATAGATGAAAGTTACCTGTTTCTAGTTTACTAGCACAACCAGATATAATTAGTGTCACTAAATACCAATGCAACATTTAATGAAAGAAATACATGTTTGAAAATTCAACAAGCCTCGTCAACAAAACCATCTGAAATAGATTCAATAAAATTTACATTCAATAGAACGGTTCTGTGACAGCTATCAAATCACTAACTCAGGACCAAAATCATAAAGATCAACCTTCTTTGGCAGAATAAGCTCTGTTTATTTCTATGTTCGCAACCTCCTCAGGCTAAAAGCAAATTACTTTTTGCTTTTATGAAACTGTTACACGTCACAAATAGCATGTGATGTGAACATGACCTATGATAAGGGCTAGAGCAAGGGAAGTAAATGAAGCTTTTCAACAAGTATTGTTGGTTGACCAAATTGTGTTTTGGATTAATCAATTAATGAACTTTAATTTGATTTTGTTTTAAGTTGTAATAAGGGCCCAATTGGAAATTTAGTTATCAGTCTTTTGGGAGACCAAGAGGGTGCATAGCTGATTGACTTTTGGATGCCAAAATTTCAGTTACAATCAATCATTAAATAGTTTTCAATTCCTAGGTTAATAAATCATTATTAGCATTTATTTTCCTTTAATGAATATTTGTAACTCTGATGGCAAAACTTCTTTATAAGCTGAACCATTTTTATCAGAAATAACAAGTTAATTTTTATTTTTGGAAATATTAGAGTTTATCTCTTTTATCTTAGTAAGAGTGATTCTCCTAAATTCTTGAGTGATTCAAGAACTTTTGGCTGTATCAAAGGACTTTCACATCCTTTGTGTATTGCCTTCCTTGGGAAGAGTGATTATTTCTTTCCACCTTCTTTCTAATTCCTAAATTTCTTACAAGGTTCTAACTTTAAATATCCTAAATCACCCTTTGTGATTCATATCACCATGATATATCCTGCAAACTCGGTCTCATGCAGTAAACAGGCACTACAAATATGCAAATGCAAATATAGGTTTTGCCAGCATTGTCATTACAATTAATAATGGAATTAATTTTGGGAGCAAGTCAGTTAATTTCAACCATATATGGAAAAATGGTTCACAAAAATACAGGCATACGGTAGATTTCAAGTTTTCCCCAAATAAATTGTTTTGCTTAGCCCTTTTAAGATTGAGAAAGAAAAAAGATCATCTCATAGCAGCCATGTGTTATATCTGAAACATGGTATGTTTTAGCAAGCTGGAAAGTTTCACGGGGTAAAAATATTTTGCTTGGTCCCTGTGGCAGCAAGATTCATCCTCTAAAATGCAAGGTAGGTTACAGAATAAGGTGTTAGCAGACAAATGGGAAAAAGAATACTAGGAAGTGGAATTTTGTAAATCCAGAAAATATTATTCAGTGGGTTCTTCAAACCATTGCTGCTGCTGCTGGTGGTGGTGGTGTGTAATTTGAAGCTCTGCTGCAATCTTGAGCAACTAGATGGCTGCTGGTATGTGCGGCATGGTGTGATTTGGAAGCCTCTGTTTCTGAGTGAATTATATATGGGCTGGTTGATGCACCTGCAACTATCCTCTGCTCCTATTATCAGCTAATTTGTGGTAATTTGTTAGTGCATATGCTAAGTTACATTGCTTTGCTGGTCCACGGGTGATGCCTTTGCATTCCCTGCTTCTTCCACTCAATTTCAGTTTTTCTTTTTAAAAATGTCATCAAGAAGTATCTTTTTTTTAAGAAGCTTGTAATAACCTAACAAACTCAAGTCTATTATGTATTTTGAATTACAAGATACTTAAATGCTATAGTGGGTGGAGTTTATTTAATATTGTTATCATTCCTTATTTGTTTTATATATCTTTTACATGTATAAAAAGCATATAATTTAATATTTCTACCCCTTGTTCAATCATAGAGAGAACCTAGGATTTTGAGAATCCCTACTCACTGAAGTGCACCACCTTCCTTCTTGATCACTGTTTCTTTTTTCCAATAGTCTAAAAAAATTCCTTAGATCTCAAAGTAGAAAAAGGGATTGACAACAGTCCCTTACCATGAGAAAATACTAAATATTACATGATAACACCACAGAAAGTTTCCTTTCAATTTTCGACCAAATGACAAATATGCATGCATAACATTCTATCCATAAATTATGTCCTCTTCTCACCAGTTGGAGTCCAGATTCTTGATCTCCAATCTATCCCATAATTGATTTCCTGTCAATCCATCGCAAAATCTTGGAACATATACTGATAAAAAAAGTCCTAGTTAAAGATTTTTCCTCTTCATCTTTGATGATGTCATATTCTATTTTTTTTTTTTTTTATTCTTTGTTTCTTTCCTTCCCACGTTCCATAAGAAAAATATGCACTTTCACAAAACCACCAAAATCACTTTCCTCAACAAATAATTGTTTAATAATCTTGTCATCCCCTCCATCTCTCAATGTTTCTTTGTGTTGTATATTTTGTTTTTCCACTCTTTTTTTTTTTTTTTAATTTCATACATTTCTAATATTTTTCTCCTCCAACTATATATTATAACATATACTTTCAACTGCAGCATTACAAAACCAGAAAACTTGAAGATGGAAGCGTGACCTGCGATTGTAGTCAAAACATGTCAAAGCAGGATGTCACTGCTTGGAAATATACTAAAATTTCAAAACAGTAGAAAGCACTTTAAATCATAAAAAATCTTTTGAAGGATAGAATATTATGAAGCCCAGCATATTTATTGTCCAATACACTTTGGCTCATAAATGAATCAGCACTACAGACCCTTAATCCACATCATGAACAAAGACAATGGTGAAAGACAATCAAGCACAATAACATGTTCTCATATAAACAGAGTAAGAGAGAGCTCACATTGCCTACAAAGACTGATCGAGCATCTATTTCCTCTCTATTAGACTGACTCGCAGAAGCAGTTGCAGGATCTAATTTTGGAGAAAAGTATTAATAACAGAGATTGAAGTCCAACAATAAATTGCATGCAGTAATATATGTTAGGAATTCAAAATGAAAAAAATGTCGTATGCAGAAGATCAAGGAAATAAACAATTAAACAGGAGGGGAAACAATAACAAAACTAAAATTTGTAACTCAAACATTAAAGAAAATATCTTCTGAATATTCAGACAGAAGTTAACAAAATTACCTTGAATCGGCATGGGCATATCAAACAGAGTTTTTAATAGCGTGCTACACTTAGCTTAAGACATATATGACTTTTTATAGTTAATTAGGAACGATCGTTAGCTTTTAGTAATTTTTAGCGCTTTTGAGAACTTATATGTATCTATAAAATATATTATGTAGACTATAGACTACATAAAAAAATTCGATATGGCGGTTATCCTATATCCGCCATCCTGTTGTAGAGTTTCTGGGGCAGGCCATTACATACCGCTATTCAGGATTTAAAACATTTAACTCAAATGGGTACAAGAATATATATAGTTAATGATTTATAACCAAAACAAGTTAGAATGCCTTTCCTATTACCACCAGCTAAGAACCTAAAACTAGTCTACTAATTAAAACATTTAAAATATTATCAGCGAAGAAGTTAAGACTCCTATCAATAATGTATAATCCTACACAAACAAAAGGGGAAAAAAGAACTAATTCAAATTTTGAATATATCCAATTCACTGCAACTCTACATTTTCTTTGTAAAAGGTAATTTTCCAAATTACCAATAAATGGTTTCAAATATACATCTTTTCGAGGGAGAAAAAAGAAAAAGGAAAAGAAAAAGGAGGCACCTTGCACGGATCCCATTTCCTTCTCGACCTTGGCCTGCATCTCTCGCAAAGCAGCAGCTTCATCTTCCATCTCCTTCAAGCGCTTCTTCATGTCATCCAATTCCTAAACCCAATTGATTTGACATTGACCAGCGAACAAATCAGGTTTTGAGATTGAACAGCGACAGCACCAAACAAGTTTGATTCAACGAAATTAGGCGAGTGCAGAGAATTGGAATGAAATTAAGAAAAGAGAGAGAGAAAGGGAAAACATTGGTACTTCATTGGTGTCGGCTGCGTGCATGTCGACGTCGTCGTTTTCCATGGCTCCGGGAAAGAGGAACGCCGGCACCTGACCTGATCGTTGTGAGTGAATATGTTTCCCTTTGGTTTGCTTCCCCCTCTCCCTTGAACCTGAGAGTGAGAGAAACTGAAGTGAGAGGGGGTTGGGTTAAACTTCTTGGGCCCTAAACAAGACAACCTTCTTATTTTATAAGAATAAATATCTTAAAAAAATAATATAAAATCAATCTTATTAATAATATATTAAAAAGTATTTAAATAATTTTTATAAAATTATTTATTCTTCAAACATAAAATTTAATAATAAAAGATAAACTGGTGACATAATACATTTTTTTTTCATTTATATTTTCTTATCTTTTTATTTTTATTTTGTTTTCTCTTATTTAATGTTTGATTTTTTTTGTCTTTTCTACCTTTTTTCTCTCGCTCCATCTTATTTTTTTTAATTAAAACTATTACATTAAAAATTGATAAAATAAATTTATTATTCTAAAAAATAAAAATATTTAAATTATTTAAAAATATTATAATTTAATATATTATATTAAAAAACTATATAATAAATCTAAAGTATTACAAATGTTATGTTATAATTATTAAAAAAATTAAATATTTATTTTAAATTAAATTTTTAATAATTAATTTTTAAAACTATTTGACTATTAAATATTTATTTTAAAATAGCTTTTAATAAATATTTTCTAAATTATCTAATGTGATTAATTGTACTTTCTCAATTTAACTCCACTAAATTACTAAATAAAAAATATATTTAATTTATTAATATTTAATATTTTTTAATTAAATAAATAATTTATTTATTATAGTAAAATAATTTAAAATTAATTATTTGTCATCATAAAAAATTATTTTTTTATCATAATTTTAAATAATTAGTTGATATCTTTTTAGTTTTAATGTTGATTTTAAAAAATTATTTTAAAATATTTTTATTAAATTTCAATAAAGTAATTTTAATTAAAATAATAAATGAGAAAGAGAAAATGAAAATAATAAATATGAAATAAAAAAGAGAAAGATAATAAATAAATGATGAAAACTATATACAAAATTATGAAAAGAAAGAAAAAAGTTATATATAAATAATAAATAGATTGATAAATATTTTATTTAAATAATTTTAATTTTAATATATATTATTGATACATTGATTAAATGAATATGAATATTTTATAAAAAATAAATAAATACTTTAAACATTATAATGTCACATTTCTTTATTGATTAACAATAAAATAAAATAATTTGTATTGTAAATAAACTATAATTTTAAATAAAAAAGTACCAATTGTGCTTATTTTTCGTATAATAGTGAGTTAGATTTTGTAATAATTTTCTAACAAATATTTAAAAAAAATTCTAATTAATGATACAATATATGAAAAATTATTCCGAAAGTATTTTAAATTTTTGTAGTTTATATATGGGAGTGCATGTTAATTTTTAGTCTTTATATTTTAAAGTTTGTTTTGTACGTCACAATTTTTTCAATTGAATAGTTTCTTCTTCTCTTAACTGTTTCAATTTAAAAAGTGATACTAAAATATTTAGTTGTTACTACAAAAAACAATATAATAAGATTAAAATGGTATGTTTTAATTCAGTAAAATTTTTACTTCATATCCTTTAATCCTCGATTTGAAACCTATCTGAAACATAAAATTTGACAATCAAATTCTTAGAAAAAACCATGGAATCAATCCAAGGTATGTTGGGACTAAAAAGGTGATTGGCATTGCAATAATAACGTGAAAAGTGGGTCCCGCACAAGAATGAGAAAACTGAAAATATGTAATTTAGGTTAATTAATAGTTTACTTGTTTATGAAACTTCAATTTCAAAGAACCCTAGGTTGGTCAGTGATTGGCACCGAGGCAACTGGCAATTTGTTATATCTTGAGATTTTTTGTTGATAAAAAGCGATTGATAGATTAGAGGCGTTAATTGGAATGGCGAAGGCGTCGTCAGAGTCACGCGGTTGCCGGAGAGTGTTGGAGTTTTACAGTGGAATCGGCGGCATGGTATGCACTTCATCTATGAAAGCAAGTCTTTTTGCTTCAATTTCACATGCTAATGGTCTTGTGTTTGTTTAGAGGTACTCGCTGATGAAGGCCCAGGTGAATGCTCAAGTGGTGGAAGCATTTGAAATTAATGACACAGCGAACGACGTTTACCAACATAATTTTGGTCATCGTCCTTATCAGGTTAGCTTTGTTGCTTTTCGAATCGAAATTGTTGATTTGGAGTTCTGCTTACCTATTAGTTTTTTGCTTATTCAATTTGCTGAATGTTTTTATTTTTTTTTTGCTTATTTACTTGTACAAGTTGTAGTTCTTCAATCTTTTATGCATTCTATAAAGTTTAAAACCCGTTTATCATTTCATCTTGTCTGTCAGGGTTTTTTTGGTGAGCAGTTTGAATAGCTTGTACAAAATCCTAGGATGAAACCTTTGTTGCCGCCATTGTATTCCAAAGCAAAAAAAATCTAGGTTCTCTTTGGAGTTTGGCTTTGCCATCATTATCAAACTAGATGAATGTGAACTTTAGGTGATGACCTTGATAAACATAAAACATGAGTGATCAGGCTTGTCACGATTAACTTGTTTTGCTTGATTTAGGGAAATATTCAATGCCTGACTGCTGCTGATCTGGACAAGTATGGTGCCGATGCATGGCTTCTTTCTCCTCCTTGCCAACCTTACACACGACAAGGTGAGTTTTTCTTCTCATATCATGGATTACCTTTTGTTTTTTTTCGTTGTTTGGCAAAATGTTACTCATTAATATTGTGCTAGGCCTCAAGAAGGACACTGGTGATGCTCGGGCATGTTCTTTTCTTCAGATTCTTGAGCTCATGCCACTTCTATTGAAGCCTCCAAGTATGTTATTTGTGGAAAATGTTGTTGGATTTGAGGTTTGTCTTGTTTAATTGAACTCATAGTTATTGGCTAAGAGTCCAAATTAACTTCATTAATGATTTCTTCTATTATTTTTTTTTATTTTTTTTCCTTCCTTGGTTACAGACATCTGATACACATGCAAAACTGGTTGAAATATTGGAAAAGACAAATTTTATCACACAGGAGTTCATTCTGACCCCTTTACAGTTTGGAATCCCATATTCCAGGCCTCGTTATTTTTGTCTGGTAGTGTTCTTGGTCCTTGGCATAGTCTTTGGGATGTATTTTATATTATTGAGAAATCATCTGGCAACAGGGAATATGTTTTGGACTCTGATCATATAACTGTATTTTCTAGCAGACGTGTTTACTTTTCATATTTGTTTTAAAAATTTAAATTTAATTTTTTATGTCCTCTGCTTTATCTCGAATGAAATGATAAATTGTTGCGGGTTTCTTATGGAATTTTTCTTTTAGTTGACTTAAATTTTGTTCACCTTTTGTATTTAAGTTTGTCACCCAAGTATCTAATATAATTGTTTGAATTACTTGGAGTATGGGCCTCTATGGCTTAGTGGTGTCTGCAATGTGTCATCAACACAACTTATAATAACATGCTTTTTACAAATGAAATAACAAACACTGGGTCCTCAATGGAGCAGAATTCATTCTAATATTGGATCTATTATTCTGACAGGTTTAAACAATACTATATTTTGAAATTATTTCTTCTACATCAGAGAAGATGCTTTCTGTTTTGGTATGTTATTTTGGAGGTACAATTTTGGAAAACAGAAAAAAGAAGATATGTAATTATATAGTTGTCCTATAGATTTTTCTGCATAGCCATTTTTAGTTTTGTGTTTATTCAGATCATATTAATTTATAGCCAAGTGTGAATATAAAATAAAGATAAACATTGGTCAAAAGGTTTTTGCATGGTCTTTTAATTCGATTGAATAACTTCAAGAGATGGTTGGATTAAGATTTCTGGTAAAGTTAATTGTATTGAGTTGTAGTGCTGGTGTTACACTTCAATTTCACAAAAATTCTTGTTAATTGCTTGATTTGCAAATTACATTTCACAGATGGTGGGTAGCAAAGCAGATGTTGCTATACTAATATCATCAATTAGGATTCTTGCTAGTTGAATTGTAAACCTGTAGCTTAAATATTTTTGTAATTATTGACTTGTATGTGTATAAATTTTTCAGGCTAAGAGGAGACCTTCATCTTTTGTAAAGGAATGTTTCAACCGCCAGCTGATTCATTCTCCAGGGTCATTATTTGAGCACTTTGATACAGTGACGGATGAAGATGATTCATCAAAAGAGGACAAACATAAATTGTTGCAGTCATGTCAACCTATTGAGAAATTTCTTGAATCAAATAACCCTAACAATCATATAGATAATGAATCTGCAGCTTTAATGACTGATTTATCTAATGATGCTCCTAGAACTTTGGGGAAACATAATGGTAATGAATATGAATCTTTGGACCAGTATTATGTGCACCCAAGCTTGATAGAACGGTGGGGAAGTGCTATGGGTATCCTTGCCTAAATTGGTTACATCATATTCAAACCATGTTATAATCTGACCACTATGTATTTCCCATTCCGATCCTTAAAAGAACTTAGATGTTGTCTATCCTGATTCAAAGCGCTGCTGCTGTTTTACGAAAAGTTATTACAGATACGTGAAGGGAACTGGATCCCTTTTGGCAACTGTCCAGGTAAGAATTCTATTTAGTGGAAGTCTTCCTTCGTCATACTGTTTAATGTATCTACATAATACTAAAATTTTATTGTTATTGAGGCACTCAGATGCTTTTCTAACCTATGGTTGTTAAAAGTTTCTTGCTCATTGACATTGAATATCTGGTTAGATTTTTTTTTTATTATTTTTTTTATCATAATTGGGATATTAAATTTCTATGATACCGAATAATATTTTGTTGACATTCACTTTTTCAAATCACCATTTTCTATTTTTTTTTCTCTTCACGAAAACTATATACTGATAAAGAGTATAAATTTATTTTCTTAAAATTAATCTTGGAATCATTCTGAAAATAAACTTAGCAAACCCAACATTTTATTTCTCTTCACGAAAACTATATACTGATAAAGGGTCAAAATTTATTTTCTTAAAATTAATCTTAGAATCATTGAGAAAATAAACTTAGCAACTGTTTTATTTATTTGTTTGGGGAGTAGGGTAACTATTTGGTAGCAATTCCCTTGAACTTGAAATTGGTCTCACAATTTGCTTTCCTCCCGAACTCAACATTTGAATGTGCAGCCAATGAAGAGGGACAAAACATCACTGAAGGAGCAATGCCTCAGATTTTTTACCCCGAGAGAGGTTGGTGATTTTTCTTTATTCTCAAGAATGTCAAATTATTTTGAGCCAATGTTATATGTTTGCAAAAATGCTAGCATGTTTCAGTGTCTGAAATTTTTATCTTGATTTCAGTGCATATTACTAATCTAGTATTTGTCATCATATACATAGGTTGCCAACCTACATTCTTTTCCCGAAGAATTTGAGTTTCCAGAGCACATAAGTCTCAAGCAAAGGTATAGCATTTTATTGGTTTGAATGATAACTTCGCATTCCTACGGAGGAATCCCTTATCGTAATTGTTCGTGCTGTTGACTTCTTGTTAATCCCGAAGCCCTGCTTTACATGAATAAATGTCAGATTGCTGAGTTATATGTTTTCGCGTATTTATGCTTTTATTTTAGCATACTACTAATCTTTTTTTGTTTTTTAGGTATGCCTTGTTAGGAAACAGTTTAAGCATAGAAGTTGTTGCTGCCTTACTTCAGTATCTTTTCACCGAACCTTGATGATCTTCAATCGCCACATGCATTCAACAGAAGCAGATATTTCATAGACCCGTCCCCTATAATTTTGCTATGATAATGAGATCATGTCACAGAATGTTGTGAGTTCGTGTCTCAATCTTGATGATCCAACTCTTACACGAGTTTGGCTATTTTTTACTTCAAAATTCAAATGTAGTTAACTAGGGACACAAAAATGTAAATGAATTTTGAGAGAGATTAAAATGTACTTGTTTGGCATCTTGTAGAAGAAATGATAGGATCTTGTATCAAAGACATTTGAGAAAATATGTAGCTAATCTAGGTGTTCTTTCATACCCAATTGCTGATAGTTTATAGGGCATGCTTTCTTGCCCAATTTTAGACTTAGATGGTATGCTATGGATTTTTTAACGTTATTATTATTTTTTTATGATTTGTTTGGATTGCGGAGTTAATTTGAAAAAGTGAAAAATAAAAGAAACTAAGAAAGTTTTATATTTTGTGTGGATCAGGAATTTTCCAGAATTGAAAAGAAAAAAATAAAAAAAAATAAGACTATTTAGATTAAAAAGAGGATAGTAAAAAAATTCACTTATTTAAAAATACTTATTTATTATTTTAGTATTTTGATATTATTTGGTTATTATTAATATTATATAAATAAATAAATAATTGAGACATGATAGACTATGTCAAGACATAACAACTATCTCTTCTCTATCCTACCTTTCTCATTATTTATTTTACAACACAATTAAACTCAATAAATAAAGGCAAATCGACTTTGGCACACTTCAACATGAATTATTGCAAATTCACTGAACCAGACAAGTCTCCATTAGAGCAAATTTGTGTTCTTTTATCCCTTCTTTAGATCCAAACACACTGATAAGGTTATACTGACATGTTTCCATATCATGTAAAAGGTAATTATGTGTAATTCATCGTTTGTTTTTCTAATAATTTGTAGTTCTAAAGTTATAATTTAATCTTTGTATTAAAAAAAAATAGTATTTATAGTTTTATCCCATAGTCTTTCACTGGTTTTGTTCATAAAGTGATTATATGTCTCCGAAGATTGAAAGGACTTAAATGAAAATATATATTTAGATTGTTTAGTTCGTGACAAATCAAAATAACATTAAGAAAAAAAATTATTGAATTATAAGTAATAGGATTGTTACTCCTAAGAGGCACTAGTTATAATTATAATTTCCAACCATGAAAATCTATTCTCTTGATGAAATTATATCTTGTGAGTGAGAATCATTTATCATAGTAAAGAGTTATAACAGAAAAAATAATCCATTATCACAAAATAGGAGAGAGATGTGAAAACGAGAAATAAAGAATGAGAAAAAAAAAGCATTAATTTGAATAATTTTTCGTTTTCTTTTCTCTCCCTTATATTTGTTTTTCTAACATCTTTCAAACAAAACGTCAACGTGATGAAATGTCTTCACAACATTTTGTGAGCATTTATGTCATGTCAGAGAAGAAAAAAAAATGGTAAACCAAAGGATGCAAATATACTGTAATGTAGCTGAAATATGAAAGAAGGTTATTTTACCTAACAGTTAGAAAAAACCGTGGCGCGTTCATTCTTTTCCCGCCGAAAGGAGTGAGTGTGCAGAGCAGAGAAGCATGGAGAATAGCATCCCTGATCCAGTTGAGTTCATGAAGCCAATGGCCTCCTTTCTCATACGCCACTATTCCGACCAGCTCCACTCCATTGTTTCTTCTCCCGATTCCAACCTTCACTTCCCTCTTTTCGTCGAGTATGATTGTTATGGCATTTCTTTTCTTTTACTGCAAGAGTAACCAACCCCTTTCTCTTATGTAGTTTTGCAGAGTTGATGGAGAAGGAACCTCGCGTTGCTGGTCTCCTCTTTGCTCAACCCAATACCTATTTGCCAGTATTCGATGCTGCTGCTATTTGGGCCCATGTCCGTAATTCTCTCTTTTATTTGTTTATTTTGATTTGGAAGAGTAAAGGAAGAAGCTTGACTTATATTTCTGCTGTGGGTGGTGTTAGCAAGCCGTATTGGTGGATGATATGGAGGAGGGTAAGAAAGGGTTTGAGAAAAAGTTCATTCATGTTCGTATTAACACCATTGGCTCAGCTCTTGAATTCCCTGGTCTGATTTTGCTCTCTACTTGTTTGTTTCAATACCCCTTACGGATCTTCTCCTCCAATGATGATTCATTCGTGTGTGCGTGTTATTTTGTTTGACGGAATCAGAAACTTTTCCAACCATAGGACGTGTTCGCGTGCAGCACCATGGAATTCTTCTCACTCTCAAGGGGATAGTGATCAGGTCCGGAGCAATCAAGATGCATGAAGGGGAGAGGAAGTACATGTGCCAAAAATGCAAGAATAGGTGTCTACTACTTCAACTTTTGTTCCTCCTTCATAATTTGTATGGCTAGTATATCATGGTTACTTCCTCTTTGTAAGAATTTTCAAATGTTAGCGGTATTAGTAATATTAACAATTGCGATGTTGTAACACTGTTTCTACTACACTATGTTCTTTTAACAATGTATACCGCACGCATACTCAATTCCAATTCACTTATATTCACCATGTTCCACAAAAACTTGGCTCTCTGTCTCAATCATTATATGTTATTAGTGTCTTGGTGGAAACCCTTGCTTCCCACTTTGGCTGTGCAACACTGCAGCCATTTCTCTTGTTGGCTGGGAGCTTTTCGGTCGAGTTCTCCAAGAGTATTATTAGAAAGCATCGGAACCAATGGTTTCCTGTGTTGCCTCTGAGTCACAAATCCCTATAAGTTTTCGTTTGATTTCTCAATCCCTTGTCAATGGAGTTAATTACATAATCTGTTAGCTTTGATTGCCAAATTATTTAGTCATCAAAACCAATTGTAACTGTTATTCTTTTTTATTAGGATATATTGCGGCAGAATAATTATATTAATTGTATATATGACTGTTAGCTAATTTAAAGGGAAAGGGGCGGAATATTAGTTTGTATTAAATATATATATATATATATATATATATATATATATGTATATATATATATATATATATCTATGTATACATATATATATATATATATATATGTATACATATATATATGAGAGAATTCTCCAAGAGGGGAACACACATTTTTATCCACACATTTTCTATAGTTTAACATGGTATCAGACTGGATTACGATCCTCGTTTAATCTCATCTTTGTTTTGTGAACCCTAACTTTTGTTTCTTATTCCGATTCCAATCGGTATCATGTCTTCTGAGAAATATGAAGTTTTGTTCATTCGTCTTAATGGCAAGAACTACTTCGCTTGGGCATTTCAATTTGAGATCTTCGTCAAAGGAAAAAATCTTTGGGGTCATGTCGATGGGAGCACGTTGGTTCCTAACAAAGAAACCGAGAAGGATGCCCATGCCAAATGGGAAGTCCACGATGCTCAAGTCATGGCCTGGATCCTTGGCTCTGTTGATTCTACTATTGTTCTAAATCTCCAACCTTTCAAGACAGCGGCTAGCATGTGGGTCTATTTCAAGCAAATTTACCATCAGAACAACACTGCTCGACGTTTTCACCTTGAACACGACATTGCGGTTCTGCAACAAGATAGTCTGTCTATCTCAGAATTTGATTCTCAATTCATGAAACTTTTGTCAGAATACACGGATATCGTTTATGAAAAGTTGCCCTCTACCGGTCTTGATTCTGTTCAATTAGTTCATGAAACCACTAAAAAAGATCAATTTCTTATGAAATTGAGATCTGATTTTGAAGGTGTTCGTTCCAATCTTATGAATCGAGATCCGGTACCCGGTTTGGATGCATGTCTTAATGAGCTGTTTTGTGAAGAACAACGCCTCCGCACACAATCAACCATGGAACAACAAAAATCCATAATAGTCCCTGTGGCCTATGCAGCACAAGGAAAGCCACTAAATCGTGGCTTGAGTGCTATACAATGTTTCTGTTGCAAGAAATTTGGTCATTATGCCTCCAAATTGTCTTCACAAATTTTGTAATTACTGCAAAAAAGATGGACACATTCTTAAAGATTGTCCCACGAGGCCGCCAAGGAAATCTGCCACCGCTTTCACTGCCTTTGTTGGTTCTTCGGTTCCAAGTCCTTTTGCTACAACAACTTCTATTCAACAATATGCTCCTGCCTCTACTCAAACCTTGACCCTTAAGATGGTTCAGCAAATGATCATTTTCGCATTTTCTGCTATGGACATCTCAGGTATAAAATATTTTATGTCTCCCTTCTGGTACTTTGATTCTGGTGCATCCAACCATATGACCAACAATTCCCAACTCCTTACTAATGCCACCAAATATTTTGGAAATCTCACGATTCATATTGCCGATGGAAATCATTTGCCTATAACAGATATTGGTGATATTTCTTCTTTTCTCACTGATGTCTTGGTCTCTCCTGATCTCACTACTAATCTCATTTCTATTGGTCAATTAGTTGATAATAATTGTCGTGTCAAATTCTCAAACTCTGGTTGTCTTGTGCACGATCAATGATCAGGGACGATGTTGCGAAGGGGCCTAAAGTTGGACGTCTTTTTCCACTTCATTTACCTTTGTCTTCCAGTTGTGGCTTACCTTTTATTTCTTGTAATTCTGCTCATTTAGATTACATATGTGGCATAAGTGTCTTGGACATCCAAATTCACATGTACTTCATACTATGCTTAAATTTGGTTTTCTTGTCAATAAAGATTCTCAACCTTTTCATGTTGATTTTGATTGTAGTTCTTGTAAGCTTGGCAAAAAGTAAAATTCTACCATTTCCAAAACATAAATCTATTGTCGGAAAACCTTTTGATATGATCCATAGTGACGTATGGGGGATAACCCCTGTTCCTTCTCATGCTAAGTACAAATATTGTCATTTTTATTGACGATGTGGGAAATCAAATAGTATTTTAGGAAAGAATAAATCAGAAAATTTGTATATTTCCTTGTAATCTGTAAAGATTTGAATAATTAGGAACAATCCCATAAATCAAGGGATCCTAGCATAAAATAGAGTTATTATATTTCCTAAAATAGCTTAGGTCTCCTGTATATATCTTATATCATCTCTTTGTATTGATATAATAAAAATCATATTTCAGTTAATCTAATTTTCCAGATGGTATCAGAGCTTCCGATCTAGGAAGCTCTGTCTACGCGCGATAAACCCTAAGACGGCAGCCTGCATTGCTGCTGCATATTTCTTAACCCTAAGACGACAACCTACATTGCTGCTACATTTTTCTTAACCCTAAGACGGTAACCTGCATTGCTGCTGCATTTTTCTTAATCCTAAGACGACAGCCTGCATTGCTGTTGCATCGCACCTTTTTGCTATAATGTCAAGAGAAGAGGAGATAGAAAGGGTGAAAACCGTTCTTAGTAAGCTGGAAAAACCTATAGGTTTCTTTGGCATACTTAGGTAAGTTTCCACCTTCTTTTGGATTAAATGTCTCAGATACGCCTTTTAACCATTATTGGATATTGGACTCTGGAGCCACAAATCACATGACACCATTAGCCAAACAGTTCTCCACATATTCCCCATGTCCCAGCAACAAGAAAATTGCCACAGCAGATGGAACTCTTATAACTGCAGCTGGTCAAGGAAATATCCAAATCAATCATTTAATAACCTTAAAAGATGTTCTCCATGTCCCAAAGCTATCCACGAACCTAGTGTCTATACAAAAACTTATAAAGGATTTGTCATGTAAAGTTGTTTTTTTCAACGATCATTGTGTATTTCTGTACAAGGATTTGGAGAGGATGATTGGACATGTTAGAGAATGGAATGACCTTTATTAACTCGAAGATCCAAGTCTGCCCAGCAAGAATAGAATCTCTCACTCCTTCATATCTGAATCCTTGATGACCAACAGAGAAAAAATCATGTTTTATCATTGTCGGTTGGGACATCCCTCTTTTGGAGTGATCAAAATTATGTTTCCTTCTTTGTTTACCAAGTTAGATGTTGAGAGTCTTCATTGTGAGGTGTGTGAACTTGCTAAGCACAAGCGTATATCTTTTCCAATAAGTAATAGAATTAGCAATTTTCCTTTTTATCTTGTTCATACTGATGTATGTGGACCTTCTAATATTCCAAATGTGTCTGGTACTCGATGGTTTGTCACCTTTAT
This sequence comes from Sphenostylis stenocarpa, assembly GCA_963425845.1. NCBI lineage: Eukaryota > Viridiplantae > Streptophyta > Magnoliopsida > Fabales > Fabaceae > Sphenostylis > Sphenostylis stenocarpa. Next base: position 16,073,614 of record OY731403.1, on the reverse strand, counting down.
AGATGACTGTACAAGGGTCATTTGGGTTTTCCTACTTAAACAAAAATCAGAAGTCAGTTCTGTCTTCCTAAACTTCCACTCCATGATAAAAAATCAGTTTGGTGTTAATATTAAGAGGCTTAGGTCAGATAATGCCAAAGATTACTTCAATCATGTCCTTAATTCTTTTTGTCAAAAAGAAGGTATAATTCATGAGTCCTCTTGTGTCAAAACACCACAACAAAATGGAGTCGCAGAGAGGAAAAATGGACATCTATTAAATCAGACTCGGACATTGTTGTTCCAAAAAAGTGTCCAAAAAAATTTATGGGGGGAAGCTGTCCTTACAGCAACATACCTTATCAATAGACTACCCTCTAGAGTCTTAGGATCAAAAAGTCCTATGGAAGCCGTTGAAAGTCCCACATCGCCTACCTCAGGTCATTTGGTATGACTTAAATACATGTTAGGCTACTCCACATATTGCCAATTGGTTTTATGTTGGAACCTTAACATGGTATCAGAGCCAAAGTCTAACATCTTTCCGGTTATTGTCGTGGGCCAAAAGTTGCCCTTTAGTTGGGTCAAAAGTACCCTTTGCCTGGTCCGGCAGACTTCGTTGGAGGGGGCGTGTTGAAAGTCCCACATCGCCTACCTCAGGTCATTTGGTATGGCTTAAATACATGTTAGACTACTCCACATATTGCCAATTGGTTTTATGTTGGAACCTTAACAGAAGCTTTGTCGTCTTTCTATCCAAACTTGTCTACTACAACTAATCTTAAACTAAGTTTTTGGGTGCATCTCATATGTTCATATTCATAGTACAGACAGGGGGAAACTTGATCCTAGAGCCTTAAAGTGTGTCTTTGTTGGTTACTCACCCACTCAAAAAGGGTATAAATGTTAACACCCCCCATCCAAAAAATTCTTTTTGTCTAGGGATGTTACCTTCAATGAACAAGAGGGCTATTTCCATCAACCTTATCTTCAGGGGGAGAGTTTCAGGGAAGATAAGGAAAATAGTAATTCTGGTTTTTCCATTCTTCCAGACTTGACATTTGAACCTAAAAGTAGTAATTCTGGTTTTCCCATTCTTCCAGACTTGATATTTGAACCTAAACGAGATCAAATTGAAGTTGTAACAAATGAAACAAGTCAAGGAATGGGTCAAGAAAAGGAAGTTGGTCAAGAAAGTGAAATTAATTGTGAAGCTGATCAAGAAGATGTTGAAGCTGGAAAATTTGGTAAGAAGCTGGTGTACTCAAGGAAGACTAAGGCCATTCCAGGATCAAGTCATGTTCAAGAATCCAACTCGACTCCACAAAAAGAGGTAACAATTTTTTCTCTAGCTATGCAGGTTGAAATTGAAACCCAAAATGATCCTGACCTCCCAATTGCCATTAGAAAAAGAACAAGAAAATGCACCAAACAACCACTCTACCCTCTCTCAAATTACCTGTCTTTTAAAAATTTCTCTCTTACCCATAAAACCTTCCTAGTAAACCTAAACACTGCACTTCTACCTAATACCCTATCTGAGGCATTGTCTGACAGAAAATGGAGGCAAGCCATGGATGTAGAGATGGAGGCATTGGAGAAGAACAACACTTGGGAGTTAGTCACCTTACCAATAGGAAATAGGCCAGTTGGATGTAAATGGGTCTATATAGTGAAATACAAGGTTGATGGATCAATTGAGAGATATAAGGCAAGACTAGTTGTCAAAGGGTTCACCCAAACCTATGGAGTTGATTATTTGGAGACCTTTGCTCCGGTTGCCAAAATGAACACAGTTAGAGTGATATTGTCCCTTGCTGCCAATTATGGTTGGAACTTGGAACAATTTGATGTTAAGAATGCTTTCCTAAATGGAGACCTTGAAGAAGAAATTTATATGGAGATACCTCCGGGATATGGTAAAGATGTTGCTGCCAACACTGTTTGCAAGTTGAAAAAGGCATTATATGGGTTAAAACAGTCCCCTGTGCATGGTTTGACAGGTTTACTAAAGTTATGATAGGTCTGGGTTACAAACAAAGCCAAGGGGACCATACTTTGTTTTTTAAACATTCCAAGTCAAGGGGAGTAACAATATTATTGGTGTATGTGGATGACATAATATTAACTGGAGATAATAAAGAAGAGCAGCAATTATTGAGCCAATGCTTAGGCAAGGAATTTGAGATCATGACCTTGGGAAAACTAAAATATTTTTTGGGAATTGAAGTTGCCCACTCCGAGAAAGGGATATTTATATCTCAGCAGAAATACATCACTGATTTGCTCAAGGAAACTGGCAAGGCAGCTTGCAAACCTGCTAGTACCCCATTAGAACCAAACCTAAAGCTTGGAAATGCAGAAGAAGATGTTGCTATTGAAAAAGATATGTACCAAAGATTAGTGGGCAGACTTATATATTTGTCACATACCAGGCCAGATATTGCCTATGCAGTGAGTTTAATTAGCCAATTTATGCATAGCCCAAAGGAGACCCATTTACAAGCTGCCCACAGAATTTTACAGTACCTTAAAGGAACTCCAGGAAGAGGGATTCTATTCAAAAGGAATGGTAATGTGAAGCTTGAAGCCTATACCTGATGCCGATTATGCAGGGTCAATTGTGGATAGGAGGTCAACTACAGGATATTGCACCTTTCTTGGAGGAAATCTTTTGACTTGGAGAAGCAAAAGCGGGGTGTAGTGGCTCGGTCCAAGTCTTGAAGCAGATTTCAGAGCCATGGCACAAGGTATATGTGAGTTGCTATGGCTTAAAATCATCTTAGAAGACTTGAGAATAAAGTGGGAAGAACCTATGAAGCTCTATTGTGATAATAAGTCAGCAATCAGTATAGCCCACAACCCAGTGCAGCATGATAGAACAAAGTATATTGAAGTAGACAGACACTTCATCAAAGAAAAGCTTGATAGTGGTTTGATATGCACTCCATATGTGTCCTCTCAATACCAAATTGCAGACATTCTTACCAAGGGACTGGGCTGCCATAATTTTGAAAAGATTGTATGCAAGCTGGGAATGGAAAACATCTATTCACCAGTTTAAGGGGGAGTGTGGGAAATCAAATAGTATTTTAGGAAAGAATAAATCAGGAAATTTGTATATTTCCTTGTAATCTGTACAAATTTGAATAATTAGGAACAATCCCATAAATCAGGGGATCCTAGCATAAAATAGAGTTATTATATTTCCTAAAATAGCTTAGGTCTCTTGTATATATCTTATATCATCTCTTTGTATTGATATAATAAAAATCATATTTTAGTTAATCTAATTTTCCAGAGACGATTATAGTTGTTTCACATGGGTCTATTTCTTGCGGTCTAAACATGAAGTATTCTCTACATTCAAATTTTTTCATGCTTATGTTCAGACCCAATTTTTTTCCAAAATTAAAATTCTGCGGTCTGATAATGGGGGAAGTATACATCTCATTTATTTTAGGAATTTCTGCAATCTAATGGTATCTTATCTCAACGGTCTTGTCCTTCCACTCCCTAACAAAATGGGGTAGCTGAACGGAAAAATCGTCATTTACTAGATGTTGTTTGTACTCTTTTGTTAGAATCTTCTATGCCCTCTAGGTTTTGGTGTGAAGCTCTATCCACTACGGTTTATCTTATCAATTGTTTGCCATCCCCATCATTAAACAATGATTCTCCTTTCATTCGACTATTTACCATCTACCTGATTATTCTACTCTTCGTACCTTTGGTTGTGTGTGTTATGTTCATCTTCCTTTCCACGAACGTCATAACCAATTGTAACTGTTATTCTCTTTTATTAGGATATATTGTAGTAGAGTAATTGTATTAATTATATATATGGCTGTTAGCTAATTTAAAGGGAAAGGGACATAATATTAGTTTGTATTATATATATATATATATATATATATATATATATATATATATATATATATATATGAGAGAATTCTTCAAGAGGGGAACACACAGTTTTACCCACACATTTTCTATAGTTTAACATCCCTCCTGTCCTAATGGATCAATTGTTAAACTCCTAGTGGGACAGTAGAAATCATTAAATTTTACCTTGGTAGATATTACAGTGATAAACTTGTTAAAAGTAACCGAGTTAATATTCATGCATATATGATATGTATACACTAGCACGAGGGAAGTGGTTGAATGTTATAAACAACTAAGCACTAGCTCCACTACTAGTAACTATATTAGCCGCACACTTTCTTGTGGCACTAGAGGCTGTAATTAAGTGCTTCCACCATGTGTGTGCGCGTGAGTTCACTTACGTACATTTACGAACCCACTAGGGTTGTCTTAATGGTGGTGGATTTGGGTAGCTTGCATAATGTTTTAGGTTCAAACCTCATTGTCACCATTGTGCACCAAATACTTATTCACATTCACAACTTGGCATAGATACCTGTTTACGCCCATGTACCTCAACAATTTTGCCACATCAATTAATTAAAAATGTGTGTAGCTTCCCAGTTCATCCTTTGGTGGAAGCTCGAAACTCCATATCATTACCATCAATTTGCCCAATTCAGGTATGTTCTGCATCTGAGTTTTAAGTTCTACATTTTTCCTACAATACTTGGATATTTGTTCCCATTTCATAAACCAAAAAAGTTAATACATAATATGATATGATTTGATACAAAAAATGTTACCAAATTTTTCAATTAGTAGATATTGATTTTGTTCCTTATCATTGTATTTCTTGTTCATTATAAAATAAGAATACTCATGCATGTACTTAACACATGAAATTCATTATATTCCTTCTCAGTTTCTTTCTTTCAACATGGTACCAGAGTAGTATCATCCTCTCTGTGACCTGTGTCGTCATTAATTCTTTAACAATATGCAATCCTATATTAAAATATAAGATAAGCTAAGTGCCACATTATACTTCTTTTTTGTGCTATGTGAATTTATTGCAACAAGTTGAGGAATCATTGGTCAACACTCTCAATTCATAAAATTTCCTGAAAGCTTAATATTTGATTTTTGAACTTTTGTCTTTTCAATGTATGTGTTTGTTTTTCTGTAAATCTGATATACTACTTTTAAATTGGCAGAATATATTTTTGCCTTTGGTTATGTTTGTTATTTGTTGTTTATAATAGCAGAACTCCAAGCCTTGTGGAGGCACAAAATTCCAGTATGTAGAGAATACTATTGTATGCCATGATTATCAGGAGATAAAAATTCAAGAAAGTACACAGGTGCTAGGTGTTGGGGCAATTCCTCGTTCAATTCTTGTCATCTTAAAGGATGACCTCGTGGATGTTGTTAAAGCTGGAGGTATTCATTTCAAATTTTGAAAACTATTGTATCACATACACGTTACTTTTTAACATATGGTTGGCCTTGGGTTATTAGCAATGAAAATTATGAGCAGGTTTCAGTCTAATGTGTGGTGGCCCTGTTTCTCATTTGCCACTTTTGATCTATGACATCTAGTCCTTAAACTATGACTTTTCCTTTCTGAAAATTACGAATGATGCATCTTTGAATTTCTTTTAAAGCTTGGACTCAGCTCATATAAATAATCAAGTCTAATTGAAAGTTTGGGTTTGTTTATTTGACTTAGCAAATAAGTTTGAACAAGTAATTAACAAGCCAAATCCAAATCCAAATAGTTCACGAACAATTTTACTCATTTACACCCCTAGTTCTTGCCATTATAGCATGTATATTGCCTTGGAAATGAGGGTCATGTGATGAATTCATGAATGCTATATATGATTTTGGTTATGGAGGATATGATTCTCTTTTGCTTGCAGATGATGTTATTGTCACTGGTGTCATAACAGCAAAATGGGCTTCAGAGTTGAAGGATGTGCGTTGTGACCTTGATCCTGTATTAATTGCCAACAATGTAAGGTGCATACGAAGTTCTCACTATGTTTACCTTAAAATTAGTAAAAAAAATAAAGTATCCTAGTGTTTGACATTGGCAATTAAAGTTTATCAGGCGAAAAATATATTTATTATGCATGTAGAATCTTTTCCCATTCCCCCATACTATATAAACCATCTGGTGATACCTGAAGTAGAATTCCAATCTATTCTGACAATATTCTTCTAATCATTCTCTTTTCAGTTTATTCAATTGTTAGTTCTTTAATTGTGTAATGCTTTGATATGAATCTCACATTCAAGGATTTTTCTTTCCAGCACTCAATTTATTTCTATGATGACTTAATTATGTTTCCACTTTCCATTATTCTCATTCTCCAAATCCTAGGTTGTCAACACAAAATTATTCATGCACCTCCATAGCTTTTGGGCTGAATGTGTTCCTAGGATGGTCTTTATTAGAAGGTAGATATGAACTTAACTCAAGCCTACAAAACTGACTTATAAGTTGAAATTTGCACTTCACTTATACACTATAATTTGGTTATATCTTCCCTACACTCCCTCATACCGATGACTGGAAATCTTGAAGATGGCACTAGATATTTATGGGTAGTCCTATAGCAGCCCCGATAGTGAGATAATAGGCCCAACAAACTTTAGTATAATAGGTTTTGATATCATATTATAAAGAGGAAGTCTAACTCAATCTTACAAAATCCACTTGAAAGCTAAATTTTTGCACCTATATATATATATATATATATATATATATATATATATATATATATATATATATATATATATATATATATATATATATATATATATATATATAAATATATATATATATATATATATTATAATTTGGTCTTATTTCTTGTCAATGTAGGATTTCCAATAATATTAAAGTCTCCTGATTCACTTGATCTTTAAATCAGTCATTTTTAACCTCATTTTTCATTATTAAATTATATGTTAGCCCAAGTTAAGGTGGATCTGTGCATTATCCATGCAATGATGTCATAAATTTGAAGTGCCATCCTATAAAGTGTTCTGTTGAAATAAGCTAGTCCAGTCTCTCATCTTTGCAAATTGATCATTAAAACACTGATCCTCTTGACTCTATTTGGCTACTTTTATAATTTGACCTTGTTTTTTACTAGAATGAGTTCTTAACAAGAAAAAGCAAGTTTTTTGTTAGAACCTTTGCTCAATGTTCTTTGTTTTCCTAATTCTGAATCCAATTTATTTGGGACTAATCTGAAATTGTTTACATCATAAATTTAATGTATAATTTGAAATAATAAAGACTCCTCAAAATAAATGATAGAAGAAAAGTGAGATATATAACATACAAATTTTGTAGCATAAATAGTCAGCAAGGTGAGCCCTGGCGCAGACTAATAAAAGTTGCAATTTGGTGGCTGGTAGGTAAGGGTGCATCCAATGATCGTCTCTGATACCTTCGCATAGTCAGGAGCCATCTGGCACTAGATTATGTTAGTTTTTATATTTTTGCAGTAGGCAGTCTTAGAAGTAACAGCTTTCTCGCCTTTTGCATATGTCCACCCTGCATTTTTCTTCACAACTATGTCAAAGCTAAATATGAATGACTGCATATATGATCATTTTTACTCATTTATTCAGGACTTTTTTTTTTCCTTTGTTTTATATAACTGTACAAGATTTGTTTGCATTACAGTGTTTTAAAATTAGTACTGCATTGATATTATTTTTATGATTCTCTTGCTTATAGTTTTAAGATTTTATGAAGAAAAATATTACGGAATTTCATTAACTTTTGGGTTTCCTTCCCACCTTTAAATTGGCTGCATGATTCTTCTGTGTAATACGGACCATGGAGAACCAAGCGATACAGCTAGCCATTATGGTGGCAGAGCCCAAAGCCATAAATCCAATATTAAAATCCCTTAATTCCCTTGCTGGATGCCAGTCCTATACCCATTACCTTGTAATTGGGCCCTAACATTCTTCCATGCAGACCATGCTCCATAGACCTGGCAATGATAGGCTGGCAGTGCACTAGCTATTTGACTAGTCATGGAAAACACTGCTATGTCATTATTACCATCCTTATTTGCAACTAAGAATTGATGGAATTGCTACTGCCACAAATGTAACAGTAAAGATAAAGGGAAATACAAGAAGTAAATGAACCCAACAACACACAATTCATGCAATTCACGACCACCTCACCTAGGTGGTCTGGTAGATATCACACGATATATGTTTTAATATATTTAAACAAAGCACATATTAAGTGCTTTCAGGAATTGAACTTATGCTTTAAATTGTAGTCATCTATTATGATCCAATGGAAGGAAAGCAAAGAATCTGATCAAGTTTACTCTGAATTTTTATTTTCTCATTGTTGTCAGGAGAGTCAATGAACTGAAGTCAGAAATTGATATTTCTGATGATATTGTTATGAAATTCAAGCAGTTTTGGGCTAACTTCAAAGATTCACCTCTAAAAGGTGGTATTTTGATGCACACCTCTGGTATTGCTTGTATAAATTAAATTCATATTTTTTGAACCTTTTGGTTTCTCCCAATCTTTGTGTTTTTATATGTCTATAAGAAATTGGACTGCACAATGCAGCGTTATTCATCACGTATAATTGCTGGTCGAACCCTGTCCAGACTCCTTACGTTCCAAATTTGGTTAATGACAGTAAAAGTTTTATGGAATGCCATGATTTATGTATATTATGTGAGATGAAAATTCTAAATCCTTTTCAAACTGATCCAGGAAGGAATGCTATTCTACGAGGAATTTGCCCGCAAGTATTTGGCCTTTTCACTGTTAAGCTGGCTGGTAAATACGTTCACCGTATGTTGATTCTTATGACTATTTATACATTCATCTTGAAATTTGTTGCATTTTAATATAGGTTCAGTACTTGCTACTTACAAGCTTTCATCCTGGACTTATCTTTTCTTTTGAGGATTTTGTTTGAAATATTTTGTGCTTGTATCAAAGAATACAAGAATTTATGTATAATGAGATTCCTTGACACATTTATTTCAAAAAATTCTAATAAAAAACAAAATACCTCGGTTCATATTGGAATGTTTGTAGAAGGGATTGAGTTTATTTAAATTTTAAACTAAAACAAAATTGAACCTTAAAATGAATAGGTCATTTAAATAGATTAAACTTTCAATTCATCTTGGAAATGGAAATACTGAAGATGAAGACACAGTCTTTTGAATTCCACTGAATTTCATTCAGAAAAGGAACCTTATAATAAAGATTTTATAAGGAAATCTTCAGAAAGAGTTTATAAGGAACATAGTCCATGGCAGGACTTTAGAGGGGCAACAGAGTCACAATGTTAGTATGGTTAAGAACACAAAACGATTTGTTCTTTTCAAACTGATAATTATTTTTCTGCTGATAAATTAACTGAAATTCTTCATTTTTGTGAATCATGATCATCACTCTTTGCAAACTTCTCATGTCTTTTGCTTCTGCAATCAGTTGCATTAACTGTTATTGGAGGTGTGCAACATGTCGATGCTTCTGGAACTAGGGTAAGAGGGGAGTCCCACTTACTCTTGGTTGGTGATCCAGGTAAGCAGTCCATTGCTGTTACTATTTCTGAACTATGTGGAGTTTTCTGTCAGTTCTTATCGTCAAATTTAGGTGAAGAAAAATATGTTTTACTCCTAAGTCTCCCTCATATACTGTCTTGGTTACAGGCACTGGAAAATCTCAGTTTCTGAAATTTGCTGCAAAATTGAGCAACCGATCTGTTATTACCACTGGATTGGGAAGCACCAGTGCAGGATTGACTGTTACTGCAGTGAAGGATGGAGGCATGTTTTTCATACAACTTATATTTTAACAGCAACAGATTCTTTCAGTTTCATTCATAATTTGTTGTACCTATTCTATTTGTATCCATGTTTTACATTTCTATCAAAGTATTTGTTTCTAGCTTGAATTCACCACTTGCTATTAAAGCTATTTATAATCATGTTCTAGTTGCACAGGAAGTCCTAGATTTTGTTGATCATTGTTGTTGAACCCTTAACATGAGAGACTTGTTAGGTTGTCTTGGTTTTTTAATAATTGATTTTTGTTGTTGATACATGTCAATAAAGGTGTTTTTCTTTATGCTACATTTCTTCTTATCAAGTTTTTAAACTTGTTTCTTCTCATTGTGTATTTGTTGGAGTTCAAATGTGAATAATAATCCTCATATTGTGTAGAACATGGTAAAATGAATAATATATAAGAAGAAAAACTCACATCTTTTTTCTTTTAAAGTTTTGAATTGAGAATGATGTCAAATACTCGTATATGGTTGACTGATAACCCATTTCCTTAATATATCCTCATTTGTTGCTCCTCCTCAATCCATAACAAACTGGTATTAGATCCAGTTTTGTCCTGGTGACTGACGAGTATATTATACAATGTGGAACAAATTTACTTAAGGGGGATGTTGTTGGTATTTATGTGTGAGTTGAAAGTCTCATGTTGTGTAAAAATAGGTAAGTTAAACAATATATAAGGAGAAAAACCCACAAACCTATAACATTAAGGTTTTGCGTTGAGAGTGGTATAAGTTGTTATTGTGATTGAGTTATGATGCCCATTTCTTGAATGTCTCCCCACTTGTTGATCTCCCTTGATCCATAACAAGAGTGCTTTATTCTAGCACCATTTCAAGAGTGCTTTAATTTAATCATACATAACACATTTAATTGTATAAAAACTTCAGCATGCATCTGCGTACCTTGTGGATGGTTATACTAATTTCAAGGCTAAATTGTGGAATCATTAGGGGAATGGATGTTGGAAGCTGGGGCTCTTGTTTTGGCAGATGGAGGATTGTGTTGCATAGATGAATTTGACAGGTAAGCTCTTGTAATTGCTTTGGTTTTGAAATTTCTTCTGGGGATTTAGTCCTTTACCATATGTTGTATATGGTTAATTATTATCCCAATTTGAAGCTGAAAAAAATTGAAATAATGAGAAGGATGTTCACATTTGGAGATTTAACTTGGATATTTAATCAGGAAAACTTCTGTTGGTAAGAATTATAAAACATTTTCTTTTGGTTTTTAAACACTAAATTTAAAAATTTGATGTTTGTGTCTATGACTATGCACAAAGATGCCTTAATTTCCGAAGTTCCTTTGCCAATCGAAGTTTTCTTTCTCATTTTTTGAATGATGCAACAAAACTCGTAGTCTGTAATAAGATATCATGCTTTGGTTTAATGGGAACTAAACTTTAACCTTAAACTACACTAAGTGTGAGAAATCAAATAGTATTTTAGGAAAGAATAAATAAGGAAATTTGTATATTTCCTTGTAATCTGTACAGATTTGAATAATTAGGAACAATCTCATAAATCAAGGGATCCTAGCATAAAATAGAGTTATTATATTTCCTAAAATAGTTTAGGTCTCTTGTATATATCTTATATCATCTCTTTGTATTGATATAATAAAAATCATATATTTCAGTTAATCTATTTTTCTCAGATGGTATCAGAGCTTCCGATCTAGGAAGCTCTGTCTGCGCTCGATAAACCCTAAGACGGCAGCACTGCATTGCTGCTTGCATATTTTGTAACCCTAAGACGGCGACTGCATTGCTGCTTGCATTTTTCTTAACCCTAAGACGGTGACTACATTCGCTGTTGCATTTTTATTAATCCTAAGGCGACGACTACATTGCTGCTTGCATTTTTCATAATCCTAAGACAACGACTGCATTGTTGTTGCATCGCACCTTTTTGCTATAATGTCAAGGGAGAGGAGATAGAAAGGGTGAAAACCATTCTTAGTAAGTTGGAAAAACCTACGGGTATGTGTTCTTTGGCATACTCGGGTAAGTTTCCACCTTCTTTTGGATTAAATGTCTCGGATACGCCTTTTAACCATTATTGGATATTGGACTCGGAGCCACAGATCACATGACACCATTAGCCAAACACTTCTCCACATATTCCCCATGTCCCAAGCAACAAGAAAATTGCCACGGCGAGATGGAACCCTTATAACTGCAGTTGGTCAAGGAAATATCCAAATCAATCCTTTAATAACCTTAAAAGACGTTCTCCATGTCCCAAAGTTGTCCACGAACCTAGTGTCTATACAAAAACTTATAAAGGATTTGTCATGTAAAGTTGTTTTTTCCAACGATCATTGTGTATTTCGGGATAAGGATTCGGGGAGGATGATTGGACATGCTAGAGAATGGAATGACCTTTATTATCTCGAAGATCCAAGTCCGCCAGACAAGAATAGAATCTCTCACTCCTTCATATCTGAATCCTTGATGACCAACGAGAGAAAAAATCATGCTTTATCATTGTCGGTTGGGACATCCCTCTTTTGGAGTGATCAAAATTATATTTCCCTCTCTTGTTTACCAAGTTAGATGTTGAGAGTCTTCATTGTGAGGTGTGTGAACTTGCTAAGCACAAACGTATATCTTTTCCAATAAGTAATAGAATTAGCAATTTCCCTTTTTATCTTGTTCATACTGATGTATGGGGACCTTCTAATATTCCAAATGTGTCTCGGTACTCGATGGTTTGTCACCTTTATAGATGACTGTACAAGGGTCACTTTGGTTTTCCTACTTAAACAAAAATCGGAAGTTAGTTACTGTCTTCCTAAACTTCCACTCCATGATAAAAAATCGGTTTGGTGTTAATATTAAGAGGCTTAGGTCGGATAATGCCAAAGATTACTTCAATCATGTCCTTAATTCTTTTTGTCAAAAAGAAAGTATAATTCATGAGTCCTCTTGTGTCAAAACACCACAACGAGAATGGGGTAGCAGAGAGGAAAAATTGACATCTATTAAATCGGACTCGGGCATTGTTGTTCCAAAAAAGTGTCCCAAAAAATTTACGGGGAAAGTCTGTCCTTACGACAACATACCTTATCAATAGACTACCCTTTAGAGTCTTAGGATCAAAAAGCCCTATGGAAGTTTTGTCGTCTTTCTATCCAAACTTGTCTACTACAAATAATCTTAAACCAAGAGTCTTTGGGTGCATCTCATATGTCCATATTCATAGTACGAGACGGGGAAAACTTGATCCTAGAGCCTTAAAGTGTGTCTTTGTTGGTTACTCACCCACTCAAAAAGGGTATAAATGCTACCACCCCCATCCAAAAAATTCTCGTGTCTAGGGATGTTACCTTCAATGAACAAGAGGGTTATTTCCATCAACCTTATCTTCAAGGGGAGAGTTTCGGGAAGATAAGGAAAGTAGTGATTCTGGTTTTCCCATTCTTCCGGACTTGACATTTGAACCGAAACAAGATCAAATTGAAGTTGTAACAAATGAAACAAGTCAAGGAATTGGTCAAGCAAAGGAAGTTGGTCAAGAAAGTGAAATTAATTGTGAAGGCTGATCAAGAAGATGTTGAAGCTGGAAAATTTGGTAAGAAGGCTGGTGTACTCAAGGAAGACTAAGGCCATTCCAGGATCAAGCCATGTTCAAGAATCCAACTCGACTCCACAAAAAGAGGTAACAATTTTTTCTCCAGCTATGCGAGGTTGAAATTGAAACCCAAAATGATCCTGACCTCCCAATTGCCATTAGAAAAGGAACAAGAAAATGCACCAAACGACCACTCTACCCTCTCTCAAATTACCTGTCCTTTAAAAATTTCTCTCCTACCCATAAAACCTTCCTAGTAAACCTAAACAACTGTACTTCTACCTAATACCCTATCCGAGGCATTGTCGACGAGAAAATGGAGGCAAGCCATGGATGAAGAGATGGAGGCATTGGAGAAAAACAACACTTGGGAGTTAGTCACCTTACCAATAGGAAAGAGGCCGAGTTGGATGTAAATGGGTCTATACGATGAAATACAAGGTCGATGGATCAATTGAGAGATATAAGGCAAGACTAGTTGCCAAAGGGTTCACCCAAACCTATGGAGTTGATTATTTGGAGACTTTTGCTCTGGTTGCCAAAGCTGAACACGATTAGGGTGATATTGTCCCTTGCTGCCAATTATGGTTGGAACTTGGAACAATTTGATGTTAAGAATGCTTTCCTACATGGAGACCTTGAAGAAGAAATCTATATGGAGATACCTCCGGGATATGGTAAAGATGTTGCTACCAACACTTGTTTGCAAGTTGAAAAAGGCATTATATGGGTTAAAACAGTCCCAGTGCATGGTTTGGCGGGTTTACTAAAGTTATGACAGTGCGGGTTACAAACAAAGCCAAGGGGACCATACTTTGTTTTTTAAACATTCCAAGTCGGGGGAGTAACAATATTATTGGTGTATGTGGATGACATAATATTAGCTGGAGATAATAAAGAAGAGCAACAATTATTGAGTCAATGCTTAGGCAAGGAATTTGAGATCAAGACTTTGGGAAAACTAAAATATTTTTTGGGAATTGAAGTTGCCCACTCCGAGAAAGGGATATTTATATCTCAGCAGAAATACATCACCGATTTGCTCAAGGAAGCTGGCAAGGCAGCTTGCAAACCTGCTAGTACCCCATTAGAACCAAACCTAAAGCTTGGAAATGCAGAAGAAGATGTTGCTTGTTGAAAAAGATATGTACCAAAGATTAGTGGGCAGACTTATATATTTGTCACATACCGGGCCGGATATTGCCTATGCGGTGAGTTTAATTAGCCAATTTATGCACAGCCCAAAGGAGACCCATTTACAAGCTGCCCACAGAATTTTACACTACCTTAAAGGAACTCCAGGAAAAGGGATTCTATTCAAAAGGAATGGTAATGTGAAACTTGAAGCCTATACTGATGCTGATTATGCAGGGTCAATTGTGGATAGGAGGTCAACTACAGGATATTGCACCTTTCTTGGAGGAAATCTTGTGACTTGGAGAAGCAAAAAGCAGGGTGTAGTGGCTCGGTCCAGTGCTGAAGCAGAATTCCGAGCCATGGCACAAGGTATATGTGAGTTGCTATGGCTTAAAATCATCTTAGAAGACTTGAGGATAAAATGGGACTTTCAACAATTTGGTATGGTTTAAATACATGTTAGGCTACTTCACATATAGCCAATTGGTTTTATGTTGGAACCTTAACATGGTATCAGAGCCAAAGCCTAACATCTTTCCGGTTATTGTCATGGGCCAAAAGTTGCCCTTTAGTTGGGTCAAAAGTACCCTTTGCCTGGTCCGGCAGGCTTCGTTGGAGGGGGTGTGTTGAAAGTCCCACATCGCCTACCTCATATCATTTGGTATGGTTTAAATACATGTTAGGCTACTCCACATATAGCCAATTGGTTTTATGTTGGAACCTTAACAGTTATTATATTTCCTAAAATAGTTTAGGTCTCTTGTATATATCTTATATCATCTCTTTGTATTGATATAATAAAAATCATATATTTCAGTTAATCTATTTTTCTCAGACTAAGCTACTCTTCTATTTGAAATTCAGAAGAGCTGGACTAGATCTAAATTTAATTGATTTGACATTTCCAACACCTGAAAGGTTTGACACCCTTAAGTTGGGTGATGAAGTTTCACTACATGTTTTCATGAAACTTGAAAGTCCTGATTTAATGGAAATTCTGGCAGGACTGTATTTTCATTTAGTTTCCTGGCATTGGGTATGTAACTAAATATTATCCTGGCAGTATGAGGGAGCATGATAGAGCAACAATACATGAAGCCATGGAGCAGCAGACAATTAGTGTTGCCAAGGTAATGTTTGAGTACATTATGCAAAAATTTATTGAAATTTAGCTTTCTCTAAAACACAGGTAAACTGGCAGCTGTCAGGCTTGTGGAAAAAAAAATGTGGCTACTGATTTACTCTCTTGCTTTATTCAGGCTGGTCTTGTGACAACACTCAGCACTAGAACAACTGTGTTTGGTGCTACAAATCCCAAGGGACAGTATGATCCTGATCAACGTATCACTTACGTCAGTATATATTAGTTTAATACTATTTGAGATTGATGTCAAACTACAGTCCTTATTACTCTTGATGTGCAATCAAGGGCATTGAGTTCTTTCCTCTTGCTTCTAGCTTATGTCTGAAGAAGTTTACTCTTGCTTCAGTTCAATACTTGTCTGACTTAACACAAGATAGCTCTTTCTGTCAATACAACACTTTCTGGTCCTTTATTAAGCAGGTTCGATATTGTCCTTGTTCTATTGGATACAAAAAATCCTGATTGGGATGCAGTAGTTTCATCTCATATTCTTTCTGAGGTAGTCTCTGTCCCTGTTCAACGCATACAGCTTCACATGGTTAAAATTATAATACTTGTATGAAAACTATATCCAGGAAGAAGCGGATAGAACCACTAATGACAAAGATCTGGTTAATAGCTGGCCACTTCCTACACTCAAGAGGTAAGGCATGAGGTAATGGCCATGAATAACGCTGTTTGCGGATCATAAAATGTAGAAATGAAAACTATGTTTGAGCCCGTGTGGTTTCAGTTTTATACTCTCTTATCTCTTGATCATATTTAATCTCAGTCATCAAATTAGGAATCTAGCATTTAAATTTAATTTATCCTAACTTGATTTTGAGACCCATTGTTGGCATTTTGAAATTGCTCATAATTTTATTAGCCCCGGTACTATAATGGAGTAGTGGAGCGGCCTTGGCCTATAATGGAATGCAGTGATCCTAGTTCTGTGCAAAATTCAATCTCCATTGAGTTCCTTTTGGCTGTAGGAATATGCTTCAAAATGAGATAGAACTTGTTTATTTCCAAATTTCGTTAAGTTTTAAAATCAATGTCTTTGTAAGAAATTCTTGGTCAGTTACAATGGTGAAAGGAATCCTCCAGGTACATACACTATGTGAAAGATCATTTCAGACCAGTCCTAACGAGAGAGGCTGAAGAAGTTATATCCAGCTATTATCAACTTCAAAGGAAATCTGCAAATCATAATGCAGGTTTGACCTAGAAGCTAGTTGTTACGCAAATTGAGTATAATAGAACTATTTATGTCATTTTCCTTGATTACAAATTTGCAATGTAGCTAGAACAACTGTCCGCATGTTGGAAAGTTTGATACGCCTAGCACAAGGTATATAACTAGCACTGGATGAAACTTCTGTGTTCAACTTCTCCCTCTTACTACGTGCTTTTACTCTTTAAATGTCAGCCCATGCAAGGCTGATGTTCAGAAATGAGGTGACTCGACTAGATGCCATAACGGCTATTTTATGCATAGAATCCTCCATGACTACCTCAGCTATCGTGGATTGCATTGGGAATGCTCTGCATTCCAATTTTACTGACAACCCTGATGAGGAATGTATCCTTGCGGTCTTTTCTTACATAAATTAGCCTAACATGCATTTAAACTTTTTTCTAGAACCTAATAAAGTGATAGCATAAGTAGTGTTCTTTAGTTTACAAGAAAATCTTGAGAACTTTACATGGTAATGGTGTTTTACCTTAGTCAAAGAGATCTATCTGCAGCAGAGAACATAGAGATTGTGCGTATTAGATAAAATGAATGCATTTAAATGGCCTTTAGTTTTGTGCATAGCTGAGTCATATTCTTGTGTTGCGTGATGTCCCCTCTTCACAGCTTTTTGACTTTGCTTCAGCAATAATTTCTTTACTACACAATAAACAGATGCAAAGCAAGAAAGATTGATCCAACAAAAATTAAATAGCGTGGAGGAATGAAAGCTAAGAAAGGAGAAAGAAATGGAAGAGTGGTGTAGTATAAGTGGTTCCGGCTCTGCCATTTTTATTACAATGGAATTGATTGCTTCAGTTTGGTTGAACAGTTCTATGCTTGAAGGACAAAGGTTCGGGTCACAAGCTAGGGAATTATCCAATTTTCTTCCTGATGTATATGGTTCTGAATATGTTAAAGGTTACAAGCTTTACGAATCACAAGAATTTAATCTATGGAAAGATTACTGAAGTTACATATCGAATTTGGTTTTTATTTTTTTCGATAAAGTCTTTTTTATATTCAACTTTGACAACTTGTTTAATTTTACATATTCATTTTATAGTAACAAGTTAAACCCTCTTTCATTTTGGATCAATTAAGGGGTTATTATCACCACCTGCAATTTGAATTATCTTAATTACCCTTGCCTGAATTATGTGATCATAGAAATTTGACATGAATGTCTGTAAAATTAATAATTTCATCAATTACTCAACAAATGTTTCTCTGAATCTCAGTCTTTGAAGGAGTTTTCACAATCGGTGAGCAATGGAATAAAATGGTGTAGCGTTTGATAAAATTTCATAAGATTTTTACTCCAACTAAACTTGAGGTTTTGTTATATTTTTGGATTAGTGTTCAGCTCAGAGTTTCACATAAAATTTATGTGAAATATGGGACTTTGGTAAGATACAATTCATGACGTAGAATTAATGCATCTGCTGAATAAAAAAACAAACGCTCATTAATGTAATGATTTTTTTATGGCTTTGAAAAAAAAAAAAACTCTGTATTCATATATGACTTTGAGCATTTAATCAATCATATAAATAATACATTTTAAATAAAAATTATTCAACTAAAATTTTTATCAATTTATTAAATTATTTAAATAACATTTTTGTCAAATTATTTATTTTTATATAGTTTTTCTCTTTTTTTCACAATTTTTTTATTCCTTATTTTTCTTTTTTCTTTTTTTTTCATCTCACCTCTTTTATTCTTGGTTCTTCTATCCCGCTTACTTTTTTAATTTAAAATAATAAAAATATATTAAAATAATTTTTTTGAATTAAAATTGAAAAAATAATATCAATTAGTTATTTAAAATTATGTTGACAAAAAATAATTTATTTTTAATGATAATAAATAATCAATTTATAATTATTTTATTATAATAAATCAATTACTCATAAAAATAATTTATTTCTAATGATAATAAATAATCAATTTATAATTATTTTATCATAATAAATCAATTACTTATCTAATTAAAAAATATAAAATATTTATGAGTTGAATTTATTTTTTTATTTAATAATTTAATTTAGTTATAATTAATTAAGTAATAATAATTAGTCAGATTGAATAATTAAAAAAATTACTTTAAAATAAATGTTGGATTTTATTTTTGATAATAATAACATAATAATATTTTTAATACTTTAAAATTTATTATATAATATTTTTTAAAATATAATATATTAAATTATAGTATTTTTATATAATTTAAATATTTTTCTTTTCTAAAGAAAATAAAAGATTGATCTTATTAAAAATAATAATATATAAACAATCCCATATCTTAAACCAAGAATTGAATAACCATTTTTTATCAATATAATAATATTAATAAAATAATAATAATAATAATAATAATAATAATAATAAATCTATAATTCAAAAGTTGTTTCAATAATTGGTTTAGAATGAATGTCAACTTATTATTTTCTTTATTAATTTTTAATATATTATTTTTAATTAAAAAATAAAAGACATTCAGATTAAAAAAAGAGAGAAAAACAATTAATATATAACGAGAGAGAAAAAGAAAAAAGAAAAAAAAGAGAAAAATTAAAAAATAATTACATTTTATTAAACCTTCACTTTTATTATTGATTTTTATATATAAATAATAAAATGATGTAATTAAATAAATAAATTAATAAATATTTTATTTAAATAATTTTTTAAATATATTATTTATGAGTTATAAATAAAATTAAAAAAATACATAAATAAAAATATATTATTTATAAAAATTATTGATTGATTGGAAATAAATATAGACAAGTTTTGTGTTAGATTAAAAATTTGAAATAATAAGACTATATGCTGTATTTATAAATAAGAAATAAAGTTAAAATTTTAATATAATCATAATAATTATTAGTTTTTAAATTCTTTATTAGGATTTAAACATTAGATTTAATAAAATAATATTTTTATAATATAACAAATTTATTAATATTAATATTTAAAAAAAATTAGAATAAAACATTCGTAATTTATTTGTATTCAAATTTAATATTACATTAAAGTTGAATCTAATAGAATAACATTTATGTAATTACTAGGAGACCGAAGAGTTAACAGTGCCATCCGAAACCTAGTCTAGTTCATTCCACAGAGGGAAAAAAAAAAAAACACGGTAGATCCAATAAATTTCAGACTCTAGTCTGTCTAACCGTGTTTTATTAAATCCTGAAACGCAGAGGAAACGTTGTTGAATTGTCGAAAAGCAGGGAAAAAAAGGGAAGAGTCTGCGACGCTGTTTCAATTGTGGTCGTTTCGGTGCCCTATCGTAGACAACCATGGTAAGATCTCCCATCTTCACTCACTGAAACCAATGCGATACATCATTCATCATTAGTTCTACTGTTCTTTCCAATTTTCTACTCTTCTTTTCAGATAAATAATATGCCTAAGTGAGTAGCTTCTCTTTGTTTCTTGTATCAAATCTAGGGTTCAGAACAGCAAAAAAATTAAAATAATAATAATAATAATGATGAATGAGCCATTAACTCGTGCAATTCCCGTATCAGTCATCTTTATACAGGGGCGAATCCAGGAGGTACAACAATAAAACAAGGGGACGCCATCATTTGACGACGCAGAAGAAGCAGGAAATTAAGGAAGCCTTTGAATTATTTGATACTGATGGCTCAGGTTTTGTATATACACTTTAGCTTTGCATCAAAATAAGGTCCAGTAATTTTTCTTTCTTTATTTTATTAATGGTATTACTTTGATGCTGTTTAGGTACTATTGATGCCAAGGAGCTGAACGTTGCCATGAGGTATTGTTGTTCATAGTCTTAAAATGATTGTCCTAATGTTTGGCTGTGTTCTTGTTGTGAATGACATATTATCTTGACAGGGCCCTTGGATTTGAGATGACTGAGGAGGTATTATACCGTACTCATTTAATTTTCTTCTGATTGAATTGAATTTGCAAGTTACAATTTTGTTTAACATTACCTGTGGAATGTGGTTTTTTTTCTTATTTAGTAATTCGTTGTAACGACATCTAAAAGTTAGCGCTACAGTGGTATTTCCTGATGATATGCTTTTGTTAAAGTTCTGTTTGCATTTCTGATAGATAACCTGCCATGTCATTTCAGCAAATTAAACAAATGATAGCAGATGTCGACAAGGATGGAAGTGGAGCAATTGATTATGAGGAATTTGAGTACATGATGACAGCCAAAATTGGAGAAAGGGACACTAAGGAGGAGCTCATGAAAGCTTTCCATATTATTGATCATGATAACAATGTAAATTTCTGCACTGCTATACATAATTTTATACATCTTGATTCTCATTAATTGTGGTCTATTCAGGGAAAGATATCTGCATCAGACATCAAGCGCATTGCAAAAGAGCTAGGTCAAAATTTCACTGATAGAGAGATTCAGGAGATGGTTAATGAAGCAGACCAAGATAGTAAGTTATCCCAATCATGTCCTGGTCATCTTTCTAATTTTACAAGAAAGCTTTTACTTCTCATTTTGGGGATTTGTATTCTATGGTTAACTGGGTGTGGATGCTTGAGCTTTAGATTATGCTGACGTAATGTTGTTTATATGAAGTAATTTCTAATTGGCAGTTTTCTGCGCTTAAGACATAAAACAGAAAATAATGTGGCAAAAAATATTAACAAGGAAGTATTCGTGATGATAAGAGGTGTCGAACTTGTATGCAAGATTTACTGAAAAAACTACTTGTAGATTTATCAGTTTACATCATTTTCTCTTGCTTTCCCATTTGTCTCTGCAACTACTTCCCATTATTGTGAGACGTTATATCTGTTTTTTTGTTCTTTAAACGTGCAGATGATCGAGAGGTTAGTCCAGAGGAATTCATCAAGATGATGAACAGAACACGCTACCATCACTAGTCGTATCTATATGCGGTAGTTGTTATCTTTGTTTGGTTGCACTTGTATGGGAAAATTAAAAATAAAAAGAAGCAGCCATGGACTCTTGGTACTGTACACTGTGTATGAATGATTCCAATGCTATGATTATGTATTGCGTATGAATCATATTGATGTATGCTCATATGTCAGTGTATTATGAATCATTTCACTTTTTGCACCAAATGGGCACAATGGGGATAGCGTTTTCTAACACCCCAAATACTATCATTATAACAATTATTATATAATTTAGCATATATAGCACCTACAATAGCTATATTTATAAAGAGTTCACAGATACAATAAAATAAATAAATAAAAGGGGTTGATCATGTTGTAAATGCGAACAAATTTTTATTTATAAGGCGGGTATAATTATTGTCTCTGAAGAATTTTTCTGCAGAGTTTTCTAGGATATAATAGGAATTTTCTGATTTTTTTAGGAATTCAGAAATTTAAGTGATTCTTAAAAGAATAAATAAATTCAAGATGAAAAAAAAGAAGAAAAGAGAAGAGAAAATGAGTGAAATGTGTATGATGATTTGGGGGAGTAGAGATATCTATTTATAGGTGTAGATGAACTTAGAAAATCTAATTTCCCAGGATAAAAAGAATGAAAAAAAGAAGAAAAAGAGAAGATGAGTGAAATGTGAATGATGATTTGGGAGAGTAGAGATATTTATTTATGGGTGTAGATGGACTTAGAAAGTTCAACTTCTCATGTCAAATATCTATTAACAACCATGGATCAAGAAGTGGGAGTATAAAAAAAAAAGAGTTAATGGAAAAAGAATCGGTCCTATATATTATGTATATGGGATATGGAATTTTTTTTTTATATATTCTATTTCATAACAATCCTCTATATATTGCAAAAAACAAATATATAAACGAACAAAAGAAAATTTTTTTGGGTCTTCTTATATAAGATGTAATACATTAGAGTTGGTATAACAAGTTATATGAATCCGTCATATATTGAAAACTTAACACACAACGCAGTTGGTATAGTAAAATATATGAACCAAAATACTTGGTGTGTATTAGCGGTTTAACAGTCACAATACACTCTTCACAATTCTTGTATTCTTGTTGTTATCACTATGGTGCGTTTACTAAGTCATGCGTGTGCTTAATATTTATGAGTGCTCTAGAAATCTGACAAATATCTTGATGTAAAATAAAGTAAGGTGCATAATTTTAAAATGATAAAATGCAGAATTTTAAGCAATAAAGTAAGCAAACCCAAGAAAATTTCTCACTGGACATTAAGATAGTTGTCTATCTAGATGTGAAGGTTCATTTCCAAGGATTGTGGAGGGAGAAGGAGATGAAATGAAACTAGAAAAAAATAAAGACCACGGTTGGAAAAATGGACCAGCCCCTTGGATAAATAAATGAAGTGAAGAAATAAAGAAGAAAAGATGAAGAGAAGAGAAGTATGGTGGTGGTGGAGTGTTGGCATGCCACTAAGGAATGAGTCACCCTAGATAAGTCTTGGTTGGCGACACTTAAACCAAGGTTCAAGATAAGACACTCAAAGAAATGAAATACTCTAAGAAACCTCACAAACTTTTCATAAATGTTCAACTTAATTACATGAGAGGAAACCTTCTATTTATAGGCTTTTGGGGGAGGGACCTATATGAAATTACAAAAGGAGACATAAACTTAACCTAAACCTAAAAGCTAGAGTCCCTATGGTCCAAATATGTTAAATTCGTTCCAACCCACCAAAAATACCTCTAAGGGTGTGGAGAACATGAAAAAAGATATGTGCTTCCTTTTGGGTTGTCCCAAGCCAACCAATCCTACATCCTAAGTTTCTTCCTCTCCAAAAAGGGGTGTGGGACATGAAAAAGGAGTGTCCTACACCTTTGGGCTGCCCATGCATGTATCCTATGGATCCAAGGCTTCTTTTCCACCAAAAAAGGTGATATTCTTAAAAAAGGAGGTGCAAAAAGTGAACCTACAAAAGGAAAACGAAAATAAGTGAAAAACTTAGAAAAAGAAAATACTAAGTAAATTCAAAATGGAAGGTGAAGAGAAGGTCTTCCTTCTAGTCATGTTTGTAGTAATCCTCCTAGGGATGACCTCTCCCGCCTCCGGGGCAACTAGGGACTCATCAGATCTCATACAAGAGGTCCCACTCAACACTCATATGGTGAATCAAGCATATGCAGTAAATCATACATTACATGTTAGGGATATGAAATAATTTAAAACTTTGTTTAGAGTAAAATTTATACACCATATAGAATTTTAATTACAAAGTTTAACCTCTCAATTATGCAATATCTAACACTGTCACACACTCTATAGGAATGAACATAATTGATTTTAATCAATTCTAGTGCCAACAGAACTAACAAGTGACTTATTCTTACTCATATAAACCTTATTCATGGGATCTCCAATCATAAAAGGTTGGATTACCATCACTTGTTTGTTTGCAAGTGGTTTGAGTCTCATTCCCTTCGATGTTTCTAGAATCATATTTCTCCTTAGGATTTTTGTTAGAGAATCTGCTAGATTCTGTTTTGACTTTACATAGTCAATGAAAATTGTTCCACTCTTTAGTGACTGTTTCACCAATTTGTGTCTCAATTATATATGTTTGTTCTTTACATTGTAATTCTTGTTTTTTAACTATAGTTATTGTCGATTGACAATCACAATGTATTGACACAAAAGGGATTGGTTTCATCTCTTATGAAATGTTGCTAAAAAGCTTTTCAACCACTCGACTTCACTACCAATCATTTCAAGAGCAACAACCTCTTAAGTATCTCATAAGTCTTGCAAGTGCATCCCAATGTTCCTGATTAGGACATTGATTATACTTACTCAGTCTACCTATTACATAAACAATGTTAAGCTTAGAAAAGTTCATTAAATGTAATAAGCTACTAATTATTTGGGCATACTAAGGTTGAGAAATACAATTTCCTCTATTTTTCTTTAATTTAGAGTTAGTATCATAAGGGGTATTCACTGGTTTGAAGTTATAATACTCAAACTTCCTAAGAAATTTCTCAATGTATTGTTCTTGGGATAGTAAATACTATCTCCTTTCCTTATGATTCTAACTCCCAAAATCACATTACCTAAACCCATGTCTTTCATTTAAAATTTAGATCCCAAACACAACTTAGTTTTAGAGATTATGTCAATGCATATATCAAATATTAGTATGTCATCTACATATAAACATATAATGACACATTCACCACTTTCAAATTTAAAGATCACACATTTATCAGTATCATTAGTTGAAAAACTATCCCAAAGTAGGATACTATCAAGTTTTTCTTGTCACTATTTTGGTATCTGTTTTAATCCATACAAAGATTTTAAAAGTTTGCACACTTTATTCTCTTGACTAGGAACAACACACCCTTCAGGTTGATTCATATAAATTTCCTCTTCTAATTCATTTAAAAAGGTTGTCTTAACATCCATTTAATGTATAACTAACTTATGGATAGCTGTTAGAGCTAACAAAACTTGAATAGGGGCAAAAATATCAAAATAATAAATGTTGGGTTTTTGAATAAAACCATTTGTTATTAATCTTATCTTATATCTATCTATGGATCCATCTTGATACTTTTTCTTAAAGATCTATTTACAACCAATGAATTTTGCTCCTTTAGACAAATCTACAAAAGTCTAAGTAATATTTTTCTTGATTGAGTCAATTTCAATCTTAATGATCTTATCTCAATGTGTTGCATCAGGAGCATTAGTAACCACTAAAAAATTTGTTGGATCATTTTCTTTAGTACAAGAAAACCATTAACCATAGACTATGGCAAAAATTTTGGAGTCAAAGTTATTCATTAATGTTTATAATTCTTAATAAATGAACATAGACTATGATGCTAGACAAAGACTATTCATTCATCCTAATCATTGTCACAACATTTCAACTAAAGTTCTCAATCTAAAGCACTAAAGTATAACATGCCATTATATAATATAAAACGAAATATATTACAAGATCATCATTCTAATAAGAGAATAATGACTAATGAACTCCACGACATGTCATGCATATTATATAAATTAAAAACATATTTTCTCATACAAGATATTGACATATGTAGGAGAATTATGAATATGAAGATCAAGAAAACTTCATGGATGTACAAATAAAGGGAAGCTAAGTGCTGTTTAAAATATTTCATTCAATATGGTATGACAAGTCCACAAAGTATGGCCACAAGTGCGAAATGTAACCATCATTTAGTTTAAAAACACTGAAAGCAAACTCTAATAGGACACTAGTTTTCTAAGAAGGGACTGGAATGCATTCAAGAGATAATTTGAGCCGCTATACATAGAAACAAAAAATAAACATACCAACAGCTTAAACCAAATCTTAATTCTTGACAATGAAAAGGAGACTGTGAACTCCGACCACTTTGTGATTTCAAAGCTTTCCTCTTTAGCCAACTCAAGTTCCAGATAATGCTTGTAAACAATTATTGATAAATAAATTGATAATTTCGTATCATAAGATGACGAATTATTGAGAGCAGAAGCAATGAGGAGAGTGAAGTTAGATTGTAACTATAACAGATTGGGAAGGTAGGCATTTCTTCAAACACTGCGTAAGCAACGTAAATTCTCATAATAAAAGCATAACATATCTCGCAAAATTTTCATCGTACCAAGTAAAGGTGATTTAAATAGCTATGTGAAAAATGACAAGTATCAAACAAAATCTAAGACTATCTTAACCGTTGAGCATATAAATATCGTGTGAGAGAAAGAAAGAAAGTTATTAGTGAAACAAAACGGACACAAACTAATTTCGTTGAGCCCACAAATAGCTATGTGAAAAGAAGGTCTCAATTTTTTAAACATTCAGGAAAAATTTGTCAAAGAGAGTAAAGAGAGTCTGAGTTTTGGAAATATTGTTTGTTTTCTCTTGTATAGAGTTGTTATTCATACCATGTTATCAGGATAAGAAAGATAAATTCAACTATATATAATCAATTTTGAAAACCCGTGAGATTAAGAATTGACACGATAGATTGAAGAACAGGGTAAAAAAAATACTACCATGCACCTAGAGCTCGGTTACTTAACTAAAATAATTATGTTTAGGTCCCTTTTACATTAAACTTATTTTTCTTTTCCCGCATTTAATTTCTTATATCCTCAAATTCAAATTTTTTCAATTTATCTATTTTATATTAAAATTTGTTCTTTCTCTAATCTAAGTTATTCTACTCTTAACGAAAAAGCTGTTTTGATTGTCCAACATCCCATCAATAACTGAATTTAATATTATAATAATAATTTTAAATAATTTTTATTTTTATTAAATCTTTCTATAATTATTATATTAGTAAAAAAAGTTATCTGATGGAAACTGCTTATCAATATATCCACACTCCAAAAAGAACACATGATTAATTTTTCTTTGGTGGAAAGAATAACTTACGACAGGAGAAACATTAAACAAATTATTCATAATTCTTATTTTCATATAAGTTAACAGTGCTAAAGTGTAGCAGTACCACGACATGGCAGCTTGAATTTGTGTTGGAATAGGGAGTAGAACAGGGTTGTACTCTAACGACTATCATTTGTATCACCAACATTGTAATGTAGTATATCTTCTAAGCCTGTATATCCTTAAGGATCATGTTGGATCATACAACATGATTCTTCTTCCATTTGAGACAATGATATTTCCAAAACATTTAGAGGTAGACTGACTCTTTAGGGGTCGTTCTGAGACCACATGAACCACTTTCTCACTCTGCCACTCACCTTGTGTTCTTAGGTCGTGCCTAGTGAACTTTTCTCTACCACCATTCTCCAACTCTCAAGTTTCTTCTGTTTATTCCGAGGTATCACTGATCATTCTGTTATTTCCTGCAAGCTTAAAAATATATTCTCAGACATGGTTAATTATCGGAAACATGTGTATGAGGGATCAATTTCCAATTCTCCTTCTTTTCCAATACTTCTGGAGAGCACGCTACTTCTTTTTCAGCTTTTGTGGTTAAATTTGATGTAAATTAATAAGTAGTTTTTCTAATTTTTAATTCATTCCAGAAAATTATTTTATAGAATTTTTATATTCATGAGTCTTACACAATAATATACATGAATCATAATAAAGAAACTAATATTGATTTATGAGATATATTCAATAAAAATGTGTTATTTAATCTCTTTATTCTCCAACTTCCTTTTTTCAATTTATTTCTTTATTTTTCTTTCTCCTCTCACACTTTCTTGATGGTTTACTTGTGAAAAAAAAATCTCATGACCAAAGATAGAATCTCAATCCCCTTTTATTAATCAATGTCTAGTTGGTTACCGTAAGTTTTTATTTTATTTTATTTTTATTTTTATTATGACTTCTTATAATAACAAATCAGTTCTTATATTTTATTAAATCATGTTTGGGTCTATTATAGTATTTTATATCAGTCACATAGTTGAATTAATTTATTAATTAATTCTAATATTCTCCCACATGACTCATACCATTCTGTAATTTAATATTTAAGTCAAAATATACATTAAAGGACCTTACATAAATTGGTTCTATCATTATTCATAATTAAAGATACAACAAGTGTCATGGAGGTTACATATCATTCAATCAACATGTCCCCTTCCATGTACTATTGTATTAGTCATTTCTCCTTAATATTATTACAATGAGAAATTTATAATGGGTTCAAACATAATATCATTTTCAATAATATAATAATAATAATATAATTTATTTTCTTCATTATAATTTGCATGCATATAAATAAAGAAGAAAACACATATTTCAGAAACTTATACATTAAAGATCTCAAAGTGTCACATAAGCATTAATAATAACATTAACATTCAACATTCACTAGTAAACATAATGTTCATATTCTCTACATGGCCAACAAACAATTTAGGCGATAACCCTTTTGTTAAAGGGTTAACAATTATAAGATTAATGCTAATATGTTCTATTGAGACTTTACGTTACTGAAGTTTTTCTTTAACAAAAAATATTTCAATTTCATATACTTAACACCTTTGAAATACTTATCGTTCTTAAAAAAGAAGACTACTACAAAATCATCGGAATAAATTTTCAGCGATTTAGCAATACTGTTGACTACTCCAAATCTTAAAATAAAATTTTGCAACCAATTAGCCTAAATTGTAACCTCAAAGCATGCTACAAATTCAACTTCCATGGTGGATGCAACAATGATGGTCTGCTTTGCACTTTTCCATGAAATTACTACTCTGGCTAAAATATACACATAACAAAATATAGACTTTCGTGAATCTTACAACCGACAAAATCTAAATTTGTATATCCAATCACCTTAATGTGATTAGATTTCCTATAAATAAGCATGTGATTCTTTGTTCCTTGTAAGTATCTTAAGACTTTCTTTGTAGCTTTTCCAATGATCTAGTCTAGGATTACTTTGGTATCTACCCAACATACCAACTGCAAAACTAATATCTGGCTTCGTACATGTTTGAGCATACATCAAACTCCTAACAATAAATATATAAGGAATATTTTTCATTTGTTTCCATTCCAAGTCATTCTTTGGACATTGTATGAGACTAAATTTGTCTCTTTTCTATATTGGAATGAGAGATGCTATACATTTATCCATCCTGAATCTCTCTAAAACTTTATTAATATATGCTTTCTGAGATAAACCTAAATGTCCTTGTGATCTATCACGTAATATTTCTATTCATATTACATAGTATGTCTCACCCATATCTTCCATTTCAAAATAGTTAGAGTGAAACTTCTTAGTCTCACTTAATAGACCAAGATCATTAGTCGCAAACAAGATATCATCAACATACAAAATTAGAAATATAAACTTGCTCCTATTAACCTTCAGATATATACATTGATCAATAGTATTTTATTTAAATCTAAAAGACAAAATAGTATCATTGAACTTAAGATACCATATCGAGAAACTTGTTTAAGTCCATATATTGATTTCTTAAGTTTACACATCATGTGTTCCCTTCCTTCTTTAATGATGTATTTCTTTGGGGCAAAGTATGGAGTGCAAACAAAAAGTGGTCGTCAAAGAAAATTCAACTTTCTCTTCTTGGATGCAATTGTTAATAGACTTTGATCAACTTAAATCTCAATATCTAACTTTGTAGAACATATTATTTGAATTAATGTTGAATATTTATTTCCCTTATTCGAGGTTTATAGTCTTTCAAGTATTTACCATTTATCGACAAGATTTTCTCTTTATTATACCAATCGACAATTGAATAAGCATTACTCGATAATACTTTAACAACTTCAAAATGTCCTTCCCAATTTGGCGACCATTTACCATAACTTTTACATTTCTTATCCATCGGCAAAATCGTTTTCCAAACTAAGTCACATTTACTAAATGTTTTCTGTCGAACTCTCTTATTATAGACTCGAGCGATTTGATTCTTTTGTAGAATAATACTATTCAACGCTTGCAATCTTATTTCATCGAGTTCATTTAATTCATCGTACATCAAGTTCCAATAATCACAGCTGGGTAAATCATTTTGTTTTTGTATTTGAGTTGACTCAATATTTATTTCGATGGATAAGACGACATCATGCCCATAGACTAACTTATATGGAGTATTCTGCAAAGAATCTTTCGACGAATTTCGATAGGCCCATAAAATTTGTAATAACATTTCGTGCCACGTTTTTGGTTTATTACCGATATGTTTCTTGATTAAACCAATAATCACTTTATTAATTACTTCGACCTGCCCATTAGCCTGAGCATAATATGGGGTTGATGCTAATAACTGAATATTTCTTGATTCGGCGTATCTAACCATCTTTTTTCCGGTAAAAACTGTCGCTCTATCAGTGGTAATAGACTGTGGGATCCCAAATCGATAAACGATGTATTCTTCAATAAAATCAATTACATTTTGTTGATCTACATCTTTTAATGGAATTTCTTCTACCCACTTTGAAAAATAGTCGACAGCTACGATTATATATCTATCTCCTTTCAATGACTGTGAAAAAATCTGTCCGATTAAATCGATGCCCCACCGGTTACTCCATATAAACATCCTCTTCTAAATCCTCATTTAGAAAGATAGTTTTAACATCCATTTAATGCAACTCAAGATCATAATTAACTACTAATGTCATGATAATTCTAAATTTTTTTCTTAGAAACAGTTGAAAAATATTTCCTTACAGTCAATGTCATCTTTCTGAGTAAAACCTTTGACAACAAGTCAGACCTTGTAACGTTCGATATTATCATAAGAGTCATACTTAGTCTTAAAGACTCATTTACACCTAACACTCTTGTATCCTTCTGACAATTCCACAAAATCCCATACGCCATTATGTGTTATTGATTTAAGCTCATATTTCATAGCATCTAATCACTTATCAGAATTATTACCATTAATGACTTTTGAAAACGAAACAAAGTCATTATGAATACTTAAGTCATTTCTTGACTCTTGTAGATAAACTACATAATCATTCGAAATAACAGATTTTCTTTTTCTATGAGATCTTCTTAATACTATTTCTTGTGGTTGTTGTATTATCGACTCATTGTTAACCTCAAAATCCTTAATTTGTTGTTCTTCTTGATTGACGTGTACTTTTACAATATGTGAAACAACAACTCTTGAAAATGTACTAGTTACATGAACTTGTACTCTAACTTCCTTAATTTTCATATTTCATGAAGCTTCACTCCCACTTAGGGATGGCAAAACGGGTCAGCCCGCCCCGTCTTTGGCCCACCAAAAGGCAGGGCTGGTCGACTCGTTATAATCATGACAGTTGTAGACATTGGTCCGCCCGCCAGGGTAGGTTGTGGCTGACTCGCCATAATTTAGAAAAAAATAATTTATTTTTTGAAATAATTTTTTTAATAAATTTAATAATAAAATTATTATTTGTTTGTCAATAATTCAATATATATATATATATATATTATTTCAATTTAATAATATAAATCAAGACATTGTTTTAAGAAATTATAATTTAGAACAATAATAAAATTTACATAATAATAAATAATAACAAATATATATATATATATATATATATATATATAACGTTAAAACTTATAAAATTTATATTTTTTATATTGAAAAATTCAAATACCTATATCTTTTTTATTTGATAAAACTTCACATTATTATTGGTTGAGTAATTCTTACACCTTTAATTCAAGTCATAAGAATAAAAATAATCACTGTTTAGGATGAACAAGGAGAACATGAGAGAAAATGTTGTGTTTCGATAGGGAGAATACTTTTTGTGAGAGTGAAACTTTTTTAATTCTCTTTTTAAAATTTTTAACTTTATATATTATCTTTATAATTAATTTTATTACAATAAAAATTTATTTTTTTATTAATTAGGCGGGTCGTAGGTCGGCTCGCCCAGTCCCGCGGGTTGGCCCGACGGATATTGGCGGGTTTGGCGGGACGGGTCAAAGCGGGCTGGTGGGCTAAATACACCAACTCGCCCCGTCAGGCCTGACCCGTTTTGCCATCCCTACTCCCACTGCTTTCACCATTCTAAATAAACATAATATTTCCAATTTCAACAATTCTGGTACTATGGGTAGGATAGTAAAACATATACCCTTTTTTATTTTTTTGGATAACCAATGAAATATCCATTGATTGTTCTTGTGTTTAGTTTCTTTTTTTTGCAAATTGTACATTCTTACTTCTGTCTGACAACCCCAAACATGTAGGTGTCTCAAACTAGGTTTCCTACTCGTCCATAACTCAAGGAGTCTTTTGAACAACTTTACTAGGAATCTTGTTCAACAAATACATGATAGTCTTTAAAACATATATCCACAACGATATAGGTAAACATGAATTAGTTAACATGCTCCTAACCATATCTATTAAGGTTCGATTACACCTTTCTAACACATAATTTTGTTGTGATGTGTTTGACATTGCGTATTGAGCACAAATACCATGTTTCTCAAGCAACTTAGCAAATAAACCTTATTCATTTTCATCATATATTCCATAATACTCATCACTTTTATCCGACCTAACAATTTTCACCTTTCTTTCTAATTGTCTTTCCACTTCATTTATATAAACTTCCAAAACATTCACTGCTTGAGATTTCTCATGTAGTAAATAGACATATCCATAATACGAGAAATCATCAATGAAAGCGATAAAATAGTTTTCTTTATTGAAAAAATACATCGAATAGACCATATATATCAATGTGTATAATTTCATGAAAGAACTAACATACCGTGCAATTCTTACACATTCCATTTGTCTTTCATGATCTCCTCTAAACTAACATATTATGCAATTCATGTTCTTTCGCTGAAATAAGTTATTCTACTCTTAACATTGGGAAGGAAAAAACTATTTGATTGTCCAACATCCCATCAATAACTAAATTTAATATTATAATAATAATAATTTTAAATTATTTTTATTTTCATTAAATCTTTCTATAATTATTATATTAGTAAAAAAAGTTGCCTGGTGATGTGTTTTTGGAAACTACTTATCAATATATTAGAACTCCTTTAAAAAACACACATGATTAACTTTTCTTATGTGGAAAGAACAAATTATAAGAGGAGAAACTTTAAAAGAATTATTCATAATTCTTTTTTTCATATAATTTAACAGTGCTAAAGAGTAGTTGTAATACCACGACATGACGACCTTGTATTTGTGTTAGAACGGGGAGTAGTACGAGGTTGTACTATCACCAGTACTGCCCTGTAGAACATCTTCTAAGTTATATATCCTTAAGGATCATGTTGGATCATACAACATGATTCTTCTTCCATTTGAGGCAAAGACATTTCCAAAACATTTGGAGGTAGACTGACTCTTCAGGGTCGTCCTGAGACCACATGAACCACATTCTCACTCTGCGACTCACCTCATGTGTTCTCAGGTCGCCCCTGCTGAACTTTTCTCTACCACCATTTTCCAACTTTCAAGTTTCTTCTGTTTATCCCGAGGTATCACTAATCATTCTGTTACTGCAAGCTTTAAAATATATTCTTCGGAAACATGTGTATGAGGTATCAATTTCCAATTCTCCTTCTTTTCCAATACTTGTGGAGAGCATGCGACTTCCTTTTTCAGCTTTTGCTGCTAAATTTTAGGGAGGGTAGGTGATGGTGTTAAGTAGATTTTTCAGAGCTTTGCACATCCCTTTCTTTTGTTGAGTATGTCTCTTTTATGTTTTCACTCGAGCAATGTTTTTTAAAGTTCAAGCTTTCGGCACAAAAAATCTGGTTGATAGTTTTTATTTTTTCATAAACATTTCTTATTTCTTGCACAAAAGAATAATTATGTATGATACATAATAGACTATGCAAGTAGACAGGCCAAGCTTACTAATCCAACTAACAGTAATATCCACTAAACTTAAATCAAATTCAAATATCAAGTCCACGACTTTCGAGAGAATTTGCATCCCTGTTGTGAGCTCATTTGAGCCTTTGATGATTTGAACGTGTTTATTGACAATGCATTTAAGAACCAAGACCTGATTTGCGAAATTAGATCCAAAACTGATGCAGTACACTAATTGTGTGACTGGATAACACATGAATTAATTTTATCTCACAAAACCATGGAGATAGCGTGAAATGTAAAACAACTAGGTGTTACATTATCTTCATAAAAAAATAATTGACTATTTCTCACCATGAGACTAATTTTAGCTTTTAACTTGTGTGTGGAAGACGAATTCTCTTTTTTCTTAATTTCCTTTACTAGACGGGTTTATGGACGAGCTCATCCAAATAACCAGTACATGTACCAGTAAAAAGCATAGTGATGCTAATACAAGCACCAAATAGCCAACAAAGCTCTTAGCTCAATCTACACTGATCTCTAATGAAAACTAAGTGGAATTCTTCTGGTTTAGAGTGATTTTATTCAACTGAAAAGAGACCTTTGAAACAAACAGAAAAGTATTTCTCCAGTACAAGAACCTAGCCCCAAAATATATCCCCTCCCTCTATATACTCTGCTTCGTGGAAAACAAACCCAAGATTCCCAATCCCTTGCATGAAGCAAATCATTTGCTCCAATGCTAACCACCTGCAACCTCAGCTAACTAAATCCAAGTCCGCTCTTACTATTTATAGAACAAACCTTTCATATTAGTGTTTGATCCTTTCCCTTTACAACACCTTTTCTTGCATCCTCACTAGAACCACATTCCCAAGTCTCAACTCTCAATCTCTAAGTCAGTATGAAGCACGGGCTTCAAATTCCCACTGGCCACTAGCAATCCCTAGTCCCTACTAAGTGTTTGCACCTCTATTGTAAGGTGCCCAGTGCACAAGGCTCTCACCATTGAGGAGTTTGGAGAGTCAAATGTATGAACCCCTACCCTACGAGAAAAGGAGTAGTTTCGACAACTTGAACATTTGAACACCATGTCATGATGCAGAAGCAGAACCTTGTCATTGTGTCAAGGCTTGCCCTAAGCCTGCACTTTTACAGTCAACAAAAAAAATATACACAATATTTAAATAAATTAATAGAATTCAGAAAAGTAAGATAGACTTAAACTTGACTTAGCATAATTTTACAACCCAAATATCTCAGTTTACAGTTACCTATATCTTAAAACTTATAATAAAAGTAAACCAATACAGTACATGAAAAGAAGAGAAAGAAAAGCTCAATTACATTTAGTTAAATACTAACAAGTTGTTACAGCTTAACGATCCTATCATAATGCAATTTTGTAATATTCATATATTTTCCCTATTTTTCTCCAAAAATATAACTTATCTCACAAATGCCCTATCTTATTGACATCATCAGTTGACCACTATGCTGCAAATAAGGACACAGCTTTCATTCACGTAAATTGAATCACATTAAAGCTTCTTGCCCAAAGTTCAAAAAGCTTCTCTCAAAGCACCGTTAAATTATAAGAATAAGAAACATACTAAGCCAGCTAAGTTTTTTCCTGATCAAACCTAGTGAAGGAACTGCAAACTGAAGAAGGAAGTGAGCTACTGACCTATAGTATCCTTTCAGCCACACATATCCATCTCAAATGACCATACAAACAACGAAACTAAAAAATATCATAGCCTATAATGCTGTTTTCAGAAGCTGTCGCTCAATATATTTCCCAGCTAAATATCTGAGATAAATTGATAAATCGCTCAAACTTTGCCTCCACTTGACATCTCAGTAACAAGGAAATAATGAAAAACGGACCTAGACCTTTTTTATATTACACAATGGTTAAAGGAGCTTTGATATGATATATTTCTTGCTATTTTTCCTTCATATATAAACCCCGTTAACAAAATGTTTGAATATTTCTAGCGACAAGCCAAGCCTAAAAATGAGATATATAAAAAATATTAGCTACAGTATCCATGTCAGTGCATGCTAAAAATATGTGGATGATAATTATATCTTTATCCCAAAGGCAACAACAAACATGCTAGTGTATGCTGGGTTACAAAAAAAGCATTGGATTTGTGCTAAACTTCTCGTGCTTCAGTCATTCATAAAGCATCAAGTAGTTGATATAAATAACAAAAGTGATGGGACTTGGAGAATGTAACAACCCAACCAGGTTTCAACCCATCAAAATGAAACAATTAGTTAACTCAAATGAATTTAGATAAAACGAGCTTGAACCAGAGAAACTTGTACTCATGACTTAACATTTTGATAACTGGCGCATGCTGCACTATCCTCCTCTTTACCTTGAACACTTACTTTCTCCTGGTACAGCTTTAATAGTTGACATTTTTCCTCCTTAAAACATATCACATACTTTTTAAGAAACCGGGTTTCAGAAACAGTAAATGGGGTAACAAGGCTGGCACTCTTTTTCCACAAGCCTTTGACAAGTAAATGCTGGACAACAAGAGCCCTTGGAATGATTGTTTTCTCCATACTCGACCCTAAAATCTTTGGACATCGGGCAATGTTCAAAGCATCCCAACCCAACTGATTGACCCAAAAGTTCATCACAATATTTATTTTTTCAATGGATGCCAACATACAGTGAGGGTACCTCCTAAATGCTTCAAGGACGGCTTCATCAGACCAACCCCATTTTTTAAAGGCATCAACTTTCTCCTTCCACCGAGATCGACTAAAACTTGTTACGGCAATCAAGGCTACAGCAAAAGCTGATTTTGAAGGATCAAACCCCAAACCCGTTAACTCCTCCACCAACTTAACAATATCAGTCGAGGAAAACACAGCCTTACAACGGCTCCGAAACAATAGTGCAATGTTTGATTCTCTCACTCCATTCTCTTGCAGCAGTCTGACGTTTCGTGCCAGACGATAGCCGCCAGTGAAAAATGAATTACCACACATACAAGCAACAGTGTGCACATCAGATTGCAAGAATCTATATACCAATTCATAGGTTGGGACTATATGATTTTTCAGGCTTGGAGCAAGTACTTCAGGGCATGTACTCACTAGCTCAACAATTTTAGAGCTAGAAACACCCTTTGAGAGAAAAAATTCAAACTTTGGTAATATCCTTTTGCAGGGGTCACAGGAAAGCAGCCATGGTAGCTTTCTAACCATATTATTTATTTGGGGCTTAGAGAAACCGCGGTTTCTGAAGAAACTGATCACTGACTCAGGCTTTTCGGGGCTCTGGAAACAAATATTATAGGTAGTAGAAGTTCTGGAAGCAGAGTCAGGGGAGAACCCAAAGTTGTAAATGAGGTAGGATACTGCAAATGAGCGTGAATTTGAAGTGGTTGTGCAGAAAAGCAAAGAAAAGTGTAATGGGTAGTGGTGGACAAAATTGGAACCCGATGTTGCTGTGGAAGCGACACCTCTCAAGTAAACAAGTTTATTCAACATAGTGATGAGGTGAAAGCTACCAAGCTTTTCAAATCGAAGAAAATGCCTCACATTTAAAACAGCAAAAGATGGAAGGAGAATGATATTACCAGAGGTTTATGTGTAACTCAGATGACACAGATACAAGTCACTTGCTTCAAACCTCACTCCCCCCCTATTTTTCAGCTAGGGTTCGATTAGATTTCTGATCACAAAAAGATAGTGAAAAGGAAAACAACAGCATCGTAGACGAAGGGTGATCATTTATTTCAGGACCTGAAATTGGATTCAATTTCCTCGGTAAAGTTAATACTTTATTATGTATAATAAATTTATTATTTTAAAAAAAATTATCAACCTTTATAATAATATTTGAAAAGACATGCTAATATTATTTTTTTTTTCATAATATTATTAGTATTAAAATAATTTTTGTAAAACTGAATATGTATAGTGAAGTTTTTTTAAAAGAATTAAATAAAAAAAATATTTTATAATATTGAATCAGAAATTTTAAACGAAGAAATCAATCTATAAAAATTATTTACCATTTAAAAATATATATATTACAGAATTTTTTTAAAACATCTTTAAAGTTTTATCTTTTTTTTATTTATTTAACATTATACATCATAAAATATTAAAATAATTAATTAATTTATAATAAATAAAATAATTTATATTAATATTTTATATTTTATATTACTGTTAATTTATTATAATAATAAATAAAAAATAAATTTATTTATTGTTTCCTTATTTCAAAAAAATGATTATGAATTTTTTAATTTATATTTTTAACTTTTTGTCTTATAACTTCAATTTAAATAAAAGAATAAAAAATTATAATTTTTATGTCAGATAAAAAAATTATAATTTTTATATTTGAAAGATAAAACTTAAAAATAAAATTGAAAATTAAAGAGAAAGGATTACAAATTTTATGTGATAAAGTGAAATAATGAAAGAGAAAAATATAAAAATAACTAGTGTTAAAAAAAAGTAGAAATGTAAAAAAAAAAAAGTGTAGTGATAAAAAAACTGAAATGGATAATTAAAAGAGATGAGAGAAGAAAAAGATAAATATATGGAAATAAAAGAAAAAAATATATAAGTAAAATATTGTGTAGGAAAATAAATATAATGTTTATTATAAAAGAAAAATTTAAAAAAAATTAAAATTTTATTTATATTTATAAAATAATTTTTACTTAATTTTAAAAAAAATTAGTATATATATATATATATATATATATATATATATATATATATATATATATATATATATATATATATATATATATATATATATACGGAATAGTAACCGGGTGTCCTTGAATGGCTTCATTACAGTTCTATTTAGACAAATAATATGTTAATATTAATAATAATTTGTTTTATTTTTTATATAAGTATTA
Organism: Sphenostylis stenocarpa; assembly: GCA_963425845.1. Classification (NCBI taxonomy): domain Eukaryota; kingdom Viridiplantae; phylum Streptophyta; class Magnoliopsida; order Fabales; family Fabaceae; genus Sphenostylis; species Sphenostylis stenocarpa. The sequence goes on along the minus strand of OY731403.1, from coordinate 16,034,621 downwards.
AACTCATATTATATATAATATGTAATAAATTGAAAATGATTAAAATATTAATAATTATTTTATTAACAATTAAACTAATTAATTTCTATTTATTTAAATTTAAAAAAAATAAATGTGCATTTTTTATAACAAAAAAATGAAATTAAGTACATGAAAGCTTTCCATATTATTTGATTATGATAAAAATGTAAAATTCTGCTCTGGTATCCATAACTTTATACATCTTGAATCTCATTAATTGTGGTATATTTAGGAAAAATATCATTTGCAAAAGAGTTAGGTCAAGATTTCACTGATAGATAGCTACAGGAGATGGATGGTTGATGAGGCAGAACATGATGGTAAGTGTTAAACCTCAAATTATAAATACATGGAAATAAATGAATCAGGACGGAGATATGATAATTGTAAAGAATTGATACGGTAGTCAATAAAAAATTATTATGAAAATAGGAAATTGATAAGGAGTATTATCGAAGAAGTTAATTGGGAGATATTGAACAAGTTAAAACACCATTAAAACACCATTAATCTAGAATAAAAGATTTAAGAAGTGAAAAATATTGACACTAAAGAATGCAGTGTATTGAATAAACAAGATATAAAAAAAATGATAATATTAAAGAATTTTCATGTGGTATATCAATAAATTTGTTGAAACAATTATTATCTAATTCTATGATATACACAATTATAAATGACACGTACTAACAAAATGGATTGAATGATAGTGAAAATAATGATAGGAAAATAATTGTTCAAAGATTTTATTTTATTTTATCATTTTATTTTTATTTTTATTTACATCACTTTGATGATTATATGAAAAAATATATATAGGATAAAATAAATGAAACCAAGGTGATTTTTTAAATTGTATGAAAACTTACATTCTAAAAAACACTACGAATTGGGAATAACCATTTCAATGAAATTTTTTAAAATTTGGATCACCATTTTTATTTATTTCCTCTATCAAATTTTGTTCTATCCTTGATGATGGGTTAGATTTATTTTTCTGCCACTTTGCACATTTACTTTTTAACAATTTACTTTAGATTTTTCAAATCATATTGAAAATAAAAATTGAATGCGACCAATATCTGGTTGAAATATATTATGTGCTAAATTTTGAGTAATATTAAGATAAAGAACTCGTATGGTGTTTAAATTATTCATCGCGTAAATTATGGAGTTATATTTAATTAAATTGAACATCGAAACATTTAGACTAGAAACAAATTGGCACGCCTAGTGGAACCAATATACAAAAATAGTGTATGATATTAAGAAGTGGTAGAATGATTATGACAAGTCAAAATACACAAAGTTTTGTACCAAATTCTATAGTAACAACCAACATAGTGTTGAACAATAATAATGAAAGTCAAAATATGGGAAATGTGAGTGAAAGTGTTCTGGGTGTTACTATTGATCCAAATACTAGTAGTCAAAGCAATCAAGAAAAAATTTAGTCAGTAAAGAATACGGTAGGTACCACTTATGTAGGACCACATATAGTGACAACAACAAATAGGCTGAGTGTATTGGGTAAATATATAATCAGGGAGTCCCAAATGGTGTGGGGAATGCACTCATGACAGCCAACCCCAAATTCTAATAGGATGAACTATCAGAGTCAAAATCAATTAAGATTTGAAAATGATAGGGGGAATAATAGAAATCAAGGTGACTTCGATAACATAAACACAAGAATATCAAGTAGTATGTTAGGGGTCATAAGACAACGAATAGATGATAGTAATCATGAAATGATCAATATGTTATCTCAACAAATGACCACCATTTTAAATCCTTTGGAACAAACAATCGTCGATAGTTTTCAAAGTTTAGCAGAGCAAATGACAAGGATAGGAGATGCACTTGCTATCTCGAGAAGAAATAACTTAGCAAATGATAATATACAAATAAGAAATATTCAAGTTGAACCCCTTGGGAAGCAAAACAATAATAATTGAAATATGTAAGGAAATTATAATCTGCAAAGAAATGTTAGAATGGTCAATAGGGGTCAAGATGCAATCCAAATTTTATATGTTTGGGATAATATAAGAAGGAATAATGAGAATAATGGGAATTATCAACAAAATACTTATAACCAAGTAATCAGGCAACAAAATCAACCAAATGTGGGAATAAGATTATATAATCAACTATATTTTATTTCACATTTTCCTAATTTTGTGTTCGAGGCTGAACTGCCAAGAGGACAGAAGATTCCAAAGTTTACAAAATTTGTGGGTGATATTGGAGAGTCGACTGTCGAACATATAACTAGATATCAAATCAAATGTAGGAATTTGCTAACAAGTGAGAGTTTGATAATGGAATATTTTCCAAGTTCTTTAACGAAGAATACTTTTACTTGGTTCACAACGTTGCAACCTATAATATTTAATTGGGCACAGTTAGAAAGAAGTTTTCAAGAACAATTCTTTATATGAGAAACTAAGGTTAGTTTGATCGATTTGACGAATGTGAAAAGATACCATAGTGAAAATATAGATAATTATTTGAACAGATTTAGACAAATAAGGTCAAGGTGTTTCATACAAATTCATGAGAGTGAGCGAGTGAGAATGACAACAATAAGGTTAGATTTTTTTATAAGAAAGAAATTAGTAAATGTGTCTTTTAGGGATATGGCTCAGTTAGCATATAAGGTTCAAAGAATCAAACAAATTAAATATGAGAAAGAGAGATACAATAAATTTGGTAAGGTAGTGAAGAAAGATAAAATTAAGTACATTAGAATAGATCAATATAAAGAGTTACCAAATATTTTAGAAGAGAATGAGGATGAAGAAACAAGTGAAAATGATGATGAAATAAATGTTGCTAAAATTAAAGTTGGTCCAACTTATTTTTGTAAGTTATTACAAAAAAGTGAAGTCCCTGATAAAATGGGGAATTGAACCTATAATTTTGATGTGACTAAGGTAGATAAGATTTTCGATATTTTATTGAAAGATAAACAAATAAAATTGAGTGATGACCATAAATTGTCATCTTTAGAGTAAAGAAGACAACAAAATATTACAAGTTTCATAATATATATGGACATTGGACTAATAATTGTATTCATTTCAGGAACACGATACATGATGCTATCGAACAAGGTAGACTGAAATTTAAAGAGAAACCAATGAAGGTGGATACAAATCCTTTTAAAGCTCATGTGGGTTATGTAAAAGTCAAACTTAACACTACTGATGGTGTTAAGAGTCATGTGGATGATCTGGGAATTTACATGGTGGACATTACGTTAGAAGATGTAAATTCACGTCATGTCAAATTACATGATGGTGAAGAAGACTTCGAATTGGAATTAGAGGATTTCAAAATAGAAAATGAGATTTATCCTAAGACAGAGGATACTTTGGTGAATTTTTTTTAATTGAAAGAAAGAAAAGGATGAAGAGATGACTTTATGTCCAAGGTGTAGTGTAGTGTTCGATAAAGTTGCTGCTAAAAAGTTTGAAGTAAATAAAAAGACGAAAAATAATAAGAAACAAAAGCAAAGTGTGGAATGTCATAATCAAAATTTACAGGTTACAACGAGGGATGACACCAAATAATATGCAAATTATCAATCACACACAAAGATGAGTCAGGATGGGTGGATTGGGGAGAGGGAGTTTAGTTGTCGAAGTATGTATGGTCCAAGAAATAGAAATATCTTTCATAGATTGTCATACAATCTTGATTTTTATATTGAATATCCTAAGTTCTCAAAAGGATTCCGTCGAAGAGGTCCTTGGATGAGGGGGAACATGGAACAACCCTTCTGGAAAAAAGTATTGAAGGTTGGACCTATGGATCGAGGAGAACCAAGTCGAGGTGGTCAAGTTTATACTAGCACTTTGATAAACCAAGGAGAGGGATGATTTTGATTTTGCCGAATGAGTATGCCAGTGTGTATGAGGAAAGTCAGATAAGACAAGATTCAAATAGAGAAGATCACTATGAGTATGATCTGCAACCTAAAGCAGTTTGGGTCACTCAACTTTCATGTGAATCACCTCACAGAGATGCGACATTGATCGATCCACCAAGTGAAGAGATGAGATATCATCTTAAGCCTTTGATGTTAAAAATAGAAATCGAAGGCACTACAGTGATAAGGTGCTTGTTGATGGAGGGATAGTGGTAAATATATTATTAAAATCAATGTTGAAAAGATTTGGTAAGAAAGAAGAAGATCTGATAAAGAACAATGTTCTAGTGTCAGATTTTAGTGGGAAATCATTTAGTTCAGAAGAAATGATAGCTCTCGATGTGACAGTAAGAACTTATACAAAGAGTATTGTATTTGTAGTAGTAAAGTCTCATGCAAATTTCAATGTGTTGTTAGGCAGAGAATGGATGCATGGCATGTGGACAATGAAACACTTGTTGGATTTGATGAAGACATATGAAGTATCATTATTTCGTTTGTGTGTGTGAGTAGATAAGTTATAGGTACATAATTTAATCTCTTGATACTTATAATATATTGTGATAACGCCTATAACTGTTGCATATCATAAAATTTATCATACTTCATGAAAAACCAACCTTTAAGCTTTGAAAGAACAAACTGAGTTTTTTTTAATCTGTTAAAAAGTAGTTTTAATCTGATAAAATCACTTAAAATAGAAAATGTATATGTATAGCCGACATTTTAATTGATTAAGTCATAAAATCAACAGATTAAAATGTTCTTGATGGTTTTTCCATGTTAAGGGTTTCACAGTATTAATCTGTTAAATTGACAAATCAACAAATTAAAATGTTCTAAGTCACAATTCATGTTTTGAGTACCTCAGGTTTTTTAATCTGTTAAAATGAGTTTTAATCTGTTAAAACAGAGACCATTTTTTATTTTATTAGTTTTAATCCATTAAAAGCTCGAATTAACCGATTAAAATAGTTTTAAATGAAATCAATCGATTAAAGCATCATTTTAATCGATTAAAACGGTCAATTTTTCTTTTTTTTTCTCTATAAATACAATTTTGATTTCTCTTTTAAACATAATTTGAAAATCGATTAAAGCAATCTTTAAGCTCTGGTATTCTTGTTTTTCTGTAAGCATTCATACACATTCATTTCATAAGACACTTTGATCAAGATTGCTGAAAGATCTTCAAGAGAGGAAGTTCTGTGTTAGAAAATTTGTTTTTCGACTTCTGTATTACAAAAGCTACTATCTAGGTTTATCTTTTCCAATACTCTATATGAATTTTGATTGTGTAGATTGTGTTTGAATCTGCACTGGTTACATCGACTGGGTTTGGTTGCTGAGTGGTTTTCAAGAGTCTATCTTGTGGTGTTGTAAGGTAGATCTTGGGGTAGATTGGTTTGTATTTACTGGTTTGTATCTTCACTTGGTTTTAGTGGAACTTAACAGATTTGTCAAGAACTGGATGTATCTCTTGGAAAGAGTGAACTAGTATAAAAACTCTTGTGTTGTATTTCTGTATTTTTCTCTTTTCATTCCTGTTTTATATTCTTGCCTTGTTAAAAACCGAATCTGCCTAATAAAAGATTGAATAAAGATTACTAATTCTTTCAAAGGAAAAACATTTATTAAAAAGGTTTCAAAGTTCAATTCACCCCCCTTTCTTGAACTCAACCATTAATTCTTATAATTGGTATCAAGAGCTGGTTCTAATAAGTTACTCAAGAATACGGTCCAAGAAAGTTTAAATGGATGAGGGAAAGATGACTTTTTCTAAAGGAGCCTCAATCAACAGGCCTCCTCTATTTTGTGGTGTGAATTATCCCTCTGGAAGGTTAGAATGAAAATCTTTATTGAATCTCTTGATAGGGGTATTTGGGATACAATTGTTAATGGTCCTTTCAAACCAAATCATATAGTGGATGGTAAAAATATTGAAAAAGATTGGGCTGACTTAACTGATGCAGAAAATAGGAGAGTTCAATATGACTATACTGCTAAAAACATTATTACCTTTGTCTTAAATCTTGATGAGTTTTTTCAAGGTTTTTCAATGTGCCTCTGCCAAAGAAATGTGGGAGATTCTAGAAGTTACTCACGAAGGTACCTCTGATGTGAAAAAGGACAAGGAAGAATGAATTAATCAGAGATTATGAATTGTTCAAGATGCAGCAAGGTGAAACCATTGTAGATGTGCAAAAAAAACTAACACATATAGTCAACCACCTTATTGGATTAGGCAAGACCTTTGATAAGGAAGAGTTAAACATCAAGATTCTAAAATGTTTGGACAGATCTTGGCAACCAAAGGTGACAACCATATCAGAATCAAAAGACTTAACTGAGATGACTATTGCCTCACTGTTTGGTAAGCTAAGGGAACACGAGTTGGAGATCAACAGGTTTAAAGAACAAGAAAATGCAGAAAAGAAAAGCAGAAACATTGTTCTCAAGACAATTGAAGAAAGTAGTGATTCTAATGAAGAAGGATATGAGAATCTTAATTTGCTGGTCAAGAAGTTTGGAAAATTTCTGAAGAACAAGAACAAAACTGGCCAAATTAAAAGGTACAATGATAAAAGAATTGACTTCCTTCAAAATACTTAAACTTGTTATTCTTGTGGTAAGCAGGGACATATAAGAAGTGACTGTCCAGAAAAATCCAAGAATCAAAACAAGAAAAACATGAGGTATAAAGGGAAGAAGGCCTATATAGCCTAGCAAGACAATGACTCATTCTCCAGTTCTGGATCTGAAAGTGAAGAAGTGAATCTATGCTTAATGGCTGGCTATGAATCTTCTTCATCCCGTGTAAGTTCAACCCCCATAGAGAATGAAATGAATTATAGCACATTATTAACTACTTTCAATGAAATGCATGATGAAGCTAAGAATTTATCCTATACAAATAATCAGTTAAAAGGACTAAATAGCTGGTTAGAGAATAAGGTTAAAGTTCTGGAAGAAGAATTATTAGAATGCAAAACAGATATGGAACATCTTGAAATGATCTATAATAATTCATCTCATGATAATGGTGCTGCTAACAAAGATTGTGAAAAGTGTATCTCTCTGTAGAAAAATGTTCAGTATTTGATTAAAACTCTATCTAAATTTACTCAAGGTAAAGCAAATTTAGATGCACTTCTTGGGTCTCAAACTGTGTTTTTGATCATACTAGTATTGGTTATAAACCTAAGTTTGGGGTTAAAACCAAAATGTATTTGAATTTCTTATCTTTCAGAAAATCAACATCATCTCCCTTCTCATCTTGTTTCTATTGTATGGAAAAAAGACATACTGTAAAATTCTGTCATATTAGAAAACATCTTGTGCCATAGGGAAAAATGAGATGGGTTCCAAAATATGTCAAACAGAAAACTTGACCATTAAGAACCCAAATTATTTAAGGGTACCAAATACTTGATGCTTGATTTTTCAGGAACAGTAGCAAGAATCTCTTTGGTACTTGGACAGTGGCTGCTCAAGGCATATGATAGGTGATATTTCCAAATTTCAGAAGCTGAGATTGAAGAATGAAGGTCACGTAACATATGGAGATAATAACAAGGGAAGAATCTTAGGATCTGGAGACATAGGAGATGGTGAGACTGTGACCGTTCATAATATTCTTTTTGTTGAAGGTCTCAAGCACAACTTAATCAACATAAGCCAATTATGTGATCTTGGTCACAAGGATATCTTCAAACCAGAAATATGTCTAATCTATGAGCCAAAATTTGATATGGTAATGCTGGTTGGTAAGAGATTAAACAACATTTACATGCTAAATATCATGCATTCTATCTCATATCAAAGTTGTCTTCTTACTAAAGAGGAAGAATCTTGGTTATGGCATAGAAGGCTTGCACATATTCATCTCAATCATCTTGGCAAATTAATTTCTAAAGATTTTTCTGGACTGCCTAAGCTTCAAATCTTGAAAGACAAAATCTGTGAAGCTTGTTTAAAAGGTAAACAAACTAGAAATTCTTTTTCAAATAAAAACATTGTTTCTACTTGTAGACCTTTGGAACTTCTCCACTTAGATTTGGTTGGTCCTTCAAGAAACAAAAGCCTAGGTGGTAATATTTATATCGTGGTAATTGTTGATGATTTTTCCATATTTACATGGACTGTTTTTCTAAAAGTCAAATCAGATTCCTTCAGATCTTTTAAAAATCTTGCCAGCGTTTTACAAATTGAGAAAGGTTCTTTCATTACCTCTATTCAAAATGACAATGGTGGAGAATTTGTAAATGAGAAGTTTGAATTATTCTGTGAAAAGTATGGCATAAAACATAACTTTTCTACTCCAAGAACTCCTCAACAGAATGATGTTGTGTAAAGAAAGAACAGATATATTGTGGAGCTTGCTAGAACAATGCTTTGTGAAAACTCTTTACCTAAATACTTTTGGGCATATGTTGTAAACACTGCTTGTCATGTTCTGAATAGAGTTTTGATAAGACCCATTCTTAAGAAAATTCCATATGAACTTTACAAAGGAAGAAAACCCAACATAAACTATTTTAGGGTTTTTAGAAGTAAATGTTTTATTTTAAACAATGGGAAAGAAAATATTGGCAAGTTTGATGAAAAATCTGATAAAGGGATCTTTCTTGGCTATTCTTCTAACAATCATGCATATAGGGTTTATAATTTAAGACTAAAAATTGTTGAAGAATCAGTACATGTTGTTTTTAATGAGTCTACTCAAGTGTTGCAAAGAAATCCATTAGGTACTGAAGATGATATTGAATTAGCTGATAATTTTTATCAGTTAAAACTTCCTAGAAATACATAACAACGCACTACTAATCCTGTTGAAGAAAGTGATCAAGTGATTGACCCTAGAAAAGCTTACTCACTAGAGGAAATTGTTGAAGAACAGGAAGAAGACTGCTAGAATGAGCTTCCTAAAAATTGGATTGTCCCAAGAGATCTTTCTCTATGCAATGTGATTGGGCAAATCAATAAGGGAGTATCCACTATAAACTCTCTAAATCAATTTTGTAACCATATGACATTTATTTCACAAATTGAACCTAAATTTGTTAAGGATGCATTAAATAATGAATATTGGATTAATGTCATGCATGATGAACTTAATCAATTTGTAAGAAATGATGTGTGGGAATTAGTTCCTGAAACCAAAGATATCAATATAATTGGTACTAAGTGGATATTCAAAAATAAATTAGATGAGCACGACATTATTACTAGAAATAAAGCTAGGTTAGTAGCCAAGGGATATAATCAACAGGAAGGAATTGATTTTGATGAAACCTTTGCACTCGTAGCTAGACTTGAAGATTTTAGATTATTATTAGCTTATGCGTGTATTAGTGGTTTCAGATTGCTGCAGATGGATGTCAAGAGTGCCTTTCTAAATGGACTCATCAATGAAGAAGTTTATGTCTCCCAACCTCCTGGTTTTGAAGACCACAAACATCATGACCTCATCTACAAGATGAAAAAGACTCTTTATGGATTAAAATAAGCCCCTAAACAATGGTATGAGAGACTAAGTAACTTCTTAACTGATCAAGGATACAAACGAGGTGAAGTTTATAAAACTTTATTCATTAAGAAATCTGGATCTGATATTATTCTGGTGCAGGTTTATGTTGATGATATCATTTTTGGTTCTAGTAGCCACGTTGACCAACAAAAGAGATAAAGGGTCAAAAAAATAATAACAACAAAAAAAGCAATAATCACAAAAACATAATACAACAATTTTGATAAAATCAAAACATTCATTTCAAAATAAAAATAAAATGATAAAACAATTTTGACAAAACATTCATCTCAAAATAAAATAGATAATAATATAATTTTTGACAAAGTCGTATCATTCCATAAAGTGGTAAAACCAAGAGAGAAAATAAATGCATAAAGAAAGGTATGCATAAACATCATTTTAATAAAAATCTTTCATGCATAAATACATTCATGCTAGGAAATACTAGATATCCTTAAGACAAGGGCAAAAGAGACCCAAGTGCGTTTGAGATCTTCGCGACAAGGAAGGGACAAGTGTACTAAGGTGTGATGGTGACCTCCATTATACTTGTCAAATTTGTGATAGAGAAGAAACCATTACACCGAGGTGAGTATGATACCTCACACAGCGTAAGCTTTAAGGAGGATACCTAAGTCATTGTCTTAAGGCATATCCATCCCATAAATCATTCATTTTAAACAATAAAATTCTTTTTGTATTCTAGAAAGCGACTGGTATTCTTCATGCCCTCATCCGCATACAAAAATCCCAAACACTATCATACATCATGTTAGGAAATAAAACATGATAATATTTAGGAAAAACAAACACTTTCATACATGCATCCACCAAACTTCATCCTCATAACATGCATTTAGTAATAGGTAGTTGAAGAAAGTAGATATTCCTCAATACCATGTAAAGAGGATAAGGCATTCACATTCCATGCACGAGAAGTCAAAAGAGAAAATACATAGAAATTTTAACCCGCCTATAGGTTCCTCTAGGCTTTTCTGCTTTTAAAATATGTACTTTGAAACATTGTATTGAAGAATGTACACTGTCTGGATGAAATAAATAAAATTGTTTCTTTTCATCATCTCTTCAGTCGTCTATTACATTCATAAATTGCATTCATTCATTCTCACTTTAATAATAATAAGATAATAAAAAGAAATGATTAATTGATGTGTTTCCCATGAATCAAAATAAGATGAAGAGCAAACCTTTCGGCGTCAAGTTCTCTCCAATGGTTGATTCGCCTAAGGAGGATAATAAGCCTCAGTCGTTGGGTATCCAAATTAATAAGGAAGAGGAGGCAAGGATGTCGTTACATTTGTTCACGCCTCGTACTATACATCGGATAAAGTTATACCATGGAGATACGCAAAACCATCGCCATCAATAAGGATATCTCAAGCATAGTCAACATTGAGGGCAGGATTAGAAGTGGAAGAATTTATTCCCCCAAGGAGCTATAAGATGATGCTCCTAAGAATAAAGGAAGAAATAAAAAGACCGAAGAAAAACATAATCCAAAAAGGAAATTGAGTAGACTTTGGATTCACGATGCTAAGACAATTCTTTCAACGCTCTACCAAAAAGACAAACTCACGATAGGCGACAAGCTGGTCACCGTTCGAGCTAAAGACGGTGTTCGGATCAGCAAGTCGTCTGCCCTACCTTGAATGGATGCGGCTGAAGATGACCTTTGAAATATCTTTTGTCAATATGAAAAGACTTCCCCAACAATATGAAAGTGACCCACATGATGAGAAAATATGGATATTGCCCAAACCAAGGGCTCATTAGAAACTCTCAAGGAATAAGGGAGCCACCAGATTTTAAAGACAATCCTTTGAAGTATGACCGTACAAAGGATCAAGCTGCATGGAGAAAAGGGAAGTCTCCCCTCCACACCTTGAATAAGATTTTCCCAAATATAGGGGTTCAAGCGTCAAAAACGACTTTAGTCATTAGGTGTTCTCCTTCTGATTCTTAGGGTTTGTAAATCTAATGACTATTAGAGATTACTCCTCGGGGCTAGCCCGACCCCCGAGCATTGTAGGGTACATATTTCCCTATTAATTACAAAAATGTCATTCTTACTATCAATTTCTCTTCTTGTTATTCATATCTAAATCTCATTAATAACCATGTTTAAGCAAACATTTTCAAAACGCGTCAAAATAATCAAACCACTCATCATCACTGATTGACTAGAAACACAAAATAAGGTTTTACCTCATCATAATAAAGTCTCGTTTCTCCAATGTGTTGCAAAGAGAAACAAAAATCAAAAGAAGCCCATAGAAGCTAAAGGCCAAAAAGAAAAGGCAAGATACCCGGTAGGAAACTCATTAAGGGGGCTACGCAAAAGTTAGGGTAAACCCGCTAGGAGACCCGAACAACACTAAAGGATAGCCTAGGCAAAAATTAGGGTTACAAAATAAAGTCCGCTAGGATTCACAAAACAAGAAAAGAGGAAACCTAGACAAAAGTTAGGACATAGCACAACATCCTAGGCTGAAAACCCAAAGGGCAGACTATGGAAGTTAATCAGTCATGATAGGCACCATCGAATAATCGTTTAATACGTCACCTCATAAACAAAACGTTTGTCTAAACTATCCTAAACACTCTAACCAACCTTGACTAGTCGTGCTTACAAAAATCATTTTTTGTCAAAATAAAACAATTTTAAAACGCAAGCCCTTGAATAAATAACTTTCTTTCTTTTCTCTTGACTCTTACCACTACGATATTTTAGTAATTAGTAGGGAAATGTGGAGATAGTAATCAATATGAGGATTGACACCCCTAAGAAAAGGGAGGGGCGCACTGACATGGCAAATCGCTCTACAATCAACAAATCATTCTTCAGTCATGGCAAAATCAAGATGGCAAAATCGGTACAGCCTATCATGTCGACGAAAGCACATAATGACAAAAATACGTCAGAAGCAAAAGCCCATTTGATTAATCCTTTTGAAATATTAATTGAAATAACATTGTAGGATGCATATCGCAAACATTGCATGCATATGATATGGTCCTATCTCTCAAAAAAAAAGAGAAAAAAAATGATAAAAAAAAAGAATAATGCCTGCTAGGAGATTCTTAGGCAAAAGTTAGGGAAGCCTGCTAGAAGATTCTTAGGCAAAAGTTAGGGAAGTCCGCTTGATCGAAAACCCGCAAAGGGCGGTCTAGGAAAAAGTTAGGGCATTCATAAAAAAGGAAAAAAGTCCGCTAAGATATCTTAGGCAAAAATTAAGGCAGCCCGCTAGATCGAAAACCCCAAAAGGGTGGTCTAGGAAAAAGTTAGGGCTAAACCAAAAAATAAATAAAAGAGAGGGGGTCATCAACATATTTAGCAGGAGAATGTCGATTACTTCTCTAGATGCATCAAATAAAAGGATATATTATATTTAGGACATTCACGCACAAATAGTCACACAAAACGACTTTGTCAAGGTAAAAAATGAAAGAAATAAAAATCACTTCATATATCTTCTCTTTTCTTGCTTTCTTTTACTGTTTCCCTTGTATGCATTAGATATTAGGATCATGTAGATAGCTATTTAAATTTTGTAATAAATAAATAGGGTAGAAGCATAATTTTATTGTCTTTATTTTAAGAATAGTCCATCATAGGGAACCCAAAAGGGGCGTCGTGGGGGTGCTAATACCTTTCCCACAAATAACTAACTCCCTTACCCGACTCTAGTTGTAATGGTCAAAGTTGGTTTTTCTAAACCAATGCCTTCTTTTTTTCCTTTTCCGATGTTTTCGGTAAAAACATTGGTGGCGACTCCATAAAACCCTTTTCGAAAACCTCGCCCTTAGGTCCAGTCCGGTTATCGGACAACCTAAAGGCGTTGAACTACACTCTTAGAAACGCGAGTCAAACAAAACCATCTCGTCGCTCCGACCACCTCTTTTGATGGTGGTGACATGTCTACTACAAGACATGTGAAAGAATAACTTGGTTATGTTTTTCATACCTTCCATATATGGTTACCTTTTTCACTTTATATGGTGTTACGATATTTCTATAAAAAGAATTGCATTGTGTGATTATAAATAATTGTCGTATCATTAGGGACTTATAAAACAACTAAATTAATCACAAATAATTTCAATTTGCAACTCCCAAAATAATTTAAACATGTGTAATAAGCAAATTGAACAAACTACATTAAAATAGGAAAACTACTTTTTACAATTGCAGACTTAAGTAAGATTTTTGCAATAAAAACTCAGGACTGTATGAACCTATGTTGTAGTTCAAATTGACTTCAACCTCCAAAAAACTAGACACAAAGATATCAACTTCTCTCGCTCGAGCTGAAATACAATCGCTCGAAAGACAAATGACCCGACAACCCCACAAAAATAGCAAAGGCCTTCGCTTGAGTGAGTATATAATCGCTCGAGCGATGCATGGCTTCAGAGGAGCTCTTGTTTTCCGTTAAGATCCTCGCTTGAGCAATGAAGTCTACATTGAGGATCTCTTGACCGAGGCATAGTTTGCTTGAGCGGGAATACGTCGCTCGAGCGAAATATGAACCGAGAGGAGTTACTTATTTGGTTGTCAAACTCGCTCGAGCAACAAATTACAGCTTGAACAAAATCAGGGTCGGCAGAAGTTCTCGCTTTCGTTGGCATCCTCGCTAAGGCAAATAATAGTTGCTTGTTCATCGCTTGTGTGAGGCCTGTTTACATTTATGGTTACCTCCTTGACATTATATGGTTAACTATCAAGGACATTTTGTCTTATTTAACTGCTGAGTTTACCATATGTGGTTACTTACTCAAGTTTATCTTGTTAACTAAACAAGGCATTTTCTTTCTATTCATATGCTAATTTTATTCAATCCAACATATATGGTTAATTATAAATGACATTTTTGTCTATCTGCAACGTTTATTCAATCCAGTCATATATGGTTACCTCCTTCACATTATGTGGTTAACTGTCAAAGACATTTTCTTTTTATTTATATACTAAGTTTATTCAATCCAACATATATGGTTAACTGTAAATGACATGTTATTTTGTTTATCTACAATGTTTATTCAGTCCAATCATATATGGTTAGCTCTTTCACATTATGTGGTTAACTGTCAAGGACATTTTTTCTTATTTAACTGCTGAGTTTACCATATGTGTTTACCACCTCAAGTTTATTTGATTAATTGAACATGACATTTTCTTTTTATTCATATGCTAAGTTTATTCAATCTAACATATATGGTTAACTGTACATGATATGTTGTTTTGTTTATCTGCAACGTTTATTCAATTCAGTCATATATAATTACCTCCTTCACATTATGTGGTTAACTATCAAGGAAATATTGTCTTATTTAACTACAAAGTTTATCATATATGGTTACGACCTCAAGTTTATCTGGCTAACTGAAAAGAGCATTTTCTTTTATTCATATGTTAAGTTTATTCAATTCAATCCAACATATATGGTTAACTGTAAATGACATATGGTTAACCACTTCTCTTTATGGTTAACCACTTGACTATATATGATTATCTGCACATGACATTTTGTTTTACACATTTCATACATAGCATTTATACTTACCCACATGAACATACATGGTCAGGCGAACAATACAATTGAGAAAAATATAATACTATGACTATGCTATAAAGAGTTCTGTCCAATATCACATTATCAGAGGCCACAAAACTTATAGTATAAAGGTCTAAAATCAAAACATAAAATATAAATTAATATGTTTCTTAGGACAAAAGAACTAAACTTAACAAATAATTCATCTACACATTATCTACTAACACTTATGTGGCCTTTTTTATTTTCCTTAAATTAGTAGTCCATGGTGTTTTAAACATAAAACTTTTATATTGAATTTTTGGATGAGCTTTAAGTCAAACATATGTATTTGACCCTTCACAATGCAACTTTGATTCTTTTGTTGCTTCAGTGTGATGTTTCATCTCTTTCATACTACCTTCAAATACAGGAGAAAAGTAAATTGCAAATGATGGAGGATTTACCTCTTCTCTTGATAGTTTTGCTTCATCTAACAATTCTTGTAATTGTATTACCTTCTCCTCTAGTTTTGCAATTGTTGATTCTTGTTGTTTGGTTAGGGCAATCAATAATTGATTCTCACCAATAATTATACACAACATACTAATACAAATTTTCAATTCTTCATATTCATAGGTGGTATGTGCTAACGCTTCTTTCACTATATGATGAGTAAGGTATTCATTTCTGATACACAAGTCATGAATATCCTATGAATCAAAAACATTATCAAATTCAAATTACATTTTCTCATATGGTAAAATATTTTTCTAAACAAGTTCTACTAATTTTTTAATAAACTAACCATATTATAATTAAAGGCAACTACAATTTTACTTTATCTGATTACAATAAAGGTCCATTGTAAAAATTTAGGAAATTGACTTATCTCGTTACATATTTTGGTATGGTAAACTAGATGCTCCATAGTCCATATCTGAATTAATATCAACAAAATGCACAATATCAAATCAAATGACTATATTAAAAGTAGTCTAACAAAACATAAATCATAATTTAGGATTTACATGTAACAAAAACACACATCCTAGTACATGCAAGTGTGAACAATTTCTTCGCTTCGTTAAACAAATTGATGCTTCACATAAACTTTCAATCAAATATTCATACACAACTTTTCCCCAATTATACTTTTCAAGACAAGATAAATTATCTCTTAACGTAAAAAACCCAGAATGTGTGGTGTCTAATTTATTTGGGAATAAAAACTCTGACAAACCTAAAAATATGTACAACCTACAAAAGTCATCGACATCCCTATCATTTTGATGTTTAACAAGTTCATTGAAAATCATTTCCGAAATAACATGTTTCCGATTAAATAGTCTCATAGTATGATAATCAATATCTTCTTCTACAATCTTGACATTTTTGCCTACTACACGAAGCCCTAAACCTAAACACGCATCTAATAATATAAAACATACTATTTCAGACCTTATATTATTAAATCTTCATATCTTTTCAACTCATCTACTTATTAATTCACTAAACAATGTTCTAATAATTTCAACATTTCTACCCAATGATATAAATCATTTAGATAGTGTTGATTCAGTCCGACCTTTTTGCTCTTTTGTTATAATGTTATTTACTTCACCTAAATAATTTATCCTACAAACATGTCACAAATATACCCAAAAATCACAATAAATAATTATAATTATCACCAAGAATATCTAATATTATACAAATAAATACAATATTCACCTACAAACATATCATCTATGTTTTCATCTGTTTCCATTTTGAACTACAAATACATATAACCCTATTTAATTTAAGTTCATAGTATACAATTTATTTACTATGATGGCATTTACTATAAGTCCAGCACATGCATATATTCCGTTTGATTATTAAGGAACAATAACATGCTACAAGAAAGTCATATATTGACCCCAATATATAATACAAAAATTTATTAATTGAAATCATAAATATCCAAAATTTCTTTCACTAACATACAACAAAACCATACAAACTCAATGATGTAACTAACAAATAATACATTCATTCATCTTCAATAATAAACATAATCTTGTCAATGAACAAAAACTAAACCTAAACTTTAAATCCAATATCCTAAACAGTTGTTGAACAGTTGTTTCAATTGGGTTGTCAGTATATCGGTACTCATATCAAAATGCTTCTCAACTGTATTCATAAAGAGTTTACAGATGTAATAAAAAAAAAACAAATTAAAGGGGTTGTTCATGTGTATTCACTTCTTTCTAAAATAAAATTTAGTAACTTACGTCTTTTGGCGTAAGAAAATTAAAAGCTACGAATCTGCAATGTTATATGTTTAGAAGGACATCCTATATCCTAAACATTTGCACATCTTGTGCTTTAGTTTCTTTCTAATGAATTCTCTTCCTTGTAAAGAGAAAAAATGAAAAAGAAAGATAAATTCTATATAATCAATTCTGAGAACCCATGAGATTAAGAATTGACCCGATAGATTGAAGAACAGGATAAAAAAAATACTACCATGCACCTAGGATTAGCACTATTATTTGTTTTTATCATCAAATCTTCATACTCTTCCTACCTTTGTTTATCCTCGTGATAGTCAAAGTAAATATCTTTGCAATGCCAAAGTATAAATGTCATTTAATATTTAATTTTCAATTGTTCGAATTTAGCTACGATCTCAAGTTTTATATATATATATATAAGAAATTTATATATAAATAATTTTTCTGCTACGCCATTTGGTCGAATGTAAAACAAGTACATATTTTTTCATTTTAATTATTTTTTTAAAATATTATTAGCAATAAAACTGAAGCTAATTAATAAGAAAATGAATGTAAATATTATGTTCCTTGCAACTTCTTATATATTCTTTCTTTTAGACATGAGGTGATTCCATCATCATTAGCACATTGTGTATATATATATATATATATATATATATATATATATATATATATATATATATATATATATATATATATATATATATATATATATATATTATTTATTTATTTATTTATTTATTTATTTATTTATTTATTTAAATTCCTAAATTAGTAATCATTTTCAATTTTTCATTTTTTAGAGCTCAGTTACTTAACTAAAATAATTATATTTAGGTCCCTTTTACATTAAATTTATTTTTCTTTTCCCGCATTTAATTTCTTATATCCTCAAATTCAATTTTTTTCAATTTATCTATTTTATATTAAAATTTGCTCTTTCTCTAATCTAAGTTATTCTACTCTTAACATTAGAAAGGAAAAAATTATTTTGATTGTCCAACATCCCATCAATAACTAAATTTAATATTATAATAATAATTTTAAATTATTTTTATTTTCAGTAAATCTTTCTATAATTATTATATTAGTAAAAAAAGTTGTCTGGATGTTTTTCTGGAAACTGCTTATCAATATATCAACAGTCCATTAAAAAGCATTCATGATTAACTTTTCTTCCGTGGAAAGAACAAATTACTAAAGGAGAAACTTTAAACGAATTATTCATAATTCTTATTTTCATGTCAGTTAACAATGCTAAAGAGTAGTTATGGTACCACGACATGACGACTTGTATTTGTGTTGGAACGGGGAGTAGTATAAGGTCGTACTTAATCGACTATCATTTGTATCACCAGTACTGTACTGTAGGACATCTTTTAAGCCTATATGTCCTTAAGGGTCATGTTGGATCATACATGATTCATCTTCCATTTGAGGCAAAAACATTTCCAAAACATTGTAGACTGGTTCTTCAGGTCCCGAGACCACGAACCACTTTCTCACTCTGCCACTCACCTCATGTGTTCTAAGTTCACCCTGCTTAACATTTCTCTACCACCATTCTCCAACTATCAAGTTTCTTCTGTTTATTCCGAGGTATCACTAATCATTCTGTTATTTCCTGCAAGCTTTAAAATATATTCTCAGACATTGTTGATTGTCGGAAACATGTGTATGAGGGATCAATTTCCAATTCTCCTTCTTTTCCAATACTTGTGGAGGGCATGCTACTTCCGTTTTCAGCTCTTGCGGCTAAATTTTGCAGAGGGTTGGTGATGATGTTGCAGTAGGTTTTTCAGAGCTTTGCACATCCCTTTCTTTTGTTGAGTATGTCTCTTTTATGCTTTCTTTATTTTTTCATAAACATTTCTTATTTCTTGCACAAAAGAATAATTATGTATGATACATAATATACTATGCAAGTACACAGGCCAAGCTTACTAATCCAACTAACAGTAATATCCACTAAACTTAATCAAATTCAAATATCAAGTCCATGACTTCCAAGAGAATTTGCATCCCTGTTGTGAGCTCATTTGAGCCTTTCATGATTTGAACGTGTTTATTGAAAATGCATTTAAGAACCAAAACCTGATTTGCGAAATTAGATCCAAAACTGATGCAGTACACTAATTGTGTGACTGGATAACACATGAATTAATTTTATCTCACAAAACCATGGAGATAGCATGAAATGTAGAAACAAGTGGGTGTTACATTATCTTCATAAAAAAATAATTGACTATTTCTCACCATGAGACTAATTTTAGCTTTTAACTTGTGTGTAGAAGAGGAATTCTCTTTTTTCTTAATTTCCTTTACTAGACGGGTTTATGGACGAGCTCATCCAAATAACCAGTACATGTACCAGTAAAAAGCATAATGATGCTAATACAAGCACCAAATAGCCAACAAAGCTCTTAACTCAATCTACACTGGTCTCTAATGAAAACTAAATAGAATTCTTCTGGTTTAGAGTGATTTTATTCAACTGAAAAGAGACCTAACAAACAGAAAAGTATTTCTCCAGTACAAGAACCTAGCCCCAAAAAATATCCCCTCCCTCTATCTACTCTGCTTCGTGGAAAACAAACCCAAGATTCCCAATACCTTGCATGAAGCAAATCATTTGCTCCAATGCTAACCACCTGCAACCTCACTCAGCTAACTAAATCCAAGTCCGCTCTTACTATTTATAGAACAAATCTTTCATATTAGTGTTTGATCATTTCCCTTTACAACACCTTTTCTTCCATCCTCACTAGAACCACATTCCCAAGTCCCAACTCTCAATCTCTAAGTCAGTATGAAGCACGGGCTTCAAATTCCCACTGGCCACTAGCAATCCCTAGTCCCTACCAAGTGTTTGCACCTCTATTGTAAAGTGCCCGGTGCACAAGGCTCTCAACATTGAAGAGTTTGGAGAGTCAAATGTATGAACCCCTATCCTATGAGAAAAGGAGTAGTTTCTACAACTTGAACATTTGAACACCATGTCATGATGCAGAAGCAGAACCTTGTCATTGTGTCAAGGCTTTCAGAAAAGTAAGATAGACTTAAACTTGACTTAGCATAATTTTACAACCCAAATAGCTCAGTTTACAGTTACCTATATCTTAAAACTTATAATAAAAGTAAACCAATACAGTACATGAAAACAAAAGAAAAGAAAGAAAAGCTCAATTACATTAAGTTAAATACAAACAAGTTGTTACAGCTTCACGATCCTATCATAATGCAATATTGTAATATTCATATATTTTCCCCATTTTTCTCCAAAAATAGAACTTATCTCACAAATGCCCTATCTTATTGACATCACCAGTTGACCACTATGCTGCAAATAAGGACACAGCTTTCATTCACGTAAATTGAATCACATTAAAGCTTCTTGCCCAAAGTTCAAAAAGCTTCTCTCAAAGCACCGTTAAATTATAAGAATAAGAAACATACTAAGCCAGCTAAGTTTTTTCCTGATCATACCTAGTGAAGGAACTGCAGAACTGAAGAAGGAAATGAGCTACTGATCTATAGTTTCCTCTCAGCCACACATATCCATCTCAAGTGACCATACAAACAACAAAACTAAAAAATATCATAGCCTATAATGCTGTACCCAGAAGCTGTCGTTCAATATATTTCCCAGCTAAATGTCTGAGATAAATTGCTCAGACTTTGCCTCCACTTGACATCTCAGTAACAAGGAAATAATGAAACACGGACCTAGACATTTTTAAAATTACACAATGGTTAAAGGAGCTTTGATATGATATATTTCTTGCTATTTTTCCTTTAAATATAAACCCCGTTAACAAAATGTATGAATATTTTCAGCGACAAGCCAAGCCTAAAAATGAGATATATAAAAAATAGTAGCTACAGTATACATGTCAGTGCATACTAAAAATAGATGGATGATAATTATATCTTTATCCCAAAGGCAACAACAAACATGCTAGTGTATGCTGGGTTACAAAAAAGCATTGGATTTGTGCTAAACTTCCCGTGCTTCAATCATTCATAAAGCATCAAGTAGTTGATATGAATAACAAATGTGATGGGACTTGGAGAATGTAACAACCCAACCCGGTTTAAACCCATCAAAATGAAACAATTAGTTAAATCAAATGAATTTAGATAAAACGAGCTTGAACCAGAGAAACTTGTACTCATGAGTTAACATTTTGATAACTGGTGCATGCTGCACTATCCTCCTCTTTACCTTGAACACTTACTTTCTCCTGGTACAGCTTTAATAGTTGACATTTTTCCTCCTTAAAACATATCACATACTTTTTAAGAAACCGCGTTTCAGAAACAGCAAATGGGGTAAAAAGGCTGGCACTCTTTTTCCACAAGCCTTTGACAAGTAAATGCTGGACAACAAGAGCCCTTGGAATGATTGTTTTCTCCATACTCGACCCTAAAATCTTTGGACCTTGGGCAATGTCCAAAGCATTCCAACCCAACTGATTGACCCAAAAGCTCATCACAATATTTATTTTTTCAATGGATGCCAACATACAGTGAGGGTGCCTCCTAAATGCTTCAAGGACGGCTTCATCAGACCAACCCCATTTTTTAAAGGCATCAACTTTCTCCTTCCACCGGGATCCGCTCAAACTTGTTACGGCAATCAAGGCTATAGCAAAAGCTGATTTTGAAGGATCAAGCCCCAAACTCTTTAACTCCTCCACCAACCTAACAATATCAGTCGAGCAAAACACAGCCTTACAACGGTTCCGAAACAACCGTGCAATGTTTGATTCACTCACTCCATTCTCTTGGAGCACTCTGACGTTGCGTGCCATGCGATAGCCGCCAGTGAAAAATGAATTACCAAACATACAAGCAACAGTTTTCACATCAGATTGCAAGAATCTATATACCAATTCATAGGTTGGGACTATATGATTCTTAAGGCTTGGAATCAGTACACTAGGATTATTACTCACAAGGTTAACAAATTCAGCGCTAGAAATACCTTTTGAGAGAAAAAATTCAAACTTTGGCAATATCCTTTTGCAGAGGTTACAGGAAAGCAGCCATGGTTGCCTTCTAACCATATCATTTATTTGGGGTTTAGAGAAACCGCGGTTTCTGAAGAAACTGATCACTGAGTCAGGCTTTTCGCGGCCCCGGAAACAAATATTATAGGCAGTAGAAGTTCTGGAAGCAGACTCAGGGGAGAACCCAAAGTTGTTAATGAGGTAGGATACTGCAAATGCGCGTGAATTTGAAGTGGTTGTGCAGAAACGCAAAGAAAAGTGTAATGGGTAGTGGTGGACAAAAGGGGAACCCGATGTTGCTGTGGAAGCGACACCTCTCAAGTAGACAAGTTTATTCAACATAGTGATGAGGTGAAAGCCACTAAGCTTTTCAAACCGAAGAAAATTCTTCAAATTTAAAACCGCAAAGGATGGAATGAGAATGATATTACCAGAGCTTGGTTCTGAGTAACTCAGATAATGACACGGAAACAAGTCTCTGCTTCAAACCTCTCTTCGTACTATTTTTCTGCTAGGGTTCCATTCGATTTCTGATCTCCAAAACCCACTGAGACGAAAAACAACAGCTTTGTAGTAAAGAGGTAAAGACCTATAACTGTAGAAAAAAATGAACAAAGTGATAATAAATTTGTTTTAAAAGTCTAATTAATAATATTTATCATAATATTATTATAAAAATAAGCTTGTTGAAAATGACTGTTTACGTTAAATTGTTTTTAATAACTATTTTTTATGTATTAAATTTGAAATAAAAAATTATTTTAAAAAAGTCTAATCACACTCTATTTAGACCAATAATTAAAAAATGTGCATGATAAAAAAATTATTATTGGAAAATAAACAAAACAAAGAAATTCACATATAATTAATTATATTTTAAAAACGGAAAATAAGAATATGATCACTTCAAAGAAAAAGAAAAATAATCATACAAATTAATTATAATAGAAAAAAACTACATTTTTCGTTAACATAACTGAAGGATCAAGTATTTTTATTAGATATGATACTAAAATTTAAACATAAAAGTATTTTTTTAAATAGTAACATTAGTTTGAAGTGAATAAATGACAATTTACTTATACTAGTAAACATGAACTTTTGTTATTTTTTCTTATAGAAGTATAAGAGTTTGATTTGTGGTTGAAATGAATTCTTTGCTGTAGATTAGTACTCTTAATATTGAAACTACAAAGTACGTTGAAGTTAAATAACATTCAATCTAACGTAGAAGGGTTTAGGGAAAATATAAGAACTATTTTGGGTAAAATTGTTCGTAAAAAGTTTTACAAAACAAATAAATTTAAAATTAAATTTCAATAATTTTAAATGTAGATGAAATTTTTTATTGATAATTAAAAAAAATACAATGTAATAACAAAGCAAAAAGTTAAATGAAAATATAAGTATATGAAACTTACAATAGTTTAATTGATGAAAGTAATTAACAATTAGTACTGCCGTAAAAAATTAATCATGGAAGTTCAGGGCACTGCAACCATTCATGTTACAAGCTCACCTGAGCCTTCATGGTGCTTATGAACAGCACATAAGAACCAAAACTTAATTTATGAAATTCGCTCCAAAATAGAAGCAGCAGAGTAACTATACCAAGAGCATGTACTAGTAACAGCACAGGTATGCTAAAACATGTACAAAATTTTCAAAAAAGCTGGTAGCTAGACTGAAATTGGTCTCTAATGAGAACCTTGCTGTCTACAACCACCACCGATACGTCCCGGACAGCATGTGGAGATACGCTCAGCATGCGGAAAAACACTCTTCGTCTCCACCTCAATAGCCGAATACTTCCCGGGCATATCATGACATGATCGATATCGTCTCAGCTTGAGCTTGGGGCATGTATCCTGTATCAATGCTCTCAACATAGTCCCCAAAATTATACCACCAAGTCGCAGTCATTTAAGCATTCACCAAGCATAACACGGGGAGATAATAGATTAAGTTTGTGTTCGGCCATGTAAGAACAAGAGCCAAAAATAATATTCTGGCTTAAAAAAATTTTATTCAATTCAAATGAGAGCTTTTGAGTGACAACCAGAAAAGTATTTCTCATTGTATCAGAGCCTAAACCAGAGAGAATATCCCCTCCCAATCCACCTGATACATGCAAAACAAACCTCAAGATTCCCAACCCATCGCATCAAGTGAATCATTTCTCCAAAATGCTGACAACCTACCACCTGAGCTTACTAAATCCAAGTCTACTCTTATTCTTTCTAGAATAAAACCTTTCATACTTTTGTTGTTGATCCTGATCCTTTCTCTTTACTACACCCTTCGATGCATCAACACAAGAATCACAATCATATCACTCCCACTCTCAACTCAATTCTCAATCTCCAAGACAAAAGTATGATGCATGGAGCTCAATCTCAAACTAGCAATCCCTCGTTCCTATCCACTCATATGATTGCACCTCTGTTGTAAATAATGGTCCAGTGTGTAAAGTTCTCACCACATGAACCCCTATCCTATGAGCAAAGGGGCAGTTTCTGTGACTTCAACAATTGAACACCAAGTCACGATGCAGAACTTTACCATTTCTCCAAGGCTTGCACCAACCCTGAACTTCTAAAGTAAACAAAATAAAGCATTACTAGATTCAAAAACTAAAAAAAAATCATAGAAAACTAAAAAACATTAACTACAAACAGTTTTATTAACGTGAATACAAACAGTTTTATTAACGTGAATACAAACAGTTTACATATAACTACAGGTAAAATTTTATATTATAATTAAACTAAAATAATACAGTCCATGAAGAAACCGGAAAAACTCAATCAGATAAAGTTCAATGATAACAAGTTCTTACAGCTAGATGATTCTATCATTTATCATTCCTATATTTTCATCATCTATTCTCCAAGCAAAGAACTGGTGTCACATCTTCACATAAATTGAATGATATCGAAGCTTGCACCCCAAAGGTCAAAAGATTTGAAAGCACCATTTTCAGAGGAAGAACACAGTAAAGTAAGCCAGATAAGTTTTTTTCAATCATGAATTTAGACAACAAGCTTGAACAAGAGAAATTTGTACTCATGTATTAACCATTTGATAACTACCGCATGCTCCACTATCCTCCTCTTTTCCCTGAACATAATTTTTTTGCTGGTACAGCTTTAATAGTTGACATGTTTCCTCCTTAAAAAATATCACATACTTTTCAAGAAACACTTTTTCACAAAAAATAAATGGGCTAAAACGGCTGGCACTCTTTTTCCTCAAGCCTTTGGCAAGTAAATACTGGACAACAAGACCCCTTGGAATGATTGTTTTCTCCATACTCGACCCTAAAATCCTTGGACATTGGACAAGGTTCAAAGCATCCCAACCCAACTGATTGACCCAAAAGTTCATCACAATATTTATTTTTTCAATGGATGTCAACATACAGCTAGGGTACCTCCTAAATGCTTCAAGGACGGCTTCATCAGACCAACCCCATTTTTTAAAGGCATTAACTTTCTCCTTCCACCGCGATCGGCTCAGACTTGTTACGGCAATCAAGGCTATAGCAAAAGCTGATTTTGAAGGATCAAACCCCAAACCCTTTAACTTCTCCACGAACTTAACAATATCAGTCGAGGAAAACACAGCCTTACTACGGTACCGAAGCAATCGTGCAATGTTTGATTCTCTCACTCCATTCTCTTGCAGCACTCTGACGTTGCGTGCCGGACGATAGCCGCTAGTGAAAAATAAATTACCACACATACTAGCAATAGTGTTCACATCAGATTGCAAGAATCTATATACCAATTCATAGGTTGGGACTATATGATTTTTCAGGCTTGGAGCTAGTACTTCAGGGTATGTACTCACTAGCTCAACAATTTTAGAGCTAGAAACACCCTTTGAGAGAAAAAAATCAAACTTTGGTAATATCCTTTTGCAGGGATCACAGGAAAGCAGCCATGGATGCTTTCTAACCATATTATTTATTTGGGGTTTAGAGAAACCGCGGTTTCTGAAGAAACTGATCACTGACTCAGGCTTTTCGGGGCTCTGGAAAGAAATATTATAGGAAGTAGAAGTTCTGGAAGCAGATTCAGGGGAGAACCCAAAGTTGTAAATGAGGTAGGATACTGCAAATGAGGGTGAATTTGAAGTGGTTGTGCAGAAACGCAAAGAGAAGTGTAATGGGTAGTGGTGGGCAAAAGGGGAACCCGATGTTGCTGTGGAAGCGACACCTCTCAAGTAAACAAGTTTATTCAACATAGTGATGAGGTGAAAGCTACTAAGCTTTTCAAATCGAAGAAAATGCCTCAAATTTAAAACAGCAAAAGACGGAAGGAGAATAATATTACCAGAGGTTTCTGTGTAACTCAGATAATGACACAGATCCAAGTCTCTTGCTTCAAACCTCACTCCCCCTATTTTTCTGCTAGGGTTCGATAATATTTCTGATCCCAAAAAGATGGTGAATCGGAAAACAACAACCGCATTGTAGACGAAGAGTGATGATTTATTTCAGGACCTGAAATTGGATTAAATTTCCTCGATAAAGTTAATATTTTATTATGTATAATAAATTTATTATTTTAAAAAAATATCAACTTTTATAATAATATTTGGAAAGACATGCTAATATTAATATTTTTTTCATAATATTAGTATTAAAATAATTTTGGTAAAACTATGTAGAGTGAAATTTTTCTTAAAGAATTTAATCTATTTAAAAATATCATTTAAAAATAAGGAGATCAACAAAAATTAATTATCATTTAAAAATAATATATTATAGAATTTTTTAAAATATTTTTAAAATTTAATCTATTTTTTTATATTTTAATATAAAAATAATACATGATAAAATATTAAAATAACTAATTAATTTATAACAAATCAATTAATTATATTAATATTTCATTTTTTATATTACATGTTAATTTGTTATAATAATAAATAAAAAATAAATTTATTTACTATTTTTTTCATTAAAAAGAATTATTATGAGTTATCTCTCTTATATTTGTAACTCTTTATCTTATTATTTTAATTTGAATAAAAGAATAAAAATTTACAATTTTTTATATTAGAAGGATAAAACTTTGAAAAAGAAAAGAAATTAAAAACTAAAGAGAAAAATTTATATGATAGAATGAAACATGAAAAAGAAGAATATAAAAATGAATGAGTAATAAAGAAAAAGATAGAAATATACAAAAATAAAATGATTGTCTGATAAAAAAATTAAAAAGATAAGAGAAGAAAAAGATAAAAATATGAAAAAAAGAAGAAAAAAAAGTACAAATAAAAAATTATATAGAAAAATAAATATCATTTTTATTATAAAAAAAATAAAATAAAAATTATTTATATCTATAAAATAATATTTACTCAAATTTTAAAAATATTATATATATGGGATAGTGAACCAATGTCCTTAAATCCGCTTCAACATAGTTCTTGAATCCGCTTCAGCGTAGTTCTATTTAGACAAATAATATGTTAATATCAATAATAATTTATTTTATTTTACATTGATAATACATAAGTAATACACTCATATTATATATACATATGTAATAAATTTCAAATGATTAAAATATTAATAATTATTTTATTAACAATTAAACTAATTACTTTCTATTTATTTAAATCACATATAATTAATTATAATAAAAAAATGAAATGAAGTACATGAGAGCTTTCCATATTAATGATCATGATAAAAATTGTAAATTTCTGCTATGCTATCCATAATTTTATACATCTTGATTCTAATTAATTGTGGTCTATTCAGGGAAAGATATCTGCATCAGACATCAAGCGTATTGGAAAAGAGCTAGGTCAAAATTTCACTGATAGAGAGATTCAGGAGATGGTTGATGAAGCAGACCAAGCTAGTAAGTTATCTCAATCATATCCTGGTCATCTTTCTAATTTGACAAGAAAACTTTTACTACTCATTTTGGGGATTTGTATTCTATGGTTAACTGGGTGTGAATGCTTGAGCTTTGGATTATGCTGACATAATGTTGTTTATATGAAGTAACTTCTAATTGACAGTTTTCTGCGTTTAAGACATTAAACAGAAAATAATGTGGCAAAAAAAGATTAAAAAGGAAGTATTCGTGATGATAAGAGGTGTCGAACTTGTATGCAAGATTTACTGAAAAAAGTACTAGTAGTTTTATCAGTTTACATCATTTTCTCTTGCTTTCCCATTTGTCTCTGCAACTGCTTCCCATGATTTTGAGATGTTATATCTGTTTTTTTGTTCTTTAAACGTGCAGATGATCGAGAGGTTAGTCCAGAGGAATTCATCAAAATGATGAACAGAACACGCTGCCATCACTAGTCGTATCTATACGGGAGTAGTTGTTATCTTTGTTTGGCTGTACTTGCATGGGAAAATTAAAAATAAAAAGAAGCAGCCATGTACTCTTGGTACTGTACAATGTGTATGAAAGATTCCAATGCTATGATCATGTATTGCGTATGAATCATATTGATGTATGCTCAATCTCAGTGTGTTCTGAAGCATTTCATATTTTGCACTAAATGGGCACAATGGGGATAGCCTTTTCTACCACCCCAAATACTATCATTATAACAATTGTTATATAATTTAGCATATATAGCACCTACAATAGCGTATATCAAAATGCTTCTCAACTGTATCTATAAAGAGTTTACAGATGCAATAAAATAAATTAATTAAAGGGGTTGTCATGTGTATTCACTTCTTTCTAATGAATTCTCTTGCTTGTAAAGGGAAAAAAATGAAAAAGAAAGATAAATTCAGCTATATATAATCAATTCTGAAAACCCGTGAGATTAAGAATTGACCCGATAGATTGAATAACGGGATAAAAAAAATACTACCATGCACCTAGGATTAGCACTATTGTTTGTGTTAATCATCAAATCTTCATTCTCTTCCATCCTTTGTTTATCCTCGTGATAGTCAAACTAAATATCTTTGCAATGCCAAAGTATGCATGTCATTTAATATTTAATTCTCAATTGTTCGAATTTAGCTACGATGTCAAGTTTATATATATATATATATATATATATATATATATATATATATATATTCATTAAAAATCACACGTGATTAACTTTTCTTCCGTTGAAAGAACAAATTACAACAGGAGAAACTTTAAAACGAATTATTCATAAGGAAAATGATACTTTGACAACCCAAATCCATACACTCCGGTAAACAACTTTGTTTTAATATTATAATAATAGTTTTATTTTATTTTTATTAAATCAGTCTATAGATTATTATATTAATAAAAATGAGTTGTTTGAAGAATTGTATGGTTTCTAATTGTCAAAATATCACTACTCTATTCATAATTCCTATTTTCATATAAGTTAACAGTGCTAAAGAGTAGTTGTAACATGGAGGCTTGTATTTGTGTTGGAACGGGGAGTTAACGGCTATAATTTGTATCACCAGCACTGCGCTGTAGTACATCATCTAAGCCTATATATATATATATATATCCTTAAGGATCAAGTTGGATAATACAACATGATTCATCTTCCATTTGAGGCAAAGACATTTCCAAAACATTTGGAGGGAGACTGGCTCTTCAGAGTAGTCCTGAGACCACATGAACCACTTTCTCACTCTGCCACTCACCTCACGTGTTCTCAGCTGAACTTTTTTCTACCACCATTCTCCAACTCTCAAGTTTCTTCTGTTTATTCCGAGGTATCACTAATCATTCTGTTATTTCCTGCAAGCTTTAAAATATATTCTCAGACATTGTTGATTGTCGGAAACATGTGTATGAGGGATCAATTTCCAATTATCCTTCTTTTCCAATAGTTCTCGGGAGCATGCTACTTCCTTTTTCAGCTTTTGCTGCTAAATTTTACACAGGGTAGGTGATGGTGTTACAGTAGGTTTTTCAGAGCTTTGCACATCCCTTTCTTTTGTTGAGTATGTCTCTTTTATGCTTTCACATGAGCAATGTTTTTTAAAGTTCAAGCTTTCGGCACAAAAAATCTGGTTGATATTCTTTCTTTTTTCATAAACATTTCTTATTTCTTGCACAAAAGAATAATTATGTATGATACATAATAGACTATGCAAGTACACAGGCCAAGCTTAACTAATCCAACTAACAGTAATATCCACTAAACTTAAATCAAATTCAAATATCAAGTCCATGACTTTCAAGAGAATTTGCATCCCTGTTGTGAGCTCATTTGAGCCTTTCATGATTTGAACGTGTTTATTGACAATGCATTTAAGAACCAAAACCTGATTTGTGAAATTAGATCCAAAACTGATGCAGTACAAAAATTGTGACTGGATAACACATGAATTAATTTTATCTCACAAGACCATGGAGATAGCATGAAATGTAGAAACAACTAGGTGTTACATTATCTTGATAAAAAAATAATTGACTATTTCTCACTATGAGACTAATTTTAGCTTTTAACTTGTGTGAGGAAGACGAATTCTCTTTTTTCTTAATTTCCTTTACTAGACGGGTTTATGGACGAGCTCATCCAAATAACCAGTACATGTACCAGTAAAAAGCATAGTTATGCTAATACAAGCACCAAATAGCCAACAAAGCTCTTAGCTCAATCTACACTGATCTCTAATGAAAACTAAGTGGAATTCTTCTGGTTTAGAGTGATTTTATTCAACTGAAAAGAGACCTTTGAAACAAACAGAAAAGTATTTCTCCAGTACAAGAACCAAGCCCCAAAATATATCCCCTCCGTCTATCTACTCTGCTTCGTGGAAAACAAACCCAAGATTCCCAATCCCTTGCATGAAGCAAATCATTAGCTCCAATGCTAACCACCTGCAACGTCACTCAGCTAACTAAATCCAAGTCCGCTCTTACTATTTATAGAACAAATCTTTCATATTAGTGTTTGATCCTTTCCCTTTACAACACCTTTTCTTCCATCCTCACTAGAACCACATTCCCAAGTCTCAACTATCAATCTCTAAGTATGAAGCACGGGCTTCAAATTCCCACTGGCCACTAGCAGTCCCAAGTCCCTCTAAGTGTTTGAACCTCTATTGTAAAGTGCCCAGTGCACAAGGCTTTCACCATTGAGGAATTTGGAGATTCAAATGTATGAACCCCTATCCTATGAGAAAAGGAGTAGTTTCTACAACTTGAACATTTGAACACCATGTCATGATGCAGAAGCAGAACCTTGTCATTGTGTCAAGTCTTGCCCTAAGCGTGCCCTTTTACAGTAAACAAAAAATATATATACAATATTTAAATAAATTCATAGAATTCAGAAAAGTAAGATAGACTTAAACTTGACTTAGCATAATTTTACAACCCAAATATCTCAGTATACAGTTACCTATATCTTAAAACTTATAATAAAAGTAAACCAATACAGTACATGAAAAGAAAAGAAAGAAAAGCTCAATAACATAATGTTAAATACTAACAAATTGTTACAGCTTCACGATCCTATTATAATGCAATATTGTAATATTCATATATTTTTCCCATTTTTCTCCAAAAGTAGAACTTATCTCACAAATGCCCTATTTTCTTGACATCACCAGTTGACCACTATGCTGCGAACAAGGACACAGCTTTCATTCACGTAAATTGAATCACATTTTGCCCAAAGTTCAAAAAGCTTCTCTCAAAGCACCGTTAAATTATAAGAATAAGAAATATACTATGCCAGCTAAGTTTTTTCCTGATCAAACCTAGTGAAGGAACTGCAAACTGAAGAAAGAAGTAAGCTACTGCTCTATAGTATCCTTTCAGCCACACATAACCATCTCAAGTGACCATACAAACAACGAAACTAAAAATATCATAGCCTATACTGCTGTATCCAGAAGCTGTCGTTCAATATATTTCCCAGCTAAATGTCTGAGATAAATTGATAAATCGCTCAAACTTTGCCTCCACTTGACATCTCAGTAACAAGGAAATAATGAAACAGGGACCTAGACGTTTTTTAAATTACTCAATGGTTAAAGGAGCTTTGATATGATATATTTCTTGCTATTTTTCCTTTATATATAAACATCGTTAACAAAATGTTTGAATATTTACAGTATCCATGTCAGTGCATACTCAAAATATATGGATGATAATTATATCTTTATCACAAAGGCAACAACAAACATGCTAGTGTATGCTGGGTTAAAAAAAGCATTGGATTTGTGCTAAACTTCCCGTGCTTCAGTCATTCATAAAGCATCAAGTAGTTGATATGAATAACAAAAGTGATGGGACTTGGAGAATGTAACAACCCAACCCGGTTTCAACCCATCAAAATGAAACAATTAGTTAAATCAAATGAATTTAGATAAAACGAGCTTGAACCAGAGAAACCTGTACTCATGAGTTAACATTTTGATTACTGGCGCATGCTGCACTATCCTCCTCTTTACCTTGATCACTTACTTTCTCCTGGTACAGCTTTAATAGTTGACATTTTTCCTCCTTAAAACATATCACATAGTTTTTAACGAACCGCGTTTCAGAAACAGCAAATGGGGTAACAAGGCTGGCACTCTTTTTCAACAAGCCTTTGACAAGTAAATGCTGGACAACAAGTGCCCTTCGAATGATTGTTTTCTCCATACTCGACCCTAAAATCTTTGGAACTTGGGCAATGTCCAAAGCATTCCAACCCAACTGATTGACCCAAAAGTTCATCACAATATTTATTTTGTCAATGGATGCCAACATACAGTGAGGGTGCCTCCTAAATGCTTCAAGGACGGCTTCATCAGACCAACCCCATTTTTTAAAGGCATCAACTTTCTTCATCCACCGGGGTCCATTCAAACTTGTTATGGCAATCAAGGCTATAGCAAAAGCTGATTTTGAAGGATCAAACCCCAAACCCTTTAACTCCTCCACCAACTTAACAATATCAGTCGAGCAAAACACAGCCTTACAACGGCTCCGAAACAATCGTGCAATGTTTGATTCACTCACTCCATTCTCTTGCAGCATTCTGACGTTGCGTGCCAGACGATAGCCGCCAGTGAAAAATGAATTACCAAACATACAAGCAACAGTGTTCACATCAGATTGCAAGAATCTATATACCAATTCATAGGTTGGGACTATATGATTCTTCAGGCTTGGAATCAGTACGCTAGGACACTTACCCACAAGGTTAACAAATTCAGCGCTAGAAATACCTTTAGAGAGAAAAAATTCAATCTTTGGCAATATCCTTTTGCAGAGGTTACAGGAAAGCAGCCATGGTTGCCTTCTAACCATATCATTTATTTGGGGGTTAGAGAAACCGAGGTTTCTGAAGAAACTGATCACTGACTCAGGCTTTTCGGGGCTCTGGAAACAAATATTATAGGTAGTAGAAGTTCTGGAAGCAGATTCAGGGGAGAACCCAAAGTTGTAAATGAGGTAGGATACTGCAAATGAGCGTGAATTTGAAGTGGTTGTGCAGCAACGCAGAGAAAATAGTAATGGGTAGTGGTGAATAAAAGGGGAACCCAATGTTGCTGAGGAAGCGACACCTCTCAAGTAGACAAGTTTATTCAACATAGTGATGAGGTGAAAGCCACTAAGCTTTTCAAACCGAAGAAAATTCCTCAAATTTAAAACAGCAAAGGATGGAAGGAGAATGATATTACCAGAGCTTGGTTCTGAGTAACTCAGATAATGACACGGATATAAGTCTCTGCTTCAAACCTCTCTCCATACTGTTTTTCTGCTAGGGTTCCGTTCGATCTCTGATCTCCAAAATCCACTGAGAGGAAAAACAACAGCTTTGTAGTAAAAAACTGTAGAATGAATGAACAAAGTGATAATAAATTAAATTTAAAAGTCATATTAATAATATTTATCATAATCAATAAAATATATTATTGGAGGATCACAAGAGGCAATCTATAAAATATATATTCATAAGAGGCAATTTTGGTCATGTGTCACCGTAATACTATAAAAAAAAAAAAAACAAAATAATATCATTTATCAAATAAAACAAAATAATATCATTTATCAAATTTACTACTTTAAAAAAAAAAAAAAATCTATGTCACTTCCATCTCACCCATGCATCTTCTTTTATTCTCATTCTTCTTCTTTCACACTCCTTAAAAAAAAAAATCCTTGAACTCCTTCTTCAAAAAAATCCTTGAAATTAGTTTTTTCTCTCGCTTTTTCTTTATCCTCACCCTATTTCTTTCTTTCTTTTTTCATCGCATTTCATCTAATAGACAACTTTTATTACATTCTCTTCTTTTGTGTTATTACCTAAAATTGTAAAATCAATTTCAATATTTGTGGTTTGCGAAAACCATATTTAATATCTTGGTAATAATTGTTAAGGACTTAGAAAGGCAAAGGCAGACTTAGGATTTATAATTGGGTAGGTAAAAAAATTTCTATCTTTTGTATGTTTTATGACTTTAATAGGTTTTGCACATTCATTTGATTGAAATCGTGAAACTTATGTATATGTAGATTTACAGCTTTATATATGTACAAGAGTGGTAATATGTATATTTTCCTCAATTCTTAAAAATGTTTGTCAAATAGTAATAGTGATTTGTGCATCATTAATTTTGAAATTTAAAATTTAAAAATTAGGTTTACAGGAAACATTTTTCTCCTTTTTACTTCTATATATGTGTGTTGTTTCATGTATTATATCCACTCCACTCTTTGTATTTGTGACATATATTATTCCTTTGTCATTTGTCATTTTTTATATTTCTCACGTTTGTTCTTCCTTTTCCCTTTATTATTTCTAGCATTTGTCATTTACTACATTGTTATTTCTAATTTTTTTAGTGTTCAACATGTCCAAAGTTGAAAAAAAATATCACTTTATTTTTGAACTCAAGGCTGAAAAAGAAAAATGGAAACTATTAACAAAGATTATTTATTTGTGGTTTGTTTTAGATTTTTTCCTGAGAATTTGCTATTCAATATATAAATGTTTGTTTACCTGTTTAATTGTACATGGTCATTAAATGATATATTTCATACATTGATGCTTTAATTATGTTAATACGTGTTATAATTTTATGATAATAATATCTACCCTATTCAAAATTTCAGATTGAATCAAACGGTAGTTCTTATAATAAAATAATGTGCCAATATATTTGTTCTATTTTATATTGATAATATATAATTATTAAACTCATATAATAAATTTCAAATGATGTAAATATTAATAATTATTTTATTAGCAATTAAAACTAATTACTTTCTATTTATTTAAATTTGAAGAACTAAATGTGCATGTTCAAAACTTTTTTTATTATTAATGGAAATAAACAAGACATGAAAAATCACATGTAATTAATTATAATAAAAAAATGAAATTAAGTACATGATTACAATTTAAAAGGAAAAAAATCAAACAAATTAGTCATAGTAGAAAAACTACATTTTGTTAGCATAACTTAAGCATAAAAAATCATGTATTGTGATGGAACCCAATTCTAAATAAAAATAACTAATTTGTGCTTAAAAGAGTTAATTAGTTTATTTCAATTTTTTGAATTTCGTAATCATTCTTAACTTTTACTTATATTTATTAGATATGATACTAGAATTTACACATACAAGTATAATAATATTAAAAAGAGAGCTTTGAGTGACAAAACAGATCAGTATTTCTCATTGTATCTGAATCTCAAACCAGAAAGATATCCTCTCAATCAACCCGTTTCATGCAAAACATATCCCAAGATTCTCAACCCCTTGTATCTAGCAAATCATTTGTCCAAAATGCTGACAACCTACCACCTCAGCTAACTAAATCCAAGTCTATTCTTATTCTTTATAAAATAAAACCTTTCATACTTTTCTTGTTGATCCATAATGTGATCCCTTCTCAATCTCTCCAAGACAAGAGTGTGACGCATAGGGGGCAATTTGGAGAGTCAAATGTATGAAAGCCTATCCCTATGAGCAGCGGGGCAGCTTCAACGACTTCAATTGAACACCATGTCACAATGCAGAACTTTACCATTTATCCAAGGCTTCCCCAACCCTGCACTTCTACCGTAAATAAAATCATGTTATCAAAAACTGGATTGGACCAACGGTTCAATTGGTTGGATCGAGAATTGGTGGGATAACAGATTCGAAGTTTCTTAAAAATCCGACAAACAATGAATCGGTTAAAAATAAAAAAAAAATTGATAAAATTAGATTAGTCAAACATAAAAGAAGAATCAGAACACAAATTAATCAAATAAAAGAAGATTATCAAACCTAATTGCACAGTCTTCCTTTTTTGTTGTAAAGTCTTACCATAGTTGTCATTTTCCTTTTTTTGTCTCTACTACATTCTGTTACAGCATTTGCTGTGCTGCAACTTTTCAATAGTTTTATGTCGTGCTGCATGTACCTTTTCTGTTATTCCTTTTTGTCATCTTTCATTTCTTTAGGATGCACAGGTTGCATATATATTCCATTTCATTGATCAATCAGATACACACAAAAAAGGATTTTTCCTACATTTGTCTCTGAGCCTTCCTTTCTCTATCTTTGTGTTTTTCTATTATGGTATCAGAGCTCCTCATTGGAGCTCTGCTGTCAAAATGTCGGATGTCACACCAACACCTGACCCATGTCTTGATCCCTCAAGTCCATATCATATACACCCTAGTGAAAACCCAAATTTTGTCTCTTTCACTCCAGTTCTAAATGGCAGCAATTACCATTCCTGGTCTCGTTCTATACGAATGACCCTAGTCTCCAAAAACAAAATGGGTTTCTTGAACGGAACTATACTTGTACCAGCTCCCATTGATCGTGTTTATCTCTCTTGGGAGCGTTGCAACACTCTCATTATCTTGTGGCTACTAAATTCGTTGTCACCGCCCATTACTCAGAGCGTCGTTTTCCTTGACCACGCTGCAGATATCTGGACAGACCTTAAAGAAAGGTTCTCTCAGAGTGGTCTACTCTGAATAGCAGAGCTCCAAGAGGACATTTACGATCTCCGACAAGGATCACGCTCAGTATCTGACTATTACACAGCACTGAAGTCTCTTTGGGAAGAACTCGATAACTTTCGACCCTTCCCCATTTGTACATGCTCAGCCAAAGTCTACCATCAACAAGATTTTATAATCCGTTTTCTAAAAGGCCTTGATGACCACTTTGTCGTCGTACGTTCACAAATCCTTTTGATGGATCCTCTTCCATCCATAAACCGAGTGTTTGCCATGATCATTCAACAGGAACGACAACACTCAACACCGGCACCCATTGAGGAACCAAACACCTTCGTCAACGCCGAGCAATCGTCCTATGGCAAAGGACGCGGCGGGGGCACCCCTAGCGGGAATAATCGCATTGGTGGCTCCAACAAACAATGCATCTATTGCGGTCGAACTGGGCACACCGTGGAGGTATGTTATTCCAAGCATGGGTATCCCCCTGGTCACCCACGATACCCAGGACGTCCCCGATTCCATAACCGTGGTAATTCATCCTCGCCTGGTGTCGTCAACAACGCTGCCCAAGAAGGAGAAACAATGAATCTTTCATTTGTCACTCCGGACAACTCTGATGGGTCAGACTTCAGTCTAACTAGGGCCCAATATCAAAGCC
Organism: Sphenostylis stenocarpa; assembly: GCA_963425845.1. Classification (NCBI taxonomy): domain Eukaryota; kingdom Viridiplantae; phylum Streptophyta; class Magnoliopsida; order Fabales; family Fabaceae; genus Sphenostylis; species Sphenostylis stenocarpa. Next base: position 15,996,709 of record OY731403.1, on the reverse strand, counting down.
TTCTTGGCCTCCTGCAACAGCAAAAGCCTAATCCTAATCCTCACCTGTCCGCAGTTTCCTCTCAGCCCAAACATGTCAATGTTTCACAAGTGACCAAGTCTAAACCACCTGACTCTACTGATATGCATTTTGGTATCGGTTTTGCTCTCTGCACCAACTCACATACTAAGTCCATTATTCCTGACACTCATACACTTAATAATGTTTCTTGGATTATTGAATCAGGGGCTACTGATCACATTACCTGCTCATTTAATAATTTTTCAAAATTTTCAAAAATTAAACATGTACACATTAATTTACCCAATGGTTCCATGGTTGTTGCTCATATCTCTGGCACTGTTCAACTATCTCCACATTTCATTGTTCATGATGTCCTTTATGTGCCAAACTTCAAATTTAATCTCCTTTTAATTTCCAGGCTTTTATCTTCATTTAAATACACTCTCACTTTTTCTAACTCTCGTTGTCAAATACAGGAAATGAAGTCATTGAAGATGATTGGTTTGGCTAAATTGAAGCATGGATTGTACCACTTGGAGATCAACAAGGATAATAGTCATGTCTTTCCCAAAGTTTCGTTCATCAATAATTTTTCCACACCCACCATTACCAACACCAACCTTTGGCATTTTAGGTTAGGACACCTCTCCGGAAACTGTCTCAATGTCCTTCATACTAATTTTCCTTTTATTTCTAAGCATGTTGAAGAGAATTGTGATATTTGTCACTTAACTAAGAAAAAACGGTTGTCATATTCTCCCAGTTCTAATAGAGCTTCCAAAATTTTTTATTTAATTCATTTAGACATTTGGGGTCCTTTCTCTCAATCATCGATTCATGGTCACAAATATTTTTTAACTATTGTGGATGATTTTAGTCGTTACACATGGGTTGTGCTCCTAAAATCTAAAGCTAAAGTTAAAACAAATGTTCAAAATTTTATTATCTTAATTGAAAACCAATTTAACATAACCATTAAATGTGTTCGGTCTGACAATGGTCCGAAATCCTTTCAACATGATTTTTTCTCTTCCAAAGGAATTCTTCATCAAACTAGTTGTGTATATACACCCTAACAAAATGGGCACGTTGAAAGAAAACACCAGCACATCCTAAATGTAGCTAGAGCCCTTATGTTTCAGTCCCAACTTCCAAAATATTATCGGTCATATGCCATAAAGCATGCTATTTATCTTATAAATCGCATTCCATCCCCTGTTATTAATAATCAAACCCCTTTCATATTATTACATAAACAAAATCCAGATTTTTCCATGTTAAAAGTTTTTGGTTGTTTATGCTATGCCTCAACACATCTTCCTCGCCAAAAATTTGATGCACGTACTAGACATGTTGTTTTTTTGGGTTTTCAAACTGGAACAAAGGGGTATGTTATTTCAGATTTAAATAATAGGAAAATTTTTGTTTCTCGCAATGTTTTGTTCAATGAGTTGGTATTTCCTTTTACAAAATTAAATTATCAGCCCACTCACCAAAGCCCACTACCGCCCAACAACTCTCCTGCTCCTGCCATTAGTTTCATTGATTACACCACTCCCACAATTCAACCCAACACAAAACCCTCACACTCTTTTGACAATGCTCCTCTTCCTCTCACCCCGTCACCCCCTTCCTCCCCATGCTTTTGTATTCCTTCATCTAACAGCACCTCAAGCCCGTCAACCTCATCCCCACCACCGATAATGACACTGGAACCAAAACCTCAACCAACCCGCCGATTCGCTTGCCTCCATCACCGTCCCACCTATCTTGCTGACTACCAATGTCATGCTTGCTCCAGCGTTCTAATCCAGGCTCCCACAAAGCTCAACCAATCATCTGCAAAGAATTTCTATCCTGTTCAAAGTTCTATTGATTACTGTCGCATCTCCCCTTCACATTCTCATTTTTTTAATGAACCTATCATCTGAGCAAGAACCGACCACCTTCCGTGAAGCCGCAAAACACATTTGTTGGCAGGAGGCCATGAAAGATGAGATTCAAGCCTTAGTCCGAAATCAGACCTGGGATATTTTCCAAACGCCACCCAATGTGCAGCCAATCGGGTGCAAATGGGTGTATAAAATTAAGTGTGGTCCAAACGGTTCTATTGAGCGCTATAAGGCGCGTTTGGTAGCCAAAGGCTACTCTCAAATTGAGGGAATTGATTATCTTGAAATTTTTAGTCCGGCTGTGAAAATGAGCACCATTCGAGTTGTCCTTGCAGTGGCTTCCATCAACCATTGACACCTACAACAACTTGATGTCAACAATGCTTTTCTTTATGGGGATCTTACAGAGGATGTATACATGATCATCCCTCCAGGCCTCCATGGATACCATTCCTCTCAATGTTGCAAGTTAAAGCGGTCGTTATATGGGCTGAAACAAGCAAGTTGTAAATGGTTCGAGAAACTGTCCAACATGTTACTCTCATGTGGATACCAGTAAGCTCATGTTGATCACAGTTTTTTACTAAGGCATCAGGTTCTACCTTCACAGCCTTAATTATTTATGTGGATGACATTGTTCTGGCTGAGAACTCACTTGTTGAAATTGATAACATCAAATATATCCTCAGCTCAAAATTTCATATAAGGGACTTAGGCAAACTAAAATATTTCGTAGGGATTGAAGTGACTCATTCTTCATCTGGTTTTTCCCTCTGTCAAAGGAAATATTGTTTAGACTTAATTCAAGATGTTGGTCTTATAAGTTCTAAATCTTGTTCCACACCAATGGACAACTCCTTTTGCCTTCATCAGGATTCCAGCAAACCCCTTATTGATCCCTTACCTTATAAACGCTTGGTTGGCCGACTAATTTATCTTACTAGTACCCGTCCAAATATTGTCTTGGCTACTCAACAATTGAGCCAATTCATGGTTGCCCCCACTCAATCTCATTTTCAAGCAGCTCTGAGAATTGTCCGTTATCTAAAGAGTTGTCCTGGGAAGGGTCTTTTCTTTAGTAGGTCCTCTTCTTTTCAATTGTCCGGCTTCAGTGATGTTGACTGGGCCACATGCATTGACACCCGACGTTCTATCACTGGGTATTGTTTCTTTATTGGCATCTCCCTAGTTTCATGGAAAACCAAGAAACAATCCTCTGTTTCTAGATCATCTGTTGAGGCGGAATATAGAGCTCTGACCTCAGCAACTTGTGAGTTCCAATGGCTAGTATACTTGCTTCAAGATTTACGGGTTTCTCCTCCACGACGTGCTGCCTTATATTGTGATAGTCAAAGTGCACTTTACATTGCTGCAAATCCTATGTTTCATGAAGGACCAAACACTTGGAAATCGATTGTCACTTGATTCGGGAAAAGCTACTTTCTGGTCTTATGCACCTTCTTCCGATTTCCTCATCACATCAGCTCGCTGACATGTTCACCAAAGCTCTACCTCCCAAACCGTTTCGATCAAATCTTTCAAAGCTTGAGCTTCATGACATGTTTGAACCTCCAGCTTGTGGGGGGCTAAAAGAAGAATCAAAGCACAAATTAATCAAATAAAAGAATATTATCAAACCTGATTGCACAGTCTTCCTTTTTCGTTGTACAACCTTACCATAGTTGTCCTTTTCCTTTTTTTGTCTTTGCTACATTCTGTTATAGCATTTGTTGTGCTGCAACTTTTCAATGGTTTTATGTCGTGCTGCATGTACCTTTTCTGTTATTCCTTTTTATCATCTTTCATTTCTTTAGGGTGCACAGGTTGTATATATATTCCATTTCATTGATCAATCAGATACACACAAAAAAGGATTTTTTTCTACATTTGTCTCTGAGCCTTCCTTTCTCTATCTTTGTGTTTTTCTATTAAAGGGGTTAACGAGTTTTTGTTTTTAAAGAGCTAAATGACATTGTTTTGTCATATATATTTTTTTCTTTCTTTAGTTTAATATAGAAACAAATAAATGTGAGGAGAGAAAGATATTTTTTATATTGGTAGTGATATTCTTCTTTTACTATAGTTTTCGTTTTTATAATTATCATTGTCACCACCACCCACCACTATCTTTGATTGTCTTCTTCCGGCGTCGTCCTTATTGTCGTTATTGTCTATTATTATCATCACTACAATCATTCATGGAAATCTACAAGAAAATCTTATATTACGGATGAATATTTACCGACAGATATATTGTCGGTAAATTTGTCGGTAAATAAACAAATAATTACCGACAGATATATTTGTCGGTAAATCCGTCAATAAATAAATAAGTAATTACCGACGGATATATCCATCAGTAAATTAATAATTTTGGTAAATGGACAATTAGTTACCGATCGAATATATCCGTCTGGTAATTATTTGTTCATTTACCGACAAATTTAAAGTATATTTTTAAAAATCAACATTAAATTAAAAAAATTAAATATTTAAAATTATATAATAATTACTTAATTTTAAATATATTCTAATAAATACAACACATATTTTCACCATTGAGTGCACTCTCATATCCAACATATAAATATATAATTATATAAATATATTAAAATATTAAAATATATAATATATAAATGTATTTATATTTATATATTTTATATTTATATATTTACACGGATATATAATTATTTGTATATAAATATAATTTATTTGTAAATTATTATTAGAAAAACTTAATAACCTAGTGGTTGAAATATAATCTCTGACTTTAAGGTATTGGCTTCGAATCCATGACAATTTTCTTAATCTGGTTCTAAGAATTGTAATAAATAATATGAACAAAGAAAAACCGTAGAAGTTAGAAAATTTAGAATTAAACCCGACTTAGCAATATTTTTTCAACCCGAATACGAACGGTTTACATCTACCTACAGCTAAAAGTTTATATTATTATTAAACTAAACTAATACAGTCCATGAAGAAACCGAAAATGCTCGATCACATAAAGTTCATCAAGAACAATAACATGTTCTGACAACTAGATGATTCTATCATTTAACATTCATATATTTTCCTCATCTTTCTCCTAGCCAAAGAACTTGTCTCACATCTGCCTTGTCAGATTTTCATGACCAGTTTACCATTATGCTGCGAATAAGAACATAACTATTCTTCACATAAATTAAATGATATTGAAGAAGGTCAAAAACTTTGAAAAGCACCATTTCGAGAGGAAGGCACACAGTAAAATAAGCCACGTCAGATTTTTTCGGGTCAATCATGATGATAGAAATTCAACAAAGTAGAGATGAAAAAACATATCAGACCCTCCCATTAAAAAAAAAAAAAAAAAAAAAAGGAAACGTAGTAATCCATTATAGGCATAGATCTTGATACGTCCTGCTAAAAAAGAGTTAGTGGACTGATCCATCGTAATTTAAAAAAAATTATTTATTTTAAATAAAAAATTTCAATAATTTAATAATAAAATTATTATTTGTTTATCAATAATTCAACATATATATTTCAAGTTAATAATATAATCAATACATTATTTTAAAAAATTATAATTTAGAACAATAATAACATTTATATAATAATAAATAATAATAAATATATATAAATAACATAAAAATTTGTAAAATTTATATTTTTTATATTAAAAATTTAAATACTTATATTTTTTTATTTGATAAAACTTCATATTATTCTCCCCTTGAGTAATTTTTACACTTTTAATTCAAGTCATAAGAATAAGAATAATCAATGTTTAGGATGTATAAGGACAAGATGATGAATAATAGAGAGAAGAGGAGGAGAAAGAAATTTGTATTTGAGTAAGAAGAATGTTTCCTATAATGAATAAGAGCAAGATTTTTTTAATTCTCTTTTTACAATTTTTAACTTTATATATTGTCTTTATGATTAAATGTATTATAATAAAAAAAAACTTATTAATTATACTCGGTTATGAAGTTGATACGATGGATTGGCGGGACAGAGCCGAAGCAAATTGATGGGTTGAAAATACCAATCCGTCCCTATATTAGGGTAGATTAGTGGGTCAACCTGACCTAACACGTTTTACCATCCATAAAAAAAAGAAAGCTACTAATCCTTAATTAGTATAATCTCATTCACTTAACCATCACAAATGACCATACAAACTACAATGCTGTATACAGAAGTTTTCCTTTGATGTATTTCCCACCTAACTTCTGAGCAACAACTGTTTGATCACTCAACTTGACCCTAGATTGACATTATTTCCACGAACAAGGAACAAATAATTAAACTACAAAATAGTTAATGGAATTTTACTAACTCGATTACAATAATTGTTAAATATTTTATTTCAATCCACAAGCCAAACCTAAGAATTGACCTGTATAAAAACTAATAACTAAAAGTTCTTACAGCTTCACGATTCTATCATCATGCAATATTATCATATTCATATATTTTCCCCATCTTTCTCCAACAAAAGAACTTATCTCATACATGACCTATCTTATTGACATAACCAGTTGACCACTATTCAGCAAATAAAGACATAACTTTTATTCACGCAAATTGAATTACATTGAAGCTTCTTGCCCAAAGGTCAAAAGCTTCTTTCGAAACACCATCAAATTATCAGAGAATGAAACATACCAAGCCAGCTAAGTTTTTTTTTTTTTTTAATCAAACCTTGTGAACGAACTGAAGAAGGAAGTAAACTACTGATCCATAGTATCCTTTCAGCCACACATATCCATCTCAAGTAACTATACGAACTACAAAACTAAAAAATTACATACCTTGTAATGCTGTATCCAGAAGCTGTCATTCAATATATGTCCTAGCTAAATGTCTGAGAAAGATTGTCATTAAAATTTAGTACAAATTTATAAATTTATTTTATTAAAATTTATTTTAAGTTTTTAAAATTTTTAAATTAGTACAAATGAAAGGTGGATTTTTGTTTCTATTAATATTATTTATTTTAATAGTCCTTTATTCTTTTATTATTATTATTATTATTGTTATTATTATTATTGTTATTATTATTATAAATTTAATAAAATTATTTTTTTAATTTTCCCCATGATATTATTTTAGATATCAACTCGTTTGTTTTTAAAAAAATAATTATAATTATAAAATAGTTTTTAAACTTTTTTAAAAATTGATACAAAAAATATTTTTAGAATTAAAAATAAAATTAAATCAAACGTACGCTTAATTTTTATCTCAAAATTTAAAATTTACCGCGCATAATAAATTTATTTTAAAAAAATTAACTATTATAATAATATTTAAAAAGTGATATTAAATATATTTTTTTCATTATATTTTAAAAATCATATTAATAATAATTATTTTTCATAAGTGAAAATACAAGTACTAAATTATTATATCTACATTTTTATATAATTAATTTCTTTTAAAATATTTTTTAAAATTTTTATTCACTTTTTTAAGATATCCATTTTTATCTATGTATTATATGTTTTTTCTCTCATATATTTTACAATTTTATAAATATATAAATGATGCAACCAAATTCTAAGTAAAAACACTAACTTTACACTGGTTTAATGTGTTAATTAGGTATATTTAATTTTGTAATTTCATAAAAAAAACACCATTCTTGTGTTTTATTATATTTATTAGATATGATGCTCAATTTAAACATAAAAGTATTTTTAAAAAATAATAACATTAAATTAATTAATTAATGAAAAAATATTTATATTTACCAAATATGAACTTTTACTAATTTGTTTTTCTTGCAGGAGTAGAAGTGTAATGAATTATTTACTGCAGATTAGTGTTCTTAATATTAAAACACCAAAATACAATAAAGTTTCTATTTGTGACTTCTGATAAATAGAAATATCATTCAACCTAGCGTGGAAGTAAACATTGGAACTAATGCTCCCTAAATAGTTTTAGAGAAAATCAAAAGTAGAAAATTTTAATATAAAAGTTAAATTAACTTCCATATTAATTAATTTGTAATAACTTTTTGTAATTTCTTTAACTTTTTATTAATACCTTCCACTTACATATATGTATTAATTTCAACTTTCTGAAATATTTCATTTTGTAAATTTGGTTTCCCGTTGAGTGTTTATATGAAAAAATTCATCAAAATACACCATAAATTTAATTTTGCATCAAATCAAATTAAACATGAATTCATAATACACACCTCAACTTTAATTAACTTGAATAATTTTCAAACATCAATGATATGGTCCCTGGAGATTTTACATTCATGTTACAAGCTCACGTAGCTTTCATGCAACTTGAAGGTGCTTACGAACAGCACATTGAGAACCAAAACTTGATTTGTGAAATTTGTTTCAAAATAGAAGCAGCAAATATAACTAGTGCATGTACTAGTAAAAGCACAGTTATGCTAAAACATGAACTAAATTTCCAACAAAGCTCGTAGCTAAACTGAAATTGGTCTCTGATGAGAACCAAGAACAGAATTCTGGTTCATAGAGATTGTATTCGATTAAAAAGAGAGCTTTGAGTGACAAACAGAAGAGTATTTCTCACTGTATCAGAGCCTGAAACCAGAGAGAATATCCTCCTCTCCCAATCCACTGTTTCATGCAAAACAAACCGTAAGATCCCCAACACATTCCATCAAGTGAATCATTTGACCAAAATGCTGAGAACCTACCACCTCAGCTAACTAAATCCAAGTCCACTCTTATTTTTTCTAGAATAAAACCTTTCATACTTCTGTTGTTGATCCATAATGTGATCCCATTCCCTTTACTACACCCTTCTTTGATGCATCCAAACTAGAATCACAATCACTCCCACTCACAATTCTCAATCTCCAAGACAAAGAGTGTGATGCTTAGGGGGGTCAATCTCACACTAGCAATCCCTACTCCCTACCCGCTCATATGATTGCACCTCTGTTGTAAATAATCGTTTAGTGCACAAAGCTCTCACCATTGCGGGAGTTCAGAAAGTCAAATGTATGAAACCCTATCCCTATGAGCAATGGGGCAGCTTCTATGACTTCAACAATTGAACACCATGTCACGATGCAGAACTTTACCATTTCTCCAAGGCCTGCCCAACCATGCACTTCTACAGTAAACAAAATAAAGCATTTCCATATTCAAATACTAAAAGAAAAAACATAGAAGTTAGAAATTAAGCTAGAATTAAACCTGACTTAGCAATATTTTTTCAATCTGAATACAAGCAGTTTACATTACCTACAGCGAGCAGCTTATATTATAATTAAACTAAACTCATACAGTCCATGAAGAAACTGAAAAAACTCAATCACATAAAGTTAAATGGTAAGAAGTTCTTACAGCTAGATGATTCTATCATTTAACATTTATAGATTTTCGTCATCTTTTCTCCAAGCAAATAACTTGTCTCACATCTTCACATAAATTGAATGATATTGAAGCTTGCGCCCCAAAGGTCAAAAGATTTGAAAGCACCATTTTCAAAGGAAGAAACACAGTAAAGTAAGCCAAATAAGTTTTTTCCAAATAAAAAATGATGATGGAAATTCAAAACTGAAGCAGGAAGTAACCTACTGATCCTTAGTTAGTATCATCTCAAACGCACTTAACCATCACGAGTGATCATACAAACTACAATGCTGTATCCTGAAGTTGTCATTTGATGTATTTCCCAGCTAAACGTCTGAGTGACAATTCACTCAAACTTGACCTTAGCTTGGCATTATTTCCACTAACAATGAACAAAAGATTAAATTACACAATGTTAAAGGAGTTTTGGTAATTGATATTATTTCTTGCCTATATATAAGCTCAATTACCAAAATTGTTAAATATTTCAATCCACAAGCCAAACCTATAAATTGACATTATAAAACTAATAACTAAAAGACCATTGCCAGTGCATACTCAATACGTGGATGGTATACATATTTGTATGCCAAAGGCAACGATAAAAAAATGCCTTTGTAGCAATAAGTATTGGATATTAAAGAATTTGGGCTAAACTTCTCATGCTACATCACATTTATAAATCATTAAGTAGTTGATATAAATCACAAATGTGGTGGGAATTGCAGAAAGCAAAAGTCAAGAAAGCTTCCATTCCAAACCATCAGAATGAAACAATTCCAGTTAAATCAGTTGAATTTAAACAGGGAAGCCCAAGTGCTACGGTATGAAGAAATACAAACTTCTTGAATCAGAGAAATGTGTACTCATACATCAACCATTTGATTATCCTCTTTTTTTCCTTGAACATTCATTTGGTACAGCGTTAATAGTTCACTTGTCTCCTCCTTAAAACGCATGACATACTTTTCAATAAATTCCTTTTCAGAAACACAAAATGGCGAAAGCAAACTGGCACTCTTTCTCCTCAAACCTTTCCCGAGTAAATACTGCACAACAAGTGCCCTCGGAATGATCCTTCTCTCTAAACTAAATCCAAAAATCTCTGGCTTCTTGGCAAGGGTCAAATAGTCCCAACCTAATTGCTTAACCCAAAATCTCATAATCCTATCAATCTTATCTTGGGACACCAACATTATGAGGGGCTGCCTCTTAAACACACTGAGAACCAGTTCTTCAGACCAACCCCAGCTCTTCAAGACATCAACTTTTGCGTCCCACCGCGATTTTGGAATGGTCTTTTTTGCCAGCAACGCGATCGCAAACTTCAACTTAGAAGGGTCAAAACCCATCTCTTTAACCTCATCCAAAGTCCTCTTCAAGCCAGAGGACAATACTATAGAAAGTCTCCTGCGAAACAAAAAGGCTATGACAGTATCAGTGACTCCATCATCAACCAAAAGTTTCACATTCTGCACCACACGATCAGTACCAAAGAAATGCCCACAAGCGAGTATGCACTCCATCGTTTTCTCGTCAGTTTGAAGAAACTTCCTTACCAGTTCATAGGAAGGGATAATGTTATTCTCGAGGCTCGAGTAAAGGATTCTGGGGCTCTTATTAACCAGTTCCACAATGTAAGAGTGTGAGGCCCCTTTAGAGAATAAAAACTCGAACTTTCGGAAAACCCTGTTGTGGGGGTCGCATGTGAGCACATTGGGTGCTCTCCTAACGATGTTGTTTATCTGGGTGTTGCTGAACCCGTTGTCTCTGAAGAAGGCGATGACTGAGTCGGGCTTGTCGGCGGTTTCGAATTGAGTGAATTTGGAGGCTTTGAGAGCGGTTTCTGGGGAAAACCCGCAATTGTTTACGAGGTAGGAAACTGTGAAAGAGTGTTGCTGTGAAGTAGTTGAGGTGTGTTTCAGAGAGAGTATCAAGGGGAAAGGATTCTTGGGTTTCGGGGTTTGAAGATGTGTTCTTGTGAGTGACTTGAGATAGAGAAAAAGGGGTTTGAAGCGTTGGGAAGGAAACATAGCTGAGTGTGGTGTTGAAGGAAGAATTCTGTGTTTCGAAGTAATCAACGAATGGTACGAAGGAGAATTGCGTTCTGTGATATGTAATCTTCATAACCCGAAGTCATCATGAATGGGATGCATTTTAGGGTTGTGTCTAACTTCACCCATATTAAAAAAAAAACTCATTTTCCACGTAAATACGAAGAAAAAAATAAACAACAAATAAATATAAAAATAATATATATATATATATATATATATATGATTTTTGAAATTTTTTTACACTCTTTTCTGAAGTACATATAGTTAAACAATGATATTTATTTTAACTTATTTAATCAAAATAATTTTATTTTTTTAGTATATTTTTCAACATTTTCAAAACAATTATTAATATAAAACAAAATAAAGTAAAAAAACAATTGAGATAATAAATATATTAAAATCAAATAAGTAATTAAATTGGTAAAAAATAATTTCATAATTAAAAGATTGAATCAAATTCAACTCGATTTAATAAAATAATATTTTTATAATATAATAAATTTATTAATAATATTATCTTTTATAAAAAAATAATAATAAAAATATCCTTTAAACAATTATAATAAAATTATAAATATAAAATATATCAAAATATATAAAATAAATAATTGTTAAAATAAGGTAAAAATACAGTAAAATAACTTTAAATTTAAAAAATAAAAAAAATATAATATAACTTTTATAAAAGAATTATATTAAAAAATTTAATTTTAAATATTTTATTATTATTAAAATCGATTCAATACAAAAATCTAACTAATTTTATCAAATTTATTCCAAATTTTTTAATTTTCTTGTAAATTTATCCTAATTTTTTTAATTTTCTTGTTAGGCTATGATTCTTTAATAGATATTCAATATTTTTTTTAACTTATTTAAAATAATCATATCTTATATTTATATGAATAAATATTATTTTGATTTAAGATTAGTTTTATTATATTTAATTTCTATCAAGTTTTTTTCTTAAATAATATTTTTTATTAATGATTATTGTAAGAGATATTTATTTTTACCTATTTTTAATTATATAGTTTCTAAGTAAAGCTAGTGTTTTGTTCTTTTTTTTAGTCACACAGTAGGTGTGTAAATGGAATTTTTTTCCTCTTATAAGTAACATCTTCCTATTTGATGAAATAATACCCATAACATATTTCTCTTAACTATTCCTTTATTAAGTATTAATATATAGTATTAAAGCTCCAAAAAGGGCTAATAAAGTCTACATATACAATGTGTGAGAGTAAATTAAATCATAGGCATATCAAGTGTGTGAATGTGTCAGTCAAATCCTAATCTCCTAAAAATGAGAATATCAATCTTTGAAAATTTTGTACAACTGTCTATTCTTAAATTGGATGGTCATTACAATTATTGGTTAATGACCATGAAGAATTTTCTAAGGAGTAAGGAGATGTGGAGCTTGGTGGACGAAGACATTCGTTCCCAACAGGAATAGGATGCGCAAAGCAAGGTTGTAGAGGAGGTCAAACTTAAAGATTTGAAGGTTAATAATTTTTTCTAGGCGATTGATAGAGAGAAATCCTGGAAACCGTTATTAACAAGGAAACATCAAGGGTAATTTGGAACTCCATAAAACTTAAATATCAAGGGTCCACGTGAGTGAAAATGACACAATTTCAAGCATTGAGAAGGGAGTTTGAGCTGCTTACAATGAAAGAAGGTGAAAACGTAGATAACTTCTTGAGCCGAACCTTTACTGTGGTGAACTAGATGAAGACAAATGGTGAGACAATGGAGTAAAACATAATTATCATTAAAATACTTAGATCATTGACAGTTAAGTTCGATTATGTTATTTGTTCAATTGAGAAGTCCAACGATCTAAGTAATTTAACCATTGATGAACTGCATTGAAGTATACTCATACATAAACAAAGGAGGTTAGGATATCAAGAAGAGGAACACATGTTAAAAATAGCCCAAAAAGACAAATCAAGTCTTAGAAGGGGTCGAGGTGCATTCAGAGGAGGACCGTGGAAGAGGTAGAGGGAAACAACATCTAAATAAAGCATTGATTGAGTGTTTCAAATGGCATAAACCAGGACACTTTCAATACGAGTGTCCTGACTAGGAAAAGAAAGCTAGTTACGTTGAGTTAAACGATAAAGAGAAGCTTTGTTGATGTTATATGAAGAGTCTTCTCCAACAAAGAACGAACAAATATGGTATTTTGATTCGGGATGCAGTAATCGTATGATAAGGTATAAAAATGGTTTGTTGATTTGGTAGAAGAAAACTATAGAACAGTGAAGTTTGGCAATGATATGAAGATGACAGGGTAGCAAAAGGAAGTATAAGATTGCATTGAATGAGGGAACTCAGGTAATATTTGATGTTTATTATATTTTAGATCTAAAAAACAATTTATTAGGCATAGGACAACTTCAAGAAAAAGGTTAGTCATTTTGATTTCAAATGAAATTTGCAAAGCATTTCATAGGAAGGGATTAGTTATGCAAACTAATATGAGTGGGAATAGGATGTTTTATGTGTTAGATAGCTTCTATAGCACCAGAAAATTCTTTATGTTTGCAAGTTGATGTTGCTTTAAAAAAAGAAGCTCACATGTGGCATGGTCATTTTTGGCACTTAAATCATAAAGCCCTAACCACACTTTCCAGCAAGAAAATGGTGGCTGACTTACCCTCATTGAAGTATCCAAAGAAGATACATACTACCTATTTAATCAACAAGCAACATAGAAAACCTATATCAAGTAAGAGCCTATGATGAGCATCAAGACATCTTCAATTGGTTCACTTTGACATATGTGGTCATATTCAATCAACTTCAAACAATGACAAAAGGTACATCTTAAGTTTTATCAATGGTTTTACTCATAAAACTTGGGTTTTTTTTTTCTTACATGAGAAATCATAAGTCTTTGCAACAAAGTAATAGTTGAAAACAAGACTTCGAAAAAAGCTTGGAATGGTGAGTCTCCTGTGGTATATTACTTACGAATTTTTGGTTGTTTAGTACATGTTCATGTACCGTATTAAAGGAGAACTAAATTGGATGGGAAGAGTAGAAAATGTGTCGTTTTAGGAGTTAGTGATGAGTCCAAGGCATGAAGGTTATATGATTCCATCTAAAAGAATATTATTGTTAGTCAAGATATTGTTGTTGAAGAAGAGAAATGTTGGGGCTGCAATAGAATAGAGGAAGAAATCCAACAAGATGTATTAAAATGGAAAGATTAAGTTGAAAGTGATGGAGAGAATAACCAGAATGAAGAAGACAATGGTGAAACAGGCTACACCAACTTGAGTAGCAGTCCATCAACATCACCTCTAAATGCGACAAACACATATGGAGAATTAGATGTAAGGAGGGGTGCACGAGAAAGAAGAGCACCACAAAAGATGGCAAATTATGAAATTGGGGAAGGAGTATCTCAAGAAGAATCCTTAAATGCAATGATAACTGAAATTGATCCAGTCTCATTTGAAGAAATTATGAAAAATAGAAATTGGAGAGAAGTAGTGTCAAAAGAAATTGAAGTCATCGAGAAAAAAATCAAAATTGGGGAAGGAACCTACATTGAAGTATTTCCTCTAGTGGTCAGACTTAACATCATTTGTGTATCACTTGTCATTGCTGCTCAATTCGATTGAGAAGTTTTTCAAATAGACATGAAGAGTGTTTTTCTTTATGGAGAACTTAAAGAAGAAGTGTTTGTACAACAACCCAAGTGATTCATTAAGAAAGAAGAAGAAAAAGTTTATAGGCTAAGGAATACACTACATGGCCTTAAACATGCATCACGAGCTTGGTACAATAAAATTAAAGGTTATTTTGCGTGTGAAAATTTTGAGAGATATCCAAGTGAATACTCACTGTTCATAAGTCACAAGGAGGTAAAATATTAATAGCCAGTCTTTATGTTGATGATTTAATATTTACTAGAAATGATAAAATCATGTGTTTTAAGTTTAAAACTTCAATAATGCTGGAATTTGACATGTCTGACTTGGTAAAGATAATACATTTTCTCGGAATAGAAATTAAATAATGTTCCAATGAAATTTTTATGTATCAAAGAAGGTATGCATGAAAACTGTTAACCAAGTTTGAAATGAGTGATAATAGCGTTGTAAAAAATTAAATAGTACTAGGAACAAAGTTTTCTAAAGATAAAAAAGGAGTGAAAGTTGTTGAAATACTATTTAAACAATTGGTTAAAAGTTTCATGTATCTATCTAATTGTAACCAGACTTGACCCGATTTATGTTATTATTTTGATAATAAAGTTCATATCCAATCCTATTGATCCTACTATGTCACATAGGATTGCAACAACAAAAAATTATAAGGTATTTGAAAGGAACAACTAATTTCAGATTTTTTTATAAAGGATGAGGAAACAACTTAAGCTCATAGCCTTCATAGATAATGATTATGTTGGTGACTTAGACAATCAAAAAAGTACATTTGACTTTGTGGCTATGATGGGACCTGGAGCTATTTCTTGGTCCTTAAGTGAACAAAAGTAGTGACTCTATCCACCCTAAAAGCATGATGTATAGGAGAATATTGTGTGTTCTTCAGTGTGTTAGTGTGTTTTTTAGTGCGTTTGTCTGAGAAGGTTGCTAAAAACACTTGGAGTTGAAGAGAAAAACTATCATGTGCGACGACAATTCTACTAGACAATTATTTAGGAAAAATAAACATATTAATATAAGGTTCTAATTTTTTAAGAGGATTAATAAATGTTGAGGCCGTTAAATTAAGTTATTGTATTTCTCAATATTAGATTAAAGATATCATGACAAAATTATTAAAATTAGAGTATTTTGAGAAGGTTCATAATATGGTTAGAATAATTGAAGTCATTAAAATAAGTTAAATGTAAAAGTATTAATTAAGGTAAGCTAGATATAAAAGTATTAACTTAAGGGAGAGATTGTTAAAAATATTTGTTTTTCTTTTTTTTCTTTTTTTTAAGTACTGTTTCTAGGTAGAATCAGAGTTTTGTTCTAATTTTTTAATAATTACAATGTAATCTTTTATAAATAATATCTTGTAGACATTTCTTTTTACTATTTCTTTATTGAATATTAACAACTATGAGTAGAAGAAATTATAATCATGCGTCAAACACTTGCAAACAAAAAATAAAAATATTTAAAATTTATTCAATAAAAAATCACATTTCAAGTATATTTAATTGACACCAATCTAAAATTAAATTAAATTAAATTATATATATATATATATATATATATAATTATAACAAGGTTTATTTTCTTCCTTATATTCTTAAAATATTTTTTAATGTTTAACCATATTATTTTTCATATAAAAAAATATTAAAGCATTTGCGAAATTAAAATAAATATTAAATATAAAGTTTATAGAAAAGACATAAAAACATTTTTAGCATAAAAATGTGAAGTGAATCTCTCTTTTAATGCACTTTGTTTACAAAAGATCATACATCTTTTTCTATTTTTCTTCTCTGTCATTTTCTTATTTCCAACCAAACAATCACTAGAGCATTAGTTTATCTCCAAATTTGTCCTCAAAGTAAGAAAGTTGTATAAGTTATTTGTAGGTATTAGAAATCACGATATGAAAAGTTTAGTTTAAGTTTTAATTTATATTTTTTATTTCTCTAATTTTGAAATGTTATGCTTTTCATTTTCTCATTGGTTTACATCATGTTTAAAAGACTAGAAGTTACACATGTTAACATTTTGAAATTAGAGAGATAAAAAACTTACTTCAAGGATTAAATTAATGATTATTCAATTAAATTAATGATTATTCAATATTTTAAAATTATTTATATATAATTTACTTTATGCTAATATGATTTATAAGAAAAGTGAGACTTTAAGGATTAATTAAATCCACGATTCAAATAAGTTTAGAATGGATTAGTACATATAAATGTATGATATGAGTCTATTTTTAAAAATAACAATTATAATTCAATAATAATATTAATTTATTAATTTATTAATAATATATATATATATATATATATATATATATATATATATATATATATATATATATATATATAATACTTCACATGCATTAAAATAAGGTGTTTCATCTTAGTTCCAACCAGTCTTCATTATTGATTGAAATTAACTTATTAAGGAAGTGTAAAATTTTATAAATCACACAAAATCTTATTTTTCTTATTTGAAAAACTTTACACATAAATCTATAATTTGTAATAAAGTTTTATCTAATAATATAATATGATTATGAAGAGAGTGTAGCATACATATGCACCAAAACAAGCCACGGGGTTTTGTGAAGTTTTCTCTCATCAACATTGGGCTTACAGTACAAGAGCCATCGCAAGGCCGCGTTTGGCGTCACAAGACTACGATGGGTCAGGCATTTCGTCGAGCATCTGGAAGAATCCGAACAGCATCCGAAGCTGACACGTCGTCTTTCTCCAAGCCAAAGACCGCCGTCGATCGCCGACCGGCCCCCACGGTTGCCACTGACAAGGCGGTGCAGATGTCGAAAGCCGCCGAACAAGACGTACTTCACGCCGGTAATTCTCTCTCTCTCTCTCTCCCTGTAGGTTCAAAGGTTTTGGTTGGGAAATTAGGGATAAAGGATTGCGAATATTTTGTTCTTTAACATGATTTCATTTTGGGAAAAGCGGAAAAGCTAGAAGGTGCCTTGGAAATTAAGGTAGCTGACGACGGTTATCCCGAGACTGTATTCTACTATGTTGTGGTGTACTAGACCAAGGCCAAGAAACATGCCGGGGTTTGTGAATGTTATTTTTCAGTTTAAAGTATTGCTTTTGGAAATGTTTTTGCATCCACATTGGGTTGGGTTATGGGTATGCAAGCTTAGTTCAGCTGAAAATGGGAATAAGGTAGGGAAAATTTGGGAGAGATAATTTAGGTAATGTATTGTTAGTTGATACAATCAAATTGTTGGATGGTAAAAACTGGAGGGCAACACAGTTTCCGTCCAACCTCTCTACTTTTGGGCCCTCCTTTATGTGGTAAGAAATTCAGCTGGATGTAGATTTTTAATTGTTTATCCATTTCCACCCTCTATCTAGCAACAACCACTGAACATCTGAGGGATCACTTGGTTTCAGAAAATGTTTTCTGTTTTCAATTTTAATTACAACATGTGACTTTTTTTTTTTAATTTGATTCTAGGTTTGAAAAGTTTGAGTAAGAAAATGTGGGAATGTAAAACGAAACTATAAAACAGTAGCAAGTTGTTTTCTTTTAAAATTGAAAGCAAAATGAAACAATGTGACATTATTGCGATTAAAAAGTGAAAGTAGAAAACGAGATTAAAATAAATTTCCTCAAACCAAACGACCCAGCCTGTTGGACATACGATTAGATTTTGTGGTTTTACTTGTTGTAGCAATTATTTAATCCATCAGGCTTTGCTTCATGTTAATTTGTGTTTGCTTGCAATATGGATGCATAACCTATAAATTTTTTAGTGTTCTTGTGAAGTTCTATAATGCTACTATGCAATCGTGTTGATTTCACTGTTATTTGGTCTTGGCTTAAGACGATCGTACTAGAGTTAATACGGACAACATCCTGGAAGAAAGAGATCCCAAATTTGATGCTATGCTTGGTCAAATGGTTGGTAGAATTAAATCGAAGCCTGGGGGTAAACCTGAGATGGGTGAGGTGAGTATATCGAAGATTTTTTTACTCTTTGTGTAGAGTTGATGCAGAAATGTCATAAGTTGTATGTAATAATGTATAACTCCGACATTTGAGATTGTTTTATTCTTCACCCTTTTCCAATGAAACTCCTCTAGTGTTGGATGTTGAGCATTATTAAAGTTTATCACTGTATCTTAAGGTCGAGGAAACCCTGTTTTTCTATATTGGTTTGTTTATCTCGTGTCAAACGAAAGGAAATCTGTAAAATAGTCCTCTCTTTGGCTGTGTGTTGTATATTAATGTTTGCATAAAATTACTGTCATGTATACCTTTTAATTAAATGTTAATATGTGTCTAGAGATCTTATACAATGTTCTTCGTTATCAATTATGGTTTCTGTCATTTGTTACTCATGGTATTACCATGGTGCCAGGGGAACCTGACAAATTTGATTAACTTTTGTTTATGTGGGTGTTTGGATGAGCTTATTTAGAGAATAAATAAACTTTTTTAGCATCTTCGATAGATATTTAAAAAAATTACTCGAAGATAGTTTACCATGCAGTTTCAATGGTCAAAGCTTTACTTTGACCTTTTAGTCCATGTTTTACCAAGACAACCTCACCTTACAGTCAGACAATATTGTTACAGGCCTTTGTGGTAGAGAAGTACAATAGGCCAATGCCGAAATTGCGAAACACAAAACCAGATTCTGGCCGCAATGAGGAGAGGCCAGTTCCTGCTGGCACTTTGAATGTAGCTCAGTTGCGCCATATCATCCTTTTGCATGAAGGCAAGGCTGATGATTACAATGGGCGTATGGATGCTCACCAGATTGCTGAAAAATTTCAAGTGGATTATGTTCAGATTCAGAGGATCTTGCAATTCTTATCACAACCTCCTGAAAGTAGCAGTAAAGACAAGAATGAAACACCAAGATAAATAGCTTACTGCCATTACTTACTGATTCTTGTCTTAAAATGGCTGTTTTTCTATATGTGGACGAAGTCTTGGCCATTGAAATATGTAGTTCAAAAGAAAAGACAATGCCAAAGGCAATGACATCGGATCTTAATTAACTTGTAATGGACTATATTAGCAGGTGTTTGTGCAGCCCCTACACTTAGGTTTTAATGACAACGTGATATCAACGATTGAATTTGTACTTCTGATGGAAATATGCCCTGGAGAGCGGAGTTCAAATAAGGGGTTTGAAACCCAACAGCTGTGTTATTGTTTGTTGTTTTGCATTGCTCATTCACGACAATTAATAAAACATGAGCAAATTCAGTTTTGTTCTTGCAACATGATTATATTTGTACACTATGTAATTTCTTTTAGATTTGTGTGTAACAGATAACGTTTACGAAGCACGATTAGCAAAACAACGAAGAATAAATCTTAGGCCTTTGGATGTCTTACTATTGCGAGTTGCATTTGATGTTTATATCATGACAAAACAACGGAACGAGTATGCATATTGAAAATCTTCACGCTGTAGTCCTGCACCATGTGCATGTTTGACAAATTCGTAACATTAGTTTCATGATATTAATATGACGCATATTTCAATATGAAATTTATCTGAAAACGCGCGCGCATCCAATTTTAACATGATTAGATCCAATTCCATTACGCAAACTTGAAGATAGAAAATACATTTATTGATTTTTAGCTTTTGCATTGCCAAACCAGTGCATGTAAATTCCAGAGTCCCTCATTGTTCAAAACAAAGACAGATTTTGAATCATTTAGGATACATTAGATGGAAATTAAAATTACCTAAAAAAGAATAACCCCACCAATAGCCTAAGGGGCACCATTCGGCAAAAGTAAAATTGATGTCAACCTGCTAGATCTTAGATTTTACCTTGGCTCAATCTTCACTTAAAAATGAACTAGAATTGTAGCCACTATGTTAAATTATCATATACCTCCAGCTTCCTACTCGGGCGAATTAAGTGGATTAGAAAAGAATGTGCCTCTAGCTTCCTATCCAGGGGAGAAGTAAGTGGATTAGAAAAGAATGAGATATAAAAAAAAAAAAAATCCCCTTCTCCACCTTGGTAAAAAAATCAAGTCAAAAGAGATTCCAGCCAATCTGATGTCAATTCATACGCTACAAATGTTACAGCATTAGCCGGTGCAGCTTTAACAGTTGATGGGACTATCCCCTTATATAGACCAGCCCAACCCTCCATTTGTAATATTCGCCTTATGGCATCAAACATATTTTTGTATGCACGATGTTCAACTCGAGCTCCGTATCTTGGGTGCCTTTGTAGACCTTCAATCTGCATCCACATCAACTCATGGTAACTAGCGGACACCATTTAATCAGGCATGAGGCAACACAAGTTTGCTTATTTTTATGGGGAATGAGGGGTTCAATATTCTAACATCTACCTGAAATCTTTTCTTGACCACATCAAGCGGATGAGTGGCGACCTTGGCGCATGTTCCTGCAGCCACCCCACACAGGAAAAGCTGAAAGCTAGAGATGTTTTCCACAGTAGTATCTGAATATTGACGATGATTCCACGCCTACAATTATCCCACATAATTTATGCATATTAAAAGAACAGGTAGCAAAGTATTGCTCACTATGAAGTAAAAGTTAAAGCATTTATCAGCCCTATGAAGGAATCCAACTCTATCTTAATATGATTTTGTTACTTGTGTGATCAAATTCGCATCAAAATAAATCCAAGTGTCCTTCTGTCATTGGCTACTAGCAATTATATTTAGTCTAACAGAGATGCAGAGCTGAGACTGGGTATGAAGCATAAAAAACATTTTGCTCGGAAACTGCTGTATAGCTTCCATGTTGATGCAAATAGCTAGTGCAAAGATAATAGCTAGATGAACGTTCAATATGTGCCAGGCATAATTATCTCAATTAAAAATAAATGAAATGTTCAATAGAGGAACTGAAATTTTACCATGGTCCAACGTTTAAATGTATCATAGGTGCCGAATTGTAGACCTGCATATGGTATAATCTGAACTAAGGTTGGTGACAATCCAGCATACAAGCCTTGGACGCCACGAGTGTGGACAATATCAACTAATGCTGTTCTCATGTTTGGATAAACCTGACATGGCACAATATTAGTAAGGGATTGTCCCAAAATTGATTTCATGAGAAATCAAGGACCACAACAACCTCCAGCTATGCACTCAAAGCAAAAGTTCTATAGTCAAAGGCCAGCAGTGGAGTTATTTTTTCTGATACGAAATACCATGAATCAATCAAGAAGCAAAGATGAACACTCCCACCCCACAATTGGCAAAATGAATGATCATGAAGCATCACCCCAAAAAGCTTTGTTGTTAGGACAAGACACAAATGAATTAAATTACATCTCGCAAATTCCCCCCTAAACCAAGAGTCTTTCAGGTTTGAAGCAAGAACATATCAGTATTGAAATTCAACCTTTTAATTGGCAGAATGGTGGTAGCAAGTATGAATTCTAAACCACTTGATAATCGAGATTTTTATACGATGTCATGGACCAACTATTCCAAACCTTAAATTGTCAAGTGAATACATAACAAATGGTATTATATCTAACATTTCTAGCAGGAATTAGAAAAAAAAAAAAAAATATATATATATATATATATATATATATATATATACAAGTTTCAGTACAATTGACTTAGAAAGAAGCCGAAGTAAATGGACAGGGGAGGGTCTTTAGAAAGCATGCCAGCAACTTTCTTCATTGACCTTGACAGTTCACAACTACTACACATTGATCGTTTTATAATGCTTATACCTTTGGTTCACCCTGGGAAGCTAATATGGTTCGGAGAAGATCAAAGGGATATGACCCTACAGTAGCAGCAGACCCAGCTATTGCCCCACTCATATAGGATAGATAAGGGCTCAAATTCATATGATTCTCTGCAGCAACAGAAAGCAAAGCAATGAACAAAATAGACCTACAACAGGAAATGCCCAAGTAATTAATAACTCTAGATTGCACATGGACATAGCTTTGACCTGGTATATAAACAATGAATACACCTTTAACTACATATTTAAACGGATAATGATGCGAGAAACAAGCTTTCTTAACAACATCAACAAAAAAATATTAGTAGACGGACACCTAGGAGATAAATTGCAAATGTAGGCATACACTTGATAGACATACCTGTTTTGGAAGAACCAGAGGCATAACTCTTCAACATGTGTAGAACAGTAAACTGTATACTTGTATATGGCATAACCATGAGCAAGGCTGGCAAATTGCCCCGCCAAAAACCCTGTAACATAACAGATTTAAGAAACGTAATACAGATTTTTTCCCCCATGAAAGAAGTTGAGAGGAGATTTTTTAAAGACATTAAGAATTCAAGCATTATCAAATATACTGATCTAACCAACAGCTTATTGGTGCCCTTTTAAGGTAAATAGGAATCAGATGCAGATAACTAACAAAGAGAAGTAAAGTATGGCTAAATTAAACAAAAGTAGTCGAGGATGGGTTATCCTACCCGCATGCCTTCTTCTCTGAAAATATCCTTGCTTGCTTGAACCATGCCGGTATATTTTGAAGGAGCAGACAAATCCTTGCGTGGTAAAGTCCATGAAGTTGTGGGCTCTAGTTGAACCTGACGATGAATACAAATAAACAATATTTTCAGCTCAGTTCTCACCTTGATAAGGGACCGGATACAATGAACAGCCATGATGATGAACCCAAGTACCCTAATCTCATGCAAAACTTAAAAACATTGACAAGTACAAATAAATCTTATTATGCAATCCCACACCAATGCAATCATCCCCGAGGCAACATAAATTTCAGATAAAATGATGCCAACAACTGAGTAATACCAGACATATTAACTAAGTAAACTGAAAACCTTTGGGCATTCGATCACCAGGGTGAATGCAATTTTTTGATAGAAAATAGCCCTTTTCATCTAAACAGTACATGGAAAAGAAAGAAAAAAAAAAGTCAAACAATTTCCAAAATTCCAACCAGATATGTAATTAGCTTTTTGTTTAGAATCTACCACGTTTGGCAATCAAAGTACGTCATACTCGATAAATTTCAAACCAGAATATGTAAATTAAGAGATCCAACATAGCATTCAAGAAAGTGCGAGATAGCGACACCCCTACAAATCACAAATTAAAGTTAAACTGTAAATAGGCCACCATCATGTCAGACAAACCAGCCCTCTTTATCATGACCAAACCCAGTATTCCCAGACATAGACAAATTCACACACCTAGACATTGACCCTATTGTATGTTATCTTAAAATTTGAACTTTAACCTAATTCAACTCCGAAAGCAAACTCGTAAGGTGAGGGTTACCCCCATTTATCATATACATTGTATTGTCATATCACTAATTGATTTGGAATATCTAACACACTTCTTAACATTGAGAACTAGACATCTCAAGCCGAAGTTTACAAGAGTGAACGTATGCAAGTGGTTGAATATAGGTTTGACAACAATTTTTAGAATACGTTTGATAAGATCTTAAAATATAGGTTTCAGTCTAACCAGTCCCCAGATCCAGCTCGTGAGATAAACGTTGTCCTCGCTTATATTTGTCCGAAGATGTGGGAAACTCCATCATGTTATTCATTAATTAAACACCGAAAATTACTTAAAAGGATCCCAGTAACCAGTGTCCTTAGGGAAAACTCAAAAATAGAATATGCGACAGAATTTCAACAGCATTGGAAATCACAGTAGATATGCATCAATGTAATGTTTTAATGAAAACTTTCAAGTTCACTCAAAAGCATTTGTCTATTTTAAAACCAAAATGAGTTCGACTTATTACACTTTCCGAAGCAGAACAAGTGTCCCATAAAATGACAAAAAAAAAAACACAATTGGGTGAAAGAAACACGAGTAAAAAAAATCATAAAGGCTAGTAATAACCAAAACACTACCTTCCTTTCCATCATAAGAAAAATAACTGAAGAGATAATTATACAAAGTTTTACTAATTTCAGAGCAATTTAATTTTCAAAATATTCTTGTTATTAATCTTGTAAAACGTGCAAAGCATGATATTTTTAGGAAAGTATAATAAAAGTAATTAAAATTTGGTTACATTTAAGAAAAAAAAAGTATGTACGGTTTCACATGAAAGCGCAACGGTGAATTAGAAAATGCGAATAAGAGAGTCAAACCTGGAACCTAATCTTGATAACATCAAGAGGCGACGTGACGGTCCTGGATACAGCACCAGAAAGAGCTCCAGCGGAGGCATCAATAGCGGCCCGTTTCAGCTGGCTCGGTTCCCCCTCCATTGCATGAAAACCCTCCAAATCGACCTAAAACCTGCACCATCACAAAACAAAATCCACACGTGAATATAGTAATAACGATCGTGAGGGAAATCGTTAAGACTTCCCTTGAATTTAGATAGAGCATGGAGAATAGACAGAGAAGGAGTGTACCGGCGAGAGAGGAAGGGGAAGGAGGCGATGGAGGAGGGAGGGGACATTGGAGGCAGGAGTTAGAAGGGAAACTTGTTGGTTGCCGCCTTATTTGAGTCGGAAGATTTTTTATGGCGGCGATTTCTCCGCCTGTCTGAGGCGTTGCAGGAATTTAGCAGAGTCTCGGACATACACACAACACACGGCAATTAATATTATCAATAATTAAAAATAAAAATAAAAATAGAGAGAGACCATGGAGGATTTTTCCCTGAAAAGCAAAGAATGTAGTTATTGGATTGGACACAGCGATTTCAGGGATTGTTTGTTTCCTTCCGTTTCTAGCTACAGCAATTGTGAACGTGAAAAGTTCCTCCCAACGTGATTATTGATTTTTGGAAAATGGTAACAGTCAAAAAGTTATTGGTGACTTTTTTATTAGTACTAAGATACTTCAAATATTATTTTTTACAATTTTTAATATTTTTCATATTAGTTTTAATAAATAAATAATCATTGGTTAGAACACTACTTTTTAAGATTTTAATATTTTTCTAATTATATTGTAATTATAAAAAATCTATTAGCATTTATTAATATGACTACGATTCGTCACTTCGTAAGGTTTTTTTATTCTATAATATTTTTTAATCTTTAATATTTAAATCCAAAATTTTTAATGAGTTTTACCTACTAGTGTTTGCAGACTCGTGATCTCCTTACCCAAGTGTACCTTGCCACGGGTTTCACGACTCCTCTAACTTAACCTCTCAATCATATGAGTAATTATTTTTTATAATAAATAATTTATAGAGTTGATAACCAAAAAATTATGTTAGTAATTATATATATAAAAGGTAAAATGGTAGCAGAGTCCATTTTAATATCAATTATATATTCAACACGCACTACAAATAATACATTATTTAGTAGAAGTTAAATTTTGACGGTGCTGTAACTTATACAATTATGACAATTAATTTAAACCTTTATAATGAATCAATTTTTAATTAAAAGTTGAAAAATATATTAACTATCTTTTTAAGTTCAATTTTTATTGATGTATAATTCTAATTTTGAAAGATTCTCACTCTAATATTTTGAGACGTGTCTCTCACACTTATTTTTATCTTTAGTCCCAGATTTGTCATGACAGAGGTAGTCATGGTCATGATCAACCCATGTTCGACAATGTCTTCGAAAGCAGAGATTTCAATATCAACAATGAGTAAATCCCATTGGAGTCTTAAAATACAAATCCACGGTGTAATTGGAATTATCGGGTCACATAGGGTTTGCTACATTTGTCCAATCTCAATTTGGCATCACATCCTTCTTCTTTCTTATCAATTCTGAATTTTTTTAATTTAAGACATTACTCAAATTAAAAATCTCATCAAAAATTTACAGCAATTTGTCAAACAAAAGCTAAAAGTCAAACAAAAGCTAAAAGAAAAAAGAGTACGGGTATTATTGGCATAATATCCACAATTGGATTCAAGAAAGTGTAGGCTTCGGCATCACATCCTTCTTCCTTGAAGAGTTGTTGGAGGAGATCAAGATTATACTTGCAGCAGAACTGAACCACCTCCACCGGCATGGCGAGACCCCTGTTGTTGTGGCATTGACGAGTTTCATGTCGTCCACAACGACCATGAAATTGTCAAAGACGACCTCCACCATGTTCTCACAAAGGCGTGACATTTGACGAGATCAAGGTCGGGGTTGACCACGTTGATATGGTCGATGGCAAGATCTGAGGCGTGGATTATCATTGAGGATGGAGAGGGGATGCCGATGGAGTGGGTTTGTTGTTCCATTTGCTTGAAGAACGTCGGCGATGTAGGTAAAAGTGAGCCTTGTTTTTTAGTTTTCTGTCATCAGAGAGACACAACCACAACGAGTGCCACACCACACTACACCTAGATTTATTTCTTTGACCCTTTTTTTATTTCTATATTATTTTATATTCGTTTTTCTTTTGATTTATTGTTTTACTAGCACACCATATGTGAATTCAACGAATTCAAGTTTAGGATTAAGAAATTGGTTGTTGTCTTGGATTTTCATGTTTTTGGCCTATCTATTGCATTGACCTTAAGGTTGATATTGAACCACAAAATGTTTTATATGATAAGCTCACATTTAAGCAGGGATTTTCATTTAACAGGTTTTTTTAGGTTCTTCTATGATGAGTAGTCATGGAAATTAGATTTGACCTTTTATACTAGAGATTTGTACAAATGATGAAGTTAAATTTGTGATTTAACTCAGTTTATACTAAGATGTTTAGCTGAAAACTAATTACAAACAAATTATGAATAGATACCAACCCATTGGAGTCAAATCCTACTTCCTGCTTGGATTTTTCTTCATTGAAGTTGTATGACTTACCCACATTGCTTTTATGGCAATGTGCATTATATGCCAGTATTTGATGCATTTGGTTAGAGTAATAATCCTATTTTTAAGGGGGTTTATTTGGTCTAGTTGCTTACTGAGATAAATTAGGCTATCGGCTTCTATTTGGTGTGAAGAACACTTTCTTTTTTAAAGGGGTTTTCTTAGCAGATATATGGAGGATTGGATGCTTTGCAACTCCTGATTCTTTTTCTTGTTTTATTTTTCCATTATGGTCTCGTATCCTCCAAATTCCTTTGTAATTTTCTTCTCTTCATCTTAATGGCTTTCTTGAGTGCAAGTGTTGGTGCAACAGTAAGGTTGTTGCCTTATGATGTGGTGGTTGCATGTTCAAATCTTGGAACTATCTTTTAACTTGTGGGGTAAAGACTACTTACATTTATGTACTGGGCAATATTTTTTTCATCCGGACGAATTTCTTCATTGATAGATTGAAAAAAAGTGAAAATTATATGGGACAAAGGCTAAAATTGTGATACTGCATTAAGGACGAAAATTATTTTTATTATATATGTAAACAGATGCTTAAATTATCTTTCCATGCAATTTTTTTATGTAGATGGAATAATTGAATGGAAAATATATTTGAACTGTGGGACCCATTAATATGAAGTGTTATACTAATAGTACATTCGTTGGATGATTTTTCAATTTTTACTGAGGTTTTAGGAGATATAACTATAAGAGTTTTCTCATATATTAATGTTGTTATAATGTGAGGCAAAACTTGGATAGTATTGTGAATAAAGATAACAATCACCTCCCCTTACAACAACAAAATTGTTTGTTTCCAAACGGTTTTCCTTCTTCTTTTACAACCTTTTTGTTTATAATGCATGCATCAGATAATGTGGACACTCATTTCATCTGCTTTGCTTGTGTGGATGGTAATTTCTTTATATAAATAACGGATTAATGTTATTTTGTTTGTGTTGTTTTCGTAAAAAGAGAAAAACAATATATCAAGATGTGATTCTATCAACAACACTGAAGTAGTTATATAAAAAGGCTATAAGTAAACTATGTAAGATCCTATTCATGTCTAGTTCAATTTGTTGTTCAACTTTTGCAGTTGCCAAAAATTCATCTGATTAATTTCTCTGCATTATATGATATGCAAGTCAATTGTATGAGCTTGATGGAAGAAAGTCAGGACCAATATCTCATGGTGCTTCCTCACCAAGTACTTTGCTGAAGGTAAATTTCTTTCCACGTTAGGCCTATAGTTTTATCATTCCTTGAAAACATGTATTTAGCAAAAGGAGCTGATTTAGTTTACAAATGTTAGTAATTATGTTGTCATTTCTGATTTTGAATGATGGATGAAGAAGCAAACACAAATGTGTGGGTAATTGACTCTGGCATTGGAGCACCCACCTTTTAGGAGAAATTTTTCTGATAGAGTTGTAAAGTTAGTGATCAAAGAGGCTTTAGAAAGAAATTCTACTTATTGTTATTATGAGAATACAAATTTACGCAAAATAAGCTAAAGCTACCCCCTAATCATAGAAGGTAAAGTGGAAACAGATAGGAAATTACTCCTAACCTACAGTAGCTATCATTAATCAGGATACAAATAAGAAATTACGATAAATATACCACATTGACAACTACTTGCATTAACTGCCACCTCCTAGATGACCAAGATCTTCTCCAACATTCCCCTCAACCTGGTGAATAGATATTAATCATTCCTAGTTTATCTATTAAGAATTACTCAGATGTTGCTCATGCATCATGGTGTCATGTTGGAATACAAAAGATATTGATAATTTGATACCCCCTAAAACAATTTCATATTTGATAGGATTTCTATCAATTTTGACATGTTTTGTTGGGTAGGCTTGTGAACTATGCTTGTTGCTGATTCACTGTGACTACAAATCATCATAAACAACATTGTTTTAGGGAAGGGTTTTGAAGTCTATGCCACTTTATCATGGCAGTGCTATTATAGCATGCAATAAGTCACTATGACAGCTGCAATGGCTGGTATTGAAAAATCAGTCTACTGCTTGAAACAACATTGCTACCGCATTTTTTGATTCATTATTTTATATGGAAAAATTGTTATCTTTAAAAAGTTATTTTGTCTGGTGTATTTGCAGGTTCAATGAATGGACCTTGCTGGATCCACTCACATGGCCAGTCTTTCTTATACAATATTTGGTAGTTAGTGGACATGTAAATGATCATGAATGGAGAGCATTTCACGAAGAGATATCCACTAGGAAATATTATGCATAGTGTGACGTTTATTTTTATTATTAATCATTATTATTATTATTTGTATAAGAGTAGGAGGTCAAAAAGAATATTACATATATGTAAAAGTAATTTACATCACTATATAAGATATACAAAAGAAGAAGGAATTTTATCTTTGATTCCTTCTATATATTTTTTTTCTACAATTTTACAAGTATCTACATTGGCGATGGAAACAAACCGATTAAGGGGTTTTGAAAAAAAGTAGGAGGCATAAAAAAGGTAACTACTATTGGCCCATCTAACATAATGGGATTTCCCATATCGGATACAAATGTTATTATTGAAAATCCTATCCCTCTAAAAGTAACCGAGTTGTCTATAACATTCGTGTTCCAAGTAGTTCCTGGAAAGAAGGCAGTGATGCTTGCGAAAAGGGATTTGGAATATTTGGCGCCTCCATCTACTTAAGTTGGTGTTTAAATAAAACATGCACAAAAGATCACAATAGGGAGTGAGAATATTTATCAATTACAATAATACAATCTATAATATATATATATATATATATATATATATATATATATATATATATATATATATGTTTCAACTTCCTCAACACATTCTATTTTATGAAGATTTAAATTAAATTTGTAGTGACTAGTCAGGATAAATGAGCTCAATTTTAATCATGTTCACGAGTGATATTTACTCATTTAAATCCCCAAGGTCCAACCTCCATCTACAATATCATCAAATCTTCACAAATAGATATTATTATAATTTATTAATATAACTATAGATTAATAAATAGGATCATTGCATTACTAGAGATAAAATAAAGTAAACAAACAAAACCAGTATGTAACTGGAGATAATTAAAATAGGACCAGTGCAAGACTGGAGATAAAATAAAATAAACAAACCGGACCAGTACATAACTGGAGATAAGTAAAATAGGACCAGTGCAAGACTGGAGAAAAACAGGATCAATACATAACTGGAGATAAGTAAAATAGGACCAGTGCAATACTGGAGATAAAATAAAATAAACAAACCGGACCAGTACATAACTGGAGATAAGTAAAATAGGACCAGTGCAAAACTGGAGATAAAATAAACAAGCATAAGGTAGGATCATACGTAGTTAGAGATAAATAAACAAATAACTAAATAAATAGAATGAGGTTAGGGACACCTCACTCCACAACTATAAGCAAAATAAAATAGATTTAATGATAATATTCTCCTCCCCTACCTTAAGAGTTGCGGATGAGGTACCAAAATTTTTGCAGAGACAAATTTTTTTTTTTTTCTCTTTCTCTTCTTCCTTCTCTGTTTCTTTTTCTTTCTCTTTCTCTTTCTCTCTCTTCCTCTCTCTCTCTCCTTCTTTCTCTTCTTCCTTTCTCTCTTTCCCTCTTTCTCTCTCTCCTTCTTTCTCTCTCTTCCCTTCTCTCTTTCTCCCTTCGCATCCTTCCCCCTGCCCCTTTTTATAACCAAAATTTTTATTTATTTATTATTATTTTTTTTAATGAAATCATTAATGACGGATAAAACTTACCCATTAAGATAAGTTAATCTTATCTTTCAATTTATTATTATATATATATATATATTTTTTTTTTTGAGATATTACATTTCCCCTATACTTACGTAAATTTCGTCCTCGAAATTTTTTTAGCGACTAAAATAGATAGGGGTAACTTTCCCGATTTTCTTTTCTAGTTCCCATGTAGCATCTCCAGTAATTTCATTCCAAACAACCTTCACTAGTGGGATTTGTCTTCCCCTCAGTTGCTTGATCTGCATATCTGTAATCTGTACAGGCATTGTTTCAAATGTAAAGTTATCCTTTAATTGTACTGTATCTGGCATTATTACATGAGAAGGGTCGAAATATATTTTCTTAATTGAGACACATGAAACACATTATGAAGATTAGAAAGAAAAGGGGGTAAGGAAATTTGATAAGCAACAGGACCTATTTTTCTAAGAATTTGATAGGGACCAATAAATCGAGGAGTGAGTTTCTTGGCTTTCATTACTCTACCAACTCCAGTTGTCGGTGTTACTTTCAAGAATACATGTTCACCTTCTTGGAATTCAAGGGTCGTCTTCTCTTGTCGAGCATAGCTTTTCCGTCGACTTTGAGTTGTTCTTAATTTTTCCCTAATCATCTTAATTTTCTCCGTGGTTTGTTGAATCATGTCGGGACCTAAGATTAAATTTTCTCCGAGTCTCAAACCAACATAAAGGTGTCCTACATTTTCTCCCATACAATGCCTCATAGGGTGTCATACCTATGCTAGAATGGAAACTGTTGTTATAAGTAAATTCAATTAATGATAAGTATCGATCCCAGCTACCAGAATCTTCTAACACACATGCTCTCAACAAATCTTCCAAGGACTGAATGGTTCTTTCTGATTGTCCATCAGTTTGAGGATGATAAGCTGAGCTAAGATGAAGCTTAGTTCCTAAGGCTTGATGTAGGCTTTCCCAAAATTTAGAAGTAAACCTAGGATCCCGGTCAGAAATAATACTAGATGGAACTCCATGTAATCTCACAATTTCTTTTATGTACAATTCAGTCAGTTTCTCCAATGAATACCTGATGTTAATGGGTAGAAAATGAGCAGACTTTGTCAACCTATCCACGATAACCCATATGGAATCAAATTTTTGAATTGTTCGTGGTAAACCAACTATAAAGTCCATTGCAATACTATCCCATTTCCACTCAGGAATATCTAAAGATTGTAGCATTCCTGCAGGCCTTTGATGTTCTATCTTAGCTTTTTGACAAACTAAGCATGATGTTACATATTGTGCCACTTGCTTCTTCATTTTAGGCCACCAAAATATTTTCTTAAGATCTTGATACATTTTTGTTGTGCCTGGATGTATGCTCAATTTACTCTTATGTGTTTCATCTAAAATTAGTTTTCTAATCTCTACATTATTAGGCACACATATTCTATCACTAAATCTCAAAATTCCTGCTTTATCTATGCCAAATTTTTCTCCATTCTTTTGTCCTATCAACTTCTTTTTCTTTTGAATAAATTCATCAACTACTTGAGCCTCTTGAATTTGTCTTTGTAATCCACTAGTAATCTGAGTTAAGTTTAATTTTATTCTATCGGGGTTCATGGTAATTGATAAATTCATGTTTCGAACTCTTCTAGCAGACTCATCTCATGAATCATAAGGGAAGAGACATGTAATGATTTTCTCGCTTAAAGCGTCTCGCTACTACATTTGCCTTTCCTGGATGGTAATGTAATTCAAAATCATAATCTTTCAAAAATTCCATCCATCTTCTCTCGTCTCATATTTAACTCTTTTTGATCAAACAAGTATTTAAGACTTTTATGATCACTAAAAATCTCAAACTTACCACCATACACATAATGTCTCCATATTTTGAGTGCAAAAACGATGGCGACTAGTTCTAGATCATGAGTTGGATAATTTTTCTCATGTGTCCTTAATTGTCTCGAGGCATATGCAACTACCCTTCTATCTTGCATAAGAACACATCCTAATCCCATTTTGGAAGCATCACAAAATATCACAAAATGCCCAGTTGGGTTAGGCAATGCTAGTACAGGGGAAGTGGTTAATCTTCTCTTAAGTTCTTGAAAACTATTTTCGCACTTTTCTGTCCATTCAAAAGCTTGACCTTTCTTGGTGAGTTGGGTTAAAGGCATAGCCATTTTAGAAAATCCTTCAATGAATCTCCTATAATATCCAGCCAAACCCAGTAAACTACGAATCTCGATCCATCGTTTTTGGTGGATCCCATTGTAGAATTGCTTCTACCTTAGTTGGGTCTACTGACACTCCCTCTTTGGAAATCACATGACCTAAAAATTTCACTTCTTTTAACCAAAATTCACACTTAGACAATTTAGCATACAATTGTTTGTCTTTCAAAATTTGAAGAACAACTTGAAGGTGGTCTGCATGATCTTCAAAAGTTTTAGAATAAATAAGAATGT
The DNA here is from genome assembly GCA_963425845.1 of Sphenostylis stenocarpa. Classification (NCBI taxonomy): domain Eukaryota; kingdom Viridiplantae; phylum Streptophyta; class Magnoliopsida; order Fabales; family Fabaceae; genus Sphenostylis; species Sphenostylis stenocarpa. The sequence continues at coordinate 15,962,706 of OY731403.1, read as the reverse complement.
CATCTATAAAAACCACAACAAAATGATCTAAAAATGGACGAAAAATTCTATTCATATAGTCCATAAATATTGCAGGAGCATTGGTCACACCAAAAGGCATCACTTGATATTCATAATGACCATACCTAGTTCTAAATGCAGTTTTTTGTACATCTTCTGCCTTTACTCTAATTTGGTGATATCCTGATCTTAAATCTATTTTAGAAAATACAAAAGCTCCTCTTAATTGATCTAACAAATCATCTATTCTTGGAAGAGGGTATTTATTCTTTATGGTGAATTTATTTAACTGACGATAATCTACGCACAACCTAAAGCTGTCATCTTTCTTCTTAACTAATAAAACAGGGGCTCCCCAAGGTGATACACTAGGACGAATGAATTGTTTTCCAAGTAATTCTTCCAATTGTTTCTTCGATTCGTCGGTTCGAAGGGGACATCCTATATGGTGCCATAGAAATTGGTCCAGTTCCAGTGCATTAAATCTATTGAAAATTCAATCTCTCTGTTGGGTGGTAAACCAGGAATATCATCGGGAAAAATTTCGAAAAATTTTGAACAACTGCTATTTTTTTCAAATCGACTTCCTCTTTTACTTCCGAGAAGATAGTAACAAATATCCTTGAATTTTGTTCTTTAAAGACTCATTTACTCGAGTTGGTAGAGAAACTCAAAAGATTTTCGGAATTTGAAAATATTACTGATTTTTCTCGCACAATTTAGAAGGACTTGATTGGAAGATAACTAGTCCATACCCAGGATTACATCTAATTGAGATAAAGGTAGGCAAATTAAATTTACAAGGAATTTCCTGTTTTCAATGAACAAAGGACAATCTAGACAAATTTTATTGGTGATTACAGACTTACTTGTGGGAGTTGAAACAATCAAACTATTATCTAGAAAAGAAGTTCGGCAATTCAAGGTGTTGTACACAATCATTGGAAATAAATGAATGAGTTGCGCTGAGTCATACAAGTACATTTAAAGTTTTGCCTTGAATGAAACACATACCTTAGATCAAATCATTATTCCGAGAAGCTTCAGTTCCATTCATGGTATATACTCTTCCTGTTGTCGGAGGTCTTCTTTTTGGTGTAGAAGGATCGGAATTTGGTTTTTGTTGCCGACATTCGGAGAATATATGACCAGGTTTCCCACACTTGAAACAGACAGTGTCCTTTAAGATGACAATCTTTAGCATAATGATCTTGTCCACACTTAAAACACTTGAGTTGATTATTTATACGGTTGTTAAAATTTCTTGCAGAGAATTGATTGGGTTGGGGTCTCCAGTGGGGGCGGTTGTAAGGTTTTTCTTCATTTTGTCTCCTTTTATTATGTCGGGGTCCAAAAGATTTTGGTTTACTATTTTGATGATTTTCAAAATCTTCCAAAAATCTGCATTTATGAATAAGCGTAGGAAAATCGAAATTTCTAGTATTCCTACCGCTTTTCTCAAATCGGGCCTAAGTCCATTCTCAAATTTTATACATTTCATTCTTTCATCGGGGTGATAAAAGAATGCGAGTATTTTCCTAGCTCTTCAAACTTAGAGGCATATTCTCCTACTCGTCATACTTCCTTGCTTTAATTGCATAAACTCTATTTCTTTCGTTCTTCTCACATCATTGGGAAAATATTTTTCTAAAAATTTTGTTCTAAACACTTCCCAAGTAATGATTATTCTTCCTCCTTCTAGTAATCTCCTGGTACTATCCCACCAATATTCGACCTCTCCTATCAACATAAATACGACATAATTCACCTTTTGGTCATCGGGACAATTCATAACTTGAAATATTTTTTCCAATTCTTTAATCCATAATTCGGCCTTTTCTCGGGTTATATCCTCCGAGAAAATTGTGGAGGCTTGTTTCTCCTAAATTCAACTAAACCTTGTGATCCATTGGTTCCTTCAGGTCTTTGGTTCCTTAATAATGCGACGGCCATGTCTCGGATAGCTTGTACCGCTTTCGTCAACTTGTTGTTCCTTCTATTATTTGCCATCTGGAATTATATAAGTTAGGATTTATAAGATATCATGATAGACTCATTTTACGAGTCACACATGAAACGTTGCTCGATACCATTTAATGTGACGTTTATTTTTATTATTAATCATTATTATTATTATTTGTATAAGAGTAGGAGGTAAAAAAAATATTACATATATGTAAAAGTAATTTACATCACTATATAAGATATACAAAAGAAGAAGGAATTTTATCTTTGATTCCTTCTATATATTTTTTTTCTACAATTTTACAAGTATCTACATTAGCGGTGGAAACAAACTGATTAAGGGGTTTTGAAAAAAAGTAGGAGGCATAAAAAAGGTAACTACTATTGGCCCATCTAACATAATGGGATTTCCCATATCGGATACAAATGTTATTATTGAAAATCCTATCCCTCTAAAAGTAACCGAGTTGTCTATAACATTCGTGTTCCAAGTAGTTCCTGGAAAGAAGACAGTGATGCTTGCAGAAAAGGGATTTGGAATATTTGGCGCCTCCATCTACTTAAGTTGGTGTTTAAATAAAACATGCACAAAAGATCACAATAGGGAGTGAGAATATTTATCAATTACAATAATACAATCTTAAAATATATAGATATATATATATATATATATGTTTCAACTTCCTCAACACATTCTATTTTATGAAGATTTAAATTAAATTTGTAGTGACTAGTCGGGATAAATGAGCTCAATTTTAATCATGTTCACGAGTGATATTTACTCATTTAAATCCCCAAGGTCCAACCTCCATCTACAATATCATCAAATCTTCACAAATAGATATTATTATAATTTATTAATATAACTATAGATTAATAAATATGATCATTGCATTACTAGAGATAAAATAAAGTAAACAAACAAGACCAAGTATGTAACTGGAGATAATTAAAATAGGACCAGTGCAAGACTGGAGATAAAATAAAATAAACAAATCGGACCAGTACATAACTGGAGATAAGTAAAATAGGATCAGTGCAAGACTGGAGATAAAATAAACAAACAGGACCAATACATAACTGGAGATAAGTAAAATAGGACCAGTGCAATACTGGAGATAAAATAAAATAAACAAACCGGACCAGTACATAACTGGAGATAAGTAAAATAGGACCAGTGCAAAACTGGAGATAAAATAAACAAGCATAAGGTAGGATCATACGTAGTTAGAGATAAATAAACAAATAACTAAATAAATAGAATGAGGTTAGGGACACCTCACTCCACAACTATAAGCAAAATAAAATAGATTTAATGATAATATTCTCCTCCCCTACCTTAAGAGTTGCGGATGAGGTACCAAAATTTTTTGCGAGACAATTTTTTTTTTTCTCTTTCTCTTCTTCCTTCTCTGTTTCTTTTTCTTTCTATTTCTCTTTCTCTCTCCTCCTTTCTCTCTCTTCCTCTCTCTCTCCTTCTTTCTCTCTCTTCCTTTCTCTCTTTCCCTCTTTCTCTCTCTCCTTCTTTCTCTCTCTTCCTTCTCTCTTTCTCCCTCCGCATCCTTCCCCCTGCCCCTTTTTATAACCAAAATTTTTATTTATTTATTATTATTTTTTTTTTAATGAAATCATTAATGACGGATAAAACTTACCCATTAAGATAAGTTAATCTTATCTTTCAATTTATTATTATATATATATATATATTTTTTTTTTTTGAGATATTACACATAGTCAGTTAGTAGGAAGTTGATGATATTGTAAATTCTCTATGATGATGTTTTGAAATCTGAGAAGATTATAATTGAAATGAACATTTTTAATTAAGAAGATAAAATTTTTATTTCATAGGATGATAGGATTATAATTAAATTCTATCTTAGTTGATATTAAATTGTATTTAACTATGCATTTTGTTAAAGTGAATTATATCAAAAAATTACAAATTTAGTCATTTTTTTTAGTGAAAATCAAACTAATATTTTATGTCATTAAAACAAATGAAAAATATATTATACATATAATTAGTTTTTTTATATAAAAATAATTGAGCTAATATATCATATTTTCACTATATTATACAGATTATTGGTTTCATTATAATGATAAAATTATTATTACACATGATATTTTAAAGAAATTCTAAATAAAATAAGTATTTTAATTATTAATTATTAAATTATTAAAAAAATAATTTATAAATAATAATTAAAATTTTGATTTATGAATAAAATAATTAAAAAATAGTAATTAAATAATTTTTGGCTGTTTTTTAAACCTCCAGTAAATTTTAAATAATTATAAAATATTATATAATTTTGTAGTGATTTTTAATTGTTAAAATATAAAAAATAATCGTAAAAGTGATATTTTTAACAATTTTAAACTGTAACAAAATATTGAATTAAAATGAGAATAATAATATATTTTGTGACGATTTTTAATCGTTGGATTTTTTTCTTTTTTGACATAAATATCATCATTTAAAAATTTCGAGTCACAAGTCATTTTTTAATTCCCAAATATGACAGTTATATTAATTATTACAAATTTTGTTTGTAACTATTTTTAACTCCTAAAATCTATAATTTTAACTGTCATAAATTACATATTTTTTTAGTGACGAGTAAACTTTTATTATTGCTACACATCAAGTGAGTATAGTTCATTTTCTTAAATTTTATTATTTCTCTTTCAAATAATATCTCTAAAACCCTTCGATAAAAATAAAAACTTTTATAGAATATTTTTATATTTCGAAGATATTTAAAAAATTTAAATATATAGTTTGCTTCTAAGTTCTTATAATATTTTCAAAAGATAAGCTGAGAGATAGACCTAAGAATAAATCTTGTATCTTTTGAAACTTAGAAGCAAACTATATGTTTAAGAGATTTGAACATTTCTAGAGACATAAGAATATTTATGAGATTTTCTAATTATAAAAACGAAAGGTGTTTCATCTTGATTATTGGTCAAAAGGCCTTCCATAGTTTAGATCCCAAAATATCTCCCAACAGGAACTACAAAAGCTTATTCCTATACAGTGGGTCACCAACTATGAAAAACTTCACATCAATAAAAAACCAATTCAGTTTATTGAAGTCACTTTCAGAAGATCTGTAGATGGTACTGTGAAAGCCATCTTCAAGAATCGTGAAGATGTCCCAACCTCAAGTACCTTCATATTCCAATTAATGATAATGTCACTTGTCACTAAAGAAGACAAAATTCATATTGCAAGTGTCTATCTTGACGAAAAGTCTATCTTTACATACAAGATTAATAGGCACTTCATATGGGATGTAAATCCTAATAAGTGTAACTCTAACTGTGATTATTATGATCACACTGGAGATTCTAGTGATGAGGATGATGATGATTCGGACGAGGATGATGACTTTGAAGGGGGATCATACAAATCTCCTTTCTCTTATAATAGAAGGTTTGAACCTGGAAAAAGGTCTCTGGACTGGACTCTATCACCAAGAAAATCCAGACCCTCTATGGAAATACAAATGATATGTCGTTAAAAAAAAAGGTTTTTCTTCCAAGACAAGATAAGTGTAGAACATCTATCATGCCACCTCGTATTGTTCATCCTCTTCCATGCATAATGATTAACTCTACATCCTATAAAGAGGATTTTCGTCCTCTTGAAAGGAATATTGATCTTATATCTAAGACAACAACCAAATCACATGTTTTTCAAGAAGTTGGACCAGATGAAAAAATAAAACGACTGAGCCAAGTTGAGTAAGTATTGAGCTGGTAAACTGGAAATATCAAAGCCTAAACTCCATCTTATATAGAATTGATCAGAAGATAGACAAAATCTTTACACATATTGAAGAAACTGATGAGAAACTCTAGCATCTCAACTCAAATTTAAGAAAGTACTACAAGCAACTTTCTTCAGAACTCTCCCGGTTAGAGGAAGATTGGAGAAATACCATTTTTAGATAATTATCTCACGCCAAAGAAAAAGATATTAGAAGACTTAAAGCTCAAATTCAAGAGATGGATAATTACATTGAGGAAAAAGTCAAACAATAGAGGACTGAGAAAGATCTTTATCTTTCTTTGTTTACTTCAAGTCTGACATACTCCTCTTTCCATAATCCGTCTCCATATAGTCTTTTTGGTATGTACCTACAACCACTACCTATAGGCTACGACCCAAATCAGAAGCATCAAAGCCCGATAAGGGCAAAGAAAAGAAAATCAGTTACATATTCATGAAGTTGTACCTTCACCAAAAAGACAACCTCATCAAGACCCATTTCATCCCATTTTCCAAGATTCTCAAGATTCATATTCTCAAATGACCATAGAATCTTGTCCTAATCCAACTCCTAAGAATACTTTTACAACTGTTGAAAAGTATTCCTCTAAAGATTCAGAAATAGAAGTTTCCAATTATGCAGATTTAACCCAAATTCTAATTACTAACACCTTCACATCTAAAGTCAGACGTGAACCTATTTATGATACTCCTAATGAAGAAGTCAACTCTAGTCCAGCTAGAACAAATACCTCTTCAAAGACTAATGGAGGACCTTGGTTTACTATTGATGATATTCCTCCAAATTAGTGAGAGCCAGACTAATTATATTTGGAACTTGGTTAGATATCAAAATCATTAAGGAGTCTGATTCTTACAAGGTCATTGAAGAGTTTTGTTGTAAAATGACTAGAACCCTTAAGGAATGGTACCATAACTTGGGAGCTGTCAGAAAAAACTAGTTCCATGAAATGGAACAAACTTCAGCAGGACATGAAGAATTCATAGGAGATGACTCAATTGTTGACAAGAAACTCAGGGAAGATTTTTTTAAAATGAGATATTGGTCAATAAAGATTAAGGATATGGAAAAACACTAGAAAAGAATGAGAAAAAGATTCTACCATATTAATAGAGTTAACAATCCCAACCTGAAAAATACATATGTAGTATCTCTTCATGCTGAAATCCAGCCAGAATGGAATAGGATGACGATGATTATCCAAAAGAATTTCACTATCTTAACTATGAGTCAAATCTATTAGATGACTTTAAAGGTCGTTAATAAACTCTACAGACAACATGAATTATTCTCTGACATAATGAATTAGAAGAGTAAATTCAACAAATTCTGTTAGAAGCCCTATCTTGAAATCAAGTGTAAGAAACACTGTTTAAGAATATGCAAAAAGAAAAGGCAGGAAAACATCTTCTTAGCAAGAAGAAAAAAAATTCAAATTCTTCAAAAGGAAGAAAGTCAAAGGAAAATCCTATGACCAAAGATGTTTTATTTGCAAGAAGAAATATCACTTCTCCAAGAACTGTCCTTACAAAGCCGAAAGAGCTATAAAGCTCATCTACACTCTCAATCTTTGAGATGATGAAAACATAAAATCCATATAATCGGAACAAAGCTCTACATATGAAGAAACATTTTTTGCCCTCTCTATATCCTCTGATGAAACAGAATCTGGTCATTCATACAAGAAATCAGAAACATATATTATTCTTATTCTATCTTTCTAAGATATCAATCCCATTAATGTCTCACCATCTCAGTCATGTCTAGAAGTTCAGCTTCTTCCTTCTAAGTATGAGAAATTCATCAAAGTCATAGTTTATCTTGACACAGGGGCCCAAAAATCCATGGTGGATTTAGATGTATTTCTAAAAGAATTTTGGAAAAAGAAAGTTTCTTATTTTGTTACAGTTGATGGGAAGATCTTCAAGACTGATCTCATCACAAAATCTCTTATTAGGATTAAATTATTTCCAAAATATATAGTCTGGTCAAGAGTAATTGGAAGAAATCTTCCAAATAAAGACATATTGGTAGGAATAGATATTTATTTCAAGGCTCATAAGCTCCAAATCCATTCTACTAGAATAATATTCAAAAGAGAGTTTAAATCCTTCGTTGAAGTACCAAGACTTTTTTCTCTCTCTGAAGCTTCTCTGAGAAGAAATAAAAGTCAAATTAGCTACCCTATGTGCTAAACAATCATGAAGATTTCTCTCATCCAAATTCTTTGTTCAACTGCCCTTCAAGCTCAATGAAGATGTTAACCTTACAACGACCACATATCCTGTAATGTTTTCATCAGATCTACATTTGATATGACAAGAATACTAAGAACTCTTGAGACAAGGTTTGATAGAACCAACTCAATCCAATTGGGTCTATCAAGTCTTCTACGTGGAAAAGATATTAGAGGGAAAAATAAGTTAATCATTGATCATAAACATATCAATCATTTTCTTAAGAATGATAAATTTCCAATTCTCAAAATATCTTCCTTACTCACTTTGATTAAAGAAGCCTATATTTTCTCCAAGTTTGATCTCAAATTCGAATTTTGGCAACTAGGCATTGACCATTCTGATAGATATAAAACTATTTTTTGCATACCTTATGCCCAATATAAGTGAAAAATAATGTATTTTGGGCTTAAGGTAGCCCCTTTATTATTTAAAAAGGTCATGACAAAAATTTTTGAGCCCATATTAGATCGACTTATCATTTATATAAATGATATTCTACTATTCTCTCAAGACATGGACTCTCACAACAAGTTATTAAGTCAATTATTTGAAATATCTCATTAACACAGGATAATACTCTTTAAAAATAAAATTCACCTAACCCAAAGAGAAATTGATTTTTTGGGAATGCATTTTTCCCAAGACACATTTATCAACCTCAACCTCACATTGTTGAAGAGTTCCTCAATTTTCTTGATGGAAACTTAACTATAAAGCAAGTTCAACAATTTATTGAAATCCTTAACTACATGAGAGACTTCATTCCTATTATCACCAAGCATACAAGTCTCTTGTCCAAGTTGTTAAAGAAAAATTCTCTTTCTTAAAGACCAGAACAATCTTGAGCAATTAGAGAACTCAAGAAGATAGCTTAAACTACTTCAACTTTAAAAATCTTGGGGAATAAAAAAAGAATATTTCAGATTGATGCAAGTAATGATTTTTGGGGAGTAGTTCCTATTGAAGAAGAAAATGATAAAAAAATAATTCAAAGATGTTGAAAAACACTACCATACGTACCTATAAGAACTATCCATTAAATCTTTGTTAATATATTTCATTTTCAATATTTTTTCTCACAATTTTATTCTTGTGATTTATAAAGTATTAAAATATTCGTAAGTCCATTATATCTTTCATCACTAAATCATCATAAATAAGTTTGCATAATAATGTCATTGCTTTGGTTTATGTGTTAAATATTTATTTTCCTTTCTGGCAGTAAAATGTAAAGAATCATAAATTAGAATTAGGGTCCTGGAAATGAAGGTGAAAAATAAAAGTGAAAAAATTGTACTTTGGCTGGTCGAAACCAGAAAATGAAATAATAAATAAAGAGAAGAGAAAGAAAAATGTGTTGGGTTTTGATAAGGTCCAAACAATTCTTAAGAAGATAATACTAAATAAAATGTAATTGATATTTATTAAAAAAACTAAAAAAAAAAGAAAAATAAAGTGATAAAAGAAGGCAAATTGGATATTCACAAAAAATGCTTTCTGAGTGCAAGTTATTGTCAAATGAAAGCAAATGGAAGCCTCACAAGGATCCCAATGACTTCAAACATGCCAACTTTTCATATACATCAAACATCGAAGGGGAAAATAAAATTAAATATATTAAATTAAAAATATTTTTCCTTTCTTTGGGTTCATTATAAACGGTCTTTGGGTCTATCATGGACTTCCGCGTCCAAACCGCAGCCCGGCCCACGTGTATGGACACGCGCACGTGATGACATGACGATACATGCACACGACACGTAAATTATTCATGCATGTTCCAGAGTTTTGTTAGAACCCAACAATAATTAAGGAGGGGTTTGTTAAAGAAAAAACATTTTTATAAAAAGAAACTAACTTTCTTAAATAAAAAATATTTTATTTCATAAAATATTGCATCTTTCTTATTATTAAGTTATACATTAATTGTTTTTTCACGTTGGCTAAAAGAGTGTGCATCAAATTATTACGAAAAAAAAAATAGTAACTATAAACAACAACACGACAAATTGCGACGTAAAAGGTCATAATTGTTGTTTTTTCTATTTTTCAATGTTTCATATTTAGCAAAATATCTTAAACATTAAGCAAGAATAAAAAAAAATACTGAACCGCCTTTCATACAAAAAATATTAACGAAAAACAAAAATAGCAAAACGCGTGTAATAAATAATAAATATTAATAATTTAGTAGGTACCTGGAAGGTTCCTATATATTATTCCTCAAACAGATATATATTCGTTGTTTCAGTTGTGAAGGGAATACATAGCCTAACAGAACCTATTGAAACTCTTCTTCTGTGACAACCATGGAATACAGAACCCTAGAACTCAACATCATATCCGCCAAAGACATAAAGAATGTTAATCTTTTCTCCAAGATGGACGTTTACGCCGTCGTTTCGCTCTACGGTGACCCTCTTCATCATCAAAGTTCAACCACCCCCGTCGACAAAGATAGCGGAACCAACCCCAAGTGGAACTTTCCGATGAAATTCTCCGTCAACGAAACGCTCGCCAAGGAGAACCATTTGTCCCTCGAGATCAAGCTCGTCTCCGACCGCACCCTCGGTGACACCGTCATCGGCACCGTCCATGTTCCTCTCAGGGAGATTATCGACAACCCCGGTGACGACGACAACTTCCGACATGTCACTTACAAGGTCATGAAATCTGCAGGAAAATCCAAGGGATCTTTGAATTTATCTTACAAACTCGCCCAGAATGCATCTGCTCGGTTTGCGGCCAAGGCGGCCGCCCCGAAGGCAGAGACGGAGCCGGTCATGGCGTACCCTCCTCAGCCATCGGCGGGATCTAGTTCGGTTCCGTACGGAACATCACACCCTCCGCCACAATATGCTGCTTCAGGATATGGATATCCAACCCAACAGCCTTATGGTGGATACCCACCGGCTCAACCAGCATACGGGTATCCACCTCAACAAGCATACGGTGGATATCCTCCACAGCCGGGTTATGGGTATCCGCAACAACCGGGATATGGGTATCCACAAGCCCAGAAACCAAAGAAGAACAAGTTTGGGATGGGGTTGGGAGCCGGATTGCTCGGTGGTGCCTTGGGTGGCATGTTGATCGGAGATATGGTATCTGACGCAGCAGCTTATGATGCAGGCTTTGATGCTGGATTTGATGATGCTGGAGGATTTGATTTTTAAGTTATTTATTTATTTATTTATTTAGTTAAGCGTATTTTTATGGTTTCTGGATTTCACTGTTTCTTTTTTCCGGTTGAGTATGAGGTTATGTATGAGTATTTGTTTTATATACCTCGTTACCTTACTCTATCTATCTGGTATGTTATTAACACACGTACAACTTGTGATTTCCTTACCATTCAATTCTATTCTATTCACAAATGATAAAACATAAACGTTAAGTATAATTAGGGGACGATGATGATGACGACGACGACGATAAAGTAGCTGAACAATTATTTTCTGTTTTGTGGCTGATGTTTTTGTTGGTATAACGAAGAAGATTGATGGTTTTTTAGAATTGAAGTGATCATAGAGAAAGGGTGTGTTTTTCAGATCAAATGGCTTGCCAGCGAATTTTCGGGGTGGCTGTTCTTCTTTCTAATTGTAAACATGATTCCAGTGAAGAGAAATGATAGAGTTGACAAAAATATATCAGGGTGATAATTTTGGACTAGTGCAAAACATAAAGTTTCATGTTTGATTTGTTGCCTCATGTTGGTTTCCTTCCAAGTATCGTTTCACAAACGAAACTTCCTCAATATCATTATCTTGTTTCGTGTGTTTGTTTTAAAAACAAAACTGAAAGAAGACAGACAATAAGTAATCTTCAGAAAAATCATACTGAAAAACAATGTCTCTACTGTTGCAGAGTTCTGGTTAAAAGTAAAGCAAGTTATTGATTTGCACTGGAGCTAAATCAAGCAATGATTGAATTAGCATAACATTAGCTGGGTTCTGAGTTTCTTATTGATAACAGGGCAATATAAAGCTAATAAGCAAGATATATCTTTTTTATGGTAGCAGCATATGGAATATATGAACTAGAATAATGGAGCAGAATTTATTCCTTGTTATCTTGAATAAAAATTTAAAGCGAGGAGTGATTATTCCACTCTAGTAGTAGGCTGGCCCCAAGTTCAGTAAACAATATTAACCCACCAACACAATACCTAACATTTTAGATTCAAATCAAAGCTGTGTTCATAAAGAGGATTACACAGTGAACTAACTTCGACGAAAAACAATAAATGGGGCATGTTCTATTACAGATTGATAATCATGGATATTAAATTTTTTGTATAAGAACTTAGTCAGTGTTTTCTTTACCTTTGATTAGGCAAAAACATAAAGATGGGTCCATCCTTTTGGTATTTTTTTTAGGAGTACAGTCTTTGAGTCAATTTTGATTTACCTCCAGAGGTGCTAAACAACCGCAAAACCTGAACAGATGTAGGAATAGAAGTAGACACGTTCAGAACTCTGATGTGGTTTATCTGGTCTTGCTGAACTATTTATAGACATGGCGAATGTCTTGTGAAGATCAACTTCATCAAACCCCAAAACTTCTTCTCCGTGAAATTTGCATGGTCCGATGATAAAGGTTATAAAATCAAGATTCATGGTCATGGTGTTCCAATTTCCACCTCTTTTTTTGTCATGTCTACGTGAGAACATAGTATACGATATATAAATGTATTCCTTCGATGTATGTCCCTCTTCAGCCAAATTTTCTTCAATAATCATTAAAATTTTGTTACCATCCACTATTTAATGGAGAAGTGCTATTATCACAATATGAATCAACTTCTTCGCAAATATATTTTGGAAAAAAATGAAATAAGTTTTTTCATATATAGGTTAAAAATTTAGAGAAATTATATATTTAATAAATTAGTTTGTGTATAAATTAATTTTAGCTTATGAAAATATAATTTTAGTTTTTCATTCTATTTTTTCTCTTCTAAAAATGGAGAAGTATGTTGTTAGTGGAAAAAAAAATAGAAAAGATTAAATTATGTTTTTTAAAAATATTACGCATTAACGCTTTTTGTTATTTTTTAGTTATAGTGAAAGGCTATAATGAAAAAAGTTACTAACAAAAATTCTATTATTCGCCAGAAATAAAAATATAATCTTTCTTCAAAATAAATATATATTGATATTGTAAGAGTATATTTAATTAATTTTTATTTATTATTTCTAAAAATAATTTTTAATGTCACTTACACAAAAAAATATATCTCTCACTATTTTATTTATTTATTTATTCTATAATTATCTTTCCTCACAACAAAAGATAAATTAAAAGATGTTTAAAAGATAAAGATATGTTTCATGAACGAAACAAGAGAGGCAAGTTTTTTTGTTTAATGGTTCATCTCCATCACCTAGAGTAAATGTAGTTTTTGAAAAAAAAAGTGATCGAACATTACTTCACTTTATTTTATATATATATATATATATATATATATATATATATATATATTATTGTGATATATTTTTAGTTATATATTGTTTAGGAATAGAGATGAAATATACTTATATATATATATATATATATATATATATATATAATATACTTTATATATATATATATATATATATATATGTCTTTTTCTAATAAAATGTTTTATAAATACGATAGCATTATAAACGATGTGAAACTGATGTCTATTATGATAACAAATATTAATAATTATTATTATAATAAAAATATTAATAAATATTAAATATATTAATAAGTAGTATTAATTATTTTATTTTTAATATTATTATTAATTTTCTATTATTAAATTTATTAGTTATTCATTAAATAATTACAATTATTATTTTTATATTATAACTATCATTATTAATAATAAGATATTAATAAAAGTAAAAATAACATTAAAGATAAAAATGTTTTAAATAAAATAATTAATATCAATTATTATTAATTTTATTTTAATAAATTATATATATATATATATATATATATATATATATGAAAGTAAAAAAAAAACTGAAACAGTATTTATAACAAGACCTATTCTATATGAAGTCTTCATACAAACAAATCTTATCTTTTTAAGTAATTTTTTTTTAAATTATTCCTAACTTTAAAATGTATCATTTTAATGCTTCTATCCTTATTTATAATATATATATATATATATATATATATATATATATATATATATATATATATATATTAAATTGTCTCTATATAATATAATGAATAAAATAATATTATAATTATGCATTAAATGATGATCAGTACATTTCACATTTAGCTTATTTAATTTATTTTGTCTTTAATGTTAAAAATTTTATACAGAAAACTTCCATAAATAATATTAAAAGTATTTATAATTATAAATTTTCATTGAAGAGTGTCTTTGGTTTCAAATTTTTGGAGGATTTAAACATTAAAAAAATAAGAACAACTTAAATATAGCTTGCGCATCCGGGGAATCGAACCCCGGTCAGTACCGTGGGAGGGTACTATGATACCACTACACCAGATGCGCTTTTGAAAATAAGCTCCTCTCATTTTTAATTTGGTAAATTAAAAATTAGTACCATATGGTTAGTAATAGTATTAAAGCTTTTACATTCTTAATCTATTAAAAAACTTAATTAACACGAGTCTTAAACCAAAACTCTCGGGTTTTTTATTTTCACGTATTTTATTGAGTTGTTAAAGGTGAAGTAAAATATTAAGGTGTTTTTATAAAATGCCATCATTTTATTACCATTTTTGTAAAACATCATCGTTTTGATAGCAATGTAATAGTAAAATACGTAAAACTATAAAAATATATAATTGTGAAATGTTAAAAAAGGAATGGAAGGTATACAAAATAAAAGAAGTTAATGGTAATATATGAGAAAAAAATTAATGATAAAATTAACAAAATCATGATAACTGAATGATATAATAGTAATTAAACTAATAAATTTTAAGAAAAATTTTATATAAGTTGACAAATTTATCGTAGATGATTCTGTAAAAATTCCATCATAAAATCGTGCCCAATCTACTTTTTCTTAATTTTTATTTATTGTTAGTGTAAATAATTTTATGTAGAAGTAACAAAAAAAAGTTATTAAATAGTTAAATAATAAAATCTTATTAAACTTTCATGTAAAATATTTTACATGCAGAGGTGGAGGGAGAAATAAAATGTGAGTGGACAATTTATTTTTTTATAAAGTAAATTTTTTTAAAATATTTTGATATATATATATATATATATATATATATATATATATATATAAACTTTGAAATTAAATTTACATGCGTATAAATCAAATTTTACTTTTCACATATAATTGCCTATAAAAAATTAATTAAAAAGTAAATAAATATTTAATATATTAAGCATTATTATAATTTTTTTTAAAATTATTATAAAAAAATTATATAAACAACTCCATCATAAAATATTATTACACCAAACCATGCGATCAAACCCTATGCGAGCTTTTAACCTGGTACATTAATTAGATATCAATTATTTTGATGAGTTTCTTTATAATCAAATGAAGAATATGACAAGAAATTGTTTACCAAATTGATTTGTTATGTTTAGTGCTTTATTCTCAAAATAATATATATATATATATATATATATATATATATATATATATATATATAAATAAACAGAATCTATCGTTCAATCTTATTCTTTTTAAATATGATTTTAAAATAATTCTTATAAAAATTATTTATATTTAAATTGTAAGTTCGTGTAAGAAAATTGTAAGTAAATTTTATAAATAAGACATATTATATATATATTAAATAAATTATTACAGAATTAAGAATTTTATGTAAATTGATAAACTTGATTTTCTCGTCTTAAATTTAATTTTGATCAAAACAATTTTAATTATGGTCCTTACGAATCAGATCATCCATATAGTATAAAAAAAATTCTAAATATTTGATACCTTTCTCTTTGAAAGAGATATCAATTCGAGCGATGATTTGATTATATATCTTATAATTAGAATCGTTTTTTTTATTCCGTTTGGATCAACAAACCAACCCTTGGAACATACTACAGTTACAGGTGGCGAAGAGCCGACATCGAGGTATCAAATCTTCTCGTCAATGTAAGTTCTTGGGGAAGATCAGCCTATTATCCCTAGAATAACTTTTATCCGTTGAACGACGACCTTTCCACTTGGTACCATCGGATCACTAAGGTCGACTTTTGCCTCTACTCGACGGGTGGATCTTACAGTCTATCTCCCTTCTACCTTTACACTCGAGAGTCAATCTCTGTCTGGCTCAAAAAAACCTTTACACACCTCCATTACCTAGCCAAACACTTATTGAACTACCTCTAACCATAAATCTAAGCGAAAAACAAAAATATTATTTAAAAAGAGAGTTACCAGGCACAAAACTAACTTAAATAAACAACTTGGCAAGTTCATAATTCTAAGTACATTTGTGTCACATACTACTCTTTAAACATAATAATAACATATGCACTTCTCTTATTTTGCTTATTCTGACTTTGAACGTGTGAAATTACAGGTGAAAAGTTTGGAGGTTACATGTCTACAAAAGTATTTACCATAGAGAATATAAAGATATATACTATTAGTGTCATTCGAGATGGGGTCATCTATTTTTTCTTTATATTATACTCAAAAATTAAATTTATAATCTTATCAGATACCACTTAACCACTTAAACGGTGAAAAATATGAAAGAAGATGGTAACCTTCAGAAAGACAATAATAAATATATAAATACAAGTATTGTCAATATTTCTTATTTCTTAGTATTTTCTTCACAGTTTTTAAATTAATCTTCTTAAAGAGACAAACATCAATATTTTGTACACATTTGTTCTGGAACTCTTGTACCCATATGGGGATGAATGTCTTCACTCACCCTCTAATATTCAACCGTCCATTTAATAGCAACACTACCATAATTCTTCTAAATCGCTTCCAACATTAGGCCAAACACCTTAAACTCTTGATCTATATTTTCACAAAAAAAACTTGTATGGTCAAGAGTAATGAATAAAGCATTTTGTCTTACCTAACAGTATTTCAGTTTTGGGATAAAAATTAAATTAGAGCAAAAAGTTTGGTAAAATTAAGTATTCTTTCTGAATTAACTGGATAAATCATTGGCTCAGGTACCACTATTAGGTCTTTTCGATGAGGCTAACAGTAAGAAGATTCTCACAAATAGGTCATGAGTCAACCATATAAGAAAATATGACACCATCTTTCAACTCAAAACCTTAAGACATTAGGTTATGGGTCTTTCTCACTTATAAGTTACTCAACTTTCTCATTTCTACTCAATGTGGGACTTCAAACTCACAATTAAATTCTCAAGATCTCTCTCTCAAGTGTGATTCCCTTTCACATTGGTATATCTTTCTTAAGAATAAGTACCTAGTGATAACCTTACTTGTACCGTCGTTCAACTAAACGGGATTCACTTATAAGTTACTCAACTTTCTCATTTCTACCCAATGTGAGACTTCAAACTCACACTTAAATTCTCAACATCTCCCTCTAAAGTGTGATTCCCTTTCACATTGGTATATCTTTCTTAACCATGAGTACCTAGTGAAGACCTTACTTGTACCGTCGTTCAACTTAACGAGACTCGCTTACCTGAAATCCTTGTCAGGAAGACTTTTGACACAAGGACTTTTCACAAATGGGTATTTCTAAGGGTGCTAACAGCAGGAAGATTCTCACAAATGGGTCATGAGTCAACCATATAAGAGAATATGACACCACATTTAACCTTAACTCACTTATAAGTTACTCAACTTTTCCATTTTTACCCAATGTGAGACCTTAGACTCACACATGAATTCTCAACATGTTTGAGTATAATTACTTGAAAATTATGAGATATTTATTCCTACGTTACCAGACATGTACCTGTTATCTCAACTGAGTATAACTATCAAGAATCATAGGATATTTATCTCTATTTTATTGGGTCATGACTTTATATCTCAAATAAGACTAACTATCTCAGTCAATTATTATAATAGTTAGGATCGAGTAAGTATATAAGCTCCCGAGCTTCGAAGATGAATATATTGCAGGTGTAATATTTTACAAAGGTGAGTGAGTTCTACTTGTGTAAGACAATGTGATCGTATAACATAAATGAATTTAAATATTCTTTTAAAGCAAGTAAGATTCATGTAAAAGCAAAAAAGAAATGAATTTATGTCAAGAACTTACAAACAAGAAATAACATAAAATAGTTCTAATATGACTTGGCTGAATAACCTTCGTAAACTTCGTTATCCTCATGATAATGATTATCTATATTTGCTTATTTCTTCATATGTTCATCATCTTAGTCTGCATAAATAATTTAGTTATCATCAAATGTCTATACATGATACAAGTATATAAATTGAATCATAGTGAATATGAATGATCACAATAAATATTGACCTTGATGGCTTAGTGTGGGCCAATTTACATGTGTTTATAACATGTCACATGGGTAGGCATGGCAACGGGCGGGATGGGGCAGGGTGGGTTTTGCCTCCCTGATTCCCGTTCCCGACTTTTTTAATTATATCTGCCCCCGACCTCCGATCTCCTTAGAAATTAAATCTTTATCTCATTCCCGTTAGGTTTCGGGTATCCATGGTCCCACCCTATTCCCCATCTACATTATTTTTTAAAAACTAATTATATTTATAATAAATTAATTTTACTATTTTTATGTATTTTTGTATATAAATAAATATTTATAATTTGTAATTATTATTAATTAAATATATTTTTAATTTATTATATTTATATTAAAATATATATGTAAAAGAAATATTTAATTATTTTTTCTTTATAGAGATGTAAAATACTAATAACATTATTATTATTATTATTATTATTATAATACTGTATTCAAATTTTTGAATACTTATAACATTATTATTATTATTATTATATTATATTAAAACATTTTATTATATATAAAAATTAATTCCTTTTTAAGTTGTCATTTAAAAATATAAAATATAAAATATATAATTTATAAGAAAATATTTAATAAGTTAGTTCTTATTTAATTAGTTTAAAGTAATAAATTTAAATTATCAATTTTTTTAATCCTTTAAAATACAATTATTTTATTAAGATAAAATTAGATATCCGATAAATAAGAATAATAAGATCCAAAAACAATGACATAATAAAATCTAATAAAGATAAATTATAAATAAAATAATACTAGTTACTACTAATATTTATGTAAAATATTTAGAAAAAAATATAAAGAATAAGAAAAATTAACTTTGTGTTTATCAAATTGGTTGAAAAGAATGAAAAAAAAATTTAACTGGAGAGATTAAAGAAATGTGGAAAAGTAAAAGCTAATAGAAAGAGAATAATGTAATAAATTAATTGGTATAAAATATTAAAAAAACAAAAAAAAATTAAAAAGTAGGTAGAAGAAAATTAATAATGGTAAAATATAAAAGAATTACCTTATATGTAATGAAAAAAAGAAATGGAAATAATTTTAAAATATTAATATTTTAAAATTTAAATTTAAATATAAAGTTGGGGTGGGGATGGGGATGAGACCAGTAGTGGGGATTACATTCATTACTCTTCCCCACCCTCACCTTCGACTTTTTAAAGGGGGAGAATCCGAACTCGCCTCCCTCTCGGTCAACTTGGCTTTTTCCCGTCAAACTCAGGATGGACACAAATCGATCCCCATAGATACGGGTTTAATTGTCATCCCTATACATGGGTGACCTAATTAGGTAGGTTTATTCGATCAAGTTGTGTATCCAATATTGAAAGTGATGAAGATCTTAATTGGCGAGTGGCGAGATCTTGACCATTGATTTTTGGTGGACCAAATAATATATTATTAATAAATAATAAATAAATATAAAAGGGTGAAAGAAGATGAAAGAGTGAGAGGATAAAATTGTAAATGTATAAATAAATATATTAAATGATCATTAAGTTTGAGGGGACAAAATCATAAATTATATCGAGTTAGGAGTGATGAGAGGATAAAATTGTAAATATACAAGTAAATACATTAAATGATCATTAAGTTTGGGGGGGGGCAAATCATAAATTACATGGGAGTTACAAAACTTTGGGGGGTCACGGTCCCCTCGACTCCCAAGAAGATCCGCCATTGTTAATTTGATCATTTGATAAATTGAAGATCTTGTGGATTTGATGAAATCAAAGGTTGTTTGGGTTTAAGGGTAGAGTGATCAGTGAATCATCATCAATATCAATAGGTATTCATTCATATCTCTCTGCTGCATGAGGTTTCATCATTTGAAAGAATTCAAAAATGTCTCTCAAGATGTCTTTAATATGTTAAAAACCAAAGTAATCGGTTAAATTGTTCTTAAGAAATAGTTTTAACTTATATGTTTTCGAAATAATTGCTTAAAACCATTTAAAACATTTGTTAAAGCTGTTTTAATTGATTATTTTCATTAAGGGAATATTTGGAAACCTTCTTCCAGTATTTTAACTGATATAGATTCGAAATAATCGATTAAAATCACTTAAGATGTTTTGAAAAGTGTTCTGGCAGTATTTTAATTGATATAACTTCGAAATAATCGATTAAAACCACTTGAAGTGTTTTTTAATCGATGTAATCTCAAAAATAATCGATTAAAACCACTTGAAGTGTTTTTTAATTGATGTAATCTCAAAAATAATCTATCAGAATAACTTGAGATGTTTTGAAAGATGTTCTGTTAGTATTTTAATCGATGTAAAATTGAATTAATCGATTAAAACAACTTAAGGGACTTTCTACTAAGTGTTTTAATCGATTAAAACTTGTTGTTATCAATTAAAATCACCTAGAAAGTTTTGTGAAAGGTTTTGGCAGAATATTAATTGATTAAGTTGTGAAATAATCGATTAAAACAACTTAAGGGACTTTTTGTTAATTGTTTTAATCAATTGAAACATCGTCGCATTAGTTAAAATAAATCTAAAAAATGATCAAGAACATTTTAACCGATTAAAAGATGTTTTAATCGATTAATAAAAGACTTTTAACAGATTAAAAGAACGTTTTAATAGATTAATTGAACCAACATTTGAAAAATATCTCTATATAAACAAGATTGGTTCAACGTTTTAAAAACACATCTTTTAGCAATCAATCAAGCAATCATAAGAGCTATTTTCAAGAAAGAATCGTGCAAGTTTTGTAGAGATTTTCAAAGATCTTTCTTGAAACATTTTTTGCATTCTTTTGGTGAAGAAACTCATTCTGCAGGAGCTGCATAATCGAGTTTGATTATTCTTGTTTCTTCTCTTTGTTCTTTTCAATTTCTTTACTGTATTGTAAGTATCTGGAATTATTGGGCACTAGTTTTGTAGCTGGAATTTGGCTACAGGTTGGTACAAGAACTGGAACTTGGTTCTTGGGTGAAGGTTTAGGTGCAAGAACTGGAATTTGGTTCTTGGGGTAGATTGGGTGTTGTGTGATTCGGAATTGTAATCTGTAAAATATTCAATCTAGTGAAACTCAGCTGAAATTTGGCTGAGAACTGGATGTAACCCTGTGGTTTGGGTGAACCAGTATAAATCTTGTTTGTATTTCTCTAAATCTTACTCTTTTTAATTTTGTTGTTGTTCTATACTGAATTGCTTGTTTTTATTGATTCAATACTAGTTCAGAATTCATAATCTTCGAAATAGATAATCTGTATCAAGAAAGTGAATTTTTTTTTAAAATATCAATTTACCCCTCCTCTATCTCAGTCTCTTTTTCTAACAAATATGACCTAAATAGGTCGCATTTATCTTCGCCAAATTATGTTAAGTATGACATACAAAAGTTGATAATATATTTAATTGTGTGCACAAAATGTGTCCTACCAAATCTGAATATGTATATGGACCTGAATAGGTCCACCTCAATATGCTAGGGGACCTTAACATATTGGCCTTAATATGCTAGGGACCTCAATAGGTTAATTTTAATAGGTTAACTAACTTGGATTAGTCAAGCTTTAATGACTTTAATAGACTACTTTAATAGGCTAGCTGACTTGAATTAGTCAAACTTTAATGATTTTAATATATTGAACATAATAGACTAACAAACTTGAATTAGTCGGATTTTAATTACTTTGATAAATTAACCTTAATTAGCTAGCTTTGGATTAGTTGAACTTTAATGATTTTAATAAATTGTCTTTAATAGATTATATGATTTGAATTAGTCAAACTTTAATATATCAGTCTTAATAGGCTAATGGATTTGGATTAGTCAAACTTTAATGATTTTAATAGATCCATCTTAATAAACTATCTTACTTGAATTAATTGGACTTAATGACTTTGATAAATCGATCTTAATAGGCTAGCTGACTTGGATTAGTCGGACTTTAATAATTTTAATAGATCGACTAAAACATTGCTCACCCTTTATCAATATAGTGTGATGTATCAATTATAATAAGACTTTATACGAGTATCATTTAATGTTCGTGGTATGACCTTGCTAGAGAACTCCTCCTATTTATATGCATTGTTATTTGGAGATTCAAATATTCTATAAAGTCCATCCTAATTGGGTATTAATTTTTCTTCATTTCTATTTTGACGAGTTTTGTCAAACTTTCTCCAAACTAAGTCTCCTTTATGAAATTTGCGTGGTCGAATTTTTGAGTTATATAGTTTTGTGGCTCTTGCTTTAGTTGTCATTTGTTTTTTACTTTTGTTATTTCTCAAACCTCATGAATTAGGTTAAGTTCAAATCATAATTTTTCTTTGTTTTGCATTTCATTAAACACTAGTCATCTCCATAACTCTTCACCTATTTTGACAAGTATCATGGCATCAACGTCATATGTTAGTCGAAAAGGTGTTTCTTATGTTCAAGATTAGGGTGTGCAGTGGTATCTCCATAATATGTCAAGAATCTCCTTAGGCCATAAGCCTTTTACATTCTCGAGCTTTTTTTTAAGTTCATTAAGGATAACTTTATTGACAACTTCAACTTGATCGTTTGCTTATGGGTGTTCAGCAGATGTAACTCTGTATTTGACTACCAATTTTTGCAAGAATTACTCAAGTTCTTTGTCAAAAAAATATCTCCCATTATCAATTATTATGGTGTAAGGGAATCAATATCAACATATTATATTTTTTTCAAGTGAATTTTTACACTTGTCAAGTTGTTATTGCTATTAATGGCTCGACTTTAGTTCATTTTGTGAAATAATATCTAGCTACAATCAAGAACTTCTAGTGAATGGGTCATGGTGTTGTAATATTGTGTAGCTCTTTTGGTGAGCTTGTTGAGAGTGAGTCATGTTGTTGGCATGTCTTGTATTTTTTAACAAACATCTTAGCACCTGCATTTATAAAAGATCAATAATACTCAGTTCGAAGTATCTAGGCAATCATTGTCCATGTTTTAGAATGTGACTCGCAAATGTCATTATGGATCTTTGTCATGACATATTATACTTGCTCTTCATCTAGATACTTAAGAAGTGAGGTTGAGTTTTCTCGCTTGAATAACTCTGTAACATGTATTAAGCAAACATTCTTTTTTTTTTTTGAACTTCTTTTTATCACCTAAAAGTATACATGGATGAGGTATTGTATAACCGATGTCATCTACATCAATTTGGTGAGGTTAATTTGAAAAACATCTTCATGATCCCATCTCGTGGAAGTTAGTATTTTGTGTATAAGTGTGTGGTGTTGCCTAGACATTTTAGTGCTTACCAACTTGGATAATATATCCACGTGTTCATTTTGTTCCCTTGCACATAAATGATCTCTATCTTTTTAAACCCACATAACAATTCATTTGCTAAAGGATAATAATTTTGCATGACGAGTTCTTTAGTTTAAAACTCTCATAGTATTTGTTTGATGATGAGCTTCAAATAACTTTTACAAAGCAAATATCACTATAAGAAAAAACACATTTAGCCATCGAAATTAGCGACCGATTGCGACCGATTTAATTTTGGTTGCAATTAGTGACTGATTTAACTCGGTCGCAATTAGCAACCAATTTAGCGACCAGTTTAATTCGGTCGCAATTAGCGACCGATTTAGCGATTGAGTTAATTCAGTCGCAATTTAGCGACCGATTTAGCCACCAAAATATGATTTGGTTTCACTTTTTTATTTAGCGACCGAAATAGTGACCAATAGTTTGCATCGCAAAATTTCGGTCGCTAAATCGGTGGCTATTCCATACTAAAATAAAAAAATCATTTAGCGACTGATTTAGCAACCGAATCACAAATTGAAATAGTGATCGAATTAAAATCGATCAGCTAATGAGAAAATAGCGACCGAATTGAAATCGATCAGCTAATGAATATTATTTTTTTATTATATTTAAATTTATTTTTTTATAAATATACTTTAATTGTTTTAGTATATTTTTTACAATTTATTTTTTAAAAGTAATTTATTTTTTAAAAATAATTTAATTTTTAAAATATACTTTAAAAATAAACTTTGTCTCAATATTAACAAAATGAAGATTCACTTTAATTTTAAATTACTAAAATAAAAATATTATTAAAAATAAATCAAATTTATTAAAAATTTAAATTGTAATAAATTAAGACTAGTGATATTAACTATTCAATACATTGTTTAAGAAAAGTTTAATAACAAATATTCTTTAATTTATTTTTCAATTGAAAATTTCAATTGAAATTAAATTATATTTTAAAAATTTATATTAAAAAAATTAAACACATCAAATTATCACATTTTAATTCCTCATTAACTTAATTAATTAAAAAATTACAATTTTAATCAAATTATTACAATTTTATTTTATAATACTTTATTTTTAATCTAATTTTTAAATTTATTGCTTTATTATTATTAATTACTTAATCATGGTTGTTGTCATATAATTGATATACCAAAAAAAATTTATATCAATATACATTAGATAATAAATATATTATTTAATTAAACTATTTATAGAAATATATTTATCTCTAGTTAAAATATTTTTTAGTTTAAGTATACTAATTAATATTTTTCATTTTTAACATAATTAATAAAAAAGATTAAAAATTTAAAATTAATATATTTTATAAATACTAAAAATAAACCATATTTAAATTAATGAAAAATATATTTAAATTTATATTCAACATAATTAAGGTTGTGCCTTTTTAAAATTTATATTCAACATATATTTAAATTTATATTAAAAATAGTTAATATAAATTAAGGTTGTGCCTTTTTAAAATTTTAACTTTTTCATATTTTGGATTTTCATTAAAAAAATTCTAAAATTGCATAAGAAAATAGAGATTTAATTATACTTTTAATAAATTTAAAATAATACTAGTTTTTCTTTTTATTTTTAAATATTTATTTTATTTTTTTAAAAGAGAGAAACTATAATTTTAGTTTCTAAAAAAAATACTAAATTTAAAGAATTAAATTTATTATTATTTAGTATTTTAATTTTAGTATTAAAAATCTAAATTATATTTTATTAAATTAAAATAATTATAATATATTTATCTACTTTGAGAATTAAAAATATAATTAAACTAAAACTGGAAATATTATAATACATTTTTTAATTCTTTTTTATAATATTTTTATCATTATTATATTTTTGGATTAATTATTTTTTTCTAATTTTTTATAAAGTTAATTTTAATATTTAAAAGTATTTAACATTTTGAATTCTGAAACTTTTTCTCTATTAAAATTTAAAAACATAATATACTAAAAAAATATTATACATAATATGTAAATATATAAATATATCAATATTTAAATATATATTAAAATATATAAATATATTTGTATTTATAGATTTTATAAATATATAAAGATATAAATATATATATATATATATATATATATATATATATAAGATATAAATATATAAACATATGTAAAGATATAAATATATGTAAAGATATAAAGATATAAAATATAAATATATAAATATGTAAAGATATAAATATATATCTTTAATATTTTGTACATGTAAATATAATTTATATATATTTTTAAATCTTTTTCTAATATTTATTTTTAAAAATATAATATTATTTTTAAAATTTAATATTTAAATTTTTATTTTTTTAAATATATAAATGTATAAGAATATAAATAAATATATAAATATATCAATATATCAATATATAAATATATAAATATATCAATATATAAATATATCAAAATATAAATATATAAATATATCAAAATATAAATATATAAATATATCAAAATATAAATATATAAATATATCAAAATATAAATATATAAATATATTAATATATCAATATTATCCCCTCATATATTATTATACATTATTAGCGTAATTTTAGTTTAATTAAAAATTAGAATACAAATATATTATATTATATTAATATACCATTATATTATAATATTTGTAATTTATTTTTAAAAATATAATATTATTTTTAAAATTTAATATTTAAATTTTTATTTTTTTAAATATATAAATGTATAAGAATATAAATAAATATATAAATATATCAATATATCAATATATAAATATATATAAATATATCAAAATATAAATATATAAATATATCAAAATATAAATATATCAAAATATAAATATATAAATATATCAAAATATAAATATATAAATATATTAATATATCAATATTATCCCCTCATATATTATTATACATTATTAGCGTAATTTTAGTTTAATTAAAAATTAGAATACAAATATATTATATTATATTAATATACAATTATATTATAATATTTGTAATTTATTTTTATTGTGTATAAATTACAAAACTAATAATTTTTAAAAAATTTAATGATAATTTTTTTAACTTATATATTACAGAATATTTTTTAATACTTTAATAAATATAACTTTTTAAAAATATTTTCATCAATTTAAAATATAATTTTTAATATTTTTTGTATTTTTTTAAATGTGGATATCTTTAATATTTTAGACATATAAATATAATTTATATATGTTTTTGTTAGATATTGTTTAGATATTATTTGATATTGTTAAGATATTGTTAGATATTGGTAACCACAATATCAAATAATATCTTCTATTTATTCTGTTACTTTCAGCTTACTCTTTTAGTTGTATCTCTCTACTATAAATAGACCACCCTATGTGTGATTTATACACAAGGAAAATTAATTCCAAACCCTATTTTCTCTATATTCAACATGGTATCTAGAGTTTAAGGTTATCTTGATTTTTTTTTCCGCCTTTTGTCCACTGTTGGAGCCGCCCCACCGCTGCTAGAGCCGCTCCACCGTTGCTGGTAAACTGATCCTCCACATCAGAAAAGAATTATCCTTGTTACTAAATTTTGTTTGGTAGTGTGAAAGTGCATGTTTAGGAAAGTTCTGGCAAGGAAAGACTTGGTATTTAAGTGTGTCCATTAGTGACCCACCTCTCTTTCCTGGGAACTTACCTGGTGTACTAGTTCACGTTGTTGTCACCGCTGCCGCTGGAGCGATCCACGGATCCGCCGCCGCGAGAATTCGCTGTAGTTTCATTTTTTTTTTGACCTAGGTGACATATGATTTTGCTTGTCTCGGTCAGGTGACCACCGTGCCATTGAGATCACCACTATCGGAGTTGGTCGTCCCATTGTCTCCTGCGCCGTTTAGTCTTAGCGAACTTATTTTTAGTATTTTCATTTTGGATTTGTGCTTCGTGGGTTAATTGGATTACTTTGGATTGTTTTAGGGTTTGTTCTCCCGCTCTTCATGACTTCTTCCACTTCTTCCACTATTTCCAATTTTGTTAACGATTCTTTTGTGTTGACATCCCATCGTGATGACTGGGCTCACCCTCGCAAACAGAAAAAAGGGCGTCCTAAGTGTGAACATTGTGGCAAGCTAGGTCACAAGATTAACAAGTGTTATACATTACATGGTCGTCCTGCTCAATCTGCTGTAGTTGTTCAGACCAATATTTCCCCACCTTTATCTGTAGGGGATTTTCCTTCTTCTATTGCATCCGACATGCCTGCTATGTTCAACAAATTTCTCGAATGGTATAAGGATCAACAGTCTTCTAGTTCCACTATATCTGTCACACATACAAATACATATTTTGCTGGTCTGACCCAATCATTTTCTCCTGGTCCTTAGGTTTTTGATTCGGAAGCCACTAATCATATTACTGGTAACAAATCTTTGTTCTCCTCTTTATCCTCTCCTAATCATTTACCTTCTGTTACACTGACTGATGGCTCTAGAGTATCATCTCATGGTGTTGGAACGGTTAAACGTTTTCCTTCTTTAACCATTGATAATGTTCTTTATGTCCCTGGGTCTCCTTTTAACCTGTTGTCCATCAGTTGTCTAACTCGTTCTCTTAATTGTGTTGTTACTTTTACCAACAATTTTGTGTGTTTACAGGACCGGAGTTCGAAACAGGTGATTGGCACAGGATGTGAGTCTCATGGTCTTTATTATCTCCGTCCCTCTACACATGTTAGTACAGTTATGGAGTCTCCCTCTCTTCTTCATGCTCAGTTAGGTCATCCAAGTCTTGCCAAGTTACAAAAACTTGTCCCTGCCTTGTCCAACTTATCTAGTTTGGCGTGTGAGTCATGTCAATTAGGCAAGCATAGTCGTACTTCCTCTTCTCGTAGTTTCACACGTGGTGTTTCGTCCCTTTTTGTTGTGGTTCACTCTGACATTTGGGGACCTAGCCGCGTCAAGTCTACTTTAGGTTTTCAATACTTTGTTACTTTCATTGATGATTATTCCAGATGCACTTGGTTATTTTTGATGAAAAATCGTTCTGAATTATTTCATATCTTTCAAACTTTTTTTAATTAAATTCAAACTCAGTTCGATGTTTCTATTAGAGTTTTGCGTAGTGATAATGGTCGTGAATATCTTTCTCATTCTTTTAAACAATTCATGGTTTCTCACGGTATTTTGCATCAAACTTCTTGTGCTTATACATCTCAAAAAAATGGTGTAGCTAAACGTAAAAATAGACATCTTATTGAAACAACTCGCACACTTTTAATTCATGAAGATGTTCCTCAACATTTTTGGGGTGATGCTCTTCTTACTGCATGTTATCTCATTAATCGCATGCCTTCTTCGGTTTTAGATAATAAAATACCTCATTCCATTTTATTCCCTCATGAACCACTTCATTCTTTACCTCTGAAAGTTTTCGGGTCTACATGTTTTGTTCATAATTTCAGTTCTGGTCTTGACAAGATTTCTCCTAGATCACATAAATGTGTTTTCTTAGGGTTTACAAGATCACAAAAAGGATACAAATGTTTTTCTCCTTCTCTTAACCGTTATTTTGTGTCAAAAGATGTCACCTTTGATGAGTTGTCTCTTTATTTTAAAAGTCAATCTTCACCTCTGTCTCCATCTAATCTTGTCAACACTCCTAATACATTTAATGTTCCCGTTGTTTGTGACCCTCTAACCGTGTCTTCTTCACCATTAGTTTTCGCTCCGCAGATCGCCTTCTTCTCCACTCGCCTCTTCGATTTATAGTTCTCGAAACCAATCACAACCACCACCATGTGACTCTACTCAAGTTCCAACTACTCTGTCTCCTCCGGATCTGACACATGAGTCTGACCTTCCCATTGCCCTCCGAAAAGGTATTCGTTCTACACGTAATCCTTCTCCCTATTATATTGCTTTGAGTTATCATCGACTGTCATTACCTTTTTATACATGTCTTTCCTCTATTTCTTCTGTGACCATTCCAAAAATTGTCCGTGAAGCTTTAGCCCATCCTGGTTGGCGTCAGGCCATGTTAGATGAACTAAGTGCTCTTCATAATAGTGGAACTTGGGAATTGGTCCCGTTACCGTCTGGGAAATCTGTTGTTGGTTGCAGGTGGGTATTTGCTATCAAAGTTGGACCTGATGGTACTATTGATCGCCTCAAAGCTCGTCTTGTGGCTAAAGGTTATACTCAAATTTTTGGGTTGGATTATGGAGATACATTTTCCCCTGTGGCAAAGATGGCTTCTGTTCGTTTATTTATCGCCATGGCTGCTCTTCAACAATGGTCTCTTTATCAACTGGATGTTAAAAATGCTTTTCTTAATGGTGATTTGCAAGAAGAAATATATATGGAGCAACCTCCTGGGTTTGTTGCTCAGGGGGAGTCTTCTGGGATGGTATGTCATCTTTGCAAATCCCTATATGGCATAAAACAGTCTCCTAGGGCTTGGTTTGGAAAGTTTAGCAAGGTTGTTCAACAATTTGGTATGACTCGAGTGCTGGATGTGTTTACTTGATAGTATATGTTGATGATATCGTTCTTACAGGTAGTGACAACCATGGCATCTCTCAGTTGAAACAACATCTCTGTCACCATTTTCAGACCAAAGATCTTGGCAAACTTAGATATTTCTTGGGTATTGAGGTGGCACAGTCCAATGATGGTATTGTTATATCTCGGAGGAAGTATGCCATAGATATTTTGGAGGAAACTGGGTTGATGAGTTCAAAGTCTCGTTGATACACCCATGGATCCCAATACTAAACTTCTACCAAATCGGGGGAACTTATATCCGATCTTGAGCAAGATAGAAGATTGGTTAGAAAATTGAATTATCTTACAGTTACTCGTCCCGACATTTCCTTTGCAGTCAATGTGGTAAGTCAATTTCTTAATTCACCATGTGAAGATCATTGGAATGCGATCATTCGTATCTTGAAGTATATTAAAGGATCTCCTGGAAAAGGATTGTTATATGGTTCTAATAACCATACAAGAGTTGTTTGCTACTCGAGATGTCGATTGGGCAGGATCTCCTTCGGATAGAAGATCTACATCCTGGATATTGTGTCTCCATTGGTGGTAACTTGATCTCATGGAAAAGTAAGAAACAAAGTGTTGTGGCAAGATCCAGTGCGTAGCGGAATATAGAGTTATGACCTCAGCCTTCTTGTGAACTTGTTTGGCTCAAGCAATTGCTTAGAGAGTTACAATTTGGAGATGTCACTCAAATGACACTTGTGTGTGACAATCGAGCGCTCTTCATATTAGTTCTAATCCTCGTCTTTCATGAGAGGACCAAACACATTGAGATTGACTCGTCATTTTATTCGAGAAAAGATTATGTCCGGAGATATCAAGACCGAGTTTGTTAACTCAAGTGATCAGCTAACGGATATTTTTACTAAATCTTTACTGAGTCCTAGAATTGATTATATTTGTAACAAGCTTGGCACATACGATTTGTATGCTCCAGCTTGAGGGGAAGTGTTATATATTGTTTAGATATTATTTGATATTGTTAAGATATTGTTAGATATTGGTAACCACAATATCAAACAATATCTTCTCGTTTATTCTCGTTACTTTTAGTTACTCTTTTAGTTATATCTCTCTACTATAAATAGACCACCCTATGTGTGATTTATACACAAGGGAAATTAATTTCAAACCCTATTTTCTCTATATTCAACAGCTTTTAATCCTTTTTCTAATATTTGTTTTTAAAAATATAATATTATTTTTAATATTTTATAGATTTTATATTTATATATTTATAAAAGTAGTTGGATTAAATTTATTATCCACTCATATATTATTATACATTATTAGCGTAATTTTAGTTTAATTAAAAATTAGAATACAAATATACTATACTATACTAATATACCATTATATTATTTTCATTGTATATAAATTACAAAATTAATAATTTGTATACTATACTATACTAATATATTATTTGTATACTATACTAATAGTATAATATACTATATTATAATATTATTTGTATACAAAACTAATATCTTTATATCTTTATATATAAATATATAAATATGAAAAAATATAAATATATGTAAAAATATAAAGATATAAATATATAAAGATATAAATATATGTAAAAATATAAAGATATAAAGATATAAATATATAAATATGTAAAGATATAAATATAAATATTTAATATTTTGTATATGTAAATATAATTTATATATATTTTTAAACCTTTTTCTAATATTATTTTTTAAAAATAAAATATTATTTTAAAATTTAATATTTAAATTTTTAATTTTTTCTTAAATATATAAATATATAAAGATATAAATAAATATATTAATATATTAATATATAAATATATAAATATGTAAATATATAAATATATAAATATATAAATATATAAATATATAAATATGTCAATATATCAATATTTAAATATATATTAAAATATATAAATATATTTGTATTTATAGGTTTTATAAATATATAAAGATATAAATATATGGAAGGATATAAAGATATAAATATATGTAAAGATATAAAGATATAAAATATAAATATATAAATATGTAAAGATATAAATATATATCTTTAATATTTTGTACATGTAAATATAATTTATATATATTTTTAAATCTTTTTCTAATATTTATTTTTAAAAATATAATATTATTTTTAAAATTTAATATTTAATTTTTTTTTCAAATATATAAATATATAAAGATATAAATGTATAAGGATATAAATAAATATATAAATATATCAAAATATAAATATTTAAATATATTAATATATAAATATATAAATATATAAATATATATATATATATATATATATATATATAAATATATCAATATTATCCCCTCATATATTATTATACATTATTAGCGTAATTTTAGTTTAATTAAAAATTAGAATACAAATATATTATATTATATTAATATACCATTAAGTTATAATATTTGTAATTTATTTTTATTGTGTATAAATTACAAAACTAATAATTTAAAAAAATTTAATGATAATTTTTTTAATTTATATATTACAAAATATTTTTTAATACTTTAACAAATATAACTTATATCAATATATCAATATTTAAATATATATTAAAATATATAAATATATTTGTATTTATAGGTTTTATAAATATATAAAGATATAAATATATAAAGATATAAAGATATAAATATATGGAAAGATATAAAGATATAAATATATGTAAAGATATAAAGATATAAAATATAAAGATATAAATATATAAATATGTAAAGATATAAATATATATCTTTAATATTTTGTACATGTAAATATAATTTATATATATTTTTAAATCTTTTTCTAATATTTATTTTTAAAAATATAATATTATTTTTAAAATTTAATATTTAAATTTTTTTTCAAATATATAAATATATAAAGATATAAATGTATAAGGATATAAATAAATATATAAATATATCAAAATATAAATATTTAAATATATTAATATATAAATATATAAATATATAAATATATATATATATATATATATATATATAAATATATCAATATTATCCCCTCATATATTATTATACATTATTAGCGTAATTTTAGTTTAATTAAAAATTAGAATACAAATATATTATATTATATTAATATACCATTAAGTTATAATATTTGTAATTTATTTTTATTGTGTATAAATTACAAAACTAATAATTTTTAAAAAATTTAATGATAATTTTTTTAATTTATATATTACAAAATATTTTTTAATACTTTAACAAATATAACTTTTTTAAAATATTTTCATAAATTTAAAGTATACTTTTTAATATTTTTTTAAATGTGGATATCTTTAATATTTTGTACATATAAATATAATTTATATATGTTTTTAAACCTTTTTCTAATATTTGTTTTTAAAAATATACTATCATTTTTAATATTTTATAGATTTTATATTTATATATTTATAAAAGTAATTGGATTAAATTTATTATCCTCTCATATATTATTATACATTATTAGCATAATTTTAATTTAATTAAAAATTAGAATACAAATATACTATACTATACTAATATACCATTATATTATTTTCATTGTATATAAATTACAAAATTAATAATTTGTATACTATACTATACTAATATATAATTTGTATACTATACTAATAGTATAATATACTATATTATAATATTATTTGTATACAAAACTAATATCTTTATATATAAATATATAAATATGGAAAGATATAAATATATGTAAAAATATAAATATATCAATGTATAAATATATCAATATTTAAATATATATTAAAATATATAAATATATTTTTATTTATACATTTTATATTTATATATTTATACTGGATATACATTTATTTGTATATAAATATAATTTATTTGTAAGTTATTATTAAAAAATCTTAGTAACTCAGTAGTTGTAGTTTCAACCTCTAACTCTAAGGTATCGAGTTTGAATCCCGACAATGACAATAAATACAAGTAATAAGTTAAATTTCTAAAAAATATAATATGAAAAGAGGTAGGAGAAATAAATAATAAATATAAAAGATATCCACAGTAATTAAATTTCTTGACTAAGAAGATGCATATTCTAATAGGTAAAGAAGACTTTGATACCATAAAATAAATTGAGATTATTTGAGAAAAAATATAAATATATATAATAGTAAAACAATAGTAGTGAGGACATCTATTGCATTTTGCACTACTACAAATAAAGCTTTCAACGTCGGTTCGGAAGGCTTTCAACGTCGGCTTAATAACCGAAGTTGTATCAGGCGACGTTGTCTAAAGTGCACTTTAGATAGCGGTTCCCTTATAACCGCTATCTAAAGTCGACTTTCAACGTCGGTTTATTTGAACCGACGTTGAAAGTATGATTTTTTAAATTAATTTTTATTTATTTACAACCCCTTTACCCCCTTTTATTTATCTAGAAGTCTACCCTCTCTTCATATTATATTTTTATTAGGTCCTCCATCTCTTTATATTATATTTTTTATAAGTTTTTTAATTTTTAAGAGAATTGTCATTAGCAGGATTCGAACCCAAGATTTTAGAGTTGGAGATCGATACTCCAACCACTAAACTACTTGAATTTTTTGATAATAACATACAAATAAATTATATTTATATACAAATAAATATATATCCGTGTAAATATCACTTGTAGAAATCCAACCCAATGACCTTGAATCTCAAATCCGATTCCAGCTTCGAAGATCTTTAACCCAAGATGCATGACCCGACCTCAAGCTTGAAATCCAACCCAGTGACCTTGAATCTCAAATCCGAGTGACCAAAACACCCAATCAAAACCCAAGCAACTTCGAATCTCAACCCCAGCCTCAACCTCGACGAACTCGAGGCCGAACCCCAACTCGGCGACATCGAACCCCAATGTCAAGCCAAACCCAATTGTCATGCTCGTGAAACCCAACGCAAACCCAGCGGAGCTCGAACCCTAACGCATACCCTAAGTGACGTCGAACTCTAACCTCGAGCCAACCCCCACTTTAATTCGGTCGCAATTAGCGATTGATTGATTGCTCAAGGATGTGTAAAAGATGATATATTCAATGTATGTTAAAAAAGTTCAAGCCAAACTGTTTTTATAGAAGATTTTCAAAACTCGCTGGTTTAATTAATCGGTTAAAAGATTCTTTTAATCGTTAAAAGTGCAGCTTTAATCTGTTAAAACTTCTTTTAATCCATTAATACGTTCTTGATTCTTTAACAGATTTGTTTTAACCGATACTGACAACGTTTATATCAATTAAAACACTTTACAAAAAATCTTCTAAGTTGATTTAATCGATTGTTTCGCGATTCAATCGATTGAAATACTGCAAAACTTTCTAGTAAAACTTTTCAAGTTATTTTAACTGATAAAAACAAGTTTTAATCGATTAAAACGCTTGCAGTAAATTGTTTTAATCGATTGAAACGAGATTTAATCGATTAAAATAGTTCTGATCGGTCATAATCGCATTCTGATCGATCATAATTGAAACAATATAATAGCGGTTCCACCTTAACCGCTATCTAAAATGTTTTTCGCTTGAGCGACACTCTTCTCGCTCGAGCGAAACGCCCCTGCACAAAATTGGCATTCTCGGTTGTATTTCGCTTGAGCGACACAACTCTCGCTTGAGCGAAACGCCTCGCACAAAATTGGCATTCTCGGTTGTATTTCGCTTGAGCGACACTACTCTCGCTCGAGCGAAATAAGATTCTGATCGATCATAACTTGAAATGATCGATCATACTTGAGAGGATATAATAGCGGTTCCCTTAGAACCGCTTATCTAAAGTGCACTTTAGATAGCGGTTCCCATATAACCGCTATCTAAAGTGTGTGAGTTTTTGTGGGGAAGAAAATCAATATATTGCTTAGGGGGTTTCAACGTCGGTTATACCCACACCCGACGTTGAAAGCCCATGCAGAAGGGTTTTCAACGTCGGGTGAGGGCATAACCGACGTTGAAAGCCTACTTTCCACGTCGGGCATGCTAAAACGACGTAGAATGTGTTAAAATTCGACTTTCGACGTCGGTTGTTGACCAACCGACGTTGAAAGCATATTCAACGTCGGCTAAGATATAACCGACGTTAAACAGCGACGTTGAAAGTATATTTTCTAGTAGTGTTGAATTATATAAGGATTACAACTATGTAATAACAATTCAAAAAAAATTAAATATTATGATTATGATTACTAAATTTGAGTTTTCTCATTTGAATTGTTGAATATAGAAGAAATAGAGTTTGTGATTAATCTCCCTTGTGTATAAATCACACATAGGGTAGTCTATTTATAGTAGAGAGATACAACTAAAAGAGTAACTGAAAGTAACAGAATAAACAGAAGATATTGTTTGATATTATGGTTAATATCTAATAATATCTTAACAATATTAAATAATATCTAAATAATATCTAACACTCCCCCTCAAGCTGGAGCATACAAATCGTATGTACCAAGCTTGTTACAAATATAATCAATTCTAAGACCCCGTAAAGATTTAGTAAAAATATTTGTTAACTGATCACTTGAGTTAACAAACTCAGTCTTGATGTCTCCAGACATAATCTTTTCTCGAATGAAATGACAGTCAATCTCAATGTGTTTGGTCCTCTCATGAAAGACAGGATTAAAACTAATATGAAGAACATAAAAATATCTGCTAACTGATCACTTGAGTTAACAAACTTAGTCTTGATGTCTCCAGACATAATCTTTTCTCGAATGAAATGACAGTCAATCTCAATGTGTTTGGTCCTCTCATGAAAGACAGGATTAAAACTAATATGAAGAGCAGTCTGATTGTCACACACAAGTGACATTTGAGTGGCATCTCCAAATTGTAACTCTCTAAGCAATTGCTTGAGCCAAACAAGTTCACAAGCAGCTGAGGCCATAACTCTATATTCTGCTTCTGCACTAGATCTTGCCACAACACTTTGTTTCTTACTTTTCCATGAGACCAAGTTACCACCAATGGAGACACAATATCCAGATGTAGATCTTTTATCCGAAGGAGATCCTGCCCAATCAACATCTGAGTAGCAAACAACTCTTGTATGGTTATTAGAATCATATAACAATCATTTTCCAAGAGATCCTTTAATATACTTTAAGATACGAATGACTGCATTCTAATGATCTTCACATGGGGAATTAAGAAATTGGTTTACCACACTGACTGCAAAGGAAATGTCAGGACGAGTAACTGTAAGATAATTCAATTTTCCAACCAATCTTCTATACTGCTCAGGTATAAGCTCCCCCTGATTTGGTAAAAGTTTAGTATTGGGATCCATGGGCGTATCAACAGACTTTGAATTCATCAACCCAGTTTCCTCTAAAATATCCATGACATACTTCCTCTGAGATATAACAATACCATCATTGGATTGTGCCACCTCAATACCCAAGAAATATCTAAGTTTGCCAAGATCTTTGGTCTGAAAATGGTGACAGAGATGTTGTTTCAACTGAGAGATGTCATGGTTGTCACTACCTGTAAGAACGATGTCATCAACATATACTATCAAGTAAACACATCCAGCACTTGAGTGTCGATAAAAGACAGAGTGATCTGTTTTACACCGAGTCATACCAAATTGTTGAACAACCTTGCTAAACTTTCCAAACCAGGCCCTAGGAGACTGTTTTAGGCCATATAGGGATTTGCGAAGACGACATACCATCCCAGAAGACTCCCCCTGAGCAACAAACCCAGGAGGTTGCTTCATATAGATTTCTTCTTGCAAATCACCATTGAGGAAAACATTTTTAACATCTAGTTGATAAAGAGGTCATTGTTGAAGAGCGGCCATGGCGATAAATAAACGAACATAAGTCATTTTTGCCACAGGGGAAAATGTATCTCCATAATCCAACCCAAAAATTTGAGTATAACCTTTGGCCACAAGACGAGCTTTGAGGCGATCAATAGTACCATCAGGTCCAACTTTGATAGCAAACATCCACCTGCAACCAACAACAGATTTCACAGACGGTAACGAGACCAATTCCCAAGTTCCACTATTATGAAGAGCACTTAGTTCATCTAACATGGCTTGACGCCAACCAGGATGGGCTAAAGCTTCACGGACAGTTTTTGGAATGGTCACAGAAGAAAGAGAGGAAAGACATGTATAAAAAGGTAATAACAGTCGATGATAACTCAAACCAATATAATGAGGAGACAGATTACGTGTAGAACGGATACCTTTTCGGAGGGCAATGGGAATGTCAGACTCAGGTGTCACATCCGAAGGAGACAGAGTAGTTGGCACTTGAGTAGAGTCACATGGTGGTGGTTGTGATTGGTTTCGACAACTATAAACCTGAAGAGGCAGTGAAGAAGAAGCTGACTGCGGAGTAGAATCTAATGGTGAAGAAGACACAGTTAGAGGGTCACAAACAACAGGAACATTAAATGTACTAGGAGTGTTGACAAGATTGGATGGAGACAGAGGTGAAGATTGACTTTTAAAATAAAAAGAGAACTCATCAAAGGTGACATCTCGCAGACACAAAATAACGGTTAAGAGAAGGAGAAAAACATTTGTATCCTTTTTGTGATCTTGTAAACCCTAAGAAAACACATTTATGTGATCTAGGAGAAAGCTTGTCAAGACTAGAACTAAAATTATGAACAAAACATGTAGACTCGAAAACTTTTAGAGGTAAGGGATGAAGTGGTTCATGAGGGAATAAAATGGAATGAGGTATTTTATTATCTAGAACCAAAGATAGCATGCGATTAACAAGATAACATGCAGTAAGAAGAGCATCACCCCAAAAATGCTGAGGAACCTCTCCATGAATTAAAAGAGTGCGAGTTGTTTCAATAAGATGTTTATTTTTACGTTCAGCTACATCATTTTGTTGAGGTGTATAAGCACAAGAAGTTTGATGCAAAATACCATGAGAAGCCATGAATTGTTTAAAAGAATGAGAAAGATATTCACGACCATTATCACTGCGCAAAACTCTAATAGAAACACCGAACTGAGTTTGAATTTCATTGAAAAAAGTTTGAAAGATATGAAATAATTCAGAACGATTTTTCATCAAAAATTACCAAGTGCATCTGGAATAATCATCATTGAAAGTAACAAAGTATTGAAAACCTACAGTAGACTTAACGTGGCTAGGTCCCCAAATGTCAGAGTAAACCACGGCAAAAGGGGACGAAGCACCACGTGTGACACTACGAGGAAAGGAAGTACGACTATGCTTGCCTAATTGACACGACTCACATGCCAAACTAGACAATTTAGATAAGGCAGGGACAAGTTGTTGTAACTTGGCAAGACTTGGATGACCTAACTGAGCATGGAGAAGAGAGGAGACTTTATAACCGCACCAACATGTGTAAAGGGACGAAGATGATAAAGACCATGAGACTCACATCCTATGCCAATCACCTGTTTCGAACTCCGGTCCTATAAACACACGTAATTGTTGGTAAAAGAAATAACACAATCAAGAAAACGAGTTAGACGATCGATGGATAACAGGTTAAAAGGAGACCCAAGGACATAAAGAACATTATCAATGGTTAAAGAAGGGAAAAGTTTAACAGCTTCCAACACCATGAGATGATACTCTAGAGCCATCGACTAGTGTAACAAAAGGTAAAGGATCAGGAGAGGATAAAGAGGAGAACAAAGATTTGTTACCAAGTAATATGATCGAGTGGCTCTGAATCAAAAACCCAAGGACCGAAGAAGATTGGGTCGGACCAAGCAAAAGATGTACCTGTGTGTGCGACAGACACAGTGGAACTAGAAGACTGTTGATCCTTATACCATTTGAGAAATTTGTTGAACATAGCAGGTGTGTCTGATGAAATAGAAGAAGGAGGATCCTTAGCAGATAAAGGTGGGGAAAGATCAGTCTGAGCAACTGCAGTAGATCGAGTAGGACGACCATGTAATGCATAACACTTGTCAATCTTGTGACCTAGTTTGCCACAATGTTCACACTCATGTAATGCATAACACTGGTCAATCTTGTGACCTAGCTTGCCACAATGTTCACACTTAGGACGCCCTTTTCCCTGTTTGCGAGAGCGAGTTCGATCATCACGGTGAGATACCAATGCAGAAGAATCATTAACAGAAGCATGTGTGTCAGGGTTGGGTTTTGCTGGTATACGCAAAAGAGTGGAGCAGGTCGATGTCAAGGTGGGGACAACCGGAAAACCCAAAATCTGATCACGAATATGTGAATATTGATCAGCAAGTCCGTGTAATGCCCCTATCATGAAGAACTTTGATCGTTGTCCTATCTCGGTGGCAGGGTCGGGGGAAGGAGGCAATAACTCATTGAACTCATGAAAAAGAGCATGAATTTTGCCCATATAATCAGTCATAGAATCTTGATGTTTAGAGACAATAACATCTACAAATTTAGAACAAACATCATAGAGACATTGAGTATCATTGGTGTATAATAACTTGGCATGTTCCCAGATTTTGGCACATGTTTTGTAGGAACGAAAAAATTGTTTTAACGAACGATCAAGAGTACCCTTGAGAACCACGCATAATTGAGCATCAATGGTGTCCCAACGGTCTTCCTCACCAGGAGTGAGAGTAGGTGCTTTCGGGGCAAGATGATCAAGATACTTCTGACTCTTAAGCCATAATATGACGTCTGATGACCATGTGGCATAATTAGGGCCAGTTAACTTGTCAATGGATAAGTGCACATACATAGTTAGTGTAGATGGAAGGATCAGACGCAGAACTCATAAAGGGCGGAGGCGATAGTGACAGCGGCGTGAACCAATACACCAGGTAAGTTTCCAGGAAAGAGAGGTGGGTCACTAATGGACACGCTTAAATACCAAGTCTTTCCTTGTCAGAACTTTCCTAGACATGCACTTTCACACTACCAAATAACCGACAATGATAGCGCATGGTGGCGGTCAATAGTGGTGGCTTCAATAGTGGTCAAAGGCAAAAAAAGTTCAAAATAACCTTAAGCTCTAGATACCATGTTGAATATAGAAGAAATAGAGTTTGAGATTAATCTCCTCTGTGTATAAAGCACACATAGTAGTAGTCTATTTATAGTAGAGAGATACAACTAAAAGAGTAATCGAAAGTAACAGAATAAACAGAAGATATTGTTTGATATTATGGTTAATATCTAACAATATCTTAACAATATTAAATAATATCTAAACAATATCTAACATGAACAAATGTATGCACCAATGTGAAATTATATGCAATTATTATTATTTTTTTATAAAGAAACTAATAAAAAATAAAAATTGTCCGAGACAATAAAAATCATTTTGTTCATTCTCTTTTAGGTTATCTACGTTTAAGTTAATATGAAAAAAAGGAGAATATAAAGATAAAAAAGAAGTTTTTGAATGAAATTAAGATATAAAGAATAAAGTGATTTTATTTATAGGTATTTTATGAATATATTTTATAAAAAAATTATCTTTGTTTTAATGTTAATTATTGACTCTTTAATACAATATTATGTGTGATTATGTAATAATATTTTTGTTATACAAAATATAATTCAAATAAGCATTCTTGTTAAAAATGTCTTTAAATAATATAATATAAAATCTAATAAATCAAATAATATTAACATTACATATTAAATGATATTTATTATATCACTGTAGTTTATCTAATTTATTTCTTCTTTATTTTTGAAAAGATTATATAGAA
This sequence comes from Sphenostylis stenocarpa, assembly GCA_963425845.1. Classification (NCBI taxonomy): domain Eukaryota; kingdom Viridiplantae; phylum Streptophyta; class Magnoliopsida; order Fabales; family Fabaceae; genus Sphenostylis; species Sphenostylis stenocarpa. The sequence goes on along the minus strand of OY731403.1, from coordinate 15,920,713 downwards.
AATTTTAATAAATAATATTTATTGAAATTATAAATATCCTTATCTTTATTTTCATTTTCATTGTGTTTTATTCATGATTGAATATTTTTTTTAAATATTAAAAAATATATGGTTTAAACTTAAACAAGGAGTTAATCCTAATCAATATATCATTTATACTACATTCTATGTAATACCTTAAAATATAGTTATTTATATATTAATCTTTAAAATAAGAAATTTTTATCTGTTTTTTTATTTAGCACTCATCAAAACACACCCTAATAATCTTTAAAATAAGAATTTTTTTATCTGTTTTTTTTTTTTGGAACTCATCAAAACACACCCTTAGAATAATATTTTCACCAAAATTAAAAACAACTTGTAAAAGGGTGTTTGCGCATCCGGGGAATCGAACCCCGGTCAGTACCGTGGGAGGGTACTATGATACCACTACACCAGATGCGCTTCTGAAAGATCTTTTAATTTATAAAATAGAAATATGACATAATTGGTGATTGTTTTAGGTTGGGGACTATGTCCATCTTTATTTAAACAAATATTCTCCACCCAATAATTCTTTTCCTTTTCAACCGTACAAACTCCCACCCATTCTTTTCGCAGTCTGAGTTGTATGTCCCGCACTTTCAATTCTAAGAGTTTAAACTAATTTGATCTTTAGTTTATAATGTTTTAAAATATCTATAAAATCCCTTTTTTAAATATAAGATATTAATTATTATTCGTTTTAATAGAAGATTAAGTGATATAAGTGATTAAGAGATATAAGTAGAGCGAGTTTGGAACAAATCTGAAACGGACTATAACTCTAAAACATATAATATTTCAAACATAAAAATTAATACGAGAATTAACCGTAACGATATTATCATGTCTTTTTATACGTTTTTAATTAATTAAAAAATTTAATTAACATGAATTTTGCATTTTTTTTATTTTTTTACCTATTTTATCTAATTATTAACACGTATCTTAAACTCAAAAATATATAATTTTATTTACATTTTTGTAAAACATCATCGTTTTGTTACTAATGTAATAGTAAAATACGTAAAACTAAAAAATATATAATAGTGAAATGTTAAAAAAAGAAAGGTATAAAAAAATAAAAGAAGTTAATGGTAATATATGAGAAAAAAATAATGATAAAATGAACAAAATTATGATAAATGATATAACAGTGATTAAACTAATAAATTTTAAGAAAAATTTTATATGAGTTGACAAATTTATCGTAGATGATTGTGTGTAAATTCCATCAAAAAATCGTGCCCAATCTACTTTTTCTTAATTTATATTTGTTGTTATTGTAAATAATTTTATGTAGAAGTAACAAAAAAAGTTATTAAATAGTTAAATAATAAAATCTTATTAAACTTTCGTGCAAAATATTTTTCATGATAATGCGTATAAATCAAATTCTACTTTTTACATACATTGTGTATAAAAGAAGAGAATAAAAAAATATAATATATTAATCATTGTTATATAAAAATTAAAAATTTATTATGAAAAAATTATATAAACAACTCCATCATGGAAATATTATTTCACTAATCACTAGATCAAATCCTATCCGAGAGAATTGATGCTTCATTCCTTATGTTTAGTACTTTATTCTCAAAATAATATATGTAAGAGTCCCTCATTTAATCTTTTATTTTAATCAAAGTCAATCTCAAACCTAATTAACAACATATATTAAGAAGTTAATCGTTTTGTGTTAGCTTTAATCTTATTCTTTTCTATCCTAAATTTCCCCATTCATTCTCTCTCCGTTTAGGAAAATTATGATACATTTGAAAAAAACAAATAAAACCAATTAGGTCTAGTTTTGTTAGTTTTTAATATTCATACTAGAGTGGAATTTATTTGATAATACAATAAGTTAGGATAATCATATTATCTTATTAATTATAATTAATTATTTAATAAATTAATAAGTATTAAATAATATATATTTTATTCTAAAAAGAATTGAGTTAAAAAGTATTAAATAATAAAATCATTATTGATCGATATGTTGGTAGGTAATTTATCATCTTTATTGTTATCCCTCTTTAATACTCCATTTTTTCTAAAACTATCATTTTGTTGAGAAAAAAATATTTTTAAATATATAAACCATTTGTTAACTTGAATATATATTAAAAGTACTGCATAATCTTTATCATTATTCTCATACAAATCACAACAATCTTTATATTAGTTCTACCACACCATCATTAACTTTGGCTATTTTCATCATCATAATTATTATCAAATTATATTATATATTATTATTATTATTGAGAATTTAATTAAATTTATATTTTTTTATTTAACCTACCCTATTTTTAAAATTTTAGTAATTATAAAACTAGATTCTAGACCATCAAAATCTTTCATATACTCAATTCTGGTCTAGGTTGCATCCAGTCATAGGTTTTTAGGGTTACATCGGGTTCTAACAGACGAAGTAAATAAAACTCATGAAGAAAAATAAGTGTTGTGTACACTTATAAATCCGGTCATAGGGTTCTAATAAATGAAGTAAATAAAACTCATAACGAAAAATAAGTGTTGTGTATCCTTATAGGTATGATATCACTAAAAAAATTAAGATCAATAATAAAACATTCTATTAATCTTAACGATATTATTAATAAACATAATATCGGACACCCTCAACTACAAAAAATAACCACTATCACATTTAATTAACAAAATTGAGGCTTGTATGGAAAAAAATCGTGGAAATTCTTATCTTTATATCATTATTAATAATGAAAAAAAAAAGTGGTACATTTTAAAATGAATTTTGTGAAATCTTTATATGTATTACTTTAACCTCACACCTACGCATACTACTAACAATATATATATTTAAAAAAAAAAAATCTTGGGAATTCAAATACCTTACAATCCTCTGTAATAAAACATAATAATGTGATAATTAAATGTAAAATAACTAATACCTCGTACAAGAAGACTATTCAACTATAAAACATGAAAATAATTAATATAAAGGTAAAGTATTTATTTAAGCTACAATATTTTGATAATCCTTGTCGCTTTCCAAATCTGATTCGGTCTAAAATATTTTAATTAAAAACAATAAGAAACTCTATTAACATCACAATATGAATAATATATATATATATATATATATATATATATATATATATATATATATATATTTCATCAAGGAATTGTTGATTTTGGAACATTCGGTCATGATTTAGTTACTAAAAAAACATTTTGATAAATAAAAAATAAAAATATATATAAATTATTATTACTTCAACGTGAGATTTATAAATGTACGAAACACCAAGAGATTCACAAATTTAAATGATGAACTTTGGATTATGCTTAGTACACCCACCTACCATATGTGTGATAGTGTTATTAAGAAAGCAACCTATTATATGACGCAAAGCCCTAGCCAGCAACTAGTAGAACCCTTCTTTTAAAAGGAGAGGCTAATATGGAAAGATACATGGGAATGATGCGATAGGTGCTAGTATCTTGTTTTGTTAAATATAGGTCTAGGATTTTGGCTTTTCTATGTGGCAATCACATGGGCTTGCTGTAAACCTGTGTTGTGGGGGGTGTTTTCCATCTGCTGTGGAGCCAACCCTTTGTGATTCTCAGTATGTTGTTACATGGGATTAAAGAACCAGCATGTATACAAAGGTTAAGCATATGTTCTCCCAATAACTTTATTGCACCAATAAATGTTGACATAGCTTCTCAAGAAAGCTCACATGTGATGTGAGTTGTTCAAATTACCAAGTTCTGGTGCCACCTCAACTGGTTTTGGTTGTGTTGTCTGCTACCTAGGGTTGCTGATAGTAATAATAAAGCAGGATATGATTTTCATTTACTTTCTCTACGTACAAGTTTTTTAGATGACTAACTGGGAAGAATCTTACAAATTTGGTGCCTATCAGGTGCATCCACTGGGAATTTAGAGAACAAATTATTTATACTGAGTTTGCATTTATAGGAGAGTTCAACTATATGCAGTTATATATCAACTAATTGACGGAACATTAGAAATTGAAAACTCTCACGTGGTCCAATCGGCACCCAAGGGAATTTAAGCTAAATTGACCAAAGGAGAAGCCACCATCAAAATCTTTGTCACAGTATATGGCAAATTTAATTAGAGTTTGGTGAGTGTAGCTAGGCATCGTAGTCACAGGACCGTGTGGCACGAGGAGTAGATGGCTATTTGATGCAGAGTCATGACCAAGGTGTTGGGTTAAAGAGAATGTGTGTCCCAAAGTCCTACAACTTTGATTTGGTTGGAATCTAGCTCCACTTTTATTCACTCTCAGCAACAACAACTTGTGCTCATGCCCATTTCCCCATCTTCCAGAAAATTCCACTACTGTGATCCTTCAGTTTCAAAAGAATTAATATAAAATATAAAAGACTAACATCTGAAGAATGGAGTCAAAGATAGCACTTGATGAATCAGGTACATGTCTTACTAGAGTTAAAAGCCATACAATATTACAGGTTCAAATTTATGTGTTACATATCTTGTATCATTCCAGTGGTGGAATATTATTCTTATACCTTTTTTGTTTCCATGGATCATTAGCCACAAGGGAATAAGTGCAGATATCAATTACAGTAGCTAGTGTAAACCAGCTACCTACCTAATCCATTCCCTATATAGCTGGAAAGAAAGCTGCAAACGGATATTGTTCATATGAATATGGTCATTTTCACAAGGATTTGGGTTGATGGGGGAGAAAAAGTATATTATTCTTTGTTATAATCCATTGACCTCATGTCCAATAAATTGTGTAATTTCTCTTACAGTCCCATAAATTTTTTAATTTTTTCTTGCATCATCTTTTTCTTTATTCTGTAAATCATGTAATATGATTTGAAGGATGGCGATTGAACAATCAAAACTTAAGCAAACATAAACCCTTATATTACAGGAAATAACAATTAGCATAAGTTAGGCAACAAAAAGAAATGCATGGAAAATCTCCCACACAGACATGGAATTCTAATGAAAATCAAAGTTTATTTTCCAACCCTAACTATCAGAATAAATAGAGAAAAATTCCTTTCATCTTGGGTCCCCACCCCCACTATGTTCATGATATCCTCCCCACAAACCATTGAAAAACCTTTTTCAAAGAGCATATTGCTCACTTGAGTCTACCGTGCATAAGCATCCTCCTTTCTTCTTTGAGAAATTTATTCCACACCCACATTCAAGTCTAAATGACATTTTTCCACTTTCTCCCACACACAATTTTTTCTTCACCAATAGTTAATGTTACAAATTTGTGATACTAGGGTTAGTATATTAGTTTTGGCCCCATTAAATTAATAATGAGCTTAAATTGCTATATTTTCATGTGCAAATGTGCTCCCAACTATCTTTCTATAAATTATACTTCCACAACTATTCTCTTAAATATATATATATATATATATATATATATATATATATATATATATATTCACACCAAGTTCATATATTATTCTATTAACTGTGATTTTGTTTCTAGAATAAGTTTCTCTTATAAAACAAAGATTCTCTTAAGGTGGGGTAGCAAAACTTTGGATCCGCAAATGGTTAAGGGAATCAGGATTCCCCCAATCCGATTAAGACCAAAGGGTGATTAAATGAGTCCCCAAACACCCCCTTCTTCCAAGCATATAAAGCTAATAGCTAGGGTACTCTCCCTGTGGGTCCCACCTTAGCTGTACTCACATCCAAACATCCCCCTACTCTATATATTGTCTTTATCACCACTATATAGAGTTTTTATTGCATATTTGTACATTATATTTTTGTGAAAATAAAAACAAAAAACAAAATCAAAATCCCATCTTACCCATTACTTCATTTCACTACTATATATAGATATCAAGACCATACTTCCCTCTCCATCTTGCATTGCACACTACTTGTTAAGCACTCAAAAAAACTCACACTTTGTTTGTTCTTCTTCAACCAGTTATTGTTTCAGTCTAAGAATGTCTGGGGTTTGGGTTTTCAAGAACGGTGTGGTGAGGCTAGTGGAGAACCCTGGCTCTGAGCGCAAGGTGTTGGTTCACTCTGCAAGCAATGAAATCATCAGTTCCTACGCAGTGCTAGAGCACAAGTTGAGTTCACTCGGGTGGGAACGTTACTATGATGACCCTGATTTGCTTCAGTTCCACAAACGCTCCACCGTGCACCTAATCTCCCTCCCAAGGGATTTCAGCAAGTTCAGGTCCATGCACATGTATGACATAGTCGTCAAGAACAAGAACTACTTCGAAGTTAGAGACATGTGAGGGTGTCGAAAACCATCATGCTCTCTCCTTCTCGTGTCTCACTCTTTCTGTACCCTACAAAATTGAATTCTTGGGAGGGAAAATTTCTTTCTTGATTTTCTGATTTATATGTGTTGCTGGTTTGCTTTTGGATTTGTGACCTGTGTCTAAAGGTTGGGGACATTAATTTGTGTATTCTGTATATGAGTCTCGGGTATGATTAATATCCGGATGTATAGAGTTATGGTCCAAAGCCTGAGGAGTGGATTTGTTTGTCTTGATGTAAATCTTTGTAATCATTCTAATCAAACTTGAGTTTTCCCATATATTCACATTGAGATTTGCGTTGAGTTCATTTCTGTTGGAAAATAATAGGGGATTGCGTTATGTACTTCTAATTTTCGTTAGAACAGCATATGTATATCTTTGTGACTGTTCTTTTGTTTCATGCAGATTGAAGATCAGAAACAAATTTACATGTGTCTAAACTAGTTATATAATAAATTTTTAACACAAAAAATGATTATTTTTTTTATGTCTTCTAAACTTTTTTAGTTGTAAATAATAAAAGAAAATATTCATTTGTTGCTTTAAAAAAATCTTTAAAAAGTGATAAAATAGTATATTATTTGATGCGTATAAATAGCATGGCAAGAATAAAACTTAAGGGAATGAAGAATGTTTTTGTTTTGTATCCTAATTTATAAAAAAAAAAACTTATATATATTACCAAATCTTTCTTTCCATTCCTCACTCTATATGGAGAGACTACGTGTTGCTTATTTTTATTATTTAGTGTCCAACATTTATCCTTTGTTTTTTATAATTTTGAGAAATTATAAATATTAAAAAAAAATGATGTGAAACAAAGGGGAGAACCTCAAGTAAAAGCATTATCCACTTGAAAATGGCTATGCAACAATATGCATGTGATGGATGACATGGGGAAGTATGGGGGAATGAAAAGTGTCACGTGTGGGGAGGTTCTATTCATGTCAAGTTGACTTCTCCCTCTTGCTCAAGCCGCAATCCATGTAAGCATGATCCTCTGTGTAAGGAAAGGAATACCTCTTTTTTCTTTTTTCATTTTATTAAAAAAAAATCATATTCATTTTTTTTCCTCTTTCTAATGTCATAATTTTGAGGTAAGGATGACATTTCTCATCTCAAAGTTTTTCTTTTAAAATATCATTAAATTAGGGTTTTTAAAATTAGATAGTATTAACCAGTTCAACTTAATCATTGTCTAATTATATATTTAGTTCAAAAAATTAAGCATGACTAATCAACGTCATTATTAATTTTAAAATTAGATTTTAATGGATTATTTTATAGGGAATTTATTTAAATGAATGCGGATGACAATTTTTATAATAATTAATGAATTTTTAATATCTCACCTGTAATATCGGTTTTTTTAGAATCGATATAATATTTAAATATTATACTAATTTTAAAAGGTAATGATATTATATATAATCAATATAATATTTAAATATTAAAGAAAATGATATTATATATATAATAATTGAAATTAAAGAGTCTTTTATGTTAGGATCGAGCGCTACCACTAGGCCAAAAGCTATAGCCATTAGTCGAGCGTAACTCTTTTTACTTTAACGACCCAAGCACCACGATTCAATTGTGACTCGGCCCACTGACCTTCGTCACAGGACAATTGATGCTACCTGCAACAATCTCCCCTCAGCAATTGTCCTACAAGGTATCCCACTCTTGGATTGTGACTTGGCCCACCGGCCTCCGCCACGGGACAATTGTGCAACCTGCAACAATCTCCCCCTCAACAATTGCCCACAGGAATCGAACTCGTGACCTTGGCTCGATACCAATTGTTAGGATCGAGCGCTTACCACTAGGCCAAAAGCTATAGCCATTAGTCGAGGCGCAACTCTTTTTACTTTAACGACCCAAGCGCCACGATTCAATTGTGACTCTGCCACTCGACCTTCGTCACAGGACAATTGATGCTACCTGCAACATTTTATATATTATTATTTTATATTTTTTTATTTTTGTCTTAAAAATTTTTCTCTTGGTATTATCTCAAACCTCGTTTTTTATAAAGATTTTTGTGTTCAAAGCTTCTCCTTTTTTAAATTCTTTTTCAAAATTTATCATCTTTAAAAAAATTTCTTTTAAAACTTCTTCATTTCCAAATATTATTCAATCAACACAATGAAACAAAGTTATTGTACAATTATCCATTTTTTATCAATTACTCTAACGCAAAAAAGAATGAAGATGAAACTTTTTTTATTGTCTAAGACATTGTCACCATTTCTCTATGTCATTGTCATCTTGTGTCTTTCTCTTATTGTCATCCTTATATATATAAGTATATCACTTTTATTTTTTTTACTGATTATATGATAAATTTTATTAAAAATGAATAAAAAATTAACGTTAATATCGTATATTGGTATTAATATTGTTCTGTTATTGTGTGGGAAAGTATAAAAAACAAATAACACTCTATCAGTGATTATGTGTGAAAATGTTGATATTTATAAGTGTGATACATATTAATTAAAAAAAAAAATCGGACATGTAACTTCGATTGTAAAACTAACTGATGTAATATATCACTTTCTATATCGGTTATAGCCTATAATTGATGCAAAAAGTGACATATTACATTATTTTCATTTACAATCAATATTATATATTTACTTTTTACATCGATTGTTAACCGATGTAAAAACTCTCACATCTTTTACATTTGTGACATTTACATCGGTTCAACAATCAATATAAAATTAGAGGTGTTAATATGGATTATAACTCATGAACCAACTCAACTCACTATGGATTTAAATTGGATTGAGTTTGATTTTTTTTTATTTCTACCACTTAACCACAGGTTAAAGGGCTTCAACTCGGATTATAGTGGGTTGACCCGCAACCCCATTCATTTTAAATTTTTAAAGTAATTATAATAATTTAGTAATCCTAATTGATATTATATTGTCTCTCCAGCACTACTTCGTGCTACCGTTATAAGTCAAAATCTCACTCAAGCTTGTCATTCGTTCGTCGTGTCATTGTGTCAGTCTGTTCATTGCATTTGTTGCACCACCATGTTTCAGTCATGTCACAGTATTTGTCGTGTTTCAGTCATGTCACTGAACCACTACCTTTTAGTCGCGCCACAATGTTTTAATTTCATTTATCACGTTTCAGTCGCATAACACTATTTACGGTGTCACCACACCATTGTGTTTCAGTCTCACACTTCAATCGTGCTTATTAAAAAGAAAAAAAATACATAGGTTAGTGAGTCAATCCACCTAACCCATCAATCCGTAGTGAGTTGAGCCGAGTTATTAAAATTCTAGCTCACTATAAAATAAGTTGGATTAAACTCGTCTATTTTGAGCTCCCTTATTTAAAATGCTCAAAATAACCAACGTGAAAACCCAATTTTCTAGTAATTTACTCAACTTTTCTTTCACATATTTGATTATTAAACATCTATTTTTTATTTATTATGTAAATTTGTTTTTTTTAACAAAATACATGTCATGAAATTTTTATTTTAAAAATGAATTTGATCTTTTTGTTATTTTGTTATAATTTTAACATATCAACAAATATACAAAAACTAAAAAAATAATAATAGTAAAATATATAAAAATTAATATTAAAATTCGTAAGATTGTTATAGTTGAATGGCAAAAGATAATGAACACCATTTTTATTAGAAATTAATAAATATCTAATTCAAAGCAGGTTTACCTCTTAGTGTATATTATATTTTGGTCATTGATGGGATCTCCAACAAATTTTTAAATATCTAATTATATTATAACTAAAATATAATTATATATATATATAATTTTTAATGAATATATATTTATAATAAATAGAAAAAAGTAATTAAGAAGAATGTATTTAGAGAAAATAAAAGAAAGATAATAGTGCCAGAAGATTAGTAAAATATTTTTTTAACTAGTTGGGAAGTAATACGTAAAATGCATACTTCAAAAGGTATAAAAGAGTGTATAGAATTAAATTATATATTCTAATTTATAATGCTAAACCATCTATTTTATTTTATTTTATTAAATTACAGCAAATACAAAATTGTATTTATTCAGGTAACACTAATTTAATTCATTGAAATTGATAACTCAAATATATAATTTAATTTAAATTAACTGATGGTAGAAATAAAAATGTAATTTTTAACCATAATTTAAACATAAATTAAAAAAAATTACATTATTCAAGTTTCATGAAAGAAAATTATGAATATAATTGTTTTTATATAGTTTAAAATATTTTTTATTATTCATATTCTCTAATTAAAATTGCACATATATTTAAGTTATATGTGTGTATGCAAATATATTTATAAAATTGTTAATTTTCAAAAGACATTTGTAAATAATTGTAAAATATATATATATATATATATATATATAATAAATATATTTATAAATTATAAAAAAAAAAACAGTTTTTGTTAATGTATAAACTTAAAAAGTAAGAAATTGGTGTAGCAATTAGAATTTTGAATGGAAGGTGTAAAATTGAGAACCATACATTGGTATTCTATATTAAGAGAAAGGTAAAGAAAGAGAGATGAGAATACCATAAAAGAGGATCAAACCCCACACTCGACATGCTCAACCCACCAACACGTGAAAGCATTGCTTTTCAATTGAAGTTTAAGGCGTGCTTTAATTGTATTTATAGTATCTTCTCAAATTGCTTTTCTTTTTTAAAATGTAAGCATCAACTTCTGTCACCGATTAAGGTAATGGATAAAATATGCTTTTGATAATAAAATATGTAATATATTCAAATAATACAAAAATTATGTTAATTTTAAAATGTAATTATCTTTACTTTAATATTTTAATAACTACTAACCCACCTAATAAAATAAAAATAGTTATTATTCTTTTTAAGAATGATGGTATGTTGATTTCATTATTATTATAATATAATATTGATAAGATTAATTTTTATATTTAAAGTTTTATCCATTTTAAAGTTTTAGTCGTCATAGTTTTGTCTTTAAAATACGTTTCGATAGATTAAAAGAAAAGAGTATATATAAATTATTATTAAGCTCAACCTATAAGTAATATGAGACTCATAAATATATCTAAATATAGTTCCAAATCAAAGACTAAAGAATATGAAACTCTATCTGTCCCATGATAGACACCAAATATTCTTACTTCAGTTTTAATAAAATGTAAATATATAAAAGAATATTTAATATATATATATATATATATATATATATATATATATATATATATATTCGAGTGTCCAGGAAGATTTTATTAAATATATGAAAAATTTTATTTTACCCCTAATCTTATAATCTACTGACTACAAATTTATACATAATATTAATTATTATTAATTTATATTATTTTAAAATAAATTGCCTGATCTTAAATCTTATATCCAATTATTACATATTTTACCATTACCATAAACATATTTCACCGTAAAAATATTATTCAACATTATTTAGTATATACTTATATAAAAAAAATTATTCTAACCTATTAAAAAGTATATTTTTTACTTTAGTTACTTTTTCTCGTTTAAATATATAAACTTTTTTTCTCATTTTCTCGTTTAACTTATATAAATGTGAAGTAACTGGTCCTTCAATTTAGAAGAAAATAAAACATTATAGTCTCCCAATTTCAGAAGAAAAAAATATAAATGTAATCTTTATATATTAAATTTTGGAAAAATACAATTATTTTTAGACTCAAAGAGAAAAATAAAGGACTATTTAAAAAAAATAAAAATAAAAATTATCAATTTAAAATAAATAGATAAAAATTAGATTCATTCTTGCAAAAGAAATTCTAGCAACGACTATATATAAAATGTATAATATATAATAACAGTTAAAATAATAACTATATTTATTTGTATAGAAAAAAAAAATCAATGATCCCAACATTATATTAAGTACCATCTCAACATTAATGCATAACAAAAAAACTAGAATAGTAATACGATACTACTCAAAAAATATTTTAAGTTTAAAACAAATATAAGTCATTTTTAAAATGTTTAATCAATTTTTTTATTTATTTTCATAAAAGAGTGGATAACATTATGCTAAATATAATATTTTTATATTTTTAATAGATGTGACTTAAAATTGTAACTTTTTAATTGTTTTTTATCAATTTAAGAATAAAATTGTCTTAATCTTATGTTCCATATCATAGTGTATTTTAAAATTCTAATTTATTATATTTTATCTTTAAAAATTACTTTAATTGATTGAAGAAAAAAGATATATAAAAATTAGTATTCCTCTTAACTTCCAAATAACATGAAACTGATTATTTTTATTTATTATTTTATTGGAAAGAAATATTTGTAAACGTGACGATGTGAATATATAGAGGCATTTGTGATGAACATATGAGAAATGATTTGAAACGTGAGTGATGGATCTGTAGATTCTGTATGGTAAGAAAGAATATTTGGTTTGTATGTATTTGAAAATCTGGCACAGTTGATTGGACAAAACAACATCATCATGTGTGCCCCACACAGATTGTTGGAATTGTATGACAAGGATCTGCAATGCTCCCATGCCCCTCTCTCTCTCTCTCAACCAATCCATAGAGATGAAGGATACTATACACCACAAAAGAAAAAGCCCATCAAATTCCACATTGGGTCTCAATCATGCCCTAAGCCCATTATGCTCTTGCATGGGCCAGGTTCTCTTTTTCATTCAGTGCTCACTTTTTTTCATGCTCAAAAGGATCCACCCATGGAGATTAGTTTCCTCTTTTTGACTGGACCAAATCTCTACACCCCTGTCTTGTCATCAACATTCTGCACCTTCCATTTATTCTTTCAATTCATGCACGATAGTATATAATTAAAAATATTGTTTATTTGATAATTTTATTGCATGTGAGTATTATTTATTTATATAGGTATTGTTATATTATAATTATTAAAAAAATTAAAACAATTGTTTTGATATTTTTTTTCTACTAAATGATTTTTAAATAAATTATTTTATTCAGTGACGTAATATAATATAACTCAATTATTTGATAATATTTTTTGGTAAACATGTTAAGATTATTTATTATTGTTTTTTTAACTATCGCATTTTAGGATTTATCAACCAACGTAAATACAATAATTGAGATAAATAGAAAAAAGATTTTTTTTAATATCCTTGTGGACTAAAAATAATTAAGTTCTCAAACATTTTTATTGATTAAAAATAAGATTAAAATATTTAGATATTATGTCAAATTTCAATTTAAAATTAATTAATATAAAAAAAAATTATAAATTTGTGGGACTCACCCCTAGCTTCTTTTAGAATTTTTTATTTTGAAATTTTCTAGTGGAACTTTGAATACAAAGATGCCAAGACACGTTTTTTAAAATTCAAATAGATTTATGATATTGTAAAATTCCATTCCTACTATATATATATATATATCACTATATGTTATTTATAAAAGGAAAATGATACTTTTACTATCTAAATTCATACTATTCCTATAAATAACTTTATTTTTATTTTTATTAAATTATATTATAGATTATTATATTAATAAAAATGAGTTATTTAAAAAGTTATATAGTTCGTAGTTGTCAAAATATAACAGTTGTTTATAAAAAACATAGAAGGATCAGCCATCACTTTACACCGAAAGTAGACAGCTTAAACCAAAGCAAATAAATGCATGCAAAACCTCCTTCATACATATGGAGATCCAAATTAATATAAACAATCTTCATTAGTTTTCCACAATATCAATCAAAATTATTTGAGACCATTTCCTTTCATCTTTCTTCCCACGAATCATGGAAATTTTTTAGAAAGGGAATATATTCACTTGAGTCTAGCGTGGCAGGAGCATAATCTTTTTCCTAATAAAATATATGTATTTAGTCCAAATGGTATAAAGTTGTGTTACTGCTACAATATTTTTTGTCCTAATGAGCCTAGTTTTGCTATAATTAATGTGCAGAGATGACATCTTCTATGTTCACACTTTATTCTTTACTCTCGGTTTCTTTATGGAGTAATTTTCTCCTTACAAAGCAAAGAATCTCTTAATGGTATCACAATATTTTAAACTCTTCACAATCTCAACTTTCTTCAAACGAATACTCTTGTTTTACCCAAAGTCCATAAGACTTTTAATATAATAATCATTCTTCAATTGATAATGGGATATTTCAATGAGATATACGAGTCAAATTTACATAAAAAATTAATTTTACATTAAAAAAACCCTTAAAATATTTATAATAAAAAAAAACATTATAAATATTTCTTTGTGATATGTTACTATTTTTTTATTCTTACACAATAACAAATTTACACTCTTGAATTCTTAAAATAAAAAATAAAAAATAAAAAAATACTAAGTTTTAAATGAAAAAAACATCAAACATTTTACAAGCGAAAATTATAAAATATTTTATTATTGTTTTATCGAACGTGTATATATATATAATTTTTTTTTGTTAGTACTGGATGTAACATTGATTTTGGGTATCTTTTAACTTTTTAAATTATATTTTTAATTTGAATAAAGGGAAACTTTAATAAAGAAAAATATTTTTTAATGGATGTTTATCTTTTTCCTCATTTATAAATATACTCTCCCACCCCATCTTAAATGCATTGCACACTACTTCTCAAACACTGAAAAAAGAAACACACTTTCTTTGTTGTTCTTCAAGACTGAGAATGTCTGGGGTTTGGGTATTCAAGAACGGTGTGGTGAGGCTAGTGGAAAACCCTGGGTCTGATAAGAATGATCCGAAGGGGAAGCTGAAGGTGCTGGTTCACACTCCAACCAATGAACCCATTACTTCCTACGCAGTGCTGGAGAAAATGCTGAAGGCACAAGGATGGGAGCGTTTCTATGATGACCCTAACTATCTTCAGTTCCACAAACGCTCCTCCATAAACCTAATCTCCCTCCCAAAGGATTTCACCAAGTTCACGCCCACTAACATGTATGACATAGTCGTCAACAACAAGAACTTCTTCCACGTTAAGTAACAAGTAACAGGCCCCTGCATGTAATGTTTGTTTGATTCTGAATTTGTGTTTCTTTCTATGTAAACCATGGAGTTGAGTTAAGCATTTCATGCTTACACTTGACTTTCAAATCAATAACTTGTTACGTACTCCCTCAATAAAGGGGCATAATAAAAGTTTTAATTACTTTTGTTAAAAAGAAGTAGATTTAAATTTTTGTTTTTGTGATTTTTCTTCTCAAGTTATTTATAAAATTTCTAGCTAATTTAGTGTATAATAAATATTTTAATACAAGATTGTAGTTTTATAAAAAGAAATAGGTGTTCAACATGGTACGTGGAGTTAAAAGTCTAAACCGTTACATTTTTATAACTTAGAAGAAGAAAAATCATAATCTTTCAATTATTTTAATAAAAACTTCCAAATAGTTTTAATGTTTTTAATATATTTTTATAGATTTCCATAATAAATACATACATAACAAAAACTTATAAAATTAAATGATTATTCAAAAGTAATTAACATTGAGTTTCTAAAACCTATACTTAATTTGAATAGTCAAGTTAATCTTATCATTAAGTTTTTTGTTTATATTATTAAAAAATCAAAATCAAATAATTTACAAATAATAAATATTTATAAATATTAGTATTTCATGTAATTGTGCGTTTTGATTAATATGTATATTTAGATAATTAATTTTATAAATAATATATTTTTTACAAAATATTTAATAGAATATCTATCAATTTATTTATTAAAAAATCAGTTTAAATTTGATATGTAATTCTTCTTTTCTCTTTATTTTTTTTCTCTTTCTATCCCAGCTCTCTTGTGTTTTCCTCTCACTTATTTTTCTAACCAAAATTACTATATTAAAATTTAATATAAATATTTTAGAGTAATATTTTAAAAATCAATATTAAAACTAAAAAAATCAATGATACAAGTTAAATAATTTTATTTATTATAAAAATAAATAATTAATTTAAAATTGTTTTATCATGATAAATCAATTATTATCTAATTAAAAAATATTAAATATTGATGAGTTAAATGCATTTTTTATTTATTAATTTAATCTAAATATTAAAAAAATTACTTTAACATGCTTAATTTTTTTCTTAATGATTATAACATAACACTAATATTTGTAATATCCCAAATTTATTATATAATTTTTTTAAAATATAATATATTAAATTATAATATCTTTAAATAATTTAAATATTTTTATTTTTTTAAATAATAAAAGATCCATTTTATCAAATTTCAATATAGTATTTTTAATTAGAAAAATAAGAAGGAGTGAAAGAAGAAAAAAAATAAAGAAAAAAAAACACACTAAAAAATTATAAAAAATAAATGAAAAGAGAAATAAGAAAATAAATATAATAAAAAAAATAATTATATTATATTAAACGAATTTATTTTTTATTATTAAATTTTGTGAATAAACAGATAAGTTTAATTGAAAAAATAAATTTATATATTTAATTTTTTTTACACTATTTACAAATAATAACTATTATCTCCATTAGATTCAAATAAAGAAGTAAATAGTTATTAAAATAAGACATAAAAAAAGGTAAGTAGTTTTATAACATTAGGTGAGTCCTATTTATAAAAAAAAAATAGATATATAAAAAAATCATCATAATTCATGCTATCATTAAGTAGTAAAAGTAATCTAATGTTAATTTTTTTTAATTTCAATTTAAAAAAAACATAATAAATGAATAAAATATTATTAATATTAATATGTAAATAATAAATGAAGCAAATAAATATAATATTATAATTAAAAAAAATCTTCAATATCTCTTTTATTTCTTTTAATTTGAAGCATTTCCTTTTCTACTACCTCATTTTTCATCATTGAATTCAAATAAAGACTTATTCCTAATCTTTTACATGAATTTTAAATCCCTTTAATATGAGTAGATGAGTTTGTAATTCAACGACTGTGATAGCTATCTATGCATAAATCAAATTTTCCTTAAGTAATCATTTCAAAAAGGAATTAAGTTGATAACATTATTTTATATATTAAAAGGAAAGTTTTTTCCAATTGCTAAACTCCCTCTTTTCAGTTGATTTCTTGCTAAATTGTTCACTTGTACATCATCTTAAAAAATCCTATTTGGAAACCTTCAATCACTGCTAGTTTGTACAGTCAAATCCACCACAAATAGAAAGCCAAATAACCAAGACCAAAAACAACAAAATTCCTAGAACAACTAATTTCATTTTCATGTTCTGATACCACATCTTTTGACGGATTTGTGTTCCTTGCTTTCTGAAATCTTGAGCCTGAAAGTTAGAAAGATCCCAGCCTTGAAAGCATGAGTTAAAGAAGAAAAAAATGTATGTAATCTTAGTCAACATTTCTCACCTGTGAACGCAATGTCTCTGTCTTATCTGCAAGAATAGTTAGGTTTTCTCCTCTATCAATGGCCTGAAAACACATAATGAGAATAAAGATGTGAGAGTACAATACAATCTTATCTAAAATTGCAATCAACACATTTTCTACCTAGCTAGAATACAACTTCAAACTAAGGCAACCGTGTAAGCAGTGTACAGAAATTTTTCTAATGATTATAATATACAAAACTCAAATAAGTTATAATAGTGGAATGAAACTAATTATCCATGGCAAACCACATATTAAGCAACTAACTATAGATTCTCACGTATTTAGAAATAAAAGTGTATCTGCTTCGTATTCGTTATGATAACATAATTAAGGAGGTATTGTCCGCTTTAGAACTCTAATCTGTCATGGTTACGATTTTGTTTATTCACTTTTAAATTCTAATTCGTGACGGATACACATTCATTATTAATAATGTAGGATGGTGAAGAGAGAGTCAATTGTTTGATCTTTGAAGGGGTTTTTCCTAAAAAAGATAATACTAATGAGATATGAAATTAACTCATATAAGATATTAACACCACTTTCAACCCAGATATTAGATTATACGTCTTTCTTACTTATCCGTTATTTTAATTTTTCATTCTTACTCATATTCTTGAACTATTACTCGTATACTTGAATTTTCCAACCGTGATAATACATTCAACTGTTTTCTCATTCTTACTCAATTTTTTATTTTTCTGGACAAGTATTAGGAGAGACACAGAATAATGGGGATCTTTTTGGACACTACTCAAAAGTTGCAATATAGCAGTCTGAAAAACATAGCAATCCTCACATAATCAACCCATCTACCCCTACTTTCATTTTTTAATTCAAGAGAGAAGAACATAAAAATGCTGATGGATTATATGTTAAGCCATGGTGCATAGTGAGAACTACACTAGGAACTAGGAAATGAATAAATTCGAATGGAGAAAAACAAGTCTTACTCCTGAACAAAACAATACCTTGTCTATATTTTCTAACATGATACTCTTAACTTCTGAAACTTGAGCTTTCACTTTTATTAGCTTTTCAATATCATTAGCATGATCGATGATATACTTCATGTGCTCTTTCATAACTGGTCTGCAAATATGCATCCATTATCTAACTTTCTGCACAATATCCTGAACATCATCAAATTTTTAGAACAGAAATGAGTGTACCCAAACTCCTTGTTCAGACCCTTAGCAATAGCTGTATCTGCTTTTCCACCACCATATCTTTTCTTAAAGTCTGCTTTGACCCGTTCAAGGAAAGCAATAGAGATCTGCTTGCCAACAGATTCCTTTGCAACAACACAATATGCTGCAATTTACAGAAAGCACTTATGTAAAGCTTTAAAATGCTTATTCCACTGCAACTCAGTGTTTAATCTCAGAGACTGGTCGAACCACCAGATTTCAAACAAACACACACATGCATTCCATCTAGAGGTTGCATTGTTGGTTATCTACCTATACAAACAAAATTAGGCATTGTGGGAATTAAAACTTGCGTAGTCTTCAGTCGCCCAAAACTCAAGGAACACCACACAACGTTATATTCACAAAATTAGGCGACTTTGTGTTGCATCACTACCTCTAACAGATAGTAAAAATGATTGGATATTCCATTAAAGATGACAATGAAAATCAAGTCATCCTGAATATTATGAATGTACAATTAATGCTTTTAAGTGAGTGACACCATTCACCAAAAGAAAAAAAATCAAACACTTGAAGCATATTAAAAAACCTTAAATTGAACTTAACCCAATTCTGTTCCTCACCGTTCATTAGTTGATTCCATTTCATTAGGGAAGAACCCATGGAAAAGCAACCAAAACCCACCAGGAAAATTAACTCAAAAGGGAAATAAAACCCAAAAAACGAAAGCTTTATGCTCCCTCAACCCCTGCAGTGACATTCATTTCAAGACTAGATCCAACACCTTAAAACCAGCAATTCAAAATTCACTTTCCTCTTTGGTCCACACAAAACATATGATTTGATAGAAACATAGGATCAAGTCACTGAGGCATTACCATAACCATCCTCAACCAGAAAATTGAAGGTGTGGTGGTCACAGTTGTAAGTGAACTTGTTATTGGAAGAGGGAAGCTTGTGAAGACATTGAGCTGCAATGGCAGGAAAATTTCCGGTGAACTCAGTGTACTCAGCTAACACCATCGTCCCACGAGCCACGAAACTATATATAAACGATTCCTGACTCATTGCTCCGCAACTGAGTCCACTCGGAACTCAGAGAAACACAACTCCGAGCTTCCTCTGCTTCTTCCTCTGCATCTATTGTTAAGAATTTCAAGCCCACATTATTATTATTATTATTATTATCATTATTTATGATTATTTTACTTTGTCATTAAGGAAGAATTTACCTTTCTTTTTTTCATAAATTAAGGAATCACAAATTTAATAAGAAGGTAAACAAATTTCCCTTATTAAGATTCCTTACAAATCAAATAAATGTAAATAAATCTAAATCGTTTATTAATATTTTATCTGGAATAAAATTGTTCAATTCATAATAATCAACAAAAATGAAAAAAATGAAACCATTGTGGTTTATCCATTTCATTTTGTTGACCTGCAATATTCGAATTGACTATCAATCATGCGTCATGACTACACCACAATTTTTTTTTATTTTTTATTTTCTCTTTCGGCGCAATTTTAATTTAATGTTAATTGTGTTTTAGTAGTTTCATTTTAGGGTTAAATAAATGAATTCAACTGTAGTGGAAATTATGATTATTAAAATGTTATGAACTGTATATGTTATAGTACCGCACAAACTTTCCTAATTATTAGCTCAATGCATGCTTTTATATATATATATATATATATATATATATACATCATCTTCCTTGCTTTACTTTTAATTAAAGTAAAAGTAGTTCTCAAGAAGACAGATATTGTATCACACTTTCCCATCACTCATCAATTTATTTTTTATTTTTTTAATTTAAGCCTCTCTCGTTGCGTAATATTTATTTAAAATTAAACTACGTGTTTTTTTTATCATAGGTTTTTAAACAATTATAGAATAACTTAAAATATATTCAAAAAAACATACAATAAGAATTTTTTCTTTAAACTATGTATATTTTTTATATGTAAATTTATTAGGTCACCATCGCCTTCTTTTATCAACGTCCTTGCATGTTGTATAAATTACATTCATTAATTTTATATATTCATTCTAATTTTTATTCGTGTCTTTCACATAATCATTTTTAAACTATTTTTTCTTTTATAAATTTAGGTAGAAATGGTTAAAACACGAGTAGATATAACTATTTAATAATATATAATTCAAATAAAAAATAAATAGATTTTATATAATTAAATTGGATATTTATTTCCTTTTTATAAAATTTTTAAATTATATGATAAACATAAACATAGTTGAATGAATAATGCAAGTATTATTTAGTTTTTTATTTTCAATAATATTTTGTGCATGTTAAAAAACATTAACTAGAAATAAATTAATAAAAATATCTAAAATACTGAAAACTTACATTTTAAGTCTGAAGCAATATTTAAAATAATAAAAAGGTTGTTTTTTTTTTTTGAGAAATTTTTCGAAATTACTTAAAATTCTTGTGAAAAGTTTAGGACAATGGTTGATTAGAAAATGATGAAATTTTGGTGTATATACTGACTTTTGGATATATAAGTAAGAAAATTCAGTAAATTTAATAAGTTTTCTTTTTTTTTTTTTTTACTATGCTAAGGGAAAGTTTTGATGTGTTAGCATGTACTTGTGAATTTATTGCTTTTTTTGTTTGGTATTTTCTGAAGTGTTTCCCAAAATTTAAAAGACTGCAAAAAAAAAAAACATTAATTTCACATTGAACAGAAAAACCAACATGAATATAAATACACCCTTTATTTATACTATGTGATATATTAAAATTGAAGAGAAAGAGTGTTAGGAAAGTTGTTCGTCATTAGTCATAAATTTGATTAGTTCAAATATAAGAATAGAAAAAAATTAATAAATAAGTTAATTACTAACTTAACATCTACATGCAATGACAATATATTAATATGCAAAATATATTTTCATTTAGTTTAATGTTTTATAAAATTTGTTTTATTCTAATTTGATTTATATAACTTTGCTTTTAAATAAATGTATTTTTCCAACTTCATTTAATTATTAAAATATTTTTTAGCTCATACAAATTATTTCTTATATTACAAAATTTAGAATATAAAATTGTTACGTAACTTCAATTTAAAACAATTAATCATTATTTTTTTATGTAAATTTGATTAATAAAATTTTAAAGAACTTATTATTTTATTTTATAAATTATCTAACAAAATTACTATAAAAAAATATTTGAAATAATTAATAATTTATTTTAGTATCTCATCAAATAAGTCTAATGAAGATGTCTCAGTATGTTTAACATTATTCTAAATTTAATATTTTTTTAAAATAATTAAATCATTTACTTTTCCCTAAAATCACTCAAAATCGTGTGTAGACATAGTTTTATAGATAATTTATTTATTAATATATTAGAAGAAAGAGGATAAAAATGTGTTTTTTATAAAATAATTATAATAAATATTTATTGTTAATATAATTAAAATATTTTATCTAATTTTTATGTAATATCAATGATTTTATTTAATTTTTAATAATAATTATTAAAAATAATTAATTTTATATCATATAGATCGATATCTATATTAAGTGATATCTATATTAATTTATATATTTTAGTTATCAAGAAATTTTGATTTTAAAAAGTCATAAATGTATATAAGTTTTTCTAAATTTTAAACAATACATAGATTGATTCTTTCTAGACATCTTACTTAATAACATTTAAATCCATAAACATGTATCTTAATAATTCAGTGACATATAATTAATAATTAAAAATTTAATAAAATAATTAATAAAGTATTCAAATTTAATAAATATTTTAATTACATTAAATACAAATCTTTATTATAATTATTATTATTTCATGATATATATAAATATCCATTTATTTTATTTTTTATATCTAATTAAATAAAATAAATTATTATAAAAAATAATATCAAAAGCAAATCTCTTTTTTTATCTTTATTGTAAGGTGAGTAAATATATATATAAAGTTGGAGGTATAAATAGAAGCTTGCAACTTACTGAGAAATTTCCAAATCCCGCCCAATCGGATCCCTTTATCCTTTTTTTTCAAAATTTAAGCTCGTTTGTTGTCTGTTTTGGTGATTTTAACGTTGGTGTTTCTAGAGTCATGTACTACCCCCAAGACTCACCAAACCAGGCTCCGTTTCAAATTCATACACCGAATCAAACCCTAGAACAACAAACAAACCAAATCCTCTCTCCCAAATCTCCGATCTCATCCTCAATGGCCGACTCAGATTCTTCCCTTCCTCTCTCCGCGGTATGTTTTCTTCTCTTTCATCATTTCTCAAATCCAACGTTTCATCACAATCCTCAAAATCCGTACTAACCATCCCTCTCTTTTGTTTTGTTTCAGAAGAAGGAGAACATCACTCCCATTACCTCTAAAATTGCTGTATGCTTTTTTTTTGACATTTTATTTTTATTCTTAAAATGGAACTTTCCCACCCACATCTAAATTTTCTTGGGATTGTTCACAGGAACTTAATGAATCGAGATCGGAGCTTCTTGGAAGAATTCAGAGTTTGAAACAGGTGCGACACTTTTTTCTTTTTCTTGTTACTGCTGTTGTTTGTTAGCTATGAAGATTCTGGTTCACTATTCCACCTGCTAGCTCACTGCTACTCATTTTTTTTTATTCCTTATGTCTATTTGTAGGATTTGCAAAGTTGGAGGTCTAAGTTAGATACACAAGTCAAGGTCTATCGTGATGTAAGTGATGATGATTGATCTTTGTCTGCCAAACACGGCATTTTGCTTTTGAGTGTTGTCTGAAAAAGATTCCTGTGCTTCCTATCACTAGTTCGACAGAGTTCTTTGTATGTTTTGATGTATTTTGTTTAGTTTGTTTTTCTTAAAATAAAATAAAATAAATTAAATGATAGATTCTTTCGGCATAGAAAATTTATGTTTTAATTTATTATTTTAAAAAATTTGATAATTTATCAAAAGCTTAATCTTCTACTTTTTTTTTTTATATATATATATTAAACTCTTAGATTGTTTTTCTCTCCCTGAACATACTTATTTTGCCTATCTGGAATTCGGGAATAGTTTTAAATTGTGATTGCGGTTTTGTCTTGATCTTTGACATTGTGGGAAATTGTGGTTGTGGAGAGTAAAAACACCTTTACATTGCGGCCAAAATTTAAATCATGATTTTTCTTGTACTTTCAAGATGACATGTTGGGTTTATATTGTATCTCACTAGATGGATGACTAAATAAAACATGACGACGTTCAACACAGTTTAGAACTAAGGCTTCCAGAGTATATTTGTCTCGAGGTCTCCCTTTAGAAATTCCTCCAAAGTCCTTCTTGGTTTCCTTATTTCTTTAACAGGACTAAAAGTCATGCAATGTACTCTATTTAGTGGCACCTAAAGCTACTCTTTTCGTTCGTGTGTCTATTATGGTATTTTCTGTATGTGTCCAAATTATCTTATCCAATCTTCTGTCATTGTTTACTCAATCAACTGATGTCCCAACCTTGCTGATTTTCTTGGTATGCATATAATCATTATGTATCTTGTCCTTTTTTGTGGGGTTACACACGTTCATCTTAACAATCACATTTTATCCACCCCACCTTTCTCTCATGCTATTCATTTAAAGTCTAGCATTCACTATCATGTAGGGTATGTTTAGGCAAGCTTCTCCATAAGCATTTTTAGGAAAGAAATAGAAGAAAACTCATTTCAACTTATGGAGAAACTCATTTCATTTTTTCTTATTTTTCTCTTCTAAAAGTGTTTATGAAGAAGTTTGTCTAAACCAATCCATAGAATAGTTCGAAATATAGCAGCACGTTAAAACTTGTCTGAGTTTATTAAATACTTTTCGTTCATGAACAACTCTTGATGCCTTTCTCCATATTTAACCATCCGGCTTGCCTTTCTCCATATTAGCCTTACAACTAATATAACAGTACTTTTCCATTTTTATAATTGCACTGGAGGCAATTATGTTAGTTTGTCTAGGAGAAAACCAGTAATTTGTTCATATTTTTCGGGTAATGTTCTCTTTGCTATTTGTTTCTTTGGTCAGGACTTATACTCTGATAAATAAAGTACCGTTAAAGGGCCACATAAAATAGTCTATGATATGCAAACTTATTTTTGCGTAATTAATTTTGTGCTTTTAAGGACAATTATTAGGTGAGTGTGTTTGCCATTGTGTGTTTGAACTCATGTGTTGATGTGTGATTATATTTTTATACTGGCTCTGTCTTGTAAAGTTGTATGTGTGACCCTGTGCTGACCTGGGAAATGGCACAACTGTGACGTACTAATTGGTTTTCTCCTAACAATAACATAAACGTGTGGTTTTAATATTATAATTGACTTCATTAGGCATTTCTTGTGCCAAATCTATTGTGTATCAGAAAGGAAAGCTTTGGGTCTGTAATTTGCAGCTTTCGTCTCCATTATCCTGATCTTCTTAACATTGAAAAAGTTCGTATTTGATTTTTGTCGATGTTAGAACTGCTAAGATCTCTTGGGAAACAACATTTCCATTTTAGCCCCTGGTGGTTCACTTGAGTCTGAATGAAGGGCTGCTACTTGGTTACCAACATTAACTCTGCAACGTTGCTCTAGGCACATAATTCCTGAATTTTAATGAGGATTCTGAGATGACTAGGATTAAACTTCCAGAAGTTTGCTTTTATGATACATGGTGGTACTGTAATACCTATTCATCTTTTATCATTATGTTCACTGTGGATTGTCCAGTGTAACAAGTAATGTGACTGATTATGACAATTAATTCCCCTTTATATATCTCATCCTAAAAAAAGATCTTCTGGGAAGACTGTTTTTCCTATGTCAAAGATAAAATGAAATGTGGTGAACCAATGCTGTCCAGATATGGAGGTGGTATGATGCATCCTTGCATGTTGCTGAAAAGAGGTGATATATGGTTCAGATAATCTGTATTATATTTTACATTGGTTACAAACTGATCATTCTAAACTACATTGGATTTGTTTTTCATTTTAGCAAGATTTTCCACTCAATTTCCTTATTTCATTGCAAGCTTAAACATTACAAGTCATGTTATGTGGCTCTCTTAATCTTCCTTTTTTTGTTTCATTCTTTGTCTCCTCAAATTCTCTGCCTTTTCTATTCCTTTGTATGCTCTTATGTAATAAATTCCAATTTCGTACACTTCACTTCTATTTTTTTTGAAAGCTATGTTTGTTCCAAGAAAAAGGCTAAGTCCCTGACCCTTTCATGTCCCAAAATGCAAGGCTTCCTTTGTGATGGAGAACGGCTACAAAAGAACCAGGAACTTTTTATGTTTCAACAACTGTAGTTTTGGGAATTTGGAAACACCCAATCTCCAGAATTGAAACTCAATCACCTTTGTTTTGACTTCAATTATTTCATACTTTGTAGTATACCTCTCTTCCTATTCTATTCATTGGACCATCATCTTCCATTTTTTGACTCTATTACTATATTCTTATTGCTTGGAGATTGATGGTGATTGTGTGCGTAAATGTGACCTTTTTTGGGGCCTTCAATTTTTTTTCTTAGTGTTTTTGTTGTGTAAAATTTTTAGGTTGTATTATATAATGGCGGTCATCCCACTATTCCTATAGTTTTTTCTGGGTTAGATATTTGGTGTCACTGTCTGAGGTTGATAATTATGCAATGCGTATCTCATGTCATATCCCCATATCTATATGTCTGGTCATGCACCGTTTCATGTATCTTGTGTCATGTCCTTGATAAACACAGGGAGAAGTACTTTTTTGACATTGTTGATTGTAGGATATTGAATAAGGTGGTTAATAAACTCTATAATACTATCCATTGCTGTTTAAATAATTTGTGGCACAAATAGACATGAACTAAAAAAATTGCTATCCTAAACTGAAATCCAAAGTGAAAGAGGGTAGTAGTCAGCTGAGGTAAAATAAGAATGTGTCTAGTTTATCGTTACCAGCCTATCCCACTCTAGGTTGTATAGGGACATATAGGGTTATACAACTAAGTTTACTAAAATGTTTGCACTGATAATTTTCTTGAGGCTACACAGGATGCTTTATCCTATCCGATTCAGTGTTACACAGAACTGGACACATACTAGAGATATAAAATATATCCACCCAAGGAATTTTTGCTTAGAAAAATATTTTTGCTAGAAATTTGATCTGGAATTCTCTTTATTGTTTATGTAAAACCTGAGGAAAAAATGGGGTTCTATTTACACCAGTCTTTTTCTAATTTATTGATGCTCGTGTTTAAATGTAATGCATAGTTTCTTTCTTGGTTAAAATATATTTTGTTCCATATACATGAATATGGCCCTTGTTTTCAATCTGGTCTTCTGAAAAAAAGGTATTCAGCTTAGTCTTTATTTGCACAATTATTTTATATTTTCAATTCCGTAGTTGTCTATATATTAGTGTTATAACTGTCTACTAAACTCGAGATTTATAAAATGAAGACATCAAATTGCAAATGCGCTTGACCTGAGTCCAAATTTTAAGTCAATAGTAGATTTATTGGATCACTTGTATTTGTCTACACTCTAGATGTTTAACTCTATTCCTAGGTGTGCAGGGAGTGTATTAGTCACCCATATTTGTTCATGCCCTAAACGTCCAATCCTATGTTTGAGGGGGAGGGGGGATTTAGACCTAATATCCAATAGAGATAAGGTTATTATAGTCTTAATAAGACATCTTACGAGGTTGGATTAGTTCCTAAGCCTAAATTATTTTCAGTCCTTATACATAGAAGTAATTTTCAATTTGGTCTTTACAGTTCGTAGTATTTTCAATATGGTCCTTACATTTCGTAGTATTTTCAATTTGGTCCTTATTGGATTTTAACCTTCTGAGTTAAGGACCAGCAAGAAATCTTTATGATTTTTTATTACGCTGGTAGATGTGCTTATACACGCCATATAGTTGCTGACTGTAAATGAAAGGATTTTTCATGGTCCATGGCTTATATTTATGATTATTTTGCGTAGTTCAGATATGGTCCATATGCCATTTGTTATATGGTCATGACAATATATTTAATGGACAATAGGTTTGCTCGTGTCATTTCTTGTTTTTCTGGTTATATTGGTAGATAGCCGAACTTTCCTATATTATAACTGGTTTGGATATTGCTTAAGCTTCACTCTAATTTTATATGCATGTGGTAAATTTGTTGTTTTGCAACTTCTGATGCATTTTCATTTGTTCATGCAGGAGCTGTCAGAACTTAAGAAAACACTCAATGTTGAAGTGGACCAACTTCGATTAGTAAGTGCGCTTCTAGATTTTTTCTTCCTGTCAAATTAGTTTTGTTGTGTGAAAATTTGTTTATGAAATCAAAATTAGGAATTTCAAGATTTGAGGACTACCCTTCAGCAGCAACAAGAGGATGTTACTACTAGCCTTAGAAACTTGGGGGTAAGTCTTTGGGAGAATCATTTCACTCTACAACTTACTGTTTTTTTTTTTTCTTGAAAGTTTCTTCTCAGATTACGTAATATATGTCACTAAATGCACCAACATCAATGATTGATTGCAGCTTCAGGATGCCTCAGATGTCAAGCATGCTCCGTCACAGGAGACAAAGATTGAAGAAATTGACAAGGAAGATCAGGAGGTAGTAGCTGGAGAAGATAATAGCAGCAAAGTAGCTGAAAATTAAACGGCCTTTAATTTGGAGTATCTGCTACTCGCAGTGTAAACCCCAGAGAAGCTCAATGACTATGTATTATTGGTAGATATTTGATGTGTTTGATTACTAATATTGGGTATAATAATTAAGAACTATAATCAATGGTAAATTTTCCCTTACCCCTCATTGTGACTGATCGATGTTTACTTGTACAAATTGTGATATGCTTCGTTTACTTCTAATTGAGTTAGGAAGTGTGGAAAATAAAATGGTAAAATACAGGTATTGAAAAAATTTTCATAAATTAGAATCAATCCACGCACCTTAGCTTTTTAGCTTATGTATAGGAAAGATGTGTTCGATTCGTTTCAGTTATTTTAATTATTGTCTCGGGTCTCGTTCATTTTGATTTTTTTAAATTAGCGTTTTCTATCTTTAAATTAATGAATGTAAAACAATTAATGCAAAATGATTTCAATTTATGTTTTCTTTTGTTGATGATAATTTTACTTAATGGGATTCTTATCATTTTCCATAGTCTAATACCAAAATGTATATCGAATTTCTAACAAAACAAGTCCATTGATTTTAATTACTTGATTTTATGGAAAGTATAGTTAAACAATCATTTTATTTATTGTATAAACCATCCTCGTTTAGAAGGGTAGTCTCAATTATAATTAATAAAAAATTATTTATATTCTTAACACATAACAATCGTGATGTTAATACTATATTTATTTTTATATTTTTAATATACCAGCTTAAAAAAATGCTCTATAAGGTCTCTCTTGATGGGAATTTATTGAGTTTACGGACCATGTTTGAATGTTTCTATTATAACGACTTGACAAGCTTACCTCATGCTTGGGAAAAAAAAGTGCAGTTTTTTATAGAAAATAAATTATTGCTTGTCTTGTCCTAATCCTTCTTCCAATTTTCACCATATGGTAAAATTACGCTGTAATTGTATTACCTAACCAGATTTTTGAAGTAATATTTCTAGTATATACTAAGTAAAATGTTTATGATGAAGTTTAGAAGTTGTATTTTTGCTGCCTTATTTTAACACAATAATATAAATTTAACGTTTCAAAACATAAGTTTCTTCGAATACAAGAACATGTCAAAAGATGTAACAGAACTATTATTGTATTTTTAAGGTCTTGATACATAATGTTTTTAAGAATGCGTTCAATCCTGCTTGTTGAACGGTTGAAAAGCCTTAAATTGGTTTGTTCACTTATTTCCTGGCTATGTGATGAAAGAATAAGTGGGTTTTGTGTTTGTTTCGGTTAACACGACTGCATTCGAGAGTGCGAATTTGAGTGAGAGTAGAGAGAGAATTCTTGGACTGAGGGGATGATACGAGAAAGATAACTCATCTTTTGTATATTTATACATATATTTTTATTTTTTAGAACCAAAAATCAATTCTCAATGTTACTCTTGAATGAAGAATCAATTCTTAATTCCTGGTTATTGAAAGAAAATTGATTCTCACATCTATTATTATTATTAATAATAATAATAATTATTATTTTTATAATAATAAATATATACATAATAATAGT
Organism: Sphenostylis stenocarpa; assembly: GCA_963425845.1. Taxonomy (NCBI): domain Eukaryota; kingdom Viridiplantae; phylum Streptophyta; class Magnoliopsida; order Fabales; family Fabaceae; genus Sphenostylis; species Sphenostylis stenocarpa. Next base: position 15,890,600 of record OY731403.1, on the reverse strand, counting down.
AATAGTAATGATAATTTAAAAAAATACTTTGATCATTTTTAAATTTCTTTTATTAAAATATTTATTTAATATTCATATCAATCAATTCATTCATAAATTTTCTTTTCATTTCTCTATTTTTCTTATCATCTTTCCTTAATCTAAGCAATCTTATTTTCATTTCTTTTTTCTCAAATCCATCTTTTTTTTCACTCTCTCCAAATCAACATCTAATTCATGAAGTACTAAAACAATCTATATAACAATATCTACTAAGACAAACATTTATCACAAATATTTCAGTTTAAAACTTTAAATATAAAACCATATATATGTAGAGTTTTTGTTTTCATATGGCAAATCAATAATATCAGCTAGTATATCAACTGTTACCTAAATCATGACGCATTGCTTAAGAGTTGACTTTCAATGCCATTCTCAGGTGAAAATACATGACATGCTGATTTTCCTCGTGAGAAGATTTTGATGTGGCATGTAGACACTGGAGATGAAAGAACACTGTAACCAATGTTCAAGGGGTTATGTTAAGTTTGGTCATCTTGCAGTGGCCAGAAAAGATTGAGTCCAGATTGGACATTTTCCACCCTAGATCTTGCTGCATTCACTTCCTTCATGGATTACTTGAGAACAGACTAGTCTTTTACTTTCCTTGGAAGTAAATTGGGTGGAATGGAATGAATTTATTTTTGTTCAAACTAGGAGCAATGAATGCCCCCTTTTTTTCTCTTTAATTGTTGTTTAGGGCATATTCTACACTTCCTCCTTATCCGAAGTTTTGGCTCTTGTTCCTAGTTGACATTATTCATTGGTTCTTTGTTGCCTCCTAGAATAGAAGAATCCCCCAAATTCCAAACTATGGTGACATTAAAATAGTTCAGTGACACCAAAATATGGTGTGATTTTTATCTGCATAAAAAATGAGTATTTTGTTTATAGATGACTTTTTTTTCTTTATAAAAAGCAGAAGAAAATGGGTTATAAACAACACTCAAGGACCTGAAATTTTGTTCCCATGCGTTCTCAAGGCATACTGTGAAGATAACTTAGTCCTAATCCAAACTGGGCCAATGGCTAAGAACAATCTAAGCTGTAAATTATAAAATCTTAAAAGATGGTGAACTATTACCCACGAAAAATATGATAGAAATGTCAATTGATGTATGATGTTAACAAAGTTGTGAAAAAGAATCTTGTCTATAAGCATAACAAAAGGCTAAAACATCTACAAGAGACAAGAAAACAATGGAAGCATAGAAAAAGAAACAGTGAATTTAATTATCACAGTACACGAGTGCCTATAAAAATAAAGTAAGGTTCAATATTTTTCACAGTATCCTACTCTTCTTTTAAAGTTGAGCACTACCACAGCAACCACAATGAAACATTAAATAAAAAATGCATCAAGGAAGGAAGGAGAATCATGCTCTATTGCAAAATAATGCAGTAGGAGCAATGTGCCATCTGTCATTGTCACATTATACTTTGATAGCCATCCATCTTTGCCTGCACACTTTGCTCCCCAACAGAGTGCACACCCCCAAGTACATTCTTGGCGTTTTCCCTTTTTTCTTTTTCCCCACACTCACTTCTTCTTTCTCTTCTTCAAACTCTTCAATCCTTCAATTCAAGTTTCAACCATTAGTTCCACTTCCCTCTCTCAATGGATGCAAAACCTCCTCAACTTGCTTCACAACCTTTGAACTATCAGGTACTACTACCATTTTATTACCTCAATTTAAATTCACAATAATTAATGCATATGTGTAATCTCATTTTGTGTTCTTCGATTTTGCCTCTTCAAATTTTTCTTCCTTAATCCACTAAAACTAATTGTATAACTCTCTGCTGTTCTCCTAGACATGGTTCTTGAAAGTTTCCATCCACTGTGAAGGTTGCAGGAGGAAAGTAAAGAAAGTTCTGAAGAACATTGACGGTAATATATCAAACTTCTTTGAACATAAAGTATGAAAGTAGTAGTACTCTACAAATATATGCTAGAAAAATAGAACAGAAATCCAGCTTCAAATTTCATATATTTCAACTCTTTTTCCGTACACTTTTCTTTATTCTACAGAGAGCATTTTTCTTTTCCCATGCAAGAGTATTACACTGTTATTGCTCCCCCTCACTTAACATTCTGAACCAGGAAACAAGAAAATGTTACAGATCCCAGAAAGGGACAAAAGAGTGCATATAAGCTAACTAGTCTAATATAACTGTAGCATTGTGAACTAAATTAGATTCAAATTCAATTCTAAGAGTGAATGTTGCACTTTGCAGGTGTTTTCACTGCAACAATAGACCCACACCAACACAAAGTAACAGTCACTGGAAACGTTGCTGTTGAGACCCTTCTCAAGAAGCTGGTCAGAGCCGGAAAACACGCCGAGATTTGGCCGGAGAATCTCGACGGCGAGGGAAAAATCTCTGGCAATGGGCAAAAGAAAAAGAAGGGGAATGAAGCAAGAGAACTACAGAGCTTGGAAAAACACAAGGGAACTGAAAATGCTTCCGCCAAGTGTACCAGTGAGAACAAGAGCAGCAGCAACAACTTGCCGGAAAAGGCCTCCTCCGGTGAGCAGGTTTCGTCCGAGGGTGGTCGGAGCGAGGGTGGTCGGAGCGAAGGTGGTAGTTCTTCTGCTAAGAAGAAGAAAAAGAAATTGCAGAGTGGTGGTGGCAACAGAAACAGTGGTTTGAGTTCAGCAGCAGCAGCAGCATTTAGTGGTGCACCTGCACACAGTGGATTGCAGTTTCAGGATCTCATGGGCCCAGTGAATATGAGCCCTACACGTCAGCAATCGTTTTTGTATTCAGAAAGTGGTTACCCCCTTATGGTTTACGTTGCAGCTTATAACAGATTTTATCCTTCGTACTACGTTCCATCTTCACCCTACACGTGTGCTGGTCTAATCCAAGACTGTAATCAATTTCAATCGGCACCGTCTGTTTTCTTCGAGATCTTCAGTGATGAAAATGTTAACGGTTGTTCTGTTATGTGAGACTGGAAAGTGCAGACAATGTTGCACTGTGGATATTATTATTATGATCAAAATTATTATTATTATTATTATTATTATTATGCTGAGAATTATATATATAATATTTGAAAAACTAGATGGTTTTTATACTAGTATCGGTAAGAGAAAATGTGAAAAGAGTTTGAAAACTAACAAAGCGTTTTGGTGACATTTCCTATATTTAGTTTTAAGCTTTGTTTAAGAACCAAAATGTAAATCATGGCCTAAAGTGGACCCTTTGCAGTCATATATGTTATGTAGATGAAAACTCTCTAATGGTAACGACAAAATGTGCATTTTCATCATAATCATTGTTAACGGGACCATATTCTCTTCAAAGTATGACTGCATTATGAGGAATAGGGATCTTCTATCAAAGTCTATGATCATCAGCAAAAGGATAAGGCCAAAGATAATCCAGGCTTAAAAAGTTGTCATATCCAAAGCACATTTTTTTAGGAAAGCTGTTTCTGCATAGTTGAAGCAGGAAAGAAGCAATATGTGGATTATGAATGGAATAAATTAGAGGTTGACATTTTCTCTTGATGGTTCAGTGGGTTGTGCATTTTGAATACACTAAAGAGAATGGAAAACCTGAAAAGGAATGGTGGGGGACTCTTATGTCAGGTTGGTAGAATTTGGAAACTGGTTCAAGTTGTGCAACTTGGAAGAAGAATCTTTGTTTCCTGTTGTAGTCCTAAGCCCAGTGGAGAGTCTAATTTGTAGCACACTTTCTGAGGAAGAAAATATACAATATAAACACATTTTTTTTGTGTTGAATATTTATGAAGGAGTTAGAGGAGATTCTTACTCAATCTTACAAGAATACAACCTTAGATTACGGATATTTATTATAAATTATTCAATATGCAGAGATTATAAAAAACTATATTACTAAAAATAAGAAATGTGTATGCAGACTATCAAAATGTTACTGAACAAATTCTTCCTTGGAAGAATAATTTTGAAAGATAAGGATGTTGTGTGGAGATCAAAGCATGCAGGACCACAAAAAGTTATGTCGTTTGATTTTAGAATATAATTTTGATATGTATATGAAAAAAGATAAAACAATTATACACAGTATTATATATCATGTCAAAATTTGGATATTGAAATAGTTTATTATTTGAACATGATAAGTGCCATTTACTCCAATTACGAGGACACAAGTTGGTGGCTAGGCCATGGTGGTGTTGGCAGACTTAATTTGAGGAGCAAAAGTTGAAATTCACTAAAAACACTTTCTGTTCTGACCTAAGTTAACATATCAGTGAGAAGGGCATTGCTATTGGCACCTCTCATTACTATTTAAACTTCCAACTTTTCATTTTTATACAAAAATATTCTTCGTAGAAATAAGTTATTGATAGCTGTATAATTAAGAGATGCTAGACCACAATTTTCTGCCCTTTGCACGTTTCATTTAGTTAAGGATAATATTCACTGTGTATGTTGTCTTTGATTTATATACTTTTAAAAAAACATTTATTTTTGTTGTTTGTGTTGAAAATGTATTGAAATTCGTTTTATTACAGTTTTATTGAGAATACAAACATTATTTTTCTCTTCCATATCACTTTAATGACTGTCAGGAAACCAAGACACTAAAGATTTTAAGCCCAGGAAAGTCCCGAAAGACAAAAAGTGAAGCACTTTTATTTTTATATGCATGCTTATATTTAAATTCTGTTACATCTTTTCATATATTTCAAGCATGCATGCTTCTTAATTCAAATATAAAGTAAATCAAATATTAAGAAAAGTATACGAAGTAAAGATCTTAGTCTATATTTAAATCTGTTGATATCTATATTAATGTAGTTTGTTTATAACTTCAATCAAAATATAAAGCATTTTATCTATATTTTAAAAAAACAAAAACTATTTTTCATTGATATTTGTATACAAGGAAACCATTTCCAAAATTCATGTTTCAGACGCAGAGAAAAACTAATGCAAAATTTGGAAGTACCAAAGGAACCAATGATTCTAAGTTCTATAGGTCTAATATACATTTTGAACATCAAAACTTCCTAAGAAATACCACTTGACCAATGTTTCCGATGTAATTTTTCTTCTGCCAGTCTCTAGGTGCAAATTGATGCTTTTGAAGTCCGCTGATTCATGCCAAGGATGATCACAATTACGGTCACGTCATCATGGTACTTCCTTCTCCTCCCATCAGGAACATTCATCAACTCTTCCATGCTGAAGCCTGCAAGACAATCTTTCTTAGCAATTAACCATAAAACAACATGAATTCATATTCATGCAATGAAAATTACATTTAGCATGAGATCTTGAAAAAATACCTGCAGAATCAGCTGCTCTTGCAACTAATTGCTCGATAAGAAATTTTGCTGGATCACCAAATGGATTTCTCAAGATATAAGACTCTACAAGCTGTACTGCTTCATCATTACTGAAGAAATCAAATAAACCATCACTCCCAACTATAACAAATTGGTCTGAATCTGAGATTTTGTGCACATTCAATGATGGATCAGTTGAAATATATGGCGGGCTTGTGAGATCATGAACACGAAGGATTCCCATTAATGCATCATTCAGAATTTCCTGTTGGAAAGTAAAATGGGAAAATTAAGTCCTCTTACAACAATTGGTGTTCATAAACCAGCAAAGTCAATAATGCAATAAACTCCATCCACTAATCATTTGTAGCTCGGATATCAGTAGAGTTATTACATCTTTATAATAAAAAACCTATGTGTGGAGTTTATTTACTAAAGCATATCACAGCTCAAAATCTTTTGAAACCTTATTGGCTAAAATTTGAAAAGAATGCAAACCTTTTTCAAGTACCCTGCTCCTAAAGCTCGAGTAACCTTCAGTTTTCCCTTCACTTTCCCTGCTACTATGGTTTTCGGATCATCAGGATGATCAGCAAGAACGCGAGCTCTTTCGGCTTCATTATCAACAGTATGACTATCAGTAAGCTGGATAGCCTTCAATCTCTCACTCTCATTCTCATTCATTCTGTTATCTGTACAGCACGTTGCCAATACTGCTCTGCTGTCTCCAAGATTAAGTGTATATAAATCATTGCCATGAAGAAGCACAAGTAAAACACAAGATCCAATAGAAACTAAATCTGGACGTTCCTCCATTTCCTGCTCAACCATGCATAAGAAATCATTCTCAACCTGACTAAGAACATGCTGAAGACCATCAAGTACTGTACTATGTGAAAATGGTTTAGGAGATGTTTCTGACTTGGAAGGTGGAGTACTGCTTGCAAAACAGTCAAGACTAGAATTGTTTCTCTTCAATTTTGAAGGAGACTGATGCTCCTGGATAATAAGACTATCATCCAAATTATATGGAAAGGATTCACCCATAGCAGCATGGTTGGAAGCTTTTATGGAATCTGGTTCCAAATTGCAGTGTAACATATTAAAATAAGATACAATGGTGTCATAAAGGGTACCAGCCAAAAAGTCAGCTGCATCTCTCCCGTTGAAGCCATCATAAATTGCACAGAAGAGCCACCCATTTTCTTCAGAACAAACTGCTTGAACCCTATCTTCACCAGCTGCTCCTCCAGCAACTTGAACATCCATGGCATTAAGAAAACCTTCACTTCTGGAAGGAGAACTCGTGGATTTTAATGTACAAGGGTCATATTCAAGCATGTTACTTGGAGTGGATGGGCTGCAACTTAGATTTGAACAACTACTATGGACAGAAGATGATAACATGTCCAACTTTGGAAAACTTGACGAAGAGGGTACCGTACGGAATGATCTAGGAGAGTCCAAACTCGGAAGGATTTCTTCTCCTATTACGCCATTGCAGATGTTGGTGTTGGCAAGTGTAGCATTTGCACTCAAGGCAGCACCAGACAAGCAAGAGAAACTGCTTGTTCTATTGAGTTTATTGCAAGGTATACCTCTATCACTATTGCATTGATAGCCAAAACTTATTTTAAGTTCACCTTCAGGGTTATGCATGCTTATCTCCTGGTTTAGGATATCCATTCTCAACACTAGCAATATTACATCACTGGTATAAAAGAAAGCAGTATCAACACACATGTATCAACTCAGAGCATGAAACATGAAAGGAGCTCAACCTGATCAATCAGACATGCATGGATGATGAAGATAGGTTCTATTTAAAATTAATCCTGGCAATCCATGTATGGATGTATAGTCAAATAATAACTCTTTTCAAGTTCTCACAATCTCTCCGGGTATGCTCGCTATGTGTGTTTAATCTGGTAGAAAAAGCCACTTTATTATATTGGAAACATAAAACAAAAGATTCTTCAGAAGAGGGCTCAATTCATATACTTATTAATGCCACAATAACAGTATTCATTCAACAAACTTAAATTCTTGTATCACATGACAAACAAGATTTATTATTTTGATTTAGATAATTATGATTGAGATATTGTTAATATTTATTATTTTATTATATTTTACTCTATATATACATAAATAAAGAGATATATGAGAAATATTTCATATATCAAAATTACACGTATACAAACATCCTAAAAATTTCTATCAAATTCTAGCTAGCAGATAAAACAAAAGCATTCAAGTAATATAACCAATTTGAAGTAAAATGTATTTGCAAAGGGGGATAAAATTGAACATGATTATATACCTAAAATTTTGTAGCCATTTGGCTGAAAATCTTAACAGTATCAGTGTTGGCTTCCTTTGTATGCCCAGAAAACGTGTACGGGAAATTACAAACCTGTACAAATGAGTGTAAACCTTTTTAAGAGTTCTTCAGATAATTATTCATTTTTGTGACAAGCATAAATAAGATTTTAAATGTTGATGCCCACCTGAGAGGATTTCATGCTGTAAAATATGAGTAAGGTCCATAACACCGATACAAGGAAAACAACGACATAAACTAAATTATGATACGAGCACGAATAATTTACAACAACTGAAAAAGGAAAAGAAATTCAGTAATTTAAAATTTAGGCTTTATCCAATACTTCATTGGAGGCTACACATATTCAACCTTAGACTATTTCTGTGACAATTTACACAGTTAAATTCTACCATTTCGCTCCAACAAAAAATACCAATTTCTTTTCACGGTAATGATTAAAAAGCTTCTCCAGGCCATCCCTTCGCATCAAGCCCCCCAAAAACAAGGAAAAGAGGAAGAAAGAAAAATTCATAATCATTTGTCCATGGTAAAGAAGGAAATGAAAACAGGCAAAATTATTCAAACAATGACCTTTTTTATTTCCATTGTCTCTCTCACCCACAGAGTGAAGCTTCATTGAAAGTGACAGACTGTTAAAATAATAGTTACGGTAAGAGTCTAATAACAAAAATCAAGAATAAGAAAAAAAAAACACATTTTGCATCAGTTCCCATTCAATGATTCTCTTGCCTAATTTTAACGGGGGGAAATACCAAAATCAAAACTTTTGCCTGGAATTCCAATTGGGAGATCTTTATTTTATTTGTTTTTGTCAAACAAACAAAACCCAGGAGACAGAAAGACACATAGAACAAAAAATGCATGACATATGAAAAAAGGGGAGAGGGAAAGGCACTTACGAGGGGAACGGAAGCAAAGGAAAAAGAGAGTGAAGGAACTGAGAATGCAGCTATGGAAACAAAGAGTATTGTGAAATGAAGAGATAGAGGAAATCGGAGAGAAAAGAAAAAGGGTAGAAGGAAGAATGAGTGTAGCAAGGAAAGGAAGAAAGCGAGGTCGTTGAAAATTCGGATGGTAGAGAAGAGAAGGGAAGAGGAGTTGTGTGTGGAATAGTCTTTCATGGCTCACGTTTTGGTTTGGTGTAACTAAAATCCTTTTCCTCCAAACACCTCAACACCTTTTCACTTCTTCCTTTTCCTTTCTCTTTTTATTCTTCCATTTGCAAATTTTGCATTACACAACCCCGTAAAACAGTGTTCTATGTATTCGATTTCTGCTATATGCAACATCTAGAACCACACATTATGATGTAATCATAAACTATTATATCAACGAAACTTGATTTATTTATAGTACACAAGTATTTTACATTAATCATTTAATTATCTAGCTTAGTGATATAAAGAAAACTAAAAATAAAAAATATCAAACATACGAATAAATTGAGGTACTGTTGTTTTAGTTTGATTGGTTATCTCAAATTTAAATCTTAATAAAAATTTGATTAAAATCTTGGAAAGAGAACTTCGTTGCTTAAAAAAAAAATTATATGCAGATAACATTTAGTATGAGTAAAGCACATGTTTGTTTTTTACTATCAGTTAATACTGCATAATTGGATTTGGAATTATGTGATGAATTAATTAGTAAATATAAAATAATATGTTGTAATATTTTTAATTGGTAAATAAAAAATATTCTTAAATCATTATCATTTTGTTTTTTTAAAGATGAAACTTTCATGAAAAAAACAAATGAAAATGTTTAGATTTTTTTTCTTATATAAATATAATTTAATTTAATTTCAGTTCTATATTTAGTTTTTTTGTTGAATTTTGTTTTCTTAATATTTTATAATACTATATGACAGTAACGTGACATATGAATTTAATCATATTGTATTCACTTTTATTGTAATGATGCAACGTATGATGGATAGGTTTATTTAGATGACATAACATTAAGAAGTAGTGATAGAGAAAAAGTTTATAAATCATAAATAAATATAATGCTAATTAAAAGAAAATTTAATGTTCAAATATGATTTAATCTGATATTATTTATAAATATATTTTTTCTAACTAAGATAAATAATATCATGTTTGAGAAAAGTTTTATTAGAATAAATGGCATCATTTTTAAAAAATTTAAAAACTCTATAACACAAAGATACTATAATATATATTTTTATAAATTAATTACTTAAGTGCGAAATAATTTAAGCTTGTAGTCAAGGAAAAAGTTTATTTACTCGTTTATCTCAATAATTTAAAAAATCCATTTTACTTATTACAGTTAAAATATTATATATATATATATATATATATAATATTTTTAATTTATTCTATTATTCTTTTGATGAATTAATTAAAATGATTAAAAAAACTAAAAATACTATATAAGAAAATATTATTAAATATAAGAATTACAATATTTTTTAAATTATGAAGAATAAATGAGTATTAAATTAACATATTGATAGAAATCTATAATAGAGTGTAGTTGCTGCATTGTTGTCAACATCTAATTAAATATGACTCAAAACATTTTGTTCCCTTTTGGGTTTACTTTTTGGGTGTCCATTTGTTTTTTCAAGAGTTGCTTTTGACCCACTCAGGTTACTTATTCAAAACCACGTTAGATTTGTCTCAAGTAAGAGACACATAAATTTGCATGGTTATAAAATCAACTATTATTGAAAATAAATAAAATTTAATGATTCGGCTAGATATAAAAAATTCTCACAAATTCCAAAAGCAAACATTACCACGCAATGGAAAAAATTCTGCTTTTGGGGACATTCCCTTCAGTCATATATTCAAAACCATAAACAGCATAGCGGCACTCGTCAGCAGGAAGGCTACTAGTAAATCTTCATATCCTTGGGCTTGCTCACCAAGCTTCTCCACAATGACTTGCTTCTGTTGCTCCTCAATCTTAAAAACAATGAAACGGTGTGTCCTCTTCGCTTTGAGCTCCAAAAACCTTAACTTGCAGTCATCATGGACTGCCATACCTGATGCTGCGTTTGCCTATTGAATTGCAGTTGCAGACACACACCATGGCCATCAACCCCAAGAAATTGTACAAAGTTATGTTGTTAATATTTTTTTTTCCAATTTAACTTGTTACTAAAAAAAGAATGAAACAAAGGAGTGCTAACATAATAAAGTTGAAAGCTATCCAAAATAAAAATGGTTACAAAATAGAGTGTCGCCACAGTTGAAAGAAAGAGGCAGCCGTCGTTGTACCTCCGTACTAGGCGTGAGGATTTTGATTAACTCTTTGTGTTTTTGTAAAATGATGTAATCAACCTTTTAGGTTGTCCACAGTGTCAGATCGGTTGTATTTATATGATTTATTATATATATATATATATATATATATATATAATTATTATTCTCTATTTATTACCGATTAACATTAATCAATAAATTAATTATTTATAATTATTAATTATATTATACATCATTATTTTTTATAAATAATAATTTAATTTGGGTTTCTAATGAGCGTGATGGGTTGGATTATTCAGAATTAATTACTTATTAAAAGATCACTAGTCTTTCTTGATAGGTGGATAAAAGCGATACCTCATTAGTCAGTTTTATGTGTAACAATAAAAACCACTTTACACACTACGTTCAAGGTAACCTATCGAGAAGAGAGCAATATTCTCTCATATACGCTCTATGGATCCTTCAACAATTCGAGGTACACAATCTTTTGAATATATTATATTTATTGTATCTTATATTATTATGTATTTCAAACATGATCTTCTTGGGAGCTTGGAGGGGTCGTGACCCCCTTATGATTTTGGCCCCCCAAACTTAATGAGCATTTAATATATTTGCTTGTATATTTACAATTTTATCTTCTTAACCCCTCCTCAGTTTTGTAACTCTCGTACAATTTATAATTTTGTCCCAATCAAACTTAATGATCATTTAATATATTTGAGTATATATTTACAAATTTATCCTTTTACCCTTTCATCTTCTTTTTTCCTTATTTATTTATTATTTATTAATAATATATTATTTGGCCCCTCCAATATCAATGGTCAAGATCCGCCACTTTGTCCAATAATCGGACTGAACCTAAAGGCGAGATTTTTGTAAAGGGTTTTATACAGTCGCCACCGATATTTTTACTATAAACATCAGAAAAAGAAGAAAAGAAGACATTGGTTTTAGAAAAACCAACTTTAGCCGTTACAACCAGAGTTGGGTAAGGGAGTTAGTTACGTGTGGGGAAGGTGTTAACACCCCACAACGCCTTTATCAGGTTCCTTATGATGGACTAATTCATAAAATAAAGGCTAAGAGAAATTATGCTTCTACCCTATTTATTTATTTACTTTGCAAAAATTTAAATATTTATATGGCCCTAATATCTAGTGCATACAAGAAAAGCAGTAAAAGAGAAGAGATATGAAGAAGAACATCTTAAACGAACTTTCATAAATGTTGAACTTGAGGACGTTTCTTGGTTGTCTCTGCACTCTAGAGAGACACTCCTTCCTTGATCAAAAAATAAAAGTATCACCCTGTCGAAGGCCGGATGTCTAAAAAGGAAAGCTCCTTAATCGATTTCTACCTTAATGAAAATCGAAAAACTCACTCAAATTCTAAAAAAAATGCTCAAAGTCACTCTAAAGTGCCAAAAGGGCTTCCTAGAAAGTGTTAGGAGTGAATGGTGTGTAAAAATGGGTGGAATGAGACTCTTATTTATAGGAAAATGTTTCAGGTAGGTCGGGATGACCGTCTGAACTTTTGACAAGTGAGACGACCGTATGAGATTTTGAGACGATTGTCTCGCCTCAAGAAAAAGTGAAACAGTCGTATGGTAAAACGAGACAGTTGTTTGGTAAAATGAAACGGTCGTCTCGATCTTCCAGAAAAAATGGGATGACCATTTGAAAAGCCGAGACGGTCGTCCGGGGTCCCGATCGAAATTTTTCTATTTTTTTTTTTTTTTTTTACAAAAAGTTTTCCTATCCTTGTATGAAATCTAATACATATGTGTAGGGACTATAAAAAACCTTGTCCATAGTTGAATGGAGGATTGCTAGGCTATATTCGTGTGATTGGCAAGATTTGGGTCTACAAGAGTTCATTCAGAGATTGAGAACAATAAAATGCATTAGAAATATGTCGCCAACCAACAAAGTAAACAACAATTCTACAAACACAGTATCGTCCAAATCAAGGAGCTAGAAACAAAAAACGTTTAGTGCCAAAGGAGTAAACATCTGTAAAAAGCTGTGTTATGTTTATCGTGTCTGATTCAAACACAAAAATAAATCATATCCATCCATTAATAAATCTAATAAAAGAACCGTGACCAAAAAACCATGTCTAATTAAAGCGTAAGAATATATACAAAAGAATAAGAACATATGTTAAAAAAAGAATATATGCGTTAATTGAAAATTCCTTGCATAATTACCATTTAAAACCACAAGCTCACCCCAAAATATTAAAATAAATAAAATCGAACCCACGCGTAAGATCCCAAACCGATTTTCCGCAGATCAAACACATCACACATCATGCGCAGTTGTAAATTGCAATCCGCATTAAAATTATGACAATAGGCTATCAATTTGGGAAAAACTCGATCGACACCGAAAGCAGATCTGAACACGACACGATTTATATTTCCGAAAAAACACACAAAAAGGCACCGTTCAAGTTCAACGATCAGATCAAGATCAAATAGGAATCCAGCTCAGAAAATTCAACGCAAAAATATTAAAATAAAAAAAGAAAAATAATTGAAATTGTCGGATTTAGTTGTTGATGCGTGAGAAGAAACCGGAAAACGAACAGAAAAAGGATAAAGAGAAAAATAGAAAAAACTGGTGGTGAATCACCAAGTGGACAGGTGACAGCGAGTTCGCGAAAGAGTGAGAGGATCAAAATAACGAACTCACGTTGGAAGGACTATGTGGTTGGAAGGACTGTGCTTGTTAGTATATAATCGGTTAGTGGGAGGAGTAAAGCATGGAAGATATATTTTGTTCTCTTCTCTCTGCTGCTCTCTTTCTTTCTCCATTGCTATTTTATCTCCTTACACATTACAATTTGGTGCTTTCGTTGACTTCATGGCGGAAAACACACGCATGAAGGAACTCAGTGCTGATGTAAAACGCATTTTGGAGTTGATAGAAACTAGGGATAAGGATTATTCAAACCGGTTCGAAGTTCTGGAATCAGCCATCGATGCCATGGTCCATAAACGTCCAGCCGGGGATTCGAGCTCCGGAGCGCATACGACCCCGTTTCAGGTACACAATATCAAATTAGATTTTCCTCGCTTTGATGGCACCAATGTTCTGCAATGAATTTTCAAGGCCGAGCAATTTTTTGATTACTATAAGACCCTGATGACCAACGCATTACTATAGTTGCTATCCATTTGGAAAAGGACGTCGTTCCTTGGTTCCAAATGATGTCTCGTACTACTCCTTTTCATACTTGGATTGCGTTTACCCGAGCACTGGAATACGAATTTGGGCCATCTCCTTATGAATGTTCTTCAAACTGTCGCAGATGGGTACCGTACATGATTATTATGTGGAGTTCACTTCCTTGTCTAACCGAGTGTATGGTGTGAGTCCAGATGCACTGCTGGATTGTTTCATTAGTGGCCTTAAATCTGATATTCGGAGGGAAGTCATTGCTCAAACCCCTACATCCTTGCTCAGAACTGTTTCTTTAGCCAAATTGTATGAAGAAAAATATGCCCCTAAACCAAAACCTTACCATCCCAACCAGTATCTCAAACCACAGACTATGACCAGCCACGTTTCCCAGACCCAAACTCATAAATCAACCAATTTCCCTCCTCTTTTACCTACCCCACCTCACCCTTCGAGTCATATTCAACCTAGACTCTCTAATGTCAAGAGAGTATCCCCTGCCGAGATGCAGTTGCGAAGAGAAAAAAGGGTTGTGGTATAATTGTGATGAAAAATTCTCCCCCTCTCATAAGTGTCCTAATAAACAATACTTGTTGTTACAAGTGGAGGAGATGGATGATAATGAGACGAAAGTTGATTCCCTGGATCAGATGGTGCAAAATAATTCCGAGGAGCTGCAGGAACATCACTTATCATATAATGCATTGAATGGTTCTTCTGGTTTGGGTACGATGCAATTCCAAGGGCTCATTAACGGCATGTTGGTGCAGGTTTTATTGGATGGTGGCAGTTCTGATAATTTCATACAGCCTAGATTGGCTCATTGTCTTAAATTACCCATCGAACCTGCCCCTAACACTCAGGTTGTCGTTGGTAGTGGCCATATCTTAGTAGCTGAAGGATTGGTACAAGAGCTGGAAGTAACGATATAAGGACACTCTGTGACGCTACCTGTGTATCTTTTACCTGTTGCAGGAGCTGATCTAGTTTTGGGAGTTGCTTGGTTGGCAACTTTGGGCCCTTATATTTCAGACTATAGCACCCTAACTATCAAATTCCTTGCCGGTGATCAATTTGTCACATGGTATGGCAAACGACCTCAATTGCCTCGTCCAGCTCAGTTTCACCACCTCCGACGGATGACTAATACTCATGCCATCTCTTAATTATTCACCTTACAATTTCAACATTCCGTCTGCTCTCAAGATCAGTGGCTGGATTTGCCTGCGGATTTAGACCCTGAATTAGCAGTTTTATTATACACTTACAGAGATGGTTTTGCCATTCCAACAGGATTACCCCCTAATAGGTCTCATAATCACTCGATTCCCTTGCTTGAAGGGGCTAGCCCTATCAAAGTCAGACCGTACCGGTATCCTCATAGTCAAAAAGAACATAATGAAAAAATGGTGCAACAGATGTTACAGGAAGGGATTATCCTGCCTAACACTAGTCCTTTTTCCTCAACTATAATCCTTGTCAAGAAGAAGGATGGTACTTGGAGATTTTGCTCTGATTACAGAGCCTTAAATGCAATTACTATAAAAGACAACTTTCCAATTTCAATTGTGGATGAGTTACTTGATGAACTATTTGGAGCTCAATATTTCTCTAAGTTGGATTTCAGATCCAGATACCATCAAATTTTAGTTAGTTCAGAAGATCGGCACAAAACAACTTTCCGTACTCATCAAGGACTCTATGAATGGCAAGTAATGTCATTTGTGACCAAATGTTCCAGCCACCTTTCAAAGTTTGATGAATGAGGTTTTTAGTGAGCTATTGAGGAAGTATGTGCTTGTATTTTTCGATGATATCCTTGTGTATAGCCCATCATGGTCTGCACATTTACAACACTTAGAAAGGGTCCTTCAGCTGTTGCAATAACATAGATTGTGTGCCAAACTGTCAAAATGTTCCTTTGGTCTGCGGCAAGTAGATTACTTAGGCCATACAGTATCTGGTCTTGGTGTGGCCATGGATGAGGAGAAGGTTAAAGCAATGTTAGATTGGCCCACTCCCGTGAATCTTAAGCAATTGCGTGGGTTCTTAGGTCTTACAAGTTATTACAGGCGGTTTGTTAGAGGCTATGCATCACATGCAGCCCCTCTTACCAACCTATTGAAGAAAGACAATTTTCATTGGGACAATTCTACTTCATCAGCTTTTCAGGTTCTTAAGAATGCTATTACTCAAGCACCCATCCTTGCCTTACCGGATTTTTCAAAACCGTTTGTGCTTGAGACTGATGCATCTGGGACTGGTATAGGTGTTGTCCTTAGTCAAAATCATCACCCAAGTGCCTTTTTCTCCAAGCAGCTGAACTCACGAATGCAGAAACAATCGGCATATTCTCGGGAATTTTCTGCCATAACGGAAGCAGTTGCAAAATTCAGACATTACTTGCTTGGCCATCAATTTATCATTAAAAACTGATCAGAGAAGTTTAAGTAATCTTACTGATCAGGCACTCAAAACTCCAGAGCAACAAACTTGGTTACCAAAGTTACTTGGCTATGATTTTACTATAGAGTATAAACCAGGAAAAGAAAATATTGTTGCGGACTCCTTATCTCGCTCCTTCCTTATGGCTTGGTCCCAACCACAGTTTCAAATTCTGCCTCGGCTTAAGGAAGCAATTGGTGTTGATAAAAAATTGAAAGATGTCTTAGATCTTTGCTATAAGGGGAAGCCTCCTCATCCTAATTATACAGTAAAGAATGATTTGTTGTATTGGAAGAATCGTTTGGTAGTGCCTCCACAACAGTCATTAATTTCACAAATTTTGCAGGAGTTCCAAGTTCCTTGGTTGGGGGCCACTCTGGGTCAGGCATGGCACCGGGGCAGGGGCGGGTTTTGCCTCCCGATTCTCGCCCCCTCCCCTGACTTTTTAACCGTCCCATTCTTGTCACTGATCCCCGCCAGGTTAGAAATTAAATCTCCATTCCCGTTCTTGCTTGGGTTTCGAGTTTTCCGGTCCGTCCCCGATCTATATTATTTTTTAAAAGATAATTACATCTATAATAAATTAATTTTACTATCTATAATTATTATTAATTTAATATACATTTTAATTTATTATATTTATATTAAAATATGTATGTAAAAAAAATATTTAATCATTTTGTATTTATAATAATAATATTTGTTAAGGTTTCAACATAAAACCAATTGACAATATGTGGAGTAGCCTAACACCAAATGACATGAGGTAGGCGATGTGGGACTTTCAACACACCCCCTCCAACGAGGGTTGCCGGACCAGGCAAATGGTACTTTTTGACCCAACTAAAGGGCAACCTTTGGCCCATGACAATAACCGGAAACATGTTAGGCTTTGACTCTGATACCATGTTAAGGTTCCAACATAAAACCAATTGGCAATATGTGAAGTAGCCTAACATGTATTTAAAACATACCAAATGACATGAGGTAGGCGATGTGGGACTTTCAACAATATTATTATAACATCTGTACTCAAATGTTTGAATACTTATAACATTATTATTATTATAATATTGTATTCAAACATTTGATTATATATATAAGTTAATTCATTTTTAAATTGTCATTTAAAAATATGAAATATATAGTTTATAAAGAAATATTTAATAAGTTAATTCGAAGTAATAAAAGTTTAAATTATCAATTTCTTTAATCATTTAAAATACAATTATTTTATTAAGATAAAATTTGATATATGATAAATAAGAATAATAAGATAAAAAAATATGACATAATAAAATCTAATAAATATAAATTATAAATAAAATAATATTAACTACTACTAAGATTTATGTAAAATATTTAGAAAAAGATAATGAATAAAAAAATTAACTTTGTGTTCATCAAATTGATTGAAAAGATTGAAAAAAATATTGATGAGAAAGATTAAGAAAATGTGAAAAAATTGAAAGGTAAGAAAGAGAATAATATAATAAATTAATTAATATAAAAGATTAAAAAAACAAAAAAATTAAAAGGTGCATAAAAGAAAAGTAAAAATTAGTGAAATATAAAAAATATGACCTTGTATATAATAGAAAAAGAAAAAAATATTTTTTAAATATTAATATTTTAAAATTTAAATTTAAATATAAAATTGGGATGAGATCGGGACGATGATTGCATTATTCATCTCCAGTCCCTGACTTTTTAATGTGGGGAAAACCCAAACTCATTCTCGGTAAACTCAAATTTTTTCCATCAAACTCTGATCGATCCTTATGGGTACAGGATTAATTCTCATCCCTAATATCTGATTTTACAAGAACCTTTGCAAGATAGCTGCTCAGTTTTATTGGCCAGGAATGCATAAGGATATCAGTAAGTTTGTTCAGACTTGCCTCATTTGCCAACAAGCTAAGGCTACCACTTCATTGCCCTCGGGATTGTTGCAGCCACTATCCATTCCAAATCAGATTTAGGAAGATTTGGCCATGGATTTTATCACCGGTCTTCCATCTTCTAATGGTTTCACAGTTATATTGGTGGTTATAGATCGTTTGTCAAAGTATGCGCATTTTGCCCCGTTGAAGTCAGATTATTCTAGCAAATAGGTGGCTGAGTTGTTTATGAAAACAGTTGTTAAATTGCATGACGTACCTAAAACAATTGTTTCTGACAGAGTACCTAAAACAATTGTCTCTGACAGAGATAAGGTGTTTACAAGTAGTTTTTGGCTCATCAGTACATGAAGAGATATGCTGATAAGAAAAGAAGTCATGTGGAGTACAAGGTGGGTGATCAGGTTCTGGTCAAATTACAACCATATAGGCAGCATTCTGTTGCTTTACGAAAAAACCAAAAGCTAAGTATGAGGTACTTTGGTCCTTTTCCTATTGTTGAGCGCATTGGACAGGTGGCTTATAAATTACTGTTACCTCCAGCTACAAGGATTCATCCAATTTTTCATTGCTCCCAGTTGAAATTCTGCCACGGGGAACATCACTACCCTTATGTTCCAATTCCTATTACTACGAATGAACTGGATCCCACAGTGCAACCAGCTGGTATCTTACAGACCCGTGTGATACTTCGGGGATCTCAAGAGGTGACCCAACATTTAGTTCAATGGCAAGGACTTGATGTTTCACAATCTACTTGGGAAGATCATGGTGCTATGACTGAGGCATTTCCAACTTTCAACCTTGAGGACAAGGTTGCTGCTAAAGGGGAAGGTATTGTCACAAATGCAAATGAGCTAAGAGTAGATATGGGAAATGACAAGAATACTGAGGCTGGTGCATCACCAAGTGGACAGGTGGCAGCGAATTCGTTGGTTGCGGGAGTGCGAAAGAGTGAGAGGATCAAAATAACGAACTCACGTTGGAAGGACTATGTGTGAGGTGCTTGTTAGTATATAATCGGTTAGTGGGAGGAGTAAAGCATGGAAGGTTATATTCTGTTCTCTTCTCTCTGCTGCTTTCTTTTTGCTTTCTTTCTTTCTCCATTGCTATTTTATCTCCTTACACATTACATTCTCTCGCTGATGGAGGGTTCGGAGTGGAAAGGGGATGAGAATTGTGGTGTGGTGGAGCGTCACAAAATTATTAATATCCGTTGTGTATGCCTTTTCTTTTGGTTGGCCCAATGGCCTCCTTGGGTGTTGCGGGCCCAATTCTATGGTCGTGGTCCATCAGATGCACATTGCGTTATTCAATTTTGTGTTGTCCCGTAAATTTCACCGTCTTCCCGACCAAGTGTGTCGTCTCCTGACCTCGTTCCACCTCCCAATTCTACCAAAACATAATAATCTCAGGTCCCAAACTACTTTCTGTCCATTAAACCATATACACATTCTTATTGATACGTGAAAATTTATCAAATTTAACAAATCTCTAATACAAATTTACTTTTTAACTGAATCATATATAAAAATTTATCCATCCGGATTTTTTTCTTTAAATATTAATATTGGTTTGTGGGATTCATTTATGTCAGCATTAAGATTCTTTATTTCGTACACTATTCTTAGGTTGGATTTCTACCGATATACTTAAAGAACAAGATTATTTATAACTATACTACAACATAGATTTTTATGTGGATATCCAGGAAGATTTTACCATTTGATAATTGAATTACAGCATAAAAAACAAATTCAACTAAATTTTTATCATTTTATTTAACAAGCAAGCAGTCAAATATTTATATCGCGTGATAATTTGTCTATTCTTATTTTTTAATCTATCAAAATTGTATAAATAGAATCTACACAAGTTTTTTTTTCGTAGAATAGTATATACTTTTAATGGTATATCTGACAGTTTCTCCAACACACTACTCACGTACGTAGCTTCACTAGAAAAATAAACTTTTACATGTTTTCACTTGGGTCGAATATTTACCTCAATTACCGACACACTTGGAAGGAGGGACACGTTAATCATAATAAGAGTTAATGCGCACGAAAACAAAAGCCTCAAATTTGGTTTTATTTTTTAATAACATTTGTTTACGTTTCATATGTTGCAATCATGACTCTGAAATTATGATAACGGATTCATTGCAGCTGAACTCAGTTGTATTTGTTTTGATAAATATCTGGATATTATTGTGGCGCCAATGTTATTATATGATGCTTTCTAATATTTCTTGTCAGTTTCAGATCTTAAATACGGGTGATGTGTAGGAGACAATAAAAAGGTAGAGACAACTCGTCAACAATTATGACCTTGCTCATGCTGGAGGGTGTAAGTGGCGGAAACTAAAATAAATACAGAAAGAGATTTTTTAATTCATTATAACAGATCAATCAATAATCCTTACCTAAACAAAAGGTATAAATGATTTTCGAACTCTCAAGATTGCAAATACTTTTACTTTAGTCATATTTAAGCATTAAGAGAATGCTGAATTGTGAGGGTATAGGATCACAATGTATGTAAATAAACACTGACAACATGATTATCATAGTTCATCATGTATTCTTTGTTCTAAAGGAGCCTCTATATTATGAACATGATCGTCTATGACTTGATAAAGATTCAAGTCATCTGCAACAGCTTGTGGTCTTAGCTCTGCCTGTCCCACCATACCAGCTTTTATGGCCTCAGTAACCTTTCTCTGCAACGCAAGTAGTCCAATCCGCTTGGAGACAACATAAAGAACAGCAAGGGAGAACAAAAAAAAGCCAACCCCAAGTATCACCCTATTTAAATAGTTAATTGTTAGTAATAGCACTGAGGAACAACAAACTTGGTGGATAATAAAATCAACTTTTCTTTCCATACCTGTCCATGACATCCTGACGTTGCATAACGGAGAGGAGATTTCGTGTTCTCGACAACAAAGTGCGGTGCCCTTTATATTCACTTTCAACCTTTTTTAACAGTCCAGTTGATTCATCTACATACCAAAGCAATTTTGCAAAACAAATATCCAGAACAACATCATTATTTCACACTCCCATAATCATATTAATAGAAACAACAATTTCAGCATCTCAGTTCATAAAGACCAATATAGTTGAATTAAAGTTTTTAACAAAAATCCAGCACAAATACTGACAAAGAAACATCTTTACGTAAAATCAGATTCCAAGAGAAAACTGTCATGCAGATTATAATCTACTAAACATAAGGAGCTATGGGTAATTCAAATTTCAAACCTGTAAACTATGTCATTGATATTTGGTAGAATAAAAAACAGAAGGACTTGTCAATTAGTCGTCAAAACTGATTGAAACATTTGGCTCCAAATATAAACAAATTTGAACCTCATAGGTTAGCCTAACACCCTCTTATTCTCTACCATGTAAGATAATAATGAGCCATAGGAATATATACAAATACGTAAAGTTACTTATGTCATTGTTATCGGAACCCTATAAAATATCCTCAAACAATAATAAAAAAATCAATATATGCCAAATCATACATAAAGCTCAAGCTTATTTTTGGATCTAGTGGGATAGTTAAAGGAAGGTGAAGGACAGCAATAGTTTTAAAAAAAAAAAATTGTAGACTTTTATAAGGATTAATAAATATCCCTCATATTTCATTCAAGCCTCCATTTTGAACTGGTCAAGATTTGGGATACAACTTAAATTTTTTACCTCTCTTTTCTTTCCCCTGATTTTTTAAATCCAAGGGGAAAATGAATGTTGTTTCTTATTATCCCTTCACTCTAATTCCTTACTTTTCACTTACTATACCTTATTCTTTCCTCATTTCATTCCCATGTGACCCCTTAGAAGTAGAGGTGTCAATATGGGTTCTAATCCGTGAGCCAACCCGGCTCACCATGGGTTCGAGCCGGGTTGGGTTCGATTTTTTTCATTTCTGCCAATAATGGGTTAAAAATGAACCCAGCTTACTTAACCCACGGGTTAAACGGGTTCGAGCCGTAAAATTTTAAAAATAATTAATAATAATTTATTAACTTTAATTGATGCTTTTTTTTTCTCCACCTCTATTCCATGTTGTCACTACAAGTCAAACTCTCACTTAAGATTATCATCAATAACGTTATAATGTTTCTCGCATTTCAGTTTCGTGTTTCAATCGCATCATAACTTTTGTTATGCCAAGGCCACAGTGTTTCAATCTCACATTTCAATCGCGCCACAACGTTTGTCACGTCACCACATTCGTCGCACCAGTGCATTCGTCACTTCACCATGTTACCGTGTTTCAGTTGTATCATAACATTTGCTGCATTTCAGTTACATTACAAAGTTTGTTGTACCACCGCATCATTATGTTCAGTCGTGCTTAATAGAAAAAAAAAAACAAAAAAAAATGTGAGTTAGTGAGCCAACCCACCTAACCCACCAACCCGTAGTGGGTTGAACCGGGTTGTGAAATTTCTGGCTCACCATAAAGTGAGCCGGGTTGAGCTTGCCTATTTTTAACTCAGCCCGAGGTGAACCAACCCGTGTGAGCTGGGTTGGCTCACTTTGACACCCCTACTTAGAAGTGTCTTACCTTGTAAAATTAAAAAGAAAAGTATTATCCTCATCAAAATCACATGCCTAGAAAGACTGACCATTTAACTTCAACATATTTAAATCCAAACTATAATATCTTCATTTCACTTAGTAATTTATGGCATCATAACATCTTATTCCTTATGGCTTTAGGCTGACTGAGTACACTTTCTACATATAAATGCTCAAATTTGTCAATTCCGTACACAACAAACATTCAAGGAAACTTTGTAAACATTAACAAGTTCAACCTAATAGATGTCCAAAAAATTTAACAGGAATCCAAGATTTTTCAACTTTATATTCTTCAATATTCAGCTTCAAGAGTGTTTTTCAAGGATCTTGAATTTGCTTTGAGGCAGTAGGGATTCTACTGTCAGATTTTATGCTTGTTCATTTAACTTTGTAATCTTTTGGAGGGGCAAGGTAGGGGAATGGGCGGCAGAAAGGGAGACACCAAGGAAAGGAAAAACTAATGCTGAAGGAAAGAACATTAGACACATAAAAATTGAGCAACATGACACCATGGCTTAGAAAGGTAAAAAAATAAAAATAAAATTGACCTAACACCATACAGAAGTCAAGCCTGAAAAAGAAGGAAAGGAGAGAAACTTGAAAGGTTTCTGATGAAACTCGGGAGCCCAACTCAGTGACTACTGTCAAGGGAAAAATGATGCAGCATTTAAGTCATGGCCCAAACATATCAAAGGTAAACTCCAGAAAAAGAGGGAAGAGGACCACACCAAGATTAAGGGGAAAGACACTTAGGCTAAATGGAAATTGAGTGAGGCCCATTAGTAGTTCAAGATTGGAGGGTGGTGTCAAAGAGGGTAGATATTTAATTTTGAGAAGAGGAGGGGAGTGGATGGAATCATCCTTGGGCTATGGTGAAAGTTAACATCCATCCCTTCTTTCTTGAGATCTTCCTATTCTTTTATTTTCTTCTTTGATATTCTGCACGATTTCATCTTCAACTGATACTTTGATTTCACAATTTAAGGTCAATATACTCTCCTTTCATATCACCACTTTTTGGTCCATATCAGTTTCACCAAAGTGCACACTGTTCACATTATGTTAATTCAAGTAAGCTAAGCATAATCCTGTTTTCTATCAAATCTTTCCGTTTGTTAACATATATTTTATTTACACTGCACTACATTCAATTAGTGGTAAAAAGAGAATGTGAAAAATTCATATGGATAATGAATATCATCAATTTCTTACAAAGCTTTCAAAATCTGGATAATCTGATGGCATGGAATATTGTTGATGGACATGAAGATTCAATCCAAAAGAAAAAAGGCTTTAAAATTATGAAATGGAGCAGCCTGTTGCTGTAAACATAATAGCTGCCAGCTAATTTGAAATTCATTACCTGCCACCTTTCTTCGAATCTAACTTATTTTGACCAGCTTAAAATTATTTATACATTTTTGTTAGTCTTCCGATAAATTTGACATATACCAAAAAGATAACATGATTTAATACAATTGGAAATCAAAGTAAAAGTGGACAAATAAAATAGCTATTATCAATATAGACAGGGAGAGAGGGAGGAAAAAGTACCTACCGAGAGTCATAAGTGTGCTTGTGTTTCTTTCAACCTCCTAATCAAGACAAAAGAGATATAATGAATAAGATAATCAACAAACTACAAAGGATAAGATTTGGTGAAGGACTAGATAGCACAACAAAACAATAAGTTTCGTGGAAAAAAAGCCTCACAACTAACCTGAACCATCAATTGCCGAGTACGACGAAGGCTTTCCGTTATGCTCTCTGCAGCAGATGTCATTCCAGCTTTTGTCCTGGAACATCACACAATTTAGAGGACCAAAATACTTCATCCTGGCATCGTGCAGACTGAATTTTCCATTGAAATAGCACTAAACAATAAATAAAGAAATATGAAAGCATAATTTAAGCCCAGCCAACTGAGACACCAAAGACATACTGTAAATTGCGCCTGCGAGCTGTGGACTCTTCTCCACCACCGAAAAGTAGTTCTCTCTGCACAATAAAGAAATACAATAAGTCATGCAGCACAATGGAAGGAAACACAATTCACACAAGTCCATGATCACAATACAACAGGTTTGTTATCAATATAGGATCTATTTATTTGGATAAACTTCTCCAGAAACATTTTTAAGAGAAAAAAATACAAAGGAAAATAATAAAATAAGTTTTCCATCAGTTAGAATTAACTTATACAAAAGTCAATAATCTCTTTTAGAGATGCTAATATTGAAGAGTTTCAATAAACTAGTTTACTCATAAGCTAAATTAGCTTTGGAAGAATCTCATTTATTTATTTTTTCTTATTTTCTTTTTCAAGGAATGCTTATAAGGAAGTTTATCTAAATTCACTAGGTTGGTCGTGGATTAGATCAGACTATATTCAAAATAACATCAGAAATACTAAATAGGAAAAGTAAGTATATTGCCTCCTCCTGAGCAGCTTTCCTCAAGTTAGCCTTCGCTTGCAAATTGGCATTCCTCCTATTCGACTGCAAACTGTTCAAAAATTTTAAAAATAATAAAAGTACACTAAAAATAGAAGTTGCAAACAAACTAAAACTCACAATCCACCACTACTTCAAATAAATGCATATTCAATCCATTGAATAACAAGCAAAAATGATTTGAGAGAGATTTGATACTTTTGGATTAGGGTTTTCCAGGATTGAACTAATTGGCGAGCAGAATGGACCTCCGATTGGGAGGGCAACTGAGGGGCGAGAAGATCGAGGGTGAAAAGGAAGGAAGAGAGAAGTGTGAAGCCATCCTGAGTGATCCCGTTCAACCTAGCCAGTGAAATTTTCTCCTCTTTCGCCCTTCCTGATTTTCCGTATTCTGCGATTGCCTCGATGTGCTCCTGCGTTTTCCTGTACGTCTCTTCCCATTCCTTTTTCACCTTTTCCACCTCCTCCACTACCTTGTCCACCACGTTGTCTGTCATCGATTCTGATCCTATACTCTTCTCGCAGATCCTATTCTCTTCTCGCAGATCCTTCTGTTACTGTCTTATCTATGCCACTGTCGGCATCACCCTGAAAATTCCGTGTAAAATAATGAAATAAGAAATATGAACACAAATAATAAACTAATAAACAATTTTAAACCTGAAAAAAGAAATTGCACATGAACTAAGAATTACAGCTTAGAAGAGAAGAAGAAGAAGAGACTGCAATCTGAACACAAATAATAAACTAACAAGCAATTTTCAAGTAAAAAACTACAAGTAAACTAACAATTTTAAAAATTTCGTAAAAAAAAAATCATGAACTAAGAATTACAGCTCAGAAGAGAAGAGAAGAGACTGCAATCTGAACACAGATAGTAAACTAGCACACAATTTTCAAGTAAACAATTTTCAGGAATTTTTCATCATGTAAGTTCAAAACTTCAAAAAAGTTGAAATCTGAATACAAATAGAAAATTTTTTCAACATGGAACTTCCAAATAGAGACTGGAATCTGAACAGAAGTTAAAGTAATAATCGAGAAAAAGTATATATAAAGGATCTGTTTTATTTTCATCATAGAAGAAAAAAATCTGGTATTAAATTGGTAGTAATTTAAACCATTGTTAATTATCGTTATCTTTAAGAAAATAATTAAAGGAGAAAAAATATATACAAAGAATCTGTTTTATTGAAGGATTTGAAAATCCATATATATATATATATATATATATATATATATATATATATATATATATATATATATGCAGAAAATAAACGGGTATTAGTTTTCATACTCATATTCAGGATGATAGTAACATTAACATAATGAGTATAACAGGTTCAACAAAAACTCTATCAACCCAAAACATTAGTGAACGCACAAAACCAATACAGTAAACCAGACAATGAATAGTGGTAAAAAATAAACAAAAGCACTAATATTAAGTGGAATAAATAATAAATAATAAAGCAATTCCAGAAACAGAATTAAAAAAAAGGTGAAAATAAATGACGAAGCCACAAAGGGCAAAGGTGGAGAATTGCCCATTGTAAATGCCATTCTCGTCCACATGCCCAATGTTAATCTCAACCGATGCATGGTCTTTCGCAGTAATCAATCGGTTTGTAGCAGAGCTACACCATATTCACAAAATATAATCAAATTCCCAAACTCAATGAATAAAAGAAATTACCATTAAAGAGAGATTTTCAAAAGTTAAAAGTTAAATGAAAAGTATTGCAGGACTAAAGTGCATACCACTTCCTAGGGATGTAAAGCTCAGTGATCTATTCTTCTTCGTTCTGCATCTTTGTATCTTTGTTGAGTGACTCCTTCACGAAGACCCATAAGTTTAATATAAGGTAGTGATAATAAGCTTAGAAAATAGTTTTCAAAGGATTAAGAAAGAATAAACGCATGAGAAAATACCGACCAGATGAGAGAATACCGACCAGAGAAGATGATGAACGATGAGTCCAGCAGAGGAGGAGAAAGCGGGTGACACTTATAAATCCCAAAACCCTGGTTTCCTTTTCAATTGGCAGGTTCTATAGTTTCTTCTTAATTGGGTCAGCTTCGAATAATATTTTTGAAAGCCCAATTTTAACAAAACCACTATTTTTTTTTCTTCAGTTTCTAAACCAATCAATTTGAAATTTTATAAATTCTAAATAAAAGTAATTAATGAACAATCCAAATATATATATATATATATATATATATATATAATTTACTGTTCAATTGGTTTTTAGAATTACTTATTTAATTACAAAAATAGTGTTACAAATTTAATAATAAAACGTAATTGTGTGATTTTTTACACATTACGAAATTAAAATAAAATTTTCAAAATTTTCAAATATTAAATTGACATCTTGGGTTATTTACGCTAAAATATATAAATAAAGATTGCATTCGTTTACATTTTTTATTTTTTACCTAAATTATTTATATTATCGTGTTTAAGAGCAATGGCGTTTAGTAAATGAAAGTTGTACAAAATTAAAATGATAGGATTCTTGTGTTGCCAATTACGAATAAAACTGAATACTAGCGAATTAAAACATATGGAAAATCATAATTGAATAAATTGTGTGAAATTACATATCTTCCTTAAAAAACATAGTTATGGTGTGTTTAGTGGGCTTTTTTTAAACAATGGGTTAAAAATATTTCAATTTTACTAAATGGGATCAAAAATTTCAAATTTTACTAAAATAAATCGTGAAAGAGAAGATGATATTGACGAATGAAGTTGAGCATGATTTCAGTGGTTCAAATTTTTTTATTTTATGTAAAATCGTGTTTTCAAGCACGATTTCAACTTCTTCTTTTTTTAAATTGTGTTTCCAAATACGATTTCAACTTTTTTAATGAAATCGTACTTCAAAGCACGATTTTTACTTTTTATTTATATTTTTTAAAACATTTTTTTATTTTTTAAATACTTATTTATTAAATAATTTTTTTAATTGAATTATTAATTTAATAGAAAATAAATTTATTTAGACATGGTTAAATTTAATTCACTGTATTTATATTAAAATATTACATTCTTAAAAAAATATAAATTTATTGTCAAAATGAACAATTTGCACTATTATATTTTTTATTTCGACAAAAATAACATTTTTTTCGTTTATTTCCAACTTATACATCAATTTCATTTCGAATCCGATTAGTTGTAGGTCTTTCTGATGTGTCTCGACGCATATTAGGATCAGGACAAAAATTTGGACATGTATAAGTAGACCAATAATCTTCATTTTGAACCGGATGAAACTGAAATTCATACGCCTTATGAATGCTTTGTAAGTTGTAAATCGGATCGATAAATATAATCAGTTGTAAATGATAAAAAGAACAGATAGTCATAACATGAGGACAAGGGAGTCGAAGAGCTTGGAATTCTCCATAATCACACCATCACTAATTTAATCGAATCGTGTAACTTATCGATCTTCAATGAAGTTGGGGATTGGATTGGTTTTGTACATCAAACTCATAATTATCTCGATTGTACCTTTGAACGTGACACATTCGAGCACGTTGTTCGTTTTTGTTAAGCAGTGTAGTGATATGTTATGGATACTCATGTCTAGCTCGTAACATGTACTCTACTTTCATGTCTCTTTCCACAAACCAAGATTTAATTCTTTCAAAAGTTGTTTTTACTAAGGCAGATATATGTAAAACTCGTGCTCCTTTGAGAACATAATTCATAGACTCAGCAAGACTTGTTGTCATATGTCCATATCGTTTCCCTCCATCATAAGCTTGAGTCCATTTCTCCAGTGGAATTTCATCCAACCAGAACATTTGTTGTTGAAAGTCAGACCTTAAAGTAGATAGTTTTGCTAAAAGTTTTGGTTGTTTCTGTTAGAATTAATTTAATTAATTCATTTCATTATGTGACTCATGTGAAATATAATAATGGGCCCAAATGTGATTTAATAAAATATGAGGACCTATTGATTATTATGTGAAGTCAGAATAAAATAAAGATAAAATAAAATATTAACTTACGGTAACCAACTTGATGGACGTTGGTTAATAAAAGGGATTAGGGTTCTGTCTCTGGCCATAAGGTTTTTTCACGGTAAACCATCAAGAAAGCGAAACGTGAGAAGAGAAAGAAAGGCAAAGAGATAGATTGGGAAAAGGAGATAGGAGAATGAAAAGATCAAAGAAAAGATTCTCATGGATCAAGGTTAGTCTTCTTACTATGATTCATGTATTGATGTATGTAAAATTGTGAAAATCAATAATCTAAAGATCCTGTAGAGTAGTTTTCTATAATGAATTAAGAACGTAGGAAAACTACATAATGTCTTACATGTGGTATCAGAGCACTGATTATTAGATTTATGATTTTTCTTGTATGAAAGTTTTCCCAAATATTAAGTTTTTCCCAAATTAAGATAAACCCTAATTATGAATTTAGGGATTTCTTTATCAGATTAGTATGAACCCTAATTTATTCCCAAATTTATTTTTCTCAAAATTAAATAAAGGAATAAACCCTAATTATGTTTTCAAGTTCAAATTGAAACCAATTTTATAGCCCCTATGCGTGAATGAACCCGTAATTGATTTTAATTGAAAAGATAAATGACGTGATAGGGTTAGGGTGAATAATGTATGAAATTAGTTTTATTGTATGTTATAATTATGATGGAAGAATGATAAACCGTAAAATTGATAAACTTTGCGCGTAGAGAGCACGTGTTAAACACACAGGTTTCATATATTATATTATATTATTTATAATATTATTTTGTATGTACATATTGGTGACTGGTGACTCGCTGAAACCATTTTATCCCTATATTATTTTGTCCTCATATTATTTGTACATTATTTTGTACGTATATTTTTTTTATGTGGCTGAAGGATAATTAAAGAGTTATTTTTTATGTTAAGGTGAGTTGTATAATATACTCATACTCGTAAAGTTTTGTTAAGAGTACTTGTAAAGTTTTGTTAAGAGTACTCGTAAAGCTTTGTTAAGGGTACTGAAAGCTTTGTCAAGGGTACTCGTAAAGCTTTGTTAATGTACTCGTGAAACTTTGTTAATGTACCTATAATGTAAACATTGATAAATGAATGAATTTTGTTTTGCAAATTGAATTGTATTGTTTCCACTGTGTTTAAATTACTCATAAAAGTTTTGAAGTTTTGAATGAATGACAATTTTACTTTTACGTTAAATGCAAATAAAGGTCTTGGATTCAAAATCAATCTTAGGATGAAAATTGAAATTATGAGTTTCAATTTTATTTATGGCACATAATATTTTATTATGTGAATAATGTACATATTTATTAAAATTAATAAAAAAAATGCTATGAATGGTTAATAGCAATTAAAGATATTATTTATTTGAAATTAAGCATGATAAATTTTGTTAGTCACCAAAGTGGCCAAAATTTTAAGGTTATTTTGATTTCAAATTATTAATGATTTTATTTCAATTATCCATAGTATGAACGCTAAAATTATGAATATTTGATTTATGGGTTAATTGAAGTTCATTATTATAAAACATTTCAAGATCACTCAAATGTTGATTAATTGTTATTATAATTAATGAGCATGAAGGTAGATAATTTTTTGTGCATCACTAGTTTTATTTATATACCCAAAGGTGTTAGGTGATTCTAGTTGATGCATATTTTAATTATCATTAATGTTATAAAATGATTAGCGTAATTATGTTTGTGTATTGGTGGATCTCCCAAAGGAGAACATTAGTATGCAGAGAATGGTAATTTATGGTTGAATCTGTATATATGTTTAATTTTATGACTCAAAGTATTAATGTTAGGCATGTGTTAATTGCAGTATCTGTTCCTGTAGCTCTGCATTCGCTATCTTCGTCTGTTCCAGTCTTTAATGGGTTAAATTTCCCTGACTGGAGTGAACAAGTCCAATTTCACTTAGGTGTGTTGGATCTTGATTTGGCTTTCCAAGTTGAAAAACCGGCTGCTATCACTGATGCCAGTAGTAATGAAGAGAAAACTCATTATAGAGCTTGGGAAAGATCAAACAGACTTAGCCTTATGTTTATGCGAATGAGTGTAGCAAGCAATATTAAGTCTGCTCTTCCCAAAACTGAGGATGCGAAAGAGTTTATGAAATTTGTGGAAGAGCGCTCTCAAACTGCTGACAAATCCCTCGCTGGGACATTGATGAGTACGTTGACCACCATGAAGTTTGATGGTTCTCGTAGTATGCATGAACACGTAATCGAAATGACAAATATCGCAGCAAGACTCAAGTCTCTTGGAATGGCAGTGGAAGAAAATTTTCTTGTGCAGTTCATTTTGAACTCGTTACCACCTGAGTATGGTCCGTTTCAGATGAATTATAACACCATGAAAGACAAATGGAATGTGCATGAATTGCACAGTATGTTAGTTCAGGAGGAGACCAGACTCAAGAACCTAGGAAGTCACTCTATTCATTACGTGAAAAATCAAGGAGCTAAAAAGAAAGTTGTTAAAACATGGAAAGGGTAAAGGACCATTAAAGATTAATGAGTCCTCTACTAACATTCAGAAGAAAAATGACAAATGTCATTTCTGCAGGAAGTCTGGACATTTTCAGAAGGACTGTTTAAAGCGTAAAGCTTGATTCGAAAAGAAAGGTGAGCATAGTGCTTATGTATGTTTTGAATCAAATTTAACTGAGGTTCCCCATAATACTTGGTGGATTGATTCTGGATGTACAACTCATGTTTCTAATGTGATGCAGGGATTCCTTTCAACCCGAACCATAAACCCAAATGAGAAGTTCGTCTTCATGGGGAATAAAGTCAAGGTTCCAGTGGAAGCTGTTGGGACTTATCGTTTAATCCTTGACACTGGATATCACTTAGACCTTATGGATACTTTTTATGTACCTAGTATCACTAGAAATTATTTTCTTTGTCTAAGCTTGATGTTGCTGGATACTCTTTTAAGTTTGGGAATAGTTGTTTCAGTTTATTTAAGCATACATGTATGATTGGAACTGGTACACTTTATGATGGTTTATATAAATTGAATTTGGATAATTTATATGCTGAAACTCTCATGATCTTGCATCATAATGTTGGCACTAAACGTAGTTTGGTGGATGAAAGATCTGCTTATTTGTGGCATAAGTGTTTGGGACATATTTCCAAAGAAAGAATGAAAAGATTAGTAAAGAATGAAATCCTTCCGGATTTAGATTTTACTGATCTGAATGTATGTGTGGATTGTATTAAAGGTAAACAAACAAAACACACCAAGAAAGGAGCCACAAGAAGCACTCAACTTCTTGAAATCATACACACTGATATATGTGGTCCATTTGACGTAAATTCTTTTAATAAAGAGAAGTATTTCATCACTTTCATTGACGATTTCTCGTGTTATGGATATGTCTATTTACTATATGAGAAATCTCAAGCAGTAAATGCCTTAGAAAGTTATATAAACGAAGTGGAGAGGCAATTAGACAGAAAGGTGAAAATTGTCAGGTCAGATAGAGGTGGTGAGTATTATGGAAGATATGATGAAAGTGGACAACACCCTGGTCCGTTTGCTAAGTTCCTTGAGAAGCGTGGTATTTGTGCTCAATACACAATGCCAGGTACACCGCAGCAAAATGGTGTATCTGAAAGGCGTAATCGAACCTTAATGGATATGGTTAGGAGTATGTTGAGTAATTCATGTTTACCTGTATCATTGTGGATGTATGCTTTGAAGACTGTCATGTATCTGTTGAACAGGGTTCCTAGTAAAGCGGTTCAAAAGACTCCTTTTGAGTTATGGACAAGTAGGAAACCCAGTTTAAGACACCTACATGTTTGGGGTTGTCAGGCAGAAGTAAGAATTTATAATCCGCAAGAAAAGAAACTGGATGCAAGAACAATCAGTGGATATTTCATTGGTTATCCAGAAAAATCAAAGGGGTATATGTTTTACTGTCCTACTCATAGTACAAGAATTGTTGAAACTGGAAATGCTCGGTTCATTGAAAATGGTGAAACCAGTGGGAGTGAAGTTTCACGAAATGTGGAGATTAAAGAAGTTAGAGTACAAGTTCCAATAACTAGTACATCTTCAAGAGTTGTTGTTCCAAATATTGTAGAATCACACGACAATCAAGAAGAACAACAAATTAATGATCCTGCGATTAACAATGATCCGAT
Organism: Sphenostylis stenocarpa; assembly: GCA_963425845.1. NCBI lineage: Eukaryota > Viridiplantae > Streptophyta > Magnoliopsida > Fabales > Fabaceae > Sphenostylis > Sphenostylis stenocarpa. Next base: position 15,856,906 of record OY731403.1, on the reverse strand, counting down.
AATAGAACAACCACAGGAAATAGTATTAAGAAGATCTCACAGAGAAAGAAAGTCTGCTATTTCGAATGATTATGTGGTTTATCTACAAGAGTCAGAAAATGACCTAAGTATTGAAAATGAACCAATTTCATTTTCAGATGCCATTAATGGTGATAATTTTGATAAATGATTAGATGCTATGAAAGATGAGCTTAAATCAATGACATATAATGGTGTATGGGATCTTGTGGAATTGCCAGAAGGATGTAAGAGTGTTGGGTGTAAATGGGTCTTTAAGACTAAGCGTGACTCTCATGACAATATCGAACGTTACAAGGCCCGACTTGTTGCCAAAGGTTTTACTCAGAAAGACGACATTGATTATAAGGAAACATTTTCACCTGTTTCTAAGAAAGATTCCTTTAGAATTATCATGGCATTAGTAGCTCATTATGATCTTGAGTTGCATCAAATGGATGTTAAAACTGTTTTTCTGAATGAAAATTTAGAGGAGGATGTTTATATGAATCAACCAGTGGGGTTTATTGAAGAAGAAAAGGAACATATGGTGTGTAAACTTAAGAAATCAATATATGGACTTAAACAAGCTTCTCGACAATGGTATCTTAAGTTCAATGATACTATTTTGTCCTTTGGATTTAAGGAAAACACTGTTGATCGGTGCATATATCTGAAGGTCAGTGGGAGTAAGTTTATATTTCTGATTCTGTATGTTGATGATATCTTGCTTGCGACTAATGATCTTGGTCTATTAAGTGAGACTAAGAAGTTTCTCTCTAACAACTTTGAAATGAAAGATATGGGTGAGGCATACTATGTGATAGGAATAGAAATATTCCGTGATAGATCACAAGGAATGTTAGGTTTGTCTCAGAAAGCATATATTAATAAAGTTTTAGAGAGATTCAGAATGGAGAATTGTTCTGCATCTCCCGTTCCAATACAGAAAGGAGACAAATTTAGTCTCATGCAATGTCCAAAGAATGACTTGGAACGGAAACAGATGGAAAATATCCCTTATGCATCTGTTGTTGGGAGTTTGATGTATGCTCAAACATGTACGAGGCCAGATATTAGTTTTGCAGTTGGTATGCTTGGTAGATACCAGAGTAATCCTGGACTGGATCATTGGAAGGCTGCAAAGAAAGTTTTAAGATACTTACAAGGAACAAAGAATCACATGCTTACTTATAGGAAAGTTGATCACCTTGAGGTGATTGGATATACAGATTCAGATTTTGCTGGTTGTATGGATACACGAAAGTCTACATTTGGTTAAGTGTATCTTTTAGCCGGAGGAGCAATTTCATGGAAAAGTGCGAAGCAGTCTGTCATTGTTGCATCCACCATGGAAGCTGAATTTGTGGCATGCTTTGAGGCCACAGTTCAAGCTAATTGGTTGCGGAATTTTATTTCAGGACTTGGAGTAGTTGACAACATTGCCAAGCCGCTGAAAATTTATTGTGACAATTCCGCAGCAGTCTTCTTTTCTAAGAACGACAAGTATTCCAAAGGTGCTAAGCATATGGAATTGAAATACTTTGTCATTAAAGAAGAAGTTCAGAAACAGAGAATGTCAATAGAACATATTAGCACTGAACTTATGATTGCTGATCCTTTAACAAATGGATTACCGCCTAAGTTGTTTGCTGGCCATATAGTAAATATGGGCATTATGTTTACTAGTAGTGAATGTTGAATGTTAATATTATTATTAATGTTTATGTGACACTCTGAGATCTTTAACGTATAAGTTTCTGAAATTTGTGTTTTCTTCTTTATTTATATGCATGCAAATTATGATGAACAAAACAAATTATGTTATTATTTTTAAAATGATATTATGTTTGAACCCATTATGGACTTCTCATTATAAAGTCATATTAAGGAGAAAGAGATAATATAGTAGTACATGGAAGGGAGCCTGTCGATTGAATGACATGTAACCGCCATGACTCTTGTTATAGTTGTATCTTTAATTATGAATAATGATAGAACCAATTTATGTAAGGTCCTTTAATGCGCATTATGACTTAAGTATTAAATCACAGAATCGTATGACATCACATGAGTCAAGTGGGAGAATGTTAGAATTAATTTAATTAATTCATTCCATTATGTGACTCATGTGAAATATAATAATGGGTTCAAATGTGATTTAATAAAATATGAGGACCTATTGGTTATTATGTGAAGTCAGAATAAAATAAAGATAAAATAAAATATTAACTTACGGTAACCAACTTGATGGACGTTAGTTAATAAAAGGGATTAGGGTTCTGTCTCTGGCCATAAGGTTTTTTCACGGTAAACCATCAAGAAAGCGAAGCGTGAGAAGAGAAAGAAAGGCAAAGAGATAGATTGGGAAAAGGAGATAGGAGAACGAAAAGATCAAAGAAAAGATTCTCATGGATCAAGGTTAGTCTTCTTACTATGATTCATGTATTGATATATGTAAAATTGTGAAAATCAATAATCTAAAGATCCTGTAGAGTAGTTTTCTATAATGAATTAAGAACGTAGGAAAACTACATAATGTCTTACAGTTTCATCTCATATCCTGCATAGAAAAATATTATTTTAGACATATTTTATTTAGAGAAAAGGATTTGTCAATGTTAGAAGATGTTACCTGGATTGATGAGTTGTCTTTTCAAATCAACATTTTTGAACTTTTTGTTGAAATTTAAGGCAATATGACGAATACAATACACTGAGGTGAGATCATTCCAATCAAGATCTTCTGATTGTAAAGCTACATTATTCCTTTGCCTCTGTTTGTTATCATGCATAAATTATTTTGAGGTGTAACATAATGTCTTAGAAGTTGCAAGAACCATATCAATGCCTCTTTCGTTTCACCTTCTACAATTACAAATGCAAGTGAAAATATGTTTCTATTGTCGTCTTGTGAAACTGTAATTAATAACGTAACATGATATTTTTCTGTTAGGAATATACCGTCAAGTTGAATAATTTGGCTTGCAATATTTGAACCCTTTTATACATGGCTTAAATGACCAGAAGATATGCTCTAATATAAATGATGGATTATTGTGGACACCATGCACTGAATGAGGAGAACAAATGTACTGAACAATTGTACCAGAATTTACTATCTTCAACAGCTTGCAACCATCTTGGAAGATCATTATATGAGTCATCCCAATCTCCAAATGCCACAGCAAGTGTCTTTTGTTTTGCTACCCATTCTTTTTTATAAGTCATTGTATAACCATGTATGTCTTTAACTTCTGTAATCAAAGTTTTAATAGGAACAGAGGGATCTGTTTTAACTAATTCAAAAATAATGTTAGCAATGATGGAAGAGTCTAAGTTTTGATGATCCGGATTTAACATTGTACTCAAACATGTAGGTGACGCTTCAATTTTCTTAATCTCCCAATGGGTACGAATTTTACTATATTGTCATCGTCATCGAAAGAGGCAGTCAGAGCAATGCAATGGTTTTGATGACTCGCGTTTATTTTAAAAATATGGGCATCACTCTTAGGATGTTCGATAACTGAACTACCCTAAGAGTGAGGTTTTCGTAAAGGGTTCTGGATTCGCAACCAATATTTTAACCGAAAACATTAGAAAATGAAAAAAAAAACATTGGTTTTAAGAAAAATCAACTTTGGCCATTATAACCAGAGTTGGGTAAGGGAGTTAGTTACGCGTGGGGAAGGTATTAGCACTCCTACAACGTCCCTTTCGCGTTTCCTATGATGGACCGTTCTTCAAATAAAAACAATGAAATTATACTTTTACCCTATTTATTTATTGTTGAATTTAAATAGCTATCTACATGACCTTAATAACTAATGCATACAAAGAAAGCAGTAATTGAAAGCAATAAAGGAGAAAAGATGTAAAAGAAACTTCTTTTATATATTTTGGGACAAAAGGATGCTTTTTGGCAATCCCACACTCTACACGAGCACTCCTCTCTTTGAATAGGAACTACTTGAAACTGCTTAGAAACCTCAGAATTGGACCTTCGGGCTTAGAGAGTCAAGTGTACAGAGTATAGGGGTGAAAGTTTATGAATTCTGTGTGTAAACTCCCTGCTGGAATGAGAAATGGATGTCCTACTTATAGGAATTCGCGCCAGTTAGGTTGGGACGGCCTTCTGGATTTCTGACAGGTGAGACAACCGTCTAGGATTTCGAGACAGTCGTCTCACCTCAAGGAAAAAGTGAGACGGTTATCTAAAAAAACGAGATGGTCGTCTCGCCTCAAGGGAAAAGTGAGATGACCATATGGAAAAACAAGACGGTCGTCTCGCCTTAAGGGAAAATGAGACGGTCGTATGGAAAAACGAAACGGTTGTCTCACCTTAAGGGAAAACGAGACGGCCGTCTGGAAATCTGAGACGACTGTTTGGAGCTTCTTGTCAAAATTTTCCTATTTTCTTTTTTTTTTTGCACAGAAAAGTCTTCATATTCTTACATGGAGCCTAGTGAACATGCCCAGGGGCCTTTTGAAGCCTTGTCCATCTTCGAACGGGGAGGGTTTCTAGTCTTTATTGTAAGGCCGAACAAGATTTGGGGTCTACATGTATGAAGCACAAACTCTCCTTTGACACTCGTTGTCATAATGTATACAATGAATAATATATTTGTCAGTTTTAGATTCAACAACAAAAAATCGGTATCCCTCATCAATATAAAATTGTTTGATTGCATTTATTGTTGCCTATTTTTATGGACAACATCGACCTTCTCAGATGTTGTTTTCGTTTATCTGGGTAAATTGATTTGACGATTGTTTAGTACGTAACAAGATATCATCATTCATATACATTGTAGCAGTGGAAAAATTATCTTCTTCTTTATTATTAAAATCTTCAACAATATCTTGAATAACATGATCATTAACGATCATGGACGAGGTACCAACTTGAAATATGTCTATTTAATTAAAAAAAATGATTAAAAATAATTTAAATTAAATACACTTAAATAAAAATGTAAACAATTTATAAAATTTAATAAAAAATAACTGATAAAAAAATGTAAATAAAATATACTTAAATAAAAAATGTAAATAAAATATAAAATTTAATAAAAAGTAACTATTTAAAAAAATTAAATAAAATTTACTTATATAAAAAATATATAAAATTTAATTACAAAATGTAAATAATATATAAAATTTAATAAAAGGTAATTGATTAAAAATTTTAATAAAATATATTTAAATCTACCTTTATAAAATTAAACTTTAATAAGTAGAAATACGAAAGTTTAATGAGTTGATTTAAACAAAAGATTGAGCCAACTTCAATGAGTAAAAATACAAAAGTGCAATGAGTTGATTTAAATGAAAGATTGAACCATTTATACAGACCTTCAAAATACTGTTCAAATTATTCATATATCCATTTATCAGAGCTAAAATTATAGTCAATTATTAATTATTTGTGCTTATATAACATGCAATTAACGCGTTAAAAAATAATAAATGATGCAAAATCGTGAAAGCTAAAACAAATTCAATAGTTAAACAAATGTGTTAAAAGTCGTGTGTGATGACACAGGAATGGATCGAGACAAAGAGCAAAATCGTGAGAGTTGGGACGATTTTCAACTAACAATCAATAGAAATCGTCCCTATAGTGACGATTTCAACTGAAGCTACAGTAATAGCGTGATTGAATAGTATTTGCTAGGTGAATAAGAAATCAGGACATGGGCAGCACATGCATAAAAAATTTAATCACGACATGGCAAAAATTTAAGCAGGACATGGGCAGCACATGCAATGTTCTTACTAAAATTGTTTTCTTTGCCTATAAATACAGTTTATATATTGCATATCTTCAAGTATTCTATAGCCTTTATTTAGTCTTCTCATCACTCCATAATCATAACGTCATTTTCTATAAGTTCTATATGATGAAATATGTTTATTATTCTCAATATTTTTCCATATTTATTTTTGATGTTTTTATTTTTTTATATTATTTGTTCATATTATTATTATTCTTACTAATAATAATATTATTATTATTACTATTTTTATTATTATTAATGATATTATTATTATTTTTTTTACTATTATTATTATTATTACTATATTATTATTATTATTATTGTTATTATTATATCACAATAAATTTTTAGCGGCTTGACAATGTTGTCGACTATTCCAAGTTCTAAAATAAAATTTCGCAACCAATTAGCTTGAACTCGTGACCTCAAAGCATGCCATAAATTTAGCTTCCATAGTGGATGCAACAATGATAGATTGTTTCACACTTTTATATGAAATTGCTCATCCAGCTAAAAGATACACATAACTAAATGTAGACTTTTGTGTATCCATACAACCAACGAAAATCTGAATCTGATATTCAATCACCTCAAGGTGATCTGTAACACCCTACCTTATAAACCCTCAATCGAAGAATTAATAATTTTTAGCGTAAATTTCTTTTTTTAAACCAATAATAATATTTCTCTCGTACATAATATTAATATATAAATTTTCAATAACTCATTCCCGCATTTCATCATTTTAAAAAGTACTAAAAGTAAACATTCATAATTACATATAGATAAAATACTAGTACAATCCTTCAAAATATTAAGGGCAACATTGAGGATACTTCCTACAGAGTAGCTAACTACACAAAAGAGTAACTACTACTCAGTACCCTGTAGGTCTATATACTACAAAAGACTGTCTATAAAAGTTTGGATATGTTTATCCCAATACATGTTGTCATCATTGTGGCTCTCAGCTAATGAGTATGAGTGTCATATTCATCGGGTGTGGAATCTGTGTCATCTCCCCTCTCTTCAAACAATGACCGATCAGGTCCAACGAGTACCGCAAGTACAAAGAAAATAAAAAAAGTAGAAAGACAAGAGGGTGAGCAACAGTTCATACATCATTTTAAAATCAACATCATAAACATTCACAAGTCAATCAAATTCCAAATTATTGATGTTAATGATGCATGATCCTAATATGTTTTCTAAAATGTTTATGCATGCGGACCCGAATCATTTCTCAAATCAGTATTGGAGTAGCCAGGAGTTGACACTACTAGGCATGGAAAATCCACCCACGGGATTGTTGAGATTCATGCTCAAATATAAACCCAGTAGCTCACTGACCATTGATATACGGTAAGAGCACAATCAGGTACAGGAGAGTTTGTACAGTGGGATCCCCGACAACAGGTAGCGAGCCTGGGTCTTTTGGGGCCTCCAACCATTACCCTTCCTATCCTCAAGTCCTCCCTCAGGGCCTCCCTATCGTATTCTTAGAGTCCATAATCTTTGATTCCCCATATTTCACAAATCACCATTTTCAAATGAATAATGTATGAGTCTCTAAGTGATTTTTCTTAGAAATTCACATTTTTCCAAAAATTTTGACAGAGTTTCCCCTGTAATACGGACTTCCCAAAAATTTCCAATTACCTGTTACAAACAGAAAACTTACAATACAGTTCAAAAAGGATTCACAACCCATCATCCAATTCTTTCAATTTAATTTTCAATGAATTTTCTCATGAAAAACCACCATGCATATAAATGCTCACTCAAAGACAATATATATCATAATAGAGTACCAAACATGTATTTTACACCATCATACACGTAAGCAATTCATGATCACTTTCACAACCAAGCATATAATGAAATCAAAATTATCAATCATAACAAATTTAGACAAATTCAACAAATAAGGTTAAACAAGTTTATGATGTAATCCTTACTATATAGTTCACCCCTTACCTGATACGTCCACACTTATTCCTTTCAAAGCTTGATTGTGTTTCAGCAAAATCTATATACGTAATAAAATACTAGTTAGAATTTTATATTTCTATCTCATGGGAATTTAAATTCACTTTGTGTTGTTAATCTATTTCTAATAATATTTTAAGCTCACATTCAACTTACAATTATCTTAGAAAATTATCCTATTTTGTATGCACTTAGAGTAGGAAAAATCCTAATAGCAAACATGGACAAGGTTCAGCATTTCAAAATTTTCTAGAGTTATATAAGTTGTTTTGGCATGAGATTTGAGTCAAAATTTCAATAACTTAATTACCTACAATATTGATCAAGGAAATAAATTCAAATACCTTATAGAATAGATGCAGTTTTCAGTGGTTGTTTCCAACTAGACTCAACTACAATAACACTCTGAACATGCCTTGGTAATTGGATTATAACACATGCTACACATAAGCTATTAACATGAAACAAATTTATAAATTTCGGGAATATAATTTCCTACAACCTTTATGAAGGAATTAAGTCCTAATTTCACACGTATCAATCCCAGTAATTCAAAAAGCGAGGCTGTTGAAACAGGGCTACCTCTTAACGTCACAACTAGAACACTTGACAGTAAAATGGGCATAACTTGAGCTACAAATATCCGTTTAATGTCAAACTAGTTTCTAAATTTTGACAACTTAAAGAGCTACAACTTTCATGAAGATACCAATTCCTAATTCTGTTCACACAAGTCCCAAAAAGTCAATGAATAGTACCTATGAATTAGAGTTCTTAAAGTTTTTAGCTTAACCACTTCTAATCCTCAATTTTAAGCATTATTCTAGTATTCTAGGTGTAAAACCTACAATAACATTCTTCCTACACCCATTCAAGCTCAGCCAAGTGAGGAAAAAAATAGAAAATGCACCGTTTTGAAAAATAAAACGGTAGAAATGTAGAGGAGATTGAGAGAAACAAACTTACCTCTTGGAGCTCATCAAGATTTTTGAGAGAAAGGAGGAAACTACCGCTGCAAAGAGAAGGGCACTCCGCTCAGTGCATTTCTGATGCGCCCAGCGGATTAGAGGCCGCATGTAATAGAGATTTCAAACCAAAATCCGCGCGTGCATTTCTGATGCGCCCAGCGGATTAGAGGCCGCATGTAATAGAGATTTCAAACCAAAATCCGCGCGCATGCGCCCAACGGATTAGAGGCCGCATGTAATAGAAATTTCAAACCAAAATCCGCTCAACGCATTTTTGATGCGCCCAGCGGATTGATTACCAAAAATTTATCCATTATTTTCTCCTTTTTACTCTAGTTAGGATTTGAACCCACAACCCCTAAGACTCAAACATCACTCCAAACCATATCAATCATCATATATTTCTTGTCAACTTATACACATAATAAACTTTTAATGTACTCACACTCAATGCATACAAGAGAACAATAATTTCTAAATGTGACAATAAAAATTGTTAAGTCCATACTCTTTCAATTTCAACCCTAAATCATATAATTACTATCAGGCGTCCAGTTGCCCGCGAAATGGATCAATTTTAAGTATTTTCTAAAAATTCCAGAAAATCATAAATAATCTAATAAACATAAAACTCTACATTCCATTTACCCAATTCTTTATAATTTAATTATTAAAATTTTGACAAAGATTTTGTCAAAATTTAACAAACCAGGGGTATTGAGAATCAGGATGTTACATGATCAGCTTTCCTATAAGTAAGCATGTGATTCTTTATTTCTTGTAAGTATTTTAAGACTTTCTTTGCAGCTTTCCAATGATCCATTTCAGGATAACTCTGGGATCTACCCAGCATGCCAACTGCAAAGCTAATATCTGACCTCGTACATGTTTGAACATACATCAAACTCCCAACAACAGATGCATAAGGGATATTTTCCATTTGTTTCCATTCTAAGTCATTCTTTGAACATTGTATGAGACTAAATTTGTCTTCTTTCTGTATTGGAAAGGAGATACTGAATACTTCTTCATTCTGAATCTCTCTAAAACTTTATTAATATATGCTTTTTGAGACAAACCTAACAGTCTTTGTGACCTATCATGGAATATTTCTATTCCTATCACATAGTATGTCTCACTCATATATTTCATTTCAAAGTTGTTAGAGAGAAACTTCTTATTCTTACTTAATAGACCAAGATCATTAGTCGCAAACAAGATATCATCAACATACAGAATCAGAAATATAAACTTACTCCCACTGACCTTCAAATATACACACCGATCAACAATGGTTTCCTTAAATCCAAATGACAGAATAATATCATTGAATTTAAGACACCATTGTCGAGAAGCTTGTTTAAGTTTATATATTGATTCCTTAAGTTTATACACCATGTGCTCTCTTCCTTCTTCAATAAACCCCACCAGTTGATCCATATAAACATCCTCCTCTAAATCTCCATTCAGAAAGGCAATTTTAACATCCATTTGATGCAACTCAAGATCATAATGAGCTACTAATGCCATGATAATTCTAAATGAATCTTTCTTAGAAACATGTGAAAATGTTTCTTTATAATCAATGTCATTTTTCTGAGTAAAACCTTTGGCAACAAGTTGGGCCTTATAATATTTGATATTGCCATGAGAGTCACGCTTAATCTTAAAGACCCATTTACACCCAACACTCTTGCATCCTTCTGGCAATTCCACAGGATCCCATACACCATTATGTGTCATTGATTTAAGCTCATCTTTCATAGCATCTAACCATTTGTCAGAATTATCATCATTAATAGCATCTGAAAATGAAACTGGGTCATTATCAATACTTAGGTCATTTTCTGACTCTTGTAAATAAACCACGTAATCATTTGAAATAACAGACTTTCTTTCTCTGTGAGATCTTCTTAATACTATTTCTTATAGTTGTTCTATTATCGGCTCATTGTCAATCTCGAGATCATTAATTTGTTGTTCTTCTTTATTGTCGTGTGGTTCTACAACATGTGGAAGAACAACTCTTGAAGAAGATGTACTAGTTAAAGGAACTTGTACTCTAACTTTCTTAATCTCCACATTTCGTGAATCTTCACTCCCACTGGTTTCACCATTTTCAATGAACCGAACATTTCTAGTTTCAACAATTCTTGTACTATGGGTAGGACAGTAAAACATATACCCTTTTAATTTTCTAGATAACCAATGAAATATCCACTGATTGTTCTTGCATCCAGTTTCTTTGCTTGCGGATTATAAATTCTTACTTCTGTCTAACAACCCCAAACATTTGGGTGTCTCAAACTGAGTTTTCTACTTGTCTATAACTCAAAAGGAGTCTTTTGAACCACTTTACTAAGAACCATGTTCAACAAATACATGACAGTCTTCAAAGCATACATCCACAATGATATAGGTAAACATGGATTACTTAACATGTTCCTAACCATATCCATTAAGGTTCGATTACGCCTTTCAAACACACCATTTTGTTGCAGTGTGCCTGACATTGTGTATTGAGCACAAATACCATGCTTCTTAAGGAACTTAGCAAACGGACCAGGGTATTGTCCACTTTCATCATATCTTTCATAATACTCACCACCTCTATCTGACCTGAAAATTTTCACCTTTTTGTCTAATTGCCTCTCCACTTCATTTATATAAACTTCCAAGGCATTAATTGCTTGAGATCTCTCATGTTGTAAATAGACATATCCATAACGCGAGAAATCGTTAATAAAGGTGATGAAATACTTCTCTTTATTAAAAGAATTTACGCCAAATGGACCACATATATCAATGTGTATGATTTTAAGAAGTTGAGTGCTTCTTGTGGCTTCTTTCTTTGTGTGTTTTGTTTGTTTGCCTTTAATACAATCCACACATATATTCAGATCAGTAAAATCTAAATCCGAAAGGATTTCATTCTTTACTAATCTTTGCATTCTTTCCTTAGAAATATGTCCCAAACGCTTATGCCACAAGTAAGCAGATCTTTCATCCACCAAACTATGTTTAATGTCAACATTATGATGCAAGATCATAAGAGTTTCAGCATATAAATTATCCAAATTCAATTTATATAAACCATCATAAAGTGTATCAGTTCCAATCATACAAGTACGCTTAAATAAACTGAAACAACCATTCCCAAATTTAAAAGAGTATCCAGCAACATCAAGCTTAGACAAAGAAACTAAATTTATAGTGATACTAGGTACATAAAAAGTATCTATAAGGTCTAAGTGATATCCAGTGTCAAGGATTAAACGATAAGTCCCGACAGCTTCCACTAGAACCTTGACTTTATTCCCCATGAAGACGAACTTCTCATTTGGGTTTATGGTTCGGGTTGAAAGGGATCTCTGCATCACATTAGAAACATGAATCATACATCCAGAATCAATCCACCAAGTATTATGGAGAACTTTAGTTAAGTTTGATTCAAAACATACGTAAGCACTATGCTCACCTTTCTTTTTGAACCAAGCTTTACGCTTTAAGCAGTCCTTCTGAAAATGTCCAGACTTTCCTCATAAATGACATTTGTAATTTTTCTTCTGAATGTTAGTAGATGACTCATTAATCTTTAATGGTCTTTTACCCTTTCCATGTTTCTTAACAACTTTCTTTTTAGCTCCTTGATTTTTCACGTAATGAATTAAGTGACTTCCTAGGTTCTTGAGTCTGGTATACTCCTGGACTAACATACTGTGCAATTCATGCACATTTTATTTGTCTTTCATGGTGTTATAATTCATCTGGAATGAACCATACTCTGACGGCAACGAGTTCAAAATGAACTGCAGAATAAACTTTTCTTCCAGTGTCATTCTAAGAGACTTGAGTCTTGCTGCGATATTTGTCATTTCGATTACGTGTTCATGCATACTACGAGAATCATCAAACTTTATGGTGGTCAACATACTCATCAATGTCTCAACGAGAGATTTGTCAGTAGTTTGAGAGTGTTCTTCCACAAATTTCATAAACTCTTTCGCATCCTCAGTTTTAGGAAGAGCAGACTTAATATTGTTTGCTATACTCATTCACATAAACATAAGACTAAGTTTGTTTGATCTTTCCCAAGCTCTATAATGAGTTTTCTCTTTATTGCTACTAGCATCAGTGATAGCAGCCGGTTTTTCAACTTGGAAAGTCAAATCAAGATCCAACACACTTAAGTGAAATTGGACTTGTTCACTCCAGTCAAAGAAATTTAATCCAATAAAGACTGGGACAGACGAAGAAAGTGAATGTAGAGCTACAAGAACAAATACTGCAATTAACACATGTCTAACATTAACGCTTTGAGTCATAAAAATTAAACATAAATACATATTCAAATATAAATAAGTATTCTGTACATACTAATGTTCTCCTTTGGGAGATCCACTAATACACAAACATAATTACGCTAATTATTTTGTAACATTAATGATAATTAAAATACGCATCAACTAGAATCACCTAACACATTTGGGTATATAAATAAAGCTAGTGATGCACACAAAATTATCCACCTTTATACTTATCAATTATAATAACAATTAATCAACCTTTAGGTGATCCTAAAATGCCTTATAATAATGAACTTCAATTAACCCATAAATCAATTATTCATAATTTTAACGTTCATACTATGGGTAATTGAAATAAAATCATTAATAATTTGAAATCAAAATAACCTTAAAATTTTGGTCACTTTAGTGACTAACAAAATTTATCATACTTAATTTCAAATAAATAATATCTTTAATTGCTATTAATCATTCATAGCATTTTCTATTAATTTTTCATTTAGCAATAACAAAAACATAATTCATTCACGTATTCCCATTTTGGCCTCCACACTAACATTTACATTTCAAATTCATATTGCAATTTAAATCAATTGCAACGACCACCATTCATAATCATGTACTAATGTTAGGTAAGACAAATGTCAACTATCACATGAGAAAGAGACGTAATGTGAAAACTTACGACAAGCCACGAAAATAAAATCAAATTACCATTTTATGAAACTAGACATTCACGTTTATTTTCGTAGTTTTAAAATCATGTTTAACAATTTGAATCGATCCCAAGTCATGCTTGATTTCAATCATTTGTGGGAATTAGAGTCTGCGAGTTATCATCTACGGCTTCAATACGCCACTTCATGTATACAAAAACATATATGCAATTTCATGCTATTGGTCGCTTTTATCAAGTTAATCGGTTCAATAACTTCCCAAATATTTTACCATTATGTTTGATCATTTGATCATTCAATCATTCCTCGATCAAGAATTTACCAATTCATAAATATAAAATCATTTTATGCAAATTAAAATAATTGTACGAAGTCATTCACTCACGTATTCACATTTGCAATTCAATTGCACATTAGGCCACACGTATTAATTCCATATTGGAGTACGTTAACTTGCATTATAAATTAATTACGCGACCATTGATGCCAAACAGTAGGAGGTCCAAAATAAATCAAGGTTTATACTAATTTAATGGAAAAATCTCTAAATTCATAATTAGGATTTATCTTAATTTGGGAAAAACTTTCACAAAAGGAAAATCATAAATCTAATAATCAGGGCTCTAATACTACATGTAAAACGTTATGTAGTTTTCCTACGTTCTTAATTCATTCTAGAAAACTACTCGACAGTATCTTTAGATTATTGATTTTCATAATATAACATAATGAATATATGAATCATAATAAGAAGACTAACTTGATCCATGAGAATCTATTATTTAATCTTTTCGTTCTCCAATCTCCTTTTCACAATCTATCTATTTGTCTTTCTTTCTCTTCTCATGCTTTCCTAATGGTTTATCGTAAAAAGACCTTATTGCCAGAGACAGAACCCTAATCGCTTTTATTAACCAACATTCATCAAGTTGGTTACCGTAAGTTTTTATTTTATTTTGTCTTTATTTTATTTTGACTTCACATAATAACCCATATGTCCTTATATTTTATTAAATCACATTTGAGTTCATCATTATATTTTACATGAGTCACATAATAGAATGAATTAATTAAATTAATTCTAACACTGTTGACATAAATCATCATTTGATCACAACGTTAGTTGAAAGGTGGAGAATTGAAACTCACACCTTTCATTTTCCCATCGGAGAAGCCACAGTTACATTAGAAGATGTGACATTACAATTAGGTTTGCCCATTGATGGGTTACCAGTTATAGGTCTCAGTAGTGGAGATTTGACCATCTTTTGCGAACAATTATTAGGTTCGCCCCACCGCAAGGTGTTGCTACAGGGAATATAATAAAATTGTCTTGGTTAAACACTTTATTTCAACACCTTCCAGATGATACAGACGATAACGTTGTCGCACAACATGTCAAGGCACACATACTGACAATAATAAGGAGTTTATTATTGTCAGATACTTCAACATCTAGAGTGCATTTAATGTATCTTATATTATTGCAGAATCTAACTCTAGTTTCAAATTATTGTTGGGGATCAGCTATTTTGGCATGTTTATATAGAGCGTTGGATCATGACATTGATTAACATAAGAAGAACATTGGAGGATGCATGTTATTGCTTCAAGCTTGGACATGGGACCATATTACATGCATCTGTCCTAAGGTAGACGATTTAACCAATGAGGAGATTGTTGCAGGGTATGGTTTCTCATTGGCTAAAAAGTATTCAAATTTATTTTATATTGTTTTATTCCATTTCTTTCTTTCATGTTACTTCATTTTATAATAGTATTTTCTTTTTATGCAATAGGTGGTCACGACCAGGTCAAAGGTCCAACATGATTACATACGATGTACATGTATTACGTTTAACATTTGATCAATTAAAAGCAAAGGAGGTATTTCATTTAATACAACTTTCAATATGTATTTATTAAATGATAATAATTCTAATTTTACAAGTTTTATAAAATAATATAGTTTTTGTAGACTCCTTATCGTCGTCCTGGGTTACAACGACTAATAAATGTTGAGATTTCTCTTGTGAGTCGAGCTATAGTTCCAATAATATGTTTTTCTATTGTTGAGCTTCATCTAGCAAATCGGGTTATGAGGCAATTTGGACTTTGTCAACCAATTCTAGAAGACCCGATCAATCTTGACAAACTTCACAAAGAAAACATGAGAGGTAGAACTGATAGATTTTGGCTTCAATATCATGAAACTTAGTTTACTATGTGGAATGGTCGTCACAATCGACTAATTCAAGGAAACGAGTTCAACGGGAATGCCCACTTACGTGAAAATACAACATATATGATATGGTATTTTCAAGCATACTATCAAATATATTTCCTCTATTTACGAAAAAGATTCGAGATGAAGAAATAAGTATATTAATAATTTTATTTTATATATATAACATTCATATCAAACTAATATTAATTTTACTTTTTAACAAGTACGATACGTAGAACAGCATGAACAACCCCAATATATTGGCGAACCTAGTCATGTCCATGCTGGTCAGTCAAGTCATCAACATATTGGTCAGTCGAGTAATCAACGTGTTGGTCAGTCAAATGATCAACAACCTTATCCATATTTTGGATATGTTGGTCAACTCCAAAATTTACTTGCGCAATTTCTATTTGGAGGACAAGTTCCTCATACATTTACTTCGTTTCCATCTGAAACAAACATGTTTTTCACCTATTTCATGACACCACCATCAGCATATAATCAAACATCTTTCGTGACTACTATGTCCAATATGTCCTCTATGCAATATGCAAATGAAAAAGAAGATGATGATGATAGGGAAACAAACATTCAACATCAACCATCACAGGCAATGGCGGATCATCTTGGGGGCTGAGGGGGGCCGTGGCCCCCCCAAAATTTTGTAACTCCCATGTAATTTATGATTTTGGCCCCCCCAAACATAATGAACATTTAATATATTTACTTGTATATTTACAATTTTATCCTCCCAGCCCCTCCTCAGTTTTGTAACTCTCATATAATTTATGATTTTGTTTTCCTCAAACTTAATGATCATTTAATATATTTAAGTATATATCTACAATTTTATCTTTTAAACATTTCATATTCTTTCTTCCTTTTATATTTATTTATTATTTATTAATAATATATTATTTGGCCCCCCAAGATCGATTGTCAAGATCCGCCACTGATCACAGGGTCGTACACGTACTACACAAACATAACAAATGTCTATTCAAGATCAATCACGTAGACCAAGACGATAAATCATAAGACCACCTTGTGGGTCAGAGTATCATAATTAATTTTCTATGTGATAATGTATATACATGTAATATTTTAATATAAATATGGTGAATTAAATTTAATCATATTTGTCTAAATATTTTAATTTTTTATTAAATTAATAATTCAATTGAAAATAATTATTTATTAAATAATATATTTTAAAAAAAGTGTTAAAAAAAGATAAAATCATATTTTCAAGCATGATTTCAACAAAAAAAATTATGTTTTAAAACTCGATTTTAAAGATAAAATCGTGTTTCCACATACGTTTTAACCCATATTAGAAAAAATAAAATTTTTTAACCCCTTTTAGTAAAATGAAATTTTTTTAACCCTCGTTGGTTGAAAAAGCCTTGTTTAGTATCAAAGCCATTAGCCGTTCATTTAAATGTGACACTAATCGCAAATGATTTTAAAAAAAAACGCATGTATTTTCTATATTTTTCATAGAAACTTACATTAGTGTCTTTTATGCAAACTAGAGGACAATTTTTTATGAAAGGAAATTGTTCATATTAAATTAGAAAAAAGTATACGTATTTTTTTAATTTCATATATTTATTAGTTATTGAATAGACATTATAACTGTGTCAAAAATTATAATTAATTTTTATTTACTTAATAATTCAATGTCATAAATATTTTAATATTTATTTTATTTACAACTATTAATAATTAAAACCCAATTAAATAGTCCTTGTTGAGTAATCAGTATTCGCAATTTTTATCAATTGGCTCATTATTGATTAACTTTCTTAAGTAAACAATTTTTTTTTTGCAATATTTTTGTATAGAGAATTTTATAATTTGAAAATATTTAAATTACGTATGAATTTAAATTGTTTTTAAAATGAATATACTAAAGTACAGGAAAAATAAAATACTTTATCCATTTTTTCTTAGACATAAAGTAGCTTTAGCAAATGTTAAGAATTCGGCATAACATGGAATCCTTATGTGATCATAAATGCATAACTTTCCACCATGATGAGCAAAACATATTAGGATCACCATAAAATTATATCCTATTTGAGAATTAAACTCTTTGAAATATTGTTTGAATTTACATTTGAAGCACTTGATAGAACATTGTTTATATAGAGCGTAGAGAAATTCATCCTTATCTTATGGTTGTAAGCTTGAATTTATTAAGAGTGGGGTAAAAGTTTCAAGTTCAAGATAACTTCACTAAATCAATATGAAAGGAAAATTATATAAAATAATTTATTATAATATTTGTTGAGAATGTGTTTGATGTTTTCACAATTTTTCGGTAATTAGAGGAACTTTCAACCAAAACTTGTTGTGAAGATTGAAAAATCCTATAACATGGTGGCGACAATTTACGAGAACCATTTCAACAAAGAGGATGAAGTTATTGGTGGAAGAAAGTTGATATGTTGATACAAATTCTCAATATTTCATTCCCTCCCATGAACTACTAGGTCATGAAGTTCCTTAGACTCATAATTTTATTTAGAATAGTAAAATGATTTAACTCCTCTAAGTAAGTTACTAAAATTTTCCTTTCCTTAAATACTTATTAGATGAAAAAAGGAAAGGACTAGTAAGTGGATAATTAACGATTTGTTTTAGTGATCAATATTCTCAATCATGTCCTATGATTACTTCCCATGTGAATACCCTATTCTTAATTTAAACACTCTCCTAACTTTGCTCCAAAACACTCGTTTACCAATTTAATCTCTATCCTACCATTGCCATGACTCTTCTCCAATTTTCCCCCAAAAAAAGTTGCAATGGCTTCTCAAACCTTGCATGACACGAAGAAATCACAAGCTAGGCGAGCCCTACGTTCCCTAGCAATAGGCATCGCAGTTCCATTCACCCTCACATTGACCATAATCATCCTTTTTGGTTCAGGACGAAAGTACAATAACATATCAAAGCCCTTTTGGTTCGCACCACTATGGTTCATTCACTTGGCTTTATTGGGTTCATCTTTCTTCATGGGTCTTGCAGCATGGCTAGTGTGGGCTGATGGTGGGTTCCAAAGGGAAACCGATGCACTGTCTCTTTACATAGCTCATGTCTCTCTAAGCATTGTGTGGCACCCTCTTGTCCTCATTATGGGTGTTTATTGGCTTGCTTTGATTTCTTGCCTCTTGAACTTTGGGACCCTCTTTATGTGTTATCTCAGGTTTAGACAGGTGAACCCTTTTGCCAAAGATCTAGCCAAACCTTGTTTGGCTTTGGCTATGTATCTTTCTCTTGTTAGTTTCAAGCTAATGTTTATTTGATTACGCTTTTGTAGTTATCGATTACTTTATGGAAATTAATACCCTCTTAGATTGTCTATTCATTTAGGGACAAAAATATGTATAATTTTCAATAGCGTTACGCTTTTAAATGTCGTTCGTGTAAGCATTAGTTAATGATTATTTTCAGAACTCGGATTTTTTTTTTCTCTTGCTCTTCGTCTATGCTTCTTATGCTTGTTTTTCTACAATTTCTCATGGAGTTTTTTATTTTTTTTTTGTCGTTGACCTTGTTATCCATTTTCATTAATATATATATATATATATATATATATATATATATATATATATATATATATATATATATATATATATATATATAAATTGAGAACTCAAAACACTAGGTTTTTACATTTAATTTTGTTACTTCTTAACAAGTAACTTATGGTCGGTTGTTAGCTAAATGTGTTTTAATACTCAATTATTCATAGATTATACCAAAGATATGAATAAAAAAAATATCACTTGTTTTTATGAGAGACCATTTAAATAGATTACGTAATCTCTAACAAAATTATTTGCTTGCTCTGTAATTTTTCCTCAAAAATTAGAAAAAACAAATTACTGATTCTTTAAACTTATACCATGATTAAAATTTGAACTTGAAACTGGATTAAAGGTTTATGTAATGTTTTGGGAGTACCAGCTATAGTATTTTTCTTCATTAATTTCTTCGTACCAAATAGATAGTTAGTTTTAAGGTAATTGTTTAGATGATATAATATTTTATTAAATAACTAATTATTATGAAGTTTAAGAGAGTGTAAAACTAAAATTTTTTATATGATGTTAATATGAGTTTTGGTACATCTGTTTTAGTAAAAAAGAAAAAATTAGAATAAATTACAAAATTTAATTTTTTTAAAAAAGATACTTATAATCCACCAATATATTTTTGTATATTAATTTTAAAAGCATATAACTTTAATTATATTAATATTTAATAATTAATAATTTTATCAAATAAATTAAACAAATACTATATTTATGTGTTTACATATTTTATTATAATCAATAATTTAAATTTAATTATTTAATGTTTATAATTTAAAGTATAATATATAATATAATTACATATTTTAATAATAGAATATAAAAATTATAATATTTTTAACTATATATATTAATATATAAATAATTTAAAAAAATAATCAACATTTCGTTAAATCTTCCGAAAACTAATTGAGTGACTAAAATTCTATTTATCCATAAATTTTACGACAGACTAAGAGTCTATCCTTTAAATCTAACCCAATTATCATCCCGACTTGTCTCACTTTTGAGAAATGGATGACACTGTCAAGGAAGGGTAAAAACAAAACCTTCTCCGATGCTGGAAAACTCTGCCTCCGCCACTATTGAAGGATATATTGAAGCAATTTGTGCAAGCGACATTTGGTTACCATTAGAAGTCTCAAAGCTTATGTCCAAAATCAATAAATTACCATAAAATAAATCGATAGGTCAACTCTCAAAGCAAACAACTTCAGAAGTTTTCATTGTGTTAACTCAAAAAAATATATATATACATTTCCAATGTATTTTGTGAAATTACACTCGTACATACAACAAGAACAGTTTTTTCATCAAGAGTAATTTTATTTTAAAAGTTCAAATATTTTGAAGCAAGTTTCAAACACAACAAATGGGACAAAATTAATAAAATATCATCATCATAGTTAATTAATCTTTATCATATTGTCGCCACAATCGCTATTTCACATTTCACCTCTTAAATGTATTTTGTGTATTGTAATGATAACATTAAAACCACAACGGGAATTCTTAAGATATTATAATTAAAATCAGTATTTTAATAAAAAAATAAACTTTATTTTAAAATAATAATTTTATGTAGACGAAAAACAAGAAGATAGCAACAAATTGAATAAAAATCATATTCCATCTTTTTTATATTTGTTGCTACAATTATGCATTGCACTTAATATAAAACATATTTACATTAAAATTAGGTAATATATACTTATATATATATATATATATATATATATATATATATATATATATATATAAAACTTACCTATTATTTCGCGTGTACCAGTAAAATAATGTATATACTGTCATGATCAATGGTTTGCTCTACTCAGACCTTCCGTTGTTATTGAGTTCAAACTTTGAAATGATAGTTGGCATGTAATATCGCTCCATGTTTGCCACTATACATCCTTGAAATTGTGGCTGTGCAACAAAAAAATGATCACCAAAACTACTCGAATATGATGGAAAAGTGAGAAATACACATGGGATTACCACCTTATAAAGCTTTTCTCCAAGGCAGTTCAGTTCACACATAACCCTAGTTCACATAACCCTGCCAGTTAAACCATCACTATCTGCAATGTAACTTTAAGATCCTTTAACTCCATCTATCTTAGTTGCCGTTTTAATTAACTATGTCTTTTGTGTGAAATCATGGACAAAACGATCAAACTAAGTAGGAGAAGACACCTTTACTTAACTTAACGAGGGATTGATTCCTTCCCTCTCCACCTTTCAACCAAAGCGAGAAAAGATAACAGAAGGACAACAAATTCATCCAGAAATAAAGAAAGCAATGATTTCGCATTCGACAATTCATCATCAATCAATTTATCCACAAAATGAATGAACAACACTAGAGACGGGCATTTTTTCTTTTCAAAAAAATCACTATAACTCAAAGGCAAAATAAATTAAAGATTACAATTTTCAACACTATCATCATCACCATCATAGGCAACTGCAAAGCAATGAGAGTATTGTGG
Source organism: Sphenostylis stenocarpa (assembly GCA_963425845.1). Taxonomy (NCBI): domain Eukaryota; kingdom Viridiplantae; phylum Streptophyta; class Magnoliopsida; order Fabales; family Fabaceae; genus Sphenostylis; species Sphenostylis stenocarpa. The sequence continues at coordinate 15,834,858 of OY731403.1, read as the reverse complement.
CGGCAGATAAATGAATATTAAGAAGCAGAAGTATGAATTAGGACAATGAACCAACATTAACATCATCGAGTTTGGACTAACCCCCGATGTCAACCTCTATTTTTGTGCTCTCGTAGACCACAATTGGAACCGCATCAGTCACATTTATCTGCAATTTCCCAAATCGCGATGACACAATGTAATTTATAACCTCCATGATCAAGAAGAAGGGAGCTTGATAGCTTTGAAAGCAGGGTGAAGCAATCCAAGATCATCCTTGATCTCAAGAGGATTGCCAGTATCATTCCTCACTTTCTTCACCTTGCGACTAGCAAGTGTCCTATGTGTGAACCCATACATCTGCAAAATCTGGTTATCCCCAAAATTATAAGCCCTATCCATCTGCTTCAAGCACCTCTCCACAGGGTAATCCCCAAACTTCCCACAAGGCTTGCACCCCACAAAGTGGGTCACCAAAGGCCACCTATGATCTCCAAGCCCGGGATGATAATTCTCAATCATCTCCTCATAACGGTCCACCAAAATCCCCCAATAGCCATGCAAGTAATAATGATTCTCAAGGTAAACCTTGTCACCCCATTTTTCCCTCCCAGTGGCCAACAAATAAACCATAGCAGATTGATCATCAGCTTCAAAAACAGGCCTATTCTTAAGCTCCCTAGTGAGCACTTTCCCAGCCTCATCCCTTATCTTCCCCTTAGGCCCCATAGGAGCCCAAGCATCAAGAATATCCAAAGACCATTGACAATTCCTCAACAGAAAACTCCCAGTGTTCAACCCAATCCAATTCTTCTCATCATACACCATCTCATTCCACCCATGCATAACAAAGTTGGAATCTTTGTACCTATCCCAGGGAACCTCAAAAGCCATGTCGGTGAACATTGCATCACTGTCCATCCACCAGAGAAACTCCACTTCAGGGTGAGAGAGTAAAAGTTTTCGAATCAAGGGAAGCTTGGCCCAAAACCCTGCCATCTCCGCGTCCAAAAGAGCCATGTTATAGAAAATCTCAATTCCATGAACCCTGCAATAGTCAATCTTATTCTTGATCGATTTGACAAGGTAGTGATCACCGACCGGGTTTTCACACGGTTTTGGGGACGAACCGGTGACTAAAAGGACACGTGGCTTGTTGGGTCGGATGAAGTTAGGGTAGTCAGGGTTGGCTCGGAGCCAGGATCGGCGCTGTTCATCCCAATCGGAGATTTTAGGGCCCAGAGTGTAGGGCGCGTTGGGCTCACGCTTTTCGTCCTCTGTGGGAGGCTCATCGACGAGGATCTTGGAGATATCGAAAGTGGCGTAATTGTTAGGGTTGGAATCAGTGTTGGTGCCGGCGTCGGGTTTGGTTTCTTCGAGGACGCGGCGGGCACGGGCGGCAGAGATGTGGTGGCGGATCTCATTGAAGTCCTGTTCGGGCGTGCCGAACTTGCCGGCCCCGATGGTGCCGCGCAGGACGACGACAGTGAGGAATAGGCAGAGGAAAGTCACTGTGCTGTGCCGGCATGCACGCTGTATCTGTCGCACGCGCCGCATCCCAAGGCACCGGTCCAGCATTGTCTCTTCGAGTCGACTCGGCGAAATCGAGCAGGTTTCTCAGATGCGATTCGAGAGAGAGGCGAAAGGAAGAAAGAGTGAAGGTGTGTGAAGAAACCTTGATTAATATTTAAGAAGCTAAGAAATACTTGTCGGTGGAGGACCAATGTTATGTGAGCTTTTTACCTGTGAAATTTTCTGAATTGAATACGTTTTGTTTTGGAATAAAAATTATAAACTTCAATTAAGGACATGTTTCTATCTCCTTCTTCACCAACTTTGCTACAGAAAATCAAATTAATTTATCTTAAATTATTTATGAATTAAAATAAAAATAATTTAAACTTAAAATAGTTTTCTGCTGGTGAAAAAATATTTTTCATTTTTTAAAATAGTTATTCAGAAGCTTAAACATGTTAATAATTTACATTTATTGTAGGTTTAGCGCGTCACATGTGTAATGTTGTTGACCATCGTGTGATAACCTGGTTCAGATGGTATACAGCTAAGAATGCCCTGGGCCTTAAGAACATGTATTCTGAGTTCGCGTGATTTGGTCCATCACTCTGCACATTCTTATTTATTTATTGGTGTCTTAAATTATTAAGTGTTCCTATAATAGTCTTTTAAACCAACAAAATTATTTAAAATTGAAATTAATTTTTGTCTTACATTGATTCTTTTTTACTAGTTATTAAGATTATCTTCAATACGTTTAATCTATTTTTTTAAACTTTTTTATTAGCTAAAAAACTATATAGATTTTAGTCATAGCTTTTTGCAAACCAATTAATTTTTTAAGTTTGTAACTATTCTTGAATAGATGCTGTGAATTGTATATTTTAAAACCATATATTTGTAGCCTTTTGTATTTCTTCTTTCTTTTGTTTTTAAAATATTTATTAAATTTAATCTTTATTCTTTTCTTTATTTAAACATTATTTTATTATACTTTTTTCTTTGTATATTCTTTTTTTTACCTAATGTAAGAATTTCATAGTTTTAAGTTTTCACTAAATAAGATAATTATAATAATAACAAATTCATTTATTATTTTCATATTATTTAGACACTTATTCTAATGATAATGATGTTACTGTTTTTTTTTAGTTTTAACTTTTTTTTACTGAACAAACTTATTCAATTTTCATATGATTTATCAACTTCACTTTACTTTATCTCATATTTGATCCATATGAAAAACTAACATAAATTTCTTTTGTAGATATTAATTTTACATTTTGACATTTTAAAAATTAGAAAAAAATTGCTATATATTTTAAAGATAGGAAACATATTCGAACAATTATTTCGTTGTAATAAAATATTTTTATAAAACTAGTTTTTAAAATAAAAGATACTAATATAAATTTGATATAAACAATAAAATCCTTTTTTTCTACAAAATAAATATTTTAAAAAATGATGAATGGAGCAATTGTGAGTAACTGGGTCATCAGCAATTTTGGTGGGAAATGTTTTTGAGGAAAAATCTAGGGAGTAATTGAGAAGGAGTCCAAGGCACAACTTGATCGGGTCCTAGTGGGGCCCAGTATAGTGGAAAAGGAGCATGCGTTTATGACGCAAATGTGGTATTCGTATACATCCATACATCACATGATACATACATACATCCGAGTAAAGTGGAGTGGAGTAAGACACACACTTCCAACTCCTCACTCACTCACCCTCTCCAATGCAACAAGTACACCACCACACACTGACACTGCCGCAAACACACTATAAAATCCCAAACCCGAAAGTGAAATCTCTTCCTTCGTTTAACTAACTTCTCTCTCTGTGGCGGCTCTCAATTCTCACAACCCCAAACCCTAGTTTAGTTCCATTTCTTAGATCAGAATTATGTAACACGTAGTTCCATTTCATCATTCTACACCTTATTTATTCAATTATATATTTACATGCGATAATTATATTATCATATATATAAAATCATAGAGAAAGACGAGCGTTGTTGTTGTTGAGATTGAGGTTGGAGGAAAAACGAAAATGGAGGATTCGGTGGCGCAGAAGAGGAAGCAGCGAGAGTTTGCTTTAGCCTCGGTTTCTGAGGTTTATGCATCTTCTTCCTCTACTTCGCCCGGGGTTGCTGTGTTCTCTGGTGACCGTCTTCAAATTCGGGACGAATCTAACCGTATTGTTATAAATGCTCATCTTACAGATATTGAGGTAGGTTTCTGTTTTTTTTTTTTTTTAATCTCGCTAGATTCTTTGTTTTTTCGTGTGTTCGCTTGGGGATGAAGTGTGGGGCAAATGGTGTATTTGATATCTCTGTTATGGTTGCGGTGTATTGAAGTGCTGTTGTGTTTTTTTTTTTGGTGGTTTACAGCTATTTAGGTTAGGTCCTAATGAATCGGTTTGCATGGTGGAAGGGTCTGGTGCTGACAAACAGGTACACATGTCTAATCACCTGTTGCTGTCTCAGCTGGTGTTGTTTCATGTGGCTTGCACATTATGAATTTGTTACTCTTTTTTGGGTATTTAGAAGATTTGAGCTTCAAAGAATTGGTATTATTGCTCTGCTGTTGTTTTTGCCTTGAATAGTGATATTTATGCTTGTGTGAGGTTGGCGCGATGTGTTGTTTCCTTGCTTAATTCGTTGATGTAATGCCATATAGTTATGTATGCCTTTTAACTCTGCTATTTTTGAACCAGACATCTTATTCCAGTGGAGTCGCTATACAGTTTAGAAATGAGGAAGAGAGTGAGGCCTTCCATTGTGTATTCCAACAATGGAAGAAGGAATTCATTGTTCAAGGTGCTGCTTTGGAAATTTGTGTAAACCTTGTTGTAGAATGGCATTTGGCAATCTCTGTTGTTGATTTTGATTACTTCGGGCCATCTTTGATTTGCAAAATAACATGTATAAACAACTGCATTGTTGCTACTGTTGACAAAATTTCACCTTTCAATGTATTTTTAGTTTTTCTGAATGGTTAAATGGATGTTTAAAGAACTTGAAATTGAAGTTTGGAGTGTTGAAATGTGACTTGACAGGTAACATGTAGTAGAGAAACTTTGGATATTTGATTACTAATGAAAGATATAGCTTCTTAGTGTATTATTCTGATGTTTGAATTGGATCTCAGTATAGCTGGGTAGGCTTATTTGTGTCGTATAACCTTTATTGGTTAAAACATTCTTCATTTTCAACTTGGGTTTGCAATTCTTTTCACTGCATTCATGATTACATTGGTTATTTATTGGTAAGATAAGATATTTGTGTAATTACATATTTGTTTTTTTTAATGCAGGAGGTAATTTATCAAATGGAACTAATGTAATAACTTCTAAAAGTAAATTTGATGAAAAGATAGAGTCATCTTCTGCAAAAATGTATTTCCACTATTATGGACAACTTCTGCATCAACAAAATATGTTGCAGGACTATGTGAGGACAGGTTACACCTAATTGTATTGTAGAGGTTTTTTATGTAGTTATTTTGTTTTTACCTCTGCCTATTTATTTACTGTATTGTTCATTTTCTGCTATAGGAACCTATTATGCCGCGGTTATTGAGAATCGCACAGATTTCATTGGCCGTGTAGTAGTTGATGTTGGTGCTGGTAGCGGAATTTTGTCATTGTTTGCTGCCCAGGTAGTTTAACACTCTGATCTGCCAAGTCTATATGCTAGATGTAATTGCTTCCAATTAAATAGAAATTCTGTGTAGCTTTTCTGCCCATTTTTTCTTCCAAAACTTAGTATAAAGTCTTCATCAGGACCCAAAATTGGACCACAGCTGGTGCAGAGGACTAAAATATCACATGACCTGCCAAGCTGAACCAACACAAAAACGTTTCCAAAAGAAATGAAGTTTCTCAAACATGTTATACTTCGTAGGGAAAAAACATTTAGGTCCACTAAACTTTACCTCTTCTGCAAATACACTTGCAAAACTTTAATTTTGTCCTTACTGATGCTTAAACTTTATTTTTGTTTGCATATAAACATCATAATTTCAATTTCATCTCAATTAATCCTCAAAATTTTATCTTTTTTAAACAATATATTATTATATTAAATTGGGGTTAAACTACTAAAAATGAAAAAAATAGAAAACATTTTTTAATATTGTTTCTCTAGATAACTTTTTTAGACATTAAAACATAATAAAGGTAAGAATTAAAAAATCAAATAAAGACTTTTTAGTATTCTTTTTATTTTATTTTTTCTAAATTTTTAATTTATTACGTTCTATTATTTGAAAAAGTGAATTTTAACATGAAAAAAAAAGATTAATGAATGATTGATATTTAAGATAAATTTATCACTAACTTGATATAAAGAATTATTTGTGAAAAGGGTAAAATTTCAAATGATATTAAAGTTGAAGACATCTATTTAAAAAAACTCTTAAGTTTCTATTTGTAAATAGGACAAAGTTCAGGGATCAATTAGGATAGAATTAAATTTTAGGGTTATATATTAAAGTAAAGTTTAGTGGTTGGGTACTCTTTTCCTTACTTCAAATTTACTGATATTTTGGCAGATTACCCTGTTATATCAACATCCATGTAGTTAATGCATTGCCAATGTAAATTGTCATATCAGTTTAATAACTCATAGGTCTGGAAACCGGACTAGACCACTCGAGTGATTTGGAAACCTGCCCTGTCTATGCCCTGAAAAGGTTTATAAACCAGACTATAAATTTTATTTGTTAGTACCCCTCTTCTTGTCTAGGAAGCAAGTCTGAGTTCATTTTCAATAGCTAATAATGTGCTACTAAATTCTACTGTAACATGCAATTTTCACAGGCATTATTTTATAGGGATAATGAGAACATATTCATATCATGCACTATTGAAGGGCTTCCTATTTCACAGCAACACAATATCACTTTGGTGTGGCACTCTATTTTACAGCATCAATTTTCATGCTTTAATCCCTTATACTTGTCATGTGACACTCTATCTTATATGTAATAATGTTCCTAAAAGTTGATGTTGCACGTTATTCATAATTGTTAAGTGGAGTAAACATTTTACTATTTGCTTTCGTGGCCAAGGGAGGCTGATGAACTCTGAACATATTGATGCTGGGACAAGACAAAAAACAAATTCCACTTTGTATTTTATTATTCTGTTTTTTATTAAATTCCTTGAGCGGTAATACAATAACACTTTGTATTGTATCTCAAAGAAATAAATAAAGTAGCATCAAAGTCAAAATAAAATATAATAGTTAGTTTTAATATATACATTTTGAAGCCTAATATATATAACATTTTAGACAAAAATTGGTTCCACACTTAGTTTGTAAGTAGTATGAATTACTTAAACTATGCCAAGCGTGTTTCATTATAACAAAACAAAATACTTGAATAGTAATCATAAATATTAAATATGTCATTATAATCATCACTATCCCCTGCGGCAAGGAAAAACCAGTCAATTGCTCCCTGGAGTACTCCGGAATTGCAAGTGATTTTGTAATTAACAAATCTGAATGCCAACAATCAACATGACTTTAGAAACTTCTTTAAAATTGATGTCCGTAGATTTCTGGTCAAAGCTAAAAAGGAACTACACCTTCCCTAAAAATGAAAACTTGTCAATAACTAATTTTCTCAAGTTTTAAGGTTTGGGTATGCTTCAAGATCCCAAACCAAATAATATTTTTTCAAGAAGGGGGTAACATCTCTTGCTTCATAGGGGAGTATTCTTAACCCCAGAAAATCATCATATAATTTTATTTTCTTTTTAAAGGAATGATATGTTTCCTTATCATTCTGTCTTTTGTTTCCAGGCTGGTGCAAAGCATGTTTATGCTGTGGAAGCATCTGAAATGGCAGAATATGCACAAAAACTTATAGCTGGGAACCCAATACTCAGTCAACGAATTACAGTAGGATTTTTCCTTAGTTTTCTTTAGTAGTCATGGTTCATTAGTTATCTAATTGGTCGGGGCTATGTCATGTGATATTTTTATATGTAGGTTATTAAAGGCAAAGTTGAGGATGTTGAATTACCTGAGAAAGCAGATATTCTGATCTCTGAGCCCATGGGTAAGCTTCTGTTCTACTTGTTTTTGTCAATCTAGGGAATGATCTTGATAGTCAAATCAAAGTAGTCAATAGCGCTTGATCACGGGTTACTGGAGCAGAGTAGCCCCTTGCTTCTGCTAAGACATTCGTCATAGAGCACATGGCTTTTGTGGTGCGATTCACAGGATAAATCAGTGATTTGTGGGCTTTGCAACTGCATCTCCATTTGTACTCTTGGTGGACAAGGCTCTATTACCTTTACACTGTAATTCTTCAATTCTTCATTGTCAATTCGACAGCATCCGTGGCCTCCCACTCCTTCATCAGCTTCCTCTTGTCTGTTTCATAGATAGGGGCAACACTAACCAATAATGTATTATTATATTTTTCTATCTTGTCTGTTTTGAATGGTTGGGTCCCAGTCCGAGTCCAACATTTTTTTCCTTTTGATTTTTATGAATAATAAATATAATAGTATTAAAAATATAAAAAGACTATTTAAAGTATAATATATAATACAATTAACTAAAGAGGAGTAATAATAAATACAATAGTCGTATAAAATATAAAAAAACTATTTAAAGCATAATACATAATATAGTAAACTGAATAAAGTATACTGTGATATAATAAATTAAGTGATAACAAAATTTCTAAATTATATAATAATTAGTAATATATGTAATAAGTAAGATAAAATTTTATTATAAAAACATATGTAGTTATATAATACAGACTATATATATTTAAAAATCTAGAAAAGCTGTATATATGTGTGCGAGTGTGTCTGTGTTAAATATTTCAAAGTAGTTATACAATAAAATAACAGGATAGTGATCATCATCCTGCTATAGTGATTATTTTGGAGGTGGGCACTCTTTCCGCTATCTGCAATTGAATACTATGTAGGCCATGCAGAAGCTATATTGTTGTCAATAGATTATTCTCCTGATGCTTGTGGTGTTGAGACAAGTTTTCATAGAAAATTTGAAAGACAAGTATTGTATTATGGGGATTAGCAGTTTCTTAACAATTTTGTTGATAATTTATTTGTAAGGGAGATTTCTCTGTTGTTGTGCAGGCACCTTGTTAGTCAATGAAAGGATGCTGGAGTCTTATGTCATTGCCAGAGACAGGTTTCTCACCCCTAATGGGAAAATGTTTCCAAGTGTAGGAAGGTACTTTGGTGCAAACATTCTCTACATTTTTCTCTTTTGTTTTTGACACCATTAAGCATGATTTTGACAATATGATTGTACAGAGACAAGTTCTTAGGATAGTTATCTTCCATTAAGGCAGTTATTCTTAGCCCAATATGTTTTTTCAAGATGCAGATTCTTGTTCATATGCTGTATTTTTGTGCCTTTTGGTATTCAAAATATTACACTTTTTGTTCTAAACAGTTGGAAATTTTATTTTTGCATACCCCTCGAAAAAAAAACTGCTTATATTTATTTAAGAATTATTTGTCTACTACTAACCTTGAATTAGTACTGTTGCAGGATTCACATGGCTCCCTTCAGTGATGAATACTTGTTTGTTGAAATTGCTAACAAGGTGTGCAATCTATTTGTGGTTTTACACGGACACCCTACATATTTATTTTTTACACCTTCCCTTCTTTGATTCTTTGATGTAACTGGATTGTAATACTCGAAAGATCCTCCTTTTCTAAAAGAGCAATTACTTTGGCTTTGTAGAATCCAAGTTGTTATCCGTTGGATTTTTACTTTTGTTTCAGATTTGTATCACTATCTAGCATTGTTTTAGTGATAGTTGAGAAGAGAAATTATCCCTGTTTCAGACTGTTGTTTTAAATTGATCGTTTTTTAGATATATTATTCTTTTCTTTAATTCATTGATCAATAATGTACTATTTTAACTGTGCAGGCACTGTTTTGGCAGCAACAAAACTACTATGGTGTTGATTTGACGCCATTACATGGGACTGCCTTTCAAGGATACTTTTCTCAGGTATCATTCTAGCTTGGTTTCAAAAAATATACCGAAGATTTCTAACTGATCCATTCCAATAAGAGTAGGATGTATTAGGAACATGCAGTATAAAATGTTTGTTGGTGATCCCTCACATATGTGATATCTGTTTTTCCAAATTAAACTTGACATTTTTTATATTTTATCGATGCCTACTTGTTTCTGGAGATCACAAGACTAATAATTCACTTAGAGACGACATTAGTATAGACATATAAATGCTTTGTTCATGTTTGAACTGCAACTTCACCTTTTTTCATACTCTTCTTTGTCAAATTCATCATTCTATTGTTTACATGCATTTCAATTGGTTTATATGCATTCCTGATGCAAGTGTTCCATTTGTTATGTACTCATTGTTCTTAATAAATGGGCACCTATTTCTATTATTTTATAAATACTTACTTGCTTCTGGAGCTTTAGTTTTAAGTGGCAATGGTTTAAATACCAGGGGTCAAATCAGCATCTGCATCTGTTGTGACATAATTGGAGTGTCTGGCAAAGAAGTTGAGTTGGAATTATATTTACAATTTACATAGCAAGCTGGAGGGCTATGCTTTGTGCAATTTTCAGTTTGTCTTCTAGCAGATGCATTAGGGCTACCCTAAAAAAATTTATTGAAGTCCTTGTTCCCTAGGATGCAGAACTCTCTTGCTTTGTTCTCTGCCTGTTCCTCATTTTATGTTGTTTGTGGTCCTGTTGCGTGAGTTTTTTGTACCCAGTTGTTCCTAATATATTTGCAATTTTGTTGATTTAATAGGAGAAAATACCTTTTAGGGTCTGTCAAATTCTAGGTATTGTACATTTGTTGTCCCAATAAAAATATACTATCCGGATTTGAGTAGACACCCGACTGTAGTGTTTTTAAGAAAGATGGATAAGTACATGGAGATGGTCTCACTTTTTTTCTTCTGTATTACTACTTTCCCTCATGGATCCTGTATTATAGAAACTAGATCAGAAAGAAGAAAGAAAAGGGAATTCTTTGTTGATTAATGAATGAAAAAATGAAAATTATTTCACTCCCAATTTTGTAAATGCCCACAGAAAATCCTTGATCCTTTCCTTGTAGGGTTCCTCTGATGGATTTTGCTGAAGCTGCTGATCTGATCAGTTCATCTTCTGCCCTGCATAACCTCTTCTTTCATCCCACCATGACCTTCAGTGTTGAATCATCGAACTTAGCCCTCATTTCTTCAAATCCAGCAACTCTTTCCCCACCTGCCAAAATAAAGAAGTTACACTGGATTTGAATGTCTTGGACCATTAGTTTCACTCCCTCACGTACACCTCTGCTCTTTACCTTGTGGACGGTCCTAACTTCTTCCACTGAGCAAGTTTCCTTATGTGAAAGTTCAACCTTCACCAGTTGAGCGGAAATAAAGTTTTAGTAGCCCCACAGTCCAAAAATACTACCAACCTGCTGCTTTTCAAATCTACCCCCGATCCTTAAGTGATCTACTAGTGAATACCACTATGCTGAGCTCGGGGACTTTGTTCTTCATTTCCTCATTCTTTTCTCCCCTATAGTACCTTTAGATTGAACTGTATATTTGCAGATAGATTGCGACTGGGCTTCTCATCACCCCTGAAACACTCCCCTCACCTTATCCATTGTTTTTGCCTCTTTCAACCTCTAAAAACTGGACTTCACCTTTGGTTGATTAGCACCATAATTGTTCCAGTTATTGTAGAAGCTCAGGAAATAAAACTGCCTGACTCAGCCAACTTAGTGGTAGTGGAACTTCCTTCAACCTGTTCAAGAAAATTTCCATCTTGTGTTCCTCCATTCCCCTCATATTGCATCCACGTTTCTTCTCAAATTGTTTAATGAGATCATTGTAGTTTGAGTTTGCTTCAAGGAACGCAGTGATTCAAATGGGCTTCTTGCCATTGTTGGTTGGAATCTCTGAATAAGTGTTGTCTTGAATCCATGCCAGGATGAATTTTGGTTGTGGGTTTCCAACTACTGGTACTAACTAATGACAAATCTTTCTAAAGCTACCGTAACAATTGCATCTTTTCTCCATCAATCACTTCTATTAATTAGAAATAACTCTTCAAATTGCAAGCCCTTCCATATGCGTCTTCTCCCTCAGATTAGGATTTCTAATTTCTCACTCTTTGATCAGATTTGCTTCCCTCAATTCCAGTTCTTGGTTCCCTCCTGTTTGCAACTCACCTGATGCTGCTACAAATTGCTTGATCATGTTCTTGAACTTTGTGGTCATGTCGATGTTCTTGTTGTGCAAAGTGGGCTTCCATGGCTTGGATCCAATTGTAGCTTGTTATTATTCTCTTGAAATTATTTTTCTAGCCCCCATGCTTGTCCACACAATATAAGGGTGAAGATCCAAGCTGTCATTTCACTTTGATAGAACTGGATCAGAAAGAATAAAAGGGAATTCTGTCTTATCTCTTTTTCCCTCTTATAATCACTTCCCAATTTCCCAATCTAGTTACCATAGTTACTACTGTTTATGCAGCTCAACTATCTCAAGTCTAATCCTCTGTTCCCCTCCTATTTCTGATGGGTTTTGTTTTCTTTAGCAAATAATAATTGTGCCTAACCACATACTTCTACCTATATAGAAACAAAATCACAGTCATATATTAATCCTTAATGAACCCATACCACTATTCATGATGAAACTAGAATGAGGAAGCGTACCTTAATTTTCCATTGGGAATGATGAAGGTTATGAGATTAATAATAGGTATGTGAAATTTCGAATGTAGAGGGCCTTAGCTTCCCTTTTTGGTTTTCTCTCCTAATCGGGACGAAAGAGAAAACAATAGGAATTGAACGTTGTTACTTCTCCTACAAAATGGTGATCAAAACTGATTTATGTAATTTCTATCCGTTACATTTTGAATTTAATATTTTTAATTTGGTCTCTCATTAAATCAGAATATTACTTATGGAATCTACACAATAATTTTTCATGACAATTGCCCTTAGTCATAAACTTATTATTAATGTACCACTTTATAAGAAATTGATTTGTCCAACTGAAACCAAATTCCATCTAAATGATAGTATTTCTCTTAAAATCCAATACATAATAATAATCTAAAAATGTCAGCTTCCACCTCCAGTGATTTTTCATCTTCGACATATATCAATCTTTCAGTATCAATTAGCTTTTGGTAGCTTAGGCAACCCTGCATTGAGACACTGATGTTAGTAGTGACACCAGAATCTAACCACCAAGTGTTTTTAGGTACTGAAGTTAAATTGACCTCAAAACAAAGCAAAGTAAGAAACATACCTTTCCTTGCAAGCCAAGCATGATATGTGGTACATTTCTTCTTTACATGTTCAGGCTTACTGCAAAAGGAATAGTTGTTGCCCTGATTTTGTCTCTTGTGTTGGACCCTTAGCAGCTTCATTCTTGGGATCCTCAGTTTTCTTTCTTTTACCCTTGCCTTTAGATGTGCTTACAAAATGAGCACTTTTGGTCTTCTCTTGCTTTAATCTTTCCTCTTCTTGCACACAATATGAAATTATCTCATTAGGTGATCATTTCTCCCTTTAATAGTTATAAGATATCTTAAACTGACCAAACTGGAAAGGAAGAGAAATCAATACTAAATGTATGAGCAAGTCTTCCGACATCTCAAGCTTTTAGTGCCTTAAGTTTTGAAGCAATATTTGACATTCCCATAATGTATTCCTCACATTTTCTTTGCCCTGATGGAAATCAAGCTCTGAAGAAGAGCACTTGTTTGCTTTTCAATTTTAGCAACGAAATCTTTGGTACTTGTTATCTCTTTGGAGATAGTATCCCTAAATGATCATGTGACTCATGTGATTTGAGCGATCTCATTTTTCGTAATCTTTTCGCTCTTTAGAGGTATTGGAGTCCGTAAGAGAAGTGGGCTTTTCAATTCTTAATGCAAGGTCAAGATTCATGTAGCCAAGATCAATTTCCAGGTTCTCTTTCCAGTCATTAAAATTTGTTCCATTAAGAACCAGAACCAAATTTTGATTAGCAAATCTTGAAGCAATAGTAGTTAAAAAGAGAACAAAACAAATAATGTAATTATGCTTACATCATAATCAAAATTCAATCATCAATGTTATACAAAGTGTAATGATTGAAAATCAAATAGTTTGATATTCAATCATTACACTTTGTATAATAATGTTGCTGAATGATCTAACTAAGGGAGAGTAGGACTAGTAGAAAATTGACATGTACAGGCTACCTTCAAGTGATTTTCATGATGAGTATGTGTCTTTTGGTTGTGTCAATATTAGTAATCATTGATGGGTGTAGTTATGATTAATATAGTGAAAAATTATTTGGTTCTATATACTGATATAACTAATAGACATGTATATAATGGAAAATTTTGAGCTCATAAAGGTTGACACATATGTAAGGATACATATGTGACCAGTGGAAGACTGTTAATATAAAGCCATTATCTTTATCTAATCAGCCAAAATTATAAAGTGGTATATTAATATTAAGTTTATGGCTAATGGCATAAATTTCATGAAAAATTACTGTGTATATACCATAAGTAATTCTTAGGGTCCCCATTCTTAGGGTAAATAATAGTTCATTCAATTCCTATTCTTTTCTCTTCATCCCCACGAGGAGAGAAAACCAAAAAGGGAACTTAAGGCCCTTTACATTTGGAAGATCTCATACTGACTGATATTCTCATAACCTTCATCATTCCTAACGAAAAATTTAAGTACTCTTCCGCATTCTATTTTCATCTTGACCTGGGATGTGGCTTCATTAAGGATTAATGTATGATTGTACTGGGATTTTGGTTTTATATGAGTAGAAGCATGCCGTTAGGTACAATTATCATTTGCAAAAAAAAAAAAAACAATTGGTATCAGAGTCCCCCGTACTTAATTCATGTTTGATTTTGGGAAGTTTGATATTTGGGTTTCTTGTTATACTATGATTCAATTATTGGAATGCCGCACATCAATAGTCTATTAATAGGCTTAAAACACTTGGATTTTTTTTTTTTTTTTTGGATTTGGTGTATTAATATTCATATTTTGGTTATTGTTTGTAAATTTTGTACATCAGTTTAGCATTTTTAATGAGCTAATTGAATCAAGATATTGCCAAAGTGAGCTCTCTTGTGTAGGTTGTTCATAATAAATGTTAAATATTTGTTTTTATCCATGTAGTTTTAATCGGCCTAAAGAAAGATTAATACTTGGCCGGATTGCATGCACACCTGGGATGATAAATGTGTGATAATTGTGAGGTTTTGCTTGTAAATGATAAATAAATCAAAGAGAGATTTATTGTTTGACATGTTTTATTATCAATGTTTGAGAAACTACAACAAGGGTACCACTAGCAATTAACATCATGTCCAAAGATTTATTGATGGTGCATTAGGTATCTTGAGATGGGTTATACCATTATTTGAACATATTGATGAAGAGAATAATAAGAATTGAACATACTGTTACTTGCCCTGCAGGGACTATAATTGATTTATGTAACTTCTATAAGTTACATTCCAAATTTAATATTTTTAATTTGGCCCCTCATCAAATCAGAATATAATTAAGTGCTATGTTGGTCTCAGTACAGATGATCCGAAAATTGGCTTGTGGTAAATACAAATAATTAATGACAATTGATGGTGCCTATAAGAGAAAATGGTACAGTCTCGCCCTAGTGGTTTAGACGTGCATGGTGAAGACTGGTAGAAGCCTGATTTAGGATAAAAGATTAGATGGAGTGTAGCCCTATTATTAGAGGTAGAGGGAGACTACAGTTGAAACCATTAAGAAGGATTAACCTTAACTGTTGGCAAAATGCTTAATTCTTATTATTGATGGCACCTAATACCATGATTTAACATCGTCCTGGATTCAGTCTTTGATTGCTTATGATTTGTTTAGTTTTTTAATCCATTTTTCGAATCCTATGGACATAAACTAAAAAGGGTAAAATGAAATGTTTCTTAACCTTCACTACTGGATTAGCTTTCTGTTATTCTATTATCTGCATTGTTTTTTGAATCCTTTTAGAATCCCATGTACAAAACAGAAATGGGTAGAATTAAATTTTTTCTTAATCTTTGCAAATAAGCCTTTTACCTTCTATGGATTTCTACTGAGTGTGCCATTATGATAGTCTTTTGTCAAAGGTGTAAAATTGGACTGCTATGGTTACTAAAATTTATCTTGTGGTGAATAAATTTATGATATATCCTCGCACTTCACTTTTTTCTCTTCTCCATGCAGCCTGTGGTGGATGCTTTTGATCCAAGGTTGTTAATAGCTGCTCCTATGTTCCATGTGATAGACTTTACCAAAATAAAGGTGAGAGCACCTACTCTATTTTATTTGGTTACTTTCCTGAGGTCCCGACTGGCTGATAAATTCCACTTTTGAATGAAAACAAGCTGATCTATTTTGATATAGTGTCCATCCTAGTATTCCAGCTAATATATAAGAATTCTTTAACACTTTTATTTGCGAAGCCACATATCTGTTGAGGCTATTGTACCATTGTCTCTTTCAATGGGTCTATTGCGGGTTAGCATTGTGGTTGTATTCATTTTGGGGTTATATTGTTTCAATATTTAGAATTTAATTTTCAGATGTGCTCAAATCATGTTTCATTCTGTAGGAAGAAGAGCTATATGAAATTGACATTCCTCTCAGATTTGTAGCCAATGTGGGTGCCAGGCTGCATGGGCTGGCATGTTGGTTTGATGTACTGTTCAATGGAAGGTAATCGTGCTCTTGTACTTGTTCAGTATTGTCTGTTTTTTCTATTCATCAACGATTTGTGATTGTTTGCATCAGTTAATTTGTCACTTAATTATTCCAAATTTGCAGTACTACTCGAAGGTGGCTTACCACTGCCCCTGGTTCACCTACAACCCACTGGTATCAGTTACGCTGTGTCCTCTCACAGCCAATATATGTCGTTGCAGGGCAAGAAATCACTGGCAGGATGCACTTGATTGCCCACACTGCTCAGAGTTATACAATCTATTTAACATTGTCGGGTTGGTAATTTTTGTTGTTTTATTTTCTAATTTATTACTACATTATATCTTGCACCATGTCGGATAAACAAATTTCAATTTTCATTTAGCTAAAACATGGGGTCCTGGTGCTGAACAAGGAGAGATTCTTCAAACATCATCCTGTAAACTTGATCTGAAAGAACCTTACTATAGAATGTCTCAACCGCAAGCTTATCCACTAAACCAAGATCAGCAACCTCAACCGCTTTTACAGACACAGGTAATGAATTTATAATCTGGTATCTCTTTCTTAATTTCTTTCTCGATGTTATTGTGAGCATAAATCGGTGGAAGAAAAGCAATTTATTTTTCGAGTAATAATGCAATGCAATCTCTTTCTGTTTACTGCATGAGTGTTTCTGTAACAGCAGTTTCTTTGCCAGGATATAAACATCCAATCTCAAGATTTGGATGAGGTGGAGATGATGCAGTTGCCTTCGCCCAAGTCATGTGCTCAAATTGACTCCCTCATGCAGAATGCTTAAGTTGATGAACACTAACACCAGCTTTATGTTTTGTAACATGAGTCAACTTGTTAGGGGAATATGTCCGTCTTTATTTGGACATACCCCTTGTAAATTAATCTATGTTGTTTTTTTCTATCTATTGTGAGTGATTGTGCTGCAAGATCATGTATTCAATTGCATCGCAATTTATCCAGCAATACATTGAATTCTCAAGCCTGGTAAAATTGTGAGCCTAATTATTTTTAAGGTAATGCATCCGCCTCTGTAAGGACAGTATCAGACTCATCCACGAAGAAAGGGAAAAAAGCTTTATTTTTTTGCAGACTATTTAAGTTGATGCCGTGTTGCTCTTGAATGTGCTATTTTGAAGTTGTTTTCAAATGGAAATTCATCGATTACAATGCTTTGTTTTAGACATTGTTCTTTGTCAAAAAAGCTTCCTAAGGTCCAGAAACATTATTTTCAGCATCTGATAAACTTAATGATTCTATTTTTTTATTCTTTTCTCATGAAAAAGCCTTGTTTTAGAAAAATTGTCATGTGTACCACACATAACAGCATAATATAATAATTTAGACATTTAGCAAATGAAGAAGCCCTTTTATAAATATTTATAACAAAAGAAATACAAGGAAATTATTATTAATTCTATTACAAGTTAAAATTAGTTTATGCAAAAGTTATTTTGTTGAAGTTTTTATATATTTTTTAAAAATATTTTTTTAAATTTTATGTAAGTTATTTTTAGTTTAAAGGAAAGTTTATTTTATCTCCTTCTCTCTTTTTTTCTTTTTCTCTATAAATGTCTATAAAGAAGTATGTCTTAACATATTTTAGATATTGGGAACAACGTTAAAACAGACGGTTATTTTCATAACCTGGTTTTCTTGTTGGACGCAGTTCGTAAACATGTTGGTAGGGTAGTGTCAAGTTGGTTCCTGGATATAGCTAAATTCTAAATAATTGTTGAAAATGCAAAACACTTGTTAATTGGATCTCTTTTTACTTCTCATCGTATATAATGTTAGCAGTGTTTATACACATTAAATGTTGGTTGGTATCTATATAACTTTAAGCATTTCTGGCACTATCTTTATACGATATATCTATCAATTCAGTTTCTAATTGTGCGTTATCGTTATTCTTCAAATCACGTTAATATAAGCAAGTCGATCACAAATAATTCAGTTCATTCACCATATTTGCACTAATTAAAGGCGGAATAAATCATAAAGCGAAATTATCAAAATAAACATATGTATAAACGAAATGCACAAATAAGTAATAATAGAAAGCCAAATAAAAGCCTCGATAAATTTTTATTTCTTAAAAATGTGGTGTTTTTTACTATTTTTAGCTTTTACAAATTTTTACAATTTTAAAAAATGATTTATACCATTGCTTATTGCGTGCTTTATTTTAACATCAAAATGACCCACAATATCAGAATATGGTGCAAAGAACATTACAAAAAAATGTTTAAATTTATGAGAATCAAAATCAACAGTTAAATAAATATATGGAGAACTAAAAAACTTAATAAATCATGTTTCATGCCTTAGAACTAAAAACAAACAATTCATATTATTTCATGTCTTGATTGACGTTAATCCAGAAGCCACAAAGTGTTATGGAAATTAAAGTAATGCCCCAAAGCATGTCTCCTAAGTTTTTTTTTTTTTTTATCATTGAAAGGATGTGAAGGAATGAAAAAATACTTATTATCACAACAAGAGAAAGTTAGTTGGGGTATTTTTGAATGAAGATTATTTACAAAGACTTTTAAAAGAGAAAAACATATGAAACTAATTTCTTTATAAATTAAAACTAACTAAAAGATAAAATTAATTTATAGAAGTGTTTTACGTATAGCTTATCTATTTATTTATTTTTAGTTTATAAAGAGCTCAATTTTATGAAGAAATCGTCCAAAATCTTTATTAACTGTGCGCATTTGCTTTGTGATTGAGGAAACTGATTGATAAATATGAAGGGAGATTATACAGTGTCATTGCTCAATATTGCTACTCTTGAAGGTATGACTGAATATAAAGTGAACACTCATGAAGAAACATGAGCTAAAAATAAAGCTAAATTTCTAGGGCTTAACAATTTTCAAAATTGAAAGAGCATGAATGGGTGGCAAATTGGATTGGCAGAAGCCCTGCCACAACTCCATCTTCTGTTCTGAGTCCTTAGTCAGTGCCTGGTACACTGCTGTTGCAATACTTCGTGCTGCATCTCTTGCCTCTGGAAGTCTATCATTCAGTAAATCAGCTGCCATTTCAATCAGTTTAGCCATCCCAAACTGCTCCATTTCTTCAAGCCCCTGCTCACATTCACATAAAAGAATCACTCATACCCATTAGAACAGTGCATAGACAAAAAACCAACAATATAAAAGAGTGAGAGACAAGTGTTTGCAACGATTACTCACCATCTTTGAGACACAGTTGGACAGAGAAACAGCAGCCTTGGCCCTAACCCTAAGGTTGTTGTGACTCACGTACACCCTTAGTTTCTGAAGCAATGGAAGAGGGGTCATGGAACCCCCCATTAAGCCAAGTGCCCTATCAGCTTCTTCACAAACAAACCTTTTATCTTGGGAGGCTTTTAGCAGCAACTGCAGCAGCTGTTGATATTCAACCAAACGACACATTATACAACCCATTAATCAATCAAAACTGATCTTAGTCATTGTATTCTCCGAAATGTGACAGAAATCCACAACATTTTACAATTTTGAGAACTAAAACAACCTTAAAAAATGTACTGTCTAAATCCAATTTGATAAAAAAGAAAAAACAAAAAAACGTTTTCATTGAACCCTAGAAAACACATCACAAAGGAAAAATCTGAGTCCAAGTACCAGGCCATCAAATGCATCAGACGTCTCAGGGTCAAGCAACTTGTCACCATAGGCGTTGAAAATATCAGCAGCAGCCATAATAGCGGTTTTGCAAAGAGCACTCCGAGGGTTCCTCATTGTCTTCGCCACCACCAACACAATCTTTCCCCTGCCCACAAAATATTCTCATAAGTTCCTTGAAACCCAATTGCCTTCACAACCAAAGCTCAAAGCTTTTCAATAAACATGAAGATTTAAACAAAGAGAAAAAACATAAAATATCCCTTACAAGATGGGGATCAGAAGGGATGAGTGGAACAACGCAAATCGCCTAGCATTGTTCAGCGACTCACAAACCTTGTTCCAGTTTTTCGAATCCAAATCTCCAATCAAACTCTGCATTTCCAAACATTTTTCCTCTTCAGATAAAAATGCTCCGAGGAGATTGAATTTCAAATCTTTAATCACGCAAATGAGAGAAACAATAACACACTCACCTGAATCTTAACTTCGGGATCCGACAAGGGTTTAAGGTTGTTGGAGGAGACATAGTCAACAGTGGCATCCCCCGATGAAGGCAAGGGAGCTTGGTTTTCGCCATCGATGACAGCAGCACGATCTTGTTGTTTTTGGGTTGCAACAGCGATCTTGGGTTGTTTTTTGGGTCTCTCTGGGGTTGTTGTTGGAAGAGCGTTGTCTATGGGTCTGAGAGCCATGCTGAGTGTTGCAGAGCAAAGAGATGATCGAAAAATGAGAGTGAATGAGTGAGTGAAAGATTTGATGGGTTCAAAGAAAGTTTGATTCAGTTGTATAAAAATCGAACCTTTGTGGGTTGAATTTTGAAAATGAAAAAAAAAAAAAAAAAAATAGACGTTGGGGGTGCTGTGTGCGTAACGGTCACATTTGGAGTGGAATGTTTGTTTGAAAGGGAAACATAATTGGGTGCATGGTGTTCTTTGAATTTGAGACTAAAACAAATGTTCTTTGAATAAATTAAAATAAGACGAAATAGATAAGTTATTATATATATATATATATATATATATATATATATATATATATATATATATATATATATATATATATATATATATATATATTTACAATAGGTTATAACAATGTAGAATTATACTATTCTTTTTAACGGTGAACCGGTTTAATTTTACATAATCCATATTTTTTTAATATGGAGGAGTAAAGTGAAACAGAGACTACAAAATAATTGAATCATATACAAATATTTTCATGATCAGTTTTTTATAAAAATGTTTAATATTTTAAGAGTATTTACTAATTTAAATTTTTGAATTGCTAGCTTTTATTCCTATCGCATATATCTTATCCTTTTAATTTTTTTAAATTACTCATATATTATCTTTATATTTGTTTTTCTTAAACATGTATTCATTTTAATTTAAAAATGTCTTATATTAGAAAATTCAGTATAATACATACCTATTAATTCAGCTAGGTAATAAAAAGGGTTTTTTTTATTAAAGGGGACAATTTAAAAAAAATATTAAAATGGTGTAAATTTTTTAAAATTATATATTATTAAATAAGATTTTATATGACAAAGTCATATTTATGAGATAATTTTAATTTTTTTAAAATTAAAAAATTCGTACTTGTTAACACTTAAAAGTTGAAGGAATTCTAATATAATATTATTATAATTATAATAATATGTTTTGTATTATTAATATTCAAATAAATAATAATTTTAATAATAATATAAATTAAATTATTATTTTTATTATTTAATTTATTATTAATAATATAAAATATATTATTATTATTATAATATAAAATTAGGTATAAATTTATATAAAAAAGTATAACTAATATGATTTATTTGTTTTAAAAAAAATCATATTATTTAAATCTATAATTTTTAAAAGTTTACATCATTTTCGTAAATTTAATAAAAAATTATCCTCTTTAATAAAAAAATTAATTAAAACTTACACTTCGATCATTTTACCTTTAAGTGAATTTTACCAGAGACACAAAAGACTATAATTTAAAAATAATATATTTTAAAAAATTAATTTAACTTAATAAATTTAGTTGAATGATACAAGGTAAATTAATAATTTAGTAAAAAAGCTTATTCGAATATTAATTTTTTTTTACTGAAAGAAAAATGTTTATAAGATGCATTAATAGTTTAAGAAAAATAAAAAGAGTGGAGTAATTGAAAATAAATTTGAAAACACACTTTTTTAAGTAAAATGCATTCATACAGGTTGTATAAGATATTTGACTTCAACTGGTAGTAAGCCTTGTTTTAGAAATAAAATAAATATTTTATTATAAATTATATGTGTAAAAAATGTAAAATCTGGTACAAATTATTTATTTAAATTTTAAATAATTTATATATAAAATCTTATAATAATTTTATTTTATTTTTAACTATTACCGACAACTTTTTCTTTTATTTGGTTACAAAAGCTTCTTAAAAAAAATATTTTGTTAATAACTGAAATATTTATCTAACAACTTATTTTAGCAATACGATAATATTATTAATTTTTTCAGTTATATTTTGGATTAATGAGTTATCAAAACTTAATCCTAAAAAATCACATGAAATGATATTAAGTTGATGTGTGGGTTTATATATATATATATTTTTTTTTTTTAAAATATTGAAAAAAATAATTACGACAAATTTGATATAATTATTGTACCTTTTGTGTTTGTCACTTCAATCTTCATTGTGATGAGATTCTATTTGCTCATAATGAAAACAAAAAATCAGTGTTTTTTATATATGAATGCTCGATTTGTGGAACGGTGTGTTGGGTTATTGGGCTCCCTTCCTATGTGGAGAATAGGCCCAAATAGTGTGGTCCATTATGTCTCATTTGGGTAAAATGAGATGGGTCAGATTAGTAGAGGACAAGAGAGTCATTTGAAAAAAGACAAAAAGTCTAGTGAGAGAAAAAGAAGAGAGAAAGTCATCTCCGCATAACCCTAAATCTGCACTGGTGTTTTCGTCGCTGTGAAGTCGTTCACCGTTGGATCGAGCTGATTTTTGGATAGTAGGTTCCAGACATATGGTTCTTCATTCTGACCGTTCGGATCGTCAATCGAAGGTCTAGATTGGGAGAAATTGGTCCCGCACCAGCAGCCCTGTTTTGGAGATTTTTCATCTTCTTTGTTTCTCTTTTGTAAGCATTTGTGCTTAGTTAATTCTCGCTTATTGAAAATACCTTTTGGTATTATTATTGGAGACTCTTGTGTACCCCATTATTGATCATAGTGGATTTTTCTTTGGTCCGGACGACTCGTGGTTTTTACCCTTGCATTGAGGGGTTTTCCACGTTAAAATTGTTGGTGTCTCTTTGTGCTTTGGATTCTATTTGTTTGGTGCTCCTCGCCGATTCTCGCAAGAAGGGGGATTGAATTTCCGCTGCATTATTACTCTTTGTCAAGTTGTTATATTTGTTTTTTGGCCTTTTTTTTATACCATCGAGTGGTATCGAGCTCTAGGTTAAGGGACTCGTTTAATTTGCGTGAATGATGGAGGCACATACAAAATTGATTCCGTTGAATGGAGAAAATTATCACTTATGGAAAGGCAAGATGAAGGATTTGTTATTTGTGAAAAATTTGCATCTTCCTGTTTTTGCTTCCAATAAGCCGAATCCAAGTCGGATGAAGAATGGGATTTTGAACATCAACAGGTATGTGGATTTATCGGCAGCTTTGTTGATGATAATGTTTATAATTTTGTTGCTAATGAGACACATGCGAGAAGCCTATGGGATAAGCTTGAGTCCTTGTATGCTTCTAAGTCGGGACTAATAAATTGTACTTGCTGAAAAATTTTGTGGAGTTGAAGTACAAGGAAGGAACTCATGTTTCAAATCACTTGAGTGAATTTCAAGGACGCTATGATCAATTAGTCGGAGTGGGTATAAAATTTGATGATGATCTATTGGGCTTATTCCTATTAAACTCTTTACCGGATTCGTGGGAGACATTTCGGGTTTCCATGATAAGTGCTACCCCTAATGGTGATATTTCTTTGCAAATGGCAAAGAGTGGTGCTCTTAATGAGGAGATGAGAAGGAAGACACAGGGTACTTCATCTCATTCAGAAGTGCTTATTACAGAGAATAGGGGGAGAAACCAAAAGAAAGAACAAAACAGTGGTAGAGATAAAAGCAGGAGCAAGTCCAAGTCTCGGTACAAGAATGTGGAGTGTCACTATTGTCACAAAACAGGACATATAAAGAAAAACTGCTTTTTGTGGAAGAAAGAGAGCAAAGACAAAAAGGGTAAGCAAAGAGAAAAAGATAATGATGATGGTGATCGTGTTACTACTACTACATGTGGTGACCTTGTTTGTCTTCGTGATTATGACACTATTAGTCTTGTATCCGATGAGAGCATGTGGATAATTGATAGTGGTGCTACACCGCATGTTACATCCAGGAAGGAGTTCTTCACATCTTATACACCTGGTGATTTTGGAGTATTGAAGATGGGTAATGATGGGGTGTCTAAAGTTGTTGGTGTTGGTGATGTTCACTTGCAAACCAACATGGGGATGCAGCTTGTTGCTTAGAGGAGTTAAACATGCTCCGGATGTTCGCTTTAACTTGATCTCTGCAGGTGTACTTGATGATGGTGGATATTATAACCATTTTGGTTCTGGAAAGTGGAAGCTCACCAAAGGTAACTTGATTGTGGCTAAAGGGGAGAAAAACTCTAAGCTTTACTCGGACAAAAGCTTTGGTTGCTAAAGATAGTGTGAATTCGTGTATATGGAGTCATCTTTGTGGCACGTAAGGCTTGGGCACATCGCTGAAAAGGGGCTTAACCGCTTATTTAAAAAGGATGTTCTCTCAGGATTGAAGAATGTAGATTTGGAGAAATGTTCTCATTGCATGGTCGGTAAACAAACCAGAGTATCCTTCAAGAAGCATCCTCCCTCCAGGAAGTCGAGTTGCTTGAATTGGTGCATTCTGATGTTTGTGGCCCATTGAAGGTAAAGTCTTTTAGTGGTGCACTTTACTTTGTTACCTTTATTGATGATTGTTCCAGGAAGCTTTGGGTTTATGTACTACAGAGAAAGGACCAAGTGTTGGACAAGTTTAAAGAATTCCATGTTTTGGTTGAGAGGCATCAGGCAAGAAGCCGAAACGCATTCGTATCGACAATGGTGGTGAGTATTGTGGACCATTTGATGCTTATTGTAGACAATATGGTATTGCACATGAGAAGACTCCTCCTA
Organism: Sphenostylis stenocarpa; assembly: GCA_963425845.1. NCBI lineage: Eukaryota > Viridiplantae > Streptophyta > Magnoliopsida > Fabales > Fabaceae > Sphenostylis > Sphenostylis stenocarpa. The sequence continues at coordinate 15,809,715 of OY731403.1, read as the reverse complement.
AAACTCCTCACCTGAATGGTTTAGCGGAGAGGATGAACAGGACATTGATTGAAAGAGTTAGGTGTATGCTTTCTCAAGCAAAATTGCCTAAGCATTTCGGGGTGAGGCATTGTTTACGAGCAGTGCATGTTATTAATCTAAGTCCTGCAGCTTGCTTTGAACTCGAGGTGCCGGACAAGATTTGGTTTGGCAAGAATGTTACTTATGATCATTTACGTGTCTTCTGGTTGTAAAGCATTTGTTCATGTTCCGAAGGATGAAAGATCCAAGTTGGATATGAAGACAAGGCAATGCATCTTTATTGGTTTTGGTCGGGATGAATTTGGCTACAAGTTGTATGACCCCGTTGAAAAGAAAGTTGTTAGAAGTCGTGATGTGCAATTCATGGAAGATCAAACCATTGAAGATATTGATAAGGAGAAGAAGTCTACACCTAAAGGAAATGGTAATGTGGATGATGTTGATCCAATTCGGTTGTCTATTAATGATTTGGATATTGATGCTCATGATGATGAACAACATGGTGATACCGATAATCAACAAGTTGAAGATAGCTTGGATGTTCCTATTGATAATGTTGATGAAGAGGAACATGATGTATCACATGATGAGAGTCTTGGTGATATACCTGAGCTACCCGAAACTCAACCTAGAAGATCCGACAGTGCCAAGACAACCTTCTAAGAAGTACTCTACCAATGAGTATGTGATGTTGATCGATGAAGGAGAACCCGAATGTTATGAGGAGGCCGTTGAAAGTGAAGAAAAGCAAAAGTGGTTGGATGCAATGCAGGATGAGATGAAATCGCTGCATGATAATCACACTTATGACTTGGTGAAGTTGCCTAAGGGTAAGAGAGCCTTAGAGAACAGGTGGATCTTCAGGGTGAAGCAAGAGAGCAATTCTACATCTACCGGATATAAAGCCGGATTAGTGGTGAAAGGCTTTAGACAAAGAAAGGGTGTTGACTTCAATGAGATTTTCTCACCTGTGGTGAGGATGACATCTATCCGAACTGTGTTAAGTTTAGCCGCTACTCTTGATTTGGAAGTTGAGCAGATGGATGTGAAGACAGACTCTTCCTTCATGGTGATTTGGAGGAAGAGATTTACATGAAGCAACCGGATGGTTTTCTTGTTGAAGGCAAGGAAGACTATGTGTGTAGGCTACGAAAAAGCCTATATGGTTTGAAGCAAGCTCCAAGGCAAGTGGTATAAGAAGTTTGAGTCTCGTTATGTGTGAGCAAGGCTACAAGAAGACTACTTCGACCATTGTGTTTTTGTCGGAAATTTTCTCGAGAATGATTTCATTATCCTCGTTGTTATATGTTGATGACATGCTTATTGTTGGAAAAGATGTTTCCAAAATTGACAGGTTGAAGAAGCAACTGGGCAAGTCATTTGCCATGAAAGACATGGGAGCTGCTAAGAAGATTCTTGGTATAAGTATCACTCGTGATAGAAAAGAGAAGAAACTTTGGCTATCACAGGAGCACTACATTCGAAGGTGTTGCAAAGATTCCAAATGGAGAATGCTAAGGTTGTAAGTACTCCTCTTGCTACTCATTTTAAGTTGAGTGTTAAACAAAGTCCTTCAAATGAAGTTGAGAAGATAGCTATGAGAAAAGTTCCTTATGCTTCTGCGGTGGGTAGTTTGATGTATGCAATGGTATGTACAAGGCCTCGATATTGCACACGCTGTTGGTACAGCTTAGCAGATTTGTCAAATCCAGGTAGAGAGCATTGGAATGTCGTGAAATGGATTTTGAGGTATCTTCGTGGTACTAGAGGTTTGAGACTTTGTTTTGGAGGTGATAAGCCTACTTTGGTGGGTTACTCGGATTCGGATATGGTCGGAGACATTGATTCCGTAAAGTCCACTTCAGTGCTATTTGATTCGGCTTTGCGGGGAGCTTTGGCTTGGCAATCAAAGTTGCAAAAGTGTGTGGCGTTGTCTACTACTGAGGCAGAATTCATTGCACTTACTCGAAGCATGCAAAGAGTTGTTATGGGTGAAGAAATTCTTGCAGGAGCTTGGTTTTGTGCAAGATAAATACTTGTTGTATTGTGACAAGTCAAAGTACTATTCATCTTGGTAAGAATCCAACTTTTCATTCTAAATCCAAACATATTGATGTGAGGTATCATTGGATACGTGATGTTTTGGATGCTAAGTTGGTGGAACTAGCTAAAGTTCATACAGATGATAATGGTGCTGATATGATGACCAAGGCATTGCCAAGAGGAAAGTTTGAAGTTTGTTGTGAGATCGCTGGCTTGGCTGATATCTCCACATAGTCGTGAGGGGGAGATTTGTCGGGTTATTGGGCTCCCTTCCTATGTGGAGAATAGGCCCAAATAGTGTGGTCCATTATGTCTCATTTGGGTAAAATGAGATGGGTCAGATTAGTAGAGGACAAGAGAGTCATTTGAAAAAAGACAAAAAGTCTAGTGAGAGAAAAAGAAAGAGAGAAAGTCATCTCCGCATAACCCTAAATCTGCACTGGTGTTTTCGTCGCTGTGAAGTCGTTCACCGTTGGATCGAGCTGATTTTTGGATAGTAGGTTCCAGACATATGGTTCTTCATTCTGACCGTTCGGATCGTCAATCGAAGGTCTAGATTGGGAGAAATTGGTCCCGCACCAGCAGCCCTGTTTTGGAGATTTTTCATCTTCTTTGTTTCTCTTTTGTAAGCATTTGTGCTTAGTTAATTCTGCTTATTGAAAATACCTTTTGGTATTATTATTGGAGACTCTTGTGTACCCCATTATTGATCATAGTGGATTTTTCTTTGGTCTGGACGACTCGTGGTTTTTACCCTTGCATTGAGGGGTTTTCCACGTTAAAATTGTTGGTGTCTCTTTGTGCTTTGGATTCTATTTGTTTGGTGCTCCTCGCCGATTCTCGCAAGAAGGGGGATTGAATTTCCGCTGCATTATTACTCTTTGTCAAGTTGTTATATTTGTTTTTTGGCCTTTTTTTTATACCATCACGGTGTGTTTCTAAGGTTGAAGCGTACACGTATAATTATGTTTGGACAACAGAGGAAAGGGATAAACATTGCTTTTAGTAGAAGATATATGTGGAGTGTTTTATTATGCATAATTAAAAAAAAAAAAAAAGTAATCTAAAATGTTTGTGTAGTGTAGTTTCCTTTCATATCCCACTAAAAAGGTTAACTAGATAGCATCATTATTTTGTGTATTAAAGAAGAAATTTGGGAATCATGTTCTACTTTTTAAAGTTAAATATTTTAATTCAACATTAAAGACCTTTTCATCCACATTCTTAACATGTCTTTTGAAATGTTTTAAGTTGTTTATAGATGACAAACACTATTTTTATTAAAATTTCGTAATATTTAAAATAAACTAACTAATATTGAAATTATATTATATGAAATTTTAATATATATATATATATATATATATATATATTACTTTTTAATCTATAATAAAAGATAAATTTTTAATTCAAAATAATAATAAAAAAAATAAGTTTTGATAAGATTTTAATCTAAAATTAATTGATAATACGTGAAGTATTAATTATTATATAATAATGAGATATTTTTTATTATAATAATTATATTTATAAAATAAAAAAAATTGAGAAGATTTTAAAAGTATGTGAAGTAATTTTAACGATTTTTTTATTAATTATTATATAATAATGAAATATCTTTATTACAATAGTTATATTTATAAAATATCTAGGACTTTTAAAAAATATTATATATAAATGATTGTATATATTAAAAGAATTTTAAAAATATATATTTAATTATAATATATTATTTTATTTATCATATATTTTATCTGACACTAATGAATAATTTGTTTTAAAAATAGTAATAAATTGTTAATATTGTCTTGATTTTTTTTTCAAACCTTCAATATATTTCAATAACATGTATTTAAAGGTGAAAGTATTTTTCAGACAGTAACATTAAATAAAATTTAAGAAATTGAACTTTTTTTTATATATATTTAAATCTATCAAATATGATGACTAAGAGGGAAGATATTTGAAAATTCTATTTTTGTGATCCAATAGATAGGTAGTTAGTTTGTGTAAAATCAAGACAATCTAAATTTTGAAAATAAAAATAATCAATTATGTTAAAATTGAAGCATTAATAATTGGTTAGATAAAATGTTAATTGATTATATGATTTAAAATTAAGTTTCCATAAGACATACTAACAATCGATTAGATAAAGGTTAATCGATTATATGACTCAAAATTAAGTTTTTATAAGACACACTAATAATCGATTATGTGGATACTTAATCGATTATTTGTCAAATATTTTGTTTTAATACAACACACTAATAATAAATTATGTAAGCACCTAATCGATTATCTAGTTATTTTCAAATTATCATTGTACTAAAATAATCGATTAGATAAATTTGCTAATCGATTATATGTGACAGTTACAACATTTTTCTTTTTATAAAAGGAAGCAAACTTTCTTCTATCTATATCAACTTTCAAATACCAATAAAAATAATTAGAAAAAAACGTTCTAGACATTAAGGAAAGAGCATAATTTTGCACAAAAATTTGAAAATCAATTTCGAAGAAATTGATTAAGGGGTTCTCACACGTTGCAGAAAACCGTTTCAGAGCACATGTTCTCACACGTTGCAGAAGATTGTTTCAGAGAACGTGTTTTCACACGTTACAGAAGACTATTTCAGAGAACGTTGTAGAAGACCGTTTTAGAACACGTGTTCTCACACGTTGCAGAAAACTGTTTCAGAGAACGTGTTTACAGAAGACTATTTCAGAGAACATTGTAGAAGACCGTTTCAGAGAACTTGTTCTCACACACGTTGTAGAAGAACGTTACAGGAAACGTTACAGACCCACTACCAAGTCTTCCATAACTGTTACAGACTTTCTCTTATAAATAGAGACCACTTCACACTCTTCAGGACACACGTCTCTCATCTTCTCTTCTCTTCTCTGATCTTCTTTTTGTGATCCTGGGTTAATTTACTCTTTTGAGAGTTTCTTGCTAGTTTCTGAGATTTTCGGATATTCCGACAAGTTCCTGTTGTATCCTGGGGGACTTGCGCAATACACCGCAGATAAGTCCTTAAAGGCAGTGATTATACATGCCTCAGGAATAAAGTTTGCTCGTGTCTCTGTCAGCTTTTACAATAATCGTAAGGACTTATGGCTGATAGTATGGATACCAACAACAACTCCACACCGGAAAAGACAAACAATATTTCCAGAACTCAAACTGTCTATGCGAAAGCGTTCCCGGAGGTTTCGAAAATTGAAGTTTTCACTGGGCAAAACTTCTGGCGCTGGCAAGAACGTATTTCTACTCTCTTAGACATGTATGGCGTGGTTTATGCTCTTAGAACTACCAAACCTGACTCCAGTGCTCCTGCTAAACAAACTGAAGATTGAGTTCATTTGAACAAGGTATGTCGACACACCTTGCTTAGTGCATTGTCTAATGATTTGTTCGATGTGTATTGTTCCTATAAGGAAGCCAAAGATATTTGGGATTCATTGATTCTCAAATACACTACCGAAGATGTCGTGAGACAAAGGTTTGTTATTGGAAACTACTATCGCTGGGAGATGCTAGAAGATAAGGATATCAAGATCCAGATCAACGAGTACTACAAACTACTTGAAGAGATTAAAGCCGAAAATATAGTCCTACCTGATGAGTTCGTTTCGGAACTTCTAATTGAAAAGCTTCCAGAATCCTGGACAGACTACAAACAACAACTAAAGCATAGACATAAACAGATGTCACTAGTAGATTTGATCACGTACATCATCATCGAAGATACCAACCGAAAGGAGTGTGCTGCTGCAAGGGTTAAAGCATTATCAGCTAAGGCAAATATGATAGAAGACAAACCAACTCCAAAAAGGTACGAGAAAACACCTGATTATAAGAAGAAAATTAATTTTAAAAATTCTCGTCCCAATAGATCTAACCCCACCTTCAAGAAGAAGGGAAATTGCTTTGTCTTTGGAAAGCCGGGTCATCATGCACCTCAGTGCAGACGTAGAATGAGAAACGACAATCCTCCTAAGGCAAATTTAACCGAGGGAGAAGATACAATTATTGCGGTCGTTTCTCAAATAAACCTTGTGACAAATGTGAGCAAATGGGTGGTAGACTCTGGTGCTACCAGGCACATCTGTGCAAACAGAAGTGCTTTTACCTCCTACACTAGTGTGAGGGATGGAGAAGAACATGTTTATCTCGGTGATTCCAGGACAACTCCTGTCTTAGAAAAAGGAAAAGTTCTTCTAAAGCTCACATCTGGAAAGACTCTGGCCTTGAATGATGTGCTACATGTGCCATTAATCAGAGCTAATCTAATCTATGTAGCATTATTGGGAAAAGTTGGGGTTAAAGTGTCATTCAAATCTGATAAGATTGTTATGACAAAAAATAATGTATTTGTAGGGAAGGGATATTGTGATCAAGGTCTTTTTGTACTTAACATCTCTGAAGTTGTTAATGAATCTTGTTCTTCTGCTTATATTATTGATTCATATGATCTGTGGCATGCTAGACTAGGACACGTGAATTCTTCGTATGTTATGAAATTGCAACGATTGGGATTAGTTAATATTCATGATAAACAAAATAAGAAATGTGATATATGTGTAGAATCTAAAATAACCAAGAAAAGTTGTCAGTCTGTAGAACGTCAAACTGAACTTTTAGGATTAATTCATATTGATCTAGCTGATTTAAAACAAACCACGTCAAGAGGTGGTAAAAATTATTTTGTGACATTTATAGATGATTACTCTAGATACACCAAAGTATATTTAATCAAACATAAAGATGAAACATTTGACATGTTCTTAACTTACAAAGCGGAAGTAAAAAATCAACCAAATTGGAAAATTAAAAGGATTAGGTCAGATAGAGGTGGTGAATATACAACATTTAAAGATTATTGTCTTAAAGAAGGTATTGTTCACGAATTAACCCCACCTTATTCACCCGAGTCTAATGGAGTAGCTGAGAGAAAAAACAGAACTCTAAAAGAAATGATGAATGCCATGCTTATTAGCTCTAGTGCACCTAATAACCTTTGGGGAGAAGCTCTACTTACAACGTGTTTTTTACAAAATAGGATACCACATAAGAAAACAGGTAATACTTCTTACGATTTATGGAGAGGTTATAAACCTAATCTTAAATATTTAAGAGTGTGTGGGTGCCTAGCTAAGGTAATGTTACCCAATCATAAGAAAAGGAAAATAGGTTCTAAAACTTCTGATTGTATGTTCTTAGGCTATGCAGAACATAGTGATGCCTATAGGTTTTTTGTCCTCAAAAGTGATGTAATTGAGCATAATACTATAGTAGAGACAAAAAAATGTTGAGTTCTTTGAACATATTTTTCCTTTAAAGGTTAGTGAGATACCTAAACAATCTTTAGAGATTATTAGTGATAAAATATATGAGGATTTGAGGAGAAGTAAAAGACAGAGGAAAGAAACCTCATTTGTAGATGATTTCTACACTTATCTAGTTGAAAATGATCCAATGAGTTTTTTAGAGGCTACTAGGGCTCCTGATGCAATACATTGGGATAAGGCCATTAAGACTGAAATTGATTCAATTAAGAAAAATAATACTTGGACTTTGGTAGATTTGCCTAAAGGAACAAAACCTATTGGTTGTAAGTGGATCTTTAAGAAAAAAGTATCATTCTGATGGATCCATAGATAAATATAAGGCAAGATTAGTAGCAAAGGGTTTTACTAAAAAATCCAACATTGATTATTTTGACACCTTTGCCCCTGTGACTAGGATTTCCTCTATTCGAGTTTTGTTAGCTCTAGCAGTTATCCATAAACTAGTTATACACCAAATGGATGCTAAGACAGTCTTTTTGAATGGTGAATTAGACGAGGAAATTTATATGACTCAACCTGAAGGGTGTGTTGTTCCAGGTCAAGAGAACAAAGTGTGCAGACTTTTAAAATCCTTATATGGATTAAAAAAAGCACCAAAACAATGACATGAAAAACTTGATAGTGTTCTACTTTGTAATGGTTTTTTAACTAATGATGCTGATAAATTTGTGTACTCTAAATTTGAGAGTGGTGAATGTGTCATTATATGTTTATATGTAGATGATATACTAATATTCGGTACATGTATTGACATTGTCTCTAAAACTAAGTTGTTTATGGGATCTAAATTTGAAATGAAAGATATGGATGAAGCCAATGTGACTTTGGGAGTTAAAATCATAAGGAAGGGCGATAATATTTTTCTATCCCAAGAACAATATATTGAGAAACTTCTTAGGAAGTTTGGATGTTATTAACGCCAAACCAGTGAATACCCCTTATGATGCTAACTCTAAGTTAAAGAAAAATAGAGGAGACTCAATCTCTCAACCTCAGTATGCCCAGGTAATTGGGAGCTTACTGCATTTAATGAGCTTTTTTAGACCTGACATTGCTTATGCAGTAGGTAGACTGAGTAGGTACACTCAATGTCCAACATTGGAATGCACTTACAAGATTTATGAGATACTTAAGAGGTTCAATGGATTATTCCATTGAATATAGTGGATTTCCCGATGTACTAGAAGGGTACAGTGATGTTAACTGGATCTTTGATTCAGATGAGACAAAATTCACTAATGGCTATGTATTCACACTCGGGGGTGGTGCGATTACATGGAAATCAGCCAGACAAACAATTATTGCAAGATCAACAATGGAATTTGAATTTGTTGCTCTCGAAATGACTGATAGTGAAGCTGAGTGGTTGAAAAACTTCTTAGTAAATATTCCATTAGGAATGAAATCGATCCCGTTGGTATCAATACATTGTGATTGTCAATCAGCAATAGCTATAGCAAAAAATAAGAATTACAAAGGAAAAAAATAGACATATACAGTTGAGACATAATTTAGTGAAACAACTGCTAAATAATGGAACAATTTCCATTGACTATGTGAAGTCAGAACGGAATCTAGCATATCCTCTGACAAAACCCTTAGGGAGAAATATGATTTTAGAAACATCGAGGGGAATGAGACTTAAGCAACTTGCAAACAAACAGGTGATGGTAACCCAACCTTTGTGATTGGAGATACCATAAGGTTCATATGGGTAAAAACAAGTACTTGTTAGTTCTGCTAGCACTAAAATTGATTAAAATCAATTATGTCCATTCCTATGGTGTATATGTGAAAATGCTAGATACTGCATCATTGAGAGGTTAAACTTTGTAATTAAAAGTCTATGTGGTGTACGAATTTTAGTCTAAACAAAGTTTTTAAACGATTTCATATCCCTTAAGGGTGGTGTATGATTTGCAGCATACGCTTGATGAAGTCACCTATATGAGTGTCGAGTGGGGCCGCTTGTATGAGATCTTTGCAAGATTTCTAGAGCACTCATGAATACTGGGCACGTGCATGGCCTAGTAAGCGCAACACAGCGATAACAACAAGAATTGTGGGGGTATATTGTGATTATTAAAACCGCTAACACACATTAAGTGTTTTGGTTCATATAGCTTGCTACACCAACTACACTGTGTGTTAAGTTTTTTAGTCTAAGACTTATTCATATAGCTTGTTATACCAGCTCTGATGCATTACATCTTATATGAGACTCAGGATTTTCTTCTTTTATTTTTTTTTATCCCTTTTGTTTTGCAATATGTGGGGGATTGTTGTAAATTAAGGGGTATTGCAAAACAGAGAACGTGTTCTCACACGTTGCAGAAGACTATTTCAGATAACGTTGCAGAAGACCGTCTCAGAGAACGTGTTCTCACGTTGCAGAAGACTATTTCAGAGAACATTACATACTCATTACCAAGTCTTCCATAACTGTTACAGACTTTCTCTTATAAATAGATACCACTTCATACTCTTCAGGACACACCTCTCTCATCTTCTCTTCTCTTATCTTCTTTCTGTGATCTTGGGTTAATTTACTCTTTTGAGAGTTTCTTGCTAGTTTCTGAGATCCTCGAATATTTCGAAAAATTTCTATTGTATCTTGGGGGACTTGTGCAATACACCGCAGATAAGTCCTTAAGGGCAGTGATTATACACACCTCAGAAATAAAATTTGCTCATGTTTCTGTCAACTTTTACAACAATGTGAGGTTAATTACATCAGTGTAATTTAAAATTGTGAGATAAAATAATTTCAAGTGTTGTGATTTTGATTAGAGGTTATTGTAAATCAAGATTATTTGATTAGATTGTAATATTGGAAAAAAATTCAAGTTAAAATTGTTTGGTTAAAACTGGATATAGATTTAAGAAGAATCAAATCAAGTATAAATTTATGAGTCTTTTGTTGTTCTTTTTATTTTAGTATTCTTATTTTCTAAAAACTGTGATTTTTTTTATAATTGATTATCACATAAAAATTTATAATAATTGATTATAAATTTAAATAATTTTTTAAAACTCAATTTAGTCTATGTGTCATTAATATTTTATTAACAAAATATATTTGAGATTTAAAATACTTTTTTTACTGTATCAATGTACGTTTTCTCCTATCTTTTATCTCTATAGTGTAAATAATTATTATATTAGATAAGCTCATCAACAAAAATCCTTTATATAAACATATTAAAATATATTTTTTTCCGTAAAGAAATTCACGAAATAATCCATAAACTATTAGTCTTAATAGGCTTTTTCTACGGAACCCAAGTCCATGCACGTCACAGTAGGTAGCAACACAAAACTCTGAAAATAATAATAATAATTTTGATGCAACAAAAATATTTAATATTTATTTATTTATTGCATGTGATGGTAGTTTTTATTTTAACTGGGGACAACATTGTATAGTGATATAGCTTCTGCAGGCAATTAACATGGAGTATAACGATTTTGTCATATTGTATAAGAAGAAAAAAAAAGTTATAAAAAACTCTACTTTTAGATTTTGTAGTTAATTTTTTATATATAATAATTTTTAGTTTTTTAATCTATAATTTCAAATAAACGTCATCAAACGATATTAAAAATAATACACGTAAAAACTAAAAAGAGTTTAAAATAAAAAAGATTGGAATCGCATTCATAAAACATAGAATGATTAAATTAAAAAAATTACTAAATAAATAATAAATCGGAAACAATTATTAGATACTTTCTATTGTTAATAAATAATTTTATTTTTTAAACATTCAGTGATGCATTTATTAAAGTTAAAAAAATATTAAGAATGTTTTTAATAAGATTGAATTATAGTAAATAAAAATCTTCAGTGTATATAATTTTCTTAATGCTATAAAAAATGTATAAATAATATTAAAGTGTTTCAATATTGACAGGAACTTATTTTGTACTTGTTTGTAGCAGAGCACTGGACCACGTGTGCACGTGTAGCACGAGATCTAGGAAATCAAATTTTTTTATTATAATTTAACATTTTTATAATAAAGTCATTTTTTATAATTTAACACCCGCTATAAAAAAATTATTATATTATGTATTTATGCAATATTAAAAACTCTTAAGACAGAGAGTAACATTTTCTTATATTTTTTATCATCAATAAGTCTTTAAAAGTACTTTAGATCTTTATATATATATATATATATATATATATATATATATATATATATATATTTTTTTTTTTATTTATTTATTTATGTATAAATATATTACATTAACACAAGTCATATGAATTATACATGTTCTCAAACACGTGAAACTAACACATAATTTTAAAATAGTTTTAATTTTTTTATTTTTTTATAATTTAATTATTTAAAATTAATGAATCAATTTCAGAACAGTCAGGGATGACCAAAAGATCTAGGTGTTGATTCTTTGATGTTTTGAGGAATCTAGCATGTATACTAACACGTGTATATCATTTTCAATACTTATCTAATCAAATACTTTTGTTTTAAGATAAAATTGTGTTAATTCTTAGAAGAAAAAAAAAATCAAATCAAATACGGAGATAAATAATTATCTGTATATTTTATTAAGCTTTATGCAGTTTTTACGTAAATCCAAAACTATATAGTTTGAGGTAGAGATTCTTAGCCCTTATATTTTTTTTTTAATAATTTCAAGTGAAAATGAACAAGTTGAAAAAGTCATTAACTCGTGATTTTGTCATGACTATCAACTTTAATCAAATATTATTATTTGCCGTCCAAAGGTATAATAAGGGGTTAGTCCAAAAAAAAAAGTAAATATCTTTTTTCAAACCATCTCAAACATCTTTCAAAATTTCTTTATTATATTTTAGAAATGATAGAGAAAGTCCCAGAAAAGAAAAGTATTAGAAAAATAAATAAATAATGTAATAATATTTTTTTATTATATGTAATATTAAAAAAATTACCAGTAATTACTCTATGATAATTTCAGCATGCCAAAAGAAAGTTTTTAATAAGAGTTAATTAAAAATAAAAAAAGAATATTTTATTATAAATTTCTTAATTATTTAAAACTTGATAAATTATTTATATAAATAAATTATTTAATTTATAAATAATTTTCTTCATTTTTAAATAATTTAAATATAAAATCTATAATAAAATATTTATTTTTATTGTTAAATAACTCATCTCTTAGGCTTAAGAAAAACATTAGATTAAGGAATCGTTGAAAATACCAAGAATATGTATAAATTTTTATTGAGACTTGAGCTTGTTACTGTGAAGAGGTGGGTAATAACGTCATAAATTTGAGAATTTATATGTACATAGTTTTCTATCGATATTTCCAAATCCAGAAGAAAGTGGTGGTCTTATGCTCACCCTAGAATTCCCCACGCTATTTCTTGTTCTAGATGCGTGGTTCGCATGGAACCTTTTTTTATTCACGTTAATGCTCCTCTCCACAAGCAAACCATTAGAAAAAATGTTCCTCGTTTCACACCACACTTGCCGTTTCAGACCCCACCCACCCTTTTTCATTCACATTCCTTTCTCACCAACAATCCCATCTCTTCAATCACCCCATCCTCTTCGTCATTATCATCAACTGACATGAAATCTTGTTACACTTGCACCTCTTTCACATAACTTCGACTTATCACAACTCATTTTTTATCATCAATATTCATTCATATATCTAGAACAATGTCACTACAACTTCTTTCAACACCATCGCTTTATCTTAGCATGTCTTCTTCCTTTCCACCTTCCTGGCTCACCTCCCCTTCCTGTTCTACTTTGGACATAGATTCATCTTCCCCTACTGCTTTTTTCGTAGTGCAGTGGTTAAGGTTTCTTGTTCTATCACCATGTCCTCAACGACTTGTTCTCTCCGCCGTTGATTTAATATTTTTGCTCACTCTCTTCGCTTTTGCAGCTGTTAAACTATACTTTAGATTCACTTCCAGTGATACTTCATCTTCCTCCGTCACCAAACCCCTTTTGCAGGAGAAAGATTCTCACTACAAAGTTACCTTCTGGTTCAAACTACCCTTCTTGGTAACCACCCTTTTGGCCGCAGCTTACACGGTTCTTGGCGTCTTGGCCTTTACTCAAACAAGCCTTTCTTCATGGAAAGTCATAGAGGCACTCTTTCGGCTTTTTCAAGCTGTGGCCAACGTAGCGGTAGGGATCCTTTTGTTTCACGAGAACAAGTTCAAAGCTTCAAAGCACCCTTTCTCGCTGAGATTATATTGGATTGCAAACATGGTGGTTTCGTGCTTTTTTGCCATTTCTGCCATTGTTCGCTTTGTAACTGTGGATGGAGCCAGGTTGGAGCCTAGTTTGAGAGTGGATGACGTATTTTCTTTGGTTAATCTCCCACTTTCTGCGTTCCTTTTCGTAGTAGCAACGAAAGGGCTAACCGGGATTCAAGTGGCTAGAATTTCCGATGAATTCACAGCATATCAGTGCCTTTCAAATGACAGAAATTTGAGTCCTTACGCTTATTCTTCATTTTTTTCCAAAGTATTGTGGCTTTGGATGAACCCTTTGCTGAACAAAGGGTACCAAACACCCCTCAAACTTGATGATGTGCCTTCTCTACCCCTGGATTTCCGAGCAGAAAAGATGTCTGAGCTTTTCCAAAGCAATTGGCCGAAGCCAGAGGAAAACAGCAAGCACCCGGTTGGTCTCACCTTGTTTAGATGCTTCTGGAAGCGCATAGCCTTCACTGGCTTCCTTGCAGTTATAAGACTTACGGTTATGTACGTTGGTCCAATGCTTATTCAGAGTTTTGTTGACTACACCTCAAGGAAAGACAGCAGCCCCGTTGAAGGCCTTATTCTCATTCTGATCCTGTATTTGGCAAAATCAGTTGAGGTCCTCTGTGTGCACCAATTCAACTTCAACTCTCAGAAACTAGGCATGTTAATACGTTCGAGCATCATCACTTCCGTGTACAAGAAGGGTTTGAGGCTGTCAAGTTCCTCAAGGCAGACTCATGGCACTGGCCAGATTGTGAACCACATGGCTGTTGATGCACAACAGCTCTCAGATTTGATGATGCAGTTTCACCCCATATGGTTGATGCCACTGCAAGTAGCTGTAGCTTTGGCCCTTATCTACAACAATATTGGCGTGTCAGCTTTTGCAGCGCTGCTTGGAACCAGTTTGGTGTTTGTTTTCACTCTCTTTCGCACCAAGAAGAGCAACATCTTCCAGTTCAGGATAATGAAGAGCCGTGACTTGCGGATGAAGGCCACGAATGAGTTGCTTAACAACATGCGTGTTATCAAGTTCCAAGCGTGGGAGGAGTACTTTGGCAACAAGATTCAGCAGTTTCGGGAAGCCGAACACGGTTGGATTGGAAAGTTTTTGTACTACTTTGCCATTAACATGGGGGTTCTGAGCACTGCTCCTTTGATGGTGTGCGTTCTCACATTTGGAGCTGCTACTCTTCAGGGTATTCCTTTGAACGCTGGTACTGTGTTCACAATCACTTCAGTGATCAAGATTTTGCAAGAGCCGGTGAGGACCTTCCCTCAGGCTCTTATCTTGATTTCCCAAGCGTTGATTTCTCTTGGGAGGTTGGATGAGTTCATGATGAGCAAGGAAATGGATGAGGGTGCAGTGGAGAGATTGGATGGATGTGATGGCGACATTGCTGTAGAGATCAAAGATGGGCAATTCTCTTGGGATGATGCAGATGTGAATGTGGCTCTGAAAGTTGAAGAGTTGGAAATCAAGAGAGGGGACCATGCTGCTGTTGTGGGAACAGTTGGTTCAGGCAAGTCTTCATTATTGGCTTCTTTGTTAGGGGAAATGATCAAGATATCAGGAGAGGTATGTGCTTTCACTTATTATGTACTAGTTCATTGCTTCATAAATGTTGTGCTAGTTGCATTGGAGATTAGTTTCTTTCTCTTAATTTTTGTTGTACATTCAATGCCTCTAAAGAAAGAAAGGAAGAGATAGATATAAATTTTTCACATGACAGGATGTGTAGAAATTCAATAAGAGAAGCCATTCCCTCAATTTGAAAAACACAGACACTGTTTTTTGTGTAGGATCCTTAGCTTTCACAAGTAGTTCTAAGTTCACCATCATATTCATACTTTGGATATTGATCAATGATAGTGGGAATAGATTCTCTGCAGTGACTTCCCTGGTGGAGAGGATCCATTCCATCATAGGTAAGTAAGTAAAATCCTTCAAAACTAAAAAAGGCCCTGAGACCCTTAGGGCCGTATAAACCTGTGCTGTAACAATTTGGGTGCTATTTAACATGAAAGGGTAATTTTTGTGTAAAAGGTTTATTGAAATGAGTAATAAAAATTACCAGATAGGTAAGTCCTAATTTGCATTAATAACGAATAAAAAAGTTGCTGATAAAGTTCTCACTGATAGAACCACTATTTATGTCTGATTGCAAGGATCTCAATTCTGGTCAGTAATTTGAATGCACATAGAGGTGCAAATAGTTGGAGGAGGTTATTGAAAGTTTCAATCTTGTATTTAACGCGGAAATTTGAGTTGATCGGGTTGATCGAGATCCATTTTTCCCAATTAAAAAAAAATAGAGAACAGGATAATGTAATTTTTACACATTCGTATCAATTTTATATTTATACTTAAATTTTAAAATATTATTAATCTTTCAAATATTTCTATTTAATTTTCTTTTTTAATAAAACATTGTTTTTTTTTCTTTTTTCATATTCACTTTTTATTTTATATTTTATTCATTCATATTTTTTTATTTCTTAACATATCTAGAGGTTATTTTTTTTTATTATGTTTCTCTAAATATTATACATTATGTTATTTTTTATTTTTTTTATTAGATTTGGTATCTCCTGTTTTATAAATTTTATTATTCTTATTTATTATATATAAAATTTTATATTCATTAAATATTTTTTTCAAATATTCATATTTAATTTACAAGTTTAACACATTTTTTTCTTTTATATTTTATTCATTCATATTTTTTTATTTCTTAACATATCTAGAGGTTAATTTTTTTTTATTATGTTTCTCTAAATATTATACATTATGTTATTTTTTATTTTTTTATTAGATTTGGTATCTCCTGTTTTATAAATTTTATTATTCTTATTTATTATATATAAAATTTTATATTCATTAAATATATATTTTTTAATTTATATTGATTAAATAATTATTCTTTAAATTATTAACAGTAAAGGATTAACCGGAAAAGTTTTATTACTTTGCATTATTTAATGATAATTGTTTTATTAAATATTTTATTGTAAAATATTTATTTTATATTTATTACTATTTTAAAATAAATTATGAGTATTTCATATGTATAAGAAGAAAAAATAATCAAATATTTTTTCATATATACATATTTGAATATAAATATAATATTAGAATATATATATTCAATGAATAATAATAATTTAAAAATTATAAAATTACAAATATTTATTTATGTATAAAAAAATAATATATGAAAAAAACAATGTTAAAATTAATATATTCTAATTTATATATAATTATTTTTTTAGAAAATAATATGAAACAAAGATAGATTAAGATAACCCGATGCTAAAACGAAAGGAACGAAGATTAAATTTATAACTCCGAAAAGAATCAGGTCCAGAAATCATTAAAAAAGTTGGGACCGATTTTCAGTTGGCATGCTTAATAACCCCAACATAATCTTATCCCTTTTCTTTGCCTCACGAAGATAATTTTTCTTCACGATCCGTATTGTCCATTTTCAAGCTTCAGTTATTACGATTTTATTTTAAATAATTTTATCTTTAAAAGATATTCAAATTATAAAAAATATATATATCCTTACCCTCAACTCTTAACTTCAACTCCTAATCCTAAATGCGAGACTTCGCACAAGACACAGGCATTTTAGAGACACCACGTAAATTTCCCTATGTCACTTATGACTATAGTTTGATTTTAATTCTTATTCATCAGATGTTGCAGAAACATTATTGGTATAGAACATAATATGAACTTAAATATCATCTTTAATCAGTGTGAAATTAGATATTTTACTTATATTTAACTCTAGAAGTAGAGGCATTTCGTTAGGTGCTATTTACTGTTCTCCAATGAAAGTACAATTAAAATTTCATCTTGTAAAATGTAATCATTTCATGAAAACTTTTATTTTCGTTGGAGATAAAACTTCAATTTGAAGTGAAGAATAGTTTAAACAATACTTATATAACTGTATGCATGTTTTCTCCTTCTCTTTTAAATAGTGAAATTGGATGTAGCAGTCACAAAAAAATTGTCTATGTTTTTCACATGTCCTTAAATCTCGTTGCTTTGTGAATGTTCACATGTTGATTTTTTATTTTTTTTTCTTTAACCTTATAGGTGAAAGTTTGTGGGTCAATAGCCTATGTAGCACAGACATCATGGATTCAGAATGCAACAATACAAGACAACATATTGTTTGGTTTACCAATGAACAGAGAGAAGTACAGCGAAACTGTTAGAGTGTGCTGCTTAGAAAAGGATCTTGAAATGATGGAATATGGAGACCAAACTGAGATTGGAGAAAGAGGTATTAACCTCAGTGGTGGCCAGAAGCAACGTGTACAACTTGCTAGAGCTGTATACCAAGACTGTGACATCTATCTCCTTGATGATGTATTCAGTGCTGTTGATGCAGAAACTGGATCATTTATTTTCAAGGTAAGTAAAGAACTACAAACATTGCTCACTAAATTGGATTTTGATGAGTGACAAATTTAAAAGAAGAAAGTTACATAGTATTTGAAGGACTAATTAGAATAAATGTACAATTTGAATGACAAAAACAAAAAATTATTCAGCCAACAAATTATCTATGTATAACAAATACACATAGAACATGAAATATTTTGCCATAACCAATGGATCAATCTACGTATAAATAAATTGCCGTTTACAATACAATTGCAAATATTGAAGTTTCTAATTTCTTCACCTTGTTGCAGGAATGTATCATGGGGGCTCTTAAAAATAAGACCATTTTACTTGTAACCCACCAAATTGACTTCTTGCATAACGTTGACTGTATAATGGTACGTGTATACGCATAATTCTCGTACTTTGAAGTGTTCTTCTGATAATGGTGTCGTTCACTCTCACTAATTTTAACCTCTAATAGTCAAATTCTTTCAACTGAGCACTTTTTCTTGTTTTTGGTACCATCATCAAGGTGATGAGAGAAGGGCGCATTGTTCAAAGTGGGAAGTATGATGAACTTCTCAAAGCAGGCCTGGATTTTGGTGCACTTGTGGCTGCTCATGAATCCTCAATGGAGATTGCAGAGTCTAGTGATAGAATTGGTGATGATTCGGTTCAGTCTCCTAAACTGTCTCGCCTCCCTTCAAGAGAAAAGGAAAACGCAGTTGAAAAGAAACCTCAAGATCAAGCTAAGTCAGCGAACACCACAGCAAAGCTCATTGAAGATGAGGAAAGAGAAACTGGCCGTGTGAACCTTAAAGTATATAAACACTACTTCACTGAAGCATTTGGGTGGTGGGGTATTGCACTGATGCTGGCAATGTCTCTCACATGGATTTTGTCATTCTTGGCTGGTGACTACTGGCTAGCAATTGGAACTGCAGAAGGCACTTCCTTTGCTCCTTCTACATTCATTACTGTCTATGCTTGCATAGCAGTTCTTGTAATTGTTGTTGTCATGACAAGATCACTCTTATTTACCTATTGGGGTCTAAAGACATCTCAAAGCTTCTTCGGTGGAATGCTTCAAAGCATCCTGCATGCACCAATGTCATTCTTTGACACCACTCCCTCTGGCAGAATTTTGAGTCGTGTGAGTTTTAACATAACTTTTCACGTTAATTTTTTCTAGTAAAATACATAAACTAGCATATTCTTTAAATGGCAGTGTTTGGTTGGACTAACTGTGTTGTGAAATGTGTAGGTATCTACCGATATACTTTGGGTTGATATATCAATTCCAATGCTAGTAAACTTCGTAATGGTCGCGTATTTCTCAGTGGTCAGCATTCTCGTTGTAACATGCCAAAATGCTTGGGAAACGGTCTTCCTCTTAATACCACTATTCTATCTTAATAACTGGTATCGGGTATGATATGTCTACTCACTCTTATTTGAATTCTAGTCTCCATAATGTAATGATCCAAAACACGATGGATTTTTGTTGATATTTGTGCATGGATACTGCACAGCGATTAGGAACTCTAGAGCTGGTGTCGAGTTTTGAGATTACAAGTAAAACAAAATATTCAGTGCATTTTGACACTTCCTTGTTATGGTTTGCAGAAATATTACCTTGCATCTTCCCGGGAATTGACTCGCCTTGATTCTATCACCAAAGCTCCTGTGATTCACCACTTTTCAGAAACCATTGCCGGTGTTATGACCATTCGTGGCTTCAGAAAACAGAACGCATTTTCTCAAGAAAATATTGACAAAGTCAATGCTAGTCTGAGAATGGATTTCCACAACAATGGTGCTAACGAATGGCTTGGTTTTCGCTTGGACTACATGGGAGTGGTTTTCCTTAGCACTGCCACTACTTTTATGATCTTTCTCCCAAGTGCTATTATTAGGCCAGGTACACCGCTTTGCATCACTCAGTTCCTACCAATTGAAATCTAAACATGGGACTTTATGGTCAATTCTTATGTCATGCAATTTCTTCTAGAAGAAAAAAGAAGATCTAAACAAATATTAACTTTTGTTTTATAGAGTGCAGACTTATTTATTTATGAGATTTCGTTCATGGATACACAATATTTTGATAAATATTGCTGACCAAGGATTATTCCACTTGTTGCAGAATATGTTGGTTTGTCTTTGTCCTATGGTTTGGCCCTCAGTAGTCTTTTGGCATTTACCATAACAATGACTTGCTCTGTCGAGAACAAAATGGTTTCAGTTGAGAGAATAAAGCAGTTCACCAACCTTCCCTCAGAAGCTCCATGGAAAATTGCTGATACCTCTCCTCCTCAGAATTGGCCCACCCATGGCCACATTGAGTTAAACGATGTGCAGGTACATACTCAAAAACATCTAAGTATATACTGTTTATATTTGGCTGAAATTTGTTGAAAATTATAAAACTGTGTAGGTCTTGCGCCTTGTTCAATGAAACTTACTTTGTGATTTCCTAGTTTTCTAAAGATTTTAATGAATATAAGAGTATGCTTCTAGTGCTCAAGACAAGTGAACGTGGGGTGACAGCACCAAAAGAATTTAACCAAAGTAGATGTAGACTAATTAGAAAGGTTTCTCCATACTACTTGACGAAATCTCATATTTTCCTTTACATGGGAAACTTGTTTATTTCAAAAATAAGGACACCATGCAGCATGGAAGGTTGAAATTAAGATATGGTATTTGCATACAAAAGAGGAAACATTTAAAGTGAAAGGAACTTTGATAAATTTTTTTATGCATAAAAAGTAGGCATATGATGCAGTTGTGTGGTGGAAACTTTTTGAGAATTGATAACCTTTGTTATTAAATGGTGGTGAACAGGTTCGGTATCGGCCTAATACTCCTCTGGTTCTCAAAGGAGTCTCTCTCACCATTCAAGGAGGAGAAAAAATCGGTGTAGTTGGTCGTACAGGGAGTGGGAAATCAACCCTCATTCAAGTGTTATTTAGGTTAATTGAGCCTTCAGCTGGGAAAATATTTGTTGATGGGATCAACATTTGCACTTTGGGCCTTCATGATCTGAGGTCTCGATTTGGAATTATCCCTCAAGAGCCTGTTCTCTTTCAAGGAACAGTACGAAGCAACATTGACCCCCTTGGGCAGTATTCAGAAGAAGAAATCTGGAAGGTATATAATTCAGAGAAGCAGCATGCATGTATGTTTGTTTAGTGTATAATCTCCTGTGATCTGTTGAAAGAATTAAAACACAGGCCATGAACTGTATCTAACTTCACTTATTGTTAGGTGTGCACTAGAAACGAAAATGCATGAACATGAGTGCAATCAATTTATTGTAATTTGAGATTCTCATAACTAATAACTAGCTGTTTAATTGTGATGCTGCAGAGCCTTGAACGTTGCCAACTGAAAGACGTGGTGGCTGCAAAGCCTGAGAAACTTGAGGCTTCAGGTGTTAACTCCTATCATAAATCTCCTTTTAATAGTTTAGTTAGTCCAATGTGGCCAGAAAGCATTGCTTAAGATATTGGTTTATATATGTTACTTGGAAAAATTCTGAGCTGACATAGTTTACTTTATTTTATTTGTTAGTGGTTGATGGTGGAGACAATTGGAGTGTGGGGCAAAGACAGCTTCTATGCTTAGGAAGAATCATGCTAAAACGCAGCAAAATACTGTTCATGGATGAGGCAACAGCATCCGTTGACTCACAAACTGATGCTGTGATACAAAAAATCATCCGTGAGGACTTTGCAGATCGTACAATTATCAGCATTGCTCATAGAATACCAACAGTCATGGACTGTGACAAAGTTTTAGTCATTGATGCAGGTAATTATGCCAACTTATCTAACTACAACAGCAAATGTCATATAATTTGCAGCTTCTACCATTGCCAATACTTTCACAATTTCAACACCATTTATCTCCAGTTAAGAAATGGCTAAAGCAATGCTTTTTTGACAGGGCTTTCAAAGGAATATGACAAGCCATCACGTTTGCTAGAAAGGCCTTCACTTTTTGGAGCATTGGTTAAAGAATACTCCAGCAGATCTGCATAAACAGAGGCTTAGATTCTAACAAGGACAATCGATGCACCCAGTTTGGAACACGTGACACCAAAGTCAAATGACTCTGGTCAACGGCTCTACCAAGTATGGTAGATCAATATTATTGAGGATTTTGATCTTCTATCTGTTTAGTAGTTGAATAATTAGAGTAGGATAGTATGTAATAAAAGATTTATTTTTTTAAATTATTGGATTATAAAATATCCAGTTGAATGCAATTATTATTTTATTGTTTCTTTCTTTCCACATGTGTATTTAATCTTCCCTTTTTTTTTACTAAAATAAAATTATTATAGTTGTAAATCGAATTTCAACTTTAAATTTATCACTTTTTTTAAATAAAAAAATTAAATAAAATATATAATTAAAAATAATAAAATTAATATTAAAAAAAATTAATTTTAAAATTTAAATAATATTTATATAAAAAATAATATATTATTTAAATATATATTAAATTATTTAAATATATTTAAATAATTATTAAAAATATTAAATAATAATTTTTTATTATATTTTTCTATATATTTTTTTATTTTTGAATAAGAAATTTAAAATTTATATATATTTTTATTATATGAATTATTTAATTAGTTAAAAATGATTATTATTAATATAAAATAAACTTAAAAAAAAAAATAATAAAAATTGACAGAATTTAATGTATAATATTAAAAATAACATAATCATTGATAATAAAAATTGAAAAATAAAATTATTGCCAATAATGTTAAGAAAATTTTTATCTCAAAAGTGGTGTCCAGGTTCACAACGAGGACGACGTCTATTACGTCTTGGATTTCGTCGGTGTAGTTGTTCTTGAATTTCGGGAGAAATTTGTAGAAAATTTTCTTCTTCATAAACCTCTATTATTTTTACTCGTATAAAAATCTTTCTACCTTTATTATTTTTCTTTAATATCATGTTCTATAATTTTTATTTTGCTACTAATAACTTATTTTTAATTTTACTTTTAATATTTTATATATTAAATTTATCAATTTTTTTCTAAAATTATAACTTAAATAATTCATATAATAAAAAAATATATAAATTTTAAATTTCCTATTCAAAAATAAAATATATAATAAAAAATTAGTATTTAATATTTTTAATAATTATTTAAATATATTTAAATAATTTAATATATATTTAAATAATATATTAATTTTATTATTTTTTATATAAATATTATTTAAATTTTAAAATTAAAATTTTATTTTTAATATTAATTTTATTATTTTTAATTATATTTTATTTAATTTTTATTTAAAAAAGAGTAGTAAGTTTAAAGTTGGAATTCAAAGAAACTAAATTTCAAGTACAATAATAAAATAAAAGAGATTCAGTTAATTAAATAATTTCATTAAAAATTCAGTTAAGTAATTAATTTTATGAGCAATATATATATATATATATATATATATATATATAATATAATATAATAATATTATTTTAGTAAAAAAAAGTAGAAAGCATCACAGATTTGTATTTCGGAAAACACTTTATAAATTTTGGATAAAAATCGGATGATTATACAACCGGTTTGAAAAAGAAAAAAAAATCAATAAAAATTCATTGTGATAATATAATAAAAGATATTATTATTATATTATTGTAACATTGTGATAATTTTTAAGATATTAAAAATTTGTAAGAATTAAAATATTCAACATATAAACATATAAAAATAAAACAAAAATATTAGTATATAATTTTTTCTAATTATGTTGAATTAAATAATCTACTAGCATTTGAATTTGATTTTTGAAGTAAGCATACTCACAGAGCACCAATTTGTGTGCCTTCATTCAAACGAACCCACACTCTACTCACTCACAGTCACTGCACAACCCCGCGAAAATTGTGTAGGGTTTAGAATTTCCACACAAGAAACCCTAATTCCCCAAATTCACATGCTGGAGATGCTTCAATCACTGTGCATCTCCAATTCAATCAATCAATGGGTGCGATGACCACCAACCGCAAGCGCGCCCAAGAATGCATGAACGTGAACCGCACCAGTTTGGATTCCCCCCGGAAACGCCCCAAAATCTTGACCAAGCCTGTTCTGTCCTCCGCCAGCGCCGTCGCGCGACTCTCCCTCTATCCGCAGGTTCACACGCCATTGGCGAGGGAGGTTCACGCGCCGTATCGGCCGTCAAAATTTCCACTAGCTTCCAGGGTTAGAGCCTGCGCCGGCGACGCCATGGGGAACGTTCTGATCGCGAAGTACGAGAAAGCGAAGCGTTCGGCGTTGGCCAAGTGTGTGTACGTGGTGGAGAAGGTAAAAGAGGTGATTGTAGTGGACGCGGAGAGTGATGAGCCTTGCGCTGATTCGAGCGTGGAAGAGGCTCGTGGTGACGGTGACAAGGTTAGGGTTCAACAGCAGTCGCAGTCGACGTTGTCATTTGATTCGGAGTTGAAGGTGGCGAGTGAAGGGAAGGTGTGGGATTCTGGGACGCGGCTTGATGTTGAAAGTGTTCATCTGTATAAGAAGTTGCTTGAGGATGTTGGGAGGAGAAGTAGCACGTTTCAGAGGCTGAATTTTCAGATTGACCTGAATGAGAAACGCAGGGACCATTTTAATTTGTTACGACCGAAGAAGGAATTGGTTGAGGTGATTATGATTACTTGTTTAACATTTAGCAATCACTCTCATCTTTGTGTGTTTGGTTGTTTATGTGTTATTTTTGTTACTTAATAGTAGTTTGTTCTTTTGTGAGTTGTGTTTTATTTATGAAATTGGTTAAATTTTATCGTAATTTCATAAGAATAAGAGTATCAGTTTTTGTTAAGATTTTTGTTGTTTTCCATTTTTAGTGTGAAGTTTGGAAAATTGAAGTAAAGTGAGACAACTGGTTGTAGTGCTTATTGGAAATAGAAAATTGAAATTCAAAGTTATTTTAATTTTTTAGTACTAATGTGTAGAGTTGGGTTGGTATGGTTGGTTGAGGAATGGGAAACAGGGTAAATGTTAGTGTTAATTTGCCCAGTCTGTCGCAATGATTTTCAGGAACAAGAAGTGCCGCAAGAGCCATTTGTTACTCTCACTAGTGAGGAAGAAGATGAGGTTGAACGCGCCTTTTCTGCCAACCGGTATGAATTTATGATTTGTCTATGTTAGGAGTGAGAGTATAATCAGTATTGTAAGCTCATTAAGCGCTTGCTTACGCAGGTGGACAATCTTGGTTACCCATGAGAAGTCTAATATTGAGATTACTGGAGAAAAGCTTCAGTGCCTTAGACCAGCTGGGTGGTTAAATGATGAGGTAAACTTGTTTTCTATATTATTTGTTTATCCTTTGTTGAGTTGCTGAAGAAGAGAAGAATGTAGTACCCAACTGTATCATGATGTGGCATTTTTGTACCATGAAATTCAATGATAGATCACGCACATTTTTTGTGCAGGTAATAAATTTGTACCTAGCATTGCTGAAGGAGAGGGAACAAAGACAACAACAGAAATTTCTGAAATGTCATTTTTTCAATACCTTTTTCTACAAAAAGGTAAGATACCTCTTCACATGATTACCATTTAGTGATAGATCACGCACATTTAGTGTTGACGTAGAAAAACAATTCCACTCTTGTATTATTGATTACCATTACCACCGCTAAGGAGAGGGGGCCATTTCCCTCCTCTTGAAGCATTGGTTACTGTTGAACAAGAAAATATTATCATTTGAATCTAGTTTACAACAGGAAGTTCTTGTGTTTGTATACTGTTATTTAATATATATATATATATATATATACATGGCCATTCGTGGCTGCTACTGGCTTTGATATAACACCCTTCCCTATTTCCCCTTTTTACCCCTTGATGGGATGTTTGACATAAAGGAAAGAAATAGAGGGAGAAGATGTAAGTAAAGAGATTGTGGGAATTAGAGGTGTTTGATTGAAGAGAAGTGTTAAAGAAATAGAATGAAAATTAATTTAAGATGCTGTTTAAGCATGAGGGGTTGGGGGGAACCTAAAGAATTTGCACCTTTTCGTTGTATTTGATCTTATTTTCCACTCACATACCTTTCAAATGCTAAATGATGTCATTCTCTTTCCTCTTTGATCCCAATAGAGGTGTCAAAATAGGTTTGATGTGATGGGCCGGCTCAAAAATTTAGTCAGGTTGGACAAAGAAATATGATCTGAATTGAATTAGGTTAATTTTGGTCTTGCTTGTTTAAGTCATAACCTAATGAGTTTAGGTCAAGTCAACCTCTAGGATTATGTCAGGTTAATTTGGTCCTGTTTGTTTAAGTCATGACCTAATGACTTTAGGTTAAGTTAACCCATAAAATTATGGGTCGAGCTATTTTATAAAATAATAATTATTTTTTAAATAAAAATAATAGTTACTTTTTAAATAAAATAAAAGTAATTATATTATTAAAACACATATGTGTATTATAAATTAATTTGAAAAAATATCTATTTATTCCAACAATAAGAGTTAATTATTTACTTGTCATTTTCTTATAATCTAATAATTAAGATAATTTTTTATTTTAGACCATTAGGTACTAAAAAATGAATGAAGAATAAGTCTTATTCTTGAAGTGAATGGATATCTCATTTTATAATTTATATATCAAATCATTATATCTAAAATAGAAATTAATTTCTTAATATAACTTATTTTAAAAATATATTTTATTTTTAATTGAAAAATATTTTTTAATTTTTGGGATAAATTGTTTTATATAGGTATGATATAATTATTTTAGAATTTTCAATTACGTAAATTTGACCCGTTTTTAAATATAAATTGGATTAAATGATAAATTTTTACTTGACTACGAGGCAAGGCTGAACCATATGTTTTGACAGCCCTAGTGCCTACTGTCTGACCTAAAGCTCCCAATTGTGTTTGCAATCAACTCATGCCACTCTAGTGGAGTTTCCAGCTAATTTGCACGCTGTGGAACTCTGAAACATTGTTCTCTTATCTCTCTTTCTCCTCCGAACTGTGGAACTCATGACACACTGTTCACGTCCTTTGGGATACGTTTTGTCTATTTCTTTCATATACTTTTATATTACTTGTATATGTGAAAAGACTGTTTCCATATTCAAACATATGACCAATTGCTAACCAAGGCAAACTTTACTGATATCATAGTGCTTGTGCTTCTGATTGACAATTTCTTTATGTTTGGCACTCATTAATAATATTATAATGAGACATCTCAATCAAGGCACAGATGGAAAAAATGAGGGTGTTAATATGATATGCATTTTAGTCACAATGACCACACACTTACATTTATTATTTTGGATGTTATTGCAGTTAATAAGTGGTCCACATGGTTATGATTTTAAATCTGTCAGAAGATGGACAAGCCATCGGAAATTGGGATACAGTTTACTTGAATGTGATAAAGTAATTATGTTGGAACTAATTTTTCATTTTTCTTCTAGCAAATTAGATTGGTTTTTGTACTGAACTCTCACCTGATTTATTGTTATTACCAGATATTTGTGCCTGTTCATCAAGAGATACATTGGTGCTTGGCAGTTATCAATAAGAAAGATAAGAAATTGCAGTACCTTGACTCAATGAAAGGAGAGGATAGTTCTGTACTAGAAAAGCTGGTAAAGTTTTTTTCTTTTTTTAAATGTAATTTAACTGTGAATATCATATTTGATATAATGCAAAGTATAACCAACGAAGGAACAAATTTTTTTTATTCGTTTAAATTTTTTTATTTGTTAAAATTTTCTCTAGAGAACCCAAATTTTTGGTTTGGTTTGTTTTTTATTTATATTTTTGTCTTTTTACTGTGTTTTTTGTAATGTGGTGTGTTTTGGAGCTAGAGTGATTTGATTGAACCCCCAGCTATATCAATGAAGTGTGTGATTTGATTAAGTTCTCAATCAAGATTTTTGAGGAGGAAGACATGTTTAATTTTCATTCCTATTTTAGTTTGGACTTTGCCTTCCATTTTCATTTAATATTTGGAAAGTTTGTGTTCTTGTATCTTACTGCATATTGACAACAGTTCATCTAAGGTTAATTCAAAGGAAAATTGTTTATATCTCAATAGTTTGTCATTTGGTTAAGTTGAAGGAAAATTATTTATATATGTGCTAAATATAGTGAAAAACTAGGTATAAGGTTAATTCCCTGGTGTCTAAAATACACATAGGGTAATATATTTATAATTAAGAATCATATAATAAATATAATAAATACATATATCGTGACTAATAATATCTGTAATATCTAAAATATCTAACACTTTCTCTCAAGCTGATGCATATAAATCATATGTACCAAACTTGTTACAAATATAATTAATTCTAGGTCCCTATAAAGACTTGGTGAAAATATCTGCTAACTGTTTACTTGAGTTAACAAACGTAATCTTAATGTCTCTAGATGCAATCTTTTCTCAAATAAAATGACAGTCAACTTCAATATGTTTGGTCTTTTCATGAAAAACAGGATTAAAGTTAATATGAAGAGCAGTCTGATTGTCACATATAAGTGTCATTTGAGTGATATCTTCAAATTGCAATTCTTTAAGTAATTGTTTAGGTCAAACAAGTTCACAGGTGGTTAAGGTCATAGTTCCATATTCTGCTTTTGCACTAGATCTTGCTACAACACTTTGTTTTTTGTTCTTCCTAGAGATCAAGTTACCTTCAATAAAAACACAGTCAGCATCTGAATAACAAACAACTTTAGCTTGTTTATTGTGATCATATAACAAATCTTTTCCAGGAGATCCTTTAATGTACTTTAATATATGAATGACTGCACTCCAATGATCTAAACATGAGAAATTAAGAAATTGACTCACCACACTAACTGCAAAGAAAATGTCAAGATGAGTAATAGTAAGATAATTTAATTTTTCAACTAATCGTTTGTACTTCTCTCAAAGGATTTCCTTGATTAGGTAGGAGTTTGGTATTGGGATCCATGGGTGTGTCAACAGATTTTGAGTAATTCAGTTTCTTCTAAAATATCCAATGCATACTTTCTCTGATATATAACAATGTAATTATTGGATTGTGCTACCTTAATTCCTAAAAAATATCTAAGTTTGTTAAGATCTTTGGTCTGAAAGTGGTGACAAAGGTGTTGTTTCATTTGGGAGATTCCATGGTGATCACTCCCTGTAAGAACAATATCATCAACATATTGTATTAAATAGATATACCCAACACTTGAGTAACGGTAAAATACTGAATGAACTGCCTCATTGCAAGTCATACCAAATTGCTGAACAACACTACTAAATTTTTCAAACCAGACCCTAGGAGATTGTTTTAAACCATATAAAGATTTGTGAAGACGACATACCCATCCAGAAGACTCCCTTGAGCAACAAAACCTAAAGGTTGCTCCATATAAATTTCTTCCTGCAAATCTCTGTTAATAAAGCATTTTTGACATCCAATTGATAAAGAGGTTATTGTTGAAGAGCAGTCATGACTATGAATAAGCAAACAGAAATCATCTTTGCCACTGGAGAAAAGGTGTCACCATAGTCCAAACAAAAAATTTGTGTGTAACCTTTAGTCATAAGACTAGTTTTGAGACGGTCAATAGTACTATCAAGACCAACTTTGGTAGCAAACACCGACCTGCAACCAACAACAGATTTTTCAGACGGTAACAAGACGAGTTCCCAAGTTCTACTAATCTGAAGAGTACTCATTTCATCAAGCATGGCTTGACGCCAATCAGTATGGACGGAAGGTAGGCATAAAAAGGTGGAAATAATCTATGGTAACTCAAAGTAATATAACGAGGAGAGAGATTACGAATAGAACATATACCTTTACGGAGGACAATTGGAAGGTCAAACTCAGTTGTCAGAGCCAGAGGAGAAAAACGAGTTGGCACTAGACGTGAGTCATTTGGTGGTTTTTGGGATTATTGTTTTTTATTATAAACTTGAAATGGTGGTGGAGGAGGAGAATCCAAAGGTGGGCTACCAGGTTAATCACACACAATAAGAATATTGACAATAACAGATGGCGACACACATGGTGAAGAAAAACACTTAAAATAAAAAGAAGACTCATTAAATGTGACATCTTTAGAAATAAAATAATTGTTAAGAGAAGGAGAGAAACACCTTTTTGTGATTGAGTAAATCCTAAAAAAACACATTTATGTGATTTAGGAGATAATATCAAGGTCAAGACTAAAATTATGAACAAAACATATAGACTCAAACTTTAAGAGGTAAGGGATGGTAGAGGTTCATGAGGAAATAAAAGAAAATGAGAAATTTTGTTATTTAGAATCGAAAATGGTATGCGATTGATAAGATAACATGTAGTAAGAACAACATCACCCTAAAAATGTTCAAGAACCTCACCATGAATTAAAAGAGTGCGAGTTGTTTCAACAAGATGTCTATTCTTGCGTTCAACCACCCCATTTTGTTGAGGTATATAAGCACATGAAGTTTGATGAAGAATGTCATGAGAAGCCATAAATTTTTAAAAGAATGAGAAAGGTATTCACAACTATTATCACTTTGCAAAATTCGAATAGAAATTCCAAATTGAGTTTTAATTTCATTAAAAAGGGATTGGTATATAGAAAACAACTCAGAACGACTTTTCATTAAAAACAACCAAGTACTTCTAGAATAATCATCAATAAAGGTAACAAAATATTGAAATCCTAAATTAGATTTAACATGATTGGGTCCCCAAATGTCAGAGTGAACTAATACAAAAGGGGACGAAGCATGTTGTGAGACACTACGATGAAATGAATTAGACTATGTTTCCTTAGTTGACATGACTCACATAATAAACTAGATAAATTGGACAAATTGGGAACAAAGATAAATTGGACAAACTGGGAACAAATTGCTGCAATTGGACAAGTCCGGGGGGACCTAGCTAAGCATGAAGGAGAGATGGAAACTCCGTAACTCTACTAACATGTGTAGAAGAGCATAGATGATAAAGACTATGAGAGTCCATAATTGCACCAACATGTGTAAAAGGTTGGAGATGATAAAAATCGTAAGGCTCACATCTGGTGTCAATCATCTGTCTCAAACTGCAATCTTGTAAATAAACAAAATCTTTGGTAAAAGAAATAACACAATTAAGAGAATGGGTTAGACGACTAATGGATAATAAGTTAAAGGGAGACCCTATGACATAAAGAACATTATCAATGGATAAAGATGAAAAAAGTTTAACAGTACCAATACCATGAGGCAAAACCCTAGACCCATTAGTCATTGTAATCGAAGGAAAATTATTTGGATAGGATAAAAAAGAAAACAAAGATTTGTTCCCAGTAATATGATCTATGGCGCCTGAGTCAAGAATCCAAGGTCCAATAGAAGGAGATTGAATTAGGTTAACAAAAGATGTACCTGGGAGTGCAATAGAAATAGTGGAACTAGAGTTCTGACGAGTCTCGTACCATTTGAAAAATTCATTGAAAATAGAAAATTTGTCTACGCTATAAGAGAGAGAAAAAACCTTAAAAACTTTAAATAGTCCATGGAGTTGCGGCGATCTCAATGACACGGTGTGATCACTAGTCTGAACTGTGACTCAGGTGGCGGCGGTGACAGTGGCGGATTCGGCAGGTGCAAGGGCAGTGGCGGCGACGGAAAAAAAAGAGGAGAACCTAAGCTCTGATATCATGTTAAATATAGTGAAAAACTAGGTTTAAGGTTAATTCCCTTGTGTCTAAAATATACATGGGGTAATATATTTATAATTAAGAGTCGTACAAGTAAATATGATAAATACATATTAACTAATAATATCTATAATATCTAAAATAATAATATCTTAAATATCTAACAAATCTGAATAATTCATCAATTGTCCATGGGTTCAATTTCTGTATAATTTCGAAACAAGCCAAATTGAATTCATTGTCAACTTTTTGTTGACTCCCAAGCAAAATTGTGGTATGTTTGATGGGTTTAAAATCTTGTTTGTTATTTAGTAGCTTCCAACTGAATGCCATTGTCAGCTATTGACAACATATGTAGATCAAAGATGTTGAAGTATTTATTAGATTAAGTGTATCTTGTTGGACATTTATGAGATTAATTGTAGACCTAGTTTCTAGAATGCATCTGTTTATCTTCTCTAGGATTAATCATGTCTCTCTATTAATTGTATCTCTGAATTTGTATTTTTATCTCCTATAAATAAGAGAACACAAGAAGATGATTTCAGGCTCTTAAAATCAGTTCTTTATTTTCTTTTTTCTATTTCAAGTTGGTATCAGAGCAGGTTCATCCCGCTCTGCCTGTATCTGTTTTTTTTTCTGGCATTAATCGCCGTTCACCGCCGTCCGCCGCCGTTCGCCGCCGATGCTGTCTTCTTTGGCGCCTTTTTCCTCTCTGACACTTGGGTTTGGCTCGCCTCAAGGAGCGCGACCCAATCCCAGTGTTCGCTTCCTCTATCTCTGCCTCACGCGCCACCCTCGTCCGCGGCTTCCTCCGCACGTGGGCCTCACGCACCGCCCTCTCGGTGGCTGTTTTGCTCCAGGCCACCTCTATCCGGCTCGCCTCGTCGCCCTAGTGCCAGATCTGCACTTTGTTTTGTGTTGTTGGTCACAAAACGTGGTGGGTCTGTGTTTTTCTCTCTGCCTCTCTCGGTCCTCTCTCTGACAGCACGCTGGTCCTGGAAAATGTCAGGACCTGTGTCTGTATCTTTTTCTGGGACTTCGACTATAACCACAGAAAAATTAAATGGAAAAAATTATTTGTCTTGGGCTTCCTCTGTTGAGCTCCGGTTTCTAGGTCAAGGAGTTCATGATCATCTAGAAGAAGATGGAAGTACTATACCAGCAGACCAGGCTCCTCAATGGAAGAAACTAGATTATCAACTTTGTGCACTATTATGGCAATCTGTTGAACCACATATTTTGAGCACTCTTTGAGCCTTCAAGACATGTAATTCTTTTTGAAAAAATGCTCAAAATATCTTTGCTAACGATATTCAACGACTTTATGATTCTGCTAATAGACTAGCCTCCCTTAAGCAAGAGGATAATTCCATGATGTCCTTTGTTGCTGAAGCTCAGTCAGCTGTTGAAGAATTAAAAATGTTCCTGGAGGCAGAATCATTAGAAGAAAGGAAGACGAAGCTGGATAAATTCTATATGGTAATGATTCTTCGGGCTATGAATCCAAAGTTTAATCATGTTAGAGACTAGATTCTAACTGGAGAAGAAGTTCCTTCTACGGAGAGTTTAATCACAAGGCTACTTTGTGTTCCTTCTATCAAAAGCAAAAACAGTCAGGAACTTGTTGATTCTTCCGCCATGATTTCTGCTCGTGGAAGAGGTAATCACAGCTCTAGAGGACGTGGTGGGAAAGGACGTCCTCAGTGCTCTCATTGCAAAAGAATGGGACATACTAAGGAAAATTGCTTTGCTCTGCACGGCTTTCTTGATAAGGTAGCTAATACCTCAAAATCTGAAGTTGATGAGCCCAAGTTCTCTCATGAAGAGTATCAAGATGAAATCAACCAATTTGGCTCAAGCATCTACAACACCAAATTCGTCAACCGCTTGCATTTCGCAATCTGTGGAAAGTCAAAATCCATGGATTATTGACTCAGGTGCTTCTGACCACATGTCTGGTAATACCTCTTTATTTTCCTCTCTTTCATTTCCTAAAACATCCCATCTCATATCTTTAGCTAATGGATCTAAAGTAGCCTATAAAGGAATTGGTCAAGTATCCATCTCTTCTTCTTTAAACCTTCAAAATGTTCTTTGTGTTCCTTCTTTTCCATTCAGTCTTGTTTCTGTAAGCCAATTAACCAAATCATTGAATTGCTCAGTAACCTTTAATGTCAATTGTTTTGTTATCCAGGAACGTGGTACGGGTCGACTGATTGGAGAAGGACGTGAATCTGGAGGCTTATACTACCTTAGGACTAAGTCATCTGTATATTGTGTTGCGTCCTTATCCCCAAAACTGTTACATGAGCGATTAGGGCATCCTCATTTAGCAAAATTGAAAAAAATGGTTCCTGAACTTCAGAACCTTCAAACTCTTGAATGTGAATCCTGTCAACTAGGGAAACATACCAGGTCATCCTTTCCAAATCATTATGAATCTAGATGTGATTCTGCTTTTAGTATTGTTCGTTCAGATATATGGGGACCTAGTCGTGTTTCATCTTTTGGTTTTAGATATTTTGTTACTTTTATTGATGGGTTTTCTAGATGTACTTGGGTTTATCTTATGAAAGATCGTTCTGAACTATTGCCTATCTTTAAGTCTTTCCTTAATGAAATCAAAACTCAATTTGGAAAAGTAATCAAAGTTTTACAAGTGATAATGCCAAAGAGTACTTTTCTAATGATTTTTCTAATGTCCTAAATTCTCAAGGCATTTTACACCAGTCCACGTGTCCTCACACACCACAGCAAAATGGTATAGCAGAACGAAAAAATAGACATTTGGTTGAAACTGCTCGTACCTTATTGCTGGGTGCCAATATGACTATTCATCATTGGGGAGATGCTATTCTAACTGCATGCTTTCTCATTAATAGAATGTCATCTTCTTCTCTTGATAATAAAGTTCCACACTCTATTCTATTTCCAAAGGAACCAATTTTTCATGTTTCTCCTAGGGTATTTGGATGTATATGTTTTGTTCATGATATGTCTCCTGGCTTAGATAAACTCTTACCTAGAGCTATCAAATGTGTCTTCTTGGGGTATTCTCGTCTTCAAAAAGGATATCGGTGTTATTCTCCTGAAACCAAGAGGTACTACATGTCTGCTAATGTCACCTTTTTTGAATCATCATCCTTCTTCCCTTATTCTATGCAGGATATTGATTCTGTCCAAAATGTGTTTCCTGTTCCCTTAGTTGAATCAATTGTACCTCCTATTCCTGACACCCCAAATCCCAACCAAAATACTCTAGAATCAGCATCACAGTCTATCATCACCTATCAACACAGGACCCAGGTGAACAATCTCATTCCCCAAGATGAGCCATCCATAACAGGTCCTTCACCATCATCCTTTAATACCACGGCTCCTGATAACGATGACTCCAGTTGGCCCATTGCCATTTGCAAAGGTACTCGTTCTACCAGTTGGCCGCCATTCGTCATTGGCCTCTTCATCAATTGGATATTAAAAATGTTTTTTTGCACGGTGACTTAGAAGAAGTTTACATGGAGCAACCTCCTGGATTTGTTGCTCAGGGGGAGTCTGGTTTGGTTTGTAAATTACGTCGATCCCTCTATGGCCTAAAACAATCTCCACGTAATTGGTTTGGAAAATTCAGCTCTATTGTTCAAGCTTTTGGATTAAAACACAGCGAAGCAGATCATTCAGTGTTTTATTGTCACACTGGCCCTGACAAACATGTTTATTTAATTGTGTACGTTGATGATATTGTCATCACAGGGAATGATGCTGCTAAAATATCTCAGCTAAAAGAGCACTTGTATAGTCATTTTCAGACCAAGGATCTTGGAAATCTAAAATATTTCTTGGATATTGAAGTAGCTCAATCAAGAGAAGGTATTGTCATCTCTCAAAGGAAGTATGCTCTAGATATTCTAAAAGAGACAGGTATGATTGATTGCAAACCTATGGACAGTCCTATGGATCCAAATTTGAAGTTAATGGCAGGACAGGGTGAAGTTTTCTCTGACCCAGAAAGATATAGAAGACTGGTTGGGAAACTTATTTATTTGACAATTACTAGACCTGATTTGTCTTTTGCAGTTGGTGTTGTCGGCCAATTTATGCAAGCTCCTTGTGTGGATCATTGGAATGCTATCATTCGAATCTTAAGATACATTAAAAAAGCTCCAGGACAAGGATTATTATATGAAGATAAGGGAAATACCCAAATTTTTGGGTACTGTGATGCTGACTGGGCTGGATCTCCTATGGATAGGCATTCCACTACAGGCTATTGTGTTTTCATTGGAGGAAATATCATTTCATGGAAAAGCAAAAAGCAAAACGTTGTTGCCCGATCCTCTGCTGAAGCTGAATATAGGGCAATGGCATCTCTTACTTGTGAACTTGTTTGGGTAAAACAATTCTTGCAAGAATTGAACTTCTGTGAGATTCAATCTATGAAAATGTATTGTGATAATCAAGCTGCTCTTCACATTGCTTCCAACCCAGTATTTCATGAGAGGATTAAGCATATTGAGATTGACTGTCATTTTATTCGGGAGAAGTTGTTGACTAAAGAAATTTGTACTGAGTTTGTTGGTTCCAATGAGTAGCTTGTAGATGCATTAACAAAATCTTTGAGAGGACCTCGAATGGAATTCATTTGTTCCAAGCTTGGTACATTCAATTTGTATGCTCCAGCTTGAGGGGGAGTGTTGAAGTATTTATTAGATTAAGTGTATCTTGTTGGACATTTATGAGATTAGTTGTAGACCTAGTTCCTAGAATGCATCTGTTTATCTTCTCTAGGATTAATCATGTCTCTATTAATTGTATCTCTGAATCTGTATTTTTATCTCCGAGAACACAAGAAGATGATTTCAGGCTCTCAAAATCAGTTCTTTATTTTCTTTTTTCTATTTCAAGTAAAGACAACACATGCATCTGCATTAACTTGGTCCAGTAATTAATAAAAAAACAGTGGATTAGAAAAGAAAGAAAATGAGTAAATTTGTTAACGAATATAAAAATTATTGAACACACTTGGTGGGTTTAAGCAAATAACCAAGAAAAATAAGAAATAAAAAATGTATATAATACAAACTAGAACACCAATTGTTGTAAAGCTTTTGCATGAAATCAACTTAGAGGGAAATCAAAATCAAATTCATAGATGAAATTGGGAAATAAATATAAAATAAGAGAACTACTCAATTAGAAATTAAAACTGTGATTATTGCTTAAACTTCTATACTTAGAAGTTTGTCTATGGCATATGAATTTAAACATTCAGATAATTGATTTATAATTTTATACACTGTAGATATAAATCTGTTTCCTAATGATGCGGCATATACGTTAAGTATACTTTAAGTATTAAATTTAATTATGTGACATGAAAACTGTGTTATCCACATTGTCAATTGATCTAGTTGATTTTTAAATATTTTAACACACTGCTTTGGTCAGGTACAGGCTTTTGTCTAGCCTTTGGTGCCTTAAACTTAAAACACCAGAGGTAGCAGTTGTAGCAAAGTTTTGAAATTTCATGTTTGTCTTTACTTTGTAAGAACTGAGGAAAGATGTACATGTATTTCACAATTGGGCGTTGTTAGGTTCATTTATTGCTTTTCATTTATGTCTCTCAGGCTAAATATTTTGCGGATGAAGTGAATGACAAGACTGGAAAAGATATTGGTGTAAATACCTGGAAAAAAGAATTTGTGAAAGACCTTCCTGTTCAGAAAAATGGGTTTGTATCCTGATCTGCACATCACTCTATGAAGCCGTTTAGTGTAGTGTATTTTTCCCCACATTTTCAAAACACAAGATATATACAATGAATAATGAGTTGTAGCTCTTAACGCATTTTGAAAATAAAATCCCACAAGTATGTTGTCTTTCACAAGATAAAGAGCCCTAATAGATTTGTGTGAACTAAGTATCATGGAGCATTTACATTTACTTCTTATTGCTTGAACTTCTTCCCTTGTATAAGGAATCTATTTTCCTTACAATTTTCAATTTAAACTACATTTTTATTGTGGAGATACTGTAACAAATGTTTATATAAAATAGGAACTGGTTAGATATTAATAAGAGAGTGTTTCTTTATTGAATGGCTCTAATCAAATCATTAAGTGAAATATATTACTTAATGCTCTAGAGTGTTCTTCTATTAGGGTAATTGATTAATTTAGTAAAGTGAAACTTATCATAACATGGTTTTGTTGCACAAGCTTTCTGCATTTATGAGATATTTTTTGTATGTACTTAAGTAGAAGAGCTTCTTTAATTTGAATTTCAAAGGAACTCAATGTAACATTTTGACATTGATAATTTCCATTTTTATTCCTTATTTTTCCTCTCTGCCTTTGCACGCCCCAAGTTTTCCGTATTTGTTGCAAATATGAATAGTTTTTGGTGATTTTTGTTCTGAACATTTTTATTTTTTTTGTATCTGAACAGATATGACTGTGGGGTGTTTATGATCAAATATGCGGACTTTTATAGCAGGGGTCTAGAGCTGTATTTTAACCAGGTAGGACATGGAGCGTTTCGTTTATAGCATGAAAATTGTTTTTATTTTCTGTATGTTCCCTTAAGTTCAAATATTTTTCTTTATCTCAAGTCTATATCTAGACACTCGTGTTTACTAAGGAACGGAAATTAATTGCTCCAAATCTCTCCAAATCAATAACTTAGAAGCCATTCGCTTGTGTTTTAATGTTAGTGCGAAGAATGCTTCTTCTAAGACAAAATAGTTGATTAATTGCCTGAAACATTTTAAATCCGATAAAATTGGTGATTTTTGCTTGTTGTGCATGACATGACATGCTTGTTAGCATGCTTTTTATTCAAACTTAAATTTTGAGAAATAATCGCTTTTTTTTTCGAAGTTAAAGTCAGCAAAACAAAAAGATTATCTCTTCAGATATTCAAACCAAACCTTTACCAAAAATGTATTTTGTGCCTCATAGAATAGCATATAATTTTTTTTTATAGCTTAATTTGTTATCTTTCAGATATCATAAATTTTAAATCTTCAGATTTCAGTTGTCCATTGGTACTCCTAGTTATCGCAAATATGTGTTTAACCCCTCCAACTAAATTGTACAATTGCGATATTTGAAAGATCCTATTGATTCATTAGAACTGAGGAGCTAAGATCGTTTTCTAAGATCTAACTGATAAATTGAGACTTGAAGAACTAAAGTTGTACAACCGGAATACCTGAAATACCTGTGAGACTAAAATTGCAATTAAACTAATTTTTTAAAGAAATATTTATATTCTTTGAGAATTGAATTGCTTCATTTGTAGGAAAACATGTCTTATTTCCGGCGTAGGACAGCTAAGGAGATCTTGAGATTGAAAGCTGAATGAGTAAAGGAATGATTGAGCAAGTTTAATACATCGCCGCGGGGTTTTTGGTATAAGATATTAGAAAGGTTACATTGTTGTCTTGGCAATGGCCATTATAGAGTTATGCATTTGTTAGCTTGAATCCTGAATTGATTATACGTATATTGGTTATGGTGTTTGTTTGGATACAACTTATGTGTATGTGTAGTGTATAGTTCAGTAGGTTGTATATTGCTATATATATATAAGATGAGGCATAGTTTTAAAGGCTAAGGTGTTATTTCTCCCTCCCCTCCCCAATCCCATTCTTTTTACTGTTTAACGGCAATTAAGATGATAACTTCATTTGTAGTTATTATGGCACTCTTCTTTTATTTGATATACCAGTGCAGCATTCCATTGCAGAACTATCTTCCATCAGTTTAAATTGGCAAGTCCTTTTACCAGCATTTTGTTCCTGATAATGTACGTGGCAATTAATTTCTTATAGGAATTAAAATAACTTTATTGTCTTTTTTCAATATGTCGTTTATACAAAAATATATGATTTTAAATATAATAGTATAACATAATATTTATTATAAAATTATTCTATTAACCGATAATAGTATAATTAGATTTTAAAGATAAAATAGAATATTATTTGAATTTGAATTATTAATTAATAGAATTTACTTATCTTATAATACTTATTATAATTTTAAGTAAAATATGATAAATATAAATTTAACTTAAAAGATAATAACATTGATGATAATCATGATGCTAATTTAATTGTAATATTGAGATAAAACCGTAAATATACAAAGTAAGTTAAATGAATAATATACATTCACAAAGATTAACTTGGAAGAAACAGTGAAAAAATAAATGATGGATACGTAAGACAAATTCACGGCAGAACATTAAGTAGAGGCATAGATTTTGAATTGTATAATTCTATGCGATAAATATATTTAAGCTTTTAAATTAATGGTAAACCTAAATTCATAGTACCAAAATCTTCCATGCATTCCCGCATTTTCATGTATAGCAATATGTATAATTGCATCCCGAGATCTTGAGAATGAATACATACGAAATTTTTCGGATGGATGGAAAGGAAGAAATATTAAAACACGTTAATAATGAATCTGCATCAAATTCTACTTTTATTTTTTCACTTTGCCCTCCAACTAAAAATTTAGGGGCAGACAACTACATAGATTACACCAAATTTGCCAAGGCATGAGGTTGCCCAAAAGTAACACGACTCACAAGGGCATATACATGTAAGTAAATTCAATTAGAACATATTCACCAGAAGATTTGCTCATATCAAACAAAACCTTTCAACTAAATTGTTAACAAACACGAGAATACAGATAAGGTTGAATAAGAGAAAGCGAGGGAGTCTCTTACTGACGGGGAACTCTTTTTCTACTTAGAATCTCCTGCTCTTTTAGTCGATGCTGGAATCTTGCAAGACGAGCTTGAAGACCCACCAGACTCGCTGCTTTGCGAGATAGCACAAAACTCAATTGGGTTACATAGTTGTCAATAAGGCTTCCCGGTTGGTCCACTTCCGCCAGGAGTTTCATTTCCTGGAAACCAGAAGATGAGCACAAATAATAATTGTCAAACAAGTTATCTTAAATTTAAATTTTACAAGTAAAAAACAAAATGAAAAACATAAACATAGGTACATATCAAGGCACTATAATTTTCCTTTTACTATTCTATATACATTTGAAAGTTAAAAAATAAATGAATAGCATACTAGTTCATGTCAAGGCACTAGTTTCTATTTTGCCATCCGAAATTACGAATAACAAATTGCAGCACAAAAAGTCAAGTTCAAGAGAGAATTGATGAAATCAATTAGAAATTAAATCACAACTTGAAGTAACCCATAGAAAACATGTAATAACTCACTTCACGAACAATCTCCATTGTATCCTCAATTTCCTTCCTATGAGCAGCAATTAGTGCTTCTTCCTCCTGCATAAATACAATAAAGAAATTAAACAGACAACAAAAACAAGTTTATATGACAACAGAAAAACTTTATCCCACTAGATGAGTTCGGCCATATGGATTGTACAAAACCAGCATGAACAAGTTATATTCAACTGAAAATTGATTAATAATAAGTAATTCCATATATTTGACAAACCTCAAGTACTGCATTGATATTCCCGTTAGGCAAGGTTTCTGCTTCAAAAGGCCTGGATTCAGTGGTAATATTGTTAAAGTGCCCCGTGATCTGCTGCTTGGAGCCTGTAGAGAAGGAATCAGAGGTGCTGGCATCCCTTCTCATCCAGTTTGCTGGCTTTTCAGATTTTTCATCCTTAGAAACATAATTCCCTGTGCTCTGCTGTTTGGAGGTTGTAGTGAACAGATCAGAACCATTGGAATCCCTTTTCATCCAGTTTGAAGGCCTATCAAACTTTTCATCCTTAGACACAGGGCTATAATTCCCCGTGCTATGCTGCTTGGAGCTTGTAGTGAAGGGATCAGAACCAATGGAATCCCTTTTCATCAAGTTTGCAGACCTTTCAGATTTTTCATCCTTAGACCCTTTTCTTCGTGGGGGAGACACTTTTTGAAATTTCTCACCTGTATCAATTTGTGAGTAAGAGTTCATCTTTTGACCGATAGAGTCACCACATGAGTTCTTCAGTTCAAACCTCTCCCGGTCCAATGAAGCAGAAGGTAAGCCTTTTTCCTCTCGCCGCCCATTTGATAGGTAATTTGAAGAAAAACTTAATGGCTGTTTGTCAACAGTAGCAGAAGAGCTGTAAAAAGAATTTTCCTTTTCAACAAATTTCCTGCCTACATCCATTGTTTTCTCTTGACGCTGATTGTTAAAATCCTCTGCACCAACACTAGCTGGAATGGATGATGTAGATGAAATCTCCTTATTAGTTTGTGGTGTAGGATTTGGGACCTGGTCTTTTCTAGAATTCCCACTTTTGGACAGACTTTTAACTCTGTTCACATTATGATAAAACAGTCAGTATAATCAAACACGAATGTGCTATGAAACATTATGTTAGAGCACATATCAAACCTACCGATCAGCATATCTCAAGGTATTAAGTGTGTGTTCACAAGACCCAGCACCTGGAGATATACAAGAGATCATTACAGTCTTTGAATTACCCACAAAGGAGTCACGAAGGACTTCTGTAAGTTTACTTCCCCGAAATGGAATATGGATCTGGTCATTGTCTAAAGCACGGATGCACTCCTTCAAAGCCAAAAGGCTCTTATTGATTTCCGCTCCTTCAATCCTATAGCAGAAAAAACATAATAAAGAAATTGCAAAAATAATTTGTTTGTTAATATAATAAAATGTGCTTGATCTGAAGGAACGGAAGGAAGCTGCCAAATCTAGTTTTCAGCAGTTACATCAACACAACATGCTAGAATTTTGTTAACAGCAGCCAAGATGTTTGTACATTTGGTTTATATTTGTAAAGAATCCCTGTATTGTATATAATTTTACAAATCTATCCAAGAAGGAGGCCGCCTGTAGATTCCATCCATCATGCTTTCCTGCTCAACAACAGTGGATTTGACGTGATATTCTTGCAAATTAGCAGTGTTCTAAAATTGAAGCAATTTGGCCTCAACTATACAAAGCACAGGCCTGTTATCTGGATATAGTAATTTGTGCAACTTGACTTGGTAGTCCACAGTTTACTATATTGAGTCAAGTTAGAAGTATGAAAAACAACAAAGCAATAACTCAAAATTCTAAGACAGAAGCTAATTTTGTTATCAGTCAGTCCCACATATGCAGAATAGGGAGCTTTATTTGGCAATGAATCATGAGAATCTCCCACTTGAGGACTAGTACTTTGGATTGATTTTCCTCATGTTTTAAGTGATACAAATGGTGTTGTTATGAATCTCATATTGAGCCCCTCCACCTAATGAACTACTCTTTTGGGCTAGGCTCCCTTATGTGTTTCCATTCGAAAATTGGGCCTTGAAAAAGGCTATATATGAGCATTATAAGGTGCAATATGCCACATACTAATAGGTAGTGATGCTGCCCTGGACATAGACTCATAAAGGGAATGATAATGTTGAGTCGCAAATAATGTGATACTTAAGTCACGAGGCACTCCTACCTATGCCATTCTCTTAAGCACAAGATGAAAGCCCAACTTAAAAGAGTAATCCATTAAGTAGGAGAGTGCATTGACTTGGTACAATACTGATCCATTTTAATACCAAACCCAAAAATTCAGATTATGCACCAAATTGTTAATATGTAGTGTAATGAGTTGTTCAAAAATCTTCAAGCAAAGACTATAGTAGAATTTTGTTGGAAAACCACCTTCAATGCGGTCATCCCTAGCTCGGATTAATTGCAGTCTCTTTGGGAGCTAACTTAAATACAGCCTCAAGGATGGTACTCAGTCTCACTTCAATTAGAGACATGACTTGAATAGTCTTGTGACTTTATAAGATTGAGTTAAGCCCTAAGTTTAAATTCTTAAATGGTATCAAAGTATATCC
This sequence comes from Sphenostylis stenocarpa, assembly GCA_963425845.1. Taxonomy (NCBI): domain Eukaryota; kingdom Viridiplantae; phylum Streptophyta; class Magnoliopsida; order Fabales; family Fabaceae; genus Sphenostylis; species Sphenostylis stenocarpa. Next base: position 15,766,084 of record OY731403.1, on the reverse strand, counting down.
TAAGTCCATTGTTAGGTAACTAGCATTTGCCACACACAAGGCTTGTAGACTTAGGTATGAGGGGGGAGTGTTGAAAAGATGTCAGCCTCTTTCAAAAGGCTGCCTTAGTTGCATCATCAAGGGTGGTGTTTAATCCCAAATTAAATAGATATTTGACTTAAAAAGAGCTTACAAAACTGTCAGACCTCATCTTACCGATTAGTTTTGTGAAATTGAGCTAGATTCCATACCCAAAATTCAAAGATGTCTTATCAAGCAATTACTTTTTTTCAAGAGTTTTAACAAATAAGCAGATAATTTAAACACAGAAGTACCGAGTCTGACGATCATTATCCGTAGTGTCAGCACCTCGTTCACTTCCAGCAAGATCAATAAAAGAAATTTTCCCAACAACCTTCCCACTTCTTGCCTCATTCCCATCATTGTTTCGCTTGCTCTGTTTCACTTCAGTGTGTTTCTTTACAACCAGTTGTAAGATAGCATGTGACCTGGAGGACTCTTCATTAGCACCAGTGGATCCTGTACTTCTAGCAGCATTTCCCCTTTCAATGAATTCTTTGACAATTTGTACATCAGAAACTTCAAATTCTTGCAGTCCTACAATGCAAACTTGTTGTCGTCCATCTTCCCTCATGCAAAGTTTCCTATCCATATATATTAATAAAATAGTCATTCAACAATACATTGACACTGTAAACCAAAGAGCAAATAAAACATGCAGGTAGATGTACTATGCAAGATGACGTAGGTAAATGTATATCTAACTGAAACAGATAGTTAAAACATTAAGGGCCAACAACAAAGAAAAATGGATGCATGATATAAAATAAAGTTAATACTTATCAGAACAAACATGTAGTAAAGCAGTTGAATCCCCAACAACATTAAAAATGTTGTCTGTTAACATAGCCCAAGGTTGTCAATAAAAAAGAACTTATACCAAAGGCATACATAATGGCTTTAAGACAAAACCAAATGGCAAGACTATCCATCACATGCATTTACACACCACACCCAGCTTATTTGTATAAAAGATTGAAATACCTACTTTCTGTCACTAAGAAGATCATAAAGTTTTCCACCATATATCTCAAAATAGCTAAGCCACAATTTAAATCTCTGATTCCGGTAAACTGACTGATGCAACTGTCGAACAAGATCTTCTGCAGCTCTGAGTGGTAAAGGTTGCATTGTGTATGTTTTGCCACTTCCTGAAAACAAAGCATTATTAGCAACGCAATAATGCAAGTGATGGAACATGAATGAACATTAAAACATCTATAAATATAGCTTTATTTAAAAAGTATTTCCAGAAAATTTCAAACACTTGATTTCAAGAATAATCTATATCTACACCAGAGCCATCAATATCTTCCAACTCTCAACTATTAGAATATATCAAAATATTGATTATATTTTGGGAGTGTCTTACATTATCCTCTAGGAATAGTTTCCATATTTCCTTCCATCTCTTAGGCTTAGTTTCCTTATCTCCTTGGTTCCCTCATTTCCATATATTTCATGATTTTTTTTTTCCTTATTTAGATATGATGATTAGTAAAGATATGGGTTAGTGCTTTAGAATGTATTGATACATTGTAACAAATCCCAATACACAAGAGAATATTATCTTAAGTCTACTTTATCTCAAATTCTTTCCTCTATACCCAAAACTCCATGATTTCCACATTAACACATGAACACTTTACATACTGGAATTTTTAGAATCTGGTCTTCCTACTAAACTCAACCCACAAAACAATTTGTAAGAACTATTTAAGTTTTATAAGGGCTATATTGATCATATCTCTAATTGATGTGAGACCTCAACACACTCCCTCACATCCAAGATTAGACATTTGGAGTGTGGACAAATGTGGATGGCCGAATAACAACACCCGTTCACAGCTAGGAATAGGAATCTAGAGAGTAGACAAATACAAGAGACCCAATAATAAATCTAGGATAATTTCAAATATCATGTTAGAATTTAGACTTATGGTCTAGTTCAACGCCACAAAATTGGCTTGTCAAATGAGAATTACCCCAGCTTTGAGGCCTCAATTGAGGTAGGTCAGAGGTGATTGTAATTAAGACAATGATAAGCACCACACCCCTTCATACATGAACCATGGGCCTTGAGAATGGCAATGCAAGTGCCCAATAATGGATTTAGAATAAGGTTTGATACCAGATTTTTCTCCTAAGTTCTAATTTAACCTAATAAAATTAGCTTTATAAAGTGAGAACTATCTAAACTTTATAAGGACTACAAGGTCATAACTTCAGTCAACAAGTATCTCAACAATGAACATTTTTTAGATGTTGAAATTACACACCTATAATACACATGCCAGCTAGGAACAACATTACACTCTGGCAAGCAATGTATAAAGTATAAACAAACTAGTCAAGTTAAACCATAAAAAAGCACATAGATAGATGATATGAAAAGCTAAGATCTTTGAAATGTGAAAGTGGTAACTGATAGTATGGTACTATTACGATATTGATACCATACCCAAAAAATAAAATTACCTGTCTGACCATAAGCAAAACAGGTAGCTTTGGTTCGCTCAAAAATTGTAGGAATAATTGGTTCAACTGTAGTTTGGTAAACCTGTTATTATAAAGCAATCACACCATAAATCAAGCAAATCAAGACCAAAACAGAGACAATCATTCACTTTCATAAACCTCTAATTCCACCAATAACAAAGAAAACAATAGATGATACCAAGATAACTAAAAAAGTCATCAAATAACAACAAAATTTAATCTTGGACAATAGAGGGTCTTACTTCATCATTGGTAACCTGCTCATCAAGCACAGCATCAAAACAAAACTCGTGCTTCTCCACATAAGCTGTCAAATCAACCTTTTTCATCATGATAGAACAATCAGATCTTTTAGCAGTAAATAAAATGAGAACATAAACATAAAGATAAAATTCAACCATTAGTTTAATGGAATCTAGTTCTTAAATCCAATAGACAAACCTTTAGTTTGGGTTCATGGACTGTCAAATATGCATTCTCAGATACAGTTACAATATCATCCTCCTTCTTGGCAAGCTCCTTCTTGTTTAAAGGTCTTTTGCGTACCTAAAGACATGCATTAAAAAATAATCCAAAAAATTATTTAATACAAATCTTAAAGAATAAAAAATAACATTTTAACAATCAAGTATCGAATGCATAGCATGGATTTTTTCAAATATGTTAAAAGAAAATTATTTAAGAGAAAAAATATGTTAAAAGATCATTATTTAACATTATACATAAGATATGTACAATTAATTCAAAATAATTTAAATTGAAAGAGAGAAAAAATGCTATTTGGCATTCTTCGTGGGAGAGTATATCATGAGCATACTCTAATTTAATATATACACACACACAAACGGATTCAAAGTAATTAATTTAATAGAATCAGTAGCAAAAATATTAAAGGAATGGAGGACAGAAGTCAAACTTCAAATATGTATTCACAATGCATACGTTAAGTCCCCAGCGCAGCACACGAAAAATAAGAACTCTGCATAAAATGAAGTTATGCATATGCAGTGAAATTTTGACATACCACAACTCTAATTTTAGCAACATTACTTTCCCTTGTGCTATACTCTTTTTCATTCATTGGTACAGAAATTGATGCATCAGCATCTGATTCCACGCTTTCCAGCTTGCTGTTAGTTGGATTAAAATCGTCTTCAAATACTCTGGCATGTCCAGGCATGAAGGGTGATGGCTCGAAAGGTTCTGAAACTACATGCTGACAAGAGGGTAAAAAAATAAAACTCATCAAACACATGCAAGGGAAAATGCTTAGGTAGTGTACGACTTGACTTTTACAGAAAGTGAAAGAGATTTTAAAGCTTAAGTTAAATTAAGAGGTTTAAATTTAAAGTTAAATCTTTTAGGTAATTCGATATTTTTTTAGCTTAAAAATTACTCACTGAATTAATTTTTTTTTAGTAGTGTGTTCTTATATCTTGGGATTTAGAATAAAGAAAGAGAAAAAAAGTAGAAGCCAAAACCTGGTACAACTAAGGGTTCATTTAGTTTGAGAAAATAACTTTTATGTTTCTTTTCACTGCTATAACTGAAAACAAAAAACATATTCTCAAACCAAATGCTACCCTATCCAAAAATAGAAGCCCACTCGGCCAGACACTACCTTGCATTACTAATCAATGAAAATTAAGATAAATGCAGGACTACAAGGTAAAGGGATCACCGAGAATAAACAGTTACTTTCTGAATAACTGAAACAGAAGTTCTAAATTGACTCAGCTTTACTTTCTGAATTGCTGGTTCTATAATTTTCCCCATAACCAATACAAATTGTTATAGGAGATAATATAAACAGTTCTAGAGCTTTTGACGACAGACTGGTAAATTACATGACCTATTTTATCCAAATACATAAATGACAAGGTGTCAAAATTACATGTTGAACATATTTTACCAATATCTAGAATGAACAGACCATTATGATATATTATATCAAATCATATCCATACCCCAGGTAAAAGCTCTGTATCATCCATAGCATGAAGATCCAAAAGCCCGGCTCCAAAATCCCCACGGAACTCAGGAGAATAAAACCCATCAGACCCAGCCACTCCACCTAACGATTGGGCGGTGGGCGTATATGGCTCTGAACCAGATTCCCCATTAAAATTGAGGTTTCTCATTAACTTCAAAAGCCTCTGCTTCTCCTCAGCAGACTGTGCTCCATAACCCTACAACAACATCAACGATCATCTGAATCACCTAATCAACTACCATCATTTAGTAAATCGAACCTACACTACACTCAATGCATGCTTCTAACTAAAATAAGACCATACCATAATAACCCCTTCAAAATGCCTGACAGCTCAAGATTCATATTGAGTAATATAACCTACAAGCAAGTACTACAAAATTTCAACTTACTCAAACTCATCCAAAACAGGAAAAAACCTTACGACACGCATAGTCAACCAAACTCCCCTTTATCAAGCAAAGACAAAATAAAAAAATTCACATAATAAAAAAAAGAAGCAGAAATAAAAAAAAAAAAATAAGAAAAAAAATATAAAAATAAACAAATAAATCAAGCAACAATTGCTTGAAATGCTAGTTAACACCTTCTAAACAAAAGAAGAAAACGGAACGCAGAGTATTGTACAAGCAATAATCTCAATTAACAGAAATTAAATGAAATATTGTGACAAAGCAAAATCAAAGAGGCTGATAATGCGATACCTGCATGAGCAGGTTGGGGAGGAGGCGATGATCGATGGCGGTGGAAGCTAGGGGAGAAGCGAGATGCTGCAAGCCGGCGGACTGGAGCCACCGCGCCATGACTGCGTCTCCGGCATCGCCGCCGTGGTCTAGAAGAGCGGCAGCGGCGGCAGCATTGCCCTGCGGCATCTGGCCACTCGCGTGGCGCTGTGAACGTCGTTGAGGCGCCAATTTTCAAGATCTGTCCACACAAACTGCGAAACGAACGAATCGTTGAAATCAGGAGCACAGCAACAACAAAAAAATCGAAACGAAAATGAGATGAGAGAAAACGGCGAGGCTCACGGGAAGAACATGAAAGGTGCGAGAATTGAACGGAGAATGCAGGCACTGTGGATCTCCGAAACGGCGGCGATTCAGATCTGAAACGGAGTTGTTCGAAGGAGTGACCGCGACGAATTGGATTCCGCTTGCTTCGGCGATTATGGCAGAAAAAGGAAATGCAGGAGAAGAAGAGAGAGAAACCCTCTGAATGGAAATTTTGGAGATTAATTAAACGTTAAATATCATATTTTAATAATCATAATCGTCCAATTTTCAAATCTATAAAACGGCTACGTTGAACTAACTCGCTCCTGCTACTCTTGCCCAAAGTGTATGGAAATGTCTAATATGCCCTTGCACTCTCCCACCCTTTAATTTCACCACCTACATGCATAATTCGAAATAATGAATCAAACAAACGCCACCGCAACCATCTTACTCTACCATATCCCCTTTCTCCATTTTCTTTTTCGCTGTTGGGTACTTTCCTCCATTTTTGTATTCATGTTTTGTTTAAAAAAGTTATATATTATTCGAATATGATTTAAATCTTGCATATAAATTAAATTACATTTTAATAATAACATAGAGACAATATGTATAAATTTATCTAAAATAAAAATTATTGTTAAAATATTTATTTTAATTATTTAAATTTTAAAAGTAAATTAAAATCATAACATACTTGTAAATATGAAATTCACTATTAGCTGAAGAATAATTTGTATTAAATGTTTGCAGAATATATTTTTGTACAAAATAATTGAAAAAATTAAAATGAAACTAATGACATAGACATTTTTCCTCTGATTTTGTTTATTTGATAAAATTGAGTTAGAGAGTGAAACATGATTTTTTTTTTTTTGTTAAAAAAATTTGTGCCAAACCATGTTAACCCTTTAATTATGTGTTTCATGTCTAAAATATAACTTATATTAATTTTTTGCCTAAAAATAAAAATCTTCCGATTTTATTTATTACACATTGGACAAAAGTAATTTGTCTTGCTGATTACATTTGTACTGTTGCATGTCTGACTATAATTTGAATGGTTTAATAATATTCGGATACAACAAAAAATGTTGTGTCCATTGAGAGTACATATGTGTGTCACATGGTTTTTATGAAAGGGATAAACTCAGCACAAGTTAGAGCTAAATAAAAAATTGTGTTGTCTAAATCTTCTTTCTTTCTAATACCTATCGCAATTTTTTTCTATTATTGAAATTCAATCCAATAAAAAAGGTTTTTTTATTTTATTTTGAACTTCTTAATTTTATTTTGTTTTATTCTTAGTTTGTTTGGGTCGATTATGTCACTTACGTTTAAAGTTTATGAAAAACGATCAATAATACTACATATTAATTTGATTTAGTTTAAATTTTATATTAAAATGAAATTATACCAAACTAAATTAGATTTAAAAATTATATTTACTTCAAGTGATTTTTAATAAAAGCACATATCAAATTGAGTAGTAAACATTTTCATTTTTCTAATTGAATATTAATAATTTGTGTTTTACGAAGTTAAATTGCATAACCTTAATTTTATGCCATTGGTTGGAACATGTTCCTCAATCAAAAAGTAGAATAAAAATGACCGTCATGTTTTATTCTAAATGGTGATTTTTTTCATCATTGAATAAGAAACATTAATATATATATATATATATATATATATATATATATTATTTATTTGCATTACATTAAATATTTTTTATAAAAAAAATAATTTACAAAAATACATTTTAATATATTTTATTATCAACATCATCACGAAAAAACTTATAATTTAAAAAATGTGAATAAACGAGAAATGCGAAAATAAAAATTAAATTTTTATAGAAGATCAAAATAAATAAAAAATGTGAAAACTAAAAAAAAAACTATAAATATATTGTTGGAAATCAAAATTAGAATACTGTGTATGAACAGAATCTTTATCAATCATTTTTTATATTTTAATTTTATCAATAATCAAAATCTGTTAAAAAAATATGGAAGATAACGGAAAATTTACAAATTTACTATAAAAAAAATGAAAGTTACTCTAATTTTGTTCATTTATAAAATATTGTGAATTTTAGTTTATTTGAGTATTTTTCATTATGTTTTTCTACTGGCATTAAAATTTATTTATAAAATGAAACTCTTATAAAGTCACAGAAAAATGAATTATAATCAACAAGTTGAAGGAATAAAGCAATGATTTGCTTCAAAATAATTATTTAAGACAAATCTTAATGTACTTAAGATAATGAAATGTAAAATGAAAACTAATTTTCGTTCTGGACTAGGGAAATGGTAGAGGAATTATACACTCAACACAACATAATTATTAATCACATTGTTGAGTTCTATTATATTTTGGCAAAAACACACGCTTTGGTATATAAAAACAATGTCCGTGTTCCCTCTTTTGTTAAACGCGTCAAATGTAAATAATAAATTATAAAATATGATGTAAAATGTCATATTAATTAGTTTTGTATTATATTTATATATATATATATATATATATTTCTTATTTTCTTAAATTAAGGAGATATTTTTAAAGATATTACATCGATTAGAATTTTAAAACTAATAATAAAAAAAATGAATTCTAAGATATTAATTTAAAAAAAAAAGTAAGAAAAAAAGTGACATTAAAAATTATTTTTTTAAAATAGAAATAATATTTAATTATAAATTTTATATATATTTGATTTTAAATAATTTTCTTCAATTTAAAATAAACATAACAAAATATTATTTTTCTTAGTATTCCTAGAATGTGTGCATCACAAATCCATGGTAAAATGGTATGTTATTAATAGTTACTTTCTCCATCTCATTTTGTTTATTGTTTAATGTAATATATATGTTAAAAAATAATTATACTGATTTACGTGATAAAATAACATTATTTAATATAAAAAATCTTTATATTCATAAATTCTGTATTATATAGTTGCAATGATATATTTACTAATGTATTTTATTCTTCATCATATTATTAAAGTAAAGAAAAAGTACTTTAAAAAACTGACAAGTGAGATAAAAGGAAACTAATTTAGTTTTAACTTAGACATTTTTTTTGTCCTTGTAACTTTAAATTTGTAAATAGGTAATTTTGATGTTTATTAAATTATATATATATATATATATATTATCTTTTAGATTTTAGATTTTTAAAAGCAAATAAAATATATGTTTATTTTAAATTACACGATCGAAAAACTATAATAATTAAAAATATTGTAGACTTGATATGCTTTTAGCAATACTGACAGAGTGTTTGAAAATATCACGCATGCATTTTTTTCAAAAAATGATTATAGTTGCATGCATCAAATTTTGCATGCTTTATTGTTAACTTTATATATATATATATATATATATATATATATATATATATATATATATAATTTTTTTTAAAAGATAATTTTTTCACAAACATTAAATTGATGCATGCAAGTAAACAAGTTGACTTGGTCCTTGACTATTCTGAACACAATAAAGTTAAAGGTTGTGAAATTTTAATGCGAGGACCAACATTTTCACCTCAAATTTCTTTACAGGCATTTATTAATTTTTGGTAGAAGTGGGTGTTGGCACAAATACCAAGCCCAACAAGGTAAAAAAGAAAAAGAAAAAACACTTCAAGCATTTCCAATAGTACCTACAATATTACCCAAACATTCATAATATAGACAATTGATGATGACAAAAGTACATTCTCAATAAATATAATTAATGTTATGTCTTTTTTGGTAGGTGATTATTATAACATGAGTTTTCTTTTATCATATTCAAAATGAAGGTAAAACACAAAAAAAAAGGTATCTTGTTTTGGTCACATTTATGACCCATATGAATGAATGAGGATGACGCACATGAATCTCAAAGGGGGCCATGCCAACCCTTTCACTTTCTCTCTTCTTTTTTGTCAAGAAAAAGAGAGAGAGAGAGAGAGAGAGGAATCCTATTAAATTATGCCTAACTTGTTGCCACCCCTTGATTGCAATTCACTTATTTTTGAAGAAAAAGTGTTTGCTTTTGCTTAAAGTATGAGAAGAGAGGTTAAAGTTGGAAGGGTTAAGTAGGAACCCTAATTTGAACGAAAGATGGATCCACCACTAATTCATTTTTTGACCATATTAGTTGTCCTATCATTTCTAAATGTACATCCACCACCAACATACCCTTTTCGATGTTAATGAATATCATGAATCTACCAAAAAGCTACATAGCAAATGATTTAACTAGAGCTCTACCAAACCTTATAAAATATCTCCTATTTGTCACTTTTGTATATATATGTGTGTAGGTTTAGATGCTACCAAATGTGGGTAAAAAGTGCAAAAGGAAAATATTGAACACACACATACTTTATTTTTCTTCTTGTTTTTATTTTCTATCGTGTTTAGTAAAGTAGAAGAAAATATGGTGGATGAAAATAAATAAAAATGAGAGAAAATAAAACAAAAGTTAAATGTTAGTTGCAGAAAAATATAAAAAACACTAAGAAAAATAGAATTGAAAAATAAAGAAAAAATAAATTGTGTTCACGTTATAGTTCTCTAATTTATATTTATTGTTAAATAAACTCAATTAGATTTGTTCACTTAAGTATCTCAAATGAAAATTGTTTTAAAAAAAATAAATAAAAAATATTATTTAAATACGAAACTCATAATTTGATTAAAACAAAAAAAAGTAATTTTGTAAAATATAATTTTTACATGAAACTCAGATTAAAGTAATGTTTTTTATTTATAAAAACTCTTACAAGAATTCCCAATAAGCGAACCATTAGTTCTCCTTTTCTTTTTACATCACAACATTTAAATATTTTTTCTCTACAATTTCATTTTTTTTTCTTACTCACTTCATCATTCTACCACAATACGTCTTAAAATATAAATAAACGTTTCTCACTACTCAGTGAAAAAATATTTTATTTCATTAAAAGTAAATAATATTATGATATTATATAACTATATAATAAACAAAGTAACTTATACTCAAGAAAGAAATTTCAACACGCCCTTTGATTACTTGAACTCTAGTGTCCCTCGTTTACAAAATCAATTACCTTGCATGACCACAAATATTTGTATATAAGTTAACAATAAAATAGTTTATAATAATGTTTATCAAATACAAATTTACTTAGTTGGATCGGTTATTGTTTTGATTTCTTTACTTTCGAGTAATAATTGTTATTTATTTTGAGACTTAAAAAGGTTGAAAGGACAACGACCCAGTTCAGTTACAACCCAAAACCTCTTTTTCTTACCACAAAATCACAACAAACACGCATAGATTGGTTCAGGTCGTTTATTGCCGTGAATAAAGCAGAACCAGTCAATTGTTTTAGCTATTGAACAAAACTTGTCTGTTGAAAACATGCTAATTTGTAGAGAATTTGAAGAAATCTGGCCCAAGGTGTTTCTTCCAAAGAGACAATAGATGCGATGGTGTATGAATTGCATTGTAAAGAATACAACATGAGATCTGAGTCACTTTGAACGATGATAGCACTTGTGTTTATGCTTTCATATCCATCTAATATCTCATGCTATATACCATCATATCCCCTTGGTACTGGACTGAATTTCTACCAATAAAACAAAGTGGATACTAACCTTAAGTTGGATGATAAAGTAAGTGAAGAGAAAAAAAAAAAGGAATGATGAGAGAATTATGATATTTTGTAACCACAAAAAGAAAAAATATTCATTCAACAACTTAATTTTAAATTTTTATATTATTATATTTTAGATTTTTATATTATTATTTATCTATCTTACTTTATTCTTTTTCTGTTAATCAACTAAAAAATATATTTTAAGATTATTAATAAGATATTTATAAAAATAAGTTGTCAAAATATATTTATCTATCTTACTTTATTCCTTTTTTGTTAATAAACTAAAAAAAATATTTTAACATTATTAATAAAATATTTATAAAAATAAGTTGTCAAAATATATTTTCTCATAATCAAATCATAAGATACCAATTTTACCAATTTTACTGGGATGTCATGTCCTGATGCTTTACAAAAGAACTTTCAATAAAAAAAATTGAAAAAAAAGTGAAAAATTTGTTAATTTTTTAAAAAAGTAAAAAAAATTATAATATTTAAAATAATAAATAAATAAAACTTAAATAATTGTAAAAAATTATTTTTTCGCCATTTTTCTGTTGTTAAAAAATGTTTTCTTTCTTTCGTTTTTTTTTTCAAATTTCTCTAACCTAGTTATTTTTTTTTCTACATTTACTTTTAAAACATTAACTAAAACTCTCACACAAATAACAAATATTGGTTAAAAACTTAAATTATTTCTTTAATTTGGGAAAACTAAAATCTCATAATAAAAATTATTCTAATTTTCAATTACTAAAAATATGATTAAGCTTATTTGTAAATTTAGAATAATGGTAAAAGTTGGTAAAAACGGGTCATAACAGTAAAAAGAGAGTATATATATATATGCACAATGCTGAGAAATACAAATATGAATAATTAAAATCCACCTGTTTCAGTTATTTAAAACATCACATTAAAGTTCCTAGTTATTTAAGATCCAAACAAAGTTTTATCATAAATAATTTTAAATTTGCAGAGGATTTGTACTTCTTTTTTAAATTACCATATCTATCCTTGAACTTCTTTATGTTTAATTAATGAGGAAATAAGAAAAACATAAATACAAATAATTTTTTTATATATATAAACAGTCTTAATATGTGAAAAATAGTTTAACTTTTATTCAAACATCAATTTTTCTCACTCCTCATTTTGTCTCACATTGAAACAAAGGGTACAAGAATATAATAATAAATTACCCACCCAAACTCCGAACCATCTATTCCTCCCTTCTCATTTAAAAAACACAAGATGAATAAGCTAGCCCACAAAAGAAATGGTAATACTACTATGCCTTTTCCCTATATAAAAACTCATCGACACATTCATTCAACAAAGTGTGCCCTTGAAATATTTTTATTTACCATAAAAAAATGTTACGTACTTGGAAGAGTAATGGCAATATTCAATTAGAATATTGCATACTCATAAATAAATTGATACCTAATTATTTGATGTTTTCTTCAGGATTATACTATTCAAAACAACTTTATGTGTCGTAAATATAAGTTACGATCATAACTCCTAGGCTTGTTAAATTTTGAAAAATGCTTCTGCAGGTTGCAATGCATAATTACAAATTTAAACGCATATATAACAATGAAAATAAATTAGTACTTTGAAAACAAAAGTCCTTCCCATCGAAACTCAAACATCAAAATTCATAAATTAATGAAATTCAAATCTAAATGTGATAGAAATTATAATGAAGTACCAAAAGTCTAGTCATTAAATAAAAATTAATGAGGCATAGTTCCAAGTAACTTAAGAAAAAGATAAAAGGGATGGCAAATAGTCTGCCATATCCAATCATTTAGCACTTAACCTCCTTCAAGGCATATGCAAAGTACAGAAATGTCGGATCAGTGGCACCGTCCTTGTAGTAGGCAAAGACCAAGCAACCATCATCATGCATGCTCTCCCCAACAAAACTGCAGATAAATATTTTCTTAAGCACTAGCAAGAAGAATAGAATGACAAAATAAATCAAACTTCAACTTAATGAAGCAATACTTACAATTGAAAATCTTTAAGCTTAGGGAGCAGAAATTTGGTTGCCCCCTCAATGTGTTTTTTAAATAACTCCTGTTTCTCTCCATCAAGTTTGGGAGTCAAATTCTTGATTAATCTTTTCATAAATGTAACAAATTGTTTCTTGTCAAAAGGAGGTTGTTCCTGTAGAAATGAAAAAACTATTATTTTCATCATTTAATACATGACAATGATACAAGAAAATATACACGAGGAAGGTTGCCCAAACCTGGAGTCTAAAGGTGTCAACAATATCAACAACTTTAACAGCCTGGTCATCTACGCCCTCCTCATCACCACCTTCAGCAGAAGGGTTTGCTCCAATGTCTACATCAACTGCTCCTTTAACAACCCACTGCACATCAAAAGGACCAAAAGAGATTTAACTTCTATATGTAACCAAACTATTTCAAAAATAAATCCAAACAGAATAATATAAAACAATAAATTGAGAACTTGGGAGTTTATTGAACAAGAAGGTATCACATAAGCTATAATTATAAGCTTCTGGAAGGATCATAAAAAATGTGAAAAAGTTGCATTCGCCTGGAACCAAACATAGTAAAACCCTGGGAATATCATGTTTGACCAATTAGAGAAATTATTAGCTTCATAAAAGCATATAAAAATGTGAAAAAATTGCTACCGCAACATAGAACCAAACATGTTGGGATTATTGAACTTCGAATATTACGATTGACATATAAGCAAGTAATTCATTAGATTCTGAAAAGCACATAACAAATGTGAAAATGTCGAACACGCAACATGGACCTAAACATGTTAAGTATTAAGTTTAACATATAAGCAATAAAGATTAGTAGCTTCTGAGAAACACATAATGACTGTGAAAAAACCGCATCCGAAACAGCCAAACACGTTAGAAGTAACGTGTTTGAAATAATTTTACGTTTGACAAATAAACAAAAAAAAAAAAATTACAAAAAAAAGCAACATTCAACTAACCTTTCCCTCAACTTCCCACAACATTCCATTCTCAATTTCATTGTAGCGGAAGGAGTCAGAGAGAAGCTCGTCACCTACACAATATAGTTAACATCGTCAATCCATGCATTCATCTATTATATATTTTCAACTTTTATATACTCAACAAAAGGTATGAAAAAAATTATATTAGAAGTAGAAAAATAAAGAACGGCACACACATAAATACTCCGTTATAAATAATTGTTTTGTAACGTACATAAATAAGTTAAGCCAACAATTAACCTAAGTCTAAATCACCTCTCGCTTCACTCGAATCATAGGTCCATGCCACTTAAAACAACAAAAAGCATACTTAGAAACCAGCAAATCACAATGACCGACTAAAAAGACTTTCCCAATCTTGCAAATCAGAAATTTATACAAACATTAAAGGTACCAAAATCAAATCAAATCCAACGACTTAACTAAAAGCAATAACCTAACAATATTCCAAGGAGAGCAATTAAAATAATCGGATTTGCCTTAATCACACGCATGACACCATCAATCAATTAAAATAGCAAAAAATCATCCAGATCCAATAATCCAAAAGGTTCATCACTCTACTATCAAAATCAAAATCACAGATCTAATCACAAAAGCTAAATCAAATAAAAAAAGAAAAAAATACTTAGTTACCTGAAAGGAGGTCCTGGTAAACCAACATGTTCGCAGAATTTCTCTCGGATCGCTCCGACAAGTAGAGGGTTCTTGCGAGGATAACTGGTACGGAGCGACGCGAGAGTGAAGAGGGAGAGAAACGCAAGTGTGCAACTCCTATATATAGTCCAGGGTTTCTAGTTTCCACCTTTCAGAATTACCAAAAGCCCCTTCTCATCATGCGCTTGATCTTTTACATCTCTTTCCATTGGGCTTGTATGTCGGTCCATAGAATAATAGGCCCATAATTAAAATGACTTGTTTTGAGCGGGAATAGAATTTGAACAGAGCGAGCAGTGGCTGGAAGACGGCGCGGCACGTTGGAAATGGAGGAAACGGTGTCTCGTGTAATCTCTGACATAGAGGATCTCCGAGGAAACCCGGAACAAGCACCGCTCTCAGAACAAACCCTAACGGATCTTCAAATTCTCCTCAACAACTCCCTCTCCGATAGCCTCTACGATGAGCTTCCATCGAAGAATCTCTCTCCCTCTGCTCTCATCGCTCCCATTGCTTCCGCAATGGACTCTTCCCCTTCCCACCACTCGCTCCTCGCTTCCGACGTCTTCCTCTCCCTCCTCCTCGCCCCAAACGCCCCCGTTTTCACCCTATTCACTCCCATCTCCTTCATTTCCTTCCTCCGCTCCCTCCGCCGCTCCTGCAAAGCCCACTCCAGCCCAGGCCCGGGCCAAGATGCCTCGCAAAACCGCAAGCGAAAGCGTGCCGGTGCCGGCCGGTCCCGTGCCAAAAATCCCCAAAACGACTACGATTCTACGGACACTAGCTCACAACACGACCCCAAGGTGCTCCTCCGCGTGCTGGAGAAGCTAGTCCGGGTAATGGACCTTATACACCTGGACCGCTTCCCGGAAACTCTCCGGTCGCTTATTCAAACTGTCGCGGAAATCCCCGTCACCGCGCTCGACGTGTGCGGGAACACGGCGCACTATAGCAAGTTGCTCAACCTATGTTCTCGCCTGCTGAGGGAAATTCTCAAACCCGAGCATGGCGAACCTTCCAACACTGCCGCCGAGGTATTGAAATCTCTCAGTTCGCTTGTTCTCATGGCGAAGTCACAGGCGAGGACCTTTGCTCTTGGATTTGTGACGAGTCTCGTTGACCAATGTGATGGGGTTAAGAAGGCGCTGGTTAATTTTCCGAGGTATTTGGTGAAGAAGGCGCCGGAGAAGGCCGAGCCTAGAGCCTTAGCTGTGGACTCCATCATGGAGGTTGTTAGGGTGTTGGGAGTTGAGGATCAGATTGCGTTTGTGAAGTACGTGGTGCAGATGGCTCAGGGGAAGGCGAATCTTCGGCTTTTGGCGGTTGATCTTATTCTGAATCTGGTGACTTCTTTGAAGGATCCGTTGGGTGTGGAGAGTGAAGCGAGTGAAGCGAGTGAAGCGTGGGGAATGTGGTGCTTGGAGGTGTTGGTGAAGAGGTGTTCTGATGTGAGTGGCGCGATTCGGGCGCGGGCTTTGTCGAGCTTGGCGCAGTTGGTGGGGTTATTGTCCCGTGGTGAAAGGACTAGTATGGTTTTGAAGGAGTTTATGGGGTTTGGAAAGGTTGGCGATGTGAATGTTGAGGGTACAATGAATGATATGCTAAGGAGAAGGTGTATGGATGATAAAGCAGCTGTTAGGAAAGCTGCATTGCTTCTAGTTACTAATTTGACTTCTTTTCTTGGAGGTGCAATTGATGAAGTGGTGCTGAAGACAATGGGCATGGCTTGTTCCGATCCACTTATCAGCATGCGGAAAGCCGCGATTGGAGCTCTTTCAGAGGTAGTTAATTTACTTCTCATAAGTTGTAACGTTTTTTCTGTATAATGCATTGGACCGACTTGAGAACTTATCTTAGTTTAAGTGGCTTAACATGAAGAGTCAAGATATGATGATGTGGTATAGGCTTCATTTTACCTGAGTAGTTACAGAAGAATCTTTTGTCATGAGAACTGTAGGGTTTGTTGGTTGCTGTTGTGTTGTGTTGTTGTTATTGTAAAACTTAAATTAGACGTTTAGTATTCCTATAATTTTAATTACGAGTGATATAACTAATGAGTTGTAAACCTATTTAATAGGTATTATGATTTACGTTTGGTATTTGAAAAGGCAAATATTTTGGCCATAAATAATTGTAACAACTCATTTGAAATTGTATCAGGAGAAAAATTGAGAGCGTTGTTTTGTTTTCCTGTTACCAACAAATAAGAGCGTTGTTTTGTTTTCCTGTTACCAACAAATTGGCATCAGAGCTTGTGTGTGAGGTGAGTGTGAGAGAACCTACCAAATCTCAAGAGAGAACGCTGCGGTGTGAGAGGAGCAACTTAAAGCTTTGTGAGGTGTGTGAGTTGAGAGCAAACACTTGAGAGGAAATGGCAGGTCTAACCAATGACATCCCGCTACCCAAGTTGACGAAAGGCACCAACTATGACAACTGGAAGGTACAAATGAAGGCTCTTCTCGGCTCCCAAGATAACTGGGATGTGGTCGAGAATGGGTATGAGGAACCGACAAACACAGATGGGTATTCAAATGCCCAGCTGAACGCATTGAAGGCCGTTCGAGCAAAAGACAAGGCGGCTCTGTATCTACTATACCGAGCCGTCGACGAATCTGGCTTTGAGAAGATAGCTAACGCAAAATCTTCCAAAATAGCATGGGATACACTTGAAAAAATAAACAAAGGAGATGAAAGGGTGAAACAAGTTCGACTTCAAACCCTTAGGGGCGAGCTTGAAAACATGAGGATGAAAGAGCCTGAAAGCGTATCCGAGTTCATTACTCGGGTGGAGACTGTGGTGAACAAGCTGAATCAAAATGGTGAGAGTCTTTCATCAAACCGAGTTGTTGAAAAAATCTTAAGATCATTGACAGATGATTTCGAGAACATCGTGTGCGCAATAGAGGAGTCCAAGGATCTGTCAACGCTCACCCTTGAAGAGCTTGCTGGGTCCCTAGAAGCGCATGAGCAGAGAAGGAAAAACAAGAAGGGGGAGTCTCTTGAACAGGCACTCCAGACAAAGGCGACAATAAAAGAGGAGAAGGTGCTATATGCTCAGAGCTCCAGAGGCCGAGGAAAAGGCAGAGGTCGTGGTGGTAGAGGAAAAGGAGGACGAGGAAATGAGCAAGACGGTCAACAGAACTGGCGTGGCCAAGGATAGGCTCGAGGTGGCCGGACAAACACAAACAATATTGAATGCTATAATTGTGGGAAGAATGGACATATTGCCAAGAATTGTTACACGGTAAAATGCTATAATTGTGGAAAACTTGGTCATATTTCCAAAGATTGTAGGTCTGAGAAGAAAAAGGAGGAACCAACAAACTTTCTTGCTGAGGAAGAAGATGAAGGATTGCTGATGGTGACAAACACTTCAGAAACTGAGATCAAACCGAACTGTTCTAATAACTCGGTTTGGTACTTAGACACCGGCGCTAGTAACCACATGTGTGGTGATGAGCGCTTATTCAAAATACTTTCAAAGGTGGAGTCCGGATCTGTTTCTTTCGGTGATGCTTCGAAAGTAGCTGTCAAAGGTCAAGGAACGATATGGTATCAACAGAGAAATGGGCAAATCGGAGAGATCAGAGATGTATACTACGTACCTGATCTCAAAAGCAACATATTGAGCATGGGACAGTTAATGGAGAAGGGGTACTCGGTTCTGATGAAGGACCGAGAACTACAACTGAAGGATAAATTAGGGAGGCTTGTTGCTCTGGTGGGAATGAAGAAAAATCGCATGTACAAACTTGAGCTGAAGACAGTTCAAGATAAATGTATGCAATTTGATATGGAGGATGAGGTCATGAGGTGGCATTTGCGGTTTGGTCATCTTCATTTTGGTGGGTTGACTGCGCTGGTGAAAAAGGAGATGGTGCTCGGATTGCCTAAAATGGAATTCGGAAAAAGGTTCTGTGAAGAATGTGTGATTGGGAAGCAAGCGAGAACTTCTTTCCCAAGAAGTTCTGAGTGTCGAGCAGAAGCAGTAACTCGGAGTGATCCATACCGATTTGTGTGGGCCAATAACTCCAGAATCTTTCAGTGGTAAGAGATACTTTGTCTCTTTCATTGATGATTTTTCAAGGAAAACATGGGTTTATTTTCTGAAGGAGAAGTCAGAAGTGTTTGAAACTTTCAAGAAATTCAAAGTTATGGTGGAGAAAGAAACAAACAAAGTCATCAAAGCATTCCGATCTGACAGAGGAGGCGAGTTCACTTCTACTGAGTTCAACAAATACTGTGAGGAACATGGGATCAAACATTTCCTGACTGCCCCATATTCTCCGTAGCAAAACGGTGTAGCGGAACGAAAGAACCGAACCATTCTTGATATGGTTCGATCTATGTTGAAAGGGAAGAATATGCCAAAGAAGTTTTGGGCGAGGCGGTGCAGTGCGCGATCTATTTGCAAAATAGATGTCCACATGCAAAGCTAGGAGAGAAGACGCCTCAGGAGATATGGAGTGGTATGAAGCCAAGTGTCTCTCATCTAAAGGTGTTTGGTAGCATGGCTTATGGGCAAGTACCAAGTCAAGCACAGGACTAAATTAGAAGATCGGAGTAAGAAGTACATATTTATCGGGTATGATGGAAAATCTAAAGCTTATAAATTGTTTGATCCCGTTAATAATAAAGTGGTGGTAAGCCGAGATGTTCATGTGGAAGAAACAAAGCATTGGTGCTGGAATAACCCGACAGAAGAAGAAACTAGTTCGAGAAATTGTTTTGCCTTCAACAATAACAACCATTGAGTCCTTAGATAAAGAAATAGAGCCACAATGACCCAAGATGAGAAGTCTGCAGGATATATACGACACTACAAATGAAGTTCATGTTGTATGTCTTTTGGCTAATTCAGAAGACTTGAGTTTTGAGAAAGCTGTCCAAGATGAGAAGTGGAGAACAACCATGGATGAGGAGATTGGAGTGATTGAACGCAACAAAACTTGGGAACTGACTGAACTTCCTAAAGGAGCTCAACCCATTGGAGTAAAATGGGTGTACAAAAAGAAGATGAATGTTGAGGGAGAGGTTGAACGTTACAAGGCTCGACTTGTGGTGAAGGGTTATAAACAAAAGGAGGGAATTGACTATGATGAAGTATTTGCTCCTGTTACGAGAATGGAGTCAATCCGACTTCTAATCTCATTAGCCGCTCGGAATCAATGGTCGATTCTACGAGATGGATGTGAAGTCAGCATTTCTAAATGGAGTGTCGAAGGAAGAGGTGTATGTTGAGCAACCACTCTGGATACATGAAGAGAGGGGATGAGGGAAAGGTACTGAGATTAAGAAAAGCTCTCTATGGGCTGAAGCAGGCTCCTCGTGCTTGGAATGAGAGAATTGATGGGTATTTCAAGAAAAATGGGTATGAACAATGTCCATATGAGCATGCTTTGTACACAAAGAAATCAAAAAAGAATATGATGATAGTTGCTCTTTATGTTGACGATCTCATATTCACTGGAAGCAATACGAAGCTAATTAAGGAGTTCAAGGAGGTAATGAAGAAAGAGTTCGAAATGATAGACTTAGGGCTGATGAAATATTTTCTTGGTCTAGAAGTGAAGCAGTCAGAGGAAGGAATTTTTATATCCCAAGAGAGGTATGCACTTGAAATTTTAAAGAAATTTAAAATGGAGGACTGTAACCCGGTTTCTACTCCAATGGAACCAGGCACTAAACTCTCAAAGTTTGATGGAGGAGAACGAGCTGATTCTGGGAGATATCGAAGCTTAATCGGAAGTCTGAGATACCTTACAAGCACAAGACCCGACTTAATGTTGAGTGTTGGGATAACGAGCAGATACATGGAGAATCCAAGTTGCACACATTGGAAGGCCTTAAAGAGAATTTTGAGATATGTTCGAGGAACCTTATCACTTGGTCTATTCTATTCAAAATCGGATGACTACCGACTAGTGGGTTACTCGGATAGTGATTGGTGTGGTGATATTGATGACTGGAAAAGTACTTCAGGTTATGTGTTCCTACTTGTAAAAACAACTTTTACTTGGCTGTCAAAGAAGCAACCCATTGTAACTCTGTCAACCTGTGAGGCTGAGTATGTGGCGGCCTCTTGGAGTGTGTGTCATGCAGTTTGGCTTTCAAATTTACTAAGGCATCTGGGAGTGATCCAAGACGAAAGGATTGTAATTCGAGTTGACAACAAGTCAGCGATCGAGTTGACAAAGAACCCGGTTAATCATGGAAGGAGCAAGCACATTGACGTCCGATTTCATTTCATCCGAGAACAAGTTAGAGAAGGAAAGGTTGAGCTGGAGCATGTTGAAAGTCGAGCTCAAGCTGCTGACATATTCACCAAACCACTGCCAACTACACTGCTGGAGAGTTGTAAAAGACTTATTGGAATAAGAGATGGGAAGAGTATTTAAGTTTAAGGGGGAGATTTATTGTAAAACTTAAATTAGACGTTTAGTATTCCTATAATGGTTTTAATTACGAGTGGTATAACTAATGAGTTGTAAACCTATTTAATAGGTATTATGATTTACGTTTGGTATTTGAAAAGGCAAATATTTTGGCCATAAATAATTGTAACAACTCATTTGAAATTGTATCAGGAGAAAAATTGAGAGCGTTGTTTTGTTTTCCTGTTACCAACAAATAAGAGCGTTGTTTTGTTTTCCTGTTACCAACAGTTGTTAGCATCTAGTTTTCCTTGAATGAATTTTTAATAGAAAGACTACAATACTGGAAATTTTCTCCTGCACATTCTGTTGGACAGCTTTTGTATGTTTTATTATCTACTAACTCTTTCTGCCTTTAGGTTTAGTACATAAAATAGAGTTACGTTTTTGAAGAATTATCTCTATAATCTTAATAAATGTGATAAGTTGCGAATCTCCCTGGTCCCCTAAAATGTTTTTCTTGGTTCCTTTTTACTGATATGTGAAAGCTGATAATTTATGAAATTTACTTAAATACCATGTAGGCTTTCAGAACATTCTCTTCTGAAACAGTAATAACTGAGTGGCTACATTCAGTTCCGCGTCTAATAACTGACAATGAATCAAGCATCCAAGAAGAATGTGAGAACATGTTTCAAGAACTTGTTTTGAATCGGGTATGTAGAGCTGCATCTGCTACCTCTTCATGTATTGTACCTTCTAATGGAAAGATGAAAAGAAAAAGTATAGGCAATGAGATGGAGAAGCTTTTTCCCAATGGAACATTGTATCTTCTAAGAGAGGTTTGCCATGGGGAGGTAAGCCCTTGGGTGAAGAAAGTTTGCACAAATCTGGGCAAGAAGAAACGGATGAATGAGAAAATTGTTACTGCACTGCAAAATATAATCAAGGTATCTGAGTCTCTCTGGCTGAGTCACTCAATGCCTATAGAAAAGTGGACTGCCCCACCAGGTGCTTGGTTTCTTTTGTCAGAGGTGTCAACATTCCTTTCAAAAGCAGTAGACTGGGAGTTTCTTCGTCATCATTGGCAGCTTCTTGACAAACATGAAGTGGAGTGTGAGTTCAAAAGCCCAATTTTACACAAAAATGCATCTGAAGAGGAAGAAAGCACAGAATACAATACTGTTGCCTGGGCTAGTGATCGAGTTTTCCTCTTACAAACCATTTCTAATGTTTCTGTGGAACTGCCCCCCGAACCAGCAG
The DNA here is from genome assembly GCA_963425845.1 of Sphenostylis stenocarpa. Classification (NCBI taxonomy): domain Eukaryota; kingdom Viridiplantae; phylum Streptophyta; class Magnoliopsida; order Fabales; family Fabaceae; genus Sphenostylis; species Sphenostylis stenocarpa. Next base: position 15,743,567 of record OY731403.1, on the reverse strand, counting down.
CTGAATTGGCTCATAACTTGCTCAAACGAGTTGAAGCATTCAACATGCATTCAACAGAGGTAATCATTTCATGGTATTATTGATCGAATTCGTTACTGGCATTTAAAACTAATGCTTCTCAAAACCTCTAAAATTTTGGTATCAAATCTGTTTGTGATGCTAATTTGTTGTGGACTAGACTGGACTGAAGGTTGCCTTGAAACTAACACTTCTGCATGGTCTTAAGCTGTGTAAATATCTTACTCTCAGTTCTATTTTTATTTCCTATCTCAGTTTTACTTACACTCCTGCGCCCACAATGAATAAAACTGGACAATTTTATACAGCATCATCATTTAATTAAGAAATATTGGTTCCATGATTATCTTAGTTCTTAAGCAATCAGCCAAGCTATATAACATATATTAAATAGTATTGTCATAATAGATTTGTTATTAATAGTAAATGGAACTACTATTTTCATTAAAAAAAAGAAGCTGATAATCAAGTTAATAAATCTGGACAGAAAGATGGACAAGTTAAACTCAGGTACGGAGGCAGAACAGAATGATGATGGTCGAGGTTGACTCTATAATTATACATATAGTTAATCGATAAAAAGTATACCATATTGAACTGATTCTTTTGCTTGATAGGTTGACGCTCATTTAAAAGCACTAAAAACATTATGCAAGCGGAAAGCTTCAAATCTCGAAGAGGCGGAATCGTTAGTCTTGAAATGGATTAACCAAGTTCTCTCCATGGCTTCTGGAATAATAGAAAAATTCATTTCAGATAATTCTGACAAAAAGGCAGAAAGTAGTTTATTCACTCCACCTAGAAGTGGGACCAGGAAAGGCAGCAAATCAGTAGCAATGTCCAAGTCATTGTCTAAAGCAGTTACCGCTATTTATACAGTTGGGTCTTTAGTTATTGTTTGCCCATCTGCTGATATGAGCAATGTAGTTCCTCTATTGCATACCATCATCACTTCTGGGAGCTCTGGTCCTAAATTAAATAACCTACCCGGTCCTTCAACTTCTTTACAACGGGAAGCTCCTTCTTTTTATATTCAGGGGTGGCTAGCCATGGGTAAGCTCTGCCTTGCTGATGGGAAGTTAGCTAAGAATTATATTCCTCTGTTTGTACAGGTTGGTCCCGTAGCTTTGATGTTTATGTTATGCCCTCATGGACAGTTATATTTTTTCTTACTTTTCAAAATATATGCTGTTATAAAATACATATACCTAGGAGCTTGAAAAGACCGAATCTGCAGCTCTTCGCAACAACATTGTGGTCATGATGGCAGATTTTTGTGTTCGGTACACCGCACTGGTTGATTGGTAAGGCTCGTTTATACTAAGTGACTTTGAATTTGAAAGGGTATAATACTGTCAAGAAATAATGTAGTATTCTTTTTCATATTGCTAAACACGTAGTTAGCAGATTGTATAATACGTAGAGCAGTAATTTTTGTCTTGAACAACGGGAGAAGTCCAATATTTTAAATATTTTTATTGAACGTTAGTAAATATTCCCCTTGCTATTCTAACCTTTTTTTCATGGAAGCTATCAGTTACATAACAAAGATCACTAGGTGTCTCTTAGATCCTTGTGAACTCGTGAGAAGGCAAACGTTCATATTACTATCCAGATTGTTGCAGGTGATTTTTATGAATCAACTGCTTTTATTTCACATATTGTTTCTATTTATCCCTTTCAAAAGAGGAAGGGAGAATAATTGAATTATTTATTTGCTAAAAATATTTTTTCTTTTATCTAGAGGGACTACGTGAAATGGAGAGGAGTGCTATTTCTTCGGTTCCTTTTGTCACTTGTTGACGAATCCGAAAAGATAAGGCAGTTAGCGGATTTTCTGTTTGGAAATATTTTGAAAGGTCTGACGCTTTTCTTGATAGTTATATTTGCAGTTATATGAATTGAATATGTTTCTCATTGGGCTTTAATTGTTGTGTTTTTGTCAACAGTTAAGTCTCCTCTTTTAGCATATAATAGTTTTGTTGAGGCTGTTTTCGTACTGAACGACTGTCATGCCCATAATGGACATCGTGAGTCCCATGGGTCACGAAAGGAAAGTCAAAGTTTTTCCATCAGGTAATGGAACCCCAAGTTAGCAATTGGCAAGACAGTTATTTATTTGGGATTATATATTCATGTCAAGTCTGCTTTGTTCATTACAGGGGTACTGATGAAGAGTCAAGGAACAAAAGAATGCATATTTATGTTTCTTTACTAAAACAAATGGCTCCTGAGCATCTTCTAGCAACCTTTGCCAAGTTATGTGCGGAAATTCTAGCTGCAGCTTCTGATGGTATGCTCAATATAGAAGATGTAACTGCACAGTCTGTTCTACAGGTATTAATATGTATCAGCTATGGTCACCAGATTGTCATTAATGCTCAGCATATGTGTGCGTGTGTAAGCAATTGGTTATGCAAATATATTCCTTTACTATCGTATTTCATGTGTAGTTTATGTTCTAATTCTAACATTAATTGTGGGATCAGGATGCTTTTCAAATTCTCGGCTGTAAAGAGATACGCATTCCATCCACTCGGGCATCATCTGAGTCAGCAGATATAGAGGAAGAAGGAGGAGAAAATGGTTCTGCAGCTAGAGGAAAGGCTATAACTCAGGTAGTCAAGAAGGGCCTTATTCAAAATACAGTTCCCATCTTCATAGAATTGAAACGTCTATTGGCAACCAAGAATAGTCCCCTCATAGGTTCTCTCATGGAGTGCCTCCGTGTTATTCTAAAGGACTACAAGAATGAGATTGATGACATATTGGTTGCTGATAAGCAGCTGCAGAAAGAGCTTATTTATGATATTCAAAAATATGAAGCAGCAAAAGCTAAAGCAGCAGTTGCTGAAGCAGTGGTTGGCACCAAGCCAAAATCAGGTTCAAACCATTCACCTGATGTTTCTAAGAACCTGACCAAGACACAAGTACAAGCAGTTCGACAAAGTATGTCAAGTAACGAGCTTCCAAGTGATTCAAGAGTCGCTTCAGCAATGGCAGATGCAGCAGCTGCAGCAACAGCTCGTTCTGTGCTCAGGGAAATAAACAAGGGGACGGGTACACCACCTCTCGGTTCTTTTAGTGTTCCTAAAGTCAAGTCTTGTACTGGTATGTTCAATTCCAAAAATGTTAAGCGCATGGATGTCATAAAATCTGTAAGGAAAAGACAGTCTTTCGATTCTGATGAAGAAAACTAAAATAAACATGTATTCCGAATTTTAGCATTCCAAAGTCGCAGTTATATGTGTCATTAGAGCCTGAAAGACCGGTCTTTTCAGACAAGAATGTTAATGTAAATATGATGAGAGCTTTGTAAGAACTGATATGATAAAACTTGTAGGATTTGTTAAATGTGTTTTCAGAAAACCCAAGAAATTGTCTATTTATAATATTGAAAAGTAATCATAATTAAGAATACAAAATATTATCTGATGAGGGATATAATACTTGATTATTTGTTGTACATATTTCCTTATCTACGAAGAATAAAATCTTACACAATTATCATCATCTACTCCCATCATATTTTATCGAGTTAGTGATCACATGAATCGATTTTGATATCTGTTGAATTCTACAAAATGACTATAGATATTTACGAATGAAACTATGAAATATTTAAGTTTGTAAATTTTCTCACTTTAGTGAATGAAAACATTTAAACGACTTAATAAACTCTTAATATTTTAAGTATCACAAAATTTTAGTTCGTGAAGTTCTTTTAAGCCATATAATCTTGCAGCCATGATTAATACTTAACTTCAAAACTGGACATAACAGTTTTTTATTTCTTGTTTCTCCGTAATATTAGTTTTTCGATAATACGATCATATTATCTAGAGTGGAATTGTTCTCTACATGTGTTTGTATCCGACGAAACACTATTTAAGAGGAAAGAAAACGGGAAGATTTCAGAAGAAATATTTTGTTTCTATCAACTGATTTTCATTGATTTGCAAGGAGGGAAAGTTAGAAAACTCTTCTCATAAAGTATGAAAAGTTTTCAATTATATATATATATATATATATATACATATATATATATATTTATTTTTAAGTTCATATACTGAGTAATATTTTATCACTTCATTCATTATTAGAGCAGTATTTTAAATTTAATATACATAATTATAGTTTATTGATAGATTATATGTACTTTCTTATTTTGTTTTTCTATAATGATAATAATTAAAAAATAATATTAAAATATATAATAACAGAAAAATTATTTTATTTTTAATTTATTAGATATTTCTTTTTTTCAAGTATTTATTTAATATATTATAAACATATTTTAATTTTAATCTATATTTATTTTAATTAAATTTTATAATAATTTTTTTATTATTTATCATTCTTTTTTTATTAAATTTTTAATTAATTAAATCATTTTTATGTTTTATTATTTTTTTATATATATTTTTTCACTTTTCATTCTATCCAAATAAATTTATTTTCTATCCGTTTTCACTCCTTTTTACTTTTTCGTATTATTTTTCCATCTAAATAAAAACTAGGAATTATTCTACAACTAGTCCGATTAGACATTATAGGTGTTTGCTTTCATTAAAAAAAATTACGTTGATTTTTTTTTTAAGGCTTAGCCTGTATAAAAGTCGAGCATAATTTTGCCAATCTGTTTTATTATCAGGTCATTACAAAAACTAGTAGAATATTTATTGTTTATTGCAAATAGGATCATGAATAATTATAATTTTTATAAACATAAAATAATTAAACTGATAATATATATAAAAATAATAATATTTTATTAAAGTAAAAATAAATATATAAATAATATTTTTTAGAACATTTACTTTTTTTTCAATAAAATATTACTTCAAATAAAGGAATTTTTTTTCTATGTACTAGTTAATTTTTTACTTTCCATTTTTCTTATAAATAAATAGTTATTAATTTCGAATGTGATATTTGATGTAGTGATGATAAGGTAATTAAGTTTATCTACTATCAAAATAATAATACCTCACCACAAAATTAAAGTTTAATCAAATAAAATTTATTCTAAAAATAAAAAAGAAGCTATCAATCTCTAGAAAGAACAACGAGAAGTGTGTTAACAAAATATAAAACAATATACATATCAACTTGTTCTAATACAATAGGTCTAAAACTAAAAAGAGTCACTAGGATTAAAATTAAACATATCAATATAGGTTTAGATACTTAAAAACATAATTTTTTCTTATAAATGATTTTTACTTGTCAATTTATTTAATCTGTTTACTAAATTATGAATTCACACTAATTTAAAAAAAATATATAGAATTATATAATATATATTATAATTTAAATTATAACAATTAAATAATTAAATTAAAATTATTAATTATAATTAATTATTTTTATATATAAATATAATATTTTTTTAATTTTTTAATAAAAATATTAATTAGTAAATAAAAAATTAAAATTTATTTATATAATTAAAAAAATATTTAAAAAATATACAAAATATTTTATATAAAAAATAATTATAGATGAACTGGTTCAATAAAACTAGCTAGAAACAAGACTGGCTGAGGCATGGTATGACCCCTTGTTATCTAATTAAATCATTCTTACACATATAATTAAATTAGGAGACTTTTTTTACAAAAATATTATTATTATTATTATTATTATTATATATATATATATATATATATATATATATATATATAAATAGAACCTCTGATGAAATTATTTATTTAAATGAACCTCTCATAAAATTATATACTTAACTAAACCTTTTTTACTATTGTACTTAGAATTAGGTTTCAGTAAACCGAATTCTAATTTAAAACTTATAATTTTTTTTAAATAAAAAAATTATATAAAATATATAATTAAAAATAATAAAAATAATATTAAAAATAAAATTTTAATTTAAAATTTAAATAATATTTATATAAAAATAATATATTATTTAAATATATATTAAATTATTTAAATAATTATTAAAAATATTAAATAATAATTTTGTATTATATTTTATATATATATATATATATTTTTTTTTTTGAATAGGAAATTTAAAATTTATATATTTTTTTATTATATGAATTATTTAAGTTATAATTTTAGAATAAAATAGAATAAATAAAAATTTAATTTAGGTAATATATTAAAAAATTAAATATTATATTATAAAAGTTTATGTAATAGTTTTTATTTGATAAATTATAAATATTATATTAAAAAATTCATGCTAAAATTATTTTTTTAAATAATAAAGTAAAAATATTATTTAATTAGTTAAAAATTATTATTATTAATATAAAATAAACTTAAAAATAAAAAATAATAAAAATTGATGAGAATTTAATGTATAATATTAAAAATAACATAATCATTGATAATAAAAATTGAAAAATAAAATTATTAACAATAATGTTAAGAAAATTTTAATCTCAAAAGTGGTATCCAGGTCTACTGACGAAGACGGCGTCTATTACGTTTTGGATTTGGTTGGTGTAGTTATTCTTGAATTTCAGTGAGAAATTTTTAGAGGGTTTTCTTCTTCATTAACCTCTATTATTTTCAATCTATAAAAATCTTTTTACCTTTATTATTTTTCTTTAATATCATGTTCTATCATTTTTATTTTGCTACTAATAACTTATTTTTAATTTTACTTTTAATATTTTATATATTAAATTTATCAATATTTTTCTAAAATTATAACTTAAATAATTCATATAATAAAAAAATATATAAATTTTAAATTTCCTATTAAAAAAAAATATATATATATATATATATATATATATATAAATATATATAAATATAATAAAAATTATTATTTAATATTTTTAATAATTATTTAAATATATTTACATAATTTAATATATATTTAAATAATATATTATTTTTATTATTTTTTATATAAATATTATTTAAATTTTGAAATTAAAATTTTATTTTTATATTATTTTTATTATTTTTAATTATATATTTTATTTAATTTTTTATTTAAAAAATGTGGTAAGTTTAAAGTTAGAATTCGATTTACGAGAAACTTAATTCTAAGTATAACTATAAAAAAAATTCAATTAAAAAAATAGTTTTACGAGGTTAAGTTAAGTAAATAATTTTATCAACATATTATATTATATATATATATATATATATATATATATATATATATAATATAATAATATTATTTTATTAAAAAAAAAGTATAAATTAGGATGAGTTTACTCTTCTTTTACTTTTTTTTTTTTTTTAATTTGGCCAATTCACTTGAACAAGAAGAAAGAAAACCTGAAAGAATTAATGCTCCAATGAGAGAATAATAATGACTTAGCAGTTTGAACCCGAGAGAGTTCATAGACAAAAAGCTTTGGAATAAGATAGGTCCTCCCTCCATTTCCCTGTCGTATTTATCATTGCTCAGTAAACAACACCCGTGGCTTCTTTCTCCCTTCTTCCAGCCCCTAATTTCATTCAATCCCTAAAAGAAATTCATACTCATATGTACCAATTCATCGCAACAACATTTAATTCCCATCTTCCTTGTGTTTTTTGTTACAAGTAGGTTTTGCGCAACCAATTTCATTCACCATGTGCCACTGCTCCACTCAAACTCCGCTTTAGTAAGGGAAGTAGCTGTTTCCGCCATGGAAGGTAACAAGGACGAAGCACTGCGCTGCGTTCGAATTGCCGAGGAGGCAATTGCGTCGGGGAACAAAGACCGCGCCCTCAAATTTCTCAAAATCGCTCAGCGCCTCAACAGCGATTTGCCGATTCAATCAATGCTCCACAGATGCGAGAGCCTCGATTCTCACTCCCCCTCCGCCGTTCCCGTGGCGGCCACCGGTCCTTCTCCGCGCCGCGAAGGTTTGAACGGGGAGAGGAGTCACGCGAATTACACGGTGGAGAACGTTCAGTTGATTAGGGAAATCAAAGGAAAGAGCGACTACTACGCGATTCTTGGATTGGAGAAGAGTTGCTCCGTCGAGGAGATTAGGAAAGCGTATCGGAAGCTCTCGCTCAAGGTTCATCCCGATAAGAACAAAGCGCCAGGCTCCGAAGACGCTTTCAAGAAGGTCTCGATGGCTTTCAAGTGTTTGAGCGACGACGGTTCTAGAAGGATGTACGACCAGACCGGAAGCGTCGACGATTGTGACCACAGAGAGGTGAACACTTTCCGACGGAGGAGAAGAAGGACGACGGCGGGAACCACGGCGCGCGATTTCTTCGAAGACGAGTTCGATCCCGACGAGATATTTAGGACGTTCTTCGGACACTCTGATGTGTTTGGGAGGAACCACGTTTTTAGGACCCGCGGCATGGGCAATCACCACAGGCCTGAGGTTAATGCTGGATCGGGAGGGAGGCATCACAATGTTATGCTTCTGATTCAGCTTTTGCCGTTTTTGATCATTGTGCTGCTCGCGTACTTGCCGTTTTCTGAGCCTGAATATTCCTTGCACAAGCACTACAGCTACCAGATTCAGAAAACAACTGAGCTGCATGGGGTGAAGTTCTTCGTGAAATCGCCAGCGTTTGATGCAAATTATCCGGTGGGGAGTGATGCTCGTGTGGCAGTTGAGGAGAGTGTGATAAAGGATTACAGGAGTATGCTTCGGAGGTACTGTCAAATGGAGATGCAGAGACGGAGTTGGAATAGGAATTTGCCTACTCCTCACTGTGATAAGCTGCAGAAATTCTCAGTCACGGCATGAAGGTAACTTTTGGTCTATTCACTCTGTTTCAGTTGAGGAAGTGGTTGAATTAGGTTAGTTTTTTAGTGGACTAATGCGTTTGGTTATCACTGTTTTTTGTTGGATTACGATTGCTTGAACAAAAAAGCAGTTTGGATACATTCATTCTCATGGTATTTTACTGGTTAAAAGATTATTTGGAACTGTGAGAGAAGTTTCTAAGGATGAGATAAGAGAAATAGGTGTATTGCTTGCTGTCCAGGGTTCCTAGCTTTATTTTGCCCTGATTTCTGTGGTGTGGTGAACTTTGTTGCTTGTTGATATTGGTATTTTATTTCTCTGTGTTAGATATTGTTTATATATTATTTGATATTGTTAAGATATTGTTAGATATTGGTAACCACAATATCAAACAATATCTTCTGTTTATTCTGTTACTTTCAGTTACTCTTTTAGTTGTATTTCTCTACTATAAATAGACCACCCTATGTGTGATTTATACACAAGGGAAATTAATTCCAAACTATATTTTCTTTATATTCAACATGGTATCTAGAGCTTAAGGTTATCTTGAATTTTTTTTCCGCCTTTTGTCCACTGTTGGAGCCGCCCCACCGCTGCTAGAGCCGCCCCACCGCTGCTGGTAAACTGATCCTCCACATCAGAAAAGAATTATCTTTGTCATTGAATTTTATTTGGTAGTGTGAAAGTGCATGTTTAGGAAAGTTCTGGCAAGGAAAGACTTGGTATTTAAGTGTGTCCATTAGTGACCCACCTCTCTTTCCTGGGAACTTACCTAGTGTACTAGTTCACGTTACTGTCACCGCTGCCGCTGGAGCAGTCACTGGGTCCGCCGCTGTCGGAGAATTCGCCGGAGTTTCATTTTTTTTTACCGGTGACATATGATTTTGCTTGTCTCGGTCAGGGTTTGTTCTCCCGCTCTTCATGACTTCTTCCACTATTTCCAATTTTGTTAACGATTCTTTTGTGTTGACATCCCATCGTGATGACCGGGCTCGCCCTCGCAAACAGGAAAAACGGCGTCCTAAGTGTGAACATTGTGGCAAGCTAGGTCACAAGATTAACAAGTGTTATACATTACATGGTCGTTCTCCTCTTTATACTCGTAGGGGATCTTCCTTCTTCGTTGCATCCGACATGTCCGCTATGTTCAACAAATTTCTCGAATGGTATAAGGATCAACAAGTCTTCTAGTTCCACTATATCTCGTCACACATACAAATACATATTTTGCTGGTCTGACCCAATCATTTTCTCCTGGTCCTTGGGTTTTTGATTCAGGAGCCACTGATCATATTACTGGTAACAAATCTTTGTTCTCCTCTTTATCCTCTCCTAATCATTTACCTTCTGTTACACTGGCTGATGGCTCTAGAGTATCATCTCATGGTGTTGGAACGGTTAAACTCTTTCCTTCTTTAACCATTGATAATGTTCTTTATGTCCCTGGGTCTCCTTTTAACCTGTTGTCCATCAGTCGTCTAACTCGTTCTCTTGATTGAGTTGTCTCTTTATTTTAAAAGTCAAACTTCACCTCTGTCTCCATCCAATCTTGTCAACACTCCTAATACATTTAATGTTCCTGTTGTTTGTGACCCTCTAATTGTGTCTTCTTCACCATTAGTTTCTGCTCCGCAGTTAGCTTCTTCTCCACTGCCTCTTCAGATTTATAGTTCTCGAAACCAATCACAACCACCACCATGTGACTCTACTCAAGTGCCAACTACTCTGTCTCCTCCGGATCTGACACATGAGTCCGACCTTCCCATTGCCCTCCGAAAAGGTATTCGTTCTACACGTAATCCCTCTCCCCATTATATTGCTTTGAGTTATCATCGATTGTCATTACCTTTTTATACATGTCTTTCCTCTATTTCTTCCGTGACCATTCCAAAAGCGTCTCGTGAAGCTTTAGCCCATCCTGGTTGGCGTCAGGCCATGTTAGATGAACTAAGTGCTCTTCATAATAGTGGAACTTGGGAATTGGTCCCGTTACCGTCTGGGAAATCTGTTGTTGGTTGCGGGTGGGTGTTTGCTATCAAAGTTGGACTCGATGGTACTATTGATCGCCTCAAAGCTCGTTTGGTGGCCAAAGGTTATACTCAAATTTTTGGGTTGGATTATGGAGATACCTTTTCCCCTGTGGCAAAGATGGCTTCGTTCGTTTATTTATCGCCATGATCGCTCTTCAACAATGGCCTCTTTATCAACTGGATGTTAAAAATGCTTTCCTCAATGGTGATTTGCAAGAAGAAATATATATGGAGCAACCTCCTGGGTTTGTTGCTCGGGGGAGTCTTCCGGGATGGTATGTCGTCTTCGCAAATCCCTATATGGCCTAAAACAGTCTCCTAGGGCTTGGTTTGGAAAGTTTAGCAAGGTTGTTCAACAATTTGGTATGACTCGGTGTGAATCGGATCATTCTGTCTTTTATCGACACTCGAGTGTTGGATGTGTTTACTTGATAGTATATGTTGATGATATTGTTCTTACAGGTAGTGACAACCATGGCATCTCTCGGTTGAAACAACATCTTTGTCACCATTTTCGAGACCAAAGATCTTGGCAAACTTAGATATTTCTTGGGTATTGAGGTAGCACAGATCCAATGATGGTATTGTTATATCTCGGAGGAAGTATGCCATAGATATTTTGGAAGAAACTGGGTTGATGAGTTCAAAGTCCGTTGATACACCCATGGATCCCAATACTAAACTTCTACCAAATCGGGGGAGCCTATATCCGATCCTGAGCGAGTATAGAAGATTGGTTGGAAAATTGAATTATCTTACGAGTTACTCGTCCCGACATTTCCTTTGCGATCGGTGTGGTAAGTCAATTTCTTAATTCACCATGTGAAGATCATTGGAATGCGAGTCATTCGTATCTTGAAGTATATTAAAGGATCTCCTGGAAAAGGATTGTTATATGCTTCTAATAACCATACAAGAGTTGTTTGCTACTCGAGATGTCGATTAGGCGGGATCTCCTTCGGATAGAAGATCTACATCCGGATATTGTGTCTCCATTGGTGGTAACTTGATTTCATGGAAAAGTAAGAAACAAAGTGTTGTGGCAAGATCCGGTGCGGAAGCAGAATATAGAGCTATGGCCTCGGCTTCCTGTGAACTTGTTTGGCTCAAGCAATTGCTTAGAGAGTTACAATTTGGAGATGTCACTCAAATGACACTTGTGTGTGACAATCAGGCTGCTCTTCATATTAGTTCTAATCCTGTCTTTCATGAGAGGACCAAACACATTGAGATTGACTGTCATTTTATTCGAGAAAAGATTATGTCTGGAGATATCAAGACTGAGTTTGTTAACTCAAGTGATCAGTTAGCAGATATTTTTACTAAATCTTTACGGGGTCCTAGAATTGATTATATTTGTAACAAGCTTGGCACATACGATTTGTATGCTCCAGCTTGAGGGGGAGTGTTAGATATTGTTTATATATTATTTGATATTGTTAAGATATTGTTAGATATTGGTAACCACAATATCAAACAATATCTTCTGTTTATTCTGTTACTTTCAGTTACTCTTTTAGTTGTATTTCTCTACTATAAATAGACCACCCTATGTGTGATTTATACACAAGGGAAATTAATTCCAAACTATATTTTCTTTATATTCAACACTCTGATTATTTAAAACTCTAATTAGGTTATATGTTACAGAAGTGGTAATCAAATAAAGCTTTAAATGAGGTGCATCGTTTAAATGAGGTTCTCATGTATGCCTGCAACTATAGTATTGGTTTAGTTTGCTTATTTAACAAATTAGTTAACAAGAGTAATGCGTGCTCCTCTACCTTGCTTTCTGTTAAAGTACTGAAAACTGTTTAAATCTGTTTTCAATGGGAAGAAAAATTGAGAGGAAAGAAATGGAAAGGAATAAGGAAGCGAAGGAAAGACATATTAAAGTAATAAAAAAAGACTATTTCACCTTTTTTAGCCAAGGTCGAGTTAGAAATGCCTTGTAACCAAAACAAAGAAAGTATATTCGGGCATGCTGAGCAGCAACAAGAAATCCCTGTACAGTTTTACCACCAAAGAGAGGCGGACTACATCTTCCAGAAATTAAGCCCAGAAAGCAATGCATAGTTGCATACACTGGAAGAAAACATGAAATCCCTGCACATATTCAACCCAGTTAATCTTGGATTATTTTTGAGGACCAAGAGTATCTATGGCTGATGAGTATTTTAGAGACCAAGTTGGGAGCCACATATGACAGAGCCAACAATCCTTCAAAAGCAAGATGGGTGAATCAGAAGCAACAAACACATAATTTTCAATCAGCGCATGCATGAATTTGAGACCGGTATAAAATTATCACTCAAAACTCAAAATTGTCCAAATAAAAAATAGTGGACACCCAAAGCAACTTAGAATAAACGGTGAGCATTTCCAAGCCGTTTGTGCAAGAGCTCAACCTGAGTTATCAATCAAAGTCCAAAATTCTCTGTTCAACATAAAAAAAAAATTATTTATTAATAAAGCTGACACCATAGGAAACAAAAAGTGAACCTTCATACAAAAATTCAACGTGGGTATAAATCAAAATCCATAATTTACCACATTAAACAACTACGAGCGCCTGGTCTGACTACTTTAGTTTCCAGTTTCAACTACTCCTGTATCCTTGGAACTCCTTGACTGTGTCTACACGATGATTCCCTTGTTTGACTTTGTTTCTCCTCTTGTTGGCCTTGTTCCTATGCAAGATATTCTCTGCTCATCTTTTTTTGGCTCATTTTTTCCCTTTCGCTATTATAGGCCTATAGTAAGGCTGTTTTGTTTCATACTTATTCATCAGTCAATTTGTTTACCTCATGGCCTTGTTTGTTTCTTGTGTTCTCTTCCTAGCCAGAAACTGTCATCAAGTTAAGCCTGATATGGGCTTTTATCTTTCTAGATGTCTACTCATATGGCCAAGTATCATTTCAGCCATCTATTTCTCTTTTGGTTGTGTGCATCATTGTTGCCATAATTTTTTCTCATCCTGTACTAGTATTGCGTAAACTTCTCTATTTTGCTTTCTCTTTGATTATTGCATCCTTCACATTAAAATATTTTCCAGTTACAAGCTTTGAGAGTAGTGGGTTTAAGTGTAGTCTTTGAGGGGCAATGCTAGATTATTTGGACTGTTTTTTTAGGAGTAGTATGATCTAAATGGTCTTTTGCTTATTTTTTTTCCCTTGTTGTGTTAAACTAGTATCTAGTTTGATAATATAAATAGATATTAGGGGTTGAATCTATTGCACAATTTCTCTCAAAAAGCTTTTGGTTACACTTCACTTCTGTTCATTGCTATTTAGTAATGCTTTATTTGGTGACAAGTATAAGTAAAGAGAAAGGAAGGGTTTAAGTGGAGACTAAATAAAAAAAGAAGAATAGTTGTGACTCTTCCTTCAGGTTTGATTAGTTGGTGTACAAACTAAAAGTAGTTCACACATTATTTATTCATTATACTAACAAAAATGAAAAATAATTGATGTTTCTTAGCAACTTGGTTCTTTTGTTAGTATGTTGATATATGTTTAAATAGTACTGATATTTATGTTAAGTTTGATCACGATAAAGTGTAAAGTCAGAATGAGAAAGTAGCTGCTACAAGATGATAAAACCCTTCTGTCCAGTCCATCCGTGGCATGATGCTTTGAAATGTTTGGGTCCAATAGAAGTGAGATTGTTCCATTTCCACTTTTAATTCATTGGTTGCATTTCTTACCTTCTCCCTTAATCTCTGACATCAAGCATTGTGTTAACCACAACTCTTTTTCCTGTTTCGGGAAGTTGTAGGATCCCTAGTTTGCCCTTACCAATTGAACATTTTATAGTTCTTATTTTCTCCGTGGATATGTTGAGTTGTCAATTATCATTCCAATTCTTATTTGTCACTGACATGTGCTTTTTATAATTATACTGTTTATTGTTCCTTGAGAAGCCATTCCAATTGCAAATTCTCATCCAAGCCCCTTTCAACAAAAGTAATAAGAATGAATTAAAATCCTCAAATCTTATTAGAGATTTAAAGAAGAGTATATGATGCATACTTCAGAATTGCTGGATTTCCTTTAGCAGTTTTTGCTGTACTTTTCTCAGTTCTTTAAAGTGGCTGCGAGGATAATTCTTCATGGATAAAGGAATTATTGTATCAGTTGCTGAGTTTTTGTTCACATTTTATTTTTCAGGATGTCTAATATATCCGTGGGAGTGGCTCTTATTACAGGCTGTATGCGAACTGAATAGCTGCCAGTCTATTACTGTACACTTCTTCCTGTGAGAGTCTCTGATGAATATGCTTAAACATGCGTTTATTAGTGTTTGAGGGATATATGGATGAGATTATCTATTATGCTATAGCGATTATTAATGATGCAGAACATGGCAGCAAATATTTATACTAGTCAAAGCCAATAGCGTCAGCAGCATTCGTCATTTGCATACAAGCCCATGATCCGAGTTATCTTAGTTACTTAAGGGTAAGAGGTTATATATAGTTGGTATAGGCATATGTGAGAAAGGAATGCAACCTATTGCTTCATTAAAGTGAATTACTATTACGTCAGTTGAGGAAGCCTTGAAAGCATCTTGAATTTGATTTTGACTGGTTTGTGAATTTTCCTTTCCTGTCTGGTAAAGTATTCATTTTGTGAGTTGCATCTCCAAAATGTTGGACTCTGGTAACACCATTCTACTGTCAAAAATTGTCAAAATAATAATTTAACGTCTCTTGCTTACTCGTACAGTTTAAATTATGCGCAGTTCCCCTTTCCGGATCTCTTTTCAATGTATGGAACTTTCAATGATTGGAATGTGAAAAATAGGATGCCTTTTGATTTTATTCCCAATTTGAATTATGGAACGTAGTTGGACTGAAATTCATATTTACCTTGTTCCTGATTACCATATATTTTTACGTAGCATACTCTTCCGACTGTAGTGGCTCATTAATTGGAAGAATATTCTCTAAAATAGGATTCACACATTGCAGTTTTTTACTGTTTCAAGATTTTGTTTTCCGGTCACTTGAAAGGTCAAAATGTTATTTTTAACTTGTGTTCCTTGATGCTTGGTTGCTGATGGTTCTAGTTGACTTCACACTCGTGTTTTCGTTCTGGTCTTGTACTGCTTCTTAACGTTAAATGGTTCCGAGGAAAGGCTTCGGCCAGATATGGGAAGGGAAGGTTAGACTGGTCAACGTAAAGCACCTTAGACAAGTTTACCCAAACATCAAGTTTAGTAATTTAAGATTTCATATAATTTGTTGAAATTTTTTTTAACAAATATTTCTCTAATGTTTGAAATGAAAACAAAAATGAAATTCACTTGGCTGATGAATATAAGACCATATAAGATGGAAATTTAATGTGACTATGCTTGTTTTTCTGTGTACATCAGCGCATAGGTATTGTTTGGAGCTTAAATGTTATAGCCTCTAGGTAATAGAATAGACTAGTAGCATTTTCTTTTTGTGTGGGACTGTGGCTTTTGTACTGCGTCTTTTGTGGATCTTCTGCGTGAAGAAGATTCTCTTTGCCCCCTTTTGGTGATGTTTATGCCTAACTCTTGATTTGAGAGATGAATAGAGAACATAAGAATACATTAGAATTTGGTGGACATTAATCTATCTCCAATGCAACTATTAGTCAAGTGTCCTTTAAGATCAGAGACGAAACAGATTCAATTTTTGGGTGGTAAAGGGGACTGACAAAATGTTTGTCTGACTAGAATGAGAGAAAGAATAATGAACAAAGGAATAATAAATTTGAAAAAAATTAACCATCGACATTATTTTCTTTGTTACTTGGGCCAAGCTTTGGCACGAAGATAAGGATGATAACTGCATGACATGAGATGCCCCCAAGTCTCCCCAAGTTTCGACATCTTCAACTTGAAAAGTGTTTTATTTTAGGGAGTATTTCAGAAAATAATTTAATTAGAATTTAATCAAGTTTTAGTTTAGGGAGTATTTGGGGGAAATAATTTGATTAAAATGTATCGGAAGTGTAATTATTTGTAATATTTACACCTATTTTTATAATGTAATGATATTATATACGTTAAAGTTCTTAATTATTGTAATGGTTGTTTTAAGTTTGGGACAATGTCTAACTAATTTACATGCAAGAATCTTTATAACAATTGTATGAGAATTAAGATTTTAAGGCTTTTATGAACTTGTTAGTTAGTGAATGTTATGGTGAACATTGTATCATAAACTCTTTTTTGTGAGCTAAAAGGTAAATAGATATGATGCTTTTTCATCTAATAACAGTTCTTTGTTTCATTTTGTAAATAAACGAGGGGGTCCACTGCATAGGGAAGGCAGAAAGCAAAGAAAAACATGATAAAAAGCATAAAAAGACGGAAAAAGTTAGAGAAAGGCATGGCCACGATGCCGCCACCCACACGAGATCTGAGGTTCAACCCGATCTTTGCACCCTCTCTCTGTACTTCACTTTTTTATTTCCCTCTCAACTCCTGCCATCAATATTCACTTACATGCCAATGCAATTACTTTCTTTATTTAAATCAAAATTATTAGCGTTTCTTTGTTTCCTAAAACAACTTAAAAATAAATATATAATAAAAAAATCTTTCTTAAAATAAAAAAGTGATAAAAAATCTTGAATCATAGAGTTTGATAAAATTCCACGTAAATTAAAATTATAACAATATTATAATATTTTTAATTTTTAAATAAAAATAAAGTACAGATAAAAATAAAAACAATAAAAAACGACTCAATATTAATTTATTCTTTATATGTTTTTTATAAATTATTTTGAAAAAGTTATCCTAAATATATATTTAGATTTTATTTATGCTGTGTGTGGAATAAATGAACTTGTCTTACATTGCATGTGCTTAGAAGTAGGAGAAGAATCTGAAGAAATTAATTAGGTGGACAAAAAAATGGGGCTACGAGGAAGTTTCAATCAATTCTGTCCTGTGGCATTAATTTTCTCAACATGTGTGTTGGGGGTAAGAGTTTTATTACAACCATGTTCATTATTTTTTTCAAATATTTCTGTTTATATTTCAAGTTAATGTAATGTTTGACTTTAGGTTCCTAACAATTTGTTCCTTCCTACTTTCATTTATTTTTCTGAGTTTTAGTTTTTTTTTTCTCAAAAGAATTCATGTGTTAGAATTTTAAAGTAAATTAATTTATTTTTATCAATTATTCTGTAATCATAGTTAAAATATCTTTCTCAATTTTTTTAAATTCTGTCTATTTCTTTTTATGTACTATCTGTTAGGATTTTATTATAGAAATTTTAAAAATACAAACTACTCTCTTCAATAATAGTTGGTGATGTTTAATAGATAACATAATTTTCTATTTCCTTATTACTTAGAGTTATCAAGTGGTATTATTGTTTCACACCGGGATATTATAATTTATAATTTTTATATATATTTATAATTTTTATATATATTTATAATTTTAATTTCTTTAAATTTAATAATCATTAATTTTTTATGTATTTATAATTTTATTATTTATTTATTAATAATATATTATTTAATTTATTGATGTTGATCAATAATCGTATTGAAAACATCAAATGGAATTATTGTTAGGATCGAGTGCTTACCACTAGGCCAAAAGTTATAGCCATTAGTCGAAGCAACTCTTTTTACTTTAACGACTCAAGCGCATGCGATTCAATCGTGACTCGGCCCACCTGACCTTCGTCACAGGACAATTGATGCTACCTGCAACAATCTCCCCTCAGCAATTGTCCTACAAGGTATCCCACTCTTGGATTGTGACTTGGCCCACCCGGCTCTGCCACGGGACAATTGTGCAACCTGCAACAATCTCCCCCTCAACAATTGCCCACCAGGAATCGAACTCGTGACCTTGGCTCTGATACCAATTGTTAGGTTAAACTCTAATTGAATATGATCTTCGTTCTAACGATCAAACACATGTATAATCCCATACTGTAGACATGTTATAAACTAAAATGCGAAAGCGTACCTGATTTGACCATAATGACGATATCCTTTGTAGAGCACCTTTGATTTGATCTTATGGTCTTCCACCTGAAGAGCACCTGTATTTTCCCTCTTGATTTTCTCTCTTGATGGGGATAGAGAGAAAGGAACG
Organism: Sphenostylis stenocarpa; assembly: GCA_963425845.1. Lineage (NCBI taxonomy): Eukaryota > Viridiplantae > Streptophyta > Magnoliopsida > Fabales > Fabaceae > Sphenostylis > Sphenostylis stenocarpa. Next base: position 15,724,722 of record OY731403.1, on the reverse strand, counting down.
GGACTGTAACTACGTTCTGTGTGTGTGCTCCCAGAAGGGGACCATGACCCCTTAAATAACCAAAATTAGGTTAATTACTTAAATTTTAGTATTTCCAATTTGGCCCCTCATCAAATTAGAAATTACTCTATGGTCTCTACACAATTTTATTTTCATGACATATGCCTTTAGCCAAAACTTTAATTTATTCAGATCACTTTATTATTTGGCTTAATAAATAATGACCACTAACACATTTAAATATGTATCATATATATACGTGACCCAAATTTTTCCAACAATCTCCCACTGGTCACAAATATATATGTCCTTACAACCTTACAAATGTGTTAGACTTTATGAGCTCAAAATTGTCATTATATTCCTTTAGCATATTCCAAAAGTCCTGTCCATTAATCATATCAGGATATAGAACCAAACCAGCTTTTCATTGCATCATCGCAACTAAAACCAACAAGATTACTCATCCTGACATAACCAAATGACATGGATTCATCATGAAATGTGTAGCATGAAAAAATACGTGAAGGTGATCTGTACACGTCTATTTTCAACTGGTCCAAACTTTAACTTATCGAGATCGATATAATAACCTTAATGTACAAAGTGTAATGAATGAACAAAAAAAAACCCGCATATCTATAGATAACCAAATATGTCCAAAAATTCAATGTATACATATATAAAATTAAACATAGAACATAAAATATATGAAAATGACTAACTCCCACTAAACCACAAATTCCTCAAACTGTAAAACACCCATGTGAGCAACATGCTCATGAAAGACCTTGGGCGGAAGTCCTTTAGTTAGAGGATCTGCTATCATGGAGTTTGTCCCTAAATGTTCTATGGAAATCTGTCCACTTTGTACTCTTTCCTTAACAACTAGAAACTTAATGTCGATGTGCTTTGACTTAGTCGAACTTCTGTTGTTGTTGGAATACAATACAGCTGATTTGTTGTCACAATATAACTTAAGTGGTCTTTCAATGCCTTTCACAATTTTCAGCCCTGTGACAAAATTTCTCAGCCATATTCCATGATTCGACGCCTCATAGCATGCTACAAATTCTGCTGCCATAGTGGATGAAGCTGTAAGGGTTTGCTTGACACTGCGCCAAGAAATCGCACCACCTGCTAACATGAAAATGTAACCTGAAGTGGATTTCAAACTATCTTGACATCCTGCAAAGTCCGAGTCAGAAAACCCAGCGATCTCCAACTGGTCTAACCTCCTGTATGTGAGCATGTAATCTTTTGTTCTCTTTAAATATCTCATGACCCTTTTTGCTGCTTTCCAATGGTCCATTCCTGGATTGCTTAAATATCTGCCTAGAACCCCAACTATGTATGCTATGTCTGGACGCGTACATACTTGGGCATACATTAAACTCCCTACAGCTGATGCATAGGGAATCTTTTCCATTTCCTCAATTTCCAAATTTCCCTTTGGGCACTGATTGAGACTAAACTTGTCTCCCTTAGCAACTGGAGTATCCCCGGATTTACATTCATACATGCCAAACCTTTTAAGAATTGTTTCGATATAGCTCCTTTGTGATAATCCCAAAATACCCCGACATCGATCTCGGTGTATCTGAATTCCTAATACAAAAGACGCATTACCAAGATCTTTCATTTCAAAATTCTTTGATAAAAATTTCTTGGTTTCGTGCAATATGCCTATATCATTAGTGGCAAGTAGAATGTCATCAACATACAAGATCAGGAAAATATACTTACTCCCCTTAAACTTGTGATATACACAATCATCAACAATATTCATCTCAAAGCCAAATGAGAGAATTACTTGATGAAATTTATAGTACCATTGACGAGATGCTTGTTTTAGTCCATAAATGGATTTTGTCAGTTTGCAAACCATACTCTTTGAATCTCCTTGCACAAAATTTTCTGGTTGCACCATATAAATCGTCTCATCAATGTTGCCATTAAGAAACGCCGTCTTGACATCCATTTGATGAAGCTCTAAATCATAATGTGCTACAAGAGCCATGATTGTCCTAAAAGAGTCTTTCGATGAAACTGGAGAGAAAGTCTCTTTAAAATCAATCCCTTCCTTTTGGGTATAGCCCTTAGCTACTAGACGAGCCTTATACCTTTCCACATTACCTTTAGAATCCCGTTTGGTCTTAAATATCCACTTGCAACCAATGGGTCTCATACCTTCTGGTAATGGGACAAGTTCCCAAACCTTATTGTCTTGCATGGACTTATACTCCTCCTTCATTGCTTCGATCCACTTTTCAGAGTTAGAACCTTGCATGACTTGACGGAAGTTAACTGGGTCATCTTCCATCATACCATTGTTTTCTTCATGTTCCTGAAGAAATACCATGTAATCATCCGAAATAGCACTTCTTCTTTCTCTAGTGGATCTCCGCAAAGTTATTGGCTCATGATGCACAGGTTCTTGAGGATCTTGAGTTTGTTCTTCATGAACAACCAAATCATCTTGAGTAAGGGGTTCATTAACAATGCCTTGTGGAGGTTCCGAACTTACTTTATCAAAAGTAACTGTTTGAATCGGTTCTGGAATTGTTACCGATTCTTCCTCAAAGACAAAGTTCCTGATTTTATTCTTCCCCCCAAACTCAATATCCTCAAAAAACGTAGCAGTTCCCGTCTCAAAAATTGTCTTTAATGTGGGATCATAAAATTTATATCCCCTGGATCTTTCAGCATAACCAATAAAATAACTACTTACTGTTCGGGAGTCCAATTTCTTTTCATTTGGCTTATAAGGCCTTGCCTCAGCTGGACATCCCCACACATGGAAATGCTTCAGACTAGGTTGTCGCCCGGTCCAAAGCTCATAAGGTGTTTTGGTCGTTGCTTTAGTTGGTACTTTGTTCAGAATATAAGCTGCTAGTCTTTAGTGCCTCTCCCAGAGTGACTCCGGTAAGGTGGAATGACAAATCATACTCCCGACCATATCTTTAAGAGTTCGATTTCGTCTTTCAGCTACACCATTCATGCTAGGTGATCCCGGCATGGTATACTGTGGGACAATTCCACACTCCTCTAGGTACCTGGCAAAAGGTCCTGGACGCTGTTCACCTGACCCGTCAAATCTGCCATAGTACTCACCACCACGATCAGATCTGACAGACTTAATTCTTTTATTGAGTTGATTTTCAACTTCAGCTTTAAATGTTTTGAACACGTCTAGAGATTGTGACTTTTCATGTATAAGGAATAAGTATGCATATCGTGAGTAATCGTCTATGAATGATATAAAGTATTGTTGACCATTCCACGAAGGTGTAGGAAATGGCCCACAAATGTCCGTATGTATCAACTCTAAGACGTCTGTAGCTCTATATGCACCTAATCTCTTCGCTTTGGTCTGTTTGCCCTTAATGCATTCAACACAAACATCAAAGTTTGTGAAGTCAATTGACTCTAAGATTCCAGTTGACACAAGTCGTTCAATTCTATTTTTAGAGATGTGACCTAAGCGCCTGTGCCATAATGCTCCTGAGTGAGTATCATCAATTTTACGTTTAGTACCCAGTGATTACTGTATTAAGGGTTTCATTATAGGTGGTCACGATATCAAGTAAATATAGATTATCATAAGGCAAAAGTGAACCGAGTTCAATAATATCCGAATTAAAAGACAAACTGAACTTATTGTTTCCAAATGAACACAAATAACCTAATTTGTCCAGATAAGAAAGCTGAAACCAAATTCCGTCTAAATGACGGCACAACAAAAGTGTCTTTCAAATCCAAATAAAAACCAGTACTCAATAACAATTTAAAATGCCCTATGGCTTCCACCTCTACCGATTTGCCATCTCCAACATATATCCATCTTTCAGAATCAATTGGCTTCCGGTAGCTTAGGCAACCCTTTATAGAAACACTGATGTTAGTAGTTGCACCTGAGTCTAACCACCAAGTGTTAGTAGGTACTGATGCTAAATTGACTTCAGAACAGACCAAAGTAGGAAACATACTTTTGAGGATCGGAACACCATTTAAATTGGCAGACACAAAAGCAATTGTAGCTGAATTAGAATAAAAGAAATAAACTAATTATGCTCACATTATAAAAAAATAAATAAATAAATATATTCAAATAAAATATATATTCAAATAATGGTTTAACCCATCTCAAGACACCCAATGCACCATCAATATCAAGTCTTTGGACAGTAATATTAACTGCTAGAGGTATCTTGTTGTAATAATCAAACATTGACAATAAAGCACGTCCAACAATAAACCAGTCTTTGGATTGATTTATCATCGACAAAGCTAATCTTTATAATTATCACATGTTTATCATTACAAGTGTATATGCAATTCGGCCAAATATTAATCTTCCTTTGGGCCGACTAATACTCGCATGAATATACACAAACACTAACATTTAATATTTTTCACGAACTACTCAATTCAAGAGATGTTACTTTGGTAACTTCTTGACTCAATTTGCTCACAAAAATTATTAAACTACCAAACAAATTGAATATATTAATAAGGGTAATCCTAAACCAGATTAAGTCTCAAAGACCTCTTAAAAAAAATGTGCTATAATGACACATAAGATGGCTTTTTTTAATTAAGGTAGCGGGTCCCACAACATTTACACCATCATGTTTCCCTTTTTAATTAAGGTAGCGGGTCCCACGATTTATTTTCTCTCTCCTCAGAATCTCCATCTTCAAGGGCCTTTCCACCTCCTGGTGAAAATCGCACAGTGGAGCCTTCTGTACGTCCTTTCTCCACGTTGAATACCAGAAAACTTAACACTGATTTAACAAGCAATGAGTGTTCATATAAATATGAACAAAACGTGGCGCATCATAAGCAATCTCTCTCCTACGAGACGAACTCTCGTAATTGTAGGTCATACAAAAATCATAATCATAATCATCCACAAATAGCGAAGGAGCGAGCTCCATAATTGTAACCTAATCGTGGTTACGAGTTAGTTAGAGTTTCATTACACTCTCTCCACCTACCACATCCAGAGGAGTTTAGCGAAGCCGGTGACGGTTCCCCGATCGAGGTTATTGGCGATGGCCCTGGCTCGGTCGGCGCCGGCCACATCACCACGCGCAACAAAATTTCAACCTGCACGCTCCTATAATTCTCACCGGATTTGGGAATTTACCCCAAATTCGAAACTAGGTTTTAAAATTGGGGATTTTACCCCAAATTTAAATTTAGGGTTTACAAAGATAGGAGATTATTCTCCAATTAGGGTTGTTAATTAGCCAGAATCTGAATTTTGATAAATCTAATTTCCAAATACAAACATGAATCAAGTATGGGTTGCTCTGATACCAATTGTTAGGATCGAGTGCTTACCACTAGGCCAAAAGCTATAGCCATTAGTCAGAGCGCAACTCTTTTTACTTTAACAGCCCAAGCGCCACGATTCAATTGTGACTCGGCCCACCTGACCTTCGTCACAGGACAATTGATGCTACCTGCAACAATCTCCCCCTCAGCAATTGTCCTACAAGGTATCCCACTCTTGGATTGTGACTTGGCCCACCCGGCCTCTGCCACGGGACAATTGTGCAACCTGCAACAATCTCCCCCTCAACAATTGCCCACCAGGAATCGAACTCGTGACCTTGGCTCTGATACCAATTGTTAGGTTAAACTCTAATTGAATATGATCTTCGTTCTAACGATCAAACACATGTATAATCCCATACTGTAGACATGTTATAAACTAAAATGCGAAAGCGTACCTGATTTGACCATAATGACGATATCCTTTGTAGAGCACCTTTGATTTGATCTTATGGTCTTCCACCTGAAGAGCACCTGTATTTTCCCTCTTGATTTTCTCTCTTGATGGGGATAGAGAGAAAGGAACGGGACTGTAACTACGTTCTGTGTGTGTGCTCCCAGAAGGGGACCATGACCCCTTAAATAACCAAAATTAGGTTAATTACTTAAATTTTAGTATTTCCAATTTGGCCCCTCATCAAATTAGAAATTACTCTATGGTCTCTACACAATTTTATTTTCATGACATATGCCTTTAGCCAAAACTTTAATTTATTCAGATCACTTTATTATTTGGCTTAATAAATAATGACCCTAACACATTTAAATATGTATCATATATATACGTGACCCAAATTTTTCCAACAATTATGACTCTATGTGAATCACATATTACAGTATTTTTTTATTATAAATTTAACTATACTTTACGATGTCAATGAAATTCACAAAACAATCAAATTTAATGTAAAATCACTCACTTTTATAAAATGTTTAAACAATCTTTTTTACTTACCATCTTCTTACATAGTTTCATATTTCATTCGACAATAAAATTCTTTGGTTTAATGATAAATAAAAAAAGTGCGAGAAAAAGGAAAAAGATAAAAATGAAATAAAATAAAAAAGAAACAAAATTCATTATAAAAGATAATAAATAAATAATTAAATTAAATTAAATTAAATATTTCTTTAATTATATAATTATTCATATAATTCTTATTTTATTTTTTTATTAATAAAATGTTTTTTAAATATATTTTTATATATCATTATAATTTTATATTTTTTAAATATTTTAATTTAAATTAATAAAATGATATTATATTTAAGTAGGAATAATTATGCAAAATAAAATAACATATGTTTTATATTTTTTACACTTTCTACTCATGAATAAAAATTAAACATGCTTACTTCTTATCACTTTTTATTATTAAAAATACTTTTTTTTTCTCCCATAATTATCATATTTAGTTATATTTTAACTGTTTTTAACTTTCTAATCTAATATCATTATTTAGAGTATTTAATAAAGTTTTAAAATTGTAATTAATATTATTTTAACTCTAAATTAAATCTACGACATTTTTATATTATTATCTTAATAAAAATATTTTTTTTAAAATAATTATGTTAAATATATATTATAATAACATAAAAATATTTTTAATTATTCGATATTATAAAACAATAATTAAAATTAAATAAATATTATTTATTAATCAAAATAGTATTGATAAAAAAATTATAAATTAAATAATTTTATTTTTAAAAGAAAAATTATTAGTAAGATATATATATATATATATATATATATATATTAATTTAAATATCAAAATGTCTTTAAATGTGGATTTTTTTATTACATAAGCATAACTTGGCTACTCTCGTAATCATGTTCAATTATTTCGAGTTGCTACTTTTTATCAGTTCTCTTATATTATTTTTTAAACATAAATAAGTAGAAAAGTAAAAATGATAAATCTTTCAAAAGGAGACAAAATAAAATAAGAGCAAGACAAAAAAAAACATAGAGTAACGACATTATGGAAAAAATTATACGTGCACTCCATCTATTTATTTAATATTTAATATATATATATATATATATATATATATATATATTATTTATTAAGAAGTTTTATGATTAAGATGTATAAGTGGAGGTGAGTTAGATGATGTGCCATATATTTAAATTTGATTTTCAACAATCCAAGATATGTTTTGATTGATGTACATATTGATGTACCTATTAAATGATATTTCCATCAAAATCAATTAAAGACACTCTACAATTATGTCCTAAAATTACTTTGTTGGTGGAGAAAATATTACTTTAACTCAAACCAAGTTGAAAAAAAAAAAAAAACTCTAATTAGGTTTATCCTAAAATTGATTCGATGAAATTTGAGTTGAAATTACTCTATTTTACACCTGGTTAAATAAATTTTGATTTAGACCCAGTTAAAATAGTTGTAACTTAAATAAAGTTAAAATTATTTTTAGTTGAAATTGAGTTATAATACTTCGGAGAATATTAAACTAACAAATTTACATTTAAAAATTATGTTTTAATATCATTAAGTGAGGTCACATGAATTGAAAACTTTAGATTATAGAAGATGAAATTAACATGAAGTTGTATTTTCTTAAAAATTTTGATTAAGGGTCTATTTGGATTGGATTATTAGAGTGGTACCCCAAAAGAGCTTTGGATTTATCCAATAATTGAACCAATAATTAAATCATATGGGTATTGGGAATAGAAAGGAAGCTTGTGAATGCATAGCATATATAACTCATTTAATCATTATTCATGAAAACAACCCATCACTAATCTTAATACTTCAAGTTTTAAATTTGATTTATCAAGATACATCTAGTGTTTAAATTTGCTTCATAGATGAAAATTATTTAAATTTAACACTTAGATTTGATTATTTAGAAAATTGTATTTATATTTACTTTTGACTTATTTAACTTTAGTATCTTATTATTGATTATCATTATCACTTTGTAATTATTTGTAATTATTATTATTGTTATAATTATTAAGTCATTAACTTTTATTATTATAACGACGATGATTATTACTATTATTATTATTATTAATGGTTATGATTAGCATTATTACTATTTTCCACTACCACTACCATTTTTTTTAACATTGTCATTATAACAATAATAACTTGTAAGAGTAATTTTATCATTTATATATAAAAATTAGTTTTAATTTAATATAAATTTCAAAATAAATAAAATCAATATTGTAATATACAGTTCATATCAATATTATAAAATTGTAAACTTTTTTTACAAAATATTATTATTAATAATTAAACAATAAACAACCTAAAAAAGAAAATACCTATTGAATTTTAGTGACATTATCAATTTTACATTTTCAACTTATTCGATGAGAACAGTTCCATTGGAAAGCTCTAAATAGGAATATTTTTGAAGTTTACATGATAAAAAGAAAGCACTTAGAAATTTGAGATGAAGTTTACGAATGGTGTGGAACAGAGTTGCTTTACAGTGTCATTCCAATAAATGAATTGCTTTCATCACTTCCCAACTGTCACGTCCTTTTCATTGCAGATTAGATCCTCTGTTATTGCAAATAAACACCACAATGCAATACAAAATACTCATGCATGCATTCTTTCAACTAAAATCTTACGCTGTGTTTGTTCCAAATAACTTAAATAAGATATAAATACAAAAAAATATGATATTTTGACACTTATACTTTATTTACTTTTATTCTACTGTTTAATTAACAGGAAGAAAATCAAATCAATATAATAATAAAAAGTTTAAATATATAATTTAAGGATAATTTATATGAAAAATATTGTGATTTTACATTTCACATAACCCTTTTGGCGATGGTTAGATACCACTCGAAAACATGCAGAATGTATATTTTAAATAATTTTTAAATTAAATATTCTTAATTTTATTATATTTCCCATATATTTTACTCATTTATATTTGTCTATTCTATTTTCTTGATTTATTTCTTTGTTTAAATACAGTCTGTAATTTATATGGTATTTTTTCATATATTGTTTATGGTTTATTTTTAAAGTTTAAGATTACGGTAATTATCTATTTATCAATTATATTTATTAAAAAAATTATTAACAGAATTTTAGATAAAAAATTAAATTATAAAATATTAATTAATAAATTTATTAAAAATAGTTGTGTGAGACTTTTCTATGAGTGAGTACTTATATTATAAAATTAGAGAAGGAGAAAAAACTGTCACTTATTTCAAATATGGATTAATATTTTTTAGTAAAAAAGCATGTTGATAATTAAGGATATTATAGGGAAAAATAAATAAATTTAAGTGTTATAAAAATTGACAATAAATTTTCTAAAAAACTTATATATTAATATATAAGATAATCCCTACGTACATTTATTAAATAATCATCATCAAGTCAACACCAATAATTTTTCTAAAAAACTTATATATTAACATATAAGAATAAAATTAAATAAATTTTATTATAGGTTAAACTATTTAAAACTTGATCAGAATTATATAAGCAATTTTCTTTCTATTTTAAATAAATTTTTTTATTTTAAACAAATTGAAACTATAATAAAATATTTATTTTTATTTTTAAATAATTTTATTCCTGTAAAATAATCATCATAAAAGTCAATAATTATATGATTTAGTGGCGGATCTTGACCATTAATTTTAGAGGGTCAAATAATATATTATTAATAAATAATAAATAATTATAAAAGGAAGAAAAAGATGAAAGGTGAAAAGATAAATTTTTAAATATATACTTAAATATATTAAATAATCATTAAATTTGAAGAAAATAAAATCATAACTTATATAAAAGTTACAAACCAAAAAAAATTAAGATAATAAAATTATAAACATATAAATAAATATATTAAATATTCATTATGATTACGAGCCAAAATAATATATTAGAATTACCAAATTCTAAGGGGGACGAACACGTAGCTTCAAAGAAAATCATATGATACAAAATTATTAACTAATAATGTGAAAAAAACAAAGTAAGTGTATTGGGGTTAAATTCTTAAACATTATCCATAACTTAATGGTATTATTGTGTTGGATGTCCCGTGAATAAGCAGAATGTTGCAGGAGGAATGGCAGTGGAAGCTTTGAAAACAGAGGAAATGGTCCAGAAAATTCCAGGTCATGATGAAGGTTGTCCTGACAGGTCAACATAGTCTCTGTGGAGGCACGAGGACACAGTTGTGAAAGAATCAAGTTTATGGCAATTCCACCATTGAAAGGGATTTCACCACAATACTTCCAACTTCTAAATTGACCTAACAACTAACTACTAATCTACTCACTCAATTCTGAAACTTTCTTTTAAATCGACCTTCTTCTCCCTTTCAATCTAAACCAATGTTTCCTTGTAATTTTGTTTTAAGGGTAACATCATCTTCACTTGTGGACAACCTCTGTTTAAGGAACCTTTCACAACAAATTGTCTTAGGTTTGCTTGGATTATTCACAAGTATGTTCGAAAATCCGTTAAGGAAACTTTGATTGAATATTTTTATAGGGTTCAGCACAACAGCTTTAAATATCTTTTGTATCAATTTAACACTTTCTATTTTCATGGTTATTACTTATTTACTTTTTAAGATAAAAATATCGTACTTGAAATTACTTTTGTTTTTTTCAAATCAATTTTATAAATAAGAGAGGAATTTAATCATAGATAAAAATATTATTTTTATCTTAAAATTATATATTTACAAGTTTTTTTTAATATATTGTTTAATTTTTCCATTTGTATATAACTTTAATTCATATTTAAAATCCTAAAAAATATTTCACCTACTCCTTATCGTAATTGTATTTAAGTTACTGAAACAAATTATAGATAATAGACTCTTATGTTATTTATTAGATACTAGAGTAATATTATAAAAAATCATAATTAAAATAAAGTTTGAACAAAATTGATAATAAACAATAACATAAAAATGAAAAAATTAAATAAACCTTAAACGTTAAATTTTAAAATTATAATACATCATTTTATAAATCTAATGAAAAAATAACATCCATTTTTGAAAATAAGAAAGTATAACTAATACAAAAATCTTAAATGAAAAATGATTTTTTCAGTCTTAATTTTTTTTTCATGAATCTTTCTTGTTTATACATGTTATTTAGCTTTTTTTTTTTTTTTTTTTTCATTATTCACACCATGTTAAAATTTAACTAACACTTTAACTCCAATGACCAATAATGTGTTAAAAGGGTAGACTTAGAAAACTATTGTTTAAGTACTTTTATAAGATTTTTTTATTTATTTATTTTTACAGTTAATGACTCTATCGTTGGCAAGTTACATTTTTTCCTAATATTTCGATGTTCACGGGACCACAGGTAAAGGTACAGAAATCCAAGCACAATCTTACAATAGTGCCATCTCAAACGATTTATCAGTTTGCGAAAAACGGAGATAAAAAAAGTTATGTAAGAGAAGTGTTTTCAAAGTCTCGTTTTGAAGAAACAAGGAATATATAAGATTGATTTTTCCTCGTAGGCCATGGATGTTCAGAAAGCAATTTCAAAATGCATGTTAAGAAGAAATTGTGCATGTAAACATGAATAGAATATTTCAATTTTGAAGGCCTTTAGCAGAAAGTTTGTGCATGTGTGATCATCAAATGAAGCACTAGTGGGAGCAAATAATTAAACCTAAGACGACAACCTAATTTTCCCTACAATATTCTTAGCGTGTACTAGATTTCACCTCTTTCCTGTGATGTCTGTCTACTGCACAAGCACAGCAGAGAAATGATTGAACACAAGCTAAGTATACATACATTTATAAACAAGAGTATTGATAATTTAGCATGATGGAAAGTCGGTAATAAAAAACGTAGTGAGAAAGAAAAGCCATAGTGATAAGGTACACGTGAAGTGGAGCACTATAATGTTAATGTTTTTGGACCTTTTCCCTCTCAAGGAAAGACAACGGTCTCTTTTTTGTCTGAAAGCAATAGAAGATTAAAGGGGCCAATGAAATTTGGAATCTTGTTAAAAACAGTCACGGGAGGAAACTGCTACCAGATACTAAACCTCTACCTCTAATCTAATCACATACACAACTTGCATTAACTCCTCTCTCATATTCAGCACCAAAAGTACTCAGCAATATCAGCATTTCCAATCATCACAAGGCTCTCAGTTCCTCTTCTTTTCATCTCCCTCATTGATACCACCCCAGAACTATTATTAGCCTGTTTGGTTTCATGTTTCAGATGTGATTTTATGAAGTTAACAATCATAGCTTCAGCGTTCTAAACGTGATTCTTTACTTCTGAGCGAGTTTCCAAACACGCTATATGAGATGTTAGACCTCAAACACATATGGGTACTTGTTTCTATCAACAGGTTCATTCAAGACACCTTGGAAGATGAGAAGACCAGGAATGGTCTAAAATTGAGATGCACCTCCAAGTTAAGGATTCAAAAGCAGGAATTTTTTGAATTCTCTGAGCAGTCAGTGTTGTCCAATCTTTACTGGGGCATTGACAGCATTGAGGCTGCCATCCAAGCTCAACAGCCAGAAGATAGATCCTTCAGGCTAATGAACTCAGAACAAATGCTTCAGGTGCCAGCGATGCTTGATGAGGAAGAGGTCACAGCCACAATTCCAAACCGTTACTTGGTGTGCTGCTCCTACTTTTACCTCTCAGTGGTTAGGAAGCTCCAGGGAGATGAGTGGCAGGCTGCACTGCATTTTCTTCAAGCAGTGTTGGTCTCACCAAGGCTTGTTTGGACGGAATTTGCATCACAACTTTGTGAAAGTCTTTTCCCACAATCAAGCATCCCCATGATGCAGGGAAACTGTAGCAGTAGAAGTTTGGAATCTGTGTCTTCTGGGGATGAAATGGATGAAGCAATTAGGGAGGTGGCAAGGAGGTACAAGGAGTGTCTGGTGTATTACCAGGTCATGCTTTATGGAGAGACTCCATGGTGGCGCAGTTATTGCAGCAAACAATCACCACGTTCTGTGTAAGATTAATCCTCGCTGTTCAACATTAATGCAAATTCAAATAATTAATGCTCAATTAGTGGAACCTGGGGGTGTTCTGAAGTTCAATAGTTTGAGGAATAAACTAGGATCTAAAACCTTAAAATACAGTGTTATTTGTTGTGACTAGGAAAAGTGATTAGATTTAGGCATTTAGCCAAAATTCACGCTTCTATTTGAGGGGGACTTTTAGCTTGGTAAAGACTCATGTGAACTCACTCTTGAGAACCCGAGTTCCAAAACAATGAGTTTCTCTCTCACACACGTTTCAACTACAGGCAAAAAGTATGCAGTAAAATGTAAACCACGTGAAGTTCCAGGACTTGACAGCTAGACTTTGAGGCTATGTTTGGATTGATGAAAAGGGTTGGAATAGAATGATAATAGGTTCGATTGTTTAAAATAGGGTGATGGGATACCGTCTAATACCTCTTTTTTTCTTGCTCTCCAATTTGTGGGTATGGAATGGAACCACTTTTTTATTTTGTTCATTCCATGGATAAAAAAATCCAAACAATGGGATGGGGATTTTATTCCATTCCATTTTGTTCCATCCCTTTCACTCACCATAGGTAATTAATACAACAGTTTCATCTCAAAGCATAATACTATTCCGAAGACAAATGGGTAGGTTTGAATAGAAACAATAAAATTGCAGTTAATTTTAATAGTTAAATAGGTTGAAATATTTCATGGATGCAATAAAATAATTTAGGTCATATTCCATAATTTTTTTTCCTAATAATTATAGACAGAATGCAGATAAAAAGAGAAGTAGGAATATCATTGGAAAGAAATAGAAAACTGACATAAGATACTGTTTGTTGAAGTTAAGACATTGGATTTTTGGAATTTTACTGTATCATCTCAAATCAAGTTACCATTACGAACAGGGATGTACCAAATACTAGCTGTGTTTCTTCAACTTCAGTTCAACATGAATCAAGGTTGAAAAGTTGCAATATGGTAAGCTTTGTTCTTATTTATTTCTATTACTGGCAATAGGATATCAAATTCATTCAATTGAACACTTCCATATCTTGTAGTATACACGCGGAAACTTACAAGATTAGATCATAGATACATCAACAACTTCTCTTTCTTGTTCCTCTTTCATTTCCCCTTGTGTTGTGAGTGTGCAGTATAAAAAGGTTCATCCACTTGATTCTCAAGATGTGATTCATACAATGGAAGATGAGTCAAAACAATTCATGGATATCGCTGAATATGAGGGTCACAAGAAAGCACTTAAACAACTGAATTCGGTTGAGTATCATGGCAAAGAGAACCAAACAATTTCAAGTATCAAATGTTTCAAAGATATGATGATAGAAGCACACTCTACGACACCAGTATCAGTGGACGTATGCTATAAGGATTTTACAGCCAGAAAGGACCTGGTAAGTTGTAACTTAACAACAGATTTCTTGTTGGCACACTTAACCTCATTAAAAAATGTCTGTTTGTCTAATTTTGATCTTATAAGCAAGGCATAAATTTTTTAACTCTTATCTGTTCATATTCAGGAAAATGTGGATGACAGAAAATTTTATATACAAACCACAATAACTAAAGCAGATGATCTACCACCAGAAATCTACAACTGGTTCGGCCCCTTAACAGTGTTATCAACCGCATTTTCTTTGTTTTTCTCAAAATTCATCTGAAATCTAATCCTACAGTAGGTAACACTACTCTTTGGTTTATAGTTGACACATGGAATTTCATGTAACTGACCTTCGCAGGAAGCTACAACAGTCCTCTGGTTTGCCTCAAACTCATCAACATCCAATTCAAGAACAGTTGGACAAAAGAAACATAATTCAGCTTGATTCTAGTAGATTCAACAGCTCCATAGAAGATATTACTTTATCTATCTCAAAACACAGAGATAAAACAGGAAATACTCCCTTAAATTGTCATGGAGAGGATGAACTAAATGAGGATGCATCGCAGCCAAAAAAATTGTTCGATCATGTAACATTTACATCTACTTGCAAACCTAAGCCCACCCAGAAAAATCATGAAAGTTCCGAGATGCAAAGATTGTATAGCATAGGAAAGTGTCATGAACTTTGTTCAAACTCCAGAAGATATTCCCTGCAAGACTTGTCAGAACTGACTGAAAGAAGAATTACAGAACTACATTATTCAGAGGTATTAGGAAAATGTGATGAAGAATATACTGTAGACATTGCATCAATTTATGAGAGTTTGATTAGTTCATCGGGCGCTACTTATGCTTCCTTAAAGGATGTGATTTTGGATGAGCTGCTAGTAGCTATCTCTACTTCCAAAGAGGAAAGAAAAATAAGGGCATCAGTATCTATTCTGACAACAATAATTTCAAGGAACAAGTCAATCATAGAAGATGTCAAGAAGAAAGGTTTAAGGTTGTGTGATCTGGCAAGTGCTCTGAAACAAAATGTCCATGAGGCAGCAATTCTAATATATTTAATAAATCCTTCACCTGTAGATATAAAAACGTTGGAACTCCTGCCAATATTAGTGGAGATTGTATGCACTTCAAATAGTTACAAGAATAGTCCAGAGTCACTTCTGTTGACACCTCATGCAGCATCATTGATGATCATTGAAGAACTAGTAACTTCATTTGACTATGCCACAAATAACATGCATTTGGCCACCATCAGTTCTCCTCACGTTCTCAGTGGATTTCTAGAAGTTGCCAGGAATGATAATCTAGAAGAATTTTTCTCTTTAACCATTATTCTTATAAAATGCATGCAGTATGATGCCCAGTGCAGAAAGTATGTCTCACAATTCACTCCACTTGCTCCCTTTATCCACCTTTTACAGTCAGAAAACATCCGCGCCAAATGCACGGCTCTTGAATTTTTTCATGAAATCCTTTGCATACCACGGTATACAACTATGCAACCATATCTTCAAATTGCATTTTGTTTGAATATAATTGAGTAGTAGTACTTGCAACATACAAGTATTAAACAATCTAATGGTTTGTTCATATAATTGTAATCCTTGTTCCAAGAGTTTTCTCTAACTCTTCTCATTTTTTTTTGCCAGATCATCAGCTATCAGTCTGCTGCAACGTATAAAGCAAGAAAGAAGCGTCAATATTATGCAGATACTAATGCACTGTGCGCATCAGTTACAACCTGATCACATGCTTTTAGCAGCAAATATTTTGCTTCAGTTAGATATGCTGGTAATTGTTAAAATTCAGAAAAATAGAATTCTACAGTTCATGAATTTCAATAATTTTTAATGCGGAGGAGGGCCAAAGGCCCCATTCAATCATGAAACTATTTCAATGTAACAAAAATATAAAGCCAAACATTTCATTTCGTTAATTTACACGAGGTTCATAATAAATAATAAGCAAAAAAATATTTGTCAATAGGAGGAGATATCCTGTGGATATCACAAATTAGAAGTTTGTAAACTTTGAAGTCACTCAATGGTACATTTGATATAAATTCATTGAAAAATATCTTTCAGTTCTAATTGAAATTATTTGATGTTTAGAATTTTTTTTTCATGAAAATCTTAGACTTATATATATATATATATATATATATATATATATATATATATATATATATATATAATTTGACCAAATAACTCCGCCAAGATAATTTGTGAAACCTGAAGCCTTTAATTACTAACAAAACAAAATTATCATGCAGAACTCTCCTGATAAAGGTGTGTTTAGAGAAGAAGCAGTGCAGATCCTTCTCAAGGCAATGACATCTGAAGAAAGCTCAGAGCAGATATTATCTGCATCCATTCTATCAAATCTTGCTGGTACATATACTTGGACAGGAGAACCATATACAACTGCATGGTTGTTGAGAAAGACAGGCTTGACCTCTCCCTATCACCAGAATATGATAAGGAACTTCAACTGGTCGGATCAGAGTCTACAGGTAAGCTTCCAAAAAATCTTTGTGTCTGCAAGTTCAAATCAAAGTATATGCATGACAGCAAGAGCCGTGCTGTGTAAGATGTTGAAGGAGATTAACAATTTAATAAATTTTATTACATGCAGGATACTAGCACAGATTTGTGGTGCAGTAAAATTGCCAAATGTATCATAAGCCTTGGGGATTCTGTCTTCCATACTTTAGATAGGGTTCTTAGAAGCAAGATAAGGAGGGTTTCGAGAGATTGCCTTGTAGCAATTTCATGGCTTGGATATCAAATATCAAAAAGTCCAGACAGCATCAGTTATTCCGCATCAGAGATTATACTAAGTGGGGTTGAGCAGTTTCTGCATCCTGGGATGGAGTTGGAGGAAAGACTTCTAGCATGTATGTGCATGTTTAATTATGCCTCGGGAAAAGGTATTTTCCTCAACAAGATTTATGTCATACCCTATTAATAAACAGAAAATAGTTATAAACAAAGAAATTTTGTACATGTTGACTGTAAGTATGAAATCTTTGCTTTGTTTGTCTTTCTCGTTCTTATGTTGCACTTGACACTAGTCCTATGAAAATTGCGTCAAAGGATTGACTGGAGAAAAAAAAAACCACTTATTCTCTTTTAAACAAAAAAATCTTAGAATGAATGTATGAATGATAGAGTACTTCTTGAACAAGAATTACCAATTTCCTCAATTAAGTCAGACTGTTTTCAATGTAGGAAAGCAAAAACTAATTAATTTCTCAGAAGGAGTAAAGGAATCACTAAGGCGTCTTTCAAATGTAATTTGGATGGCTGAGGAATTACATAGAGTAGCCGATTTCTTGCTGCCAAACATATCAGTGAGTACTCATTCGTGTTCTAAGTTTCAACACTTGCATGAATATTCTTTAAGTAAAGAACTTATGTAAATTTCCCAAAATTAACATGATTGATGCTCCACCATTGATTTAGTAACCAGGAGGTTTAACTCATTCCATAAATATCATTACATTTTTAGGACTTTGATGCCAAAACTATGTATGCCAGCAGCCTAAGATCAACTTGATGGGGGAATTTTCACTATCAGCCCCATTTTAACTGGAAATATAAGGACTTTTGAAGCTAATAGAGAAATGGTTTAAGGATGTAGGATTCAGGTAGAAGATAGAAATTGGTCAGGCATTGGATATGGGGTGTTAGGATCGAGCGCTTACCACTAGGCCAAAAGCTATAGCCATTAGTCAGAGTGCAACTCTTTTTACTTTAACAGCCCAAGTGCCACGATTCAATTGTGACTCGGCCCACCTGACCTTCGTCACAGGACAATTGATGCTACCTGCAACAATCTCCCCCTCAGCAATTGTCCTACAAGGTATCCCACTCTTGGATTGTGACTTGGCCCACCCGGCCTCCACCACGGGACAATTGTGCAATCCGCAACAATCTCCCCCTCAACAATTGCCCCACTAGGAATCGAACTCGTGACCTTGGCTCTGATACCAATTGTTAGGAACAAGACAATAATAAAGGAAAGAATAAAGGAGAGAAAAATAAACGACACAAGTGGGAGAATTGTTAGTATTATGGTGCTTGATTTAGTCCCACATCGATTAGGATTGTGAGATGAGGTTCTCTATTTTGCTATATAAGCAACCCTATGTAAAGTTTGAGACATACACAGAAATTAAAATTCTTCCTAGTGTAGTCGTGGACGTAGGCATACATATGTGGGCGCCAAGCGCTCGATCCTAACAATTGGTATCAGAGCCAAGGTCACGAGTTCGATTCCTGGTGGGCAATTGTTAAGGGGGAGATTGTTGCAGGTTGCACAATTGTCCCGTGGCGCAGGCCAGGTGGGCCAAGTCACAATCAGTGGCGCAGGCTAGATGGGCCAAGTCACAATCCAAGTTGGATTCCTCGTAGGACAATTGCTGAGGGGGAGATTGTTGCAGGTAGCATCAATTGTCCTGTGGCAGAGGCCAGGTGGGCCGAGTCACAATCGAATCGTGGCACTTGGGCTGTTAAAGTAAAAAGAGTTGCACTCTGACTAATGGCTATAGCTTTTGGCCTAGTGGTAAGCGCTCGATCCTAACATGGGGAACAAGCTAAAAGAATCATAGCAACTGTGGGGTAAAATAATCCTAGCGAGGTTTAAAAAAGGACTACCAAAAAAGTAAATAATTTATGATATTGCTCTTAGGAGCTTATTCTTGAATTTCTTACAATCTTGCTACCTATTTATTTAGCATAGCTACTAGCACTTACTGATCTATTTTGTGATATCACCGAATCATGATGGTGGTAAGAGCAGCGTATTTCTTGCGTTCACACACAAATCCTGGAGGCAGGTTGCAGCTTCAGTTTAGCAGTTTGCTCCCTCATCTACTTCAAGGGATTGCTGTTCAGTGGGTATTCAGATGGATCAATCAAGGTAAAAAGCACATGATCTGATTCATGTTGTGGATATTTTATATCTATAGACTACACGCTAAATCATGTTATTACATTCATTGACTCATAGGTTTGGGATATTAGGGGGCACTCAGCCAGTCTAGTATGGGACATTAAGGAGCACAAGAAGTCTGTGACATGCTTTTCACTTTATGAACCATCTGACTGCCTATTAAGCGGATCCACTGATAAAACCATAAGGGTAAAATTACGTTCTTTGCATGGTCACCACTTTCTATTTCTCTACCAAGACCTCTAGTAACAAAAATGAATTGATTATCTTGTAATAACAAACATAAACTAGGTGTGGAAAATGATCCAGAGAAAGGTGGAATGTGTTGAAGTTATAGTATTGAAGGAACAAATTCATCATTTGCGCGCACATGGTGAAACAATTTTTGCTATTACAGACAGCCAGGGACTAAAGGTGATAATTCAAAACTTTCCATGATTTGTGATATAAATGTTGTACTGAAGAAAACAAAATCACACACTTATACACTACCAAATCCTCTCTATAACCAGCTAACAAAAGTTAGGACTACCTCATTTGTCTTTTTAACCATATGCAGCTCGTTAATGAATCAAGATCGACCAGAGATATTCTCAAAGGTAAGCATGTGAAGTGCATGACAGTGGCTCAAGGAAAGTTATACATTGGATGCACAGATTCAAGCATACAGGTTAGTGTTTTGTTGTTTGACATGCATTTAGAACCAAATAAACTGCAAGCATGACATGATACTTTGTTTCAGGAGTATTCCACAACACACAACCGTGAACTAGAGATCAAACCCCCTACAAGGAGTTGGAGGAAGCAAAGTAAGCCCATCAATTCAGTTGTAGCATATAGAGACTGGCTCTATAGTGCAAATAAGCATGTTGAAGGCACAACATTCAAGGTGAGAATTACAACTTCAGCTTAAAAAAACCTTGATCTCTCCTAACTAGGATGGATTATTCAGGAATGGAAAAGAACTAGGAAACCAAAAGTTTCAATTCTTACTCACAAAGGAGATAACGTGGCGGCCATGGAAGTGGTAGAAGACTTCTTGTACCTAATCTCCAGCTCTTCACCAAACAACATTCAGGTAGGTAAACGTATCTAAAGAAAAATTATCAATTATAAACACTGGACCATTTGCACTATATAACATATCTGATTTTATTTTACTTTCTTATTTCTTTTTCTGTAAGTACTTAAAGTACAACTTCATACAAACATGCCAAAATTACCAATAGAACCGATTCCATTGAATTTTATAACCTTGGTTTTTACCACATCTGCTTAAACAAAAGACATCAAGATAACTTCTTAATTTGAAATTAACGTCCCAAACCAGATATGGTTGAGAGGGGCACCAAAAAAGTTGGGGAGAATATCAGCAGGAAGCAAGATAACAAGTATTCTAGTAGCCAATGACATCATTTTTTGTGGTACTGAGACGGGACTAATCAAGGTAAAACCTTTTTATTTATCTATTTCAATAAAAACAATGTTTACACCTGACATTGCTCTCACCTGAACTCCTCAATTATATTATCAACAGGGCTGGATCCCTCTGTAGGAGGAACAACTTGCTGTTTGTACATACATATCCTTTCAAGCTCCAACGCTTTGACCAAGTATTATATAACAAAGGGTCTCTCATAATGCAGTCATTTTGTGATGCCATTGCAAATGCCTGGAAGACAGCCAAAGCCAAAGGCTTAGCTTAAGTACAAATTTTGCATCAGATATGACTATAGTAAATATATAACTATACATTTTGACAGAAAACCAATGTGAATAGTTTTGATTGTCTTCTGTGTACAGGAAATGGTTATATCAAATACCATGATCTTGTTCTTTTCAATCATGAGTTTTCAAATTTAGAGCAGGATAATATTCCATTCAAAACATAAATCTCAGGTCTGTTATGTCAAAGCTTAGAATTAAGAGAATTAAAACAAGAGTAATAACTAGTGAAGCACAGATATTAAATTTGTAATTTACAAATGAAATTACATAATAATTTTTTAATAACAAGAGTAATTTTTTATATTACTACTAATAGTAATTTTTTAAGAGAATAAATTAGTTTTCTTTTAAAAAAAATACATGATAACTAATGCCATGTTACTTACTAATACAAAATTATATCTTTAAGATTTTCTTTTTCATACGCGAGCATTCAAATATATAGTATAGAATAAATTACACTGAGGGAAAACAGTGCTTAATTGCTGAACACTACATATGAGAAAATCTAATTGTGTGCCTCCCCTTCCTATGACGATTAGAGAAAATTAAATATATTTTTAATCTTATATAATTACATTTAACTTTTTTTCTCTCCAAAATTATTTTTATGGTTTAGTTGTCAAAATATTTAATTTTTATACGGTCCACTAATCACTTAATGTTGACTTTATGTATCTAACTATGTTATACCAATAATTATTTTAAACTAACATGTCATTACATATTTAAATATATAAAATTAAAAAGTTTAAAACCAAATTTAACTATATGTAAATGCATTGAAAATATATTTTATCTAAAAAGAATCATGTAAAAAATATACATTCTAAGCGTATTTTATTTATATTTTTTATTTTCATTTTATATTTATTATATATATATATATTTATATAATATTGTGACTACGTTTATATCATAAAAAAAAATTTAAAAGAAATTAACTATTTTGGTTCCTCTAATAGCAAAAACTTTTTGTTTTAATGTCCGTACTTAAAAACATTTTGTTTTAATTCTTATACATATTATTTTTATATTCTTTTAATTCATGCACATATTATTTTCCTTTTATCAATACAATAAGGACTAAAATGATTAAAAATAATATATACATTTTTTTTTAAGACAATCATAGTTAGAGTGGAAACAAAACTGAATTGACGCAGCTAATAAGGAAAGAGTGTTGAACGAGCGTGCGATGGCTAGCTAGCGGGGTGAAGCTTTAGCGCCGCGTCTTAGCAGGACTCCGTTTGAAAAAGTTGTTTCTGTAAAACCCTAGACGGAAACGACGACGTAGATGGAGGTGGAGTCCGTGGAGCCACAGTCACTGAAGAAGCTAAGCTTCAAGTCTCTGAAGCGCGCTCTCGATCTCTTCTCTCCCATCCATGGACACCTCGCTCCTCCCGATGCCGACAGGTTTTTGCTTCTTTCCCCTCTTCTCGCTCTCTACGTAATATCTTACACTCCAACGCTGATTTATGGTTCCACTTTTCTATTTCAGCAAGAAAATTCGCATTAGCCACAAGGTTAGTTAGTTAATTAATCTGAATTTTTGAAATGCTTGCAGTTTTGTTTGGTTTTGAATTAGTTAGTACGCTTGTTGTTGTTGAGTTTTCTCCTTAAACCCTAAGGTACGATATTGTGAGTGCTTTCGGGGTTTTGGATGTTTGAATTTTGACATGTGGTAGTTGTGCTGTGTTGTTTGGAATGAAAACTAGGTGAGCGTGGAGTATGCTGGAATCAAAAGCACTGTCAATCAACCTCCTCGTCAAGTTAGTTCTGCTGCACAGGATCGCGCCCAACAAGCAGGGCCCTCGAATGTTCTTGCTCTTCCAGGTGCCTTACCGGTCTAAGAATATGGATTGACAATTTAGTTACAGGATAGTTATTGAATTGAATTTAGGGTGTTTGTAGTTTCTCAGCCATTTTTTGTTGTATGTGATTAAATGATAGTTTCTTGTGGCATTGCCATTGTCTGTGTTACATTGTTGTAAGTGTAAGGTTGCTGTGTCGTGTTTTTTATTTATTTCGTAGGAGAGTAAGTTCTGTCTATTTTTTTCGGGGTATTATACTACTGTACTATATGATTTTGAATTTTGAGGGTGAGATATGTAGGCACATGCGGACCCTAAGTTTCAGGAGTTAGGACAAGTCCTTTTAACTTAAGAAGATCTATTGAGGACAAGGTTGCAGATTTGAAATTGATATAATCACATGTTTGTGAAAATAGATAATTTATAACTATATTTTAAAGAATGTTGTTGAGACATGTTGTTTTTCTATCTTTTTGTATTTTCTGTGTATGTTCCTTAGACTAGGGTTAAGGGTTTGGGCTGAGACCCATATCTTCTATGTTGTATCTCCTTTAGACATTGTCTTGAAATCCAAAATAAGTTTCTCACTTCCGCACTTATTTTCGATCATCCCTGTCATCTTCGACGGTAGGGTTTGGTGCGCCTTGAAGAGTGCGACCCACCCCTGCCAATCGCTCCTCCATTTGCGGCCCCACACGTCGTCATGCGCAACATCTCCAGGCAGATCTCCCAGGTGCGTGTGCCCCACGTGCCGCCGTTCAGTGGCCGGAATCAAGGCCGATTACCACCGGTTGACTTGTTAGCACCCTCCGAGTCCATTGGTGCCCTTATTTTTCAGTTTTGAAAACTTTGGAAGCTAGGTCACATGGGTACCCTATTGGTTAGGTTTATCTTTCATCTTTGTTTCAGATAAATGGCTTCATCTAGTGCTTTTTCTTTTTCTGCTACTCCAACCATAATCAGTGTCAAACTCAACTGGAAAAATTATCTATCCTTGTCTGCATCAGTTGAACTATGGTTTGTAAGTCAGGGGTATCATGACCATCAAGAGAAAGATGTGAACTCTATTCCTTAGAGAGATCCCAGTGGGAGAAAATAGACTTCCAGCTTTGTGCAACCTTTGGAACCTAAGGTTCTCAGATCATTCAAAACCTGCTCTTCCTTTTGGAAAAAGGCTCAAGACATTTTTGCTAATGATATTTAGTGTCTCTTTGATGCAACTCAAAGAGTGATGTCTCTCAAACAGACAAATCATGGCATAATGTCTCACATTGCAAAAGATAGGACTGCTATGGAGGAATTAAAAAGGTTTTTTGTGGCAAATACCTTAGAGGAGTTAAACTCCAAACTGGATAAGATTTATATGGTTCTAATTTTGAGGAGTCTGTACTTTGATTTTGATCATGTACATGATCAAATCTTAGCTGGTGATCAGGTTCTGTCAATGGATAATCTTGTCACGAAGCTGATTTGAGTTCTCAATCTTATGACAGATGAGAATCAGGTGGAGACAGTTGAAACTTCAGCTATGGTTGCTCCTCGTGGGAGTACAAAAGGTCGTCTTTAATGTTCTTATTGCAAGAAGATGGGGTACACACAAGAAAATTGTTATTCCTTACACGGTTTTGCTGACAGGATTACCTCTTCCCATGTTTCTAAGTCTGAAAAATCGGATATGAATATCTCTGATGAGGAGTATCAAGAGTTTTTGAACTTCAAATCAGGAAAATTCATTAGCCAAGTCAATCTTCTTCCATGCCTAGTGTTTCAACAACATGCATTTCTCAATCTGTGGAAGGTCAAAACCCATGAATTCTTGATTCAGGTGCCTTTGATCATATATCTGGTAACAATTCCTCATTTTCCTCCATGTCCTATCCTAAAATTCCTCATCTGATTACTTTGACTTATAAATCTAAAAGAAAGTCACAAGGAATTGACCATATTCCTTTAACCCCTTCTTTGAATTTAAATTTTGTTCTTTTCATTCCTAATTGCCCTTATAACTTGATTTCTCTAAGTCAATTGACTCGTTCTCTGAATTGTTCTGTAACTTTTAATTCCAATTCTGTTGTTATTCAAGAACATGGTACGAGTCGTCTGATTGGAGAAGGACATGAATCACGTGGTCTGTGCTATCTAAATCCAAGTCCTTCGGGGTCATGTCTTGTTTCTCCTGCCCTTAAACTTTTGCATGATCGTCTGGGTCACCTAAGTTTACCAAAGTTGAAAATGATGGCTCCTAATCTCAAACATCTTCAGAGTTTAGAATGTGAATATTGCCAATTAGGAAAACATGTTAGGTCTACCTTTCTAAAACATACTGAAACTCGATGTAATTTTCCTCTTTCAAATATTCATTCTGATGTTTGGGGACCGAGTCGTGTCTCTTCATTTGACTTTCACTATTTTATAACCTTTATTGATGAATTTTCCAGTTGTACTTGAGTTTATTTAATGAAAGACAGATATGAAATTTTGTCCATTTTTGTGTCCTTCAATGAAATTAAAAATCAATTTGAGAAGATAATTAAAGTTCTCAGAAGTGATAATGTCAAAAAATATTTTTCAGCCTTCTCCTTTTTTATCTTACCAAGGCATTTTACATCAAGCAATTTGCCTTCACACTCCACTGCAAAATGGTATTGCAGAAAAGATAAATAGGCATCTTATTGAGACTGCACGCTCTCTAATGTTGAATGTCAATGTTCATCATTGGGAAGATGCAGTTCTCAGTGCTTGTTTTCTAATCAATCGCATGCCATCTTCTTCTCTTCAAAATCAAATTTCTCATTCCCTTGTCTTTCCAGATGATCCTCTTTATCATGTGTCTCCTTGTGTATTTTGTTGTACCTGTTTTGTACATAATGTATCTCTAGGTCTTGACAAGTTAAGTGCTAAAGCCATTAAATGTGTCTTCTTAGGGTCCTCTCGCCTCCAAAAAGGGTACAAATATTATTCTTCATCCACCAAAAGGTATTATATGTCTGCTGATGTCACATTCTTTAAAGAAATACCCTTCTTTTCTTCTCCCATGGAGGATGGTTCCTCTATTCAAAATGTTCTTCCTATACCCTTATGTGATCCACTTATAATACCTGGTCCTTCACCAATTCAACCTACAGGTCTCAATGATTCTCCTCCTCTTCTTACATATCACTGTAGGACCCCACCTACACCTTTACCCGATTCTGCAGATAATCGTGATTTAGAACTTTCTCCATCAGCTTCTCATACCATGAATCCTTTGATCTCCTCTCCCACTTTTGATTCTGGATGGTCTATTGCACTCAGAAAAGATATTTGTTCCTTCGGAATCCCTTTTCTATTTATAACTTTTTAAGTTACCATCGTTTGTCTTCTTCTTATTCTTTATTTGTTGTCTCTTTAGCTAGCACCATTATTCCTAATAATGTTCTATTGATCACCATGGATGGCGACAAGCTATGATACATGAAATGCAGGCTTTTGAGCACAATGACACTTGGGAGCTTGTCCCTCTTCCTCCTGGGAAAAAGGCTGTGGAAGTAGGTGGGTCTATGTAGTTAAAGTTGATAATAATGGTAAAGTGGATCGTCTTAAAGCTCGCCTAGTAGCTAAAGGTTATACTCAAATTTATGGCCTCAATTATTGTGATACCTTCTCTCCAGTAGCTAAGATTTCCACTATTCGTCTTTTCCTTGCTATGATTGCTATTTGTCATTGGCCCTTTCACCAATTGGATATTAAAAATGTCTTTCTTCATGGTGACCTTGAGGAAGAGATTTATATGGAGCAATCTCTTGGCTTTGTTGCTCAGGGGAGTCTGGTTTAGTGTGTAAGCTACACTGGTCTCTTTATGGCTTGAAACAATCACTCGAGCTTGATTTGAGAAATTCAGTCATGTTGTACATTTGTTTGGCTTGAAAAGGAGTGAAGGAGATCACTCAGTGTTTTATTGTCATTTCTCTTCAGGCAAGTGTGTGTATTTTATGGTTTATGTTGATGATATTATTATTACAGACAATGATTATACTAAGATCAGCAACTGAAAAATCATCTATTTGCTCACTTCCAAACCAAAGATCTTGGTCAATTGAAGTATTTCCTTGATATTGAAGTGACCCAGTCAAAGGAAGGTGTGATCATCTCTCAAAGGAAGTATGCTCTTGATATTCTAAAGGAGATCGGTTTAACAAATTGTAAACCCATTGATACCCCAATGGACCCTAATCAGAAATTGGTAGGAGATAAAGTAGAAAAGTTATTAGACCCAGAAAGATATAAGAGGTTGGTTGGTAAACTTATTTATCTTACTATTACTCGACCTAATCTTTCTTATGCAGTTGGCGTAGTTAGCCAACTTTACAAAATCCTTGTACTGATCATTAGGATGCCTTAATTTGCATTCTGAGATATGTTAAAGGGGCCCAGAACAAGGATTGCTATATGAAGATAAGGGTAATACTCAAATTCTAGGTTATTGTGATGCAGATTGAGTTAGTTGTCCCGTTGATAGAAGATCTACTATTGGGTATTGTATTTTTATTGGAGGGAATTTGATTTCTTGGAAGAGTAAAAAGCAAAATATTGTTGCTCGATCTAGTGCAAAAACTGAGTATAGATCTATGACACTTGCTACATGTGAACTTGTGTGGATAAAACAAATCCTTCAAGAATTAAAATTTTGTGATAATGGGCAGATGAAGTTATTTTGTGATAATCAGGCAGCTCTCCGTATTGCTTTCAACCCAGTCTTTCATGAAAGAATAAAACATATCAAGATTGATTATTATTTTGTTAGAGAAAAGTTAATGTCTAAGGAACTAGTAATTGAATTTGAAAGCTCTAATAAACAACTGATGAACATTTTAACTAAATCCTTGAGAGGTCCCTCTTTGTACACTGTATTGAAACCCAAAATAAGTTTCTCAAGCAATGTAAAGTTATGCGTGTGCCTTTACATAACTGTTGATTCTTGAACTACTGCTTTTCTTCAACCCCCCGCAACCCTTGTGTGTTAAATGATACTAGGATGTGCACACTTTTGACACTTAGGAAGAGTTTGATATGCCCACTTGTATATTATGTTTCTTACAACTATGCCCTGCCCCCAAAATGTAATCACCATCTCTTAAATGGAATTTTAGTGTTATCGCCAGTGTTTTCAGCATTTTTCCATGTAATTATTCCTCAATAATTAAGAGAACCATGTTGTTACTGCTCAACATGGTGATACTGTTTTTTATTGTTTAACAGGTCCTGGAGATTCCAAAGATTCTCAGAAAGGACGATCCCAAAATGCATTGGTTGTTGGTCCAGCTATGCCATCCACAACACCGTGAGAATACCTTCCTCCATTTTTCATAATTTGTTTGTATGTGGGACAGGGAAGCTTTTTTTACTCACAAACTGTGTTGGCTCATTCTCATCAGGTTTTTTCTTTACAGTTCTTGAATTATTTGAAAATTTATTTTGCACATGTTAGTCTATATAACAGTTAAGATCTGAATCATATATTCTGCTTGCTAAAGTTGAATAATGGATAGTGAATCATGAATCTTTAAAATATTGTTTGAAGAACCTATTCAGTTTTCAATATAACAACAAATTGTTTACTTTGTGAGAAATGACGGAAGTTTGCTATGTGTGACATTTTATTTTCAAAAGAAAAATAAATGGGATTCCATCTGTTGGGGGATATACTGTTCCATTTTCCTTTTCTTTTATTTTTATTTTTGCTTGTTTTCAGATTTTAATATGATTTCTTGAAGTCACATGCATTATACTTCTGTAACATTGTAGAAAGGAAAGCAACAGCTTATAAAATTGAAGCATGATTGTGTCACAGCATGCTAAATTTTTGAATCGTTGTTACTGAAGATTGTTGATTTTTATGTATTTTCCCTTGCCTTACAGGAATGAAACTGGCTTTCAGAGCAAAAGTACAGCAATTATTTCTGCCTCTGGTTCGTCTGAGAGGTTCATGCTTTCTCTCATGCTTTTTATAGTTTAAAGGGATCCCAAGATAGGTTATTTGTGTCTTGTAGCTGTCATTGTTACGGTACATTTTTCTAAGAGTGTAATTCTCAATTTGTTCATTCTTTACACTATCTTGTGTTTTTTTTCTCAATATGTTTATGCATTTTGCCAATGTAGGATTGTATGTATGTATATAGGATTGATATTCCATCTAACATTTTGAATAAAGTGCTATGATTTCTACATTACAGGAACTTATCAACATCTGCTTTGATGGAAAGAATGCCAAGTAAATGGCCACGTCCTGTATGGCATGCACCATGGAAGAACTACAGGGTCCGAATCTCAACCCTTTTTTGGTTATACTTGATATTTAATAATGGATAAGTGGCATTAGTATTTTTCATTTTTCATCCTCAGATTGTGTGAACCAAGACATATAATTGGGCATGTTTGGTGCATTAGCTAGTAGTTTACCTCAGCTTAGTTCCATTATAGTGTTGCCTCCATTTTCTTACAATTGGTGCAAGGTTATCTTGGATGTACATGCACAGATGATGTATAGTAACATAGAAAATTCTGATTTATCATTTATATAAATGATCTGTTGGACAACCCCAAATATATGGGAATCTTAGAGCTGATTTGCATTTTTTAGTGAAAAAAGAATACATCTATGAAGATGTGCTCACTAGAATTTCGTTGAATTTTAAATATATATATATATTTCTTAAAGTTCATAGTTCTTTAGTTGAATTTGCAAAAGTCTATTTTCTAAGCACTTAATTATGATTGTCATTACTTCATCTGTATTGAGAGATGTGCCACCACTTATTTCAACATATTCTTTATTTACAAATTTGATGGTCAACTCTATTAACAGTGGTTTGGGATAATAGAGAAGTTCGAAGATGACAGACCAATAAAACATAATCCTAGCTCAGTTTGGTTGGGTTGTGCCATCCGACAACCCATTTATCTCTTAAATTCATTTTAAATTGAGATGTGTTTTGTAGTAATGTGGGTTGCTCTTACAGATCACTCATTGTTCATATAGATTGTTGTGCATGCACTACATGGTAAAGAAGAATAATTTTATAAATCTATTTAAAGCATACGATTGCGGTGTTGGAGGCCATTTTCTGGTGTACTTGGATAAAGTTCTTTAGCTGTAGGAATGCAATTTCTCAAGCATTTGTGGTTCCATTCAGCTTAGCAAATTTCAATTTTGAATCTAAGCCATTCAAACTCTGGCGTAATAAATAATTGTCTATTGTCTTCATTCTTTTAGCCTTTTGAGGTTTGACTTATATCATTTAGATAGGCATTTTAAATTCTAATACTATTGATATAGTTGTAGTTTAATGATTTGAACCTTGATATGTTGTGTAGGTCATCAGCGGTCACTTAGGATGGGTGAGATCTATTGCAATTGATCCCAGTAACACATGGTTTTGTACTGGTTCTGCAGACCGAACTATCAAGGTATTTGATCACAAAAGGCATATTATAGTTGCTTGTTATGAGATGGCATGTTTATAAGAAGGAAAACATAGTGGGCCATGTTGACTTGTTGATTCTGTGGATTACGATTCTTAATAATTTAATCTGAGCAGCCTTCCGTTTTTAAAAATGTTTTAATATTCAACTTTATAGCTGCTGCACATTTTTTTGGTAATTAGAGCATATGCAATGCCTTCACAAAATTAATTTGACCTTGTGAGGTTTCTCTTTTCCTACAGTATTTTTAAGCCATATGTTAATTATTTATTTATTAAAAATATTGGCGTGTTATTACAGTGAACTTGCTATGAATTGAAGCTAAAAATATATAGAAATGACAAAACGGACTAGGTTTGATGGACGGCCTACAAGTTTACCCAAAAAGTGGCAGGCTGTGTTGGTGATTTTAGTCTACCAGCCCATTCTGATTCGTCATGTCTAACCCGCCAACTTGGTAAGTCAAGGGCGGGACGGATTAACCCGTTTTAAAAAAATATTTATATATTAAAATTAAAATAAAAAAGATTATAATTAAAAATATTATATTTTTTATGTTATATTATTGAAATATATAAATATATTATAATATTATAATTTAAATTATAAAAACTAATCAATTAAGTTTAAATTATTGATTATAATTAGTTATTTTGACACATAAATATAATAATTTTTTTAATTTATCTAATAAATATATTAATTAATAAATAAAAACTTAAAAATTATTAATATAATTAAAGATATATTTTAACAAAAATACATATAAAAAAATGTATATGAAAAAAATTATTGGTTGGCTCACCTCTATTTTGATTATGGCGGGCTAGTCTCTCTCTGCAGGCTACAGGAAAGACTGATCCGTTTTGTCATTCGTAAAGGATATGATCTTATGCTCTATTTAAAACATTAGATGTTTTTTTGCTGAGTGATTCATTTGGGCAGATATGGGACTTGGCAAGTGGAGTTTTAAAGCTCACATTAACAGGCCACATTGAACAAATTAGAGGTAAGATATGAAAGTATTATTGGTGGTGGCAGCAACAGTGAATCAGGTTAAAAATAACAATGTGTTTTTTTGAAGGACTTGCTGTTAGCAGCAGGCATACATACATGTTCTCTGCTGGTGACGATAAACAAGTCAAATGCTGGGATCTTGAACAGAATAAGGTCAAATCTCCATTTCAGTATAAATTTTTCTGGGGGTGAATATTTCAGCAATTTTCTGGAACTCATCAAATAACAGGCCACTAAAATACATGATATTATGTTTAGGTCATTAGGTCTTATCATGGTCATCTGAGTGGTGTTTATTGCTTGGCACTTCATCCCACTATTGATGTTTTACTAACTGGAGGACGAGATTCTGTCTGCCGGGTATGGATTTTATTGACATAGTTATATTATGGAATATTTTTCAAAGGTGCTATTGAGCAATAGAAAAATTATATTTACACTTGCTGATGCTAAATTTTCAGGTTTGGGATATACGTAGTAAAATGCAGATTCATGCTCTTTCAGGTCATGATAACACTGTCTGCTCTGTGTTTACCCGGCCAACGGTATGCTGATTCTACCGTTGTCTCATTTTTTTTTTTCTTGATATTTAGCTGGACCACAATATCAACGTATTCTATATACATGCATATCAAGTTTTATTCTCCAACATACTAACTAGTATTTGTAAGGCTCTGGTATGCAGATTATTAGATTTGTATAGCCCCCGTTTCTTTGATATGATAAATGCGAAAGCGACTATCATTAAATGCAGTTTTGAAACATGTCTTAAATTGTTCTATTTTTTAACCCTTTTTTACAAGCTCTTCGGAGGCCTTACTTGGGTCTTATTTTGTTTACAGGATCCCCAAGTTGTTACGGGTTCACATGACACGACCATCAAGATGTGGGACCTAAGATATGGTAATTTATGGATTCATTTTTTCCGAAGTTTTTGCTTATCTGTGTATTGATTATATGCACAATCTGACATGTGATGCATTCATCCAGGTAAAACAATGTTAACTCTCACAAACCATAAAAAAT
Source organism: Sphenostylis stenocarpa (assembly GCA_963425845.1). Classification (NCBI taxonomy): domain Eukaryota; kingdom Viridiplantae; phylum Streptophyta; class Magnoliopsida; order Fabales; family Fabaceae; genus Sphenostylis; species Sphenostylis stenocarpa. Next base: position 15,691,960 of record OY731403.1, on the reverse strand, counting down.
CTGTTCGAGCAATGGCCCAACATCCCAAAGAGTATGTGTTTGATATCATATGATTATTGCTTCTAGGATGGTGAAATATTTATGGTTAGTTAATTTTTTAGTCTATTGTCTTGTAACTGTCTTATTTTTCTGTTGGCTGCAGGCAATCTTTTGCATCTGCTTCAGCTGACAATATTAAAAAGTTCAACCTTCCAAAAGGAGAATTTTTGCACAATATGCTGTGAGTTTCTTAAACTTACTATTACCAAACTTATGTTATTAGGGAATCATTAATGAATGCCTCGGCAGTTTCCTGGGGGACAAAACGCTAAAACGGGAATATTTTGTTTATATCAGTTGTCTAAATATTCAAGTTCAATTATATCTCTTGATAGATTTGGTTGGAAAGTTATTGCTTAAATAATTGTCTTCTCATTATTCTGCTTTATCTGCAGCTCTCAACAGAAAACTATCATCAACGCAATGGCTGTCAATGAGGAAGGTGTGATGGTTACTGGAGGTACGAAAACAAATTAAAAATCTTAGGAAATTACTTAAATAGAATAAAATCAACTAATCCGTGTCCCTAATTTTGACTTATTGCGTCATCTGAAGAATTTGATATGGATATTCTGTGTGTCCCTTGCACTAATCTTTATTCTCTTTTTTTCACCTGGTTGAAGGTGACAATGGCAGTATGTGGTTCTGGGATTGGAAGAGTGGTCACAATTTCCAGCAATCCCAAACCATTGTGCAGCCTGGTATGCATGTTTGGCTGCTCTTGGATGTTTAGTTTAATGCTAGAAGTTCACTCATACCCACGAGATTGACAAGTCTAATTACACTATTTGCTTTCCTCTTCCCCCGACAGGTTCACTGGACAGTGAAGCTGGTATTTATGCTTGTACCTATGATCTTACTGGTTCGAGGCTTATAACTTGCGAAGCTGACAAGACGATAAAAATGTGGAAGGAAGATGAGAATGCCACTCCAGAAACCCACCCCCTTAACTTCAGGCCTCCTAAAGATATCCGTCGATTCTAGACATTCTCCTCACATCTCAGGCTATTCATTTTGCCAAAATATGCGGATTCGAGGTTCTGGTGTAAATGTACCTGTTGGGGTGATTCCGAGTCCTCTTTTAACAGCCTTTTATCGTCGATTTTGTATCATTAGATTTCTTTTAAAGACTATTCCTACATAGATCCATTGTAGAATTGAATTGAATCACGTATTTTAATTTCGGACAACTTAAACGAGAGCTTTACATGAAGTTAAAAGCAGTAATATAAATCGATTTTAACCGGAAAAAGTTTAATTTATTTTATTGATTTTTATTTTCCGATACCTATTTGTTGAAAAACTTAGCTTTGATTGGTCAGCATCATCTTCAACCTACCAAAATCAGTGTGGGATAGGCTGATTTTTTTGTAGGGATGGGTTATGGATTTTATTTCGTCTTTTTTATATGTATCTTTTTAAAAATATATTTTTAATTATATAAATAATTTTTAAATTTTTATTTGTTAATTAATATTTTTATTAGGTTAATTAAAAATTATTATATTTTAATATTGAAATATTTAATTATAATTAATAATTTTAATTTAATTTATTAATATTTTCTTATGTAGTTAAATCATTAAAATGTAAACTATAAAAATGAAAAATAAATTTTTAAGTATTGTGGAATTCTCTTTTATAAATATATTTAAAATATAGTTTGTTTTAAATATATCTAATATAGCAACTTTAGTTTACCACCAGCTCTACAAATGAGGTAGTTGAAGCACCGTGAGTACCCTACTTATTTGCTGAAAAACATTTTTAGAAATATCGAGATTGGATTTTTATTTTTATTTTCAATGTGTCGAACTTTGTAATTGAAGTCTTATTGCTATTTTATAGCATCTGAGTATAGGACATTACTCCTGTACACAAAAATGACACCATTTATTTAAAACAATTCTTAAAGATGACGTAGTTATTGCTTAAAAAGTGAATAGATTGGTTATCGAACTACAACTATGGATGATGATACAGTAGTTTTTTTCTTATCAAATCAAGTATTACTTTTGGAAAGGAATATAAGATGTTGAAGCTTGAAGTTTAAAGGCAGCAGAAGACAGAATGTGTACAACGACCCAAATTCACAATGATGAGTATCCTCAGTTTGTTCTCATAATATCGACAGGGTAGGAGTGAATTGTATCCCTCCATGCAGTGGCTGTGTCTGGCTTCATATCACATACACATTTCCACACTGCACTATTACACTTGAATCCACTTCCAAAAGCAATTTGCCACACCCTATCCCCACATTTCATCCTTCCTTTTGCTTCTATGTAGCTCAGCTCATACCAAATTGAAGATGATGAAATATTTCCAAACCTGTAGAGAGTCATGGTTGATGGCTCCACGTCCTGTTTCCTTAGCTTCAAGTTTCTTTCAACGGCTTCTATGATGGCTCTTCCCCCTGAATGTATGCAGAAATGCTCAAAAGCATGGTTGAATTTTGGAGTGTAGATGCTTATTCTTCTCGTACAACACATTTTCCGACAAATAATGGAAAATAAATACAAGAATTGCTCCCTCAAAGGCAGAACCAGTGGTCCTAGTGAAGCTATATTTTTCTTCAGTGCATCTCCAGACACGTTGACTATGTTCTTTGATATGGATACACCTTCTTTGTCCGCTGGATCCACTTGTTGGTAGACACAGCCATGAGATTGATCATCCTGTGCAGTGATTGTTCTAACAATATGCTGTAGTTTATACTTTGCCTTGTGCTTATCTTGGACCCTACTAGACATTAATATAGCTGCGCCACCCATTCTGAATAGGCAATTAGATAGAAGCATAGAAGGGACTTTACCAGTGTACCAATTCAGACTCAGCGTCTCTGTGCTTACTATTAAAGCTAGTGAGTTCCTATGAACTCTCAACAAGTCTTTGGCTAGACTCATTGAAATAATTCCAGCACTGCATCCCATACCAGATAGGTTGAAGCTCATGATGTTGCTCCTCATTCTGAACTTGTTAACCACCATGGCACTAAGAGATGGGGTGGGGCAGAAGACACTACTATTAGTGATGAGTATGTCAATGGTTTTAGGGTTGATCTTGTTTTTCTCGAACAGGTTTTTGATTACTGAACACATGATTGTCTCAGCCTCCTCAAGGGCAAAGGAGAGAGCCTTGATTTTGGGTATCTCAGCAAGAGATGGAGAAATGGATGTTAGCTCACTGAATCCTGATTTGGCCATGATCTTGCATTGGAAAGCAATAGCCTCTGGATCCATGTCCTCATAAAGTTGATTCTCTTCAAACATGGCCATTGGTAACCTATAAGAACTGGGTGGACAGTAGCAGTTGAAGTCTATCAAATAAACTGGTGCTTTTCTTCTGCATGCAAGGTAGAGGGTTGCTAGACATGCAACCAAAAGCACTGCAAAACAATAATAAGGTGAGGTAATAAGCTCAGTGATAATGTTGATATGGTGTGTCAATATTTCCAATGAGCAACACAAACTGTGAGCTTCCATTTTCTTAGAGTTAGAAGTTTGAATTTAATTTGTTTTGGCTAGTGCTGTAGGCATATGAGGTTGATCTTTATGTGATGATTATATTACCATTATAGATGGTTTGGCATGAAAAGAGAGAGTCCAGTGGAAAGGGAAAATGTGGATGGAGCTGAGGATGCCATTCTTTTAGTGCTTGCCTAAATAATGGCGTTGTGTCCGGTAACATCATGTCATGCAAGGAGTTGTCCATTTTTGTTTACTTCAAAAGAAACCTACCCTTGCTAAACATGGCTTTGTAAATTAATTAATTTGATTTATTTAATGGTATGCTCGAACAGAAAGAAATAAAATAGAAAGGAGAAAACATGAATAGTTGTCCAATTTTTGTATTAAAAAACATCTTCCAATATTTAAATGCAAGAAGACTCGTCCCTTTAGAGCCGAGATTATGAACAATATTGGAACATCTTATAACCACTTTTTTAATTAGCTGCTTAAGTCTTCTAGCTACCTATAACTTGGCACCTTAATGGTATGAAAGTGAAACGAATGAAAAGAAGGGGCAAATTTTTTATTTTTTATTTTTCCATTGTTTGATATCACTTAAAAATGAAAGAAAACAAACTTGTGAGATCAATTATGTATTCAATCATTTCAAGTTGGGAGGAACAACATTTTTTACAATTAGAGATATTTATGTTATTTATATATTTAACTTTATTTTCTTATATATTATTTTCTATTAAGCAATCTAGAAAATAATCCCTTTTGCTACCTTTTTTTCTTTCTTAAATCAGCATACCATAAATCAATAAGGTATACACAAGACATGCCCATCTCACCAACCAATAAAAAATAACTAAGAAGATATGTTGAAAATCTTAGACCAACTAAATATGATCAAATTATATGGTATAAGTATAACATAAATCTCACCATCCACTTTGATTTTGTTACATTAAATCAGATCCAAAGTGAATTTTGTAGGATTTTGAGATTTATTTTCCTACCTTTACTAAAGAAAGTGAATGCCACAATTTTTCATCTGAACAGATAGTTGATTCGACTTGAATATAGAGAAATAATGTTTATCTTACAAAAGTCCTTATTAAGCTAAAAAAACCAATTATTTCTCCACAATAAAATAAACGATACACGTAGTTACTCAGTTTTCATTCCTCTTTCTTCACCACCTCATATTAACACACTGATAATCTAAGCCTCAGAAGGACTCATTATCCAGCCACTCAATTAGACAAATAATTAGACCGAGGAAGGCTTCCTCTTCTGCAATTAATTCAGATAACTTGATCAAGCTTATACCAAAATCACATAATCTTTTGTATTTAAAGCTACTTGAATTGGATGTCAGAAAACTAGGTTCTTTCACATAATCACAACCAAGACCAAACAGGAGGTGCAATCCAGTCCAATAAGTGCATTTCAATCTCAAAGGGTGACCCATTTTTACGAAGAGAAACATAGACCAAGCAAGCAAAACCTTTCAGCATGATCGGCTTAATCAAAAGGATAGCACTTGATACCATGATGGTATAAGAAATCTAAATTTCAGTGTAAGCAATACAAAATTTATGCTTCGATAAGAAATTGAAGAATGATGACCTAATGTCTAAGAGATGGTTAATTTGACGTTGGCTAGCTCAAAATATGGCAACTTGATGTCCTCAGGTTCTCCATTTGATGTAACATGCTCTGCTTGTGTTGTCGGCCAGAGCTGTTGCATGATCAACACAAATGCCATTTTTGTCCAGTGAAAGTGAAGGGAACAAAGGGAAAACAAAAAAATTATTGTTGCTGTCATCAAAATATAACGGGTTGATAAAAAATTACTGTCTGCAATTTTAAATATTGTTCCTTTTTCCAACAACCGGTAATATTCCATTTGGAGGTCAGGAAAAGGTATGAGGGAGCACCTAGACCCAAAAGGAGAAGAGGACTTTCACCACCAGTTACTCCCCTCAATGAACCAGAATCTTAAAAACTTCATGTATGTTTTAGAGCTATGCTGCCTGCCCAAGGCATTTGACTTGGTTATAACTGACTTAAAGTCAGTCTACTCCCACAACTTCCATTTGGTGTCCTGGTTCACTTTGTTCATCATCATACTTTGGTCCATGAGGACTTGGTGTCCATCCCTTCTCACACATCAGAGACTTTCTTCTCAATCAATATGTGCATAAGCTGAGGGCACTCAGCCATGCAACCAAGAAATAACTCTACCAGTAGTCTCTGCATGAGCATGCACCACCTTCAAATTGGTGAAACCGAATCCGATCCCTCACAATGATCTCTCTGTTTAATATTTTTGATACAATTTTAATCCAATTGTGACAGTCTAGGCAGATACGAAGGTTTTTGGAAATCCTGATTTTTGTTCCAGGGCTACTTTTCAGGACCCCATAGGCCAACGCTAACTTCTCGCTGTGAAATATTAAATTTTCCTCCTTTTCTTCTTCAGACACATCCATCAAAACCAGATCCGTCAAGGGTGTGAATCCATCCAACTTAGCTCTTTGGATCAAACCTTCCAGCACTCGGTAAATTGATTTCATTTCCGCATGTGAATGATCAGCTGCACTGAATTTTTGAATGCTGTTTCCCAATTCAATCCAACTCTTACCACGGTTTTTCCGAATCCCTCCCATTTTCATCCTCCGTCTCACCCTCTCAGCACTATCCCAATTCTTTAGAGAACAATACATATTTGACAACAACACAAAGTCTCCACACTCTAGGCGGGATATATTTGCAATGGCAACTTCACCAAGTTCTTTCTTTCTGTAGATTCGACAAGCACTCAGAAGTGCTCTCCATATCACAACATCAGGCTCCATAGGCATCACCTTAATCAGAGCATAGGCCTCTTCCGTAAGCCCTGCTCGTCCGAAGAGATCAACCATGGTTCCATAATGCTCCAGCTGTGGCTGAATCATGAAACGGTTCTGCATCATATCAAAATACTTGCGACCTTCTTCAACCAATCCGCAATGGCTACAAGCAGTCAGAATCCCTATAAAAGTGACAGAATCTGGCAAAACACACTCTGTCTCCATCCTCGAAAAAATCACAATGACATCCATTGCAAGTCCGTGAATTGCCAACCCACTAATCATAGCATTCCAAACCGACACATGATCACGCACAACCTCCTCAAAAACCTGTCTTGATACATCAATCCTACCACACTTAGCATACATGTCAATCAACGCAGCACTCAATATATAATTCAGCTCAACCCTCTTCTCAACCATCAAACCGTGCACCCACTTGGCATTGCAAAGAGCGCCAAGGCGTGCACACGCAGTAATTACAGAAGCAAAGGTGAACCCATCAGGCTCAACCTTGGCACTCAGCATCCTCCGGAAAAGGTTCAACGCATCGAAGAAGCGCGAGCTTTTGACGTAACCTCCAACCATGGAGTTCCAAGTGACCACATCTCTCACAAGCATTTTACCAAACACCTTCGTCGCAACATCACATTGTCCATCTTTCATCAAACTCGCGATCACCAAATTCCTGCTAAAGAGGTCCAAAACGTTGGAGAAAACGTGAAGGGCAATGTGAGGTTGGTTGCAATGAGCATAGGTTGAGATGAGAGATGAAACAAGAGAAGGGTAAGTGGCAAGGCCAATCACTACAACTCTTGCGTGAGCTTTAGTGGCAGCTTTTAAATTCATAGAAACTCTGCAGCGTTGTAGAACTCGGTGGAGGACATTGGGATCTAGATAAATAACAAAAACGAGGGAATGAAGCGTTTTGCAATGAAAAAAATGCAATTTTGTGTGTGCCCTTCAAATTGAAAGCGCGAAACGAGAAGAATAGTGTGTGTGGGTACCTGTGGCTGTGAATGAATGGTGAAATGAAGATGATGGTGATGACGATGATGACGATGATGACAATAGAGAATGGAAGGAATGAACATAGAACCATGGTTTACCAAAACCACCAAACTTGTTAACTCCATTTAGAAACCTTATCATCTTCGCATTTCATTCATCACCCATTAATTCAGCCACCCTTTCACTTCTGTTGTTCTTCCCTCGTTTTCATTTTGAATTCTTTGTATTTATAATTATGTTAAAATATTAATTAATATGATTTAAAATAATTTATTTGAGTGTAATCTTACAAGTACTATTGTGATCCTTCCTATCCCACTGCACCCAACATTTTCTCCATTAATAACCATCAACACTACAACCTATTAATCTTCAAAAAATATTCATATAAAACATCAATTAGTTCACTCTCCTAAATATTAATAAGAATTTGTGTCCATTTAGTCTTTAAATTTTGCAATCATCAATACTAGAAGTATTTTACATAAAAATGAAGTCTTTGACGGTATCAAATACTGACATTGTTATACATGTTTTGGTGTGTATGACGTAATAAAAAATTTCTTTTCAAAGTTTGTGTCAAATGATTACTTTCTTTCATTCAATATTTCAGTGTGAATTTTATCACTAGAAAATAAAATTTGCATACATCAATTGTTTTAAATTAAAATAAATTATTTATATAAATAATTTTAACCAATTTTTAAATAATTCATAGTAAAATATGTATTTTTATTCACAAACAATTCTTATAAAAACTTCTTTAAGAAGTTGACACCAAAATAATATTTTAAGATTCATGTATTATAAATATAAGCTATGTTTATTAAGATGGAGTGTTTTAAAAAATAACTTTGCTCTTATTAAATGTATAGTGAATCAACATGCATTATTGGAGTGGTTTTATATTTGATTTCTTAAGGTATGTTGATGAGAAAAATTGTAATTAAGAGATCTCATTATCATTCATTTATATATAAATTAATTATTGATAAAGCCTGGTATTTTTTATATTTAAATTCATATTTTATTTGTAGTCTCTATTACTTTCAAATAGTATTTTGTTTAATATTAAGTTAAAACCTTCTCCTGCATCAAATTGAAATGTCTTCCCTTGTTAGATTAACTGAATTTTAAAGACATTGTAATAGTAATTAATTTAAATTTAATTTTAAATTTCAACACACTAAATAACTTTTTGTATTTGCACAAGTTTTCCTCAATTTTAACAATAATATTTCTTTAGTTTAACAAAACATTCATTATCAATTATTAATTTTAAGATTTATTATTTTCTTTAGACTATCTCTGGTGCTAGTTCATATAAGCAACACATTGGAGTTGTTATTTCAATTTAAATAAGTTTTGTTATGCTACATCACTTCTAAGTAAGTCATTAAATTTTTATAGATTTTACTTCAATAGATAGTTTTATTAGTATTTTTATAATTTTTTTTATTTTTATTTCAATTGGTAATTTAAAAATAATTTTATTATTATAATTAATACCAATTTAATAAAATATTTTTAACTTGAAAATGATGGTAAATTTATAAAAGGTTTTAAATTTTTATAAAAAAAATTGTAATTTTTATAAAACTAATTTCTTTAAAAAATATATATGAAATCAATTTTGTTTGAGAAATCCTATTATTATAACAGTGTTGTTATTTTGTAAATAAAATAAAAATATCATTTCTATTTTTGTTCAAAATTAACGTAAAAAATATATTTATTTTATTTTAATAAATATAATTTGAGAAATTGACTAGTGAAATAATTAAAAATCTTTAGAGAAAAGATTTCATGCGAAATATTTTTTTATTTGTTTTTCATTTTTTTCTTGTTAAAACAAAACATTTTAAAAGATCTCATATCACAACGAAAATCAAATTTAATGTAGTTATTTATAGATAAAAATACTTTTATTAAACAATTAATTAACTACTCTACACTAAATGATTTTAATAATTTCTTACAAATTTATATAAATCTTAAAATATCCATGAAATACACCCTTAGTGAACTATTATTGATACATAAATCATTTCAAGGACCAAATTGGATGTGTAGTGTAATTTTACTCACACTCCACTGAAAAAAATAAAGTGATATGAAGGGTGGAAATGTGATATGAGATAATGCGAATAATGATTACATATCAAATTTTCAACTAGTGGCACTCACTATGCCTCTTCAAAATATCACACATAGTTTCCACAAGAGAAGGAGTTTCCTCTTTTATGATACAAATATGCTCAGAAATTGTCTCTTTGGTTTTTAATCCACAACATTGTCTTTAAATAGAATCAATAGTTGACATTTCCAAGTTGAGAGAATGAAACTTAAAACTCCATAGTTGACAAAGAAAATGCAAAAGAATATTTTCCCTTTGTAGTAAACCACATAGCTATATGTAGGTTTCACACGCACACGCAAATTCCAAATTGGTGAGGGGTAATAATGTTGAACCACGTAACATGGCACTTCACTGTACTATAAATTGTTTATCCACACTTGTAACTTGTTCCAAGCAACACAAGTTAAGATTACCCTATCTAATAAGACCCATCATTATGAGCTTCCAACGTTTTATCACATTTCTTCTAATTTCTGCAATGACTATTCCACAAACCAAAGCTCAGCTAGGGTTTCTCAGTGGTCTCCTTGGTTCTGTTAGTAAGGTTCGAGGGACTGTGTTTTGCAGTTCCAATGATAATGTGGCTGTCAAAGGTGCATCAATCCCTGGTTTTCCAAGTAAGCTCACCATCAATTGATTTATATTTGCAAAATTCTGACTTTTTAAATCCTTAGTAATGTCTTCTTTTTGTGGGAAATATTGTGAAAAGTTCAACAGTATCTGAGTTATAAACTATTTTAATAATTTATTATATAAACATGCATGTAAGAAGTTTAACCATCCTACTCAAGTTAACTTGAAAGAGACATATATATTATATATACATGCATGATAGAATGAACATTCTTTGGAACTCATAGTGAAAAGACGAATAAAATATTATTTCAGATGCTAAAGTACAACTAGTTTGTGGAGGAAAGGAGTTTTCAAATGCTACAACTGATGATGATGGAAGCTTTTCTATCATGATGGATCCCTTGCTGTTGGATCTTTCTTCACTGCTCAATACCTGCAACTTACGGGTTCCCACCCCTCTCTCCCACTGCAACACAAACCTTCCTTCTTCTGGGGCTCTCATTTCAACCCTAAACTTTGTTGGGGTCGATCGTCTTGCCTCTCAAACTGTTGTTAACATCGTTCCATCGGGATTTCATTACATGCCCTCCACTTGATACTTATCAAATTAACCATCACAAACTACAAGGAAGTTAAATGTATCGCGTGACATTTAAATAGTTATAATTAAATAAAGTCATGCCATGTCTCATTGTAGTTTCTGCTTATTTTTCGTTTCTATGTTCTACTACCTCAAAATTTGTCATTTGGATATATAAATATATAAATGACATCCTTGAGTATAATAATATTAATCTAGTAAGAAAAAAAGATGTTTAATTTAATATTATAAAAATCAGGGAAAATTTTAGTAGAATTTTTCAACACTAATGAGTGATTATTATGAGTCCAGTAATAAATGATTTAGTTCATAATTATTAATTAATATTTAAAAGATATTTAATTTAATTATATAAAATTAATTTTAAAAAGTAAAAATTATATTAATTTATATATTATAATATTATCATATTCATATTTTAACGAGCTATTTTATAAATTTTTAAAAGAAAAAAATACAATTGATGAAAGATAAAAAAAAAAACTAAAGAAAAAAGAAGAAGAAGAAAATACAGAGAAAAAACAGTACATTTTAATGAATAGTTAAATAAAAAGAATAGAGAGATTAAAAGTCTGATTTGTCTGATTAAAACATCTATTAACGTAAAAACGTGATTTGGCAGCCGCCGTTCCTTAATTCAGTGAATGTTCGTTTCCGCGTTCCGCCGTTACTTTCCAGAACACACACGTCACATCTCTACGATTTAACATGTGTATAAAGCTGATTTTTTATTTTGTTGTAAATAAATTTGAACGTAGAATCTATTATTAAATATTTAATATTTTAAAATATAATCAAACCAACAAAGTGGTATATAAAGAAGTGGTTCACAAACCCTAACGTACGGTGCGCCTCCTCACACATACACACCGAGAGTTGAGAGGTGGTAGCTGCTGCGGAAGCCTTCTGTGCCCAAAGCCTTTCGCAGCAGCAGCAAACCCCGATTCAGATGGCACAATCTCTCTCACAAGCCAAACGCGCCCTTTCCTTCGCCCTTAACCGGCGAGGGTACGCAGTCGCATCGAATGTCTCTTCTTCTTCATCATCTTCGGTGAGAGGGGGTATGAGCGGAATAGAGATGGGTGTGGCCAAGAATGGTTCCGGCCCATCGGGGGCCTCATCGGCTTGGGCCCCAGACCCAGTTACGGGCTACTACAGGCCCATCAATCACAGAGATGAGATTGACCCGGTGGAGCTCCGAAAGCTGCTGTTGAATCACAAAGGCAACTGAGGGCACCAACACCTCATATCCATCAAATCATGCTGATTCTGCTTTTGTTGTGTGGTTTTATCTTTCTAGCTATGTCTAGTATCTACTTCTATCCTTGTCATACATGAGAGGTGAACAAATAAACAAAGTAGATTTGGTTTTTTGTTTGGAGGTTGTGTCTCTTTTTCCTTTTACAATTATAAACCTTATCGATTCTCTGCCATGTTTCTGTTTCTTGTTCTTTCTGTGTTAGATTCTAGTGCACACTCTATTTATTCTTTGGGAGATTTCTCAGGTGTGTTATCATATACTATGATAATGATAAAAATATTAATTCTTAAACAATTTTATTAAGATTTAATTAGCTTCTTAATCTCATTATTTATTCTCATTATTTAAATTGTTCTCATTTACAATAAGTTTTTTAATTTTCAAAAGCATGAGGTGGCCACTTTTATTCCATTAACAGTCAAATTATTAACCAATTTATTTAGTTTATAAAACTCCCATAGCATAATATATAAAAGTTACATAGTCATATTTTATAAAATTAATGATATTATTTATGATCGATAAATAGAATTTCATTGGACTTTTTATCAATAAATAAATAAATAAATAATAAGATTTAAAAAAGGTAATTCAGTTTTTTATTAAATTTCTTTACTACTGAACATTAAAATAATGTATTTTAAAATAAAATATTATTTTATCGAAAATTCGAAACATCTGTAATTAAAAATTAAGATTACAGTTATTTTAGACGGTAAAAATAACTTATTATTCTCACTTTTTTAAAATATAGAATAATTTTATAAATAGTATATTTTAAAAATTATTTAAATGAAATTTTTGTTAATGTTTTTTTTTTCATTTATTTTATTCTTCTAACTACAAATTTTATATTCAAATTTAATAAAAAAATTCTTATTTATAAAAAAAAATATTATAATTAAATATATTATATTTTAAAATATTATTAAAAATTTAATAAAATAACGTTTTAATTATTTATAAAAAAATAAAAATATTACAATTAAATATATTGTATTTAAAAAATATTATATAATAAATTTTAAGTTATTACTTATATTATTGTAATGTTATAGATATTGAAAAAAATATATTTATTTTTAACTAATTTTTTAAATAAATATTTTTTAAATTATTTAATTTGATTATTCATCCTAATTGAACTAAATAGATTAAATTATTAAATAAAAAAGTAAATTATAAATATTTAATATTTTTAATTAAATTAATAATTGATTTGTTGTGATAAAGTAATTTTAAATTAATTATTTATTATCATTATAAATAAAATTATTTACTATCATCATAATTTTAAATAATTAATTGATATTTTTTTCATTTTAATAGATATTTTAAAAATTTACTTTAATCTATTTTTATAGAACTTTAATTTAATATTTTTAATTAAAAAAAATAAAAGATGAAAAAGTGAAAACTCATTTATTAAGGTGAAAAAAAAACTTTTAATGAGAGAGAAATATCTCATTTATTTAAATAATTTTTAAAAAATATAATTAATAGAATTGATTATAAAATATATGATTTTATATAAAAATATTTTAAAATACATGATTTTAGTTTTTTTTTTAATATACAAAGTTTATAAGATTTAAGATGGTATTAATTATTCTTTTATTAATTATATTTATTATAGAGATATTATTAGATTCCAATATTTATACAAGTGAAGTATTTTTGTTATTCTTCATTTTAACTTCCATTATAACATCCTCTCATTACACCTGTTAGTATACTCTATGTAAAGACTTCTTACATGTTAATACAAAGTATAATTCCACAATCATTTTATCTCATTTCTCTTGTGTTTGTTCTAATAGAAGTGGCATCAGAGCCTCGGTTTTATTTCAGGAGTTGGCGCCTAGGTAGTTACGATTGCAAAAGTGATTCAAGGTGCTTGAATCAGTGTCAATCAAGATTCAGTTTCTTGATCGTGTATTAAAGGAAGAAGAATGGTCGGAGGTGACAATCACATTCCCTCATCAAATCTCCCAATTTTGAATGAGAAAAATTGGGATAGACGAAGTACCAGATGAAGGTTTTGTTAAGATTTCAGGATGTTAATAATGTAGTTGAAACAGGCCAGGTGGTTGCTTCCGGTTCGGCAGAGGCGCAAAAGGCGATATTAGCGAAGAAGGATAGCAAGGCGTTGTTTCTTATTTTGATGACGTTCATTTTGAGAAGATTCAAAATGCGAACAGTGCGCAGAAAGCCTGGGACATTCTTATTAGAAGTCACACCGAAGGAGATACGATCAAGAAAGTAAAACTTCAAACCCTAAGGAGGCAGTATGAGCTACTGCAAATGGAAGATGGAGATAAAATAAGTGAATACGTCAATAAGGTATTCACGATAACCAATCAAATGAAGGGTTGTGGAGAGACAATCTCTGATCTGATGGTTATTGAAAAGATCATGAGATCATTGCCGCATAAATTTAATTTTATTGTTGTAGCAATTTAAGAATCAAAAGACTTATCACAAATAAAGATCGAGGAACTTCAGAGCTCCTTGGAGACACATGAGATGCGACTGGTGGACAGGAATGGTGGAAGAAACACAAAGTAGGTTCATGAGCAGTCCGAAGAGGTCACGCATGCTAGCTGCCAAGAGATTATTGAGATACATTCAAGACACAACAAACTATGAAATACTATTTTCTGTTGGAAAACAGAAACTAGAAGTCACACATGCTAGCTGCCAAGAGATTGTTGAGATACATTTAAGACACAGCAAACTATGAAATACAACCGTTTGGAAAACAGAAACCAGAAGTCACACATGCGAGCTGCCAAGAGATTGTTGAGATACATTCAAGGCACAACAAACTATGAAATACTATTTCCTTTTGGAAAACAGAAACCAGAATTGGAGTTATCTGGTTATGCTGACTCAGACTACGGTGGTGATTTGATAAAGAGGAAGAGCACTTATGGCTATATATTTTTGCTGAACAATGCTCCTGTTTCATGGTGCTCTAAAAACACTACAAAAAAAAAGCCTATTACCTACGGAATATTACCTACGGATACAAATCCGTAGGTAAATTTTACATTACCTACGGATATTACCCACGGATGAAAATCCGTAGGTAAATTGTACATTACCTACGGATATTACCTACGGAATTCTATCCGTAGGTAATTATCCATTACCTACGGATATTACCCACGGATGAAAATTCGTAGGTAAATTGTACATTACCTACGGATATTACCTACGGAATTCTATCCATAGGTAATTATCCATTACCTACGGATATTATCTGTAGGTAATGTAATCCGTGGATAATTCCGTAGGTAATTACCTACGTAATTACTATCCGTAGGTAAAGTGTACATTACCTACGGATATTACCTACGGAATTCTATCTGTGAGTAATTATCCATTACCTACGGATATTTTCCGTAGGTAATATCATTCGTGGGTAATTACCTACGGAATTACTATCCGTACATAAATTATATTAAACTAGAAAAATTGTCACTAGCAAGAATCGAACCCAGTACCTTAAAATTGAAAACTGATACTTCAACCACTAAACTATTAGGATATTCTAATAATAATTTACAACTAAATTATACTTATATTAATTCGTGTAAATATATAAATATAAAATATTAAATATATAAATATATAAATACATAAATATATAAATACATAAATACATAAATACATAAATACATAAATACATAAATACATAAATACATAAATACATAAATATATAAATACATAAATATATAAATACATAAATACATAAATATATAAATACATAAATATATAAATACATAAATATATAAATATATAAATATATAAATACATAAATATATAAATACATAAATATATAAATATATAAATATATAAATACATAAATATATAAATATAAATATATAAATATATAAATACAAATATATAAATGTATAAATATATAAATATATCAAAATATAAATATATTTTATATTTATATATATTTTATATTTATATATATTTTATATTTATATATTTTATATTTATATATATTTTATATTTATATATATTTTATATTTATATATATTTTATATTTATATATTTACACGGATAAATATAAATATAATTTATTTGTAAATTATTTTCAAAATAACCTAATAGCTTAGTGGTTGGAGTATCGACCTCCAACTTCGAGTGCTTGGATTATAAATCCGTAGGTAATTACAGCGAGTGCATTACCTACGGATTATAAATCCGTAGGTAATTACCTACGACCAAATTACCTACGGATTTTCTACGGAAAGAAATCCGTAGGTAAAGTGACATTACCTACGGATTTTACCCGTAGATAATAAGCGTTTTTTTTGTAGTGAAAGTTGTCAATGTAGCTTTGTCTAGCTGTGAGGCTGAGTATATAGTTGGAAGTTATGTTGCGTGCCAAGGGGTTTGTTTAATGAATTGTTGAAGGAGTTGAAGGTCTCTACAAAGACACCTTTTGAGCTAAAAATTAACAATATTTCTGCCATAAATTTATCCATAAATCCTGAGTCATGGTAGAAGTAAACTTATAGAAGTGAAATATCATTTCCTAAGGGATATAGTGAATAAGGGAAAGATTACCGTGAAATACTATAGAATAGAATTGCAATTGACACATATGTTCACTAAAGTATTAAAGATTGAGAGGTTTGAAGAACTAAGGAAGAAAGTTGGAGTTGTATCCGTTAAATACTTGACTTAAGGGAGAGTATTAGATTGTAATATTTGTATAAGTCAAGTATTTTTGTTATCTTTTGTTTTACTTCAATTATAACAACTTTCATTACAGCTATTAGTATATTCTGTATAAATACTTCTTACACGTTAATACAAAATACAATTTCACAATCATTTTATCTCATAACAAATATAAGAGATAATAAGTATTTTAATTAAAATTTATTAAAATAAAAAATAATAATATTCATATTAGTTTGTATAACTAAATCTTAAACTATTATGTAAATAACAATTCATGAGAATAATAAAACTCTATGAACTCGATTATGATTATATAAATCATTTACAGATTAGCATATAGTGAAATATTATACAAATTTTGGGATCGTTGAGGAAATTTAAAATAGATTCGGTGATTTTGGTTTAGTTGAGAAAGTGACTTGTTTTCGTAACTTCTTAAAAACACTTATTAATTAATGTATAGGTATTTATTCTTGGCATCAAAGTATTAAGGGTATGTTTGGAGATACATTTCAAAATCTTTATTGAGAGATTTTCCACTCACATAAGCTCCACTACAATAAATAATGATTATTTAAATATGAATACATTATTTTTCAAAAAATTTAAAGGTTAGAAAATTTCAATAAAGTCATTCAACTTTTTTTACAGTGGGTAAGTGTTTTTTGGCCATACGTGATTGCTTTTACATGTTTTTCAGTAAAAGGTGTTTTGCGTCTGTGTCATGTACATTGATTATATTTCCTAATAAATCTCTTCTATTGTAAAAAACGATTAAACACATGTTTGTTTGTATTGGTGTTATGCACAATTGCTATGGAAGCAACTTTTTCTTTTTTAAAAATGTGAAATAAAATTTTATATTATCAGGTCGTTAAATAATTTTGAATTAATTTTATATTTATAATAAATGTTAAATAATTCTTAATTTAATTTTTTTATTTTGATTTATATATTATTGTATTTATTAATTTCAATTTAATTAATTAATATTTTTTATAATAATTAAATTAATATTCATTAAATAATTAATTAAATTTTTTATGTAAAATTAATTATTTTAGTTAATAATGCACCATCATATTTGAATTTAAAATAATATTAAATACATACTATTTAAATAAATATGCAATAATAAAAATAAAATTAAACTAGAAAATAGGTTAACGTTTCCATAGGTTGGATATTATCAAATTCCACCCAGAAATGAGATTCTACGTTAGATAAAAGAGAAATATTAATCATGTTTGATGTAATGAAAAGTGGTAGAAACATAAAAAATAATAATGGATAAATATAATTTTAAAAAATTTTATGAGTAAAAAATAATTGATTTTAGAATAAATTATAATAAATATGATAAAATTTATTATACACTCAACTCAAATGAGTACAAATAATTTAATGACTAAAAACAATTAAAATTTAATGGTCCAATTTTTTTCTATCGATAATTCAAGGGTATAATTTTTTTCAATACCGTACATTTCTTCGTTCTTTTTCATCTTGCATCATTTTCCACTCTTCTCTTTTTCCATTCCCTCTCTCCCTTCTTCTCTTACACTGGTTTCGCGTCTGTCTCATGCAACTGCATTTGTTGTCACCTTCAACTTCGTCCTCGTTGCATCTCTTTATAATTGCATGCACTACTACAAAATATGTTTTCAACGTCGTCATTTAACGTCGATTAAAGGCTGAGCCGACGTTAAATGCACTTTCAGCGTCGGTTCAGATGAGCCGAACGTTGAATGTGTTTTCAACCAAAAATTCTCTTAAGTTCAAGAATTGTCAGCGAGGATTCGAACCAGACATTTTAGAGTTGAAAGTTGATACTCCAACCATTAAACTACTGTAATTTTCGATAATAACTTACAAATTAATTATATTTATATACAAATAAATATATATCAGTGTAAATATATATTTATTTATATATATTTTACGGAAAGTGTTTTTATTTTTTTTGACCAAAAATTTACTTAAGTTAGAGAATTGTCACTAACGAGATTCGAACCGAGTATTTTAAAGTTGAAAGTTGATACTCCAACCACTAAACTACTTGTAATTTTCGAAAATAATTTACAAATTAATTATATTTATATATAAATAAATATATATCAGTGTAAATATATATATATATATATATATATATATATATATTTATTTATTTATATATATTTTCTGAAAAGTATTTTTATTTTTTTCAGTCAAAAATTTACTTAAGTTAGATAATTGTCACTAACGGGATTTGAACCCGAGTATTTTAGAGTTGAAAATTGATACTCCAACCACTAAACTACTATAATTTTTTTATAATAATTTACAAATAAATTATATTTATATACATATAAATATATATTCGTGTAAATATATAAATATAGAATATATAAATACAAATATATTTATATATTTTGATATATTTATATATATTTATATAGTTATATATTTATATGTTGGATGTGAAGGCGCGTTCGAGGGTGAAAGTGAGATTGACTCTCGCTTGAGTGAAAATACGTTAAAACTCACGAAAATTCACTCGTTCAAGCATCGCTTGAGCGAAAATTGGTATTTTTCGCTTGAGCGAATGATGCGTTTCTCAAATTTATTTTATATCATTAATAAATTATAAATATTATATTCTGTCATTAAATTACAAACCCATATAAAGAGACTCGCTCACAAATTTGGCATCAAATTTTGAAAACTCACTCGACACACTTTCACCTTCGAGCGTGCCCTCACATCCAACATATAAATATATAATTATATAAATATATCAAAATATATAAATATATTTGTATTTATATATTTATATATTTACACGGATATATATTTATTTGTATATAAATATAATTTATTTGTAAGTTATTATCAAAAAATTCGAGTAGTTTAGTGGTTGGAGTATCGACCTCCAACACTAAGGTACTGGGTTCAAATCATCATCGATGACACAAAATTAATTTGGTAATGCTCTAAACTTTAAAAAAAGATGATAAATAATAAAAATATAATATAAAAGAGAGGGGAGATTTCTAGATAAATAGAGAGAGGGGTTGGAAATAAATAAAAATTTTCGATTTGAAAGTCGGGACTTTCAACGTCGGTTCTATTTAACCGACGTAGGTTAAATAGAGCCGACGTTGAAAGTCCCGACTTTCAACGTCGCTGATACAACGTCGGTTACGGAACCGCCGTTGAAGGCCTTCCGAAGCCGACGTGGAAAGCCTTATTTGTAGTAGTGATGACACTACAGTCACATGATTATTTATTATTATTATTGATAATTTTGTTATTTTTTTTATTAATAAGGTATAAATTGAGATAATTTTTTAGATTGATGTTAAATAAATTTTATTCCATTAGTTCTCAAATAATAAAATAATATATTTTATCTTAAACAAAAATTGTTTAAAATCAGTTTTTTTTTTTCAAATTTAAAGCAACTTTTATATCATATCATCTCTCTGAGAATATCCATCATTAATTGGAAATGCTCTAAGATACCCAATTATTGTTTAGTAGTCTTTAAGTGAAAATTACTCTCTACCTAATAATGATTTGTATGTAAGCATAAATTATTTTGTTTAATAGAATGATAATCTAGTAATAATGCATGTCTCTTACTTAGTTACATTTAACTATTCAAATTCTCTATATCAATCCATGATAATAATACACAATTAATTGTATACTTATTCTATTCTAATTAATATTAAATAAATATAATTTATTATTTAAAATACTTTAGGAAAAGACCTATAAATAAGAACATTTTATTATTTATAAAGTATATAATTCTCGTTTAGGTATTTTTTATTATTATTATTTACTTTTTTCTTGTATTAACTTAAGCATTGAAGTGTCTTTATAGGGAAATCTCCCTCTTTTTTTAACATTCAATAGAGTTTAATCCAATAGATTCAGAAGTATCAATTATCCGAGACTAACTTGTCTAAGTTTATTCATTATTTTAAATTTTTTTATAAGAAGATTTAGACTTAAGCACGAGAATATTAAATTTTCATCTTTTTCCAACATTCAATAAGAGTTCAACCTAATAGATCCTAAAGTATCGAGTCATTCGAATCGACTTGTCTCGAACTTATTTATTATTGTAAATTTTTTATAAGAATGCTTAACGTCCATCGTAAAGCAGGTAGAAATTTTTCTACTCACATAAATTGAGGACTTTAATTTTTTTAAAATCATCCTATTTCTAAAAATAAAGAAAGAATAATTATTATTAAAAAATGAATATATATTCTAGTTTATATTTTTAAGTTAATTCTATATCAATAATAATTCTTTATATCTTAAATTATTTCAAAACCTCTAATAGGAGGAAATAAAATTTATTTCATATTGAAATAAAATAATTCTATCTCTTATTCAATTTCAAAAAAATTTTAATACTCTTTCAAAAATATGATATGATGGCAGAAATAACAAACAAATGTCAAAATTGAAAAAAAGAGAGAGAGGAGATTTTCACTATCAAAATTGGAAAATGAAATTTTCACTGTAAAAAAAAGTGAAAAGGTGCGTGTGTTAAGTACAATTATAAATTATCCTGATAAGATTGATAATTATATATATATATATATATATATATATATATATATATATATATTATTGATTTTGTAACAACAAATAATATAATATTTTGTCCCTTATCCAAATTAAAAATACTCACAATATTATTATTATTATTATTATTATTATTATTATTATTATTATTATTATTATTATTATTATGTATCATATATAATGAGACGCATAAACATGTTTCTCACTTTCCATTATTATACTGGCCTACAAAATATAAATTTAAATGACAATGTGAGAAGCATGAACATATAATAATCTATTTTTCTTAAGATAAATATTATTAATTCTTTATTATTATTATTATTATATTAGGCATGCAAACTTTGCATGATTCATAAATATCATTAATTTCATTTCATATAAAAAAATATTTATTTATTAAGAAAAAAATATTTATTTTTGAGGATATTATCAATAATTGTATTATTAAATTTGTCATCTCAAATTCATATGTCAAATGTATATCATAAATTATTGTCAACTTGTCATCATGGTATATTATATAAATATTTTTTTAATATTTTTTTATATGATATAAATATTATGGAAAAATATTTTATGCAATATAAAATATTTGACTCTGTATAGAAATACAAGATGAGTCCACTAAATCCAAAGAAAATGATCCTTAAACATAGACATGTGGTAGTAACCACATTAAAAAGGTAAATTTATATAATTAACTCTTTACATAATTAGGTAAATTTATATAATTAACTCTTTACATAATTAGGCATATAAGCTAAAAGAGTTATTCAAAAAAATGATTTTTAATCAGTAACTACAACAAAAAGGTAAATTTTATATAGATGGTCAAGCCTATGTTTTGATAGAGATGGTCAAGTTTTAATGCTTCAATCATGTTCATCTAATTACCTAGTCAAGTCTAAAGTGAGATAATTAAACTTTACGCTTCCATAGAGATTGTCAAACATTACGCTTCCATAGAGATGATTAAGTTCTAACACTTTCATCATCACTAACAAATCTTGATCATGGATTTCGTGGAGGGCAAATAATATATTATTAATAAATATAAAAAATGTTAATCCAATTATCTATCAAAGTTTAGAGTGAAATGGTCAACGTTTTTATTCTATTAATTAACATACTAGACGTAGTCATCGCGACACGTCATCACTAAACATAACTATCACAACATGTCAATATATATTAAAATTGAGCTAGGTTTTTTGTCCAAGTTATATTCATCAAAATTATATACCATATCGACTTAGATTTTATTTGAAATATATTTATCCAAGTTATATAATTATTCGAGAATGTAATTTGAGTATGTCATTATGCCTTAACAATTATTTAAAAACGTTGAGCATATCATTATGTCATAACAATTATTGGACAACATCGTTTATGTTATTATGTCATAACAATATTCTAGAATATCATTTATATAATTTGTTAATAACTCTAAATTGAGCATTGCTCATAGAATTCCACACATTTGTCATTCTTATAAATTACTCACATTGATTTAAATGGTATCTATAAATGGTCAGTATAAATTTGTCAAAAAAAAAAAATTGTAATGGTAAAATCGACTTAAATAACCTACAATAGACATCAAATAATTGACTAACTCCAAAAATATCTGTATTCTCAAATTTATGACATTTATTATATAACAAAAATATTCCTTATATGAATGCATATTATGGTAATAATGCATAATTAATTATCTAATTACTTGGTTACAATAAGTATTAAACAAATATAATTTATTATTTAAAATATATAGTAAAAGGTCTATAAATAAGATCACTCCATTATTTACAAAGTATATATTTTTTTTTATTGTATTAACTTATGTATTAACACGCCTTTGTAGATGAACTTCCCTCTCTTTCCAATATTCAATAAAATTCAATCTAATAGATCAAAATGACTAGAACAAATTTTTTATAAGAACAGTTCTCATCATAATTAATATATGAATATATTATACTTATATATTCTTAGACCATATATTATGTTAAATGGAACTCAAAATTATCCAATTAAAAGTAGACACAAATTATGCTTTTTTTTTCTTTAAGTAAATCACACTAACTTTTTTTTATCGTTTTTAAATAGAAATATACTTATTTTATGTTTTCAATTAATGAAAATCATTTTGATTATCCCATATCATATTGATTAAAATTTAGATAAAATAAAAAATTTAAAAAGGATATAAAACTAAATAATTTTCAAATAAAACATTGAATGATTTAATTATTATGTATTCAAATTTTGATAAAATACATGTTGCTACTAAAATATAATTTTTCTTATAAAAATATATAAAATTATATTTTTTGGAAAAATGTTTTTATATAAGAATGAATAAAAAATTATAAAATAGATAATTAAATGTATTAAATTAATATTAAATTTATATAACTTTAATATATTATAAATAAATTGTTGTTTTACTAAGAAAAAATAGTAAGGGAAATAAGTGGAAGTCTTTTATTAGTCAAGCAACATGTTTTTTTTTTTGTCTATTTGATTAAAGACTAATTTCATTTGCGATATTTCATCTATTGTTAACATGATGAGTTTTTTTCTGCAGTAAGAATTAAATATGAATTTTTCATTATATATAAATCGTCCCTAATTTATGTGAACGTTATTTTAAAAAATATTATAACAGCTTAAATCAATTTATTTGGTTTATAAAATAATCTCAATTTTATATTTTAATTTTTATGATATTTTATTTATATTTTAATGAATATGCTATTTTTAAATAAAACAAGAAAGATATGTATAATTTTATTAAAAAGATAAAGTAAATAAATGCTATTTATTAATAATATATACTAAGATAAATATTTATTTAGAAAGTATAAATATTATTTTTGTTTGGGAACGCTCATAACTCCTATAACTTTTAAGAGTTGAGATTAATGTTAGTTTATATACATCATTTTATTTTAATCCATGAGAGGAAACAATAATACTCTCTCTTAAAAATAAGGGAAAATAATTTTATCCTCTCTTGAAAATAAAGGAAACATAACTTTAAGATAATCTTAAAAAAAACTATGTTTTTTTCTAAATTTATCTCTCAAGCGACTACTAAAGCAATAGAAGAAAGAAAAGAAAGTGATTTTGGTGTGTTTTACAAGATAAACATTGTGTTCCTTTTATAATAAGAAAAGTAAACACCAAATTAAGATTTATCTGATGTGGGGCTTCTCTTCTCACAATCTCCCATTTGAAGATTTTTATTAAATTAATCAAATCTTCACACCATGTTTGCTTTATTCTTGTCATCCATGTTGTTTATTTTTCCAATAGGCTACAATAGGATCAACTTCATACAAACTTGTCAACACTAACCAACTTTGACATAATCGATATCCACACTTCCTTCTTCCACTACTTATTGAACAAAATGATATCTTATTCCTATGTGTTATGTCTTTGAATGAAAGGTTGAACTCCTTGCAATGTGCAAGACAATCTAATTGTTACAATACACAACAATTTATTATTGCTTGTACCCGAGTTTTTCTATTATCTTCCTAATCCAAATAACTTTTTTACATGTCTGAGTGACTGTTATGTACTCAGCTTTTGTGGTAAATAAAGCAATCACATCGTGTAACTTAGATAACCAAATTACTGTCCCTCCTGCAACTATAAACACATAACCAGTGGTAGATATCCTTTTATCTAGATCACCTGCAAAATCTGAATCAACATAGCCTCTGACAACTAGTTCTAATCCTCTATAACATAATGCAACACATGAGGTTCTTTTGATGTATATAAGGATCCTCTTTATAGCACTTCAATGCTCTCCACGAAGATTTCCCATGAATCTATTAACTAGTCTCACTACTTGTACAATGTCTGATCTTGTACAAATCATGACATACATAAGACTTCCCACCGCTAATGCATACAGTACTTGAGACATTTTCATCCTCTTCGCTTCATTGTTGGGACTCATACTTGAGAACTTACCATTGATAGGAAGTGGTGTGAAAATTAACTTGCAATTTTGTTGTTGAAGCGCCACAAGATTTTTAGTAAGTACTTCTTCTGAGAAAGTCAAACCTTCCTATCTTTTCTGTCTCTATGAATTTGTATCCCTAAAATCTTGTTGGTTGGTCCCAAGTCTTTTATGTCAATCTTTCTAAACAATTGTGTCTTTAACTCTTGGATTCGATCTTTGTTGGGACCTACTACCAACATGTCATTCACATACAACGAGATAATAAAATCATTATCACGAAACTTATTGTAATATGTACAATGGTCTAAACTTAGTCTATTGTAACCAAGGCAAATAATAAAGAAATTAAATCTCTTATACCAACATTTGAGTGCCTACTTTAGACCCTATAGAGATTTGGTCAACCTGCAAACCAAATTTTCTTGTTCTTTAATTCGGTTGGAGCATATAAATTTTCTCTTCAAGATCTCCATGAAGAAAAATAGTTTTTACATCCAATTGTTCAATATATAAATCAAATCCAACACACATAGCCAAGACAACTCTGATGGACATCAATTGGACAACCGACGAGAATATCTAATTGAAATCAATACATTTTTTCTGAGCATATCCCTTTACCACCAATCTAACACGATATCTTTCTACTTGATCATTGTCATCTCTCTTAATCTTATAAACTCATTTGTAACCAATGGTTTTTCAACCTTTCAGAAGTTTCATAAGATTTCATGTCTTGTTTTTATGAAGAGTCTCAATTTCTTCCTGCATTGCAATCATCCACGAACAATTCATAGTCTCTTAAAAAGTTGAAGGTTCTCCTTCTTTATTTAAAAGACAATACATATCATGACTTGTCATCACATATTGTGAATGTCAAGATGGTCTGACATTTTATCGTGTTGATCACCGGAGATCTCCATTACCAACTTCATTTGGCTTTTCACACAAGTCATCTGAAGACTTCTTCTCTATCTATATCATAACCTTGTCTTTTACCAAGTTGTCATTTGTCTACTCATTTTGAAGTTCATTTTCTGCAAATACCACATCTCTGCTAATAATAACCTTGTGGGAAGTGGAATCCCACACGAGATATCCTTTCACATTGTCAACATAGCCCAAGAAGATACATTTTCTGGATTTTGGATCCAATTTTGTTTTTTCTTGAGAGTTATACATCACGTACACAGACCAGCAAAAAACATGTAAGGATGAATAATCAGCTGGTTTACCTTCCCATATTTCCATTGGTGTGCTCAAACCAATGACCGTTGACAGTGACCGATTTATAACATAATAAGCAATTTTAACCGTTTTTTTCCAAAAAGACTTGACTACTCCAGTTGTTGCTCTAGTTCTTTTCAGAAGAGTTTTATTCATCCACTCTACTATAAGACTTGGTTAGTCCAACTGTCACAACATAACTCTAATTCTTTTTAGGGGAGTTTTATTTATTCGCTCTGTTATACCATTCTACTGAGGCGTATGTAGAACAAAAAATAATACTCTTTCTTAAAAATAAAGAAAAAATAACTTTAAAAAAACTATTTTTCTCTCTTAATTTATTTTTAGTAATAAAATAGTAGGAGAAATAAAATAGATTAATTTTAATATATTCTACAAAATTAATCTAATATATACTTCATATATACTTCATATCTCACATTTAAGAATAAAACTGTTAAAAATTAGAATAGAAAATTAGAATAGAATTTTCCATGATAATTCATATTATCACGGATATAATACTTTCTAATTTCTGTACAAAATATTATTTTACGTGGCAATAAAAGTGAGTCTGGTTCCAGTTATATAATATGGACTTAAAAATATATATTAATTTTAAAATTATTGAAAATATCTTGTGTTGATTTGTGCAATTTGTCTTCTCTCGTCTAACGTCACGCCAAATCTCGTAAAAGTAATTTTATACAAGAATTGAAAATGGTGCAACCAAAAAATAGTATTTAAATTGAGAATGAATAAAACACTTGGACCTACAAAGTACCAACAATAGAATTTGAAAAGTCGCGTTCTATTGCTGAGCCCAATTTCCCAACGACCAGGAAATAAGAGAAAAAAAAAAGTACTGGGCCCAATGGCCCACATACACTATTCTAAGAGATTAGTAAGCATTAGAATATCATAGTAGAGTTGATAAACCTAATCAACTCAAAACTTGAAGATTTGATTCCACAGCTACTTTCAAAATTTCATTCCACAACTACTTTCTGAATTTAGTTCATAAATTTTAAATGAGTTAAATTTCACTTAAAAAATAAAAAAGTTAAATTTAAACTATGTGCAATTTAACCCAACCAATTAAGAAAAAAATATAAAATATAATATATAATATTGTGATAATATATATATATATATATATATATATATATATATGAATAAAGGAATTGAACGGAAGAGAGACCAATGATACATGAACTCAATTTATATAAAAAATTGATATCACTTTTAGTCTAAAATATTAAAACATTAGATTATTCTCAAATTTAAATTTATTTCATGTTAGTTCATCTCTCGAACTTACAAGCGAATCTTCTTTGTACCATCGTTTATCGTAATGGAATATACTTATCGATTTATTGTCAATAAAACTTTCAATTTTTAATATATGAATCACTAAACTATAGATTTCACTACATAAATCTTCAACTATGATACTATTAATGAATAATTTAAAAACATTTTAATAAGAAGAGACAATAATAAACATGAATCCAACTACGTAATATTAACATCAAAGTGGACTCAAAACCTTAATCCAAGTTAGTTAATTTTTTTTCTTTTTAATGTTACTCAACTTGTACCTAGACACATAATTAGATTACCTATATTCCATCTTCTATTTATATCATAAATAAAAATTGGTCGACCTGAAAAATGTGTCCTTGAAGCAGCTTTTGTGTGTCTTCTTCCATTTGTGTACTTTTTCATGGAGGCCATTGTCTCCATCATATTTTCCCACATCTTATCTTCCAGATATTCATCATAGTAACAATCCACGTCAATGTTAAATCATAAATAATATTAATATTTTCTCCCTTTCTTTTCTTCTTCCAAATATTTGCTTTTCTTAAAATTATGTTAATTACTAGTCTTTTAATTTATCTAATGTGTTTCTAAATCTTGAATCACATTTTTTGAATTAAAGAAACAAAGATTCAGATTAGCATTTGTATACAGCTGTGTAGATGGATAACTGGGGAGAAAATGTTAAAAAAAAAAAAGATAAATAAATCTTGAAGTGTCACTAAAAGCCTATAATCAATGTTACAAACAGTGAATGCAAGATCTTGTTGGTGAATGTAATCTTGGGACCACTAAAACTTCATCTCCAACCATGTTCATGCATTTGACTATTGAGGAAAGTTTCGTAAAATAATATACAAAGAAAACTTGATTATGAACTAAACTACCAAGAGAATAACAAATCACAAGTCACATCCAAGGGGAAAATTCAACTTGCTTTTGGTATTGCTTATAATTAAGTTTACACAAAACATCCATAACATGGCCATGAGTAATTCTATATATATTCCCCTTGTGCATATATCACACAAACATGTGAATGCATGTGAATGGTGATTCCACAGAAACTATGAGAATTTGATGTCTTTGCCATAGAATCAGATTGGTCACTCAAGATTTAACTGATGAATTGGTGACACTATTAAATTAATAAGAATAATATTCAAAATATTTATATTACATTTATAATACTAAAATCTAAAAAATAAATACAAATTTATAAATTTTTTACATTTAAAATCACATTGAATACAAATATATCACAATATTTAAAAGTGTGCTTGAATAAAATATAACAGTATTTACTATTAATTAATCAAATTACAACTATATTATCAATATTTTACTTATATTTTTTTAAGTGGATTTGTAGAAATTCATGTTAGAATCGCGCGATGGAATGTTCGCGATGGTCGGACAAAAACCAAGAGGGGTGAATTGGTTTCTTAATAAAAATTAGGTTTTCAAAATTTTCCCCAAATTTTACCGATTAAAAGCTGCGTAAATGTAAATAGAGAAGAGTAGAGAAGATTACACGAGTAGGTTTATACTTGGTTCGGATCAAAAGACCCTACGTCCGAGTTGCTAATCACTCAAAAGAGGATTAACGCTGTCACTAAGAACAAATTGTTACAAAACAAATTACAAATGAAAGAGATAAAGTAAAGACAACACCTCTCTTGAAATCCACAAGAGATGAAGAACAGCTTTTCCCAGAGACGGCACAACACACAATCCACTAAGAACTCCACTTAGTGATTCTTATCGCTTCTAGCCCACACCAGGTTCCAAAAGCCCCATTTCCTTGCAATAAACAGTTCTCTGGCACTCACAACACTTAACTTTTGTATGGAAAGAGTTGTTCTTCTTTTCTGAGTGCCAAAGGAGAGTTTAAGTAGGGAAATTAGGGTTTAGGAATTGGGGATTTCGAAACTAGGGTTCTTGGTAGTTGGGTTTTCGAAAATAGGGTTAATTTGAAATTTAAAATGAAAAACAGACTAAAATAATCGATTATTTGGAGTGATAATCGATTAAAACAGAGCCAAATACGACAGAACCCAAACCTCTCTGAATTAATCGATTATTTGGTGAAATAATCGATTATCTGTACGGAATAGTACAAAATAATCGATTATTTTGCTGTTTAATCGATTAAAACAGTGACTTTGTATAGAAAGTGGTTTTCTCACTTGTTTTAATCGATTATTTACCTATATAATCGATTAAAGCTCGAGCCTGCATGATAAATTTGAGCATTTTGAAGCTTCTAAGTTACGAGACTATGTATCAGCTATCTTAGATTCTATAATTACGAGACTCAATCAAACTAAAACAGAATTATTACAATACAGAAATCATCAATCTTCAATCTTCAATACTCTAAGTCTTTAAGCTCTTGGATCATCATCAAAATCAACATTCTTCATGATCATTATTTGCAACATCAAGTCCTTGAATGTTCAACAAATTCTTATTGTCAAAAGTGACACTCTAAACTTAAATTTTTAAACACTTTTTTAGTTATTAAAAATATTAGCTTTTGTCATCAAAGTGACATTTTATACTGGTTAAGTTTTATAAATATGTTTATATTTTCTATTAAATATTTTGATTCACAGGAAAAAAAATATGACTAAGAAATAAATGACGATTTTCAAAAAAAGTAAAATAAAATATTAATTTTTTATTGTGCTAAAACTATCATATTGTAAACATTAATTAATATTTGATTTTATGTAGGGTTGATGGACTTTTATTTGACAAGCTTCATAATTTTATTTTATTTTTATCATAGTGTTTATTGAAATATTTGAATAAAAAACAAGATATTTTTCTGGTGTTATGTTAGTAGCATTAGGCAATAAAGAGACATTAAAAAGGATATAATGAAAAATCGATTGAAATTAAATATAATTAACATAAATACCCATAACAAATTGACTTTTCTATACCAATAACATACATTTTATAAATTTTCTCCTTAATTAATTTCTTTTTATATAGAATATGGAGTAATAGTGATAAATCTTAACATAGTTCATTGTATTTTACTTTTATTAATTTATATAATAAAAAAAGTTAGAGGTTTAGGTTATTTTTAAGCTGATTTTTACTTCTTCTTTTTTAAATAAATGCATTTCGTGTTAAGTATTTTACTTTGATTCACTCAACCAATTTTTGATAGTTTTTCAGATTTTTATTTTTTAACGAATTCTTTTTAAGGACACTTCTATAATTCAGTTGAACCGAACACTATTGATCCGTTTTTTTGGTAAGATCCGGATTTCAGAAGATGAGAGTGCTCCGTTACTAATAATAAGCACAAAAAGAACCCTAAAAATTACATTTTTTTTAACACAATAAATTATTGTTGAAATTATAAAAATCATAAAAGAGCAAATTTTACAATATATATCTATAAATTACATTTATGAGTTAAATTTATTTAAAAGCCCCTATTACCATCCACCAAAGGGATTATTATAAAGTAAATAAAGAGAGAAAAAGATTGGCAAAGTAGATTAAATTAGAAGCAGAACAATTATGAGAAAACTTATAGACATGTATATAAACATTTCTTAGATTTTGAGATGCTCTGGTAGTCTTTCTCGTTGTGTCTGCACCACTGAAACATGTGTACGAACTGATTCTGCAGAAACTAAAATTACATGTCTGTCTGTAAACATAGTGTGAATTGAACTTCGAGATAGAGGCATCATATAAAATAACACAGCAAAAATAAATGGAATCGTTCATTTCTTCTTCATCTTTTCTCAATTAATTTCCTTCTCCATCCACTACATTTGGTGCCATAAAGGGTATGGAGAGAGAGAGTTTCATATTCCATAGAATCATAAAAAAAATCACTCATCTAATCATAATTTACAAACAAAACAACCCACTATCATAAACAAAGAAAAGAAAGAACGAGGAGAGAAAATTAGAACTCAACAGGATTACATTATTGTATTATTATATTAACCAGAGCATGCTAATGTGCATAAACAAAAAATAAAGCCTCCAAACACTTTCTTCTTCTTCTTTTTCTTCCATACTTTGAGTTCAGCCTCTAACAGTGAGCAAAGAAGGGATGGCTGATAAGTTTGGCGTGGCGTTCTTATCAGAAGCGTCTGGCTTAGAAGAAGAAGACCCTTTTGTGGTGAAAGCTCTCATGGGGCTAGCGAACGCCCACCCCCAACTCCTTCCTCTGCCATCATCCACTGAGGAAGAAACCCATGAAGAAGATGACGTAGAAGACGACGACGAAGTCACAGCGAAGCCACCGAAGATTCCACCACACCGTACTCTTTCCTTCATGCAATGGTTCACAACACCAGTGCCAGCAGAAGCAGAAGCCACAACCTTAGGTTTTCCTTCGCGTTGAGACTCGACTCTTCTTAGAGTGCAATCGCCGAGACCAGAAGAGATCCTTTCGAAGAAATCAGCAGAGAAGCTCCTGCTACCACACCCAACAGATCTAGATCTCGAAACCTTGGAAGAGGAAGAACTGAAACACTTGTCCTCCTCCATAGTCACGTGATCACTCTTTCTCTGGGTTTGTCCCAAGCCCTTGTCCCTGTGCTTCCCATTTGGGCTCTTGGCTTCCTTCGAAGAAGGATACAGAAAAGACCAAAAGCCGTTCTTTTTTCTGGGACTGAAGTCGTGGTCGTGGAGGAGGAAGTGGTTATGGCTCCTCGTGGACGTGGCAGTGGACTTGCTGCGCTTGAAAATGACGTTAGATGAAGAGGAAGCGTTGGAGGTGGTGGTGGTGGAGGGTTTCTTGTTCTTGTTGTTGAAGTTGTTGTTGGTTTTGGTTGGTACGAGGAAAGGGATGCGGGAGCGCGTGGGGTGGGGGGTTTTGAGTGAAAGTGGAAGAGAGGAAGAGGGAGGAGGGAGTGGAGTGAAAGAAGGAGAAGGGGAAGGGGAAGAAGAAGGAGGAGGAGAAGGGAAAGAAGAAGAGAGAAGCTTGCCAAGTTTTTCTTGGAGACAGAAGGCGCAGATGGCACCAGGGTTGGCGTTGTTGTTGGTGGTGTGAGGATGGTGAATGCATTGCACTCCATCACCAACTTCATTGTTGTTGTTGTTGTGGCAAGCGCCAAGTCTTGCTCCTTCTTCCATATTTACGCCACTCTTGGTTGAATCCGAATCCGAATCCTAAGTTGGTTTTAGTAACAGTTTGGTTTCAGTAACAGTTGCAAAGGTGACAGAGAGAAGGTGGAGTGAGAAGAGGCATTGAAAAATGGAGAGAGAGAAGAGAAGAGAGAGATATGTAATGAAGGTGTGAAAGTGGAAGTAGGGAGAGTCCCCAGAAGCACGTGGAAGACTGACTTGAAAATGTATAAAAAAGTGCAAATGAGACAACCCATGCCAGGCCCCTACCACACACAATCACTCTGTATTAAATACTTACTGTAGTTGTATCATACCATCTTTTCAATATAAAAAAAAAAGAAAAAAAATAAATTGATAAAAACAATTTTTATATAGGGAGAAAATTAATATTACGAAGAATCATGGTATAAAAAACGTAGTTCGTTGTCAGAGATGTCACACTTGGTCCACCTGTAGAACTTTTAAACTAGGTATCCACTAATAATTGGATCAATTTGGCTTAACTAAAATGGTGATGTGAAATCTATCAAATTTACTTAGTGTAGTGTTGTTAATTTTTTTATGATTCAAGACTTAAATATGTAACTGATAAAAAGAATTATATTATTTCGTCTCATTTGATTGTTCTATTCCTTATAAATATTAAGATAATTAATAAGTAGTATTCTAGAATGATACAGTAAATAACCTTGTATATCGCCATTGTTTGTTTGATTTTATAATATTTATTCAAAAAACATCAAATTTATCATACTTCGTAATTTGTAGTTAAAAAATGGTTATTTTATTTAATATATTATTAGTTGATAATAATTCGTTTTAGTTTTCAAATAGTATAGTTTTTCTGATTCATATTATATACTCTTGAAATATGTTAAAATATTTTTCACTTTAAATTTTAAACTTTTCACCTGGGAAAATGTCCTTCAAGAAAACCATTTGATCATGTAAGAGCTTACGAAATGAATATGAAAATTGCATTTCTTTAAGAAATAACGGTAAACAATATGAAACAAACCTTTTGTGATATAGTAAAACCGACATAATCTTAAATGTCTCAATTCTTCGGAATTCACTTCTAAAGTTTTATAATGTTGAAGTCTAAAAAAGAGAGTTTTGTTGTATGAAATCTGAGACAAGATTATCTATTAATTATGTCTACATTAATTACTTCTAAAAATTTAGGAACATAACATAATAAAATAATTTGGTGAATCAAGTTTGTGATAGGAATCTTACTATTTACAAATCTATATTAGCTGCTAGTGAATACTGCATATTAATCACTGATTGTTCACAGCAGAAGAAAAAAAAAAGGTTAAACTGTTTGGTGTTGTTGGTGGTCATTAATTTGAGAAAAACATCCAAAAGCAAAAGACAAAAGCAAGAACATGATCATAATATCATCACAGTGAAGTGTGGTGCTTATTCATATCATCATATCATATGGTGATGATTTTGATATAATAAAGTGATATGCCAATACCAGAAACAAACTCTGCATTATCAAGTGAAAGGGAACAAGAAATGGTTAATTGCATGAAGATCGACGACTTCCCCACCAATCAATGCACCCGTATCCAACAATATCTTTATCCTTTTTATTTTTTCTTGC
The DNA here is from genome assembly GCA_963425845.1 of Sphenostylis stenocarpa. Lineage (NCBI taxonomy): Eukaryota > Viridiplantae > Streptophyta > Magnoliopsida > Fabales > Fabaceae > Sphenostylis > Sphenostylis stenocarpa. The sequence goes on along the minus strand of OY731403.1, from coordinate 15,657,457 downwards.
CGATACAACATCGATTTGAAGTTGATAGATGTGACTCTTCTACCTTCTACCTTGCGCTGCACTTTCTTTTTGTAACAGTTCAGATGTTTTAAACTGGTTTCTGTAATTAACATTTTGTTTTTCATAAAATGTAAACCAGGTGGCTGTAATCTCATCCAGATGGAGTAAAATCAAATTCAAATTGTAATTAGAAATTGTCATCTTCAAGCATTGCACTGGTATACATTCATCCACACACACACACACACACACAAATAATGGAAGAGGTAGATGGTGATGATGGAGGCTATTTGTGTATTGGTGTGGTTAAGTCAAGTGGAATGTGATGGGGCCATTTCTTGATTCAACGAAACAAAAGTTGGAAAAGTTTGGATGGTTTTGGGTTTGCTTTTTCTGATTCAGATGTTGCCATCTCAAATGTAGAAGACACTTGATTGAAAGGGTACCCTACAATTTTCTTCCTTCTATGTTCAATCTTCCATTGCCCCCTCCTCTCTCACTTTCAATCTTCCATGGAGTTTTGTGGGCTAAGGTAATGATGGGACAAACTTTTAAGATAGGTCTAAGGCCTAGTTTGTTCGGCCCAAAATCTACGAAAATGACCAAAGTACATTAAAACCATGTGTTTCTTCAAATTGCACTGTTCTTTTCATGTTTACAGTTCCATTAATCCCTTGTAAAAAGGTATATGGTGTCATGTCTTGTATTTTTTTTAATTTTTTTTTTCTGAGGGTTAAAAAGCAAGAATATTTATACAATTTCAAGAAATTTATTTGCTAAAAATAATTGCTTTAGACAAAAAAAAAGTAAAAGAATAAAAAAAAATGTTGTTATATGTAGATTTATAATGAGATCATGATTACATCTTAAAAGAATTACACAATTAATTCCTTCAGACATTGTCTTGTTCTCCCATTCAAGTTTCTATTTAATTTTTCATAGTTTTTGTTAAATTTGATGGCTATTTTTTGTATCATATTATTTAGTTAAATTGTCAGTAATATTATATTATATTACGAATATGTATACACATAAATATTGTTGTTGTATAATATTTTGTTAAGCTACATGCTTTAAATAAAAAAAATATATGGAAATGAATATAGAGATTAAATTTCGTTAATATTTTAATAAAAACAATAGTAATAAGATATCACACATTCAATAAAATATTAATTAATTTGATTCTTATAAAAGATTAATTATTTCAGTTTTCATTATTTCGTACGTATATAAATTTATTGTATTGTATTCACAACTTATTTGAACAAAGTTTAAAATATGAAATAACTTTTAAGTTTTGTATTAAAATTATATTTTGTTAATTATTTTAAAATTTTATTATTTATAATCGATTTACTGTAAATTAATTGAAGTAGTACGGTAGTTGTTGCTTATTGTTCATAAACTTTTTTTGTAAATTTAAACTAAGTTAATTATAAAAGAATTTTTATTAAATTTAAGAATTTTTATTAATATATAAATTAATTTTAACTCTTAACATTTTTCCTGAAAATACTTATTGATATGGATATAAATAAATATCCTACATTTTGATATATAAATAAAAGCAAAAACATGAATATTTCATATTTGAAACAGTAACTAATTGAACAACTAATCATCAAACCAAATGAACATTGAAATTAACCCTTTCTTAATGTGAAAACATGAAGCAATAATAGGTGCATTAAAAGTTGAAGCAAACTAGATGGCCCTGTGTTCCCTCTCATGTGACTCATCGTTTGGCTCTGAGATCAACGGTTCATGTTGCATTCCTTCTTCCAATCTCTTATTTGAATTTCCCTTTCCGCCATTTCTGTAGATCGCGTATAACCCTAATTGCATGCCTCCCAGTATAAATCCAGTACCATTTGGCACCTTCAAGGAAAAAAGTCACTTCTATTGTTTCCTAATTTCTTTTCTCTAATCATATATAATATCCGAATCATATGTAATCACATTTATATCATCATTGATTTAAAATTTATTTTAGAAATTAAAAATTGTTACTCTTCAAATTTATGGGTTTTTAAACCAGTCGTTATGCAAACTTACCCCGAGGATAACATCACGAACAAGAATAGCGTACAATAACCAAACGCCACCGTTTAGAAAGAAGAAAAACGAAAGCAAGAATGGCATGTATTCCACGCTTTTTGTAGTTACCACTGTTTTCTGAAAATAATAAGAAAGAGTGTGAAAATAACCAAACCTCAAATTATTGTAACTTCAAAGTAAAACGAAACCCTAGGTTAATAACACATTAGACATGCATAGTTAATTTTCTCCTCCATAATTGGAAGGTCCATGGTACAATGGTCAGCTTCTTCTATTTTAACCTATCTCACCTCTTATTTTTAAAATATAGAATTGGTTAAACTAATTTGTTAGAACTTATTTTTTTCATTTCTAATTCAATTTTAAAAATTTATTTTATAATATCTTAAAATTTATAATTCTCACACTCATATAAGTTATAAATAAAAAAATACTCATCATAATCAATGTAGACCCAAAATCTTGTCTGACTCTCTAATAAAATCAAAGATCGTTCGTTTCGAAAATAGTCAAGACTTTATTAAGTTCCTAGTAGTTTTTTCTAAGTTCCATTTAAGATAAGAAAGGTTTTTAGAGACAATAAAAATTGAGAAATTCGTCGAAGACAACAGATGGTCGTCCAGACAGTCAGACGGCCGTCCATGCCAACTTTATGACTATGGACGACCGTCCATGACAACTTTTGGCCATGGACAGCCGTCCACACTACACGGACAGCCGTCCACTAAGTCCAGACGGTCGTCCGCTTTTTCCTGGCCCGATTCCCTATTGTTAGATATTGTTTAGATATTATTTGATATTGTTAAGATATTGTTAGATATTGTTAACCACAATATCAAAGAATATCTTCTGTTTATTCTGTTATTTTCAGTTACTCTTTTAGTTGTATCTCTCTATTATAAATAGACTACCCTATGTGTGATTTATACACAAGAGAGATTAATCCCAAATTCTATTTCCTCTATATTCAACATGGTATCTAGAGTTTAAGGTTATTTTGACATTTTTTTTTCGCCTTTGACCACTATTGAAGCCGCCACCACCACCACTATCGTTGTCGGTTATTTGGTAGTGTGAAAGTGCATGTCTAGGAAAATTTTGACAAGGAAAGACTTGGTATTTAAGCGTGTCCATTAGTGACCCACCTCTCTTTCCTAGGAACTTACCTGGTGTACTGGTTCGCGCCGCTGGCACTATCGCCTCTGCCCTTTATAACTTCTTCCGCTCCTTTTAGTACTTCCAATTCTGTCAGTACTGCATCTGATCCTTCCATCTACACTAACTATGTTAATGTGCACTTATCCATTGACAAGTTAACTGGCCCTAATTATGCCACATGGTCATCAGACATCAGATTATGACTTAAGAGTCAGAAGTATCTTAATCATCTTGCCCCGAAAGCACCTACTCTCACTCTTGGTGTGAGAAAGACCGTTGGGACACCATTGATGCTCAATTATGTGTGGTTCTCAAGGGTACTCTTGATCCTTCGTTAAAATAAATTTTTCGTTCCTACGAAACATGTGCCAAAATCTGGAAACATACCAAGTTATTATACACCAATGATACTCAATGTCTCTATGATGTTTGTTCTAAATTTATAGATGTTATTGCCTCTAAACATCAAGATTCTATGACTGATTATATGGGCAAAATTCATGCTCTTTTTCATGAGTTCAATGAGTTATTGCCTCCTTCCCCCGACCCTGCCACCGAGATAGGACAACGATCAAAGTTATTCATGCTAGGGGCATTACACGGACTTGCTGATCAATATTCACATATTCGTGATCAGATTTTGGGTTCTCTGATTGTCCCCACCTTGACATCGACCTGCTCCACTCTTTTGCGTATACCAGCAAAACCCAACCCTGACACACCTGCTTCTGCATTAGTATCTCATCGTGATGACCGAACTCGCCCTTGCAAACAGGGAAAAGGACGTTCTAAGTGTGAACATTGTGGCAAGCTAGGTCACAAGATTGAACAGTGTTATGCATTACATGAGTGTGAACTTTGTGGCAAACTAGGTCACAAAATTGACAAATGCTATGCATTACATGATCGTCCTCCTCGATCTGCTGCAGTTGCTCAGACTGATCTTTCCCCACCTTTATCTGCTAAGGATCCTCCTTCTTTTATTTCATCAGACACACCTGCTATGTTCAACAAATTTCTCAAATGGTATAAGGATCAACAGTCTTCTAGTTCCACTGTGTCTGTCGCACACACAGGTACATCTTTTACTGATCTGACCCAATCTTCTTCTGATCCTTGGGTTTTTTATTCAGGAGCCACTGATCATTTTACTGGTAACAAATCTTTGTTCTCCTCTTTATCCTCTCCTGATCTTTTACCTTTTGTTACACTAGTTGATGACTCTAGAGTATCATCTCATTGGGTTAGAACTATTAAACTTTTCTCTTCTTTAATCATTGATAATGTTCTTTATGTCCCTGAGTCTCCTTTTAACCTGTTATCCATCAGTCGTCTAACTCGTTCTCTTGATTGTGTTGTTTCTTTTACCAACAATTCTATGTGTTTACATGACCGGAGTTCGAAACAGGTGATTGACACAAGATGTGAGTCTCATGGTCTTTATCATCTTCGTCCCTTTACACATGTTGGTGCAGTTATAGAGTCTCCCTCTCTTCTCCATGCTCAGTTAGGTCATCCAAGTCTTGCCAAGTTACAACAACTTATCCCTGCCTTATCTAAATTGTCTAGTTTGTCATGTGAGTCGTGTCAATTAGGCAAGCATAGTTGTACTTCCTTTCCTCGTAGTGTCATACGTGGTGCTTTGTCCCCTTTTGACGTGGTTCACTCTGACATTTGGGGACCTAGCCGCGTTAAGTCTACTTTAGATTTTTAATACTTTGTTACTTTCATTGATGATTATTCCACATACACTTGGTTATTTTTGATGAAAAATCGTTCTGAATTATTTCATATCTTTCAAACTTTTTTCAATGAAATTCAAACTCAATTCGGTGTTTCTATTAGAGTTTTGCGCAGTGATAATGGTCGTGAATATCTTTCTCATTCTTTTAAACAATTCATAACTTCTCATGGTATTTTGCATCGAACTTCTTGTGTTTATACACCTCAACAAAATGGTGTAGCTGAACGTAAAAATAGACATCTTATTGAAACAACTCGCATTCTTTTAATTCATGGAGAGGTTCCTTAGCATTTTTTGGGTGATGTTCTTCTTACTGCATGTTATCTACTTAATCGCATGTCATCTTCGGTTTTAGATAATAAAATACCTCATTCCATTTTATTCCCTCATGAACCACTTCATCCATTACCTCTAAAAGTTTTCGGGTCTACATGTTTTGTTCATAATTTCAGTTATGGTCTTGACAAACTTTCTCCTGGATCACATAAATGTGTTTTCTTAGGGTTTACAAGATCACAAAAAGGATACAAATGTTTTTCTCCTTCCCTTAACCGTTATTTTTTGTCTGCAGATGTCACATTTGATGAGTTCTCTTTTTATTTTAAAAGTCAATCTTCACCTCTTTCTCCATTAAATCTTGTCAACACTTCTAGTACATTTAATGTTCCTATTGTTTGTGACCCTCTAACTGTGTCTTCTTCACCATTAGTTTCTACTCCGCAGTCAGCTTCTTCTTCACTGCCTCTTTAGGTTTATAGTTGCCGAAACCAATCACAACCACCACCATGTGATTCTACTCAAGTGCCAACTACTTTGTCTTCTCCGGATGTGACACCTGAGTCTGACCTTCCCATTGCCCTCCGAAAAGGTATCCGTTCTACACGTAATCCCTCTTCCCATTATATTGGTTTGAGTTATCATCGACTGTCATTACCTTTTTATACATGTCTTTCCTCTCTTTCTTATGTGACCATTCCAAAAATTGTCCGTGAAGCTTTAGCCCATCCTGGTTGGCGTCAGGCCATGTTAGATGAACTGAGTGCTCTTCATAATAGTGGAACTTGGGAATTGGTCTCGTTACCGTCTGGAAAATTTGTTGTTGGTTGCAGGTGGGTGTTTGCTATCAAAGTTGGACCTGGTGGTACTATTGATCGCCTCAAAGGTCGTCTTGTGGCCAAAGGTTATACTCAAATTTTTGAGTTGGATTATGGAGATACATTTTCCCCTGTGGCAAAGATGACTTTTGTTCGTTTATTTATCGTCATGACCGCTCTTCAACAATGACCTCTTTATCAACTAGATGTTAAAAATGTTTTCCTCAATGGTGATTTGCAAGAAAAAATCTATATGGAGCAACCTCCTGGGTTTGTTGCTCAGGGGGAGTCTTTTGGGATAGTATGTCGTCTTCGCAAATCCCTATATAGCCTAAAACAGTCTCCTAGTGTCTGGTTTGGAATGTTTAGCAAGGTTGTTCAACAATTTGGTATGACTCGGTGTGAAACAGACCACTCTGTCTTTTATCGACACTCAAGTGCTGGATGTGTTTACTTGATAGTATATGTTGATGATATCGTTCTTACAGGTAGTGACAACCATGACATCTCTCAGTTGAAACAACATCTTTGTCACTATTTTCAGACCAAAGATCTTGGTAAACTTAGATATTTCTTGGGTATTGAGGTGGCACAGTCCAATGATGGTATTGTTATATCTCAGAGGAAGTATGCCATGGATATTTTGGAGGAAACTAGGTTGATGAATTCAAAGTCTGTTGAGACGCTCATGGATCCCAATACTAAACTTCTACCAAATTAGGGGGAGCTTATACCTGATCCTGAACAGTATAGAAGATTGGTTGGAAAATTGAATTATCTTACAGTTACTCGTCCTGACATTTCCTTTGCAGTCAGTGTGGTAAGCCAATTTCTTAATTCCCCATGTGAAGATCATTGGAATGCATTCATTCATATCTTAAAGTATATTAAATGATCTCCTGGAAAAAGATTGTTATATGATTCTAATAATCATACAAGAGTTGTTTTCTACTCAGATACTGATTGGGCAGGATCTCCTTCGGATAGAAGATCTACATCTGGATATTGTGTCTCCATTGGTGGTAACTTGGTCTCATGGAAAAGTAAGAAACAAAGTATTGTGACAAGATCTAGTGCAGAAGCATAATATAGAGCTATGGCCTTAGTTGTTTGTGAACTTGTTTGGCACAAACAATTGCTTAAAGAGTTACAATTTGGAGATGTCACTCAAATGTCACTTGTGTGTGATAATCAGACTGCTCTTAATATTAGTTATAATCCTGTCTTTCGTGAGAAAACCAAACACATTGAGATTGACTGTCATTTCATTCGATAAAAGATTATGTCTGGAGACATCAAGACTGAGTTTGTTAACTCAAGTGATCAGTTAGCAGATATTTTTACTAAATCTTTACGGGGTCATAGAATTGATTATATTTGTAACAAACTTGGCACATACTATTTGTATGCTCCAGCTTGAGGGGGAGTGTTAGATATTGTTTAGATATTATTTGATATTGTTAAGATATTGTTAGATATTGTTAACCACAATATCAAACAATATCTTCTGTTTATTCTGTTACTTTCAATTATTCTTTTAATTGTATCTCTCTACTATAAATAGACTACCCTATGTGTGATTTATACACAAGGGAGATTAATCTCAAACTCTATTTCCTCTATATTCAACACCTATAAATAAGAGCCTCCATTCCTCGAAATTTCACACATTTTCACTCCTACCACTTTCTAGGAAGCCTTTTGGTACTTTAGAGTGACTTTGAGCATTATTTTGAGGTTCGAGTGAGCTTTTCGATTTCCGTTTAAAAGTTGAAATTGGTTAAGGAAGTTTCCTATTGAGACGTCTGACCCTCAATAGAGTGATTTTTCTTTCTTTTGCGGAGGAGCGTGGTTGTAGAGTGCGGAGACTGTCAAAAAGCATCCTCAAGTTTCGAAGGGTTAATATAAAGCTTGCTTCGGAGGTTCCTTCCCTATTCTCTCTCTTTTACTGCTTTCTTTATCGCTTTTTTATGTCCATTAGATAATAGGGTCATGTAGACATTTAAATTCTGCAAGTAGATAGAATAATAGGGTAAAAGCACAATTTCTTTAAGTATTTATTTTTCTAAGTTAGTCCATCATAGGGAACCCGAAAGAGGCATTGTGGGGTGCTAACATCTTCCCCACACGTAACTAACTATCTTACCCAACTCTAGTTGTAATGATTATAGTTGGGTTTTTTCTAAAACCACTGCCTTTGTTTTCACCTTTTTCAGTGTTTAAGGTTAAAACACTGATGATGACTCTTCGAACCCTTTCGAAAACCTCGCATTTAGGTCCAGTCCGGTTATCGGACAACCTGAAGGCATTGTACTACTTCGTTCAAAAAAATGCAAGTCAATCAAAATCATCGTGTCGCTCCGACCGCCTTTTTGACGACGATGACAATCAATAAAATATTTAATGAAAATACATTAAATATCTGTATTCTTCAAATTTTTTTTATGATAACTTTTTACATTATATATTAATATATTATAAATTATCCACTAATTTTAAAACTTCTCATAACATTACATAATTAAATTAATTTATTTATTAATTTTAACATAACTTATTATAGCCAGAACGAGGTACACATTCTAATTAATTCTACAAAAGTTAAATAGATAGACTAGTAGGTCACTTCATCAATATTTTTTATATATAATTTTTTATACGTATTCTTAAAAAATATAGTTTTGTGAATAATTTTTAAATTTTTATTTATAAATTAATATTTTTATTAAATAAATTGAATTGTTAAATATATTTATATATTAAAATAAGTAATTATAATTAATAATTTAAATTTAATTAATATTTATAATTTAAATTATAAATTTATAATATATTTATGTATTTTAATAATATGATATAAAAAAATAGAATATTTTTAATTATATGTTTTTATTTCAGTTTTAATATATATATATATATATATATATATATATATATATATATAAGTGCATTCTCATCTTGTCCTTGAACTACTAAAACTAAATGATAAAACTGAAACTACTCATCAGTTTTGAGACGGATGAACCGATTCGTGGGCGTTAACCATTTTGTCATGATGTGTTAGAGGAAAAATTCTCACATGATCTCGATTGATTTTTATGTGATGCATTGTGAATGGTTTGTAAATTGAAACGAGGATCGTCCTAAACCACATACTCTCTAATAATTTAATTCCTTCTCTAATGGATTATGTTTTCACATCACTCTTCTCATTAAACTTTTACTGTGCTTCGCAATTTTCTTCTGATTAATCGGAGGGTGTGGAAGGATAGAGTTATCAGATGTAACTAGTAGGTGTAATAATGTGGGGACTCAATTGATCACGTGCTGGATCTAATTCCAGAAATGGTATGATTGATTGATTGATGCAAGTGGGAGAGGCTAGGTGAGTAGCATCATCACCAAAGAGGACCAAATACTTTAAAAATCTGTGGCCTGTATGTAGGACACTAGGTACCATAAAGATATGAAACATGATCGACAACCAATACTTGGGACAATGACATTTTTGGAGGTTTCTTCAAAAACATAAAAAAGATCCATCTGAATGATTGAATCCGTCGATCAAATATGCAACACTACTATTTTTGGTTGTATCAACTTAATCATTGCTCTCTTTTACAGCTTCTCTTTGTAAAGAAACTGTATAGTGAAATCCATTTGTGTGGAGAAACAGATTTGGTTTTGATAGAAAAGCAGATTTAGTGAAACATACCATGACTGAAAGAGGTGAAGAATACATAACAATGTTCAAGCCTGCTCCCATGATACCAACAGCACCACTGCGAGCGTCTCCGTGCAATGCAAGTAGAGTTGTGACTACTGCTGCTGCAAAGATTATCACATCAAAAATCACAGCCAGAATGGCAGTTTTTGCCTGAAAAAGAATTATAATATATCACAACACCACTTTATAACTAAGAGGAGTTTGTAAGATGAACTATTTAGAAACTGGGTTAGTGTGTGTTGGATTCTTGTTTGATGGGTTGAAAACAACACTCCAAACACACTAGTTACAAAAACTAGAATACAATTAATCAACTACAGGCATACCCTGATCCCCTTTGGTGCATATATGAGAAATATAATAATGTAGATGGTCTCCACAAAGATGCCAAAACCATTAACAGTGGCAACTAGGTACTCTCCAGACTTTATGATTCCATAGTAAGTCCACAGGGAACAATTAAGCAATGTGCAAATGTATGGAAGGCTTGAGAAATCTTCAGTGGATCCATGCATCCTTATTTTCCAAAACGTTGGTCTGCATCAGGTAGGAATAAATATGAGATATATGTATAATCTCACAGTAATAAAAAGTGAATTCTTGAGGAGTAAGATAGGTTCAGGAGAAATTACACAGGAGAAAGAAACATGAGAATTGAGATTATGTTACCTGCATATCAAACAAAGAAAAACCATTATTCGTATACATATATCATGAAACACCCCACCGACTAGTGAAATGTGAGAGAATGGTCACTGATGGTGTGTACCTATGACTCCAACAAAGAAACTCGCGTCTTCCATGATATTTTGCAGAACAAGAAACAAGGTTGTCTTCTCTTTCGTACAAATTTATGAGGGAAGAGAGGTGAGTGAGAAAGAAGTGTGGAAAGACTTTCTGGTATATTGGAGAAGAATTGAAACTTGACAAAGAAGATATGGTATAGAGTTGACGTAAAAACAAGGAAAATTATTGTTCATAACAGTAGCTGGTAGGGTAGAGAGCTCATTACAGCCGCTAGTTGAGGAAAAGCTTTCTTCAGACCAAGTTCTTTTCTATCTCAAAGGTGTGTTCTATTATTAGTAGATTAATTATGGTGATAAAAAATTCAATAAGAATTTTTGAAACTTATGATTAAAAACTGCCTAATTATTTTTTAATTATTTTATGGTCTAATTAATTATTAAAAAAAAAACTAAATCTAAACAACGCTTCAACATTTTTTTATAATGATAAATATTTTCAAATGGTTTAAACAAAATAATTTGTGTGGAGTATATATACATTTCCCTTCTTTTTTATCCATCTAATAATTTCTAATTAAGTAAATATATATCAAGTTAAATTTTAAAAACGTAAGTATTTTACTCTTTAAATATGACTTTTTTGTTCATTTAACCATTATTTTTTAAAAATTACAATACAACCTTATTGTAATATTTTTCCTTTGATATATAATCTTTGTTAGTCCTCTCTAATTGATTTGCTATGATGTCTTTTTATAAAAGGAAAAGCCAAGTAATTGATAACCATAAACTTTAGTGATAGAAATGAAAAAAACAAAAAAAAAAACTCGTGTCTCTATCTTTTTACACAAATTCAAGAGAATATTATTATTATTATTATTATTATTATTATTGAGCGATGTATAGATATTTTATTACAGTTATGCTTTATATTAAATGAATTATATATATCTGTTGAAAATTCATAGACAACTTTATCATCCAGATGAAAATTTTATCATTTGGAATAATTTCATTTAAGTTTAAAATCCAATTTTAAAATTTTGTATATTAATTATTTTGTTTTAAATTTTAATTAATTTTTCTCTATATTTTTAAATTTAATTAAAATAAATATTCATCTAATATATGACATGCATTTCTGCATTATATGAATAAAATAAATAACATTTAATTATATAATAAATTATTTTATTATTTATAACTATATATAATAAAAAAATTAGTTATTTTTGGTGTCGGAAAAATACAAATATTATAATTTGTAAAAAATAGTTATTATGATTTTTATATTTAAAGATAATAAACGCATGAGAGAAAAATATATTCATAATTAATAAAAAAAATTATTAACAAATAAAATTATTAAAAATATGCCATAGTTTATAATAATTAATGTTTTAAAATTTATGACTATAAAATCTTGTTTATAAAATACAACTTCATATAATTTATAATATTAACAATATTTCTCACTTTATACCTCTCATCTATTCTGATTCTGATCAATACATATGTAAAAAAAACAATTCATTATAAAAATTCATTTTTCATATATCTATTGTTATCAAATTAATTAAACTTTTGTATTAATTTTAAAAAACAATAAATTCTAACAAATTAATAATGTTGAATTATCTCTATAATAATTTTAATTTATAAAAAACAAACATGTCTCTTATTCAAATAAAGTATGATGGATCACATACATTTTCATAATTAACAGCACATCTGAAATTATTATATGAATAACAAATTCTATAAGCCAATGAAAGTAAAACAACCACGAAAAATACCACAATCTAATGTAATGATGAAATGGGTTGAATCTTTCTATTTTTGGTTGTAATAATGATAAAAGAATAGTTTGAAATGGACTAATCCACATTAATGGAAGAAAAACAAAAATAAAAAGTCTAACCTTTAACGTAATTGAAAACTTAATTTTGACTCACAAAAGTATCTCAAAATAAAACATCGAACATTTAACTAAACTAAAAACATATCTTTTATATATATATATTGGGAAATAAAAACTTTAATATCTTAAATCTTAATTAAGTATTTTGTATTGTTATTAATAAAAATTAATAATTATTTATTATAATGATTTTAAGTGATAAATAAATGGTGATAGTTTTGTAACGAAAGATTAATTTTTAAGTTGATTTAAATTTGAATTAAAATAATAAGTGTTTTTTTTAATTTAACTTTTTATCATATATAAAAGTATTTATTATGTCTATTTAAATTTAAATTAATATATTATATATAAATAAATTCAAAAATTACAATATGTTATTTTCTTCGTATGTCTGTTTAGGGAAAATTGCTTAAGTGGACTTGCTTTTATGTGTAAGTGATTTTCCTTTTTAAAAAAATTGTATTTGATAAAATATTTCTTTAATTTCTTAAAAACATTAATCCACGAGTAATGTTTAATAATAAATATTATGAGAATAGAAAAATTTTCTAATTAAAGAAAGCTTATGTAATTTTACATTTGATTTTTCTCAACTAATAATTTAGCATTATAATTAAATTGACATTAAAATCACAATTATATATAATAATAATAATAATTTACTTAATTATACAAAATTTAAGATCTTATTAATTAGTATCTTAGAGATAATGATTACAAAATATTTTTCTACTAAAATTTATATAAAAACACAATCATAAAAAATGAATTTTTTTTCTCATTTCATTATTTTTATTATAAATCAGATAATTGTTTATAATTATAAAGCTACTTTTACATTAAAAAAAATCTGATTCAACATAACTTTAATTATTTTGATAAATTATTATTATTGTTATATTTAAAAAAATATTGTTATTAATTTAAAAAGTGTCAGTTTAAAATTCATTTTTAATTTACACCTAAAATATTATTCCAATGCGCTTTCATAAACGACACCACCTGACTCCGTCGCTTTCCCCAAAAGCTAACCAAAGCTCATTCGGAGATAGGGAGAAAAAATGAGTGAAGAAGCGAAAAGGAACATTGCCGGACCTCTACCGGCGAGGCCCATCACCGATGACCGGAAACCATCACCGTTACCGGCGCCGGCGGTGCCCCCGAAGAAGGTCATCATCAAGAGCGCCGACATGATCCCCGACATGCAGAAGGAGGCCGTTGATATCGCCGTTGCCGTTAGTTTTAACAACTTTTTTCTCTTTCATTTCTCTATTGCATGGCTCATCGTTTTCGATTCTGTTTCGGGGTTTGGTTGTACTTGCTGTGTTGTGCGTAAAGCCTTGACCTTTTTGCGGATTAATCAGGCCTTTGAGAAGTACAATGTAGAAAAAGATGTTGCGGAGCAGATAAAGAAGGAGTTCGATAAGAGGCATGGCCCCACTTGGCATTGCATTGTGGGTCGTAATTTTGGTAATTCATTTTGTTTATATTAGTATTGTAGTCAATGATTTTGGTACTTGGGTATACTTAGATTTGTGGTTTATGTGATTCTTCTCTAGTCGAAATTTAGTAGATGTAGATCTGTGTTGTTTGCTTCTCTGCATGATTCAAATTTGGATGTGATGCTGAGACCTAGGTTTTGTTTTTGGATGCATATGATTGATTCTCTAGTTATGGAATAAGATTTTGAGGCCTTCTTCTCAGCTCTATTATCCAGCGGAAAATTGTGAGCTGAATGGTTTATGAATATGTAGTTTAGTTGGTGTCGTCTGTGTTGTATTGATGAGTCACCATGACTTATGTACTGTGGTGACGGATAATTTGTTCCACTTTGATGTGACATTTTATCTGCAGAGGATGAGCTTTTCTATTGTTGGGTTGAGAACTCTTTTCTTGAATTAATGGTTACTGGAGGAGAAAATGGTTGAATGTAACTTTGACTATTTAGATTTTGATACAGGGACAAGTTCTCTCTGATATTCCATGTTAGTGTTCTATGATTCTGGTCCCTCAAAATTTATAATTACTAAGGTTTTGTTTAGATGAGCCTTTCTATGAGAAGAAAATAAGCTAATTTTAGCTTATGGAGAAACTCATTAACTTTTTTCTCCTTACTTTTCTCTCTTAGTAGTCCCCATGATGAGTTCGTCCAAAATACCCTAATGACCTTTGCTACTCGAATGTGAACTTGATGCATGGAGAGGGCAGTCAAGTGGGATGCAATATTCTTTCCTGACGTTCTGTATTTGTACATAGGGAAAATAGGTGGTCTATTACTTAGATTAATAATGAGCTAATAACTATAGGGAGTGCTGGGATTCTCTAGTAGCATCTAGTTGGAGATTAGGAGTTCAGGCTTGAAGAAATCATGACTGGATGAGTTGTTTTGCTGCAAATGAAGGGCCTGTTTCTATTATATCTTCTTCCCCACAGTATTTGTTTGCCTTTCTTTTTTATTGGATATCTCGATGTCAACAGTCCATTAAGCATGCTGCTTCTTAACAACAACCTTTTCTACATTGAAAAAGTATTTACAATTGATGCTCTTTCTCGAGTCATGAATATAATCCAGTACAATTAATCTTTCAAGCTATATTCAGTCCATAGTCTATGGGGATTTTGCTCGAATATGTTATATAATTGCATAGTATTATGGTTCAAGTTAATGAAACTTGCAATTTTATAATGAGTAACTCTATGGACTGGTCTCTTTGTGATGTTCTGTTTTTCAATTTGTTTATAAAAAATATTAGTCAATATTAATATTCTAGCCAAATAAATTGATCTTTCTTTGATGATTTATTCTTTCCATTTGGTTTCAGTTACCCTGTCATGTCAAGGAAATATGCTTGTTAGACCAACTCTATTAGCAGTTAGTTATGACTGATAGGTTAGTTAGTCCATTAGTGGGTTACTTAGTGAGTCAAGTGCGTCATGACTGATGGTTGAGAAGGATTTTATGCTGTGATTTGAGAGGAAATTTTATAGGATCATAATGAGTGTGTTTCAGAGGAGTGGTAAACAGGGATTATGGAGTAAAACTTGAGGAAAATGGGCCTAAAAAGGGTCTGCGGGGGTGTATGGAAGAAGAAATAAACTGGCAGCAAGCTAGGAGGGAGAGAGAGAGAAGCATTGGGAAGGGAAATAACAGAATTGTCAGGTGGCAGTGGGAGAATGGAAGAGGGGGATGTGGGAGTCATGCTAGAGGGGAGAGATAAGGATTATTTTGGGGAATAACAAAATGGATGGGTTGAATAGATTATCAAAATGTTCAGGGTGGTTTTATGGTAAGTAGAGCAGCTGGTTTTCTCTTAGCAGTTTAGCATTCTTAGCTAGTGTTTTCATTCTTCATTCATACTGTTAGGAGCAGTTCTCTATTCCAATACCATTTAAGATTTTCTCTTCATATTTGTCTTAAAATTCACTGCATTGAAGAATCGTGGGTTGGAGTGTTCTACACATAAATGTTTGTTTCAGTTTTGTTTTTTCAATTTGATTTCTATCGAATTGGTATTAGCGTAGATGTAGTCAGCTTTTGGTATCAACAAGGGTGGAGAAATGGGAATTTGGACAAAAGCAGATTTAGTGCACGACACAGGTGAAGACATTGTTGGATCAACAACACTGCAGAAATGGCAAAAATGGTGGTGAAGAGGGTTGGAAACAATCTTGGGGGAGGGAATCCATGGGGTAGCCATGGTAAGAAGGGAAAAAAGGGGAAGACCCTTAAGAGTGAGTCTATAGTGGTGAAACATATTTTGTAGTAGAAGGTTCTAGCTTCATCAATTTGCTTAGAGGGTATTAGAAATAGATAGGTGCCTAACTCAACCATACAAAACTGGTTTGTAAGGTTAGGTTTGCATCTTCATTATATATACTATAATTTGGCCATATTTCTAGTATATGTGGGATCTTTAACACACCCCCATACGCCGACGAATGAACATCTTGAGAGCGTGGACCTGAATATTTAAGGTGGTCTGACAACTGCCCGATTACAGGTGGGATAAGAGGCTAACAAACCTCGTTAGGATAGGCTTTGACACCATATTAGGAATGAATAAATGTCTACTCAACCTTAACAAACTGACTTGTTAGTTGAGGTTTGCTCCTCAATTATATATTATAATTTAACTATATCTTTAGTTGATGTGGGATATCCAAACTGAGGCGAAGGTGCGTAACTGGTCCTAGTGATGGGAGGTGAGAATAGAGCCATCACATGGTGTAGATGCAAATGTGCATTATTGGGAAGATTCCAAAATGCATCATTGGAGAACCCATATGAGGTTCTTATGAATTTTAATTAAGCAATCGGTAGGGGATTATAGAGAGATGTTTTTAAATCAATATGTTCCCCTTTAAGACATGCCAATGAAGAAGCATTGGAGGGATCTTATATGAATGAATTAAAGGAGGGGATTCAAGCAAAGGTGGTTTTGCATAGTTCAGGATATCTGGGTACACTGATGAAACAAGTGCAGAGGGTGGAGAAATCAAGTATTGGAGGAAGGGGAAGATGTGCTTATGAAGAGTTGGTTTGGCCTTTCAACATGAGAATATATGGGGAGGCAGTTCTGTCCTGGATAAGGTTTTCCCTGATTTTCACGTCGAGGACAAGGTGAAATATTTATAGGGGGTAGTATTGACGGGCCTAAACAGTCCTATATGTGTATATGGAAGGCGAAAGAAACAGGTGAAAAGCAAGGAGGTAGAGAGAGAAGTAGTGGGAGAATGGAAGAGGAGGACGTGGTAATTATACTAGAAGGGATAAAGAAGGATTATTGAGGGGAAATAACAGAATGGAGGGGGCATGAATAAATTATCGAAAAGGTTCAGGGTGGTTATGGGGTGGGAGATGAGCTGTTTCTCTTTTAGCAGTTTATCATTAATATCTAGTAATCTTTCTGTCTTCATATTGTAAGGAGCAGTGCTCCGTACCATTATTGTTTAATATTTTTCTTCTTCGTATTTGTCTTAAATTCACTGTACTGAGGAAGTCATCCTTTAGTGGGACTGTTCTCCTGATACAAATATTCATTACTGTTTTGTTTCAATTTGATTTCTATCAGAATTCATATTGTTGTGGGAGAGCCTGAGCCTCTTAAAAGTCCTGGGAATCAGTTGTACTCTTTTCTGTCAATAGAAAGAAACTATTCCTTCTACTGTTAACAAAGTGTTCTTTTGGATATTGCAGACGTTGACATGCTTGCAAACTGTTCTAGTAGATAAATTTTTGGTACATGTATCAGAGTAGAATCTTATAGTTTTAAAATTTCATATATCTTAGATAGGCTTTGTAATGTTCAGTATCATCCAACATGCTTGTGGAATTTTCTAACATCCATATACCTTAGTTTCACTTGTCAATATTTCAAGCATGAATGTGATGAAGAGATTCAGGTCAGCCACTAGGATTTTATGGTAATGAATGTTTGTATGGAAAATGACTTCAACTCTGAAAATTTGATCTACCTTCTTTTGCTTAATAAGTGCTACTTCTACTTTCTCCCTTATGTGCCCATTCCTGGTCTTAATTTTTCCAAACCACCCTGAACCTTTTCGATAATTTATACATGCTCTTGGTACCGAAGTGTCTAACACTAATCACCATAAAGCATTTGTTGATTTTATTACTTTATGCGGAAATTTCCTTTAAGCTTGAGTGACATCTTTAAATCACAAAAAACACCTGATGCATTCCTGAACTTTGCCCATATAGCTTGAATATTTACATCTCTATCTACTCTTCACTACATATGATTCAAGTTACCCAAACTAAACGCCCTGTCATATTTGGATTACTAAGTAAAACCAAGCCTTAACCAATGTTATAAAATGGTGGTTTTTGGTGGCGCCATGAAGGTATGGTGCTGCAGTTTTCAATCATTGCCATTCACTATTATGAAGATTATGATGTCTTCTGCTATATCCACCATGGCACCTACCATGGACATGATGTTGTTGCCGTTGATGCTCACCTATGTTGGAATATCTGTTTTATTTTTAATTTCAAAAATAAGAGTCAGATATTTACTCTTTATCTCTATTATTCATTTTTTTTAATTCAATAGTCTAAAAATAACAACTCATCTTAATCATTAGATTAAAAAAAAAATGAATAGTGAAAATGAAAAATAAATCTCTATTTCTTACTTTTGAAATAAATTAATCCTTTTATATATATATATATATATATATATATATATATATATATATATATATATATATATATATATAGTGTGTGTGTGTGTGTAAAGAAATTGTCCGCCATAGACCGCCACCCCATTTGGGATTATCTGCATAACATTTGCCTTAACACAATCATATTCGTTATCCATGTAATACAGGTTTAATAAAGTTATTTCTTTACTGATGACTGTTCGTGTAGCATAACATCTCTTGTATACAGATTTAGGAATAAAGCACAATGTAGGCAGAGTTGATTCTGAGTTTTTCTAAATTCTTTAGTAAAATGGTGTGTCTAAACACACTGGACTCAATGAATGGTAAACAAGGCAATTCATCTCCCATAATTTTTTACCTTTAAATATCTGTGGTGATTCTTCTTCCCATCATTTCAAATCTGTTTTATTGTTAACATCTACATTTAAAAAGAAAACACATTGTCTTTCATTACATGGGAGTACCAAAGGATTGAATTATTTATAAGCTTTCCCGACTCCTGAGCTACCAGAGGTCCTTTCATAATAATTAACTTTCATTAAGCTCTTATGCTATTGCACGCGTAAATATAGTATCGGCAATGGGCAGAATATAAGAGTTACTATTCATACAATAATTTCCTACAACATTAATTTTTTACTCTATCTCTCTCCGTCCCATCACTCATCTTATCTCACTTCTCTCGTCTTATTTCTAAAATTGTAGGAAGTTGTATAAAATTAATCTCTCTAAGAAGAGTAACTTGGATCGTCCTAGTTGCAGGGTTTTTTTCTTTTCTTTTCAAGCCATTACAGATGAGAACATTACTATGATTAGAGTAATGATAGCATTTTACTGTTACTCATGTTAACTTTTAAGTGCATTTTTGGATTCCAGTTGGAAGAGCTCAAAAGTACTTTTACTTCCAAAATAACAATTTTCCTTCGTCCTTTTGTACCTTGGAATTTGGGAATGACGTTGGAAATCCCAAAAGCACATTTCCAACTTTCATCCAAACATAGCCTAAAATATTTATTTCGTCTTGATTTTAAAATTGTGTTTATCTATGTTAATTTTATACTAATTTTATGTGTTGTACCCTGTTTGTCATGTTTTATAATTTTTAAAATTTGTCGTGTTTAGTATTTCATATCCATATTCTGTGTTGTACTTGTACCATGCTTTTTTGTCGAAGACATATTAATGTTTCAATGCCTGTTAAGAAGTTAGCTGGGGTGAAACGGGATGGGGAAACCACAATGATTAGCACTAGAAAAGCTTGGTTTCAACTTTCAAAAAAGTTTCTATGATGCACTGTATTGACATAGTTTATGATCTACTTTATTACATTTTCATTTTCTTGTCACCGGATATCATCATATTCTTGACGATGAGATCCAGAATTTGGAGAGGTCTTGATGCATAATCTTACCCCATCAAGAACCCAACACTATTTATTATATTTTTCAACTGAAATTCAGACTATTAAAGCAATTAAAGAAAAAATTGCTTGGTTTGTTCTTGCTTAGTGAAGTTATATTCTTGTTATAGTTATAGTTATAAATGCTTAGAAGAAGACAATATATTATTGAAGTGCATTCATGGACTTGTTTATCTCTTTGCAGGCTCTTATGTGACTCATGAGACAAACCACTTTGTTTATTTCTATTTGGATCAGAAAGCGGTTCTACTCTTCAAGTCTGGCTAGTCAAATTGTGGTGGCAAAGAAGTTGACGGCAATGAGATTTGTCTTGTGATTATGCTTGGTGTATTGAGTCCTCCATGTATCATTGTGCTTGTATATTTGATGTCATGTAAACTAGTTCTCGGTTTGGATATGAATTCAAGGATCACTTCATTTTGAGATTAGCCTTTTTAATCTTAGGAATTTTTTTAAGAAGAAAAAGTTATTTCTTAAAAAAGTTTTCTGATGCATGTAATAAAATTATCGGAGATGTTTGTTTCATGGAGTAGTTTTTGCATTTTGGGAATATTAAATAAGAATACTTATTCCCATTTTTCTTAAAGGGCTATAAAAACAGATTTTTGGATATGACTGTCAAGCAGTGGATAATCATTATCCTAAACGTCTTCTTTGGCAGGTTTACCAAGTTAGTGTACTTCCCATTCATAATTTGATATTTTTACACCGATATTAATTATTTGGTATTTCTATATTTATAATATTTTAAAAACTAACATTTAAATTTAAGTCTCATTAAATGTAGCTTAATCGATTACGAAGAAAATAAATCTATTAGATCAAAATATTATTCATGGGTAAAATGATGATTTTACGAGTGTCAACATGACTATCATTTGATTTCTCGTTGATGAAGAGTGAAACTATTTATTTAAATTTGTCCCTTGTCCGCAATCATCACAGTCACGTATAAGTAAATATTTCCATTAAAAATAAAAGTTTACTTAGCCCTTGTTTGGTTGGAGTGATGTGAGAGAGTGGAAATGAGAGAGTGGAAAAGGAGGGATTTGAAGAGAAATGGAGATGATTAAAAAGTAAAGGGAAAGTTTATGGAAAATTGTGAATGATTTGATTGATATGAGATATAAAAATTATAATTTTATGTTGATTATTTAAGAAAATTACCATTTTACCCTTTGCATGGGTGTTGTGCATTGAAGGAACCTCCTAGATATGTAGGCTAATCCAAATAAATAATAAAAATATTAAAAAAAACATATTAAAAACATTTGTTTTTTAAATATAATGTTATATATTTATAATTACTAAATATATATAAATATTTTTTTTAAACTGTGTTTATAATATAATTATTTTATACTTATAATATATTTATACTAATTAAAACATGATAACAAATGTCTTTTGTAATTTTTTTTAACTATAATATTGAAATTTATTTATGAATATGAGAAAAAATGAAGTAAAAATATGACAATAAATATAAAAGTTATAACAAATATTTTGTTAAATAAATATTTAATAAATTTATACTAATAAAATTTATAAATATCGATTATAAATTAAGATTCAGTCTCGGGTTGCATTTCGCTCGAGCGACTATATCTCGCTCGAACGAAAACGATCCTGATCGATCATAATTTGAAATGATCGATCATAATTTGAGGATATAATAGCGGTTCCTCTGCAACCGCTATCTAAAGTGTATATTAGATAGCGGTTCCAGTGGAACCGCTATCATATACAACCATATTTGAATTTCTTCAGTATCGGGTTGTGTTTCGCTCGAGCGACCATATCTCGCTCGAGTGAAAAACGATCCTGATCGATAATAATTTGAAATGATCGATCATAATTGGAGCATATAATAGCGGTTCCTCTGTAACCGCTATCTAAAGTGTATATTAGATAGCGGTTCCAGTGGAACCGCTATCATATACAACCATATTCTTCAGTCTCAGGTTGTGTTTCGCTCGAGCGACTATATCTCGCTCGAGCGAAAAACGATCCTGATCGATTAGATTTAAGAAATGATCGATCATAATTGGAGGATATAATAGCGGTTCCTTTGTAACCGCTATCTAAAGTGATATATAATAGCGGTTAAGATTTAACCGCTATTAGAAGTGATATATAATAGCGGTTAAGTTTTAACCGCTATTACAAGTGCTATTATAATAGCGGTTAAGATTTAACCGCTATCATATGGAAGAGGGTAAGTTGGACTTTTCATTATCTCCAACAGACTTTCGTCTCTTTTCTTCGCACATTAGCGAAGAAAGGCTCTCTCCCCTCTCCCCTTTTTCCTCGCTTGCATTTCTTCGCAAATCTGTTCAACCAAACGTAGGTGAATCTCATATTTCTATCTTCGTGAACAGTATTTCCTCGCAAATCAGTTCAAACAAACACAGCGTTAGAAACATGATAAGTTACAAAAAAAAAATAAAAAAAATTGATTTAAAGTAATAAAAGGTTAAATGAATAGTGTAGCCGTGCATGACACGCACGGGTTCCAAAAGACAGAAAACAAAGTGGATCTCACAAGCATCATTCAATCAATCAGAGGCTTTGGTCCACCTAATTTCTGTCGTGCAAGAATTCCCACCCAGTACACCGTCCTTAGTCCATAATCCTTTTACATATGGTATTCTTCAGAATCAATATATTTATTTTTTCTTAAATTCAAAAGCACCATTTTTATATATTTTTTTATTTTCTTATTTATTCCATAATAAAAACAACATATTCTCCAAAACAGTGCCTATGGTGGGCCTCTTGCTAAACTCGGAAGCATTCCCTCGAGTGTGTGGTGTGGTGTTGCTGTTCCTACACTTACCACTGCACCTCTTTTCTTTCTTCTGCATTTCTCAGCTTTGCCACAACCCCACGTCGCTTTCAATTCCCCAAAACCCAACATCATCATCAAAATCTCATATCCCACAGAGATACGGTGAGGGAAATTAAAAAGAAAGAATGAGTGAAGAAGCTAAAAAGAACATTGCTGGGCCTCTAACGGCGAGGCCCAACACCGATGACCGGAAACTGTTGCCGTTACCGTCACCGGCGACGGCCGTCCCCCCGAAGAAGGTCATCATCAAGAGCGCCGACATGATTCCCGACATGCAGAAGGAGGCCGTTGATATCGCCGTCGCCGTTAGTTTTAACCACTTTATTTTCTTCCTTTTCTTTGTTGCATAGTTCACAGTTTTGGATTCTGTTTCTGGGTTTGGTTGTGCTTGCTGTGTTGTTTCGTAAAGCCTTGACATTTTTACGGGTTAATTAGGCCTTTGAGAAGTACAATGTGGAGAAAGATGTTGCAGAGCAGATAAAGAAGGAGTTCGACAAGAGGCATGGCACCACTTGGCATTGCATCGTTGGTCGTAATTTTGGTAATTCAATTTTTTTTTTTATTGTTACTTGTTCTCAATGATTTTAGTACTTGGGTATGCTGGGATTTGTGGTTTATGTAATTCTTCTTTGGTGGAAATTGAGTAGATCTAAGGTTATGTAAGTAGGTCCTTGTGTGTTTGCTTCTGTTCATGGTTGGAATTTAGAAGTGATGCTGAAAAATCTAGGTTTGTTGTTGATACATATGGTCGATTCTCTGGTCATCGAAGAAGATTTAGAGACTTTCTGCTTATATATGTTATTCTGAGGAAAATTTTGAGCTGAATGGTATACGTAGTTTAGTTGGTGTGTTTTGTGTTGTGTTGATGAGTTACAATTACTTATGTAATGTGGACCTGTGGTGTGTGGTGGTGACAGCCGTTTTTTCTCAGTGTATTGCAGGGGACAAATGCTCCCTGATATTTCATATTAGTGTCGGCCCTCAAAAATTGATAAGAATTACATTGGCTACTCAAATGAGAACTTGATGCTTGTAGGGTCTGTCATGTTGGATGAAATGTTCTTCACTGATGCTCTGTACTTGTACAGAGAGAAAATATATGGTCCAATTAATAATTATCTAATAAAAATTTGGGGTGCTAGAATTTTCAAGTTACATCTAGTTGGAGATTAGGCTTGAAGAAATCATCACTGGATGAGTTGTTTTGCTGCGAATTACGTTGCTGGACCTTTTATTTATGTATTCTTCACCACATAATGTGTCTGTCTTTCATTTTTTGTGGATATCTATTATCTCAATGTCACCACTCCATTTTGAAAGCCTCCCGCATGCTAACAAAAACCCTCTTAAGATTGAAAAAGTATTTACAAGTGATGTCTTTTCTCGAATCTCAAATATTTTATGTCCACTCCAGTACCCTTAATATTTCAAGTTCAGTCCATAGTCACTGAGACTTTTGCTTGAATATGTTGAATTGCACAGTACTACTATTATTCAAGTTTACGTTAACGAAACTATTGCATTTTCTGTAATCTGGTAAAGTAGTCAATATGTGAGCATGATAAATTTTTTAAGGTTTTGATTAAGTGTTATGGATTAGTCTGTTTGTGATGTTCTGCTTTTCAAACATTTAGTGTGATTCATTAGTTGATATTTATATTTAAGCAGAACGAAGTGCTCTTTCCTTCACGAATTATCTTTTCCATTTTTTGCCTTAATCTTCCATATCAAAGTTTTGGATACTCACAGACCAACTTGCATATTCTGTTAGATAAATTTCTGGTACATATAGAAGTAGAATTTTAAAGTTTTCATCTTTTTATTTATTTGCTTAGAAAGATTTTGCAACGTTCACTGTTATACTATATGCTTGTTGAATTTTGCTTGAAGTCGTAGCTCAATATGCATCAGTTCAATATTTTAAACTTGAGTGTGATGTTGATGTCAGAGGTTAGCTTCTAGGATTTTATGAATAGGAGTTCAGTTTTGAATTTCTTTTACAAGAAAAACTTCTTCCTACTAGGATGGGTTGACTTTATGGATCAAATTATGTCATTTGTCTATAAAAAACACTCTTGGAGATAAAGGTATTCATAAATGAATCTAATCCATTGCAAATTTGCAATTGCTAAAATTAAACGACAAACCAGCTACCATAAACATTTAAAAATCAATCTACCTTCTTTCCCTTAACAGGTGCTGCCCTCTACTTGTTCTCTAATTCATCCATTATTTGTCTTATCTCTAATTCATTGTCCAACATTAGTCACCATAGAGCATTATTTGTTGATCCTAGTAATCTGATGGTGAGATTTTCATCTAAGCTTGAGTGACTACTTTAAACTGCTAAGAACATCTAGATTTACTCCTCCATTTCATCCATATAGCTTAAATCTATGATCTATATCCCCCTCTATCTCTTCATTAATCATTACTTTGCATGATAGATCCAAGTTATCGAAACTGTGTTGTAGGGATTATGTGTAGCGACATTGTGCATTACTTAAAAGGTAAAATCTAGCATTAACATTCATATTTTCTGTCCATATAGTGTAAGTTCAACTTAGTTCTTTTGATTTCCATTTACATTTGACTTCATAACATAACTCCCTCTTTTATTGAAAGGTAGGATTGGTTATGTAGTGATTTGCATTACAGCACAATTTAGGCAGAATTAATTATGAAATTTTTAAATTTTTTAGTAAAATGGTCTGAAAAAAATGCGATTCTTCCACCATAATTTTTAATTAGTTTTATAGTTAAGTATTACAATGTAATCGAGAGCATTTGTTTCGTTACATGGGAATATCAGAGGGTTGAATCATATATAAACTCCCCTGACTCCTTATTCAGTTAACAGATCCTTTCATTGACCGAACTTCAATCAAACTTAAATTGCCACTCATGCCATTGCATGCTTAAACATAATCTAGGCCATGAGCAGAATAAAAGAAGAGTTATAGTTAGCACAATGATTTTTCTACAATTCTTTCTCCATAACTTTTTCCTCTCTCTCTTTCCATGACATAATTATTTTATTCCATACTTCTTTGTCTTATCTTCATATCTCATGATTATTAAAAAACTGCTTGGATTTTTGTATAAAAATAATTTCTCAGAGAAGAATTAGTTAGACAAATTTCATATTTTCAGAAAGAGTGTGACATATTTACACACAAACATGATTGGCATGACAAAAAATAAAAATAGTTGTGGTATTCCCATCAATATTTGTATAAAAAATAAAGATGTAACATAGAGTATCCAAAGTGTTGTTTATTCGGTGTAATAACATAGGTATTGTTACGACTAGCATGTTACTGCTTCCTTGTGTGTTTGTGGGAAGGTAATACTGTATTAGATTAGTGATAGCATTTTACAGAGACTTGTGTTAGCTAAAACATTGATTTACTCTTTGATTTAAAAGTTGCATTTTTATGTTTATTTTATAGATTTTTTTCATAAGTGTTTTATATGTTTTAAATGTCATGTTTAGTATGATATCCATGTTCAGTGTCGGTCACACTCCGTGCGGATTGATTCGGTTTTGTACATAAAAGTCACTCAAACCAAACAATTTTTTTTAATGCAGTTTGGTTTTAATTTATAAGAAAAATCTGAACCAAACCAAAGCAATATTTTTTTGGTTTGGTTTGGGTGGTTTTTCGCGGTTAAAATACTTAATAAACAAACATATGCATTCCCATTCAATAATATCAATATATGTTCTAAATTATAGAGACTAAAATTAGATGTCAAATAAAATTATATATTCTATATCAAATAAAATAATCACTAATATTCTGAGTCATAAGAAATAATCTATTAATAGTTTAAATAAATATTTCTTAATGTAAATGAAATGCATTACAATAACAAATTTAGTTGTCACTTGCTGCACTTACAATTCAGTTGCTACAACAATTGTTCTGAGTTGCTGCTAGGTTTGTTTAGGATAAAATTGCATAATTCCAAGTTGAATGGTTATGTTGTATTTTGTTTAGATGGGATAAATTTAAATAATTGGAATTTGGATGACCGAACTTTAACGGCCCACTCACAAGTCACCCTGATTCCTATATTTTATGTGACTATTTATGTTTTAATTGGTTTACTCACAATGAATGTTATTTAATTTCAGTATATATATATTATAATTGTGGTTTGGGTTGGTTCTTGACTGCCCAACCAAATAGATCGATCTTAACATTTAATCCAAAAAAAAAGGATTTTGGTCGGTTTTCTTTTTATTGGTTCAGTTTTGAACCTCCCTATTACCTATTGGCAAATATTTTTATGTAGGTGGGAACCCTAAAACGGAGTTACAATATTGTAATGAATGTGTGTGTATAACATTGTAGTAGTCTGGTTGGATTGAGTTGATAAGAACCTTGAGAGGTCCTGCCATTTGAGGCCTCAAGACAGAATATTAAAGGACAAATATATGTATTCATGACTGACTCTATCTCTCAAAAGAAAAGAATATCATTGGCTCAAGGTTATTAATTGACATAAATGCAGTTCCTTTTAATGCCAACCTGTATAGACCTTGAGAAATATGTTGAAACTGTATAATATCATTAATTGTATCTTTTGAAGTTATGAATATCAACTGGGGCGAAAGTGGGATGGGGAAACATTAAGGACAATGCCATTAGCCCAAGCAAAAGATGGTTTGAAATCATGGTTCAGTGATGTATTGTTACTGACTGTTATGATCCATTTCATTGCTACATTAATCACCACATATAATGTCATTCTCGATGACGAGATTCAGAATTCTGGACACCATGGAGTTTGTAATGTACATCTGTCCATATTATCATCTTAAGTGGTATAATCTAAATACATTTTGTACGGAATCTCGGATCATGTTAAACACTATTTATCAATGACACTCAGATTAATGCAAATTAAGAAAAATTCTTGTTCTTGTTTAGCTTAGTCATATTCTTGTTACAGCCACTATTAAAGAGCATTCATGGAATTCTCTTCCTTTTTGCAGGCTCATACGTGACTCATGAAACAAACCACTTTGTTTATTTCTATTTGGATCAAAAAGCGGTTTTACTCTTCAAATCTGGCTAGATTTATTGTGGTAGCAAAGATGTTGAGGGGCAATGGGAATTATCTTGATGTGTGCTGGTGCATGCAGTCCTCCTTGTATTAATTCCACTAAAATCTTTGCTGGACATTCTTGTGATTGTATATTTGATGTCACCTAAACCAGTTCTTGGTTTGGATATGAATCTAAGGATTACCTTGGTTTTTTTTAGAAAAGAAAATATTATATATTAAAAATGAAAGCTTTCAGAAGCATGCACTGAAATTCGGTTTCAAGTAAATAAAAACAACAAAAGTATGTCTGGTATTACAGGAGCCAGTTTGGATAATAGTTTTCTTATTTATATTATTTTAAAGTTGAAATATTTTCATTTGGGTAATGTAATTTCTTTTGCATTGAACAAACTTTGGAAAGGAAAATGAACAAATAAATAGAAAATTACTGTAACTAAATGTGATTTTACTTTCGTCCATGTTTCTGCCTCATGTTTGACATGCAATCAATGGCTTCAGAAATATTAACTGGTATGTTATCGTAAAGTGTATTCCACTTTTCATTAATTGCTTTTGGATTGGTTAACCTTTTTGAGATGTGAAGGAGGGTTTGAGTGCTGAAAGAGCAGCCAAAGAGTGTACTGAAGATAAGAATTCTGAAACGCGCAGGGATAACTTCCTCCTGTCATTTCCTCAACACCTTTTGCAGTCTCTGCCATACATAAAATATCAATATATCCAATTCTTTACCATTTTCAAATTTACGTTTACATCTAATTTAATTTCACAGGACAAGACTTCACATATCATACTAGATAATGTGTGATATTCAATAAATTCTTTCATGCTTTGTTTTGCTTCTACTGGTTTATTATAGATTATAGTAGATTATAGTGAGGACTCTTACAATCATAACTTTATAAAAGATAAACTATCGTAGGTTGAAAAATCGTATTCACCATTGTTGTATTATCTTGTTCTAAATATATTGATCATAGAAACAAACTATTGTTACTAATTAAAAACTATTAAGCAAGTTTTCAACAATAAGGAAAATCTTATAGCGTCATCAAATATTCAAATTTAATGCATAAAAATGGGATTTGTACTTAATAAACAAAGCAAACCTGTCATTTTTTGAAAACTTGCCATTCAGGGTTAGGCACTAGCCAATGCATACACACTACAACATATGATATATAAATGAAACGTTCTTGAGAAAAAAATAGACCTACAATTCAAGTAAAAAAGAAAATTCCCCTTTGAGAGTTAAAAACATCAAACGTGCGATAGAATCTTGTACGACAATCCTCTAAATGCGAGTCACAGGAAAGAAAACTCGACCAATAGTAACAAGTGTTGTGCATTGTCATTTTGGTTAAAAACAAACCCATCCATTCAATGCCACAAAAGGACTCACACACACTCACTCACCACCAACTTGCAAAAGTTACCATAATCCTCATCAAAATTTTAACCATCATGACAAATAGAAACCACGGTCCTGAGTCATGCCCTACACCGGTGCCAAACATGGTTGACATAAGTCACATCCAACAAAGCAAATAATGCCACAAAGGCCCTCCTAACCGTGACCAAAAAGAAAGGGTCTGGCTTCTGTCTCCGGTTTGTGGACAATAATGAAAGAATAATGCTGCGTGGACATTAAATTTTGGTCCATACCACGAGAGAAAAAGGAAGAAGTGATAATGTCACAAGGGTTATATTAATATTGACAAAGAAGAAAATAATGAAGAGAATAAAAGATATTAAATGAGGACTTATACCACTCAGATATTTATGTATATCATTATTGATAATGAAAACCACAATTATATATATATATATATATATATATATATATTACTATGTAGAAAAATAATAATAATAACCTTTATTATTTACAGTAATTCTCTTGATAAATATAATACTAAATACTATGTAACAAGTAATGTCATAAAAAGAAGGAAAGTAGGATAAAAATAAAATGAAAAATGAACAGAAAATATTAACCCTTATCTAGTTATCTTTCTCACTTCCATTTTCTACTTCCTTGTTTCTGTAGATACTGATAGCTACTAACATTTAACACATGCGTGTCTACAAAACATAAATTAAATATTGTGGATCACACGTACGGTTGTAACCAAACAGGTTTGAGAATGGAGCCACATAAAATAAAAGTTGAAAGGACATTTTGGCTTCATACTAGGAAGCAAAAGGACAAAAACTTGGAAGTTATTACTACAACACAAACACAAGCATGGGTAAAACTGGAACCTAGCTAAAAAACAAAAACACAAAAAAAAAAAATTCCCATTTTTTGGTAATCCACTATTTTCTCTCCATTCTACCGTCGCTAGGTCATCTCTTCATTCATTCCTTCATCTATGCAAAAACCACCCACTCAATTCCTTGCTCCTTTCTCGTGACCCCGAGATGCTGAGGAAGAACCAGACGATGTGGGACTCATGCCAGTAAAAAAAAACTTCTCTTTCTCAAAACTCTCTTCCTCATCCATGAAAATCTGCTTGCACCTGCACTCCACGCTGCAGAACGCTCTGTCCCCTCTTCACACGTTCATGTATATAGAAGCAGAGAAGAATAAACTCATTTAATGTGTCAATGAATAAACACAAAAGATCTTGGCTTTTGTCAGAACAGAAACACAGAGAAATGAAGAAGCAGCATGCAAAATTTTAAATAGACTAAAACAAGATCTGGGTTTCGAGAGAAAATGAAAAAGTGTCAGAAAAGAAAGAGAACGTATAGGTAGGTTAAATAATAGCGTCGAAAGACTACTCACTTGTACATGTATATGTCTTTCCCGGGTAAGAGTCTATTCCTGCAGAGAAAACATTGGTGTAGAAACGTTGGTTCCTGAAATGGAGAGAGCTGCGAAACATTTGCTGCAGAAGGAGGGTGTTTGCTGATGCTGCTAAGCATCGAAGTTTTGTTAATCACTTGTGGATTTTTCTTGCTAACACTGCCTTTCTGTGCTTCTAACACTACACTCAGACCCACCATTTCATTCTACGTGTTCTCTCTCACCCTTTTTGTAACACTGGACTGAGAAGTTGGTGGTGGCGAGTGGAAAATGGAAAATGTTTTGGTAAGAAGAAGAGAGGAAGAAGAAGGTTTAGGTGGAGATAGATAGCAGGAAAGTAGAGAAGAAGAAAGGGGGTCAATGTGGTGGGTCCCCTACAGCTATGGACAGTAACAAAGATCTATGATTTGACTGCTTTTGCTATTCAACTGCCACGTATTAGTTCTTGCAGTTTCTATTTCTTCTTCTGATTTTTTTTACTTTAATTGTGTTCAATTTTTTTGTCTGCTAGTGATAATGTTCTGTCTACCTAAGAACATGTCAAAAATATTTGATTTTCATTCTTGTTTTTTCTTTATAGTTCTATGTCTTTGAATTGTGAAATTTTCATTATTTAATCTTTCAATCTTTAGACATTTGGTCGTTTTAATTATTCCGTCAAAACAAAAAGGAAAAATCTAAACAAAATATTTGAGAGTGTATATAAATAAAAGAAGAAAACATCTATCATATACATTATTTATTACATTTTAGATTTTCATTTCAGTTCTAAACAAATGTTTGATGGATATTAATATCCAAATTTTGATCTATGAAGGTTTTTGTCATGGATCCCACTCCTAATTCTCCTGTTATACACTTTGAAGTAGATTCCATGGAGGTTGAGAATGTGGAAAAATAGAAGAAAAATACATCTATCTAAGACTTATTAATTTATAATACTCTCATTATTAATTTTGGGAGTGTGTACAAAATGTCTGAGAGACATAGAAATAATATTTGAAAAAATTGATTCAACAAATAAATAAAAAGAATATTATTATTTATATCTAGTTACAAATAAATTCTCTCTCTTGTTTTATTTTATAATTTTTTATCTTTTACAAAAAGTCTTTTAATAATTTCTTTTAGAGAAAGACAATTCAAAACTTTTTCGTATATTTTTTTTTCGCTATCCGTATTTATTTTTAATTTTGAAGCAACACAAACATTTTTGCAGTAGTTAAAATGAAAATTAATTCGTTTTATAAAAATTAGAAATATTTAAATCTATAAATTTTTTCATATTATATATTATTATTATCTCTCTCTATATATATATATATATATATATATATATATATATATATATATATATATATATATATATATATATATATTATGGTTTGTAAGGCCATGAAGACCAGTAAATCACTAAATGCATGTAGGTATTTTCTAAGGGAATCAAGGAAGTATATATATATATAAATTTAATACAACTTTTAATCTAAAAATTTAAAAATTAAATTTATGTATATATATTTTTCATTTATATTATTTAACTTTTTCATTTTTATTTAATACGAAATTTAACTCACTTGAATTATAAAAAGACAAAATATAATAATCGTAGTTTTCGAGTATGAATACATTAGATGTTGTGAAATATCAATAAAATGTGATATATTACTAAATATAGAAAAGGTAATATAAAGCATTGGAAAAATCTTTAATTCTTCTCAAAATGAATATTTAAATTTAATACATAACATTTAATAAATTTTTATATTACATACATACTATATATATATATATATATATATATATATATATATATATATATATATATATATATATATATATATATATAACTGTATATTTTTGAAGAAGAAATTTGGGAGGTGGGTCACCCTGCTCACCTCGATCCTCATTTGTCTGTTTCTGATAAATAACATAATACATGTGGGTTATGTTATATGCTAGTATTATACCAATGCAATGTACGGAATTATTTAAATTTTTATAGTAATAATAAATAATACTTTAATATTAATAATTTATATCAATAAAAATAAGAAAAATAAATAGTATAAATTATCTTCAATTTTTAAAACTTTAAATGAAAAAATTATAAAAGTGATAAAATTTTATTTCTACCCAAAAAAAAAAAGACTTATTAGATTTTGTTCTATTAATATTAGGATACTCATTGAAAGAGAATCTTTTACTCTTTTTAAAAAAGTACTATACTTATATTAAAGATAAAATTTATAAAAAATAAATACATAAAAAGTGAATATAAAGAGTGTCAATGATGAGAATATGTTTTCATTAAGTATATCTCATTTTATTGAATGAGTGAGATTTATGATCTATGAATCATTTATACTTTATCTTATAGTTTAAAGCATGATATTTTTTTTACTTGTTACCATTCATACTAATTTAATCTTATTATTAGTACAAACTTTTTAAAATAATTAATATATTTTTTGTTGATATTAATAAATTATCTAATGAAAATTATAATGTGATAATGATGATATTATATGTAATAATTGAATTGCGTTAAAAACAATGATAGAGTAAATTTTTAAACTTTAATAATCAAGTATATGGTAGGTTTGCTCAAAATTTTAAGTTGATTTTTTTAGATTTGTTATGTTTAATTTTTTTACACAGAGGCTAAAAAAACAGTGACATGAGTATTTTGTTAAATTAAGTTGTTGTACAATGTCGGATTTGTAGTACTCTGTGGTGATGAAGTGGGTCTTGGTGGGACCAATGTTGTATGTTTATCCAATAATCCGACAGCTGCTGCAATAAATTAGGTACCAAAAATTGATTGTGCAATAAATTGGACAACTGTTGCATGTGTTCCAATGTTCAATTTTCAAATCATTCTTAAAACAACAATTTTTATTTTATATTGTCAAGAGGTGGCTTGGTTTAGGGTTTATAAGTAGGATGTGTTAATAACCCAAAATGATTGGTATGAATGAAGATGAGCTTAAATAGCCGTTTAACCATTTTAATTTGTTGAGTGATGAAAAATCATTTTTTTATTTATCATCTAAATTGACACAAAATAAAACCCCTTTCTAATGTTTTCTCAAAGATAGCTATTTCCTGCATTCAATTTTTTTTTTCATTCCCATAAATGTAAAATGTTAAAAATATTTTTGAAGTCAGTTTTTTTTTTTTTACATCGTTGTTTTATATTAATACTTGGTTATTATTTATTTACCTTTTACATCTTCAAATATACTTTTTAAATTATAAATTTATTAGTAATTTATACTTTAAATAATGTAACATTTTGATTTGTATTTATACTGAAATACATTATTCTATAAATGAGTTTTGAATAGATTAATCCAAAACTCATTTTTGAAATGTATTTTTAAAATAAATTTAATAATTTAAAACTTATTTTAATATTATGTTTTTGGAAAATTTATTTTAGATTTAACAATCCATTATCCAGAACTCGTTTTTAAATTATATTTTTCGAAGAGAATCAGCGTGTCTAGAAAGCTTAAAAAAAGTTCAATTCAATAAATGTTTGGAATGAACTTTCTGTAACCATTTACATTAAAAAAATCATCATCATTTTAGATGAATGTGAAGGTGCAGAAAGAAAGAAGGGATGCAGAAAGAAATAACCTTCTTAATTTGGGACAATTGGGCCAAGTTAGTGTATGAAGTGTTTCACCGGACCTTTCATGGGCTATGTATATGTAAGCCCAGTTTCTTATTTGCACACTCTTTTATGAAAATTAATACTCTTGTTTTTAGTTTTTGTATTTTGAAAATAAAATGTTTATTTTAAAAATAAAAATCTTATTTGAAAATATATAACTTATTAGGCAAAGATAGAACAAATATGTTGCATGGTCTTTGTGTCTAAGTTTAAGAGACTATCATGCATTCATCTCGCCACCATATATAATATCAAGAGCACAAACTGGTTAAACAGTTTTTTAAGGTTAAAAAATATGTTTTTTTAATCATATTCAAATAATTGATTATTTATTGAGATAACTAATTATCTTGGTAGGTAATTTAGTATTCGTGACATACTTGTTATCAGATATTTATTAAAATAATCAATTATTAGTTGATGGATATAAATAAGGTTTAATTTAAAATTTAAATTTATAGATAAAATACCATTTTCTAAGTTCTTCGATTTATAAACTGTAAAAACATGTGTTTCTATTAGTATAGTTGTCTCACATACTTGTCATGATCAAAATTACGATTAACTTGAAAACATTCTTGCTCTTTGTATGCTTATGTTATTATTAAAAAAATAATTCAAAGTTTCCCAAAGAAATTTTTATGTAAAGTATTTCTAGGAGTAGTTCTAGATTTAGTTTTACTTCAACGTATATATATATATATATATATATATATATATATATATATATAATTCTCAACTAGAAATATAATAAATTAATATATAGATTATATAATCTTCACCTTATCAAATTTTATAGAATTAAGTATTTTCTTCAATTTTAAGATGATATTAAAGTTAATTTTAATTATATTAAAATATTATATATTAATGATTATTGAGTAAATCACTGTTATCAGATTATCAGATCACATCCTCTATACGAGGATATAATAAAAAAATTTACTCAATATAAAAAATGTGTTGAAAAATATCATTTTAACTATAAATATAACAAGATAAAAATATATAAATAAACATAATTTTCTTCTTTCCCGAATAATTTTGTAGGATTGAGATATATAGGTTCTTCCATTATAATATTACAAGAACTCATATCATATATGATCTTACACCTTTCACAAAACCCTACTAGGTTCTTACTTTGTTGTCCATTTCTTCTAAGCAGGAATGTTGGACCTACTTATCCAATAACTTCATAGGATCATCATCATTATTCTGTTCAAATCAGTTGAGTAGCAACTAATCAAGGAAAGTGTTCAACCCAGAAGAAAAGAAAAGAAAAGAAAAGAAAAAAAAAGTTATTTTTATTGTGTTTGAATTAATTATTGGGTGGGACATAAAATAGGTGGCAGTTAGCCAGTAAGAAAAAGTTGGGCTTGCTTTCGGCTGTCCTGAAAGTGGGGCTATTATTAGTAGCTGAATTATAAAATAATTACCGATGGATTTTTTATTATTAGTTTTGGCCATTTGTTATATATTTATATCTAGACAAAGCAAAAAAGTAACATTTACAAATGCATTCATATTTCACAAGTTGAGAACTACTATATAGTGATAGGTAGTTATTCGAAAATATGCCGGTTGCTTACAAATTGGTACATTTCTGCCAAACTTGTTCGCATATGTCCATGTCTTGTCTATTCCAATGGAAGTGATGTATTGGTGGGGAAGAGGAGACATGTCATTACATTAGGGAGTTACATTAAACAAATATATCTTTTCCTTTTCTTTTCTCCTTAACTTTTGTCATGTAACGTATACAAATTTATACTTGTCCAACTTTTTTTTTTTTTTGGATATTGCAAACTCACCATTCTCACACCATCATCCTCCACTACCACTATTCCTTGTGGCTTAGGGAAGTCTTCGGACACAAAACCAAACAAAATATAATATCTCACTTAAAGTACACATAAATGACATAGGACAATGATTTTTCGTTTGCTCAGAAATGAAAGTACCGTAATATTCCTCTTGCCATGTGTCCCTGCACATGCATGCCTCGTCCTACCTATAACACATGCAAGCACATGCTTAAACCTTCATAAAATAGGGTATCCATCCCAAACAACTCATGCATATCCTACTCGTTGAAAACGAGTTCCAATTTTATTTTTTTCTCCACACTTGTATGCATATTCTGCAATTACGTACACTGTCTTCATTTTTTTTTTTTTGCATATTCAACGTTCAACTATCAAAATCAATACTTAATTGCTTTCTCTTTTACTGATTCCAACACTTTTGTTAAAGAATGATCATTCAATGTAATGATAATATGTCTGCATAATCTCTGTGGCACAAAGTAATATATAGTGCAGATAAACTAATTATTCATTGATTATTGGCTGTGATAGCTGAAATTACTTTCGTTATAACAATCGCAGTTATAATATTTTGTTCCCGGGGACTGAATTATGATATTTGAAACGCGAAAAGAGGTTATTTCATTTTCTACGACAGTAACTGGTCGTTAAAATACAAATAGATGACCATGGAAGAAAAATCCAATTACACGAATATCCAATACTAATGATCAGTAATCAGATAACCCTACTATTACAATTTGCAGCAACGTTACCAACTATATAGCAGGGTAGAGTTACCAGACCTTGCATGTATATGTAATCAGCAAGGGGGAAAAAAACTAGAAGAAGATATATTGGTTATGCAAAAGCATATACAAAAGCATAATCACAATAAAAATAATTAATCAAGTGTAGTCAAGATACTTAACGTTTCTTCCTTCCACTAGTGCCACGATGGTGGGTGTAGGATATTCCCCTCACGCAATTGGGTGGAGCAAGCATCACTTTTGGGAGCTGTTCTTCTCATCGAGAAAGACAACACCTTCTTCACATTTGACTAATGTTTGGTCTCCATGTTCCATTGTGTCACATGAAGTCTTTCCCACCAAGCTTTTTGCCTTCAACGACTCCCTTTCCCAATCTGTGTTGTATATCACGACTAGAATAGAGACCACACATGCTATCTGTGCTGCCAACAGCCCATAGCAAAGACCCACCAACCCTAGTCTCCAAACAAATGCCATCAGAATAGCCACTGGTGCCCCCACCAAGTAAAATGAGTAGAAATTTATCCCTGCCCCAACACCAGGCCTAGCACTTCCCCTAAGGATTCCACAGCTTGTGGTTTGGGGACAGTTTGCTAACTCACAAACCCCAATTATGGGTAACACACTCACGGTAAGTTTTAAAACCTCACTATCACTAGTGAAAACCCTCCCCCATCTCTCTCTCCCTAACGTGGTCCATAGCAACCCCAATATTGAACTTGCAAGTGCCATTCCGATGGCCACAATAGTTGACAACCTTGCCCTTTCGGGTTGACCCGCCCCGAGTTCATTCCCCACTCTTGTTGACACTGAAGCACTCAGTGCTGTTGGTAAAGTGTACATAAGAGACGTGGTTTGAATCACTATGCCAGCAGTAGCTAAAGCAACACGCGGGTTGTAAAGGTAACCAGCTAGAATTGTCATGAACTCGTACCACCACCACTCCAAGCACACTCCTAAACAACTCTGGATGGAGAACCTTATTAGCATGCCCCACTCTTTTCCCAGTGAGGTTGTTGTTGTTGTTGTTGCTATTGTCGCACTAATAGCACTGTTTAAGTATTGGTCTTGTTGTCGTGTTGACAAGGGGCGGGATATTAATAAAGGCATGGAAAGTGACCCCTTTGAGACGCGCATGTAGAGCATGTATGATAGGAGGAAGAAAAGGGTGTTGAAGTTGGCAACAAAAGCTGACATAGCAATCCCAGGTACACCAAGATGGAGTTTGAAGGTCAAAAAAGTTACGACAGGGATGTGTATGAGAATGGAAAGTAAAGTGCACCACAACAGAGGCCAAGTTGTCCCTTTGCTACGTAAATAGATGCGAATTGGGTGAAGGAAGCTATTGACGATGAGGTCTGGGATGGAGAAGCGGCAATAGATGCTTGCCACTTGGGTTATCTCAGGGTTTTGGTGAAGCCATAGCATCAGAGGCTCAAGCTTCAGCCATAAGAGGCAAATGGGTAGTGAAGCTGCCAATAACATGAAAATCGTCCTTTGTAAAGTGAGAGAGACCAAAGAGAAGTTTCTTGAACCAAAGGCTTGTGTGCAAAGTGGTTCCATTCCCATGGCTAAACCTGAGAGGACAGAGAAGCCGGTTATGTTGGTGAAGCCTATGGCCAAAGCACCACCAGCTAACTCAAGGCTTCCCAACCTTCCCATGCACACAACTGAGACCATGTTTTTGATGTATCCCACGAGGCTCATGGCTGCTATTGGAACTCCTATGTCCCCCATTCTTTTTATCTCATCCACTACCTAGCAAACATATAACACAATGAAATTAATGCTAGCTATGCTTACTTAGAAAAAACAATACAGTATATGTGTAAGTGATGAACGAGTGAAAGAGCGAAAATCATGGAAGAGGGTGGAAGCTTCTGAAAGGATATGTGTACGGTCTCATTCGTACCTCAGCAATTGTCGGGTATGTCTTTTGGGGTTCCTCCTCCGCAACCATCTTAAACATTTGGTTTTTTCTCTTTCTTGTTTTCGTGTTGTGCGAGATGGTAGTATATGATAAAGAGGAACAGTATTAATGAAATAGTGAGTGTCTTTTTTCTCCCCAAAACAAAGTGTTAGGGGACCAGAGGAAGAGAAGGGAGGGAACAAGAAAATTGGGTGTGAGAATGAGGAGTAAGCTGATAAACCTTTATATAAGGGTTGGAGATGGTGGGGTAGGTATTGCATTTCGATAGCATGGTGGATTCTTTAAAAGTTAAAAGCATTATTACATTATTGTATTATTATCATCATTAGAAGAGAAACTAATCCCAAAAGCCAATACTACAATACCTTTGAAGTATACACTCTATACAAAAACGTTAAGATGTTACCTCGGAAGTTTATATATACCTTTAAAAGAATAAGGTCCAAACAAATTTATACTCTTATGTTAATGAACTTTAATTTTAGAAAGGGACACAAACAAAAAACTCTCCATAGATCTTATTATAACTAATTTTACAATTTTTAACTTGTAATATGTTTGTACTGTGCGCAAGGAATTTAAAAATTTATGAAATTTTGTGATGACCATTTACAAATGCATTGTACACCACTTTTGCCATCATATCATACGTAAATTCATTCATTTCGGTGGAAAAAAAAAACGTGGATAAACATAAAATGAATGAGTTATATAAGTTGAAATGTTTAACTGAACAGTACATGTATATAAAACTAAGAGTATGTATAGACTGATAAAAATCCTGTAGAATATACGAAGTACAGCAAGAGTAAAAACACAAAGACCTTATTTAAACCGTGCGATATATGCATTAATCAAGTGATACCCGAAACCTTCTTCTTCACTAGTCCTATTTTGTCATTTTCCCATATATGTAGAAGCATAGACACCTTCTCTAACCCGATAAAAAATGCATATATGTTGTATTACCAGAAATTTCATCTCCACGTTTAAAAAGAAGCTATTAATTGTGCATGTGAGTCACTGCTATAATAGCTATACTGAGGTCATACTTGACGTATTTCGATGCCTATACAATCCATTATGTGTTTTTAGGAAATAACACATCTTCCTTTCTTCCATGTATTAATACTTAGGGAATATCTTAGCCAGCGTTTAATAAATTAAAAAAAAAATTGAAAAATTTAAGTTTAAAACATCCTCTGGAAAATTTTACCTACCATTCTAATTTCACTCTTAACATCATAATATTGATTAAAGTTTAGTATTAATTATCACCAAGAAAATATTTTATAATTCAACAAGTGGATTTATCAAATTCTTATTGTATAAAAAAATTGTTAAAAAGATTAAGTATTTACTACTTAAGGAAACTGAATCTCTTTTTTCTCTATCTATATATGACCTTTTCATAACCTATATGATTTTTATACCCACTTTATTTATCATCTTTTCTCTCCCTTTTTATGCCTCACATCACATCAATTATTTTTTTTTCTCGCTATTTCCCATTTGTCTCTTCGTCGAAACGATTTCTTTATATATATAATAACGTTTCAGGAGGTTTTAAAAGAGAAATATAGACATGGTAAAAGAAAAAGTTGAGTATTGTGTTCCAGGTTGATTGTATTCACTTCAATGAATTTGACTTGGACAGTAGAATGATTTCATCTGAATAATGTATTTATACATGAAAAGATCACATTAATTTGACCTTAAGACTGATTTATCTGTTACTGTTTAGTTTTGAAAATATCTGAAATGGATGGTTTGCAGTGGGGTAATTTTTCTTTGACATATACAAATATTGAGTGAGAGAAGGGAAGAGTTTGGGAGAATGGGGGGTTGCAGAATTTGTTAGTATAAGGTCACTTCGGTAAGCTATCAGCAGTAGGGCCTTTGAGGCTAACAGCATTAGGGTTTTGGGACCTTCGGTCCACATCAGAAAACTGACTCTAATAAAATTAGATTGTATCGTAAGCAAAAAATTGCCTTTTATCACATGTTGGCACCAAGATATTTTTGACATAGATCCAAAATCTCAGAACTTCTCAAATTTCACTACACTTTCCCGTTCAAGCACGCACCTTGTCCACAAAAGTTACTACACCCACCTTGTAATTCGTATTGTACATCTTTTAGCTTCCATTTACGTGGCAAGCAACTACTTAGTGTGTTTGTATACATTTTTTTTTTCCTTTAACTTGTTCCATGCACATCCTACACGTACACACACACTAACACATACATTCCTTACCATTCAATCTACGACAGGGATAGGTGGTTTTACACCAATGAAGCCATTATTATAGAACGTGGGCGGTGACTAGTGGAGTGGTCGAGCTTTTGATACAGAAGTATAACCGAAGCATGTCGTGCTTATTTTAAGCTGCATGGCTAGTCAAGCATGCATTATTCTTACTCTTTATGACTACATTGTTGAACCGTAACAAATTCATTCTCTTCAGATTAGGCGTGGGATTAAAGTGCTTGCTACCTTTCAAACTCCATCACCGCCGAATTAGAACGCTCCTTTATTAGACCATTGATTATCTTCCTTTCATATTTAGTATGACTAAAACTTCTCTCTGTGATTCAATGTTTACCTGTTACCACCCAAAAAGTGGTGCTTTCTTGTCAAACATTGAGACTTCTACCAATTAGAAACCTTTAATTGTGCTCCCTTTCAACTATTCCTGCCTCCGTTTTCTGAACTAATTCCCTTTAATTATGAGTTCTTTTGCTTGTTTCACTCCCGTCCTAGCTACTAGCTAGTAGGATCTTTTATAGAATAAAAACTGATGAAGTTCACACCGTGCATCTTCTTCTTAGATCTGAGTATATCGAGTAGTCGCATGATTACTATCTAGATTGCTACTTAACTTTTACTCATGCCTAAACCACCCAATTCAGATAGTGGTTTTTCTTTTGGTTTCAGAGTGCTTTGCCTAACGTGTATAATTGTAAATCCTTAAATCGTGTCACCATGATTCATTTATGTTTGTATATATATATATATATAAATAACCTCTTTTGCTGTCGTGTCTCGAGTTTTACAAAAAAGGAAAAAGGAACACCCGAACATGGTGTGACAACAAGTAAGAACATTAGCTAGTATTAATATTTGTATGTGTGTATTAAACATCAGCTTTTGATTTATTTATTTAAAAAAAAAAAAAAGTTAGCTATATAGTATGCTATCATACAATACAAAGGAGGACCATGTGAGAATATTTATAAATTGGAACCAATTAATCACCTAAACTCGTTGATCTGTAGTCGATTTTTATTGATAAATATGTTACTAATAAGAAGACTTTTTTTTTTTTTTCAATCCTTCTTTAAATAAACTGTTTCTCTAGTAATTTTGTTACATTATAAATGATCCTTTTTGCTAATTATTATGTCAAAGAAAAAGGAGAAAACGTAATATGGGGTAATGTGACAAGTAAGAACAGTTAGCTAGTATTAATAATAAAAAAAAAAAATGAAAAATGAAACAGGTTAGCTATTCTGCTATCATAAAAAGTGGTGATAATTAAAAATTAGAAACCAAATAATCAGAGGGTATAAAATTACTCTGCCTAGGATAACTCAATAATAATAAGATTATTCTGTCCAAATTCTAATCCTGTATATAATTTTTATTGATAAACATCTCTTTAAGTAGAACAATTTTTTTTTTTTTAATTTTAGTTCTTTAAATAGATTGTTTCTCAAGTAAAATTGCTACATTAACTGGTTCAAAGCTTAGCGACTAAAATGAAGTGTTACTTTCATATACAATGGATTCGTGCATATATACAACATCTGCGTAAGGAAGCAGGTAGGTTTAATAGTTGAACGACCAAATCATGCTAAAGTTCTGACTTATTCATGGCTTTCAATTGAACATCTATTAATACACAGACACAATCTCTCTGTGCGTGTATGTGTTTGTCTGCGAGTGTTGCATGTTGTTGTTAACGAGTGTTGCATGTTGTTGTTAACGAGTGCGTGGGCGTTCACATATCGCTGTATAGCATACACTGATTGAAACTATTAGAGAGTAACTGTTACTACAGGTTGTCACACTTAAATGGAACCATGCATGTGCAATGTAGTTGCACCAAATGGCGAGGGGAACCATCCTCAACAGTTATGATCCCCACAAAATAATCTTGTCGAAAATTTGCATCTCTGGCAACTTTAAATCTGTAATATCACATATTAAGATGGGATTTTATACCTTCCTAAGCCAATCTGATGTTAACATTCATTATATATGCATGGAGTGGTTGTTAGGAAGGAATGATAACGAATCCAAGTGTCACATCCCTCATGGTTTTGAAATTGTAGTCGTACTGAACGTGGTGACCTATTCGGTCCCAAAATCTTGGTCATTGTATTGAAAAATTCGAACAACCGACATCTTTCTGCTTTCTCCTCGCCATGAATGACAAGGAACGCACTTTTAAGCTTCCATCATCACTCACTCACTCCACACTCCACTTCAATAATCGCTTCAGGATTTGGTAAAGAGAGACATGTCTATCTCACCTGTAACCAATTACAATTATATATGGGGGCCTATGCCATTACCCCAGTTTAAAGATAGATATTAATAATCCATAATATCTACCACCATATTGGTTGTAGTTGTTGTTGTTGCTTATATATACATGCTGCCTATGCTCCACTTGCTTCTTCTTTGTCTTCTTCTGTTCATTGTTTTGCAGCTCAACCGTATCTTCATCCTACATTCACCATATATATCTGCAAGTCTCTGTAACATGCATCTATGATAACTATGATAACTTCAAGAGTGAACCACACCAGAAAGTTACTGTTTTTACGAGCATATCTAGGACAATATTCAAACACATTAACAAGTGATAAAAATACTTTGAATTAATTCACACCACTATCTCCGGTCAAAAGAAGGCACAACGAGATTTTGAGGATCTTGTGGTAATAATCTCTAACAAGTGAGGGTCCACTTTGTTTGACATTGTGTTACCAGATATATATGAGAAATTCGCTTTGGTTTTCTAAGTCAACACGATAATTATTTGTAAG
Organism: Sphenostylis stenocarpa; assembly: GCA_963425845.1. NCBI lineage: Eukaryota > Viridiplantae > Streptophyta > Magnoliopsida > Fabales > Fabaceae > Sphenostylis > Sphenostylis stenocarpa. The sequence continues at coordinate 15,613,413 of OY731403.1, read as the reverse complement.
ACAAACTACGAAGCTAAATACTCTATGATGGGAAAACATGGTGGATGGAATATCCTTCACATAGATTATCCACGTTGTTCGGTCTCTCTCTTCAGGTATCTTAAAAATACAGGAATATTGTTGTGTCAAAACACCAAGATTGGAATGCCATACCTTGTCATCTCAGTCACATGAAGTTTTGATACGTAATATTTACGCATTAATTTGACCACTAACCATCACAATCAGTTGGTTTGGTATGCTCAATTTTATATATATTATGATTTGTTGTTACGTTAACTACACAAGCCTCACATAAAAATGTTAATTATAAGGTTTAATACAAATTATATGTCTGATTAGTTAACTAACATATCTGTTTGATAATTAATAAACACAGCCTACCTTAATTATTTATTCAAAACAACAACACAAGTTGTTTGTAAGAATATGAAAAATGCTTGAGTCAGTTGGGATGTGATCTATAATCAAAAGCAAAAAAAAAATGATTTAGTTTTTTTTTTGAATTATTTAATTATAATTAAAAAATCAGGTGGACAAGGGCAATAATATTAAATTTTGGCACGACATCTTAATGTTTGAATGGGAAAAAGGCATTGTTTCAGAACCAAAAAATAATTATTTTTTCTTCAGTAATGTAAAACGAGTATTTTGCTAAAAAATATCAATGCAAATTCCTAAGTTCAGCAATTCAATAATTATCCAAATGCCTTTCCTTGAGAACGCAAAGATAACTTAACATCAAATCACTGCAACAAAAATAATTTAAACGACTAAAATATGTAACATGAAAAGAAAATTCATGACCTAAAATTTACGCAAGAAATGACAATGATTTCTCAGTTGTGGTTTAAGTGAGCGTTGCCAATTTTAATGGGTAACGGTTTTTCTACTATGCACACAAAATCTTAATAAGTATTGGATAAAAATAAACATCACTTTCCTTAAAGTAGACATTTTTTAAAGATGATGAACCTTGCATTTGATGAATTACTTTCCTGGAATAAAGGAAAATAATAAAAGGAATATACTCAATTTTAGTGTAGAAGTTTAATATATATACGTGGTATAGTTTAAACGCTGATTAGATTATCTCGTATATTATCAATTAATTTTATATTTGAGAATTTATTATGAAATTCTAACTTATTACTCAAAATAACATTTGTATTACGATAAACTTCTAGTGTCGAAAATCCCGTATCGTCTAGTCATGAAATATTAAGAAAAACTGAATAAAGAAAAAAAAACATAACCCTAAAAAATTGATGCATCACCTTGATAGAATTTAATTTACCATATCCTATATTTACACGATTAAATATCATGTATGCTAGAATTCTTTTATTAATATATATATATATATATATATATATATATATATATATATATATATATATATATATATAAATCAAGTCATATTTATTTTGAATTTAAATTTTTTTTTATAGTAGCACAATTAACAACAAAAGCTAATTGAAACTACAAGTCAAATTATCTAATGCAGATCATTGAAGAAATAAGTGAATAATAAGAAAGATACACTATTATCTACTGGATAGCAAGTTAGCAATAACAATAAGAAAGAATATAATTATAAAAGAGCAAAACACAAAATTATTAAATATCAAAGACTAAGTATATTACACTAGTGTTGTAATAGAAAAACTCAAATTACGTACATATTTTACCAGAATAATAACAAAAGTTAATTTTAAATGTTTGAAGTTATCAAAATTTACATTAAAGAAGGAGAGTTAAAAATGCTAGAGATTTCTAAAAATTTCTTGTTAGCATTCTCTCAATTTCGAATTCTAAATTACATATCCTATATATATATATATATATATATATATATATATATATATATATATATATATATCATACATAAAGTTTGTAAAATGTTTTTGTGATGTTAACCACCTTAATGATGATGAAGACGAGGAATTGATGGCAACAGTGAGTTGTTGCATTAGTGTGTGAAAGCAATAACAATTACTTCTTCCACCATCTATCTTCTCACTGTTTTACATTTATCCATCACATCACATCTTGCTAAACAAAAAATATAGCATTTGATTTCAAGCCCAACATCAGCCATATAAGTCATGCCCCATTATCTCTTACACGTCCAAAAAATTTGTTTTTCATTGGTGGGGTTGATCAACATTTTTTTCAACTTAGTTACTTAATGAGGTTGGCTTATAACCTCATATATGAATGCAGGTCTTTGTACAAATTGGAAATTTTCTTCTGACAACACCATGTACATGTTTAAAGACTTGTCTTAAAAGAGGAAAGTAAATCTAGAGCACTTATTACTGAACTAGGACTCCATGTGCAGCAATTATAGTAGGCCAATATACAAAGAGATACATAAGCCTTACTCAGCACATACTTTCAAAAGATTCAAGGTTGAAATAAAGAAAAGACAGAAAAATACAGCATATCAAAGTATGGTGTTGGATTGAAACTAGTGCAGTGCAGTGCAGACTGATCATGATCTTTCTGTGTCTATACCTGGAGGATGTATGAACCACAAGGTAAGTAGCTGGAAAGGAAAGAAACTTAGACGTTAAGTGGAGAAATAGGAAATTTATGAAACAGAAACTTCACACAAACAAATTATGCTATTTTTTGAATGTTACCTATTGGAAGGTATATATACAAATATTATCGTTGAAGACGAGATTAAGTCATAAGATTTTAAATGGAATTCACGCAAAAATATTTAATATTTGAAATTAATTAAAAATAGAAAATTAAAAATTAAAAATAATAGAAAAAAACTTAAATAAATAAAAAAAGACGTCATGTGAGATAAGTTTAAGAATAAGTGAATTTTTATAAAAATGAAAATAAAAAAATTAATAAAAAAATATTCTCACTTTAACAAAAATTTGTTGCTTTTTTAAGTTCAATCATCATAAATATAAAAATTTAGGATTTAAGATTTCATTGAATTTAATTTGTTTATAATAAAAAAAACCTAAAAAATTAAAACTAATTAAATATTAAACTAATAATTTTGGTTCAAATTCCAACTCTACCAAAATAAAATAAATTAATTTTGTTTTAAATCTCCAAACACACGTAACCCGCTTAGTCTTATGAATCACTTAATTTTTTCCTGTTGTAATTTCCATAAAAGAATTATTTTCTTTTGTAAACATTTCTAATTTTCTTTTAATTATTAGTTGAATTAAGTCTTTTATTAGATTTTTTTTCTTTTTATAATCTTGGATTTTTATGTCACCTTATTAAGTGATTGAGCTGGAATACTATTTGGGTAATTTGGGTGTTAGGGTTTAAAGTCAGCTCTTGCTGATGCATGTTCCTGCCGGCCATGCAGATTAAGAAAAAAATTGCACTGAAAGAGCCTAAAGTTTACAATAATATGATGGAAAAGCTAAACTCACTGAAACCCCACCTACTTATTAATTCACACATGCCACTGATATGTCCAACAGATTCAACTCACCAACATTCTTTTTTGTGGCTCCATGCTAATACTTCAAAACAATTTCTTTTTTCCCAACCACTTGCAACTGACAAGAATGAGCACCATACTTACACAATCCATTTTTTCCAACCATTATTCTACAACTTCTTTTTAATATAAAAAATCATCATCATCATTATTATCATTATTATTATTATTATTATTTTTTTTTTTTTTATATCAGAAGGGTGGTAGATGTATCATTTTCCGACGACAAGAATATAAGAATAACTGAGAGTTTTGAATGTCTCAAACAATTCTTCTATTCTAACTTTAATATTCGTACATATACATGATCAAATTTCTATAGTTTATAAATATATATTTCTGATATATATTTTATTTATGTATTATATCTATAAATATATGATAAAATATAAAAAAAATAATAATATCTTAAAAAATAAAATAATAATTTAATATATTTTTTTCTTAAAATACAATAAAATCACTTAATACTTAATTTAAATAAATAATATTTATTCAAAATACGGTAAACAAGATGAATATGAATACTCTGTGTGTCGTGCAATTCTTACATGAATCAAAATATAGAGGATTGGATTCATAGTTTGTAGATTTTAAAAGAACATGTAGATCTTGAATTATGAATTTTATGGTAGGAGTTGTAAAATGAGTTAAATAGAAAAAAAAAATCATTCAAACTTAAAAAAAATAAAAAAACTAGTTTAGTATGTCAGTTTTTTTAATAAATAATTATATTTTAAAAAAATAATTAAATAGAATTTTTTGCCTTGTAGAGTAAAATACCTATATAAAATAGCTAATAAATATGAGTACGTTGAAAAATTTCATGATTTTGAAATGAAGTAAAAAAATAAAAAATAGTAATCACAAATTAAACATGACAGTGTTAGGTTGTGATATTTCTTTCTAGATTCTATCTATTGAAAAGACCAGAAAATAAGGTAAATTTTGAAGAGAAAAATATAATAATTTATATTTCATTGTAACTGTGGATCACTTAATTCAAACTGATTTAATTTTAATAACATTCATTTGAGAGGAAAAAAAAAAAAACTTTAAAACCCAAACCTTATTCTAGTTAAATATTATCTATGATACCACCAATCCAAACTAAAAAACAAATGGATAGTAAACAAGATAGAGTAAAAATATAAGTTTTAAATTGTTGAAAAAAAAAAAAAACTTTAAACCTCAACAAAGCTCAATGACACCCCATTGTTATCTGTGCGAGTACTATCATTTTCCTTTCTGTTTGTTGTTACGTAATGAATGTAAATGAAATTGAAGAGTTTAATATCAGGAGTGAGAAGAGGATAAAGAAATAGAGTAGAGTGAAATGCCAATATACATTTTTATCAATTTCAATGAACAATTTTTGAAGTAATTACCAAGTCCTTTATCAATTCCACATACTTTCTCTTGCAATAGCAGAGAATTTGAACAAGATGAACAAACAATTTTTTTACTTTTCAATTTAATATTATTTTATTATTAATTTTATAATATTTATATTTTTAATGAAGTGGCAACATCTTATTTGTGTAGTTCATATTTAAGGTGGTTACCATCGAAGTATTTTTCAATCAATATTAACCGCTTTCACTACTAACTGCTTATAAACTGCCATCAACGACTAAAGCACTGTTGTTTATGAACTGTCCTTTCCTGTATTACACTGCGCTGAGTTTCTCTCAGAAAATGGAGATCCTAGCACGTATACTCACTATCATTTCACTCTCTTTGTTCCCAGTTTATTGTTCTGAACATCTAACTTCAGGTTACCATACAAAGCAACACTATTACATCGTTGAAAAAAAAGAAGTTTTGTTTGAACCATCTTCACTTTTCTTCTTCATTTGGGACAGATAGATCACAACTTCCCCTCTTCGCTTTTAGTTGGTGGGATGACAAGGGCACATTCCAGGCCGGTGACATAGCAACCATCAAAGTCAAAGTGCTTGAGAATGCTGATAAGATCGACAAAAAGGCTTTCAACCCCATACTAACTGTGAATGGAAAGAAAGGGAACAGTTCCTACGTGTCTACTGTGTTGTTAGATTTCGAAGGCGACCCAAATGAATGGAAGATTAACTTCACCCCCATCAGGGTTGGATTGTTTAATGTACTCATCAGTGAGGAGCGTTATAAAGTTGATGATTCATCTTTGCATTTCCAAGTTGAGCCAGGTTTATTTTTTAAACTTTGTTTGATAGAACTGAATAATGCAAGGTAGGTAGGTGTTGATGGAAGTAAAAGTAACTACGCTATTAAATCACTTGAAGGATTATGTTGAAAGTAAAAATCACTCTTTTGTAAAATGAGAGTGAATATAATTTTATTCATTCTAGTTTTTACCTTGGTCTTGTGCTATCTTGCAATGTAGATTACGTTGGTTTTGTATGTGACTAAAATGGTGGATACTATTCCTACTGAAGGGAACATGTACCCGTCTGTGTGCGTTGCATCATGGAAGGGCGTGAGACATGAGTATGTAGCTGGTTCGAAAGCTACGATTATGGTGCTCCTTAAAGATGCATTTGGGAACGGTATCTCTAAGACGACTGAAGTGTCCTATTTGCCTGATTTTAAGTTATCTGTTTTGCATGAGAATGGTTCTGTTGCAAGTGCTCCAGATATCTTTAACATAGGGTGGACTGAGTTTGATTATATAGTCATTGAGTTTGTCGTGACAAAAGCTGGAAAGTTCTCATTGAGCTTAGAAGGAGGAAATCAAACCTTAAATGGTTCTCCATTACCATTGAAGGTGAATCCAGGTTGTGATTTTGTTTCAATGATAATTAATTACTTTATATCATATTTGGACCATCTAATACATCTTTATATACATGCTTGAGCTTGATCGAAAACTAGTTTCATAAGAATCAATAATTTTCAATTCGTAGTGTTGAATTCAATTTGTTACGACTAGGCACAGTCGTTGTCCGTATATTTTATTCTTTAGAGTTGAATTTTTGCACATGTAATTGGTATGATTTTTATATTCTTCTCTTACAAGTGTAAGGAGGTTGAAATAGAATAGTGAAATAATTTGTAATAGTTTCTATTGTTATAGATTATTGATTATAGATATAGATTTCATACATAGGGTATGTTTTTTTGTTTCTTCATTTCTTTGTTTACTCTACATGCAAAGTTACAATAGCTGTACTTCTCTCTCCCTCAAATCCAGGAACTATAGATGTGTCTAACTGTATCGCCAAATGGAACATTGAATCCCATGCATGGCAATTGGCTTCCAAGATGGAAATCTTTATATATCAGTTAGATGAATACGGAAATCTGGTTTCTGGACTGTATCCTTTTGATTCTGAAGTTGTTGAAAGTGACACAAACTTGTCGATACCGATATCAGATCTTCACTTTCAGGAAGTGGATGCTGGAATTCAGTTGTTTTCGTTCAGCAATTTTGAGCCAGGGAACTTCCTATTGACAATATATGATTCCAAGCATAATAAAAGCATTTCCAATATGCCATATGTTTATACTGTTTTTATAGGTGAAGTTTCATTCCAAGTCTCACAATTTTTTTTGGATTTGCATTTGTAATATAAATAGTTTTTTTATCATTTACTATTGCTAATATAAATAGTTTATTTTTGCTTCTCCCTAATCTCTCTGTCTATCTATCCTTCTGTTTAGCAATAAAGCTGAAGCTGGCTTTGATTTTAAGTAGTATGTAAACCCTTTTGACTTACATAATCATTTCAGCATGAAATTTTATAACTTTCCTCATGTAAATGTAATTTCTGTTTCATGTTCCTTTCCAAATAGGTTACTGTGATGGTTTTAAGAGTGTTGTTAATGGATCCGGTTTAAATGATTCAGTAGCTGGTGTAAAGGAAGAATTCTCTGTATATTTGAATGACATCTATCAATATCCTTCCCCTGTTGAAGCAAACATACTTCAAGTACAAATTTTAAGAGAAAATGATTCCTACAGAGTTCCACCAGTCATCTATCCTATGCTTAATAATGGTATTTTCAAAGAAAACTTCTTGTTACATTGCTTTATGCAATTGAGTATTTTATTTTTATTGTTATAATTGTATTTTGACATCAGGAAGCAGAATAGCTTCAGGAGTGAGCTACGATGATATCGGTCACATGGAACCTGCGCCGTCACCTTCAATAGAGTTGAGCAACAATGTAAGGATGACAAACATTAATTTTTGGTGCACAATTAGTTAATCCTCTACTAAGCTCTCGCCATGTTTTTCAGTCTAATGGAAGCAGGAGCTTTATCATGGCAAGTGATTTTCATGTGGATTACATACCAGACAAAAGTGGATTTTATGGTATTAATGTATATTGTGGAAACATATTATTGAACAAGGGACATTCATTCCGAAAAGAGGTAAAAGCAGGTACTATAATATGCATCAAATAAAAAGGAATCATTTCATAAGGTTAAGCAAGAATTTTTAGTAAGAGGGATGGTTAGTGATCAAAGGTTTTTTGCTTCGAAAGATTAGTGATATAGATATAAAATTATTCATGCATTTTCCCTGAATTGCTTAAGGTTTTTATTTGGTCTAGATATCTGTGTCTCTACAATCAACTGAGATAGTTCGATTAGAGGAATACGTTACATATAAAATGATTCATGTGCATTCACGGAATACTAGTGCTTAATTAGCTCATGTTCAAAATATTTCAATAGGATATAACTTTATAGCAAGGTTTATCTCAGGTTTGGTTGAAATTTTCACATATATTTATTGTTTTCCTCTCAGTCATTTCTAATGATGTGCCCCTAGCTTGCTGCAGGTGAAGTGAATGTTTCATTGTCAAGTGTTGTGAGGTTTTCTCCAAAGGTGCCAAAGTTGTCAAAAAATGAAATAATAGTGCAGCTTGTGGATTCATATTTAAACCCTGTCTTCTCGCAACAATCAAGGTTGAAATTGGAGATTGCTTCTGCAAATAGTTCTGGCTTTTCAACTTTGGACATTACAGATAATAAGGATGGATCATACAGCTGCAGCTATATGGCCAAAGATGTTGGCACTTACGAGATTTGTGCTTCCTTTGATGGCAAGCGTTTCTTGTCATGTCCCTTCAGTATCAATGTGTACAGAAGTAAGTTCAAACAACATGCATCTTATAATTTTATCATTGTCTTTATTTTGGTGAGTATGTGCTTACAGTTAAAACTTAGAAGTATATGTGTTATAATTACAACATTGGTTTACATAGATATATTGCTGTTGTTAATGGGACCTTTTGCTGATCAACTTGTCCCTCTTCTTTTTTAAGATTAGAAGGAAGGACAAAATTTCAAAAAAAAAAAAAATATATATATATATATATAAGTTTTTTCTAATAACTATTTATTAACTTTTTAATCATTTTATAATTCTTGAAGTTCATAAAAAAATAACCTTGATTTTTCCGGGCTTTAGAACATAAACAGGGGGGATAATCAATATTTTCAAATAGTTTTTTTCTGTACACCTCCATCGATATGTCAGTGTTTTTTGATGATTGAATTTACAAGCACTGAAATTTGGGGTTGTCTAATTTACTCCAAGTAAAAATGGGCTTAAATGACCCATAATAAATGATTGGTATATTTTACACTAAGAATATGTTTTGAGGATTCTTTTGCATGACTTGCAGATGAATATTTTCCGAAAGCTAACAACGATACAATATCTATTTGGGAGGATCAATCCGTTGCCTTTGATGTCTTAGCAAATGATTATTTTGCGGGTGATAATGCAAGTATAGTTGAATTCTCAAAAGTAAGATATGTTGATTCTAACTTTTCCGAGTAAAAAGATCCTGTTATCATTTACATTTGCGAAGATGATGGATGTTAACAAAAAATGGTTTATTATCTGCAATCATTTAATTACCCTTTGATCATCTAGAACACAATATGCACCTCAATCTTTATTCACTGCATGATGGATATTTAACAGTAACTTGCTATTTTTTGTGACGAACTAACAGTATCCGCATTGCAGTACAAAGTCCTTTTTAGAGATATGTGTTGAAGTTGCTGATAGTCATGAATATTTCAATTCTTTGTCTTCATATTTTTTATGGAAGATGATAAATGGCTGTTTCACTTGTATATTATCAGTCAGATCATGGTTCACTTATACAAAATGGAAGGATCTTTCGTTACACTCCTTATAAAGGGTATTATGGAAATGATTCCTTTTGGTATACAATTTCTGATATAAATGGAAATCTTGCTTCAGCTTCCGTGTACATATTTGTTCTAAATGTTCCACCTCAGTTTGTTTCTGCTCCAAATCAACTGCAAGCAACAGAAGATTTAATAAGCCCTAGATTTGGGTATGTATAAGCAACATGTATATGAACATTTCTTAGGAATGGTTTAACTTAACTTTCCTTATGTGTACAATCTTGTTGTGCCCCTCTTACAGTGGCTTCACTGGGTTTGAGATGACTTATTCAAATCCAATGGAGAATATTTCTGTCAATCTCAGTGCACAATCTGGAATTATACTTCTGTCTCCTATGGCTATGCAATTTGGGCAATTAATGTGGAGTGAACTTACAGTCGACACAGGAAATGAAACATCAACCAGCTTATTAATAGAAGGCTCTGTGGAAGTAATTAATTTTGCGCTTCAGTCAATTCAGTATCAGGGGTATTTTACATATTTGTTATTGTTTAAATTCATTGAAACAGTTCTCCTGTTTGAAAATCTTTGTTCATTCCAATGATGCTGAATGAATCTGTAATCTATAAATATATCATGTATATCTGCATCATGGAACTGCACTCCGATAGTGACATTTGGCATGGCAACGTATTCAATGTTTGCAGAATTATACCATTTTTCACATATAATTTATCACATACTTATGCATATCATTTTTATAAATCAAACAATATACAAAATTCTACGAAAGTACATTTCAAGTTATTTTCAAAGTTGTGCACCTCCTAATCTACCCTTTTTACTAAGGCTTTTACTTGTCTTCTCTGTCCAACTCTGTTTGGTCAGAAGTAACTCCACATGACCGAGTTGTAGTAAATGAATTTTGGTATCAACAACGTGGTGAGTTTCAACGCATTTTTATGCCATAAATTTGATTGAACATGTATTATTCTTATTATTTTGGTAAACATTTGTCATGTAGAAGTGTAAATATGGTTTTGTTGTGGTTGTTATTATCATATTGTTAATCATGATACATTTTGTTCTTCAGAAAAGAAAATTTTTATGGTGGAGATACCATTCAAGTCTCAGCCAGGAACAAGAACGGAGTAAATTCACTGGGCATTCCAATTTTTGTTGATCCTATCAATGACCCTCCATTTATTAGAGCCCCCTACTTCATCATATTGAGGAGTAATGAAGATGAGACCCTTATCTTTGACCAAGAGAAAGACAAGTTTGACTTTTTTATTGGAGATCCCGATCTTCTTACCTTCCCTGGTATGGTATCCTTCCAATAACGTAGTGTAAGATTTGCGCAAATTGCAATTATATGAGACAGCGATAATTATGTTCATTTCTGAGCAATTGATGTTAAACAACAAAACCTGCATAATTGTACGGTAGTTTATCCTTTGGAGATTGATTGCATGGAATATCAAATCCAGAGGCTTCTGATGTCAAAAGCTGCTAAAGTGAAAAACTGGTAGTGGTATTGATGGTTATATTGTCGAGGTTGAATAATTGTTTTCTGTATATTTTTACTGAGATAATTCTATCCTAATTTACTTGTTTCTATTATAAAACTGAAATGAAGCTTTCTGTTGTCCATTTCCAGATCCTTGTGCCTGACAATTTTTCCGCATAACATAAATTGTTAACATTGTTAACTGTTGGGAAATAAGGTCGGATAAGATGGAATAATAATAATACACCAATGTGAGATCAATAAAAGACACGAATATTTGTTAACCCAGTTCGGATTAAATCCTACATCTGGGGGCGAACCAAGCCAGGAGAATGAACTAGAATAAGAGGATAAACCGAATGTTACAACTCACACAAGCCCGTATGAATACACTCTCTCTACTCTTTCTTCACACTTGGATTGGATACAAATGAGGTTACAAAATGAGGTATTTATAGCCAAACAAATCCTTCTTGAGAGGAAGTTGAGAGGAAGCTCCCTTCCTTTGACCAGGAAGTTGCAAGGAAGTAGCCTTCCTTTGACCAGGAAGTTGCAAGGAAGTAGCCTTCCTTTGACCAGGAACTTACGAGGAAGTTCCCTATCTTTGACCGATCTTTACACCTCAACAATCTCCCACTTGAAGATTGGTCAACCTCGTTCATCTCTCGCTCTTGGTTCTCGCTAAGTCCGCTCGTTTTAATCATCAAGGCCGATCGAAGCTACACACGGCTTCAACTTTTCCAAAGTTACCGCCTTGGTCAACATGTCTGCAGGATTCCTATCTCCCCGAACCTTTTTCAGCTGCAGACATCTTCTTCTCTAGAAGTTGCTTGGATGAAATGATACTTAACCTCGATGTGCTTCGTTCGCGAGTGAAACGCGGGGTTCTTTGCCGGATGGATTGCACTGCGGCTATCGCTGTATAGAGCCACATCCTCTTGAGGTCTCCCAAGTTCATTCAAGAAGTTTTGCAGCCAAACGAGCTCCTTGGCTGCCTCCGTCACTGCCACGTACTCAGCTTCCGTTGTGGACAATGTGACTATCTTCTGCAGCTTTGAGATCCAGGATACGGCCGTCCCGCCGTAAGTGAATACGTACCCGGTAGTACTCCTCCTCTTGTCAAGATCACTTCCTGCAAAATCAGCATCGACATACCCGGACGGGGTAAGGGTACCCCTGCCAAATACTAATGCCCGGTCCTTAGTACCCCTCGGGTACCTAAGGATCCACTTTACCGCCTCCCGGTGCATCACTCCGGGATTGCTCATGAACCGACCGACTACTCCCACTTGCATGTGCTATGTCCGGCCGGTGCGGACCATAGCGTACATTAGGCTCCCGATAGCCGAAGCATACGGCGTAACTCTCATCTTTTCTTTTTCCGAGTCATCCTGGGGCGAATCCTTGTTGGACAACTTGAACTGGCTTCCCAATGGCACTCGAACCGACTTTGCAATATTCATATTAAATCGCACAACACCTTCTCAATATAATCAAATTGAGAAAGCCAAAGTTTACCGAGCATTTCGTCCCTCGTGATTTTCATGCCCGATGATCTGTCTCGCTTCTCCTAGATCCTTCATATCAAATCTCCTTGATAGGCTGATCTTTGAGCCTCTCGATCTCCTTGACATCCGATCCTCGCTATCGGCATGTCATCCACATATAGCAGTAAAATAATGAAAGAGTTACCGAACTTCTTCACATAGCAACAATGATCGGCATTACACCGGAGTATCCTATCTCCGGCATGAAATTATCGAATTTTCGGTACCACTCGTCGAGGAGCCTGTTTCGGTCCGTACAAGCTCTTCTTTAGGCGACGGACACTGCCGATCATTTCCTCTATATCCCTCTCGGTTGCACCATGTAAATTTCCTCCTCGAGATCCCCATGCGAAAGGCCGTCTTCACATCTAACCGTTGCAACTCCAAGTTTTCCGCCGCTACGATGCTTAACACTAAACGTATAGTGGTTAACTTAACAACGAGTGTAAAAACATCGGTAAAGTCAATACCGTATCTCCGTTGGAATCCCTTTACTACAAGTCCGGCCTTGTACCGTTTTGTTCCATCCGATTCCTCCTTGACCCGATAGACCCATCTGTTTTGAAGAGCCTTCTTTCCTTGTGGGAGATCACACAAATCCCATGTGTGGTTCTTCTTCAACGAGTTCATCTCGTCTTCCATCGCAAGCTCCCACTTGCTCTTGTGGGCATCTTTAACCGCCTCTGCATAACGGTCGGGTTCCCGGAATCGGATAAAAGTAGGTAATAAAGAGAAGGGGAGTACCTATCCAGGGCCCTTCTCATCCTCGGTTCTCGACCCGGTGCCGAGGCGTGCTGCTCTCAGGCAATCGGTTCATCCGATTCCGGTTCCGCCTCTTCTTACGTACGCTCGATCTCATCTATCCGAGCTCCCACTCGTATCTGCTTGGTCTCATGATTCCGGTATTTGAAATATCGAGACCAACATACTCCTGCATGGTCTTGTCATCGTCCAGGTATTCCTTCAGGTCCTTGTACATTATGCCTTCATTGAACACCACATTACGATTGCGAATAATTTTCCGATTTTGATCATCCCAAAATCTATACCCAAATTCGTCGAGTCCCATATCTAATGAATGTACATTTGACGGACTTAGCATCCAGCTTTGTCCGGTCGTCATTCAAAACGTAAGCCAAACAACCAAAGGTACGTAAGAAAGAGAGATCAACTTTCTTACCACTCCGGACCTCTTCCGGAATTTTGTTGTTCGGTGGGACGGAAGGTCCCCGGTTGATCAAGAAAGCGGCCGTGCTGACCGCTACGCCCAAAACATCTTGGGCAGTCCACTCTTCAATCGCATGCATCTCGCACGCTCATTCGGTGTTCTCGTTCATCCTCTCCGCAATGCCATTTTGTTGAGGTGTCCCTGGGACCGTCTTACGCATCCGGATCCCATGATCGGCGCAGTATTCTTTGATGGCTTCACTGTTGTACTCGCCACCGTTGTCGGATCCGAGACATTTCACTTCCGGCACTGTCTCTTTCTCCACGAGTGTTCTCCATCTCCTGAAAGTATCAAAGGCTTCGGATTTTCTTTTCGGAAAGTACACCCATACCTTTCTTGTGCGGTCATCGACGAACGTCATGTAGTACATCGATCCTCCAAGAGATGTCACCGGTGCTGGCCCCCATAAGTCAGTGTGCACTAGCTCCAGTTTTTCTGTCTTTGGAGCTCTTCCGGTGGTTATGAAGCTCACTCGCTTCTGCTTTCCAAGCACGCATTGCTCGCAGAGACCCACGTCCACTGACTCCAACTCGGGCAAAAGTCCTCTCGACTTTAGTACCTTCATTCCTTTTTCGCTCATGTGGCCCAAGCGACCGTGCCATAAGTGCGATTGTGAGACAACTCCTGCCAGGAGAATGTTTGAGCTGGATCTACTCGCCGTGTAAAGCGTTCCCGACTTCAGCCCTCTTGCCAAAGTCATAGCTCCTCGGTCGACCTTCCACTTTCCGTCTCCAAACATTGTGTGGAAGCCGTCATTGTCCAGTCTGTCCAACCGAGATGAGATTCCTCTTCAGTCCCGGAATGTGTCTCACATCACGTAGGGTCCAGGCATGACCCATTTGCGGACTTGATCCGCACATCTCCCTTCCCTACAATTTTTAGGGATTTGTTTTCTCGCAAGATATACCAAGCCAAAATCACCTGCGGTGTATGGCTCCATGATGTCTCTGCTACTGCATGAGTGAAATGAGGCCCCCGAGTCCACGATCCAGTCATCGAGCGAGCTTCTCACACTCAACAAGAGTGCATCCGCCGTGTCCTCCGTCGCGGCATTGGTCGTCCGACCTTCTTTGTCTTTCCTTGGTGCCCGGCATTCGCTTTTCATATGCCCAGGCTTCTCGCAGTTCCAACACACCATCTCTTTCTTGCCTTTATTCCTTCCCCTGGATTTTGACCTCCCACGGATTTTCCCTCGTGTTTCGGGTCTCCCTCCGGACTCTGTATGTAGGCTGAGCCGGACGACCCACCCGCCTGATTCTGCGGGTCTCCTCGTTCAACATCATATCTCTTATGTTGTCGAACTTCATCTTCTCCTTGCCGGAAGAAGTGCTCACCGAAGTAATGACCACGTCCCAACTGTCCGGCAATGATGAGAGCAAGATTAGGGCTTTTACCTCATCATCAAACGAAATATCCACCGATGCCAACTGCGTAGTGAGTTGGTTGAAATCGTTGAGATGATCGGCTCATCGACTTTCGCTCCTCCATTTGCAATTTGAACAGCTTTTTCATCAGCATCACCTTGTTTATTGCTGATGGTTTTTCATACATATCGGCGAGTATCTGCAAGACCTCCTTCGTGCTTTTTGCTCCCTTCACATGGTAGGCGACGTTCCGAGAGAGCGAAAGAATTATAGCGCTCATCGCCTTCCGATCGAGCACCTTCCATTCATCATCGCTCATCTTCTCGGGTTTTTCCCCAAGAGGTGCGTAGAGGTCCTTCCCGTACGGGTAAGCCTCCATTTGCATTCGCCGGAATCCAAAGTCGGAACCATTGAACCGTTCGACTTGAATCTTTCCCTCCATCTTATTTCCAACCTCCTGGCTCGATACCAGCTTGTTGGGAAATAAGGTCGGATAAGATGGAATAATAATAATACACCAATGTGAGATCAATAAAAGACACGAATATTTGTTAACCCGGTTCGGATTAAATCCTACATCCGGGGGCGAACCAAGCCAGGAAAATGAACTAGAATAAGAGGATAAACCGAATGTTACAACTCACACAAGCCCGTATGAATACACTCTCTCTACTCTTTCTTCACACTTGGATTGGATACAAATGAGGTTACAAAATGAGGTATTTATAGCCAAACAAATCCTTCTTGAGAGGAAGTTGAGAGGAAGCTCCCTTCCTTTGACCAGGAAGTTGCAAGGAAGCTCCCTTCCTTTGACCAGGAAGTTGCAAGGAAGTAGCCTTCCTTTGACCAGGAAGTTGCAAGGAAGTAGCCTTCCTTTGACCAGGAACTTACAAGGAAGTTCCCTATCTTTGACCGATCTTTACACCTCAACATTAACAACATTTTTAACTATTTATGCTTCTCCCTATTGTAATTGACATGATAATGTCATGAGAAGGTTTGCAGGGTTAACATTCTGTTGGATGGGTCATATATCAGGTGGTCAGGCTCATTTTTCTGTGACGTTCTCTGTGGAAGTAAATGATGGATGGTTAGTAACAAACCTACCCGTTCACTTGATCAATACAACTGAATTGAAGCACAGAATTGATTATCAGTGGCAGCCTCTTCAGACATATGTTACTATCTCAGAGCACTTTATGGTCAAAGCTCATGGAATCAGATTTCAGGGCACAGTCAATGACTGCAATAGTGTTATGCAGCAACTGTTCTATCATGTGAGTGATTTTCTTATTAGTTTTTATCTTGAAGTTTGAGGACCATGCACGGTCTTCGATATGTCCCCATCATCAGTTAAATATAAAAGCATAGACAAAAGCTTATGTTATGGCTAGCAGAATCACTGCCATCTGTTCCTTCACCACGAGTTCATGACAAAAGTAGTAGAATTTATGAAGCATATAAAACTACTTACAGAAATAAAGTCATGAAAAGTTGCACACTCACACCGTTCAGCTTTTTGGTGTACTAGTGTGGATACGTTGCTGAAAAGGATTACAAGTATTATATTAGTACTACAGTATTTTGATTGGTATCACTTTGCCAACTTTTTAATCTAACTAAGCCAACATATTTTTTGAAAAAAGGTTGCATTGACCATTTAGAATCTCCGTAAGGTTTTGCAGCCAGCCCTTATCTACTTGGCAGTTTGCAAAGCATCCCAAAGAGAAAAACACCACAAATATTGAAAAAAAAAAAAAAGGTTGTTTAGAAGTTTATTAAATGCCTAAAAGTATTAATTCCTCGGTATTTTTACTTGTTGAATTTTTAAAAGACTTTTATTTATTTTTTAACTTTAATGTTTGAAGTTCAAATTAACGGATTAGTGTGAACTTATTCATGACGTTTTAATAAGAATTTATTTCATAAAACATCTCAGCTTTTCAGTGATGCAAGGAGATCTATTCGAAATAACAGTTCCATATGCATTGGTTAGTCAGTGATCAGGGCTGAATTAGTCATCTTTTTTCGTGATGATCTGTTGATACCGATCTTAGACATCATTGATTACTGTTTATATATACATATATACATATATATATACATATATATATATATATATATATAAAAAGTAAACTCGATGTTTTCTATTGTCATAATTGTCTTTATTTCACACAGGGAGGTGAGCATGGAGCTGTGTTAACATTGACATTAAATGACATGGGAAACTATGGATGTTATCCAGATTGTGCAGACGGCATGTCAATGCCATTATACACTGAAGCTGCGGTTAATTTAATGAGAAAACACCCAATGAGTTCATTTCTGGCTCACAGTAAGTTGTATATTTCATAAGATCAGTTCACTTAGAAGGATTCATAATAAATTATTGCATTTGGGCTTCACCAAGCTGTTTGGTTGAAAACTAAAGTTATTAATATATATTTCTACATATAAATAGAGAAACATTTATTTTCCGCCTTATGTGCTCCAAAACAGAATTTGAGTCCTGCATCTTATCATAGTGTTGTTCATGATTTTTCCATAATCTGTTTATCAGAAAAAAAAGCATACAGGTATTTTATTTCTCTGACATACAAGCTCGTTCTATTTGCTGTAACAGCCTTAGGATCAATCATTGTCATTGAATTTGTTATCATGTTCTCTCTTGGAGCGTTGCTTCTGTACTTCACCTGTAAATGTGCAATTCTTCTTGCACATGAAAGGAGAAACAGAAAAGAAAGGTCTTCAGAGTTATCTAATTCCCAAAGTTCCCTCAGAGAAACTGTAAGTATGCATACATATATAGCCAGATGAATTACACTAACTTCAGCGTTATCTAACTCCAACTTTCGCCAACGGTAAGTTAGTGTGTTGCAGAACTGTTATAATACACTTTGCATGCAAAATACAAAAAGCTTTAAAGAGTCTCGGAAGAAATATTGCTGGACAAGCCAATGATGTTTGAGCATATATATAGAACACTTTGTTAGAATTTCTTTCACAAATTGTAGACTATAAATGGAAAAGTTGAAGGACAAAATGGTTGATGATTTCTTTGAAGAAATGGTGTTCTCTGTTCAATTAAGCTTCCTCTTTATTTTCTTCAGTACTTTAGTGATATTAATGACCAAAGTTGGAACTTTCAGGTGCCAAGTTGAAGAGTTCAGCAACGCAATGATGCTCCTCAACAAGTGAAACCCCTCATACAGTTGTCCCTTCATCTATACCTCTTGATTATGAGATAAAGTTAGAAACCATAGCTTAAAGGTTTCTTTTTTGTCTTTTTATTTGGCCTAACTACAACATCATTGATATTAATATTAATTGTAATATGACATAGATTCATTTTTTTGCCCTGCGTTATGTTTTGTGTTTTTCTGATTGCATGTGAGTTTTTCAAAATAATTATTGATTTTTACATAAATGGGTTAATTCGGTGAAAAAAATACAAAAATGAATAACTTCTAAATTTATTACTGGCAATGAGTAATATTGTGAAATAAGTTTATTTTAAATAAATCATATCATATCATATCACAAGTTTTATTATTCAATTATCTATACTTTCTGACAAAAAAAATCTGAAACTTAATCTCTCACAGGAAACCACGCTTAAAAATTGCCCCAAATATGCAATTTTTAAAAAAAATAGAGATAAATTACGAACATAATATAGAGATTGTCATGGAGAGAGGGCTAATAAGGATGAAAAATTCCAAACATAGACAAAAAGCAACGAAAAGGATAAGACATAAAGTAATTTTTCTCAAAAATAACTGACCAAAAAGTGTTTTGAAATTGCATTGAAAAGCGTTTCAGACCCAAATTGATTTTGCTGTCAATATTAGATGTCTAAAATAAAATTTGGCAATCAATCAATAAAATATGACCTTTAGGTACATCATCATTACAATTACTTTTTTTACAAAAATGACAATTTAAGAGTAATAAAAAAATAATAAAGTTTAATAAAGTCAAGTGATATTCTTGAATAAGTGTAGTCAATTTTTTTTACTATAAATAAAAATTTAGATAAGTAAACAGTTGAAATAAAAAATAATAATTTATTTCCTAAAAGTACATGGACAAGGACAACTAAAATATTAGGTTAGATCAGTGTGAGCAGCATTAAATTTAGTAGTAGTAAAAACAATTAAGAAGCTCCAAAAGTTTGTAATACAAATATATAATACAACCAATTGCATGGAAAAGTGTGTAAAGAATACTTTTTCTTCACAAATTATATAAAGAATTGGGCACTAAAATATCTAATAAAAATGGTAGAGGTCATGGCACTGCACATGCCATGGCCGATTGGTAATTTGGATTTATCCTCCGAGACCTACCCTTCCATCTTCCTCTCATCCTCAATGTTCATGCCATTGTTTTCGATGCCCCCATTGACAACGAAAGAATAGGAATTGAATTACCACTTTTTTAAAATTGTTCACTTTCCCCTCCAATTTTTCTCAGCCTTTACGAAACGTTGCCGTTTGGACCCCACAACCCCAATTCCCAAAGCCTCCCTCTGGTTCCAGTGATTGGGTGCGGGAGGGTCCAACTTAACGGACACAAATCTTGGCGCTACGTTGGTAAATGCCACTAACGTGCAAGTAGCAAGTACTACTAACATTTTCGGGACCCAAATCGAAGAAAAAGTGTTCATTAAGAAATTCACACCAACTACCATGGAAAAGAAGAACGTTGGTCAAAAGCACGAGAGTTCAGTTTCATGCATCAAAAGGGAAAATATTTCACACACCAAGTCATAGATTCATCTCAAATATGATTTGATTAAAAAGATATTTATGTATCATTAATATGTCAATAGTTAACCACGAACACCAAAAGGAAGATTCAGCCTTTCTTCCACCGGATCAAAACAAACAAACACCCTAGTTAAAAATTATAATAGAAATAAAGAGAAAAAAAAAAAAAAAAAACCAATCAATCTGTGAAACTACCCTAACACATGATTAGTTGAACATTTCTAAGTGACCATGTATATGGGCATGGCCGAGGTAGACATCCTCCGCTGAAGTTGTTCTTGTTGTTCCATGTTGAGTTCTCTTAGACTCAAGTACGGCGTGTCCACGTCACCCTTGACCGGCGGCGTCAGAGTTCCGGCTAGGGGTCCGGAGGAAGGGCGGCTGGAGGTGCGGTAGGGCGTAGCGGAGCCGCTTCGGCTCTCGGTCCAGTACACAGGACCCGATATGGAGGCCCGGAACGCCCGGGCCCGGGCCTGGTGGATGTCATCTTCGTTAATGTTGTTGTTGTCGTCGTTGCGGTGGTGGACCCAGCGCCACTTAAAAAAGAGGAGGGCGCTTCTCCACCAGCGCTTCTTCCTGGACCTGTGGGCTTTGCTCCGGGAGTCGTCCTTGGAAATGGGCTTCTGGAGCTTGAAGTGGATGGAGTCGATGGATCTCGCTGTCTCGCGCTTGTGCTTCATGGCTTCCTCCAATACCTGCTTCGTTAAATGCCGAAGATAAATATTTGAATATACATACATAAACAAAAAAAAAATTAAAAAATAGTAACGTTATGGTTTGTGAATGAAAAATAAAAATGAGACATTTTTCCAAGAGGGTGGGAAAAAGAGAAAGAAAGGGGAAGTGAAAGAGAGAAACCTGAAAATAGTTGATTTGAGGGTCAAAGCCATAGTCGCTGAAGTGTTGGGGGTCTGGGATGGGGAAAACAGGGGACTTGTTGGACATTGTGTGAAAATGGGTTTCTGCAAAATTCTGTATTTTTGTGTTGGTGATAGGAAGAATGGAGAAGAGATGAAAAGGGGAAGAGAAAGAGAAATAGAGGGAGAGAAGGGGGAAAGAGCTTTTTTGGCTTGTGAGCTGCTGAAGAGAGGAGTTGGTAAACACAAGTAAATGCTGTTTGGGTTGAAGAGTTCACACCTTTTGCTATATTTTATTTAAT
This sequence comes from Sphenostylis stenocarpa, assembly GCA_963425845.1. Classification (NCBI taxonomy): domain Eukaryota; kingdom Viridiplantae; phylum Streptophyta; class Magnoliopsida; order Fabales; family Fabaceae; genus Sphenostylis; species Sphenostylis stenocarpa. The sequence continues at coordinate 15,592,227 of OY731403.1, read as the reverse complement.
AACCTCATTTATTAGCTTAGCTATGGAAAGTGCAGCTAAACTACATCTTCTAATTGCTACATTTTCCATTAACCCATGCCAAATATATACACTCAAATGGGACAATTCCATAACAATGCTAATTTTCTCAAACTTTTTTCTTTTCCGGGAAAAGAATTCCAACACCAATATCATATTATATTCTTAATGTTAATTACAATAAATAATGTCGATGAGATTTTAGTTTAAATTGATATGGCTGTATTTGAGTTATTTTAAATTTAAATTTTTGTTATAACAGTATCTAAAAAAATCATCTTATTAATCAACAATAAATAAATACTTCGTAGTATTATTGCAACAACTTTAAACTATTGCTCGAGAATACCATTTTTCCATCTTCAAAACACAGTGTATCTACAGAATAACGATAAAAAAAAACGAATAATAATTAAAATTAATAAATGAATTAAAAATGTGTTTTCAATTTAATTAAAATACAAATTCAATAAATATATATTTTTAAACACGAGTAATAGTTTGACAATATCATAAAAAACAATTAATAAACCATTTATAATAATAAATTTTATTATTATATTATAATAAATTATTTATTGATTATCTATTTAACTGATTGTCAATATAAAATAACTCCTTTTAGAAGAGAAAACGGAGGATTATATAATAAAATGAAATATTATCTTATTGTAAAAGGTAAGGTGAGGATATCAATTTATCATACAAAAATAAATATTTATAAAGTAATTTGATTTAACATAATAAAGTTATTGTATTTCTTTTTTATATATATATATATATATATATAAAAGTATGATGTGGAAGATTATAACTTTTATTTTATGAATTGGAATGATAATTCAATATAAAATGAAATTATCATTCTAGGTCGATTTGCTTTAAAAGTTTTTATCATTAGTTTTACGTACAATATTTCACATTCATAAATTTTCAGCTAGATCAAAATATTATAACTGTATTACGTTATTATGATAATGTTGATGCACATCATGCTATTTAAAATAAGGGTTTTTAGTTTTAATTATGAAGTTTGGTGGTAATACATTATAATAAATCAGGACGAGATTGTAGTATTTTCCTTACATTATCTCCAATACCAAAAGTGGATTATATTTATTATTAATGGATTACACATATTCATGTTTTTCAATAAAAATAAACAAATTAAAACCTTTTACAAAATTCTTAATTATTTTTATCATCGAACTATCACTGATCCGTATATCTTACTTATATTAAATTTTTTAACATAATATATATAAAAATACGCTTTAAACAAGTTTATTTTATTAAAATTATAATAAAAAGTTTTAATTTAATTATTTTGAAAATTGGATGAGAATTAGATTAAAAATCGGTCTATTACTTTTGAAAAACTATATTTTAATTAAATTAAAACAAAATTGGTAGAATTAGGTTAAATTTTTCTATCTAACAATTTTAATAAAAAAATATTTATGATCAAATTTTTTAATATAATTTTTGTATAAAAAATATAATATGTTTAAACTTTTTTTATCTTATATTAATTACATTAACTTTAAATAATAATTATTTATTATATTTTTTTCTTATTTTAATAATTATCTATATTTTACTTTCAAATATATTTGATATTTATAATTTTTATTTTAATCATGAGAATATTTTGTATTATTTTTTTAAAATATTATTACTAATAAACTTAATATATAATAAAAACATTATAGTAAACCTTAAACCTATTTCTTTACCGGTGGTTCATCGCCTCTAACTATCATATTAAAAAAAACTTATAAAAAATGATAAGTAATTATATATAATTCTTTGCTCAAGTTAATCAAATACTGTGATGAACTAAGGTAAAACACCCAGTATATTAAGAACGAGTTATAGTTTTTGTGATCTTTTAGTAATTGAGATGAAAATGAGTAACTTTTTTTAAGTTACCCAAAAGACTTAATTATTATAATATTGATTTTTATACATTTTTTTCTTTATTTGTTTATACAAGCTTGAGCATTGAAATATCTTTATAAAAGTGTATATGAATTCCATGTTGTTTATAAGTAATTTTTTTTATTTCCAACACATTAATTCAAGTGGGTATTTCTGGAAAGGGCTCAGAATTGATGTATGATATATTTTGAATTGGTTGAAATTGAATTTGTGTGTAATTTGATTAACCAATATTTTAATTTCTAACGTGATCTTTAATAAGAGTAACTTTTTTATTTTAAATGAATCAGTGTTAATTTTATTTTATTAATTTCTTTTAAAATAATTTTAATTTTTTTTTAATTTATTATTTTTTAAAGTTATTTGAAGAAATAATTAAATAATTTATTTTATTATATAAAATTATTTTAAACCACTGATACTTTATTTAGTTACATGAGATGAATGTTATACACAGTTTACAAGAAAAAAGAAAAAACGAAGAAAAAAAAAAAAGAGTGCGTTTCTTTGCAACAAAGTAAACGTCGCGAAGACAAAACATTGCGAGTAAAACGTTTACGCGAGACTTGCACTGGTTTGGTTTGCGGTAAGTAAGAGGATGTTGACCAACGCATTTAGTACACACAACTTCACTGCACCATCATCTCCTTCATCTTTCCCACACGCTATAATAACACTACTATTCTTAATAATTTTTAACTAATAATTAATAAATAAACAAACAAATAAACACCTACATTTTTAAATACAGGATAAACTATTTCACATATTAAATACATATTATACTATTTTACTTATTGTCAATTAATTTTATATTAGAACTTTAATTATTATAATAGGTCAAAAATTACCGTTTAATTAGGTTAAAAATACATTTTACTTTATCCGACAGACTTTAATGAAAAAAATGGAAATCCTACATCACCTATCTCACATCATTTAATATTATTTAATTACATATTAGACTATCTCACGTTATGCTAGAACCTTCAACAGTGTTATTCAAAATAAATATTTAACTTTACACCATTATTAGATACTCACACTGAAAAATGTATGTGTTCACACTTTTATTTAAAAAAAAAATTAAACTAACAAATGTGTTAGACATGCCAAATTCATAGATATAATCATTATTTTCTATCAATGAACACAACAATAAAGTAATAAATTAGAAAAAAAAAAAAAAACGCGTGGGAAATAGTAAAGCGTGGGTCTGCACTCTCCGGACGAAGGTGCAAGCCAATTTCCGTAAGCTTTGACATGGATAATATGAAAAAGTAAAAAAAAAGAAAAAAAAAAAAAAAGTAAGAAAGAGAAACCGCGTCAACGGTGGCAACTGATGTATTTTGAGAAGAAGAAATGAGTATAAAAGCATGACCTCATCCGTCAAACCCTGCAGAACCTTCCTCACTCTTTCTTTTTTTCATCCTATAAGCGCATCCAAACCAAAACCATTTCTCATTCATTAATAATAATAATAATAATAATAATAATAATAATAAATAATTATTCTTCACTTTCTCTTCCTCACTCACTCAATCTCGCCGATGGCTCCAGAGGGAAAAGATGAACCCACGCAAAAATTCCCAGAGAGAAACGCGATTCCCCAAGATATCGATGAGAAGAGTTACAGTCTCAACGGAAAAATCATGTTCTCCGCGATCGTTCTTCTCCTCTTCGTCGTCCTTGTAATGCTCTGTCTCCACATCTACGCGCGCTGGTACCTCAGACGCGCGCGCCGCCGCCAGCTACTACGCCAACGTGAGCTCCGTCGCACGCAGCTCGTCTTTTACAATGATGCCGCAACCCCCGCCGCTGTCTCCCGTGGCCTCGACGCCGCCGTCCTTGCCTCGCTCCCCGTCTTCACTTACGACTCCGTGGCCCACCCGGATAACGCGCCGGAATGCGCGGTTTGCTTGTCGGAGTTCAAGGCGGGCGAACCGGGCCGGGTCTTACCGAAGTGTAACCATAGCTTCCACACCGAGTGTATCGACATGTGGTTCCACTCGCACGCCACGTGTCCACTTTGTCGCGCACCGGTCGAGCGCCCGCCCGAACCGGAAGTTGTTATTACGGTACGCGAAGTGGAAATCGGTTCGATTTCCTCGGAGGGTGAGAACCGAACCGGTTCTACCTCTCCTTCTTCCTCCTCGGTTGGCTCGAGGAAATCTTTGGTTGGTGTGACCGTTGAGGTGCCTCCGCGGGAGGGGAATTTTCGGGACGAGGATTCGTCGTCGTTTCGGTCGCCGATGAGTCGCATGTTGTCGTTTACGAGGATTCTGAGCAGAGACCGGAGGGGGAACGTGTCGCCCTCATCATGCGGTGGTGATTGTAGCCCCGGTGCCCAGTGTGACGCGGAGCGAGGTGGGAGAGATGAGACTCAGTGAGTCGGTGACTCAAATGCCGACGTGGCGCTTGAAACGAAACCTGTGCGGCTCGTGGTGTGTGGATTCTTTATCTGAGTGTGGATTTTAGTGAAGGCGGTGCGGTTAGCGGCGCGTGAGGGTAGGTGGCGGTGGCGTAGAATGTTTTGCGTTGAATATAAATTGATTTACTTGTTTATATTCTTTTTCTTTATTTTTTACTGATTTTTGTAGTTATTTAAATAGTAAAATAGAGTACCAAAATTGATTGATCATTAATGCTTGTACATGCTTAGTCTTCAAATCAAAATAATTTTAAAGAATAACCCATTTCTTAGTAACGATGATTTCTTAGATTATTTTCTTTTTATGATTTACGGGAACTACTTTTAGTTAATGCTTTCCTAAGAAAGTAATTAATGTGAGACAATTTAGATTGGTTCTTATAAAAAGGACTGAACATCGTTGTTAAGAAACATTAATGTTGCATCTTTGAAACATTTTTAACAAATTAATTTTAATTAAAAATGTTTAAAAAATTGCAATATTAACAATTTTTTTATTGGTGGTTGTGGTCTTTGACGTTGGTTGCATTGATGGATTGATGATATTCTATTATTATACATTTTTAATGATAACTTTGACATGTTGACGTGGATTTTTAATTCATCACTCGATCTATATTTATTCAATATTACTTGATGACCAACTTTTAGTGAATGTGTATAGAGTCTGAAAAATAGAATTGAAAGGCAACATTATTTGGGTTTTCAGAAACACCGAAGAGAAAATATTGATTCACCTTCCAATGCAAATGTTGATCACTAAAAAGAGAAAAACGATAGACTCCCAAAGGATTCAGTCGAACAAAAAGCGAGGTATCATTTGTCAACCACATTTATTATAGGAAATCTCATTTTCTAATTTACCCCTTCTCATTTTTTGTTCTAATTCAGTAAGCACAAGACCCTTCTTAACCATTAAGAAAGGTTACATCTTACTTATGCAATTATGAGAACATAAATGACTAACTACTTAAGACACTGCCAACCACACATAGACAATTTATAATTGTTATAGCCAACTACCTCTACATGTATCATAAAACTTTTAGTATTATTTTCAAGTAGCTAATTATAAAATTATTCAACACTTACATAAATGTAATAAAAACCATACAGTCTGCTTGTGATTGTCCAACAAACATATTTAATTAGTTTCCTCTTCTTCCTTTTTTGTCTTTGTTAATGTCTCCATTTTAGACACTACCTCTTGGATGGTGGATGACCTTGATGATAACCTTTTACTTGATTATACTGCATGGTCAACACTTGGCAGAGGAGTTTGATTACTAGTATCCCGACCCAAATATCAAATTCCTCATCTTTTGAATTTTTCATACTCGTTCTTCACCAATAGGGAAAAGACATGTTCTTCAAGTATTGTCCCAACAAATACCGTGTTAGAAAAAGAAAGGTAGCACGTGTCTTTTATTTGATATCTCTTATTCTTAGATAGTAAAAAGAAAAAAGGCAAAGAAACATTTCAATGTTTTATGATAGATAAGATTGACATATGTCACCCATTAAATGAGACATTGTTTTACACAGCTAAAATATTTCGGAGTTGATAACTTGTCTACACTAGAAAAATGTTTTTCATCAATGTCTTCATTGGCATATCATAGTTTTAGAAATGGTATGGAATCTAATTTATTAAATATTAATTTTACAACATCTAAATTTTGTTAAAAATATGCAATTGCAATGGAAATGCTTCACATTTTAACCTCATCCAACGATGAAATTATTTTTAAGTGTTACATTTTGTTTCCTTAAACTATGGGTCCCCTCCTTTTCATACATACCAAACTCAAATCCAAATAGCGATTAAGTTTTGTTCTCCAAGCTAATCAACTCCACTGACAATGTTCAGTTAGTTTTTCTATCTTGTGCATACGGAAAGATGTTTAAGTATGAGTTTTTTTTTTCTCAAAAGAAATCATTGCACCTAAATACAGAAATAACTTATTACAATGCGAACTTCGTACTTTTTAGTTTCTTAACCTATGCATGAGATGGAAAAATTGGTTTAGCAATTATGGTCCCCAAGACTGGTTTAAGATGTTGATTGGTTTTCTCCACATCCTCTGCTTATACTGTTACTGAGAATCTCTGGTGCAGTTGATTGTACTTTGCTGTCAAGTTCCATTGCTTTCTTCCAGAGATAATTTGTTGCATAGTTGTTAAAACTTTTATTTCAACTGTGCAACAAATGCTACATAAAATGTTATGGTTTAATTCATTTAATAAACCATAACATTCTATATATTTCAGATTCCCCCATGAGAGATTCAAAAGTACTCTCTGTTTGGTTGTAGTTAAGATTAGATCTAAATTAAATGTAACAGTGTTTTATATATAACACGTCAGACTTTTAATGAATCTTGTGCTTGCCAAAAGTACTTGATTAGTTCTCCTAACTACTGGGCATGCACAGAAAGTTATTACATTCATAAGAATTCATGGTGTTACATGTGGATATCATTACATCAATATGTTAATGTCACCACCAACAAAAATAATACAGGCTAAAACTGATGGATGTTAGTATTAAGAGATAAATAGGGAGGGCTATATAATACATAGCTATGCTATGCCGAAGACATCTAGCAAATGTCTTGAATCATTTTGGGAGAAAGAGTGGAATAAGCTGCTATTACCACTTTCACCCTGCCGAATGTAAATTAACTGGTTCAACATACTGAGATCTACGCCTTCTTTTGGCTTCAGGGGATAACTTCAACGCACTCACCTTTCCAAGCTTTACAGAAAGCTTACAATTTGTTGGTGGTGACACACCAGTTGATCCATATCTCCTAGAAGATGCGGGAGATTTTTCTCTTTCAGTTTCGTTCTTATCACCTTTTCTAGAGGGTCTTTTTGTTGGAGACTTTTGTCTTTCAAATATGTTCTTATGACCTTTTGTAGAGTGATTTTTTGTTGATGACTTTTCCCTTTCAGTTTTGTTCTTGTCACCTTTTCCAGAGGATTTTTTTGTTGGAGACTTAGCTCTCTTTTTTGGTAAACCAAACTGAGCTTCCTCCCGTTCCTTACCATGCTTAAGGAGCCTAACATGAAATGGATTAACAGATGTGTAGCAGACAGACTTCTCATCAACTCCATTTCTTTCTAGAGCTACTTCTCCATGGTTTACCTGGAAAATTGTAGAACTTGCATGATAGATTGAAAAAAATAATCCTGTGACAATCCAATTAATTGGACTTTTCAACGTCAAACATCATTACATGAAGTAAAAGTTCAAGAAGTGCACCGGATATTGCAAACAAAGGAATTACCAGTTGAAGAAGGGAAGAAAAACTTCGGGCCACATCATACTTTTCTTGACCCTTGACCAAATCAGAAAAGGACATGACACTGCTACTGCTTGCCTCAAGGGAGAGCAGGGACAACTTGTCAAGAATTCGCTCACCATAATCTTGGATATCAAATGGTGGATGTGATTCCTACCATGCCAAAACAGTTCATTCAAATTAAAGAACCAAATAGAGAGGACGACCACCCAAAAGATGAATTCACCTGTTCTTCCAAATTGTGCTCAATTCTTTGTTTCCATGTTGAAACCCTAGTGGCCATTTCAGTTTGCTTCTCAGTTTTAGCAATGCTTGCCAGGAGAGCATCCTAGATGAGGAAAAATGGTAATCACTTTAGAAAAAGCATATACTAGTGCAAGGAAAACAGAGACTGCAGAATTTATCATGCAGGCTACAACTATATACTGTTTAATTGATGTTTGGACTTCGTTTGAGTGAATTGTATCTTTCCTCCAAACAACCATAAGCATATGCTCACAGGATTTAAATTTTTCTCGGGCTTTTAGTTAAATAAATTATGATTAGGGTAGGGGGACTAACAGAAGCCTTTTTAACAGAATTCTAGATAAAAAACTACTTTTTACATTCCAAAAGGTCAGACATTGCACTCTTACCAGGTGAGAGCGGCAAAGATCTTCCAGACTAGCCTGAGAAAGATCTACAGCTTCATCAACGTTGACATCAGCATCATCAAATGCAGGCTGTTAATTCAAGTAGATAAAAATTAGTTTCAAATGTCATTTAGACTATAAATAGCCATATGACTGGTCTCCTCTCCTAACCTCATTATTGAAGGGAGGCAGATCTTCTTCCATGAAAGCATTGTCTGGCATATCAAAATCAGGAATTCCACTAGCATACTCAACGTCATCATTGTCAACTTCGGTGTTAAATGTTCCACCAGTTTCATTCCCCTCGTTAACCAGAGATTGCCTCAGCTGCAATTTACATATCACATTTTATAGAGATTAAATTCATATATTGGTAAATAGAGAAACCATGAAAAAGTACCTTCTCATATGATGGAGCTTGAGAATCCCTTTGTCTGTCACGGACGTTATGTCGCATCTCCCACATTTCCATGAGCTCTGGACTGATAGGGCCATGGAATTTCGCAAGTGGAAACAAGGAGATCATAGTAACTGGTTGTTTCACATTAACGTTATTCTTTTTTAAAACTTTCGCTGCAGGTATAATAAAAAGAAAAAGGTAGATGAGTTACACATTCAAGATAAGGCAAGTTGTTGATGAAAGACGTTGTGGGGTTAGGGGGACCTTTTCTGAATGGCTTCACCATCAAGTTGCCCAGTTCATGAGGATTCAAAGGTTTCCATGGATCATCATTATCATCATCTGAACTGTCTGAATCCCAAGATGCATCACATCCATGATTCATATCAAATTCATAATTGCAGTCGTCAAGACCAGCAGAAGCAGGAAAACTGGGCCGAACATTTTCATCACCAATACCACAATTATGTTTAGGAGAGCAGTTGGAATTAGCACACAGACTCTTAGCAGCTGATAATCTACGAGCACTTCCACCAGTACATCCTGGAGAAAGAAAGCTTTTACGACCTGAGTTTCCTCTATTAGCATCATTCTGAGTTGTGGCAGCTTTGCTACCCTTCAAAAACTCATGAACTGCAACAGCATCGGATGTGTCCAATAAAATAAAGTCCTGGTACAGGTCAGTGGTGGACAACTGCAAGAAATCATCATATTATTAGTGCATAAAACTATAAAAACACCATTTTGCAAACAGCTGCAAGCAATTAAGATACCAGAAAAGACTCCAATTCTCCTCCATCACCACCAGCATCGAAGCAGTCACCTTCAAGAACAACTAGATTTGCAGGAGGTTTTATAAATTGATCCAAATTCACTTCTTTGCCTGCTGTACCATCCAAGGAATTCTTTTCTTCAACTGCAACATAACACAAATAATATGACCATTTGCAAATATTTATACTGAATTGAAGCAATAAATATTGTTTCCACACACTTGATGAAAGACTGAGAGGAGACACAGAAGACAGTGTGAGAGAGAACGGAGAAATACTAGAATAAGACATTGTGAATAAAATGAACAAATATCTGATTTTGCCATAAATGTCCAAAGAAGTGAGAACCCAGTTCCAGCAATACCATGATGACCCAAATTTAATTGATAGTATTCTGTCCCAGAACCAAATAAGCTTAAACAATCTTACCAAAAAGATTTATACATGTATATTTTCAACCTTGGTATGGAACAGAACTATTGCGGTGACAAACTATATATTTCTACATAAAAAGAATGATTAAAATAATAAATTACTTCTGCCATGTTCCTGTTTGATCATTCAGTCATCTCCATTAAATAGGGTACCTTGGATGTCATCTAAGCCCCAGAATTGATCATTTTCCTCATCAGAAACAGCACGGGGACCACTTTCTTCGGGTTGGACTGATTCCCCATCAATATGATCCTGCTGTCTGGCCAAAAAACATACGTCAGATCAAACACTGCTGTAAATAATGCTATGAGCACATATTGCAAAGATTCTATCCGTGTCCCGTTTTTATTTTAATATTATGATTCACAATTTGAACTGAATCACATAGGAATAACAAATAAACTGTCCAAGCACAAAACTGAGTACATAAGCCAATCGTTGAAATCTATTTTATATCAGTTGTTTCCAACCAATTTTTAGAAATATCTCAATAAATAGCCTTAGAATCAGTGAACTGACAAAAACAATCTAATACAACTATAATATCAATCTACACCTTTTTCACGTGGCATTTTGCACGCCTTCCCTAAAGTACAGATACTACACAAACCAGTACCCATTATTTGTTGAGTACTCATGGCCGGTGGGCACATACCGGATGCACAAAATTTGCGTACTCACTAATGATAGACAAAGAAATGATGAGATTAAAATTGTTATCCTTGATGGGCATGGAAATTACGAGAATAAAATTGTTAAAGGGTGATGTGGAGTCCGAATAAGTTATCTTGCCATGTAATTGATCTAACGGTCACATGGCGAGATTTTGTCCTTTAAGGGTGAGATTTCAGAAATCTCACTTAGAATCACACCTATTACAGAGGAATCCGCGTAATGAGAATAATAACAGAATGGACCCTAGCTAGGAAGTTCCAGGTCCAAGACCTAACCCATTGAAAAGGACATTAGGGTTAGGTCACACTCACAGGTAGATCTTTTACTTGAATCATAGCTAATCCTGGGATTTTGAACAGCAACAGTTGACATCATATATTGTGTTATACATTTTAGCCATGTTCATAGAAAATGCTATTTTCATGGATCCATGTGCCCAAATTCGTACATCGTATATTTTCAAATTTTATATTAGCATATATCAAAGATTTACCACAGTACAAACACTTCATTTTAAAATAAATGTGCCAACTACAATTTCAAATTTGACCGACCAAGACATCAAATGATGCAACTATGACACTGCACGAGTGAAACTTATTCACCAATTATCCTGACGCCAGCAACCGATAGAAAAGGAAAGCCCGAATAATTGTTTGCCTCTAAGATGTGATTATAAAAATGGTAACGATCTAACGCAGAGGTAGATGTTAGTCAAAGAAAGTGGCTGCCAAATTCTTCAATTCTGGCTGCCAAATTTTTAAAGCGAGCATGAGGTGCCCACAAGGCATTTTTTTATGGTAATGCACAGTACCAATTTTTGCTATAAATTGGTCTTCTCCCTGCAAGCAAATGCATCCCATCCCACACAAAATACTACTTCTCTTAGAGAAGAAAGAGTGGCACCAGTGAGAGGCAGAAAAACTAGAGAGTTTTAGTTTAGCTTCTGGGTGTAATTGGGTTGTGAGTTGTGAGTGTTTTGGGAGTGTTTTGTAAACACTTGTGTATTTTTCTTTTCTCCTAGTAAGAGATCTGTAGTAGTCCGGAGACGTAGGCATTATTGGCCGAACTCCGTTATCAACTTGTGTGTGCAATTATTCCGCTTTTATTTCACTTTCACGGATCCGACCATATGGGAAGATTCCGCATATTTTTCCCAACAACTGGTATCGAGCTGGTTGTTAGTTCCGTAATTTTTGTGGTGTTACTATTCATATGAATAGTAAGTTACTATTCCGTGAATAGTGAAAACGTGAATAGTGCAAATTTTGTCGGCGTTACAAATTTGCCCGCAGTCGTGTTCCGAAACACGGTAGCTCACGAAATTGTCGAAACGATCCAGCAGATAAGTCGGATCGAGTTGGAGTGATGGTCTGCAGACGAAGGAAAAATGAAAATCGAAAGGTTCGACGGTACGAGACTTTGGCTTCGGAAAATGCGAGATAGAGGATTATCCGTATCGGAAGAAGATGCATCAACCACTCACAGGGAGAAGCCGAAACCATGAAAGAGGAAGAATGGAGACTCCTTGATAGACGAGGCTCTTGGAGTTATTCGTCTAACATTATCCCGTAATGTTGCTTTCAACATTGTGAAAGAAAAGACGACCTCAGATCTCATGAAGGCTCTTTCCAACATGTACGAGAAACCATCAGCCTCAAACAAAGTTCACTTGATGAGGCGATTGTTCAACCTCGCGGATGTCCGAAGGTGCTTCGGTGGCAAATCATCTCAATGAACTCAACACCGTAACAACCCGGTTGAGTTCTATTGACATCAAATTCGATGATGAAGTACAGGCTTTAATACTTTTGTCTTCCCTACCGGAGAGTTGGAATGCTACGGTCACAGCTGTGAGTAGCTCATCTGGAAACAATAAGTTAAGATTTAATGATGTTCAAAATTTGGTTCTCAGCGAAGAGATCCGGCGGAGAGAGTCGGGTGAAGCATCAACCTCTTCAGTATTGCATACGAGTCAAGAGGAAGAAGTTCAACCAAAGAAATTGGACATGGAAAATCAAAGGACAGAGCGGTCCAAGTCCGAGAAATCATCGTAGTTCCCACAACTCAAAAACGATCGAGTGTTGGAATTGTGGGAAGACCTGGACACTTCGAAAACCAGTGCAAGAGTGCACGGAAGAATCAAGGAGCAAAGGACGAAGCAAACGTTGCCTCCACCTCAGGAAAAGATGAGGCGTTGATATGCTCTCTTGAAGGCAGGGAGGAGTCTTGGGTGTTAGACTCGGAGCATCTTTTCATGCTACCTCACGAAGGAACTGTTGGAGAATTATGTTCTCGGAAACCTTGGTAAGGTTTACCTTGGTAATGAACAGTCATGTGAGATTGTAGGCAAAGGTGCGAGTAAGGATTAAGCTCGAATGGGTCCGTATGGGAATTGAAAAATGTCGGACATATTCCCGACCGACAAAGAGCTTAATCTCAGTGAGGTCGATTAGCTAGTGAAGGCTATACGACAATCTTCCATGGTGATGAATGGAAGATCTCAAAAGGTGCGATGACGATTGCTCGAGGCAAAAAGAGTGGAACTCTCTACAAGACTGCAGGAGCATGTCATTTGATTGCAGTTGCAACAAATGAAAATTCCAACATATGGCACCAAAGACTTGGACATATGAGTGAGAAAGGAATGAAGGTCATGCACTCGAGAGGAAAATTACCGGGTCTTCGATCAGTAGATATTGACATGTGTGAAGATCGCATACTTGGAAAGCGAAGAGAGTCGGCTTTCAAACAAGTAAAAGAACCCCAAAGAAAGAGAAGCTTGAGCTCATCCACTCGATGTTTGGGGTCCAACGACTGTCCCATCCGTTGGTGGGAAACATTACTTCGTGACTTTCATTGATGATCACTCCGAGAAAGGTATGGGTTTACTTTCCGAAATATAAGTCAGAAGTATTTGAAGCTTTCAAGATTTGGAAAGCTATGGTGGAAAATGAGACGAGATTGAAGATTAAGAAGCTCGAGATCCGACAATGGTGGTGAATATGTAGACACCAAATTCAAGAAGTTTTGCTATGAGCACGGAATCGAATGGAGAGAACCGTACGGGTACGCCTCAACACAATGGTGTAGGCTGAGCGTATGAATCGAACGTTGATCTGAAAGGGCCGGAAGCATGCGTGTGCGATCGAGCTTACCAAAGCGGTTTTGGGCGAAGCGGTCAACACAGCAGCTTACTTGATCAACCGAAGTCCATCGGTACCATTGGAGCACAAGATACCGGAAGAGGTATGGAGCGAAAAAGAGGTAAAACTCTCACATCTTAGAGTTTTTGGCTGTGTAGCATATGCGCATATCGATGATCAAGGCGAAACAAACTTGATCCAAAATCAAAGAAATGTACTTTCCTTGGTTATGGTGAAGATGAGTTTGGCTACCGCATATGGGACGATGAAAACAAAAAGATGATCCGCAGCAGAGACGTAATCTTCAATGAAAGAGTGATGTACAAGGACAAGCATAATACAGGTGCCAGCAACTCGAAGCGAGTGGGCCAGTTTATGCAGAGGTGGAAGATATCCCGGAAAGTCCTATAATGAGGAGTCCTCGACCGGAGGAATCGGTTGAAGAACTTGATGTGCAAGCGGAACCTCCTACTCCAACTCCTGTATTGAGAAGGTCTTCTCGGCCTCATGTGCCTAATAGGAGATACATGGACTATATGTTGTTGATCGATGGAGGGAGCCCGAAGATTATACGGAAGCTTGTCAAGCCACGGATGCTAGCAAGTGGGAGCTTGCCATGAAAGACGAGATGAAGTCTTTAATCTCAAATCGAGACATGGGAACTAGTCAAGTTACCTATGGGAAAGAAAGCACTTCACAACAAATGGGTGTATCGAGTGAAGGAAGACCATGATGGTTCTAAGAGATACAAAGCTCGACTGGTCGTCAAAGGATTTCAGCAGAAAGAAGGAGTCGACTACACTCGAAATCTTTGCTCCAGCTTGTAAAGCTCAATACTATCGGGACTCGTGTTAAGTATTGTGACTAGTGAGGAGCTCTACCTAGAGCAATTAGATGTGAAGACCGCATTTCTTCATGGAGATTTAGATGAGGAGATCTACATGCACCAGCCTGAAGGTTTTTCGGAAGGAAAGAAGAACTTGGTGTGCAGATTGAAAAAGAGCTTGTATGGCCCGAAACAAGCTCCAAGACGAGTGGTATAAGAAGTTCGAAAGCTTCATGCACAAGGAGAGTTTTCGAAGTGCAACGCCGATCACCGTTGTTTCTTCAAGAGGTATAAGTCCAGTTATATCATTTTGCTACTTTATGTTGATGATATGCTAGTAGCGAGGTTCAGATATGAATGAGATCATAAACTTAAAGAAGCGAGTTGTCAAAAGAATTTGACATGAAGGACTTAGGCCCAAGCAAAGAAGATTCTTGGAATGCAAATCACGAGAGATAAGCAAAAAGGAGTTTTGCAGTTATCTCAAGCGGAGTACATCAACCGTGTTTTGCAGAGATTCAACATGGACAATGCCAAACCGAGTCAATACACCTTTGGCTTGCCATTTTCGTCTATCCAAGGATCAGTCTCCTCAAACAAAGGAAGAAGAAGAGTTAATGGCTAAGATTCCGTATGCTTCAGCCATTGGAAGTTTGATGTACGCGATGGTCCGTACGAGGCCGGACATTGGCCATGCGATGGGAGTTGTAAGCGATTCATGTCAAATCCAGGAAAAGCTCATTGGGAAGCGAGTCAAATGGATTCTAAGGTATCTACGAGGCACAACAGAAAAATGTCCGTATTTTAGAAAGGGAGATCTAAAATTGCAGGGCTACGTAGATGCGAGACTTTGGAGGTGAAGTTGATCACCGAAGAAGCACCACTGGGTATGTGTTTACTTGTTGGAACTACAACTGTTAGTTGGATGTCGCGGATACGGAAGATTGTTGCTTTATCCACTACGGAGGTCGAGTATGTAGCGATGACGAAGCCAGTAAAGAATTGATATGGCTTCAAGGATTGTTGGCGGAGTTGGGATTCATTCAAGAAAGGAGTGTTTTGCACGGTGATAGTCGAGTGCAATACATCCGGCAAAAAATTCGAGCATTTCACTCCGGAACCAAACACATCGACATACGTTATCATTTCATCAGATCTCTACTTGAGGATGAGATGCTAACATTGAAGAAAATTGTGGGAAGTAAGAACCCAGCAGATATGCTAACAAAGGTGGTGACTATTGACAAACTGAAGTTGTGCTCAACTTCGGTTAGCTTACAAGGATAACGGACAAGAGAAGACTACTATTGATCAAGGTGTGAGGACAGATTGAAATCGGTCCTCAAGTGGGAGATTGTTAGTCAAAGAAAGTGGCTGCCAAATTCTTCAATTCTGGCTGCCAAATTTTTAAAGCGAGCATGAGGTGCCCACGAGGCATTTTTTTATGGTAATGCACAGTACCAATTTTTGCTATAAATTGGTCTTCTCCCTGCAAGCAAATGCATCCCATCCCACACAAAATACTACTTCTCTTAGAGAAGAAAGAGTGGCACCAGTGAGAGGCAGAAAAACTAGAGAGTTTTAGTTTAGCTTCTGGGTGTAATTGGGTTGTGAGTTGTGAGTGTTTTGGGAGTGTTTTGTAAACACTTGTGTATTTTTCTTTTCTCCTAGTAAGAGATCTGTAGTAGTCCGGAGACGTAGGCATTATTGGCCGAACTCCGTTATCAACTTGTGTGTGCAATTATTCCGCTTTTATTTCACTTTCACAGATCTGACCATATGGGAAGATTCCGCATATTTTTCCCAACAGTAGAATAATTCTATTCTTTCCTCATTCTTAGTACCTATGTTCAAGATTATAAAGCGCATCAGCGATTTTGGCCACAATATTAACGCTTCTGGGTATGTCCAAAATCACAATTGTATCCACATTTTTGCAATTTCCAATTATTTCAAGGACCGCGACAAAACTGTAACTGCAAATTTAAAACCTAGTCTATGTTTATTAAATAGAGAATATCATGTATCATAATAAAATACAACATAGACAACAGAATGCAGATAAAGGCTGAAACATGAACTAAAGAATTAAACCTTTTCTGGGAAAGGAACTCCAAAGCACGCAAGACCAAGGTGTAGAGATACTCCACCTTTCGACTATACACCTGTATGGAACCCTGAAGCAGCAGAGCAGCTACAATTACCCGAAAACAACTAACTCAGTTGAAAACAAATCTTAAAAATTAAGTGGGAACTTTCAAAAAACAAACAAGTATGATGTACCAAACCTTCGGCGAAATTCACAGGAATATGTCCTTCTTCCTCCCCAGTGATCTCGCCTGAACAAATTTTCAGCAAATACTCCTCAAGTTTCTTGGCGAGGTCAACTTCCCAATTGGATTCTAGGTCACGCTCCGCGTGAACCGCGTGGAAGCCACCGCCTCCACTCCCCCCCGGTTCCGAGGTTCCCTTAGTCATCTTCAGTGGACGAAATCCCCTCGCAAAACATGGTAATGTCGAAATTTTTTAAGCCAAGAACCAAAAGGGGGAAAACGCTAGGGTTTAAAATTTTCCGGCGAGGAGTTGGAGAACTCTGAAAATGGTAAATAGAGTTATGAAATTCCCCAGAAAACGTAAGATGGGGTGTTGACAAGTTCGAACCTTCTGTGGGGGTATGCAGAGATAGCGGGTAGAGAACTACGGCAGAAGAGAGAGAAAGAGAGAATAGGAGAGAGAAAGGGCGTCTTTTGTTTTTTCAAAAATGTTTCTATTTGTTTTTCCCGCTCCCTCCCAGATCACAAATCAAAGGTAAATTGGGCCTGCTTCACGGGCCTTCCTAAATCTGTGAAATTTCTTCGTGCACCCATATTCATATAAAATAATAATATTGTCTTCAAGATTAAAGTTTCCAAAATGTGTTTTTCGGAAATATTTTGGAAAGCTTATTCCAAATTTTGTTTTGAAAACTCATTCCAAAAAATTTATTCCAGAAATATGTTGGATTGAATTTTTCAAAAAATAGATTATGGAATGCTTTTGAAAAGCTTTCGAAAATTTTAATCTATAATATTTTGAAAAGAGTGGATTCAGAATAATAATATACACATAACCTCCCATGGATTCAGAAGCTTGTGTAACTCTAAAACACTTACCACGTCTTCTCCAACCAACCTCTTTGTTCCTCCTCTCTCTCTTTTTCTCCCTCGTTTTCATTGAAAATTGACACAAAACTCTCCAGATGGACTCACACATCACCACTTTTTTGTGTTTTGAATTTTCATAATAATATCTCACCTTCTTTTTCTTCTCTTTCTTTCTCCCATTCTATTATTATCCTTCTTCTAATGAATATGCCCATATTTCCAACCTCTCCTACAACATATCCATGAATTAAGTTGACATTGATTTTTATTTTTCTTTCTTTCATTTTGGTGATAGAAAATAAAACAAAAAGATCTTAAGTTCCAAATTCATATCTTACAAATTATCATCACTCAAAGAAGGTCCAAAAGTCAAACATCAAACAACTAAATGTGTGAAGGAAAAATAGGACAAAAAATGTCTAAATTAAGAGGAATGTATTTGTTTAAAGAAGATCTAAAGAAACAACAAACCAAGCATCATTGATTACCATCACCGCACAATATTTTGTGAATATTATATAAACTTAAAAATAGGACGAGTTTCATATCTCTACTCCAACTTAACCTTGTGACAGAGACTTCAAAATTATGTTAATCCAAATAATCCTAAAATAAAATATAGGTGATTTCAGACAAACGAATAAATGATAATCCAAATACTAATATTTTATTGCTAATTTGAATTCAGTGGAAAAATTAAGAAAGAAAGTTGTTTATTTATTGGTCGAATTTGCTTCCCTAAACAAGCACTATTATCTTTATATTTTTGTATTTGGCAATTCAAAACACATTTAAAAAAAAATACAATATGAAAACATTTTAGATAGGCTAATCCGAAAGATTTCCCATCTCTAGAGATCCATTCCAAATTAAACAAATCATAAATATGATTTTGTAACTGAAACGCGGGAAATTTTTGGAGTGTTTAAAATATTTATGATTGCAAACATAAACCATGACAAAAAATATTTTTGACCTGAGAGGGTGAAAACGAATGCTCTTGAAACAACTACGGAGGGGCAGGGCTATGAAGGTGTAACAGGAAAAAGAAAGTAAGAAAGTGAGGTATCAGATTTAGAAGCAAAAAAAATACAAGGATGCATGAAAAATGTGTAAGCCCACATTTTTTTATAAATATGTATTTCAGAACAATTAAATCAAGTTTAGATTTTTCAAAAGTGAATTTGATATAAGTAGAAACGAGAGAGTGAAAATGCAATGGATCAATATATACTTTTTTATAAGTGAGACAGGATTAGGAGATTTACAAAAAAAAAAAAAGATTTTTTCTACAATCTGTCAAACCCTATTGATAAGGGAAATACCAGCTTAGTTACTGACTACGATCTCTTATTTACAGTTACATTTATTCTTTCACAAAATTGAGTTTGTGCTAAGGAACAAGGGTTAGGACAGGGTTATGAACTGGGCGATGAACCAGAACCAGGACCAGGATAGTAGGGTATTCCAGTGTCAACTATCCATTTATCACCATCAGCCGAATTAGCAACATCAAAGAACTTGCTAGGGTAAAACTGAGATGCTTCAGAAGAGGATAGGACCTTAAAACCTGGCCATTGAACCCTTCGTGATGTGTCAGAACCAGGACCCCTGTTATTATACTCATAATAAGTGCATGTGTTCGTGTTTTTATGTCCCGTAAATGCTTCGTACCCTTCTGGTGCAATCACATCATCAATTCGAGAGTCCATGATGACCACCCTAGAGTATTCATGCCATGGCCTTCCAAGGTATGCTTGCTTAGGGTTTGCCTTAAGCATTTCTTGAAACCCTGTGAAGTAGCAACCTTGAAACAACAAGCCACTAGTACTATCAGATGTGCTTCTGCCACTTGCTGTCATCATGCATTTTTGCTCACGTAGGGGTACTTTCGCAACGAGTCTGCAGTTTTGGAACACTCCAAGGGCATCCCCAAAGACAAAGTCAATGGTGCCCCTGATGACGCAATTACGGTAGAATTGGCGTTGGGATTGTGCAAAGAGCGTGTCTTGGTGCCCATCCATGAAGCAATTATGGAATACAATTTTGTCTCCTGTTGCCATGAGTGCCACTGCTTGGTGTTTCGCACTCCCTGCCGTGTTTTTAAATCCCATTTCCCTTCCTACGAAGTAGTGACCATGAACAGCTACCATGGAAGCATTGGCACTAAGTTAGATATTCTAATACTCCCCCTTCTATTTTATTTTACTTTTAATTAGCATTCCTCTTATAAAAAATATAAAGCATAAAAGGGTTCTGTGATACTTACCAAAGGTAGCACTGTTGAAAGTCACAACACCATCAACATAGTTTAAACTGCCAGTGAAAATAGTATTTCTAGGACCATCTCCAATCATGGTGACATGGGTCATGGCCTTGGTGACCTCAACTTTTTCCGTGTAGGTACCAGCTTTGACATGAATGAAGAAAGGTTTGTCATTGTAATAAGGAACAGTCCGAAGAGCTTCATTGACTGTTTTGAACTGGCCAGAGCCATCTTGAGCCACAACCGCATTATAGTAATTGCCTGAAGACTGGAGAAAACGTCGTTCGGCTTCACCAACCCAGGAATGGAACCCATCCGGAAGAGTTGCTTCAGGACTGAGAAGTCTCCTGTTGGCAAACTTATTTGATTGTATTTTGAGCACCTTCTGGATCACGTTGGTCATATCCAACGCATTGTCAGTAAGCTCCAACGAGACACGCAGAACTTGAGCCATTGCCTTACTGATATTTTCCATTCCTTTTAAGCTCTCAAACCCTTGCAAGCAAGTGTATTGGTGAGCAATACTCCCTGTGAGCCAAACCTTGAGGTCAAAAATATGTCCACTCAACTTGTTAATGTCAACTTTGTCCAATGTCTTAGTAGATTTCAGAATGCCATCAACTGCATAGTCCAAAACTTCCGTACAGATATCCATGGCTTGTCTTGTCATGTTATCTACGGCCATCTCGTTGTAAAGGGTAGAGTTGTTTATTTTGCCTAAGAGTTCCGCCACTGATGCATTGAACCCAGCTTCGAGGAGCTTCTTCGGGTCTGTGACTTTCATGAGTGAACTCCCAAGGGTTTTCTCGCACAAATCTCTGTGCTCCGTTGATTGGCAAATTAAGTTTCCATTAACCATAGTGTTAAAGGTACTCATGCTATTCCCTTCTTCTTCTTCTTCTACTTTTTTATCCGAAGCCACTTCGGGCACCATAGCCACAATGAGGATTGTAGAGACCAAGACAATGGCAAACCTCTTGTCTTGTTCACGGCCATTGTCATGTCCACTCATATCTCTCTATACGTATGTAATTTATAAACTACAGACTTCCTTAACAAAATGAAATTGAACAAGAACTATTGTTTTTTGTTTTTCTGGTCTTTGTTTTTTTGTTTTTTCCTTTTGGGTTATGGTTTTCAAAATTGTAAAGAACTAGTTCTTTCTAGCTTGTGACTGGTTTCACTTATACATGTTCTAAATTCAACGCGATAACTCTGAAAAGGATGGTACTTAATGTCTGCGCAATACATCCACACATTTTTTCCTAAATTCAATGCACAACATCGATGAAAATATCCTGGTCACTGCCTAAAGCCTATTTTGGCATGTAGTTGTTAAGAAAACATGGTTAGAAAATCATGAATAGTTTAGAGGATCTCCTTGAATCAATAACTTCGGTGCCAACATCAATTTTCACGTTTTTGCTTTTCATGACCTTTGACATTTGTTGTTGCATGGGTAGTTACATTAACCTTGATTATTTTAACCTAATTTTCATTTTTATCTCTCATCCTTTTTCATCATATTATCCATCCTATCTATTATTTTCTCTCTCATTGTGTATGGGAGAAACTTTTTACAGCTATATGAACATATATACTCCATTTCCTTTCCATATGTACACAAATTAGTAGCACATCCTTATAAAATGCATTTTGTTTACTTTGACTTAATTAATTGTCTATTTATTAAGTTATTATATTGTTTTAATAAGCTTATTTTGACAAATTATCTAAAAGATCATTAAAAAAAATATTATTATTTTTTATTCATTATGATTATTTATCTTACTCTTCTCTTTCTTTATTTACAACTTTCTTCTAATTGTGTAAAAGAATGTACAACTACGTTTCTCTTATTAATGAGTTAAGAAACTCATAAATTTGTATTTTATAAGTTAACCATCTACATTTAATTTTTGGTAGCCAAGAAGGGGATTATTTAGAAGAGTTTATACAAAGCTCATTTGGGCACATAAATTTGAACTCTTTTTGTCATCTTTAGATAAGCTTCACAATTAAATATATGATAAACTCTTTACAAATTTATTATTTAATTGATTTATTTACCTGAACCAATTAATTCTAAGAATTAATGTAGAACTCTTATAAGCATTCTTTTAATAAAAATTAGTTTACATATATATAATTTTGCCATATTATCAAAAGATAGGTAATTAAGTAAATGTTGTTTTCACAACTACTTAATAAAATAAAACGATCTCATAGCAAATTAATAAATCTTTATTAACATTTTAAAACTCATTGACTTTTTTTTAAACTTGATCGAGTCACATATGTCTGTTTTTTTTCCCACAAATAATGACTTTTTTTTTTTTTTCAATTTGAGTTCTAAATAGTTTATGTAGTACTGAATTTGGGAGAATAATTAGTAGTTAGGGGAAAATTTGTGTTTAGTCTCAACATATTTTTTTGGTCATGTACTTTTACATTAATGAATTTAATCTCAATTTTTAAAACCATGTAAAGTTAATCTTCCTTCATATTTAAACTTAAAAACAGTACTATTTGTTTTTAACCCATAAAATTGAATGATTAAATTTATCAATTTGAGTAATAAGATTAAAATTAGATTTGACTGAATGATACGAACAAAAATACATTTCCCCTTTTTTAATGATTTTTCTTACAACTTTTAAAGATAAGCTTTTTATTATTAGAATGAGAAAACAATCATTATTTGTGTATATTTACCATATTATCTAGCCTTAAAGAAAACAAAATGTAGATTTTACACCTTTAAATTCTTCAAATTTTTGTAATCATGAATCTTTCAATATTTCTTGTCATTGCTTTAGTTTATAGGGATACAATAGTGAAATTTATGTCATTTTTCGTCTCAGATTTATTGTTACCAACATAATTTTTTTAAAAAATTTACCCTATCCTTCGCAAAGAAAAATATATTTTTGAAAAAAAATCTTAGATGACAAATTAAATTTTAGAAAGACTAATACGGTGATAAAACCGTTTAAAAGACTAATACGCATTGTAATGATTAATTAGCCACTAATTCAACTAGAATAGAAGTTAATTTAATATATAAATTTAATAAATAAATAAAATCTGGATAATTAATGTTATAGACAAATTTAGATTCTAGTTTAAAATCCAATTTAACGACTAATTGTATAAAAATAATTTAATGATTACTTATAAAAATTAATTCATTGATCAATTATATATAAAAACAAATTCAATGATTATATTATGTTATTGAGTGACCATATGATAAAAAAATTAATTTAATGATCACGTCGCATATAGAAGTCAATTCAGACCATATTATATAAAAATCAATTTAATAGTTAAATATATAAAAATAAAAAGTTGTCACTTCATTGGTCTCTAAATAGTAGCATCTATTTAAAAATACTTTTCAGTTTATTTACCTACTTAATCTTTCATACATAAATTTAAAACATAATATTAAATGATTAATATGTTAAAATCAGTTGAGAGTCCAACATTTTGAAATCTTTCCAACATAATGATATATCTACTACGTGCACACAATTATTATTAACAAAAACTAAACAAAAACAAAAACCAAATGTATATTACAAAATAGAATTCGAAAGCAAACACTTACATCATATGCCAGGAACCAATATGCATAAAAACTCACAGGACCAAAATAGAATTAAAATTATGCTTGCATCCAGCTTTACCTAAAGGGAAATGTCCTGTTCTCCGATGGAACTATAAGATTTAGTTGCGACATTGTAGTTGCATCCTTCAGCTCCCCGAAGCTGTTCTCCAGAATATGTATGCAAGAGTGTAGATGGATTTTTAATGATTCCTTTCCTGGCATCAAAATTCAGCACATCTTTTAAAACACTTCCATCTTTTCCAGGTCCAGACTTCAGTTACATCTATACATTGTTGCTTTGCCTGACTTTCTTACAGCAGGTGTTCATAGAATTCCAGTTTGTCTTCCTTTTCCAGGATCAAAATCTATCAAATTGGCATTGTCTGAATCGTCAACTACTGTAAACACGGGCTCCTTAACTATTTATCAGTGTTTTTTTTATTGAAGAAGTTTGGCTATTTTATAGCCTTACATATGAGAAATTGACAAACAAAAAGAAACTGCTTATGCGCATAAACCGCACGATTCTGCACCTAATATTGCGGTTGAATTATTTAAAGCTAACTAACTGAACTTAAAATGTGGAAACACTAACAAATCCTCCCGTAAACTGAATGCTCGCAGTCAGTTTATATCAGATTCATCACATACTCCTAGTGACTTTCGTTGATTCAAAAAAGTATCAAGTTTGAGGGGTTTGGTCATAATATCAGCCATTTGTTCTTGTGTCCCACAATGTATTAGCTTGATAGTTCCAGTCCTTGTAAGGTTCCGAAGGAAATGAAATCGGACATCAATATGTTTACAGCGACCATGCATTACTGGATTCTTTGACAGCTTAATAGCAGAGCTATTATCACAATGAATTACAGTAGTTTGGCTTTGCATTGTACACAATTTTCCCAACACCCTTTGAAGCCAAATGGCTTGACAAGCACATGATGCGGCACCTATAAATTCTGCCTCAGTAGTTGATAGACTCACAATTGGTTGTTTCTTTGATGACCAAGAAACAACATCCGAACATAATAAGAACACATAACCTGAAGTACTTTTTCTGTCATCCAAGTCCCCTGCATAATCACTGTCAGTGTAAGCAAGAAATTCATCATTTCCTCCCTTTTTGTAGAAAATACCGAGCTATTGTTCCTTTTAAATATCTCAACACTCTTTTAGCTGCCATTAAATGTAGCTCAGTAGGATTCTCCATGTACCTGCTAATTAAGCTTATCACAAACATCATATCGGGACGAGTGGAGGTTAAATACATAAGACTTCCCACAATTTGTTTGTAATAAGTCTTATCCACCTTTACACCAGTGTCATCCTTTGTGAGTTTAGTACCTGAAACAATTGGGTTTTGAACCGCATTGCTTTTATCCATTCCAAACCGTTGTAGCATTGCTAAAGCATATTTCTTTTGACATAAGAAAATGCCATCTGTTCGTTGCATAACTTCAAGACCCAAAAAATATCTCATTTTACCAAGATCTGTCATGGCAAATTAATGTTTCATGGAGCTTTTGAATTTTGCAAACATCAACTCATCATTGCCTGTAAAGATAAGGTCATCAACATACAAGCTAACAATTAATATTGTGCCTTCTTTTTCTTTCTTCACGAATAGAGTATACTCGTAGTCACACTTCTCAAATCCTTCCTTCAAAAAATATGCTTCTATGCGGCTATACCAAGCACGTGGTGCTTGCTTAAGTCCGTAAAGAGCTTTCTTCAGCTTATACACTTTATGCTCAACCCCTTTTTGTTCATAACCACAAGGTTGGTCGACATATACTGTTTCCTCTAAGTCTCCATGTAAAAAGGCAGATTTCACATCTAGTTGATAGAGTGTCCATCCCTTTTGAGCTGCAAGGGCTACCAACAAGCGAATGGTCTCCATGCGGGCTACTGGTGCAAATACTTCAGTGTAGTCTACCCCATACTCTTGTGCATACCCTTTCACTACAAGTCTGGCTTTATATTTATCCACCTCACCATTCTCTTTGAATTTGGTTTTATAAAGCCACTTTACACCAACCTTCTTGGCACCGTCAGGTAAGTCCACCAAGTCCCATGTATCATTTCTTTTTATTGCTTCCATCTCCTCATCCATGGCTTTCCGCCATTTTGGAATCTGTACAGCAATAGCAAAGTGTGTGGGATCATTGTCACTAACTGCAGAGAGAGCCATATTTGCTTCTGGACTGTCTTCAAAAAATTCTGCACCAGTTTCGTAGTCTGCCATCCAGAGAGGTGGTCGTCGAGATCGTTGCAGAGCAGGACTAGGTTCTGCTTCATTTTCTTCTGTATCAAGATCATGATGTGCCTGTGCTGCATCAGGCGCTGTGTTTTCAACAACATGTTCTTCATCAACAACATCTTCTGTATCAAGATCATGATGGGCCTGTGCTGCATCAGGCGCTGTGTCTTCAACAACATGTTCTTTATCTCCCCATTCTAAATCACATGAGATGGCTGCAGCATATTGTTTATCCCAATCCCAGCTTTTATCTTCTTCAAAGATAACGTCTCTGCTGATGATGATTTTTTTTGAAATCGGATTATATAGTTTGTAAGCTTTTGAGACTTCACTGATTCCCAACAACACACAACTGAGACTTTTATCATCTAACTTGGTACGTGTAGCATCTGGCACATGAACATGTGAAATGCAGCCAAAGATGAGAAAGTACTTGACTGAAGGTTTGACTCCACTCCATGCCTCTTCGGGAGTTTGATTTCTCACTACTAAAGTGGGACAACGATTTAAGATATGCACAGATCAAGCAGCAGCTTCAGCCCAAAAAGTTTTGGGCATCTTCTTCTCTGATAGCATGCTTCGAACCATGTTCATAATGGTCCGGTTCTTGCGTTCTGCGATCCCATTCTGCTGTGGAGTGTATGCGGCTGTCAGTTGTCTACGAATACCATTGTCAGAGCAGAATTTGGTGAAGTCTTGAGAGGTAAATTCTCCCCCACGATCAGTGCGCAGTCCTTTGATGCAAGACTCAGCTTCTTTTTCAACATGAATTTTAAAATTCTTGAATACAAAAAAGGCTTCAGACTTTTCGGTCAAAAAGTATATCCAAGTTTTCCTACTAAAGTCGTCAATGAAGGTGAGCAAATACCGCTTTTTGCTATTGGAGATGGGTGTAATTGGTCCACAAATATCTGCATGAATTAGCTGCAGAATCTGTGTAGCCCGCCAAGCACTCCTTTTGGGAAATGAATCACGTGACTGCTTCCCAATTAAACAGGTCTTGCATAGTTTGGTAGATGCCTTGATTAGTGGTAAACCATATACCATATTCTCGCTGATAAAGTGTGTTTAGACCCCGGAAACTTAAATGACCATATCGACAATGCCAAAGATGCATGGTGTCCTCTCGCTGCTGTATGGAAGCAAGTGGTTTTGGTAGGGGAAGAAATGGCATGTAGTAGGAACATTCTGTTGGAAGACATGTGGGTTTCCATGAGTAAACCATTTTCTCGGATGATACACTTTGCACTTGTTGTGTTGGAAGAGGATGTTGAGGCCCTTTTCTTGTAATTGCCCGAGACCGAGTAGGTTATTTCTTAAGTCGGGCACGAAGAAGACACTGGTAACTCGTATAGGTGTTGCCATGCATGTGAAGTCGAACGTTGCCTTTACCCGTGATGACCATACCGGAGTTATTTCCCGCTTGACCGTATCTTTGTAATGTTCATCAAGATCCGAGAAGTATTCCTTCCTCCCACACATGTGATTGCTGCATCCGGAATCAATGAACCACACAAGTATCTTCATTTGTCTTGATTGTCTCTGTGTGAGCCATCAACAACATTTCTTCATCATTCTCAACATAGTTGGCTTCGCTTCGTTGGGTTGGACATTCCCAACTGAAATGTCCAAGTTGATGACACGTGTAGCATTCCACTGTGGATTTGTCAAAACTTTGTCGACCTCGCCCACGGCCTCGTCCTCTTCCGCGTCGTCCAAAACTTCCTCCACGCCCTCCATGTCCTCGGCCCTGGGCTGCCTGGTGACCTGCATGGGAAACTTGCAGGGCCTGTTCGTTTTCCACATGAGATGACATTTGGAGCTCATGTAAGAGGAGACTGCTTTGAAGTTCATCAATAGTCAATGTCTCAGTATCCTTAGATTCCTCAATGGAACACACAACATAATCAAATTTATGAGTCATGGATCTTAAAATTTTCTCAACAACTGCAACATCACCCTTGTTTTCACCATTAGCCTTCATCTTGTTGGCTATGGTGAGTGTCCTGCCAAAGTAATCATTAACAGATTCTCCCTGCTTCATGTGGAGAATTTCAAATTCTCTTTGGAGAGCTTGTAACTGTGCTCGCTTGACTCTTGAAGTGCCATGGTACTTCTGCTTTAGTGAGTCCCATATATTCTTTGCAGTATCTTTGTTGAGGATTGTTTCCAAAACTAAACGATCCAGTGCTTGAAATAGGTAATTCTTTGCCTTCAAATCCTTTAATTTCTGATCATCAACATGTTTCCTCTGTACTTCGGTAAGAGGTGTGTCTGCTGCAGATTCTGGGAAGCCATGTTGCACCAACTCCCAGTACTCCTTAGATCTCAAGAAGTTGTCCATAAGCATAGCCCAGTGGTCATAATGACCATCAAATTTTGGTATGGCAGGCTGCACAAATGAGCTTTCTGATGACATTGCGTATGATAGTTAGAAGACTGGATCAGGCCCCGGATGGAGCTCTGATACCAGAATGTTGGAACCTTTCGCAAAGTTAAAATGCAGAAGAAGCAAATTGTACTCCCTTTTTTATTGAAGAAGAAGTTTGACTATTTTATAGCCTTACATATGAGAAATTGACAAACAAAAAGAAACTGCTTATGCGCATAAACCGCACGACTCTGCACCTAATATTGCGGTTGAATTATTCAAAGCTAACTAACTGAACTTAAAATGTGGAAACACTAACAATCAGACTATGCATTTTCTGAATCACCAAGAGTCAGTATAGCTTTGATTGTTTATACGAATTTACTGTTTAAAGAGGAAGTGAAATTATGCAGAAATAGGGATGTTTGTATTGTGATTGGTATGATCTGTGAAGAAATGTGCATCATAAAAGTGGAAATGTCTCTCTATATTACCCTTCTTCAAGTGTTTTATTAGTTTGTCTTGCATGTAACATTGTAGATATTCCCTTCCACCACTACATGTGCCAAACTCTGTAATAAATAGTAATTATGCACTTACCATCGAATCTGCAAAACTTCATTGTAGAAAATTGTCTACCTACCTCTACCGAAGACAGTAATGAACAGAATTACAGTCTGATTTTCAAACTATTCTATGACATATGCATTGAATGTTGCCATGGCTCGCCTTTCAACAAACCCGTGAACCGTTCCCCAAATATAAATAAACCAATCGAGAGGTGGATATTCTTTTAAGAAAATAAAATTATAAATTATACAAAAGTTATAAAAGTGAAGAAGAACTAAAAAGATCCCAACAACTTCCGCCGAAGAAGTTCCGCGACTGTTGAGAGGGCTTCTCGTGCATTCACAAGTAATTGTATAACGAGAACTAATTCGTGATTGTGAGGGAGTTTTGCAGTATTTTGAGCGAAGGTTGTTCCGTATTTACCCATCTGTGATCATTCTAGGAAGTAATACAATCAATTTTCTTGCACAATTACTTATTATTTCATTAATTTAATTTAAAATGTCACATTAATTACCTGTTGTGTTCGGCTGCGTAAATTATAAAGGTATGCATTTTCTATTGAAAGTTGTTGATTTGTTGTTTAAAATTGTATTGATACATATTTAGGTCAACATAATCGATTATGAAAAAGCTTATATTTGATTATGTGTCTATATATCCGTAGTTCTCCAGTGCACTGTATTCTTTAGCTTTTCTTGTTATTGTTTGCAACTATAGATTTACCCTTAATTCAGAGTTAATTGTACACTCATCATCGAACATAAATTTAAAACTTTAATTAGTTAAATAATTAGGAATTAAAACATTACAGATACTGGTACCAAATAAATTGTCTTGGTCAATAATATAGCAAATCCAGTGTGTATTGTGAGTTTATAATTTTAGGCAATTAATTATAAGAATAATTAGAAGTATAGATAATTGTGAATTTTAAGACATAATGTGACATACATTAAGAGATAATTGGACAAATTATAAGTAAATAATTATAAAGAAATCATTGCTGTTTTTTATAGGTATTTAATTTGAGTTAAGAAAATCATTCAAAAAACATTATCATTTTTAGGTAATTAAAGACTTGTTTAGCAAATACTAATTAATTTTTAGCGAATTAATTTATGCTATAGGTAATGAATTAATAAAAATTATATAGTTATTTAAAGGTAATTAATTATAACCACAAATGTTTAGATATGTTTCATATCATCAGTGATTATACTATAAAAATCTATTATTATTATTATTTTTTTATATTCAGTCTCGTCAATCATATTAGCGGTTATCTTTCCCTCGTTCGGTCAAATCCTCCCATTCAAACAGAAACTAAAGTTCATGCAGACTCATGAACTAATTTCTTCAAGAGAGTTTTTCCAACCTGAAAATTTATACAACGGAACTCAATTGCTCAAATGTATTTGTAGCTGCATAGTGAACTTAACAAAATCATTGATGTAAAACTTAGATCACCAACACATTCCTAGCTTCCTCAGTTATGCAGCTTCGGAGAATCACCCTTTAAAGAAATATATCCAGTCCAGTCTCTTTTGTATTTATTACATAAATTGCAACACCATACCATACCACCTTCATGTGTATGAGGGAGCAACCGGTGGAATCAGTTGAGGAGGAAGTGGAAGGGAAGGATAGGGTTCAGTTTAGTTGTTGTTGTTGACGACAGTGAACAGTGGGGCGTTGTTGCAGTGCATGCATGGTGTTCGACATTGATTCCCAATGAAGAATTCCTTTCTCGTACTTCGATTTGAGCTTGAGTAGGTTTTGTTTCTTCCGCTCTCTACGAAGGTTCTCCTCCGCCGCTTCTTCAACCTCGGGTGGTGGCGGAGGGTCGATACGCCGGCGCTTGTGCTTGAAGACGGAGCCGCGTCGTTGCAGGGCTCCAATAGAGCGCGTGTTTTTTTTACTTCACATTATTATTAAATTTATTATAAATTGTGAACTCCTTCTTTGACAATTTTCTAATTTAAAAATAACATTAATTACTATTAGTATTTAATAATGAGTTTTTTTTAATTATATTTTGTTTTACTAAAACAAATTATAATCATTTATCAATTTGAAACTAGTTTTTTGGTCTCTAGAATAAATTAATAGTGGCTAAAAAGATCGTCTTTATTTTTATTTACAATAGAGAAAAAAATTGGTTTATTATTTTATTAAATTTAGATACTAAAATATTTGTATCTAAATTAAATTATATGGAATAAAAATATTTATATGGTAATTAAAAAAGAAGTTTTTAATCTTATATTTTCGTTGACTAAAACATTAATCTCTTAAATAGATTCACAGTTACAAAAAATGCTATTTCCAATTATATCTCAATTAGAGACAAATACATTATCTCTAAATAAATAAATAAATAATTTTTGTATGACAATTAACTATTAGAAATATAGTATTTATTTATATTATTTTTGAAAGAATAATATATAATGGCACAATTAAGTGTTTCTCTATTAAAAAGCAGCAATTAATTTTCAGTTAAATTGATTATTTTTAAGTTCATACTTTTTTTTTGCAATTCAGTTATTAATATTATTTTGTTGAAATAGATGGTTAATAAGCAACTTTTAACAATAGAAAAAAAAACTTGTGATATCTTTGTCACTATTGACAATAGCTTTGATAATCTTTCTCAGAAATTAAATATTACGTCCTTCATTGAAAGTATGAGACATTATTAACGAAAAAATTATTTATATTATAATATTATGACGCATAATGTGTATAACGTAAACAATGTAGTTCAAATGTTAATTTTTTTTAACTACGTAAAATTCACACAAAAAAACATGATTTTGATTATAAATTATATTTGAAGTGTAGACCTTGCACATGATCCATGCCTTTTAATCATAATTCTGCATTTTTTTACAAGAACGAGTAGCAAATATACCTATCCCATATTGACATATTCACAATACCAAGACGAAATTTTACAAAAAATACACATTTTTTTGTTAAAAAAAGTGATTCTTAACAATTATCTATCGATAAATAATAATTCAAATTCGAAATAAATAAATAAATAAATAAAATCAATATAAGACTTAGAAATAAAAATATTACTATATTAAATAGTTTTCAATTATTCATAGTAAGGAGGTTTAATTTTTACCTCAAAATTGTTAAATAACAAAAACACGTTTTTATTCCAACCTAAAACAAAACTACTAATATAAACAGTATAAAATAAGAAAGTGTATTTGATAGGAATGACTACAACCCTTGTGTCAGAGGGGTAGCATGTTTTTATTTTATTTTTTTCTTCTGGTTTATCAAAACTATGGTGGTATATGTTATGTGTGTTTTAGGAATTCATGGAGCCAAGAGAGTAAGGTACCTTGGATTGAACAATCCAATCACCACCTTCTTTTGAAGCAGCAAGTTCAAAGAATTTGCCAGGATAATAATCACTTGCTTTCTTTGCTGTTAGGGTCTTAACGCCAGGCCATTTAACTCTCTTAGATGTGTCAGCATTAGGGCCAGTGTTGTTGAACTCGTAATATATACAAGTGTCCATGAATTCAGTTCCCATCCATGCCATGTACCCTTCTGGCAAGAAGATGTCGTCAATTACAGACTCCATGATGACCACCTTAGAGAATGCCCTCCATGGCCTTCCAAGGTATGCTACCTTTTGATCCAATTTAGACACTTCTGGTTCTCCTGTGAAGTGGCACTTTTGGAACACTAGGGCACTGGGGCTGTCAGCTTTGGTTCTGCCACCAGCTGTTACCATGCACTGTTGGCTGGGTAAGGGTTTTCTCACAACTAGCTTGCAGTTTTGGAACATTGCAATGGCATCTCCAAACACAAAATCAATGGTACCACTGACTGTGCAATCACGGTAGAATTGGCGTTGGGATTGGACATAGAGGGTGTCTTGGTTCCCGACCATGTGGCAATTGAGAAACACAGCTTGGTCTGCTGTTACTCGAAGTGCCACTGCTTGATGTTTCTCAGACCCTGCTGTGTTTTCAAATCGAATGCCCTTGGCCATGAAGTTTGGAGCATTAACCGCTGTCAATTAATGATAATAACAAGTTAGGTAACCAAAAAACCATACCAACAAGACATACTAGAACATGAAAGGTTGTAGAATGGGAGTGCACAATCATAACTTCATGTATATATGTGTAATAAAAGGGGTTTTGAGATACTTACCAAAGGTAGCAGTTTTGTAAGTTTGGACACCATCAACGTAGTTTAAATGGCCACTGAATATAGTCTTATGAGGACCATCTCCAATAACAGTGACATGGGTCATTAAGATGGACATATCCACATATTCCTTGTACACACCAGCTTTGACATGAATGACAAAAGGTTTAGCATTGTTAGGGGGAACGGTCTTAAGAGCATCAGTGAGAGTTCTAAATTGGCCAGATCCATCTTGGGCCACAACTGCATGGGGATGTTCCTTTCCAGCCTCAAGAAGATGTCGTTTCCCCTCACTCACCCACGAAGGATAGCCATCCACAAGGGTTGTGTCCTCAGAGAGAAGTCTCCTATTGCCAAATAGTGAACTGATGTTAAGGTCTTTGAGTACACCAGAGATCACATTGATCATATCCAACGCATTGCTACTAAGCTCCATAGAGGTATTCAAAACCTTTGCCATTTTCGCGCCAGCCTCTGTGGTTGTGTTCTCAAAGCCATCCAAGCACGTTTGTTGATGAGAAAGACTCCCCGCGATCCAAACCTTCATGTCATAAACAAATTCACCCAACTTGCTGTAGTCAAGCCTGTCTAATGTCTCAGCAGATTTATGAATACCAGCAACAGCATACTGAAACACTTCCTTACAAATCTCCAAGGCTTGTCTTGTCATGTTGTCCTTCCCCAAATCACGATAAAGGGACGAGTTCCTTATGTGACTCAAAAGCTCCACCGCTGTGGCATTGATCGCAGCTTTCACCAGAGACTTTGTGTCTGTGGCTCCGTTAGACGCATTTACAAGACTTTTCTTGCAGGTGTCCGTGTATTCTGTTGATCGACAAAGCATGTCTATACTGTTCCTTTCAGTACTAGCGATATGAGGCCCTTCTTCTCCTTTACCTTCACCTCCATCGTTTAAAGAAACAGCCACCGAAGCCATCATCGCCACAAGGAGGATTGAAGATATGCCGAGAATGGCAAACTTTCGTTGGTTACTGGCAAAGTTAGAATCACCCATATCCCTATATACACAAGCAAAATTCTGAACAACTTTCTTCTATATTCCCTTTTCCCTCAACAAGATGAGAAAGGCTAAATTCCTCTTCTCGGTGCTGCTTTTAAACTTGCATATTCTTCTAATTTCCCATTGTTATTTCTTTTATACATGCTCTTAGTTCTCGGCAAATCATTTGTTATATATAAGGTGGGAATTCTTCAGGCTACTTCTAATGTTTCTCCTCTACGTTCAATATTGTCACCTAATCCTGAACTTGATGCACAACATCAGTTCCAATATACTAGTCGTTGTTTATTTTTGGCATGTAAGTTTAGAGGATCTCCTTAAATCAAGAACTTTAGTGCTAATACAAGTTTTTGATGTCTACGGTTGCATGGCCTTTGACTTTTTTTTTTTCTTTTTCAAGTTTTATTAACCTTCAAGTTTTTGTTAAGTTCTAATTTTACATTTGATGTTTATTTTTTTCTCTCTTTCTTTTTCTACCACACTATCTATCATATGTATTAATTTCTCTCCCCAATGAGATTTGGAGAAAACCTTTTTTTATTTATTTTTTATATTAACATTTATCACCAAGAAATGAACTATAAACTTCATTTCCTTTCTTCCTGCACAAAATTAGTTGCACGTCACAAAATGAAAATTTTTAATTACTTTCTAAAGGCCTCTGTTATAGTTCGATGGAACATTTTCACCATTCCTAAATTAATCAATCCATAATAAGATTGTGAGTGAAAGCATGATATCTTTACATACTCGTTAATGACATCATATGTTTGTGGAGGATGTTTGTCGGGGGAACCACCAAGCGTATAAAGTCATCGTTAACTTTAAAGGCAATTTTTTTTTTCATATTTCTCTTCTTTATTTAG
Organism: Sphenostylis stenocarpa; assembly: GCA_963425845.1. Taxonomy (NCBI): domain Eukaryota; kingdom Viridiplantae; phylum Streptophyta; class Magnoliopsida; order Fabales; family Fabaceae; genus Sphenostylis; species Sphenostylis stenocarpa. Next base: position 15,557,347 of record OY731403.1, on the reverse strand, counting down.
TGTTCTTTCTTCATTGTTTACACCAAACATATTTTTGAAAGACACTAAAATATGGTTATAAAAGGGTAAAATAGCGACCTTTCTTTTAATTTTTAAAGGAAATTTGCATGCGAAGAACTTTAACACTTGTTTATTGAATTTAACTATATATAAAATGTTGTAAAGGTATGCATGAATTTGACTTTCGATTTGTTTTTTCAATGGTGTAGCTCTATGAATTGTTACAACGAGGCATATTTTTATTACATAAACCATAGTTTTTAGAATAATATCATTTACCTTTCAAATCCCATTATTTGATAGAGTTTACCAAGCCAATGATTTGTATCATATGATTTTTGAATAAATTACAAATTGATAAACATATCATTTACACTTCATACGGTAAATTGTGAGATCTTTAAGAAATTTTTGAGTTCCTTGGTTGGAAAAAGAAATGATAAATTACTTAATAGAGGAAAGGGGTTATAACATTATGAAGTTATATGAAAAATTACATAAATGCTAGAGTAGAAACTCGTGAATTATTTGAAAATATTCAAAAGACATTTTGTTTCGTAGAGGTAATTTTATTTTAAAAATTATTAAGATGAATAAATTTTTAAAAGAGTACAAATTAAAATAAATCTATATGATTTTATAATTATTTTTTTAAATAGAAGTCGAGAGGATAAATTCTATGTAAATATATAATATGGTTTTTAATTATTATATTAAAATAATTATTGTATTATTATAATTAATAGTAATAATTTTTATATTATTTACAATAAAATAAATAATAATATTACATTTATATTATTAATATTAAAATAATAAAAATATTAATAATAAAATAAAATAATTAATAATATTTTATTATAAATATTACTATTATTATTATTATTTTAGCATTAATAATAATATTAATAAAAATAATATAATAATAATTAATTTTAATAATAATATAAACTTAATTGTTATTTATTTCTTTATTAATAATATTAAATATTATTATTAATTATAATAATAATAATAATTATTATTATTATTATTATTATTATATAAAAACTAGATGCTGTATAAAACTAAAATACAAATTATTTAATATGAATTCTATATATATTTATATAAAAAATATATTTTTTATATTTCTATTTAAAAAAAAAGTTCAATATTGAAATTATATTATGAATCACGATTAGGAATCCCTTAAATCGGTAATTTCTAAAAATTTTACCTATTTTAATAAACTTAAAAAAAACAGTACCATTTTTGTGTAAAACCTAATATGAAGCTATCGGCGTTATTCTTTACAAATTCATAGAAAACTGTTTAGTTGTGTTTATTGATGCAAAAAGCTAAAATAGTTTGCATCAACACAGACGCGGATACAGGGCACAAGAGACATGGTTCCAAAAAGGTTATTAGACTCTATAATTTATACATTTTATCTTAATTATGCATAATAAGTTCTTTATAAATTTATAAATATTTTTCATAACCATTTAGCTTATCCCTTCTGTCTATCTTACTCTTCTCTCATTGACCAATCGAAAAAGTAAAAATTATAAAAAAAATTATTAGCCGCAAATACTTGTTAATATATTTGACTCAAACTTAATAACTGAAGTACATTTATGCATATTCAAGCTTCTTTACTCCCATCATTGGATATCATATGTATATGTTTTACTTGTTTATGTTTGTACAGGAGAATAGACTACCACATGTACTCTATCTACTTTTTATATGCTTATTAAGCTATCCACGGTTTTCCTCTCAACTTAATGCCATACTGCATACCCATTTTTAATTCTTTCAGTAAACCACAAGGTTGTGATATTTGCTTTGATCAAGGAATTTAAAGTAATAGTTTCAAAACCTGGTGGAATACACAATGAGGAAGCTGATTATGAACAACCCTCATATGTTATTACATAATGCTTCCAAAAACATTTTGAAACACGGCTATTATTTGGCCCTGACACGAAAAATCTCGGGTACTCAAAGCTTGGCTTTCAGCAGTTCTAACTTGGCTATGGTCCCCAAGTGAACTTCATCTGGACCATCTGCAATTCTAAGTGTCCTAGAAGCTGCCCAGAGATGAGCCAGGACAGTTTCAGATGAAACACCAGCTGCTCCATGCACTTGCATTGCCATGTCAAGCACCTTCAGTGCCATGTTTGGTGCAGCTACCTGCACTCATGCCAAGCGCAGTGTTAAAAGAAATCAACCTCAAATTGAAGTGATAGGAACCTTAAGAGTAGAATTATGCTGTCGTACAAACAATTACCTTTGCCATTGCTAGTATCCCTCGAGCTTTTTTGTTCCCATGCCTATCAAGTTGGTCTGCGGCTTCCAACACTAACAATCTGGTCCTCTCTAGCTCTATTCGGCACTGAACATCAGAAACTAGGTAAGCAGAAATCCTAATAATGTAAAAACTGAAACATTTATATTCCTGCGACTTCTAGATCAGTTTTTTTTTACCCATTCCTATTAGATTCCTAATACCTTGGCCATATCTGAAAGAAATGAACCATATTGAGCAATGAACTTCCCAAATGTTTTTCTACTGATGGCTCTTTGAACCATCAACTGCATGCCTCGCTCAGCAACACCTATCGACCTCATACAATGGTGCAACCTTCCAGGACCAAGCCTACCCTGCAAGAATGCAAGTTATCAGCATATTGAAAATATAGTATTTAGAACTTAAGCAAACATATCAATAAAGATAGGCAGATGTAGTTTATGCAGTTAGAAAGACCAAATAACTCCCATATAACCCCGTACTTCCTTCTATAGTATAATATATTAAGTGTGTTTGGATAAACTTCTCCACAAACACTTACAGAAGAAAAACACTTAATATATTAAGTGTGTTTGGATAAACACTTATAGTATTTAGAACTTCAAACATATCAAAGAAGATAGGCAGATGTAGTTTATGCAGTTAGAAAGACCAAATAACTCCCATATAACCCCGTATTTCCTTCTATAGTAGAATATATTAGGTGTGTTTGGATAAACTTCTCCACAAACACTTATAGAAGAAAAAAAATAAGAAAAAATAAAATAAAATTCTATATAAACTAAATTTCACCAAAACATGATTTTTAAAATATGCATAAACTAATTTTAACTTAAAGAAAAACATATTTAATTTTTTCTTCTTATTTTCTCCTCTTTAAATGTTTAGAGAAATTTATCCAAAAATATCCTAAAATTATTATTGATGAGTCCACCTTTAAAATGATAATTCATACTAATGAAAAGTCTCGTACCCAAGTTCCACAAGGCATAGTATGGGATGCTTGGTAGAGTAGTGCTTGGTTCCTTCCCCCCCCCCCCCTTAATTGTCAGCGTTTGAGGTGGGTTCACCGCTGAACCAATAGGGAGTTGAGTGAAGTGTCACCAAGTGGAGTATTCAAGTGTTGGTTCTCCTTCCTTAATAGGTAACTTTTGAGAGTAGCTTCCCCAAGAACTTGGATACTTGTGAGCTATCTAGATGTTGGGCAAGATGTTGTTCATTTATAGTTATGAGTTCACAAAAGTAATAGTCCTCTACAGACTCTTGGAATGAGCCTCATGGTTTTTCCCCAAGAACTTGGATACTTGTGAGCTATCTAGATGTTGGGCAAGATGTTGTTCATTTATAGTTATGGGTTCACAAAAGTAATAGTCCTCTACAGACTCTTGGAATGAGCCTCATGGTTTTTCCCTTAAAAGGGTGTCTCATGTGGCAAAACAGGACATCTTTCAAGCCTTAATGCTATCTCAATTTACTCATGGAACTGTTGAGTTCTTGGTTAGTTATGGTGTCAACAATATTAGCTGCCAAAAAAAAAAAAATTAGTATCATTGATACTTTAAGCCATGGGTTGGGAAGCATTCAAACGTGAAAGTTGAAGCACTGCCAGCTTTCAAGCAGAACTGATATAATTGTACAAATGACGCTTAACTAGGTGAATTTTAAAAAATGGACTAATGTCTAACTCAATCCTAAAAAACCAACTTGTAGTAAGAAGATTACTCCACCTATACATTATATTTTGACACTTCTAGTTGATGTGTGACTTGTGTTTTTTCCAATAGTTAAAGTTCAAACCAACATCAGATCCCAATATCCAACCTAAGAAATATTTTTCAACTTACTTGAGCAATCTCGAATCCACGTCCTTCACCCAGTATGATGTTTTTTGCTGGCACACAAACATTTTCAAATGTTATTTCTGCATGCCCATGAGGAGCATCATCAAAGCCAAACACCGTCAATGGTCTCTTTATGTGAACACCAGGGGTCTGGACATCCACTAAGATCATAGATTGCTGTTTATGCCTCGCTGCATTGAAGTCAGTTTTCCCCTGTCCATATGTTTTGATCACTCTCTTGATTATTGACATGAATGCACATGGACTGTTAATGCAATAACTTTCAATAAAAAACTCACCATGACTATAAGAATTCTACATCTTGGATCCATAGCACCACTTGTCCACCATTTTGTCCCATTGATAATATATGAATCTCCTTGCCTATTAATGAAGAGAAATTAAGAAAATAACCATATAAGTAGTCCATACTCTCATACATGTTTAATTATCTTCTACCAAGAAACTTGATTCAAATCTATGCTTAAGTAATTTGCTGACGCATTTACATTGGCTAAATGAAAAGACTGAACTCTTGAATAACTTAAGATGATTGATAATTGATAATCCTACCTTGTCATAGAACATTCAATATTAGTTGCATCGGAAGATGCAACTTGTGGTTCTGTCATAGCAAATCCAGACCTAATCGTCCCCTCAAGCAAAGGAACTAGCCATTCTTGTAGTTGCTCTTTATTTCCATAACGCAGTAATACCTAATATGCAAAGTAATGTTACCAAATTAGACAAAAATGTAACATAGATAGTGTACTAAATATGATCAACCCCGGAGAGAACCCAATTAATGTTAGTCAATTAATGATCAACCAAGCAAATCTATAAGTTCCATCTTACCTCCATATTACCTGTGTCAGGTGCACCACAATTAAATATTTGTGGAGCCCAAATAGAACGACCCATGATCTCACAAAGGTATCCATATTCGAGATTTGTGAGGCCAGCTCCCAATAACAAGTCATTTGCATCAGAAGAGAGATGATTATTTCTCCCATCAAAGATAAGGTTTCTTGCTCTCACGGCACTATCAAGCTGCATACAAACAGATGCATTCAGAGAACTTCTTTTTCAGGAAAAAAATAGTAACAGTGAAAGATAATAAAGGAATTTAAGAAATAACTCAAACGTTTAATAATTCCATATTCCATCTAGCTCTTCAGGCTGAATATTTTCTTAGCTGTCCACTTGAGTTATAGAAATGCTCATCCCTCCAGCATCTACAAGTTCATTTCCATCTATGATTCATTGAACCTTTCTTTATATTTTTGTTATTTTATTTTTAAAGTATCTTTGTTTAACAAGCTTAGAGTTTAGCAATTTTTATTTTGACAGGGTAGGGGAAACAGGGTAGAATATCTACTAAATAACTTAATATTTATGTTGTCTCTTAAAATGTAAGTTTGAACCTAACTTGACTCCAACAAATTGATTTATGAGGTGAGGAGTCTCCAACAACATCTCCAAAAATTTGTCAATGCACATAAATCCTAAGAAGCTGTAATATATGAAACCTGATGGATGGATAAGAAAAGCTTCTAAAATCACAAAATACAGAAAAAAAAAGTACAAGAGAAAATGATGCATACAGGAATCCATAAGTTCCACAAGCCTTCTCTCTTTGCTATCTCCTTTAACTTTTCCTCTGCTGGGTGAACAGTCCAACGTGATTTGGATTGGGCAAGTTCATAAAATTCATTTTCCATGGGGTAAATGTGTTCCTCCATAAACTTAATTAATTTGTTCCTCAGTGCCAAAACCTTTTGACTAGGAACAAACTTCCCCTGATTTGGTAGACCCTGTACATGATTCCCATTCATGAACTCTTTCGAATAGTCTCGTGCATTTGAATCTGATTATCAGGTGTAAAAGGCCTCAGCTGGTAGTTTAATACTAATAATCTAGTAATAATTTTAGCTTCTAGTAGAGTAACAAATTATACTTTAGATACACTACATGAGAGCCCATAATGTTTCCATGTTATAGCTACCTGAGGGAGGATGCTGAGGAAGCACAGATTTTTGTTCAATAAATTCCCAAGCAGCATCTATAAGGCCATTAGCAAGTACTCCTGTGTGTCGTGCCCGCTCACCTCCTGATGCATTACCCTATTGCACACAAAGAAGCCACAGAATATTAGATCTTAAAACTCTAACAGCAGCAGCATCTTTAACAAATTTAGATACCTTAACCCATCTATTATAAACTCCTGCAAAAATTGAAGCCCCACGGAACAAAGAAAAGGCAATATAGAACTTCCATTCAGCAACAGGCCATTTTCTCTCCTGGAATCCAAAGATCCTTTGTTAGATCTTCAAGAATAGGAAAAGATATGATACAAAACATGCCAAAAGCATCCCTAGCTAAATACCTAATGTTAATGACAACCATCAAGTACAAAAGTTATTAAAAATCTCAAACAAAACAATCAAAATCGCAAGATATGAGATTAACTAGTTATTATTGAACGTGCTGTTAGATATTTTAATCCTTGGTAGAATACACTATCCACATATTCCTATAACTTAATAGTTGAGTGTCAAATATATTGGTATAATCCAGTTGTAAATTGTAATTACATTTGCTTTTGGGATGCTATAAGAACTTACACCCATGTGGATTATGTTGGGTTTTGTGAGCCTTGTGATAGGTTTTCCATGAACAGGTTGCTAGGATGGTTTGTCAAAAGGAGAAGCCCTTATCCTTATCCTACGCGTACCAAAGTTTCCCAATGTTTCGTGATCTCCCTCATTAATAGAAAATAAAGATATTTTTCTCCTTCACATACACGAATCCTTCTTTGTGGCTTCTTTAAGGAACAATTATGGCTTTTACGTCAACTTTCTAGGCAATCCCATATCCTAATATCTAGATAGATATTATTGTGCATGCTGTCATATCTATCCTAACTGTTGATTTGAATCTAAATTTCACACATACTAAATAGTAGAATTTCCACTTCCCAAGAAATCTCAAGGAAAAGTTAGTATATAAATTTGTTTGATGTATATCATCATATCAGCATATATACTTAATGATACCAAAATCCATTGAGGCATATATATTTACAACACTTACTGCTTGAGAACAGTAATCAGCCAAATATTCTGGTAGTGAAGGAATTCCCTCAGGTAGTCCAGAACGTTCCATACCTTCACGCACTTTCTCAGGCCCAATATCTGCAATATAAGTCTTCAGGAGAACAAAAACAAATATGAATTTAACAGGTACAATTAATCAATCGCTTAGGTAATCTAAAACAATGATTATATTATCATCACTTAACAAACAAACAGACTAAATGAAGATACTAACCATCAAGATTATATAAACAAAATGCATATTCGAAACAATGATTCTGGTAACGTAATAAAACACATCTTTACGTTACAAAATCTCAATTCAGAAAAGTGACTATAGGTACATACCATACAGCTATATGCAACATCACACATTTGGTTACCAAGGGTAGACAGTTCCCAGTCAAGTATTCCAATTACTCGATCCTGCAGTAGAAGAAAACTAGTAAGACATAAGAAGTGGTTCTAAGCTGCCAATGAGTTTATCAGTCCTATATACTAATATTGAGTCATGACACCGTCCAAACTCCAGAGTAAACAATACATGTCATTAAGAACATAAATTTTGTTTCTTTTAGCACAACAATTATGATACTCTAATTTTGAGTATGACCATAGAAAAAATCTATACATTAAGAATAAAGATAAGTACTTTTCTCCACTGAAACTTCAAGAAAGTGCGTAATCTTACTATATGAATCTTACCTCTGTGGGGTGGAACACAAGATTGTCAATTCGAAAATCTCCATGAACCAGACCTCCTGTTGCTCCTGAAGAATCTTCAGGAGGGATTTGATGCCGTAGCCAATCAATCAAGGCAAACATTTTTGGATTACTTGCAGGTTTACCCTCACTGCTTGAGGCAATATATTGCTTAGCCCACCTCTCAATCTAAAATAATATAAATAATTCTATATATTAGCACAATTTTGATTTCATAAAAAAAAAAAAAAAAAAAAACTATTTTGATCCTAACCCTTCTTTTGTGTCCTGGTACAATAGCAGGGGTGATGATAGAAGATCGAGTGGAACCCAAAAACAAATGGGCATGGGGAAAGAAATGCATAAGTGAATACTCAAACTTTTCAAAGAACCAATGGAGTGCTCAATCTTTCAAAGGTATCATCAGCATTCACTTTCATGAAATTTACTGTGCAATAGTAACTGTTTAACATCTATGTTCAGCTTTGTATCTCAATGCATATATCTCCATGAAAAAAATTCAAGACAAGACATCAACAACAACAACAAAAACAACAAAGCCTTATTTCACCAGGTGAGGTGGCTATATGGATCATACAACTTCATAGCACAATTAAAAACTAAGGTTCGGGAAATTCAAAGCATAACATTAACCATAAATAATCATATATAGATAATTTACCTGTCTTTTGCAATAATCATTGCGTCGACCATATTTTCCCAGACCAATGGACTCCACATTAGCAGAATGTATGGAAGCTAAGGCTTTAGCAGTTGCCCTGTAAATTTCCCTCCTCCTCTGAGGTGCCACACCCTGATTATTTACACCACACATGTCACCAATCAAACCAATGACAATTTAGCAACCGCCAATTGCATTTAAGTATGCCAAAGCTAACTAGAAAACAAATCATACCGGTAACTTGGAGTCAATGAATATGCGCCCTTCCAAAAATTCCATGATATAAAATGCGGTTCCGATAACATTTGGATCATTGCACAAACAGAAAACCTTAGGAACCGGAACTTCGGTATGAGCACCCAATGCCTGGAGAACCTGTGAATTATACGGACACAAAATCAATTTTTCTTTTCTCACTAGTATGTTGATTCACTGCCAAAACTTCATACAGTTAAGTATGAGTTTGGATGAACTTTTGCAACATTGATTTTGAATAATAATTAATTTTGAAGTAAGGTGATCAATATTTGGATGCTGTTATTCTAAAAACTAAATAGTAGTAAAATTAAGCGTAGAATTTCTTATTCATAACAAAAGTAATCTAAAGTTGTTCCAGTTCAATCATTTATTTTATTAAAATCAATTTCTCATATATGAAATCAAACATTTAAGTTTTTGCCCAACATCATCTTGGCTAGTATTTGGACATGATTCTATAAGATCTATGTGAACCCAGAGACGATACAATTTTTTTTTTTTTTTTTTCAAATTCAAAATAACTCAGCATTCAATTTTCATCAACAAAACACAAACCTGAAATTCTCTCTCAACGGCATGAGCTGAAGCGAGCAATTTCCCGGGAGGTTTCTTCCTGAGAACATAGCGCTTAACGACGGAGTCATGAGAACCCACTTCCAACAAGTACGTGGGGTTGGATTGTCCATGCCCAAACTAGGAAACCATTTCACCACAGAATCACACACAGCAAAATTAAAAAAAAAAAAAAAATCTTGATGAAAACCCATGCGACCCGAAACACTAGAGAAGACAAAAACCTGGGAAACGGTGAAACGAGTGGGGGGTTGAGGGAAGCCGGAAACGTTGGAAGTACAGTAGCGTACGAGAGAATCGTAAGGAAAGTCATGAGCCACGTTGAGTTGCGTCACTAGGTCTGCTGTGTTCCTCTCCATATCCGAATTCGATCTGCGAAAGATGAAAAGGTGTCGGTCGATTGACTTGGTTTTGATGAGCCTTTGACATGCAGGCAAGTGTAACGTCACAACACACACACACTCCTATGTGGGACCCTTCTCCACGGAGATAACTACGTTGGGTTGAATTGAAGAAGTAGCTTGCAGTATGCAAAAATTAGTCCCAACCCAATGATGCAAGAAGATAGAATATTCTAAAATAAAATAAAATTATACTTATTTTAAATAAACTACTGAATTACAATCAGGAATCAAAATTAAAGAAACGTAGTGTTAGAGGAATTTAAAGTAACTGGTTGCAGATAACTTCTTTGGCTTGTTCTGTTTGACTTTTATTCCATCATGTTTTCCAAGTTTTGTTGTTGTTGTGATTGATGATTTGATTTGACACTAATTTCCAATTTCAATTCATTTTATCATTTTTTAACTCATTTTATCCCATCTCTTTCAATAGTGTACCGTATAGAATGGTGGTTATCCTCCTCAACGTGTTGTTTTTTAGTCACCTTAAAATGGATTAGGTGATGGTAGTTTTAATTCTTCAATTTATTTTAACTTGTCTTATTTATTTCGTTAATATCACTAAACAAGGATTAGATGAAAAAAAAGTCACTTATTGAATTATTTTAAAAAATTATTTATATAATAAAATTAAAATAAAAAAGATTATAATTAAAAAGATTATATTTTTTATTATTTTATTAAAATATATAAATATATTATAATTTTAATTATAAATATTAATTAATTAAATTTAAATTATTAATTATAATTAGTTATTCTAATATATAAATATAATAATTTTTTTCAATTTATTTAATAAAAATATTAATTAATAAATAAAAACTTAAAAAATATTTATATAATTAAAGATATATTTTTAAAGTAATACATATTAAAAATTTTATATAAATAAATATTGACATATTTATCCATTAGTTAATAACGTGTAAACGAGATGAAATGTATAATTCGTTTTGATTAAGAAAAATTACGAGATAATAATTAATAAAATACCAACAATTAATACAAAAGAATAGTTGTATATAAAAACTCCTTATATTTTCCATTATAATTAAATTAAAAAAAAAAAAAAAAAAAAGCATTGTCATTTGTTCTACAATTGAAATCATGAGTTGAGCACCAAGCAAAAAAAACTCCAACTAAGTCTACAGATGCTAATCGACTGCCAGTGGAATGGATTGTGCCTGAAAAAAAAAAACACAAGGTATCATCAACATTATTCGATTCATTTTAGATGAAATTTCAAGAATTTATAGTAGTTATTTATGAAAACAAAGAAGCACAAGGCACACTAACATGTGCATTGCAGAGAGTAAATACAACTATCTACTCTGCTGATGTAGAACATTTGTATAAGGGGAACAGAGCATACCAAATCCCGGAACTTGAGGATGTAAAACATCTCCAAGTATCGCCTAGTTTCTCTCCTCTCAAGCTTAGAGACATGCTTCCAGAAGCCATAGACACCAGCTAAAGTGAGAAGCCTCGCAGAGTATATCTTCCATGTATACCTTCAAAGTTTAAACAAAATAGAAATTCAGTTTCTAAGTAGAGGAAGATTCATCTCTTGTAATGTTTACCAAGCCAGACCTCTCATGAATGCGCCTTAGTCCTGCATCAGAAATCTGGTTCCAGTAGCCAGGATCATGCTGGCATTGCTCAAAAAAGTTTATTAAAATTGCAGCAACTTGATCCTGATGATATGGCTCAATATGGAATCCAGAAACGCCATGCTCAATTATCTCAGCAGGGCCACCATGACAAGTGGCAAATGTAGGAAGACCACAAGTCATTGCTTCCACAACTGTTAGGCCAAACCCTTCATAAAAAGCAGGCTGCAACACGTATAACAAGACAACAACATGGTTCAATATGAATGAAAAGTCATCACTAAATGAATACTTATCTTTCTCCTACCTGCACGAAAGCACCTTTCACATCAGCAATACAACGGTAGAGCTCTCCATTACGAGCACGGTTCGCTTGGGCCTTTATCCAACGAAATTGGCCGTGTAAGTTGTATTTTTCTATAAGGCTATGCACTTTCTCTATCTCCCCCATTTCTTCTGTGTCCCTGGACTTTTGTACATCAATGTTGCCACCAACTACCACAAGATTCACAAGCTCTCTCAACTCTGAGCTTTTACCAAAGCATTCAACAAGCCCTGTCATATTTTTCACCTGATCAAGTTTTGCCATAGAGAAGATAATTGGCTTTGATCTATCCCTTAACAAGCCACTGCGTCAGACAAAAAGAGATATTAAACAAGATTCTAATCTCCCATTGTTGTTACAAGAGGAATAATAGAGGAACTGCAAGAGATGTTTTGACTTAATTCATAAGAAAATACATTTCAGATAAAACTTGCTTCACTCAGCCAGTGTTATTTTAACCAAGTCAGGTTTAAAACCATATATTCCAAATTTGAAATTAGAGACCATAAAATTTCTTATTAACTATTACATGATTTATGTATAGACCGTCATATTATGAGGGTAAAACAGCTCTAATCAAAAGCTTCATGATAATAAAACAAATTTTGGTTTAGGTTACTGTAGAGTATATGCTACATTGAACATTACGTTTAAGTGTATTTTTTCTTATCAACTTAGCAATGCCAGGTTCTTATAATCCAGAAAAAGTCTTTGATCTTTAAATATCGAAGCTAGGTGTATGTCTAGCTATGGCAGTGCAGAAAAGTCAACTAAGAAACAAAAGGAAGAGAACAAGATGTGTTTTTGTTTTTACATGCAAACATTTGTCCTATTGAAAAATACTCACACATGTTCTTCATTCTGCTCATCACCATATATAAGTTTTTGAATCGAGCCATGGAGAGAAGTTAGCCTCTTTTCTCTGTCTGAAAATGGAAAATATATGCGCATGTCTGCACCTGGAGACACGATATTAAACTTGGGATCAAAAACATCAATGCCATGAACAACACGATAAAGTCCTGGAAGAGTGAAGGCAGTGTGGCTCTCATATTGTCCAACGTTATTCTTGCTGAGGAAAAGTAACAATCAATGTTAGGGAATAATGTGATATGAAAACCAAACAATATCTTTACAAAATCACACATAGCCAACTGAAGAAAAAAGTGCGAAATGCTAGTTCATCAAATACCAGCTTAAATACTTACGGATACCATTCAATTACCCTTCGATGAAATCTTATCGACTTCAAGTTAGATTACAAATCCTCATGGTATACACCATCACCAAGATTTATGTAGAATGGAAAACAGATATTCGTAGATATTTCTTAAAGCTGATATTTCTTTATAGTTTTAAGAAGTTGGTGGAAACTCAACATGCATGGTCAAGAATCATGAATGCTTATATTGCTATGTATGTTTTCGGAGAAGGGAAAATATGACAAGGGAAACCAAATTATCAAGATAGTAAGAGACAGAGAAATTGTTAGATTTTTGCAGGAGAATCCAGATTAGAGTACCATACAAAAAACACTTGATTATATACAGTCTAATGTGACAATTGTCTTACACTGAAATGAAGCTTTCAAGTATAATATTTCTACAACATAACTTACCTTCCTGCTATTTCTTGGTATGTACTAGTGATTATAAAATCCGCGTTGTTCATTGCAATAATGTCAGCTGTGAATTGACAAGAAAAATGGTACTTGTCTTCATATTTTTTCCAATATATATCAGAACCAGGATGCTTAGTCTTGTCTAATGAATGAGCTATGTTGCACTACAAGGAAAGTTCAGTAAAACAAAATTAGTAAAAGATCAAACAGTCTTGGCATCCTTCCAGGGCCAAAGAGTAGGGGTAATTATGCATTTATAAGTAGGTTGGCCTATTCATATGATAATAAGATAATATTGAATTGTTATAGCACCTGTGTGACTCCTAGCTTATAAGATAACAAGGTTGCAACAAGATTTCCATGACTGTAGTTTCCAATTATCAGATCTGGAATTCCTTGTAACTCAGCAGCAATTTCGTTTGATGCATCCTTTGTAAAAAGTAAGCGACAGTCATATTCCACTAATGAAATTCTTCAACTTAGACTACTTACCTTAGTAGAATATATTAACTTTGGCACTACTGCATGGAGAAAGGGACATGAAAAGAACAAAATTTAGGCATCAGATGATACTTACCTCTGCAAATGTCTCCAGATAAGGCCACATGTCAAACCTTGAAATCCATTTTCTCAAAATTCCATTTTTAGTTCTAAAAGGTACTCTCAGTATATATGTATGCTCAGTTCCACTAACTCTTTCCAGTCTCTGATTGCATGTTGTCCCTTTGGCCTCTGGTATCAATCTAGTAACCTGGAAGTACAACAAGGTTTTCAACAAAATATTAACGAATATTTCATTTGTCATACGTAGAAGTGGGAGGACTTTTGGAATCACATACGATCAGAATTTTTGGAGACACATCAAGTCCTTGTTTTTGAATTCTGACCAGCATCTCCTTCTCTAAAGCACGCACTTGATCAAGTATATAAACAATCTGCTCATTATTAGGAAGCTAATAGCATTAGCACAATTTTTCAATTTTACCTGTAACCATTGGATCTGATAATTTCAATTCACCGGGGTAGCTAAATTCAATTCAGGGGACTGGGAGGAACCCAATTTCAATTCAAGTTCATGTGATGAGATGTCAATTCACAATTCAAATTCAGGGGAGGGGGGGTGGAAGAATTACTAACTTCTGGTTCAATTCCTATATGTTTCTTTTTTCTTTGACTCTTCCCAGAATTACTAAATCTTTCTTTCTTACAAGAATTCGTGTATCTATTTTACTTTCATATGAGAATTCTTATATTTTCATTTTCTTTCTTTCTTACAGGAATTCTTATATTATTCTTTAATTTTTTTTAAGAGAATTCCTACATGTTTCTTTCTTAGAAAATAATTCCTATTTATCTCCTTGTTCATAGAGTAATACTTATTTCTTTTTTTCTTTCACTGTGGTTTTAAGAAAGTTTGTTTATCTTTCTATCTTAAGGTAGTTGTATCTTTCTTTCCTTGTTATTTTTCTTTCTGATAAGAATTCTTATACTTTTCTTTTACTCGTCAATTTTTTCTAGAATTTTTATATCTTTCGTACTTTCTTTCTTCCATTCTTACAAAAGTTCTTTTAAATAATGATTATATCTATCTCTTTCTTTAATTCTTTCTTTAATACTTTATTTCTTCAAAAAAAATTCTTTATTATTTCTTTCTTTCCATTCTAAGAAAAATTCATATATATATATATATATATATATATATATATATATATATTATGCATATTTTAAACTTTTACAAAGTAATTATAATTAATTCTATTGTGGAAAAAAATATATAATAATCTTTATAAATTAATTATGATTAATTTTAATTATTTGAGATTTCTTATAAATAGATGTTATAATAAAAAGGATTTGTAAGAGATTTGAAATTCTAGTTTAATAATAATATAATATTATGTATATTTAAGACATTTAGTGGACAAGAAACAATATAATAAATTTTTTTCTTAAAATCATTATGAAAAATTTCTTTCGAAATGAATAGGTATAATGAAAAATCTCATGATAATATTATAATATATATATATATATATATATATATAATTTTCACATTATTGAATTTTATTTTACCATTTCTAATATCGTATTAGAGCTAATTTTACGATATTAGGACATAGAAAAATTTCTCTCAAAGTTAGGAGGTATGATAAAATTTCACATTGACTAATATAATCCTCATCTTACCAAACTGATTTTTTAAGATTTAGTTAGATATATCACCATTTTAAATATATTCTTATACATCTTTTGTAATTTTTTTCAAGAATTTCTATATCTTTAATTTAATTTTTAAATAATTTCTTATAAGAATTCCTATATATTTCATTCTTTCTTTCATTTCAACTAGTATGGCAAGAATAATAATTCCTCATCTTTTTTTTCTTCATATATATATATATATATATATATATATATATATATATATATATATATATATATATATCTTTCTTCCTTCCATTCATCCAAGAATTCCTGTACCTTGTAAAAAAATGTCCTCTCGAATACTTTTTTTTCCTTTTCAATCTCATCATCATACAATATACAACTATGAATGTATAGACCAAAATATGATATTTGAGTTCTAAGCCTTAGATTCTTTTAATGATGTACAATCAGAACATAAGCATAATTATTGACTATTGAACTTTCACCTTAACAAAAAAAATCGGTAACTAAAACTAACATTTAAGTTTATTTAACAAAATTATCTTGTAAACTTGAATGTTTTATTGTTATTCTGGTCAACTCCTTACAATTATCGAAAAGTATCCTCGATAATGACTTTATGAATATATATATATATATATATATATATATATATATATATGTAATTTAATCTCGACTTGTCACTTATACTAACTCGCGCAATGTCTCTCTTCACATTTTATCCATGAAATAAAAGAGAACATTAATGTGTTTGCTTCTTTCATGATTAACCTAATTTTTCGCCAATTCAATTACTGATTTGTTGTCAACTCGTATCACAATCATATCGAGTTGTTGTTACTTCAATTTGCTCTACAGACTCTGAGTCATATTACATGACATACACACTAAGATGCTATCACATATTCAACATCACATATTAAAAGTGTTACAATTGGTTGTTTCTTTCAAAGTCAAGTAAAAGTCATGTTACGCATAAAAAGACACATATCTCGATGTATTATTTTATCATCTAAGTCTCTACACCAGATCCTATTCAAGAACTCAACCAACATGTAATCTTCTGACCTTGTATAGAATAGGCCGAGTGACACCATTCCTTAGACATACCTTATTATTCGCTTCAATGTTTTCCAATGTGTATAGCCTGACACTTTTATGAACCGACTTACAATGCCAACACTTAACAAAATATTCGATCTTGTGTATGTGAGATAGGAAAGAATTCTCATGATATTTGTTAGCATTAACTTGGTCTTTTTTATTAAATTTTGAAACTTTTGTACTTGATTCCATTGGTGTTGAAATCGAGATTGCAACTTATAACATCTTGTATTTCTTCAAAATCTCTTTTGTATAGGTCTCTTGAGAAAAAAAAAATGGTCGTCTCATCTTGTCTAACTTTCAAACTAAGAAAAAAATTTCATTAAACCCAAATTTTTTGTCATCTCAACATTGTTTCCCATAAAATAAAACCATCCCCATAAAGAGCAACAAATAACATATTATTTCCACTTTTCTTTACGTAAAGAGCATTTTCATGGGAACACTATTCAAACTTATTCTCCTTGAAGTATGTACAAATGTTCCATGTCAGGTGCTTGCTTCAACCCATAAAGGGCCTTCTTTAAGCACATCATTAAAAAAAGTTTACTTGACATCCATTTGAAAAATCGACCATTTGAATTGAGCTTCTTGTGAAATGAGCAACCAAATAGTCTCCTTTCTCATAACTGGAGCAAACATCTCTTCATAATCAATTATCTTCTTTTGCTTATATCCCTTTGAAACAAGTTATGCCTTATATTGTTCTATCTCCCCTTTATCATTTATTTTTTCTTGAACACCCACTTCACACCAATGAGTCGATTATCACTCGACAATTTCGTCAACTTCCATGTGTTGTTACATTCAATTTCTCTAATCTTGTTGTCCATGATAGTTTGCCACTTCTCGTCTTATATTGTCTTTTCAAAACTTATATTTTCAGAATCCACGCCAGAAGGAATATGTGTACCTCAGTTATTAAGTCTTGCAAGTTTCACATTCTAGGATGTTATGGCTCATCTTCATCATTAGTGATTTCAAAATTTGATGTGATTGTTAGTATAATAATTGATGATACTCTACTTCCAATGATATCCTCCAATGAATCCAATTCCATTCACTTGCTTCATTAACTCGGACATCACGACTCACAACAAATTTCTTGGTTATTAGGTCTAGTAGTTTATAACTTTTAGTCTTCTCATCATATACGCAATAAAAATATACTTCTTACTTGTCTTTGAGCTTTGCTCTTTGCTAATATGGTACTTGTGCATATGTTATACTACCAAACACTTTGAGATAAGTCATGGATGGTCATTCAAGTTTGCATGTGGATACCGATTTTGTATATAGATAATGCATTGTATAACTTTTGTCTAGAACTCCTTTGATATATTCTTACTCTTAAGCATTAACAGAACCATATCAAGAGCAATCCATTTTTTCCTCTTGGCCACACCATTTTTGTTGGGATGAGTATGATACTATTAGAAATCATCCTATTTCTTTCCTCACAATACTTCATGAGACTCATTGATGTATACTTATCAAATCATATTGATTTGATGTGTCTATCAGTTGTATTTTTCACCATCACTTTGAATATTTTAAATACCTCAAGCATCTTGGATTTCTCTTTTAAAAAATAAACTCAAGTTTCATGTGAGAAATCATAAAGCGAAAGAAATGTAGTACCTTTTACCACTAAAGGATTCAAGGGTAATATGTTCACATATGTCAGTATGAATCAATTCAAGATGTTTCTTTGCACGATAGTTAATCTTCTTTTGAAACGAGGCTCTTGCATGCTTGTCGAACACACATTCTTCATAGAATTTTCCCTTGTAATCCATGTTCGATAGCCTGTGCACCATGTTCTTCTTCGCCAACTCGTTTAGATCACCATAATTTATATGATCAAATCGAATATGTCACATCATCATCCTATCTTCTATGTTGAGTTTCAAACAATTTTTTTAACACCTTTCAAATTCAACTTATACATATGATTTCTCCCCATTTCAACTCGAGCAAATGTATGTGCTTATCCTTCAAATGTAGTACTTAGTCTTTCATAAGTACTGAATATTTTTTTTTTCTATAAGTTATTTCATACTCAAAATATTACTCCTAAGATCTAGCATGTAATATACATCTTGGATTGATCCAATTAGGTCATCCTTTTGTAAATAACAAATTGTATCTCATTCTTTGACTTTAAGCTTTGAAACATATCCAAATGATACATCTGATTTCAACCTTTTTTAATTATTCAAATAGATGCTCATCTCTACACATATAATTGTTTCCCGTGTCAAGATACAACACTGTATTGTGATCGACACCCGTGTTTCCTTATGAGTTATTTATCATCACCAATAAAACTTCTTTAGCTTTCATCACATCTTTTGTAAATAAATTGGTCGTCTCTTTCACCTTTTTTTTTTGCTTGAAGTTCTTTAACAATATGTCCTACCTTATCATAATGGTAACACTTGTTAGAGTTACAATTCTTTCCATAGTAACTATATTTATCACACTTGTAACACTTGACGATCGACCTCAACTCCAATGACTGTGTCTTCTTTCACATAACAATTTTGTTGGCTTGATTGTTCTTTCTCCTCATAATATCATTTCTGACCACAACCTCTATCACCACAACCATTTTCTCGACCTTCACGACCTTGTTCTTTGTCATAAGTGTTTTGAGAGTAAGCTGTCTTTTTGTCTTTAATTGATACTTGATTTGGAGTGCTTGATCAAGTGTTTCCTTTTTTTTTTTTCTTCTTTTGTTGCTCATGTACCTCAAGAGAAATGACTAGCTTGTCTATCATAAATGTTGCAAGGTCCTTGGACTATTTTATCACACATATGACATTCTTGAAGTTATCGATTAACAATCTCAAAATTTTCTTGGCAACTTGGGCATTAAATAATGTTTTTCCATTTCAGTTGAGTTGATAAACTCGTTCCCACTCTTCTATCTTCATACTTTTCAACTTGTTGGGAAGTGTTTGAAGATAAACTTGTTTAACTTGACTAGCTCCTTTGTATACTTTTACCAAAATATCCCACATGTTGAAGTGTTTGTTATCTTCTCAAAATCAAGTTGATCAACAACTTGATCCAACATGTATAAACTCATCTCACCATTTTGTCTCTTTCAATACCTTGTTTTGGACAGTGAGTATGTGGTGTTGGTTTTCAATTCTTTGAAACTGTTTTAAATCACCTCCCAATTATCTTGGGACAAAAATAAACTTTGGTCTAAATGCTCCAATTATCATAATCCACCGCACATTAAATTCCTTTTGAATATTTTTTTTTATTTCTTTCCTTTCACGTTATCAAATAATTCAACTATAAATTTATTGACTGATATTTGAACTTTTAATTCTCAACCTTCAATTTTATCAATGATACACTATCAAAACATAGACACAATTTCTCTCTCATGACCTTTCACGTTAAAGAAAATAAAATAAAATTCTACTAAATTACATCTAAGTTTATTCAATGTACCTATCTTTCTTTCTTCAAAATTTATTTATATTTCTTTCTTTCTTAGAAGAAGTCCCATCTTTCTTTCTTTAAAATTTATGAATTAGATTAAAACTGTAACAACAAAATAATACCTGTCCACCAGTATCGGGCAAACCCAGGACATTTACTTGACCAAAGTAACCGGGTGGTGATACAATTACAACATTGAACACCATAGGAATTCTTCCCAGAAAAGACTCTAAGGTATTTGGATCAGGAGCTTGAAGGACGTCAAGTAGAAGATGCATCATTTCTAACACCCTCTCTGCTGTATCACCCCAACCTCTCTCAAATCCCAATCCTTGTAATCTTTCACCAAAATAATGAAGAAAAGAAAAAAATTCTTATCAAGGGTATTCAGTAGACGATTAGTAATTTCTACATTCAAAACTTACGAAAATTTAGAATCATATCAGTTTTAAGATATTCTTGCTTACTCATATTCAAAGTCAGAATATGGTGTATTCGGTTGGATCTTAGAAAGTATTCCTTCTGCCCTTGCCAAGGAAGACTGGAGCTCGGATATGTGATGAATCCGGTCATTTATCATCATTGCCTACATAATATATTTGTCATAAAAATATTTGTAAATTTACAGCCATTAATAAGTTACCTAATCCACCCAGTTGAAGAGACTATAATAAAGGAGAACTTCAAATAATAATGACACTATAATTTGATGTTCACACTAAAAGAACAAATCTTCAACACCAAAAGCATTTATTTATATATGGGTAAGTTTAAGATTTCTATACATCATTCACAATTGCTGCAAATAAATATGCGGCTTTCTAATGTGCTCATCAATATAGTAGACAAACTTACTTGGCCATCATATTTGTGTGTGCGTAGAAATGCAAGGAGAGGATCCAAACTTTCTTTGTTACGAAACATGAATGATGACAGATGACGGTTGAGAAACTGAACACCATTACCAATAGAGGATGATCGAGTTGGTTTAGGGAATGTTGCATTAAATGGTTCAAGGTCTAGTTCAAGCATATACTTGTCATTGTACCTGAATAAAATTGTCAAAAATTTTCTCCCTGTGAAGACAAACTGAGACTATAATAGAATGACAAGCAATTCATTTTACTATTAACCTTCCCTGTAGTGTGTATATGAATATAAAATTAAAAGTATTTTCAGAATTCGTACATAACAAAGTTAACACTTACTTTCCATCTACAAGTTCTTCTTTGAATTGAAGATATTCTGCAACACTCAGACTATCCACACTGAGTTCAAATGCGTTAACACGAACATACTCCCAAACACCAGGTCTTGGGCGCAAAGCTATAGACACAAAAGGTGGTAGAACAATGGCTTCCTGGGACAACAGAAACAGGAGGTTTGTAAAAGCTGCAAAAACAAGGAAAACTAGAGAAAATAGTAGAAATAATTCCTATCTTTCTTTCAAATATTTGAATATATATATATATGTATATATATATATATATATATATATATATATATATATATCTTTCTTAGTCATTCTTTTTTTCAAGTATTATCTGTCATTTACCGAAGCTATAACTTGAATATATGGAGTATACCTGTGCATATTCTAGCTCTTTAACAAAGGGATCTTCTTTGAGTTTCAGCATCCCTTCATCCTCTTGAAGAATCTTTTCTACATGGTCCAGTAGGTCATGTGGTTGTAGTAATCCTTTGCCCCCAGCAACATACCTTAGCAACAAGAATTGTAAATTAGTATTATCTACTTATCACATACATACTTTGAGTTCAAAATTCATAAGATGAATTCAGGTATACTCAATTGCCAAAATAAAAAAACTTTACCGGGAGAGAAGAGAGATGAACTCGTTCCTGTACCTAGAGAGGGTCTCTCTCACACTGGAAGCTCTGTCCAATTTGGAAGCAGACATTGTTAACTGGAAATGGCAAAATCAGGGTGAATAAATTGAAAGGAAATAACAAAAACAAAACACTAAGTGAAGTGAGTTAAGAGGACATGGGAGAGGAGATTAAGGTGTATTTATAGAGGAAGAAAAAGAGAGTGTAGACAGTGTTGTTTGCACTTGACACTTAGAAGGAATAGGTGGCTAGATGCATGCACAATAAATATTGCGTGTTTCTTTCCCTTGTAATTTAAGTTTCTCAAACTCGGTGGACTTGTTCTTTTGTGTTGTTGATCTTAATAATGGTGGAACGATCAGAGTGTGAATTTGTTCTTTCTGTATGGATTTATTCTTTTGTCTGATTTTTTTTTTCTTCTGAAATGATAACACGTTTGGTATTGAACTTAATACGTGTCATCTTTACGTGAAAATTGTTTGTTGGAATGGTACACTGTTAATGTAGATGTTTTTTAAATTTAGTTTAAAATATTCTTTAGATAAAAAAATAAATCATTATTACTAAATCATAACAAAGTTAGGCATTTTAAGTCAAATTAGATAAAATATCATAACATGTGTTTTCAGAGTTTCAATAGGAACAAATTTAAGACAAGGCTGTTAAATTTTTAAAAATATAAAATATTATTTAAATAAATCATACATGTTGGCTATTTATTGATTTTTTATTTTAAATTTAAATTATCATATAACTTAAATAATATAAGTAATCAATTAAGAGGAATAGGAGTCTTTTGAAAATAAAAGCAGGATACACTTAAAAATGTCAGTAAAGTCTTATAAAAACTGTATTATAACTTAGTCTCACAGTCCTAAAACAGAAAAGAGACTTTAAAAAAAATGTAGAAACAAAAAAACTTTTGCATGAAAAAATATAAAGTGCATTTATGCACATATTATTACATTTATTTATATACAATTAAAAAACCTTGATATTTTTTCTCAAATTTAGTTTTTTCTAACATAAAAAAACACTTAATTTATCTCTTATACAAAATAAATCTAAACCTCTATTTTCATTGATTTATTTAAAACATCTCCTAATTAATCATGATATTACATGTTCAATTTTAATATACTTATTCTTTCTACAAGTTAGAGATTCTTTATTGTTTTCAATAAAAACTTCATTTTTACTTCAGGTTTCTGCTTGAATTCAATCAACCATTTGTCTAACCATGTGACATGATATGTACACATAAAAACAACTGTATACTCCACTTTGTATGTGGGTAACTCAACCACTTCTTAAAGCTCCACGAGATATTTCAATAAAGAACCCAAAACCTACATTACTTTTAATATATATATATATATATATATATATATATATATATATATATATATATATATATATATATATATATATATATATATATATATATAAAGTCCACAATTTTCTTATACTCCATTTCATCAACTTATTCATCACTCCTTTATTTCTAACACTAAATTAATGAGCAAGTGTTCCATTATGCTTCAGTGTGAAGGAGTAATTTGATGTTTAATTCCTTCTCATTCACAAACTTTTGAAATTCTTTGAGCATATATTTACATTCACTATCAGTTTTTAGGACTTTGATCATTTGGCCATTATCTTGTTCTACATGACTTTAAATTTCTGAGATACTTCCTACACTTCAATCTTTCTTTAGATAAATTAAACTCATAATTCTTGAAATTTTTGTCAATTAATGAAACAAAATATCTATTACCTCTTAGAGACTTAGTTGGAATAAGAAAACAAGCATCTCAGTAGACCACTTGTAGCTTCTCTTTCATTTTGATGAAACATGTTGGAAAGAATATTTCTTAACTACTTGGAATTTGTGCATTATCTACATACTTTTTTAGGTGGGAAAAATATGGGGTAAACCTTGCACCATGTTTTTGGTCTTTTAAGTTTTGCAAGATTTTAAAGTTAAGATGTCTAAAATGATAGTTAAAGTCATTTCTCCTTCCTTATTGCAATTACAAAATATTTATGATCTATTATATCACTCTCAACTTTAAGCATTTCTACCAATTTTAAGGATTATCCTCTCTAGAGTAATAAGATTTATTAGATTAATCTTCATCTAAAAAATAAATAACACATCTATAATGGAAACTTGACTGTTATTCTTCATCTTGATCACACTCTTTCTAATGCCTTTTAACATTAAAACATGATTATCAACAAATTTCTTTATTTTTATTGACTCATCAAGCTTTCAAACTAGTCTTTATTTGAATCATAGGTGTTGAGTGTCCTATGTCAAACTACCAATAATTATCTTCAAGTCCTTGGACTTTGATGGTCTTTGTTATTATAGTATTTATTTTAAATCATCATATTGATATCACGGGTAAATATTTTTTTTAAAGAAAAAAAACTTAAATATATATATATATATATATATATTTTAGAAGTAAAATAAATTTTTTAGAAATGTTCATGCCATCAATGTGAACATGGCATCCCCATTTATTATTATATATCTCTTAGTGTTGTTAATTTAATATATACAATATTTATTTATTTTAAAAAGAAGAGTTTTTTTTTATTATCTATTTTTGTTATGAATATTTAATTAATACTATACAATAGGGTGATTAAGAAATTAAGACAGCCAAAATATTTGTAATTAACGCAGTATATATATATATATATATATATATATATATATATATATATATATATATATAATCCAAAGAAAGTGTCAAAGTTCATCTATATAAGAAACGCATCAGTGCTGTTATCCTTGTAGTTTTTGACAACTAATTTGGTTCATTCGTACATCCATCATATAGATTCTGCAAGATATTAGTAAAAGGAGTTACTTTTTCTATGTATATAAGAAGCCATGGGATTGGTTCTGTGGAGCAAGAAAGAACATAACCTCAGAAGTAACTTCATTACAATGTGTCCAAAGGCATCTCCATCAAGCCTTAACAAAATAGGCTCAGAAGGGTTTGCTCTGATAGAGAATGGTCGATGCAGAAGGAACCAAGTTCCCCCAACTGAAGTGCCGATTATAGTGAACAGCAATAACCTACCAGGTGCTCCATTTGGGGGGGCTAATAGTGATAACAATGAAAAGCCAAAGCCACCACGTCGTAATTGGAGTGGCAGATCATTGGTTCCATTGAACACTGTTGCATGCTCCCAAAGAAAGTAGTGAAAGAGCTTGTGGTTGTGTGTATAAGGTTACTGTGTGTGCAGTGAAATCTGACATGTTATATGTATTGATATATTTGCATTTTCTCCTTTTGTTACAATCCATGTTTTTTAAAATGCTGATTTTAGTTATACTAATTGATTATATAAATGATCAAATATTGAAATAATTTATATTTTAAGTGATTTTAAACATGAAATCACTTAAAAATAGTTTATATTAAGTTATTTTTTATTCATACGTTTATGTTAAGTTATAAACATGAAAAATAGTTAAATTTTATTAAACAATGGCTTTCTGTGCTTCCATTTGGAATTTTCACTTCTGGGCCATACTTGGTGGGCTTTGAATAATTCTCTTGGTTTGTGAAAAAAACATGGATGGGGTGTGATTGGGTGACTCATTTGGGAGGATTTCTATTAGTCTTATTTGAATATTAATAAAATAATATTTAAAAAATGAAAAAACCATAAAAACAGAAATATATTCTAGTGGATGATACGCACAGTTGGAAAATAATGATTTATACGAAGGCAAAGAAACGCAGTCTCTTACCCCCAATTTGATTTATCATTTTTTAAGATAGAAGTAGAAGAGAAAATGAAGACGTCTCGATCCAAATCAAGAAAAGCATTTGAGCTCAAACAATGTTGCGTAACCCGTTTTATCCTCATAATAAATAAATTCATTCTTGTGAGACCCAACACTCATATTAAAACAAATAATTTGTGTAAATCATGACTGGTTCTATATAAATGCGTCAGGGGTGTCTGTAACAAGTCCCACGTTCGGGAGGTCTCCTTACCAGGGAGGCCTTATAAGGTAGGAGGTTCTCCAACCTCTTAAGCTAGCTTTTGAGGGATGGTTCCTCTCTTAGCCTTACCATTGTTTCAATGGTGCTCTCGTTGAGAGTCAGCCAACTCGAGAAGGGCTACCTATGGAGGGTTCTGACCGGTAAGAAGGCCGAGTAAAATGTCGTGGAGTGAAGCCATCGAGAACGCTGACTTTCGAATGGGATGGTATTGTAACAAGTCCCACATTGGGGAGGTCTCCTTGCCAGGGAGGCCTTATAAGGTAAGAGGATCTCCAACCTTATAAGGCCTCCCTGGTAGGGATACCTCCTCCCTTGTTACTTTGTGAGTCTTAGTCCCAGTGTATTCCTTGAAATGACCCAACACTTCATATTTAAGAGACAAGTAAACACAATATGAGTATTTATGTGTATTCCAATTTTATAATTATTTCTGCAGATATAATATTCTACTTCAAACACTGATGCCAAATGTAACTACGTCAGGAGTTTACGTAACTGAGAAAGCAAAGGATTTGAAGAGGGTGTGAGGGAAATCTTGTGTTCTACACTTTGACCACATAAATCACAATGAAGCGATATAGTTGAATCGGGCTCGTGGCATTCCAACTAGAATAGTTAATCATCAACTTTGAAAGTAAGAAAAAGTTGCTGGAACAAGAATCTGATGCACCAACCGGCATATCCTAAATCAGTTTATTTTAATGCAGTTCTGTGTTAGACACGAAATCATGATATCATATAATAAATTGATTTTTCGGTCAATAAATTAGTTAGCTCTTGGATAATCATGAAAGGAGGAATATACCACTCCATTATATACAAGGGTTAAATATACTCTTAAAGAAAAAAAAAAAAACCAATATTGGAACCGTATAAAGCTAGATTCAAGTCTTATTTACGACCATATATTCCGATTGATATAAAAGGAAAAGAAGAAGATAAAAGCAGCACTACAACAACAAGGTTAGAACCAAGAAAGAAAAACTATTCATAATAAACAGTGGAAGCATTGAGTAATGAGTAACTAGTAATCTTTGTAGTTAAATGCGAACTTTAAGTAGTGTTGCCAACGCGGTTTGTGGAACAACTGAAGATTCAAACTTTCTTCCACTGTAGAAAAGTAAATCGGAAAGAATTCTTTAATGATAGAAAAAGAAAAGGAATTAGATTCACAGTGTCTTTATGCTCTGCATTTTCTTGTTCATCATAATTTTCTGCTTTTGGACCGCCATATTATTATAGTTGAAAAAGAATCTCCGACCTATACGATATTATCCCCATTCACTATTTTTCATTTTCCCTATCTGAACTCACGTGAAAGATCAAGCTCTGATGTGCTTGAGAAAAACCTTCATCACATAACAGTGTTGGTAAAATATTCCATCTACTAGTTTGACCGTTTAAATGAGAAAAAGCTTAAATCAATGACTTTAGTGTTTTATAATTACGATGAAATGAGCCTACCTTAGTGGTGGTTCTTTATAAGTTATAATCTAATCTAATTACAACCTTAGTGTCAAAATATTCTTATTCAAGAACCACTTTTGCCTCCATTATAAAGCACTGAGGGCCTCTTGTTTCGAAGCAAGAAACAAGATTACAAGCACACACACTCATAAGCACAAAGCATCATCAACTTCCACGAAACTAGTGTCTCTTGGAGTGTTATCTATTGAGCATCATCAATGGCATCACCTGCAGACCTGAGAGTGATAGGTTCAGAAGGTTTTGCTCTTATAGACAAGTTCTATGGACCATCAGCACGAAGAAGGCCTAATCCGAAAGGGGTATTTCCTGCAAGACAAGGACGTTGGGTGGTTCAAGTGCCCAATGACGAGTTGGAAGAGCCTGCAATCAATAGCAGAGAGGCTGCTTCTCGCTATGGTGGAATTATGATTGTGAATTACCCTAAACCACAAACTCGTTTTAGTTGGTAGTTCATTCAAACCTTTTTCATTTTGGTTTAGATATATTATATAGGTATAATGTGTGGTGTGTTTGTAAGTCATCTCATAAAATGTACGTATAGATAGATCACTTGATCAGTATATATTTGGGAAGCAGCTCAAAGAGTTCTAGTAAGATCCTTTAGACTGCATACAAGAGCTGTTGTATAATGTTACTGCAACCATTTAAATAAAATCTTGTGATAGATCAATACTATCGTGTTTTTTTCTTTTACTTCATGATCAACATGTATTATATAATAGCTAGAAACGGGCTTTGCTAGCTACCAAATCTAGCATTTCTAATTATTTATTGGAATGAATCATCCTTGCCATAATCTACACATTACGTGTATGCCGATTGATTTTGAAGTAAAAAAGATAAGCACACAAAAATATTTATGTGCCAAGATAGAACCGAAGGAACAAACTACTCATACACACGTCTTATGTGGTCTGTACACGATGTTTGTGGAATGCCAAAAGATTCATCCACTTTCTTCCCTAATTTAAAGTGAACACAAAAATATTGATTTATATAGAAAAGATGGAATGAGATTCACGCGAGGTACCGTCATACTCGTTTCCTTTTCAATTTTCCTTGAAGACAGAAGTAGTTTCTGATCCTGAGATCACCATGTTCTTGCGGAAAACCTCTATACATATGATATATCCCATATAGAATTTTTCGACAATGTTGGCGATAAATAAGGACATATTCAACTCTATTCATTGTTCTACAATGGTATGAATAGAAAACAGTTTAAATCAATTCGATTGAATAATTGTTGATGTTTAAGACAATAATAATTTTAAACTAACTACCAGGGAACAGTGTGGCCAACCGATAGTTCCTCATAAACTGTTGTTGAATCAGAAATTTCAAAACATTATGAATTTTTTTCTAGGACTGATTAAGATGCTCAGAGGATATGAAACCGGAGTTGGACAAAAGGTACGATTTTCGACAAGCTAAGCACTGGAGAAAGGTAGCAATACGTGAGACAATTTTTGTCATGTATAGGAAAAAAGTAGCAATACAACAACGAAGAGATCTCTTCCGGTGATTCATATGTGCAAGAATTCTAACATGCAAATCAGTAAATAATAATAATAATAATAATAAAAACCAAAACTTTCTTCAATATTCAAATTGTGTTTTCAGTTTCTTTAGTTTGAATTGTGTTCAATCTTGGATTCCTATTTTTAGTTTTTTTTTCAACCAACTTTTAAATAATTTTTGTAAAATTAGTCTTTTGTTTATTTTGTTTCTATTTGAAATTCACAAATTAGTATTTCTAACTTAAATTTGGGAGCTTATATATAATGATGAAATTTTAAAAGTTTACAAGTTGAAAGTTTTATGAAAAGACAGTAAAATTTAAAGGATTTTAATTTATATGACACAGGATAAGAGTTGGAACTTCGAATAGGAGAATTTTTGATATATTGGTTGGTTAGTTCTAAGTAAGAAAGTGTTAACAGTAATAATTTAACTAATTTAATTGATAAAAATTGAGTGAAAGAAGAAGAGAATTTTGTATCTTCAGTTAGAAGTCTGTGACCACTGACCGACCACCTTCACTTTCTCTCAAATTTCCACTTTGTGAAAATGATAAATTCGAATATATTCCCAGTATAGATTAAGGATAAACGCCAAAACCAAATAAGTAAATCCAAGAACTGAACTAAACATTACTACAATTATTGGTATATGTTGGAAGAAGTGTCTTCCGATATATATAGTTTAATCACAAGACGGACACACCTAGATATTGTTCCTTAATTTAATGGTTAGAAGAATAAAGATATTCTTTCGTGCTGAACGCGTAGAGCTCCAGATGAGGACGCAGAACCATTTCTGCTTTTCTCTTACTATAAAAGGACAGTAGGGTCTCAACCTTTGAAGCAACAAACCAACAACTCAACTAGAAATTACTTGGATAAAAGTTGTTGCAATATCTTCAATATAGCAACATCTATGGCACCTCCTCCGGCAGACCTCAGGCAGATTGGTGCAGAAGGGTTTGCTCTGATAGACAAGTTCTATGGCCCACCAAGAAGGAGCAGTGGCATCGATGCAGTGTATTTGCATGGGCGAAGAGAACGTTGTTCGGTGGTTTATCAAGTGCCTAAAGATGTCATGGATGAGTCTTCTGTGATTGGCAAGGAGCCAGTTGGTCCTTTTTCTGGGATATCTGTTGTGAATTATCCCAAGCCTAAACCCCAAAATCGTTGGGGTAGACCCTTTAAACTGTAAGACCTTTGTCCTAAACATGCTGCAAATTATCTTCAAGTGGCTCTGTGTTTCGGGTTAGGTTAATTACTCTTGTATATAATATATGTAGAAAAAACTCGAAGACTTTAAGTCAAGGTCTTCTGTAGTTGTGGAATGGAAGTTGTATATGTAATTGAATAAAAACAAGATAATAGTACTGTGTACTCTGTGTTTCTATGAAGCCTTCAAGGGATGTAATGAATGAAAGTTCTCCTATGGGTGTTCTCATATTTTAATATTTGTTTTAAAAATATATATTTTTACTCTACATTCGAAATTGTTTTTTATTCTTAAGTAAATTTTGATTTTAGTTTTTATAAATTATTTTCTTTCATTTTCATTTCTACAAATTTTATATCAATATAATTATTTTATGATTATAAAAAATATTTATGTTAAGAATATTGATTTCTTTTTTTGTGAAAAATTTCTAGCTTTACACTGTCGATAGAACTAAATTTGATTTGAGTTATGTATACAAACTTTTCGTAAGCTTTAATCTTGTAAAATCATTATATGATTGATTCGCTTTAATTCATGATATCAAACAATATAAAACCATAATAAGTATATAAAAGATAACCAAAATTAAGAGAGAACTCACGAACTATAAAGAATATGAGTAATTAAAGTACGAAAATAAATATATAACAGACGGGGAGAAGTAAAAATGTAAAACATGCCACTTTGTACGTATTTAGAGTAAAAATCGATCCACATTATACGATTTAAGTGTATTTGCATCCTTCCTCGTGGAGTTCAGCATGAAAAGTAACATTCGAAATATTGTAAAAATGTGGTTGAACATTCAATTAGGCATTTATTGGAATATTAATTTTTTGCATGAGAAAATAGTTTATTCTACCTATAAATACACCTTATTCCAATGTTTATAATCACTCTCATCTTCTTCATATTTCTGTATTGTATTTACTCTCTTTAATTCTTTGATGTAACAATATTATAAAAAACGTTTGATGAAGTATGTTATTCTAATATAACAATAACTGATATGTTCCAGTCCTGTTTTCGGGCTATCAAAAATGTCTTGTTTTCATGTTATTTTAATCCCGTTTATCATTCATGCATCAAAAAAGTAAGAAACTTATGTTATCCAACATTTTTTTTTAAACCAAAATCATGCTTGAAATAATGATTCTAGTCAAAAGTGAAGTACGATTTAAAATCATCTCATCTAATACGATTTAATTCATTTAAAAAAGAAAAAAATTTCTATCCCCTCTAATAAAATCAATGTTTTTTTTACCCAGTATGGTAAAAATCCCTTCTTTTGCTTTTACAAAGAAATATATAATGCAATTCATATTGTTCATAGTTTCCATGCTCCTAATTCATCATGCTATCTTTGTTCTCTTAGGTTCTTTTCCCTCTTTTGGTTGGGACATCCAAGCTCAATTTGGTTTCAATTTAATGGAATAGTCTAATTTGAAACTCAATCTATGATTACATATTAAAAGAGATTAAACTAAAAATTAAAACATTTGTTAAATTGGACAAGTCCATAAACTAGTAAAACAATCTTGTAAGCAAATAATATTCGTATCATATTTCTAGTAATTCTCTTTAAAATATGTATTATTCTAAGGATGTCCTTGTAGCTAGGGATGGATGCTGCTTCTGTTATATATTACTGTGGTTAGAATTGTTTTCTTTTATCATACCATTTCCTGCATGCATATTACTTCATACACGGTCAAATCTTCATACGTCATGGAGTTTACGTAAGAAAACCAAAGATTTAAAGAGTCAAAAGCAAGTGTTGTGTTCGACACTTTGACGGAACTACAAAAGACTTTAAATTGTTTAGGGGACAATAGCAATTAACCAAGCACCAAAGTGGTCCGAAAGTTTGGTAGAGTTTGTTTATAATGTCCAAGAATCTGATACACCATTAAGTATATTCTCAATGTGTTTCCTTTTTATGCAGATACTTGTAGTAAATTAATGATGTATTACTGCTACTGTATAAATCACATTTTCTGTCTGGAAAGAACTGAAAATTCAAATTTATTTCAAGGAATAAAGCAAGGTTTAAGTCAATTTTATTTACGAATCTTTTGACTACAAAACTAGGATTTAGTTATAAGGTAATTAAAGTATAAAATAAGATTTAGGCAACTAAAAATTTGAAGATTGTAATCACACAATTTTGAACAAGCAAACTTTAAAAATGGAAGAATCTGTTACTGCAACCGCCATTTTTTGAATGATTTATTTGAACTCAGTTATATTAGACGCAGATGTATGATGATAAATTGCTTTATTTGGGTGGATACTTGTTTGATTAAGTTAGCTTTCTCTTGGATAATCATGGAAGGAGAAGAGGTTGCAAGTTGAACGAATATTCTAATCCATTATATATATGACTTAAATCTACTTTTTAAAAGAACAAAATGGAACCATATATTTTATGATCTTGACATCATTATTATTTATTGGAACCAATAAATAATCAGAAGGACTGTGAACATATATGTTTATTATTTTTTATTTAAATTAAGTAAGAGAAAAAAAGATGCTTATTATTTTGATTTAGATAAATATAATTAATATTTTAATATTTTATTACATTTTTAATATATATATATATATATATATATATATATATATATATATATATATATATGGGTGAAAGAGGGAGAGAGTACATAAATAAGATGAGCTAGAGGAAAATTTCACCATATATATCATATGTAATATATAAAAAAATATATAGGTACATAAAATTATAAGAAACATTGGAAATATATATTTATTATGTTTTATTTAATATGTTTATTATTTTTTATTTAATATTTTATTATATATATATATATATATATATATATATATATATAATACATAAATAAAATGAGTAAGAGATCATATATAAAAAAAATACATAAATACACAACATCCTAAAATCCCCAAAGAAAATTCTACTCGTTCAAAATTTATGAAAAACAAAACCAGTACTCATATGACATGAATTTCAATTAATTTAGAAGGGAAAGAAGAGAGAGAAAAACTATTACAAATAGAATACCTAAAAGAAAAAAATATATATTCATAATCAGCAAGTATGAGTAACTCGTAATTTTGGAAGTTAAATGCTGACTCGAATACTGCTAACACGGGTTGTGGAACAACACAGATTCATATACTTTTTTTCACGAGTGAGAAGTGAAATTAAATGAATTCTTTACTGATAAAAAGCAGAATTCGAATTAGATTCACCTCTATGCTCTGTTTTCCTTCTGAATAGTAATTTTCCACCTTTAACACTGTTATGATAAATTTCATTTGGTTGAAAAAGAACCTCTACTCTGCTTCATCCCAATCACACAAATTTCCACTTCCCACGTTTTGAATCGGAATATTAAGATCAGAGATAGGATGTGGTTGAGGAAAACCTCTATTTCTCATCATCTATCATTTGAGGGTAGCTGAGAAAGAAAGCCCTAAATCAAATCACTAAAACCATAATATATTGATGATAAAATATACCTATTTCTATGGACAATATAATAAGGTGAATTGATGTATAGATCACAGTAACTTAAACTAAAAATATGTACTTGAGATTTCAATAAATCTTACATTGATTACTGAAGGCATAAAACACATATGTTGTGTTTCTTTACTTTAATTTTGTTTAAACATGGATGAAGTTTCTGTAGTGAATGTGGTCCACAAATTTTGAAACTGTAAAAGAAAAATATAAACTCTCAGAGAAAAAAATAAACATGTTTTTTAAAATTTAGAAACCAATTTTATCAAGATAAAAATATATGAATAATTAAAAATATAAGAAGTATAAATACAATTTTCCCAAGTATCATCGATTATATAATTTTTTTCCAAGATTTTCTTTTATGTCTTCCAATTAGGGTTCTTAATTGTAATTGAATCCTTACTTTAACTTGTTTATATTGACAAGAGTTAGTATGAAAAGATTATTGATTTGAGATTTTAAATTTCAGAAACAAATTTCCACTATCAACAGGACCACATATATTCAAAATCATGATAACGATGCCGGAGGGAACAATTCAGATGACACCAACTTCTTTAACTTAATATTAGACGTATTTTAATTGAATTATTGGAGTATATATGCTAATAGTAAATCACTTTATAACTTTGTTGACTCCATCCGTATTCTCGTATTCTCAGAAGGAAAAAAAAAAACATGAATTTGACACATGTTCTATTGTTCATTAAAATTGATTTAAACTCATGAATTAGTGTATTGAAAAGTATGTTGAAACTTCTGATAAATAATGTATTAAAAATTGATTAGTTATCAATATTTTTAAATGAACCATAACAAAAATTGATGATTAGTTATCTATGTTTTTAATATTTAAATAAAAAAATATTTTTAAATTTTAAATTATATTAATAAAATTTATTTTTATTTTAAATATTATGATTTAATATATAAATTATAAGAAAAAAAGTCCATTTAATTTTAAAATAAAATTTAAAACTTATTTTTTATTATAATTTATTTTAATTATTAAATCCTCCAATAAGTGAATATTAAAAAAAAATTTAAGTTCTTTATCAAATTAATTTATGATATATATTTTTTTAATAAAATAATATTATTTTTATTTTTATTTGAAATAATAATAATAATAATAATAATAATTATTATTATTATTATTATTATTATTATTATTATTATTATTATATAAAACGGATTCACCATAAAATTAGGAACTAACTTGGTTTAAATACATATAACTCATAGTAATTTATTAAGTTAAAATAAACATGATTTAATTTAGGTTAAATTTTTTTTATAATTAACCTATATCTCAAACATGTGAAGGCAATTTATCTAACTAAGCCTTTGATCAACTTATCTATTTTGAAACTTCTAACTTTGGATAAAATATTCTTCTTAAATATTGTAGAAGAAGAGTAGAAGAAGCTAATAAAAAGACTGCACTTCTCCTAGTTTCTATAAAAGGCCATTAGGTCTCTTTGTTATGAAGTAAAAAGGCAGACAACAAAACCTAATTAACCAGCAACTACATTCTTATATTTGTTGCTCCTCCCTACATATCCATGGATCCATCTGTAGCTCCCTATCTAAGAACAAAATGTTATCCAACATACCCCAGAGATACCCGAGTTAGGTTTGATAAGTTGTTTTCTGATGAAAGGATGTTGAAGAACGGTCCATCAGGAAGGAACACTGATAACTTCAACAGTTCAACCGGAAGGAACCCTGGTGAGGCAGATGACGCCAATAAAAGATGGCGTAAAAAAGAATTGAAATGGAGTGGTGAAAGAGATCCATATATGCTATCATCCATGCATAAATAGGTTAATTATATTGACTATGGTATGTGTGTATTTCTCAATGACCTGCCAATAAATATATTTCTGCATCTGAGAAAGAGAAAGAGAAGAATATGTAGTTTTAGAAGTACTCTCTGTAAGTGTGCAGTGAGTGGATGCATCTAAGATAATAATTCTTCCAATCACTGGTGTCTGCTAAGGATTCGGTTGTAACATGCATTAAGAATTATACAAGTTTCAAGTTATCAATATAATAATTTACGTGATGAAGAAAGGTACGGAAGAGAATGATTATATAATATAAATTATACAATTCTTCGTTATCATACAGTGTATGATATAATAATTGATATACTAAACATATTATATATTATTGATAGTGTAAGTGTAACTCCCAACTTAATTAAATATAAGAAAGTTGAATAACCTTGAATATTGTTCAACTTAATCTAAGGTGAGACTTTGACTCACATTTAAATTATCTAACAAATATAAATAATAATAATTATGTTTTTCTTGTTAATTTGATGGGTTTTTATTTTGATTTTTATAATTTTATTTTCTTTTTCATTTAAAATTAAATAATGCTACTTTTGATTAATGGATTTTTATATTATTTAACTATTTATGAGTTAATAAAATGTTGTGTTTATTCCATCAATGTTGTGTGCTACTTTTGATTAAATCACGCATCCTAATATTGTGTGGTACGTTGGAAAATTCTTATATTTCGTAAAATAATTGTTATACATCAATGTTTAAATGAATATTATGAACTAAAAATAACGATTTAAAAATTTCAATAAAATTTTATGTATTTTTAAAGATTTAAAACATTGATTTAAATTTTATGGAGATGAAAAATTTTAAAATAATATATTTGGCCAAAATCAAATTTTGGTGATAAATATTTTAATATTTAGTCCAACAATAATGAGTAAAAAAATAGATTCAGCAATTTAAGATAGATTCTAATGTCATTAAAAAATAAATAAAAGTACAATAAAATTTTATAAAAATTAATTTATAAAATAAGACTTTCACTTAATTTATATAATTTATAACCACACGTAAAGAATATTTATTTTTTAATCATATTTTGGTATCATAATATAGGGGAAACAAATATAATATTTCTCTATATTTTTTTTAATCATATATTTTTTTATAATATTTTTGTTCGAATGTAAAATAATAAATAAAAATAATAAAAACTATCATTTATTTTTTATTTCATTAAATATATAATTTTTTCAAAATTTTTAATTTTTTTCACGTTTATTTATTTCTAATAATTTAATATTTTAAAAATAAATACTTATATTTTAAAATTAATACATATGTTAAATTTGAATAAATTAAAATAAAAAATATAATAAGAATGTCAATAAAGATGTTTATAATTATATATTTGATATGGGATTTTCAACAATTTTTTCCATGAATTTAAATTTTCTAATTATTTTTCTTCGAAATATTTATAAAGAAGATTGCTCAACTAAATCATTGAGTTTTTCTTCCGGTTTTTGCGGTAAATGGTTAT
Organism: Sphenostylis stenocarpa; assembly: GCA_963425845.1. NCBI lineage: Eukaryota > Viridiplantae > Streptophyta > Magnoliopsida > Fabales > Fabaceae > Sphenostylis > Sphenostylis stenocarpa. Next base: position 15,520,237 of record OY731403.1, on the reverse strand, counting down.
AGTGGCCATAAAATGATGAATTTGCAACCATATAGGATGGAATTTAAGAAAGCCATGGAAAAATGTAGCAAATGAGAGAGAAAAAATTTATTATTTCCATAGTGAACTTGGAATAGTGTTGGTGGTACAATGGTCATTTTCTTTTTTACATTATTTATAACAGTTTTTACTTTATATTAATGGGCTTAAATTGTCCAATATGACTTTTTTTTCAATTCTTTTGAAGTATTTCTTCAACACTTTACAAATACTAATATCAAATAAGTTTTTTAAGTATGTAATTTTAAAATTTTTTACCTCAGATTTAGATCCGATATTAGTAAATTTAAGTAAGACAAAATAATTAATGTTAATGTATGTCAAATATATATAAAATAGATGTTAAAGTCGAACATCTAAAAGATTAGACGTAAAAGAGTTTCATAGATTAAAAAAAATATCAAATTTGTTTGTCAGGTATTAACCACCCAAAATTACATAATTATACAATTAATTTACCCAAAATTTAAAATAGCAATTATTGTAGAAACTAAACTGCGTAATACAAAACAAAATAAAATTACTAGATATTTTAAACACAAATCTTATTCATTATTCTCTTATCTTTCTTATATCATTTTCAAAATATAAGAGAATGTTATTTTTAATTTTTATAAACAAACAATGATTATGACTTTTATTAAATAATTTTTTAACCTTGCAAATTATTTGTTTTGTCTCTTCCACTTAAAATATTAATTTAGTAATAACATATATTATTTAATATATATTTACACTTTTAAAACAAAATGAAAATAAAGTTATTGTTAAGTAAGAAAATTTAGTAAAGATCTATGTTTTTATTGGATACTTAACAATTTGTTGTGCCTTAATTCTTATTAAAATTTCTCCCAATTTAGAATAATTTATGTATACTTTTTTTATACTAGAGTAATTACAAAAATTGGAAAGAGCAACCAATCAACACAAGAAAATCGGAAGATTAGAGAAGCTTAATTGTTAACCAAGTAGATCAGGCCAATAATGTAGGGGATTTTCGTTCAAATGAAATATGTCTTATTTGAGCGAAAATAACTATAACTCGGAAAGACTCTCGGGACAATTTTCGCTTGAACAAAAGTACTCACACTTAAGCAAAAATACATTTCTTCACGAGAAATGCTAATTTAAACGAGAATTTATTAAAACAAAAAACATATAAATAGTGGTAACGAAGCTTTTGAGAACATCCTGAGTGGAGAGAAAACAAAAAATCAAAGGACAGAATACACGAAAATGAGAAAGAAGATCATGAATTAAAGAAAGAAGATTCAATATCTATTTCTTTACTTCTACGTCTAATTTTGTATCTATCATCATTATCATGAGTAACTAAGCTCACATTTGTATTAAGATTAGATGTAACTATCAACTTCTTTTGCATGTTTCTTAATTTACATATAATATATATATATATATATATATATATATATATATATATATATATAAGATCTCGTAATTTAGTACTAATGATTTGATTCTTTGCTTAAAGCTAAGGTGACTTGATCAACTATTCCTTTATTTTTGATTTGGGTTTATGTTGAGAAACTAAAGTTAAATCTATTGAATCTAATAATCTTGAATGCTATGAATATGATCTTGTTTTAATGATTCAAGGAATTAATTATTATATAGGATCTTTAGGAACTCTAAAACAAGAGGTAGTTTAAAAAGAATTTTAGGACTCAAGACACTGATGAACCAGAAAAATAGATGTTTGATTAAGAAGAATACAAAAGAAAGAGATAAATGAAATTCATTCTCAATACATTTTATTAACTCTGCAATTTTAAAAAAGTTATTACACACTTTAAATTAGTCTTTACAATTCACTTATTAATCATGTTTAAATTTCTTTATAAGTTACAAATTAAATTGAATTATAGTTGTTATTATTGAATGTTTCACAAGTTCATGAGAATACGATAATTATTACATACTACAACCACTTAGTACGCTTGTTGGTACAAAAAATATTAACGAGTTGTCCTTGTAATAGACTTCTCATTTCATGGCTAGATTTTTGCTGCAATAAACAAACTTACACCACAATGTAATCTTTTAGAATGATTACAATTAACTACCAATGAGACCTATATTTTATGACATACAAATTAGTTAATAATTAACATGATTAAAAAAATCAATTAAAATAATAACATTTCAATGTATGAAGTCAAATATAAGTCAAATTATATGTTAAATATAATGATTATAATGTCGAAATATAAATGAAAATGACTTATACACTTGTAAAAAAAAAGACTTTCTATAACGGTTTATTTTAGACTTTTTATGTTGATTGTAAAATCGAGATAGATCTAGACGACATAAAAGATATAATTTCTATGTCGGTTATTAAATAACCGACATAGTAAGTACTTACTATGTCGAGTTCTTAACATAACCGTCATAAAAAGTCTTATGTTAAATATTTTTTATATAATTATATTCCTCACAAATATTTTATCAAACAGTTTCAATGCAACATATTTCAAAAATTAAACACAAGTTTTATCCACATACGAAAACATAATTAAACATAAAATATAATATATTCAATAAAATTAGATGAAAAATTATTCGTAAATGAAAAAATTCATAATAATAATTGCAATATAACATATTAGATAACTCCACTAAACCAAATCGGGAAATATAAACTAATACGAGAAAAATGAGATAATGCTTATATATTTTACCTTTGTTGTAAATAAGAAAGAAGCAAGATTGTGAGAAGTGGTGATTCAAGTATGAGAAAAACAAAAGTAAATGAATGTGATGAGAAGATAATGAAACAAAAGAAAGAAAAAGTTGAGAAGAGTTCTTCCTACAAGGAAAAAAAATGGAAAATGAAACAGATGAAGAGGATAAAATGATGTTGAATATTTTAAATATGGGCACTGACGATTTAATTTTAATCGACATAAAAAGTGCCTCATATTTAAAATTGACAAAGTCACTTTCTATGTCGGTTCAAAATTGAACCGTCATAATAAATACTTACTATATGACGGTTCAAAATCAAATCAACATAAAAAAATGTCTAAATTATAATTTACAAAACAATTACTATGACGGTTTAAAATTGAATGGATATAGAATCTACTTACTAATAAAAAATAAATTTTAATTACAAAATTACTACCGTCCAATTTATTATGACGGGTGAATTAGAACCATCATAATAAGTCATCATAAAATACTATTTTTATATTAGTGACATGACAAACAATTGTATAATGAAAATGTTTAACATATAGTTTTTCCTAGTAGGCAGAGAAATGTACAGTGGAAGAGAAAAATTATCAACTCCAAAAATTATTGTGTCTCATTGTATCTGAGTTGGTCTCTTTTTCCATTATTATAATATGGTAAGAAGCATAGATACGAAATCATTCTCAACTTTTGTCATTTTTTCATCAATACCATGTTCTCTCCTATGTTTATCACGTTCGATAAAATTTTAAACAAATAATAAAAATTTGTTAAACATTGTTATAATTATAAGAATACAAAAGGGAGAGAAAGAATATAACATATATTACATTTTCCCGTGAGTGACATCACTAAATGTCTTGGACAAGCCAAGAATGTGTTGTTTGTATGTCTCACTAGTTAAACCTCCGTATTGGATAAAGACACTGGAGTAGCGACATCATAAATTTCATCAACCACTACCTGTGTCTAGTCTGGTTATAAAAGGTATATCTAACATTTTTGTTATTGTTGACATAGTTGATATGTTTAATATTTCTCCATGTCACATATCCATTATATATATGTTAACAATACCAAACACAAACAGGTAATCGCAAGTGATTACATATATCCTCAAATTCCTAAATTCAAACAATGAATGCATGGGTAATAATAATTTTACCATTTTTTATAGAATTTTCATTTTGACGAGCAAATTGCAAAAACTCTTCAACTCCATTTTCTACTTTTTACTAATTTGATGTGCATTGATTCAACTCTCGTCACCTATGTCACAAATTTAATCATCATCAACTATACAAATTTAATAATAACTGATTTTTGCCCATAACTATCTTAGGTTACAAATTTAATCATCATCAACAAAAAGTTTAAATAAGTAAATGATTAAATAATTTTGTACATCTTAATATTCATATAAAAATAAATTTTAAATATAAAAGCTAATTTCAAAATTAAAAATGAAAAATAGTGATTGAATTTAAAAATAACAAAATCAATCATAACTTCAATTATAATAATCCATTAAAAACATTCATAAAGTGATTGAAATAAAAAACAACTACAAGTTTAATTTCAATAAAAAAGAAAGAAAGATATAAAGTACTAAACTCATTCATAAAAAAATGTCCAAATTTTCAAATTCGAGTCAACGATAAGCATCAATCACCACAAATAAATCACAATATAAGTGTCGGTGTTACTCATCATAGTTGAAAAGTCCTAAAGTTATTGTCACCATCGTTCGTGAGTAAACTCTCACACATAAAATGAAGAAGAAAATACGAAAGTTTTATAACTTCACTACTACAAATAAAGCTTTCAACGTTGGTTCTAGAAGGTTTTCAACGTCGGTTGTTGAACCGACGTTGTATCAGCGACGTTGAAAGTTGTAACTTTCAACGTCGGTTCTAATAAATCGATGCTGAAAGTATGATTTTTTAAATTAATAATTTTTATTTATTTACAATCCCGTTACCCCCTTTTATTTATCTAGAAGTCTCCCCTCTCTTTATATTATATTTTTATTAGGTCCTCCATCTCTTTATATTATATTTCTTAGAAGTTTATTAATTTTTTAAGAGAATTGTCATTGGCGAGGATTCGAACCCGAGTACTTTAGAGTTGGAGGCCGATACTTCAACCACTAAACTACTAGAATTTTCTCGATAATAACTTACAAATAAATTATATTTATATACAAATAAATATATATCCGTGTAAATATATAAATATATAAATACAAATATATTTATATTTATATATTTTGATATATTTATATAGTTATATATTTATATGTTGGATGTAAGGGCACACTCGAAAGTGAAAATGTGTGTCGAGTGGGTTTTCAAAATTTGATGCTAAATTTGTGAGCAGATATCTTTATATGAGTTTGTAATTTAATGACAGAATATAATCTTTATAATTTCATTTATATAATGATATAAAATAAATTTGGGAAACGCATTATTTGCTCTCAAGCGAAAAATACCAATTTTCGCTCAAGCGAGACTTGAGTAAGTGAATTTCAGTAAGCTTTAACATATTTTCACTCAAGCAAGAGTCAATCACACTTTCACCCTCGATCGAAAAATACCAATATAATTTTTTTGTAAGTTATTATCAAAAAATTATAGTAGTTTAGTCGTTGGGATATTAACTTTCAACCCTAAAATACCGGGTTCAAATGCTATCAGTGACAATTCATTAACTTAAGAGAATTTTTGGTCTGAAAATAAAAATAAAAATACTTTCCAGAAAAATATATACAAATAAATATATATTTACATGGATATATATTTATTTGTATATAAATATAATTTATTTGTAAGTTATTATCAAAAAATTCTAGTAGCTTAGTGGTTGGAGTATCGGCCTCCAACTTTAAAGTACTTGGGTTTGAATCTTGTCAATGACAATTTTCAAATTTAAGTGAGTTTTATAAACCAACATAGAATGTGTTTAATATTCAAATTTGTATTGTGTACATGAGATTTGAGGTAAAAAATAGCATTTATGTAGAAATCCATCATGAATATTGCTTTTGACATTGGACTCCGTGCTGTCCAACATAAAAAAAAATCAAATATTTTAAAAAATGTCATATTGTTTACATTTCACTGGTGAAATCTCTTACAACATTTCTTATTTATTTTTAGAATAAACCTTTCCAATATATTTTTTACATTCCAAAGTGTATTTAAAAATCAATGATAAATAAAAAAATATATATAAACAGGTAGAAAAAATTAAGTTAACAATTAAGTTTATTTAATTATTTATATTTTTGTACTTGGAAAATTTAATTAATCATGCCAATCAGTTTCTGAGTAAAGTAGTTTATACCTTGGCACCACCATAGGGATAAGATAGGAATGCCGCAAGTGCTAAGTGTAAGAATTTACTTTTCTTGTTTCCAATTCTTTTCCAGCATTTACATGTTCCTTTCACACCAAATATAAATACGTGATGCAGTTTACGCAAGTACTGGATGTGTTTCACATTTTGACTGGTATGAATAATTAGAATTGTTTGAACGTATAAAGTTACCAGAACATTGAATGAGTTTCTTTTAACGCAGTTTATATTTATTGGGATTGGTTTGCAAGATTGGGCAAGAGAGGGTGTATAGGAGCATGCAGGGGCATGTTAATAAAAATTGATGAGGAAGATGCTGGAAATGTAACATCATACAAATGGGATCAGAATCAGATTCGTATACACCGACCTACCTTCAATAATTCACTCCTATCTTACTCCAATTATCGGAGTATATATTCTTCAAATTCAATCAATTTTCTTTCACTCTTACTGATGAAACAAGTGGTAGTGTTTATCCATCTTTTTTCTTAAGAAATATAATCGACCTTTTTTTTTAAAATATTCCTCCTGGCTCCACAGGAAGAGCTATAGATGAAGCTAATATATGAATTCCTTATGAATTACTATGCTGCTTCTATAAAAGGCCAACGGGTCTCATCCTTTTGAAGTAAAAATCCACACAACCAAACCAGAAAATACATTCTATATTCTGCTGCCCCCATTCCACACATATCCATGGAATCATCTCAAGAGCACCTCAGAAACATTGCTTTAGAAGGTTTCGATTTCATAGAGAAGTTCTACGGTCGAAGGAGCACTCCCAATGATGCATTTCCTGGTCGACGTGATGGCTTTTGGGCTATTCATCAAGTCCCTAATGGCGAAATGGAAAAGCCTACTCTGAAACCCAAAGAGGTTCCTAACTATACCACACCAGCTTCAAATTACCCCAGGGGAAAACCCCAGAATCGTTGGGGTAGACCCACCAAATTTTGATCACTCTGGCTTACATGTTTGAGTTATCTTCAAGAGGGTCTCTATGATCCCGTATGAACGTATGTGAACATCTACTCTGTAGAGCTCGATGACTTGCCAATTTATATAAGGCAAAGGTCTTCTGCAGCTGAGGAGGGATATGTAGTTTTATAAGTACCCTCTGTATTTTGTGAGTTTGTGTGTGGTCATGAATTCTCTCTGATTAAGTGGATGCATGTTATATACAAGTGTTGTGTGTTCTCATTTCAATCACTACCCAAATTCATGTTATACAAGTAATGAAATCACCGATGTTTACCTTATGATAACACCAAATTTCGTGGCTCAAATTGGTAGATTGGACATGTATGACAAAAGGTTCCACTTCCTCTCTCTTAATTTGAACAAAAAATATATAAACAAAAATGAACTCATAAGCTGCAGTTCATGGTTATCGAACCTTAAACATTAGCTTATATAGGTGCTCAGGAGTTCCAAGATAAACACTAGACGAAGTCAACTATTTCTCAATGTCAATGTAACAGTTCCAAGATAAACACTCGTTACAAAAGGGATTTTCAAATAATCTAGTGAATATTCCTCTTGATGGCACTGCTACCCATAAACATAAATAAACAATCTTTTTTCCTCTGAATGTTGGAGCTTGTAGCTGGTACAGTGATCCTTAAATATAGTGGTTGGAGACGGCATTACGATGTTGTTTTTACAATAATGCATTATCACGTTGTTAATTAGGATGTCAAAAATGAGTTTATTGTGATAGTTACTGTTCGAAAGACCAAAGAAATACTAGTATAAGAAAAAAATTATGATCTTAGTTAAGTTTAATTCAATTTGTGGATATTATAGTTTATATGGATTTAGGTTTAGTTAGTCATGTATTTATAAGTTATTTATTTTATAAAATAATAATTATTTTTTAAATAAAAATAAAAATGAAGTTATTTTATTAATATATATATATATATTATAAATTAATTTAATAGAGATTTATTTATTTTATAAATAAATATAAGAGTAAGTTTCTAATATACATACTTATTTTATAATTTAATAATTAAGATTGAATCATTATTTTTAATTATTAGATTATTAAAAAAATAAATTATAATAATAAAATATTCTTAGTTTGAAATGAATGAAATCTTTTTTTTGTCTTTTGTAATTTATATATTAAATTATTATATAAAAAGTAAAGTATAATTTTATTAATATAACTTACATTTTAATTTTTATTTTATTTTCAATCAAAATCAAAATTCACTTGTTAAATGATATAATATAAGATGAGATTAGGCTAAAATTGATCCAATGATTTAACATAAAATCAGATTAGATGGAAAATTATAATCTATTTTAAAATATAGATTATACTTACTATCAATGTTTTTTTTTCTTGTCTTCTAATACTAGGTTAAAATGTGTCAGATGGTCTGTTTTGGGAATACTATTGTTAATACGCTTACAAAGAAAAATTATGTATATATAGTTGTAATTTTTTATTATTTATCTGCTGTTTAAACCTTATGTAAATATATATTTTTATGGTTGTTCGTGTTGATAAAACATCTTTATAATAGGTAATTTAAAAGCTTGTTTACATTTGTTGGGGTTTTTTATTCTGTTATAATTATAATTATTTCGTTTTTAATCAAGATATTTGAGCGAATATATGAACCTTGAATATTTTTAATTAAGCCTCATGTAATTAATTTTTTAAAAATGTATTATAAGTTTGATTTGGGTACAACTAATTCAAGTGACTTATGCTTAAATGTGTTAAAATTGTATAGTCAGTATATTCAATCACCATTTTGTTATTCAAATAACTTATATTGGAGTAAGTATGTGAGAGATAAAATTAAATATTTTTTCTTTTTTTCTTAAATTTAGTGTCAGAAATCTAACTATGTTAGTTTTTAGCCTAAAATTAATTGTCAATGACAAACATATAAGTGTTATCTAGAAAATTAAAATAAACAATGCGATTTTTTTTTTTTTATTATTTCTCATTTCCATCGATTAAAATGTCTACTAATAAATAAGATTTTATTTTTAAAACAAACTATGGAAAAATATGATAAAAATATTCTACCATTTAAAAAAATAAATCATTAAATATATATTCTCCGATCAAAGAATTATATATTTGAAAATAACACGTTACAAATATTCTCTATGACATCTAAGCTCACATAGAAGTTAATTATTAAAAGAAAGAATACTCTTCTTTAAAAACATGCTTGTAATTATTTATTGTATTGTTTGAGTATTTTTAAGCTTATATTTAAATAATTTAATAAAATAGGATCAAAAGATTATATTTTTACGATTTATAAAAATTGATTTAATATTTTTAGTATATATATATATATAAAACAAAGGAATATAATAAGATATTAAATCTTTTTAGAAACTAATATACTTTCATTCAATATATAAGTGGATAATTCTATATTAAGGGAATCTTAAACCTACTGCAGCTTGCAAATGGGGTGTGTATGTTGGTAGTATGAAAAAGAGGGGCAGAGAGGTTGGTAGATATGGTACAATAAAAAGAAAAAGTATATAATATAATATTAATTAATAAGCTAATCATTTAATGATATGACAGTAGATATAGATAGATATGGCGAGCTGATATATATAGACAAATGGAAAGAAAAAATAGTTATGACTCACTTTATTATTATAATAATCATTAACAAATTTTATAAAATTAAAAATAATTTAAAAATAATTATTATATTATTAGATAAAGTTATAGGAATAATGTCCGTTAAAAAGTAGTGTATCAATCATTTTTCATATATGGTGTATCTCATAAGGAAAATGATATTTTTACACCACTATTTACACAAACAACTTTTAAATAACTGTATTTTATATTATAATAATAATTTTAATTTTTTTAGTTTTATTAAATTTCTTTGATGATTATTAAATTAATAAAATTAGTTTTTTTTTTTAAAGGTTGCGAATATATCATTGCCCTATCTCATATATATGCTTTTGAGATATTTCATTTAGTTTTCTTTTTAATGGACGGTAGGTGCAATATTCTTACAGAATGCCTCATATATCTTACATAGTTGTGGCCGAACGCAACGTATTAAATACGTAGATAATGGAGCATCGTATCTAAATTCTTTCCAATTCCCTCCCAAGCATTAACACCTAAATGCCTTCATTAAAAAATGGCTGGAGAATAGCTACAAAACAAATTAAGCTCTTCCTGCAATAGTTAAACCACACCACGTGTACTGTCACATGAATAACTACTACATATGAGTGTATCTGTACACTGACGAAATACAATGATGCACATCATGTGGGTCCAAACGTGACACTTGTTAGGTAAAGAACCATACTTGCTTTGCCTATAAATGGGACTCAGTTTGCTAATTTCGATCAAGAAATTAACACAAAGCAAATCGTAGTAATTCGATTTGTAATAGTATATACATCCCAAATACACACACGGAGTCTGTATGGCACATCAGTCAGATCTTGTTAAAATAGGAATGGAAGGGTTTGATCTCATAGACAGGTTCTATGGTGCACCACCCAGAAGGCCAGGTCACGTGAAGCATAGACAGGGACGTTTAGCGATCGAAAAAATCGGTCGCTCATGTCAAAAAATCGGTCACGTACAAAGCTAAGTCGCTAATGTGTTAGCAACTGATTTTCATTTCGGTCGCAAAATAGCGACCGAAATTAATATATCCAATTGGTCGCTAAATCGGTGACAAAGTTAAAAAAATAACAACCGATTTTCATTTCGATCGCAAAATAGTGACCGATTTTATTTCGGTCGCAAAATAGCTGTTGAATTATTGGCAAGCGTACCAAATTATCAATCGCAGTATAGTATTTCGATTAAATAAAAGTCGATCCCACGAGGAACAGTTTCAATGGAAATTCCCAATTATGTTTACTAAGTAGATTAAAATAGATTAGGTTTTTCAAATAAGAGTTGAATTGAAATTAAATGACAAAGAACTGTAAATTGTTGAGAAAATATCAATTAAAGGTACTTAGGATTGGCTTCCTTCCTTATCTCTCTTTTGTAATAGCTTTGTCAATTAAGAACGTCAATTAACCTAACAATGTTGATGCCACCTACTCAAATCATCCATGTTGATTCCTCACACATGAAATTCATAAGAAAACCTAATAAATGTTGATTCCTCACACAATTAACAGATTTTCCAGCATTAGGGTTAGGGTGTTTAAGCAATTGATACATTCATTCAATTCCTGGCAATTAACGTAACAAATATTCTTACCGTGATCTAGGGTTCAAGATATATTTTCCAATCATACCTCAAACAATCAAGAATAAATCATTTCAAAGCATAAAGGATAAGAATAACAACATCAAAGCATAGATTAATATATCAAAATATCACCATGATACAAAAGAGTTCAAAGGAAATGCACCGAATCCTAAGAGAATGAAGTTAGCCACTCATTTTGGCCATTACAATCACTACAAGAAAAAACACATTAAGCCACCGAAATTAGCGACCGAATTTTTTCGGTCGCAATTAGCGACCGATTTAGCGACCAAAATATGATTTGGTTTTCACTTTTTTATTTAGCGAACGAAATAGCGACCAATATTTTGCGTCACAAAATTTCGAGTGGCTATTTCATACTAAAATAAAAAAATCATTTAGCGACTGATTTTTAGCGACCGAATTATAAATTGAAATAGTGACCGAATTAAAATCGGTCGCTAATGAGAAAATAGCGTACTAATTGAAATCGGTCGCTAATGAATATTATTTTTTTATTATATTTAAAATTATTTTTTTATAAATATACTTTAATTGTTTTAGTATATTTTTTACAATTTATTTTTTAAAAGTAATTTATTTTTTAAAAATAATTTAATTTTTAAAATATACTTTAAAAATAAACTTTCGTCTCAATATTAACAAAATGAATTGTAATAAATCAAATTTATTAAAAATTTAAATTGTAATAAATTAAGACTAGAGTGATGTTAACTATTCAATACATTGTTTAAGAAAAGTTTAATAACAAATATTCTTGAATTTATTTTTCAATTGAAATTAAATTATATTTTAAAAATTTATATTAAAAAAATTAAACACATCAAATTATCACATTTTAATTCCTCATTAACTTAATTAATTAAAAAAATACAATTTTAATCAAATTATTACAATTTTATTTTATAATACTTTATTTTTAATCTAGTTTTTAAATTTATTACTTTATTATTATTAATTACTTAATCATGGTTGTTGTCATATAATTGATATACCAAAAAAAATTTATATCAATATACATTAGATAATAAATATATTATTTAATTAAACTATTCGTTGACCGATTTGTATATTGTAACCCAACAAGTGGAAAAACACTTTCAACACCATTTTCATAACAAACTATTTACAAATTAAACAGCTAACGAACCAATTATTCAGCAATAAATTCATGAAAATTGTAGACTAAGATGAACACAGGCAGAAAGATATTGGTCTGTATATCGCAGGTCAACATTCGCTCAAGCGAAAATAACATCGCTCGAGCGACGCCACCTGCACAAAATTGGCATTCTCGGGTTGTATTTCGCTTGAGCGACACTGGTCTCGCTCGAGCCATATCTGATGCAAAAATGTGTCAATAAATAAATAAAATATTTGTCACTTTTAAGAGCGGTTAATTTTTTCACCGCTCTTAAAAGTGAACATATAATAGCGGTTCCAAGTGAATCGCTATTAGATGTTCACTTTTAAGAGCGGTTCCAGTGGAACCACTATCATATACAACCACATTTTTTTATTATAATCGATTAAATTTTCAAATAATCGATTATATTCGAAAATTTTTTCAAATAATTAATTATAATCGATTTGTTTTCTAAATAATTGATTAGAATTGATTAGTTTTTCAAATAATAGAATATAATTGATTAATTTCTCAAATATATATTAAAAAATTATAAATAAAAATATAAATTATTTAAGAATATTAACTATTGTAAAGATAAAGTAGAACATGGGAGGAGATGAGGATGATAATATAATGATAGAATTTACAAAGATGTAGAATTGAGAAGTTTTAAAAAGAAAAATTTAAGAAAATAGGGATTTAATTATACTTTTAATAAATTTAAGATAATACTAGTTTTTATTTTTATTTTTAAATATTTATTTTAATTTTTTAAAACAGAGAAACTATAATTTAAGTTTCTAAATACTAAATTTAAAGAATTAAATTTATTATTATTTAATCTTTTAATTTTAGTATTAAAAATTTAAATTATATTTTATTAAATTAAAATAATTACAATATATTTTTCTACTTTGAGAATGAAAAATATAATTAAACTCAAAATTGACAATATTATATTACATTTTTGAACTCTTTTGGATTATTTTTTTTTCCTAATTTTTGATAAAGTTAATTTTAATATTTAAAAGTATTTAACATTTTGAATTCTGAAACGTTTTCTCTAATAGAAAATTTAAAAACATAATATTCAAAAAAATAGTTAATGTAAGTTTTCATTATGATCGATTATATTTTGAAATGATTGATCATATTTGAAAATATATAATAAGCGGTTCCACGAAAACTGCTATCTAAAATATATTTTAGATAGCGGTTAAGGTTTAACCGCTATTAGAAGTTCACTTGTAAGAGCGGTTCCAGTGGAACCGCTATCATATACAACCACATTTTTTTATTATGATCGATTAAATTTTCAAATGATCGATCATATTTGATAATTTTTTCAAATAATTAATTATAATCGATTACTTTTCTAAATAATTGATTAGAATTGATTAGTTTGTCAAATAATAGATTATTATTGATTAATTTCTCAAATATATATTAAAAAATTATAAATAAAAATATAAATTATTTAAGAATATTAACTATTGTAAAGATAAAGTAGAACATGGTAGGAGATGAGGATGATAATATAATGATAGAATTTACAAAAATGTAGAATTGAGAAGTTTAAAACAAAAAAAATTAAGAAAATAGAGATTTAATTATACTTTTAATAAATTTAAGATAATACTAGTTTTGATTTTTATTTTTAAATATTTATTTTAATTTTTTAAAACAGAGAAACTATAATTTTAGTTTCTAAATACTAAATTTAAAGAATTAAATTTATTATTATTTAATGTTTTAATTTTAGTATTAAAAATTTAAATTATATTTTATTAAATTAAAATAATTACAATATATTTTTCTACTTTGAGAATGAAAAATATAATTAAACTAAAACTGAATATATTATAATACATTTTTGAACTCTTTTTTATTAGTTTTTTTCTTAATTTTTTTATAAAGTCAATTTTAATATTTAAAAGTATTTAACATTTTGTTTTCTGAAATGTTTTCTGTATTACCAAATTTAAAAACATAATATTCAAAAAAATAGTTAATATAAACTATATTTTAGATAGCGGTTCCACGTTAACAGCTATCTAAATCTGTATTTTAGATAGCGGTTAAAGTTTAACCGCTATTAGATGTTCACTTGTAAGAGCGGTTCAGTGGAACCACTATCATATACAACCATTATGATCGATTACATTTTCAAATAACCGATCATATTGGATAATGTTTTCAAATAATTAATTATAATCGATTAGTTTTCTAAATAATTGATTAGAATTGATTAGTTTTTCAAATAATAGATTATAATTGATTAATTTCTCAAATATATATTAAAAAATTATAAATAAAAATTTAAATTATTTAAGAATATTAATTATTGTAAACATAAAGTAGAACATGGGAGGAGATGAGGATGATAATATAATGATGGAATTGACAAAAATGCGAGAATTGAGAAGTTAAAAAAAGAAAAATGGAAGAAAATAGAGATTTATTTATACTTTTAATAAATTTAACATAATAATAGTTTTGATTTTTATTTTTAAATATTTATTTTAATTTTTTAAAACAGAGAAACTATAATTTTAGTTTCTAAATACTAAATTTAAAGAATTAAATTTATTATTATTTAATCTTTTAATTTTAGTATTACAAATTTAAATTATATTTTATTAAATTAAAATAATTACAATATATTTTTCTACTTTGAGAATGAAAAATATAATTAAACTAAAACTGAAAATATTATAATACATTTTTGAACTCTTTTTGATTAATTTTTTTTCCTAATTTTTTATAAAGTCAATTTTAATATTTAAAAGTATTTAACATTTTGCTTTCTGAAATGTTTTCTGTATTACCAAATTTAAAAACATAATATTCAAAAAAATAGTTAATATAAACTATATTTTAGATAGTGGTTCCACGTTAAGCAGTTATCTAAACTGTATTTTAGATAGCGGTTAAGGTTTAACCGCTATTAGAAGTTCACTTGTAAGAGCGGTTCAGATGGAGCCGCTATCATATACAACCACATTTTTATTATGATCGATTAAATTTTCAAATGATCGATCATATTTGATAATTTTTTCAAATAATTAATTATAATCGATTACTTTTCTAAATAATTGATTAGAATTGATTAGTTTGTCAAATAATAGATTATTATTGATTAATTTCTCAAATATATATTAAAAAATTATAAATAAAAATATAAATTATTTAAGAATATTAACTATTGTAAAGATAAAGTAGAACATGGTAGGAGATGAGGATGATAATATAATGATAGAATTTACAAAAATGTAGAATTGAGAAGTTTAAAACAAAAAAAATTAAGAAAATAGAGATTTAATTATACTTTTAATAAATTTAAGATAATACTAGTTTTGATTTTTATTTTTAAATATTTATTTTAATTTTTTAAAACAGAGAAACTATAATTTTAGTTTCTAAATACTAAATTTAAAGAATTAAATTTATTATTATTTAATGTTTTAATTTTAGTATTAAAAATTTAAATTATATTTTATTAAATTAAAATAATTACAATATATTTTTCTACTTTGAGAATGAAAAATATAATTAAACTAAAACTGAATATATTATAATACATTTTTGAACTCTTTTTTATTAGTTTTTTTCTTAATTTTTTTATAAAGTCAATTTTAATATTTAAAAGTATTTAACATTTTGTTTTCTGAAATGTTTTCTGTATTACCAAATTTAAAAACATAATATTCAAAAAAATAGTTAATATAAACTATATTTTAGATAGCGGTTCCACGTTAACAGCTATCTAAAGCTGTATTTTAGATAGCGGTTAAAGTTTAACCGCTATTAGATGTTCACTTGTAAGAGCGGTTCAAGTGGAACCACTATCATATACAACCATTATGATCGATTACATTTTCAAATAACAGATCATATTGGATAATGTTTTCAAATAATTAATTATAATCGATTAGTTTTCTAAATAATTGATTAGAATTGATTAGTTTTTCAAATAATAGATTATAATTGATTAATTTCTCAAATATATATTAAAAAATTATAAATAAAAATTTAAATTATTTAAGAATATTAATTATTGTAAACATAAAGTAGAACATGGGAGGAGATGAGGATGATAATATAATGATGGAATTGACAAAAATGCGAGAATTGAGAAGTTAAAAAAAGAAAAATGGAAGAAAATAGAGATTTATTTATACTTTTAATAAATTTAACATAATAATAGTTTTGATTTTTATTTTTAAATATTTATTTTAATTTTTTAAAACGAGAGAAACTATAATTTTAGTTTCTAAATACTAAATTTAAAGAA
Organism: Sphenostylis stenocarpa; assembly: GCA_963425845.1. Lineage (NCBI taxonomy): Eukaryota > Viridiplantae > Streptophyta > Magnoliopsida > Fabales > Fabaceae > Sphenostylis > Sphenostylis stenocarpa. The sequence continues at coordinate 15,503,436 of OY731403.1, read as the reverse complement.
TTAAATTTATTATTATTTAATCTTTTAATTTTAGTATTACAAATTTAAATTATATTTTATTAAATTAAAATAATTACAATATATTTTTCTACTTTGAGAATGAAAAATATAATTAAACTAAAACTGAAAATATTATAATACATTTTTGAACTCTTTTTGATTAATTTTTTTCCTAATTTTTTATAAAGTCAATTTTAATATTTAAAAGTATTTAACATTTTGCTTTCTGAAATGTTTTCTGTATTACCAAATTTAAAAACATAATATTCAAAAAAATAGTTAATATAAACTATATTTTAGATAGTGGTTCCACGTTAACAGTTATCTAAAGCTGTATTTTAGATAGCGGTTAAGGTTTAACCGCTATTAGATGTGCACTTGTAAGAGATTCCAGTGGAACCGCTATCATATACAACCATTATGATCGATTACATTTTCAAATAACCGATCATATTGGATAATTTTTTCAAATAATTAATTATAATCGATTAGTTTTCTAAATAATTGATTAGAATTGATTAGTTTTTCAAATAATAGATTATAATTGATTAATTTCTCAAATATATATTAAAAAATTATAAATAAAAATATAAATTAATTAAGAATATTAATTGTTGTAAACATAAAATAGAACATGAGAGGAAATGAGGATGATAATATAATGATAGAATTGATAAAAATGCGGAATTGAGAAGTTAAAAAAAGAAAAATTTAAGAAAATAGAGATTTAATTATACTTTTAATAAATTTAACATAATACTAGTTTTGATTTTTATTTTTAAATATTTATTTTAATTTTTTAAAACAGAGAAACTATAAATTTAGTTTCTAAATACTAAATTTAAAGAATTAAATTTATTATTATTTAATCTTTTAATTTTAGTATTACAAATTTAAATTATATTTTATTAAATTAAAATAATTACAATATATTTTTCTACTTTGAGAATGAAAAATATAATTAAACTAAAACTAAAAATATTATAATACATTTTTGAACTCTTTTTGATTATTTTTTTTTCTAATTTTTTATAAAGTTAATTTTAATATTTAAAAGTATTTAACATTTTTCTTTCTGAAACGTTTTCTGTATTACCAAATTTAAAAACATAATATTCCAAAAAATAGTTAATGTAAGTTTTGATGATGATCGATTAAATTTTCAAAATATTCAAAATAACATATAATACATTTCTATGTGATTTACGTCAAATTATAGATTGGAAATAAACATTTTTAAAAACTCAAATTATAGATTGGAAATAAATCTATAAAATTTTAAAAATGATGTTATATTTTTAAAAACAAATATTAGAAAAAGGTTTAAAACATGTATAAATTATATTTATATGTCCAAAATATTAAAGATATCTACATTTTAAAAAAATACTAAAAAATATTAAAAGTTATACTTTAAATTAATGAAAATATTTAAAAAAAGTTATATTTATTAAAGTATTAAAAATATTTTGTAATATATAAGTTAAAAAAATTATCATTAAATTTTTTAAAAATTATTAGTTTTGTAATTTATATACAATGAAAATAATATAATGGTATATTAGTATATAAATATATAAATATATATAAATATATCAATATATCAATATTTAAATATATATTAAAATATATAAATATATTTGTATTTATAGATTTTATAAATATATAAAGATATATATATATATATATATATATATATATATATATATATATAAAGATGTAAATATATAAAGATATAAAGATATAAATATATGTAAAGATATAAAGATATAAATATATGTAAAGATATAAAGATATAAATATGTAAAGATATAAATATATATCTTTAATATTTTGTACATGTAAATATAATTTATATATTTTTAAATCTTTTTCTAATATTTATTTTTAAAAATATAATATTATTTTTAAAATTTAATATTTAAATTTTTATCTTTTTTTAAATATATAAAGATATAAATGTATAAGGATATAAATAAATATATAAATATATCAATATATATATATATATATCAAAATATAAATATATAAATATATTAATATATAAATATATCATTATATAAATATATATATATATATATATATATATCAATATTATCCCCTTATATATTATTATATATTATTAGCGTAATTTTAGTTTAATTAAAAATTAGAATACAAATATATTATATTATATTAATATACTATTATGTTATAATATTTGTAATTTATTTTTATAGTGTATAAATTACAAAACTAATAATTTGTATACTATACTATACTAATATATAATTTGTATACTATACTAATAGTATAATATTATTTGTATACAAAACTAATATCTTTATATATAAATATATAAATATGAAAAGATATAAATATATGTAAAAATATAAAAATATAAATATATATAAAAATATAAAGATATAAATATATCAATATATCAATATATAAATATATCAATATATAAATATATCAATATTTAAATATATCAATATATAAATATATCAATGTATTAATATATATTAAAATATATAAATATATTTTTATTTATAGATTTTATATTTATATATTTATACGAATATACATTTATTTGTATATAAATATAATTTATTTGTAAGTTATTATTAAAAAATCCTAGTAGCTCGAGTGGTTGGAGTTTCGGTCTCCAATTCTAAGGTACAGGGTTCGAATCCTGACAATGACAATAAACCTACTAGTAAGTTCAACTTCTAAAAATATAAATAAAAACTTAAATAAGAAAAAATATAATATAAAAAGAGGTAGGGGAAATAAATAATAAATATAATTAAAAATGTAAATAAATAAAAATAATTAATTTTGTTATTGATTTAGCGACCGATTTAAATCGATCGCTATTTTTTTAACTTTGTCACCGATTTAGAGACCAATTTGATATATTAATTTCTGTCGCTATTTTGCGACCGAAATAAAATCGGTCGCTATTTTGCGACCGAAATAAAAAATAGCGACCGAAATGAAAATCAGTCGCTAACACATTAGCGACTAGGCTTTTTGCGACGACGCATTTCGGTCGCTAATTTCGGTCGCTAACTGATTAGTGACCGATTTTTTGCCATTAGCGACCGATTTTTTCGGTCGCTAAAATGTTTTTTTCTTGTAGTGAATGCTCCAATTGATGAAGAAGCGAAGAATTGATGAAGATTGGATAAAACCCTAACAGTAGTCGTGCCTCATCTCCTCCAAGACTGCTTGCTTTTCTCAAAACACAACTTATCTTTTTATAAGAGAATTTGGGTCAGGCCTCGCATCATTTATTCGCTTAAACGCTCTTCTTTCTTTTAATTTTACTCCAATTATGTTGACAATTATGCTCCTTACTCTTGTATCAAGGTATTCTCAAATTCATCCTATATTGGGAGAAAAATATATTAGAATTAACATAAGTTAAGTGGTTTTATAACAATTCAAGGTATAATTATATCAACTTTTTACCACTTAACAACTCCCCCCAACCTAGAATCTTGCTTGTCCCAAGCAAAGTAATTTTTCCAAAATAAAATCATCACCTATTATCTTTTCTCTTCTAGAACCACAACATAAAAATTTTCAGAGGTGATGCTCACAATTCCAAATGAAAATAGAACACATAAGCATTCAAGTTATAGAAACCAACAAAGAATAATTAGTCCTCAACTATCCTCAGAGAAGCATGATCTCTCAAATAGAGTTATATATACTCATCTCTAATTCTCACAGGTAAGTGTTTATCTCATTCAATCACTTCATTTAGACAATCCAATATTGATAATCATCTTGAAACAATCAACAATTGTTAAACAAGACTTAAATCAAAAGGTCTTTTGAGGCTTGTAATGGGGTTGGACTAAGAAAGAGTTATTGGTTTTTCTGGAATATACAAAAATATTTGAGAAATTCAACTCATATGAATGATTCTTGATTAACAATTCCTCAAGTCAGGTTTCAAACTTTATGCTTTTGTCCCTAACACAATGACAATGAGTTAAATTTTTTTTTTTTTTGCTTTTGCATGTATCCTTTTTTTTTTTGCTTTGCAAATTTTTAAGCTTTGCTTTTCCTTTTTCTTTACACTTTTTTTTTAATAATAACACCCCAATAATACCTGTAGGACAACAATAGCAATACCCAACAATAAGAAAAATAGTGACATTCATACTCATTTCCTTTCTCAAATATAGGAAGGTAGATAAATAGTGTTTAGGCTTAAGGGTTCTGTTTAAGAAATAATTTTTTTTTTCTCAGAAGGGGTTCAAATGGATGTCCTATAATTAATGCATGGTTGGTTATTTGGCTCTGGGTTATATCTACTACAAAGAAAAAATGCCTTTATCATTTTCAAGTCTTGCTAACATGTAATCACATCAAAGAATCAACCAATATCAGTTATCATCACAAAGTGTTGACACTCAATTTATTTGTTTGTGGTACTCTGCTCACCTGGGTTTTGGCTAGTTTCTCCAATTCAGTTAATTCCTAATTTTCCTCATCAATTTCTTTTCACTATCATACTCAATATCCCAAAATCACTTGTTATTGGAAACAATCAAAATTATTTTTCATGTTCTAGATTTGAATTAGACAATAAGTAATAATTTCATATATGGCTCTAAAACAAATTATGAGACAACAAGGGAATTCAAAATTTAAAATAAAGCAATTAAAAACATTAAATTAAAAACAAAGGAATTAAAAACATTAAAAGTAAAGTAAGTAAAGTACGTTTCCTCCCTCATTTTCTTCACTTGTCATGTACTCCTTATCTTGTGCCTCAGCCTCAGCTGCAGACTTTCTCACCCCCTACAGAAAAGTTGGACTATCCCCAGGCCATTGAAGTAAGGTTTCAAAGTCTTGAGGAGAAGTGCACTGTGTACCTGGAGCAATCTTGTAAAGAAAGAATCTAAGGAAGAAAAATGCACAAAAAAAACTTAAACTGCAAAATGAAAAAAAAAAACAAATTCAAAACATTAGGTTGCCTCCCAAGAGCGCTTGTTTAACGTCTTCAGCTCGACGCCTTTTTGTTTTAAGGATCATCTAAGTAGACAATGTGATGAAGCTCCTTCACTGCATCCCCCAAATATGCCTTAATTCTCTGCCCATTGACTGTCCACGTTCTTCCTGTTGCTGGATCCTCTAATTCTACAGCACCATACGGCCTCACAGATCTTACTACAAATGGGCCTGACCATTTAGATTTCAGTTTCCCAGGAAAAATTCTTATCCTTGAATTAAACAGTAAAACTGATTGACCTGGATGAAATTCTCTTTTCAGAATCTTCTTGTCATGACATGCCTTAACTTTCTCTTTGTATAACTTGGATGATTCATATGCATTAAGTCTCATTTCTTCTAATTCATGCATTTGAATTTTTCTTTGCTCTGCTAAAACTTTTGGGTCAAAATTTAAAAATTTTAAAGCCCAATATGCTTTATGCTCCATTTCCACTCGAAGATGACATGACTTACCATAGACAAGCTAAAAAGGGGATAACCCAGTAGGAACCTTATATGCAGTCCTATAAGCCCAAAGTGCATCATCTAACTTTATTGACCAATCCTTTCTTGAAGATGAAACAATCTTTTCTAATATCCTTTTGATTTCTCTGTTTGAAACTTCTGCTTGGCCATTAGTTTGTGGATGATAAGGTGACGCAACTTTATGTTTGACCCCATAATGCTCTAAACATTTCTGAAGTTGAGTATTGCAGAAATGTGATCCTCCATCACTGATTAAAACTCTGGGAGTACCAAATCTACAGAATATATTTTTCTTTAAAAAATTTATCACAGTTTTGGCATCTGCTTTTACAGTAGCTACTGCTTCCACCCACTTTGACACATAATCTACTGCTACCAAGATGTACTCTTTAGAAAATGATGATGGAAAAGGTCCTGCAAAGTCAATCCCCCAACAGTCAAATATTTCAACTTCCAACATAATATTTAAAGGCATTTTATTTCTTTTTGAAATACTCCCTGTTTTCTGACAATCAACACATTGTTGTGCAAAATTGTGCGCGTCTTTAAATAAGGAAGGCCAGAAAAAACCAGATTGGAGAACTTTTGCAGCAGTTCTAACTCCATTAAAATGACCCCCATAAGGAGAACTATGACAATGCCACATAATATTCTTAGCTTCCTTGCTTGTCACACACCTTCTCAACAAATTATCACTTCCTATCTTGAAAAGATATGGATCATCCCATACAAAATAATGGGCATCCTTAAATAATTTCTTCTTTTGATGCCAAGTGTATTCTTCTGGGACAACTTTTGCAGCTTTGAAATTTGCCATGTCAGCAAACCAAGGTCTTTCTTGTACCATCATCAGTTTTTCATCTGGAAATTCCTCCTGCACTTCTAATTGTTTTTTAGTTACTTCAGCATTAACTAATCTGGACAAATGATCAGCTACCAAATTTTCACAGCCCTTTTTGTCCTTGATTACCAAGTCAAATTCCTGCAACAAAAAAATCCATCTAATTAGTCTTGGTTTAGAATCTATCTTAGTTAACAAATACTTAATTGCTGCATGATCAGTATATATAGTAACAGATGAACCAATCAAATATGCTCTAAATTTTTCCAATGCGTAAACTATAGCTAACAATTCTTTTTCAGTAGTTGCATAATTAATTTGGGCTGCATTAAGAACTTTGCTAGCATAGTGTATAGCATGAAAATTCTTATATTTCCTTTGGCCTAAAACTGCTCCTATAGCATAATCACTTGCATCACACATTAATTCAAATTCTAATTTCCAATCAGGCGCAATTATCACAGGGGCTGAAATTAATTTCTGTTTTAACAATTCAAAAGCCTGCAAACATTCCACGTCAAATTTAAAAGAAATATCCTTATTGAGCAAGTTGCTTAGTGGTTTTGCAATCTTTGAAAAGTCTTTTATAAATCTTCTATAGAATCCTGCATGTCCTAAAAAACTTCTTATGCCCTTCACATTTGTTGGTGGTGGAAGCTTCTCAATAATCTCTATTTTTGCTTTGTCAACTTCAATCCCTCTTGCAGAAATCTTATGGCCTAATATCACACCTTCAGTTACCATAAAATGACATTTTTCCCAATTTAAAACTAAATTGGTATCAACACACCGCTTTAATACAGTATTCAAATTCCTCAAACATTGGTCAAATGATGCACCAAATACTGAGAAATCATCCATAAAAACTTCAATGCATTGTTCCACCAAGTCTGAGAAGATAGCCAACATGCATCTTTGAAAAGTTGTTGGGGCATTGCACAATCCAAATGGCATTTTCCTGTAAGCAAACACACCAAAAGGACAAGTAAAAGCAGTTTTTTCTTGGTCTTCTGGATCTACTGTTATCTGATTATACCCTGAATAACCATCCAAAAAACAATAAAAAGTCTGTCCTGCTAACCTTTCTAACATTTGATCCATAAAAGGTAAAGGAAAATGATATTTTCTAGTTACCTGATTTAATTTTCTATAATCTATACACATTCTCCAACCTGTAATAGTCCTAGTAGGTATTAATTCATTTTTATCATTATAAATTACAGTCATACCTCCTTTTTTTGGGACCACTTGAACTGGGCTAACCCAAGCACTATCAGAGATAGGATAGATCATACCTGCATCAAGTAGTTTTAATACTTCTTTCTTTACCACCTCTTTCATAGTTGGATTAAGACGTCTTTGAGGTTGTGCAACAGGCTTAAAATCATTCTCCATATGAATCTTATGCATGCAATAAGAAGGACTGATTCCTTTGAGATCAGATAACGTCCACCCTATAGCCTTCTCATTCTCTTTCAAAACTGCGATCAATCTTTCTTCTTCAGAATTTGTTAAGGCATTGCTGATTACCACTGGCTTGCTGCATTTATCTCCAAGAAAAACATATTTTAAATGGGGAGGTAATACCTTTAATTCCAGTTTCTGACTCTCAGTTTCATGTTCTTGCTGCAATATTTCAGATTGTTGTTCTTTTGCAGTAACTTCTTTTGCTGAATCAAGAAATTTTACATAATTCTCAATTTCTTTTTTCTCCTCTTCATCAAATTCATCATTAATTCCTGCCAAAGCTTTTTCTAATGGGCTTACTTTAACTAGTTGCTTTCTTGCTGCTTGAAAGATATCATCTACCACATCTATTTTAAGACAATGTTAATTATCTGTAGGATGCTTCATTGCTTCAAACACATTAAACTTAACTTCCTCATCCTCTACTCTGACTTTTAACTTGCCATCATCAACATCAATAATAACTTTTGCTGTCTTCATGAAAGGTCTTCCCAGTATAAGCGGAACTTCAGTGTCTTCCTCCATATCCATCACAACAAAATCAACTGGAAATATAAATTTATCAACTCTGACCAAAACGTCTTCCGTCACACCATACGAAAATTTTAGAGATCTGTCAGCTAGCTGTAATGTCATTCTTGTAGGCTTTACTTCCAAGTCTCCTATTCTTTTAAGCATAGACAAATGCATCAGATTTATACTAGCACCCAAATCCAGTAATGTCTTACCTACTTGTAATGTCCCAATTGTGACTGGAATAGTGAAACTACCAGGATCCTTGGACTTTTGAGGTAAAGATTTCTGAATTATAGCGCTACATCTTGCTTCTAGCTCCACTGTTTCTGTAGTAAATCTCCTTTTCTTAGTTAACAACTCTTTCATGAACTTTGCATAAGTCGACATCTGCTCCATAGCTTCCATAAGTGGAATATTAATCTGTAAATGCTTGAAAATATCCATGAATCTTGCAAGCTGTCTTTCTTTATCTTTCTTGGAAGGATGACGAGGATATGGTAAATCCTTTAATTGTTGTATTTGACTATCATCTTTCTCCCTCTTTTTCTCACTCTTTTTATTTTTCTCTTCTTTTTCAGTATTTTTTTCTTTTTCTTTACTCTCACTTTTATTTTTCTCTTTTTCTCTTTCACACTCATCTTCTTTTTCTTTTAGGATTTCCTTCTCTACATCAAGATTGTCACCAATACCTTCTCCTATAACCTTACCACTCCTTGTAGTTATTGACTTACACTGTTCCTTTGGATTGGTTTGTGTGATAGCTGAAATTGTCCTTTTTGTTGTTGCTCAGATAGTTGCTTAGTCAGTTGGTCTATCTGGATCTGTATATTTCTGAATGAAGCCTCAGTATTTTTCTGATTAGCCATAGTACCTTGCATGACTTTTTCTACAATATCCTCCAATTTACTTATTGAAGGATAATGTTGTTGCTTGTTGTTGATATGACGGTTGCTTGATATGACTGTTGTTGAAATGCAGGTTGTCTAGTAGATGAGCTAACACCTTGTTTCCACCCAAAATTCTGATTCTGATTCTGATTCTCTCTCCATCCTTGTGCAGTATTATTCTGATAATTGTTAGGATTAGGAAAATTACCTTGTCTGCCTTGACTACTACCTTGGGCACCCATATAATTAACTTCTTCTTGTTGAATGTTGTCTTGATAAGAACATTGTTCATTTGCATGATCACCTCCACACACGTCACAACTCATCTGTTGATTAAGAATAGATTGTACTGTGTGTATTTCTTGAGGTAATTTCTCTATTTTCTGGTTCAATGCTTCAATTTGTTGCGTTATAAGTTTATTCTGGGCTAAGATAACATCTAAGCTATTAAGTTCAAGAACTCCCTTCTTTTGAATTGGATGTTTATCATGTTGGGTCTGTTGGTCTGTAAAGGCTAGTGCATCGATAATTCTGGTGGCATGATCAATTTCTACATCCAACATAGATCCTCCTGTTGCAACCTCTAATAACATCTTTGCATCATGTCGCAAGCCAGTATAGAAAATATTCAACTGAGAAACATCATCAAATCCATGATTTGGGCAACTTCTCAACAGTGATTTAAATTTCTCCCATGCTTCACAAAATTGTTCATCTGCTCCTTGTCTGAAAGAAGTGATGTCAGATTTTGCTTTAATGTAACATGATGGTGGGAAAAATCTATTCAGAAACTTCTCTTCTACACTACTCCAATTAGTCAAACTCTGATTAGGATGTGCTTTCAGCCACTCCTTTGCCCTACCTGCCAAAGAAAAAGGAAATAATCTCAAATATGCAGATTCAAGATTTGCTGCTCTAAATCCCATGATACCAATCAACTCATAAAAAGTAGACAAATGACTATAAGGGTCTTCATGATCCAATCCAGTGAATTGATGAGCACTAATCTAGCTTAAGAAAGATGGATTCATCTGTAATGTATGATCATCCGGAATGACAATGCTGGAAAAATATCTTGGACTTTGCTGCATAACACAATTTCTAAGAGTTCTTCTAGGTGGATTTGTATTTGGGTTTTGATTTGGATTTGTATTTGAATCTGGATTCAGATTTGCTCCTTCTTCCGCCATATCTTCTATAATTGGGTTTGGTAAATCAAGTGTGAAAGAAGAATTAGCAGATTCTCTTGTAGTTTGTTCTTGAGTTTCCCTTCTTCTGAAGATACCTGTCCTCTTAAACGCATAAATCAAAAGAGTAACTCAAGCAAATATTAGCACAAACTAAAAACTAAATAATAATAATAATAATAATAATAATAATAACGATGATGATGATAATAATAATAATAATAATAATAATGATAATAATAATAATAATAACAGAAATAAAAATAAAATACTCAATAAGCTAAACAAAGAATTCTCAAAGAACACCGTTCCCCGGCAGCGGCGCCAGAAATACTTGTTGAATTATTGGCAAGCGTACCAAATTATCAATCACAATATAGTATTTCGATTAAATAAAAGTCGATCCCACGAGGAACAGTTTCAATGGAAATTCCCAATTATGTTTACTAAGTAGATTAAAATAGATTAGGTTTTTCAAATAAGAGTTGAATTGAAATTAAATGACAAAGAACTGTAAATTGTTGAGAAAATATCAATTAAAGGTACTTAGGATTGACTTCCTTCCTTATCCCTCTTTTGTAATGGCTATGTCAATTAACCTAACAATGTTGATGTCACCTACTCAAATCATCCATGTTGATTCCTCACACATGAAATTCATAAGAAAACCTAATAAATGTTGATTCCTCACACAATTAACAGATTTTCCAGCATTAGGGTTAAGGTGTTTAAGCAATTGATACATTTATTCCATTCCTGGCAATTAACGTAACAAATATTTTTATCGTGATCTAGGGTTCAAGATATATTTTCCAATCATACCTCAAACAATCAAGAATAAATCATTCCAAAGCATAAAGGATAAGAATAACAACATCAAAGCATAGATTAATATATCAAAATATCACCATGATACAAAAGAGTTCAAAGGAAGTGCACTGAATCCTAAGAGAATGAAGTTAGCCACTCATTTTGGCCATTACAATGCTCCAATTGATGAAGAAGCGAAGAATTGATGAAGATTGGACAAGACTTTAACAGTAGTCGTGCCTCCTCTCCTCCAAGACTGCTTGCTTTTCTCAGAACACAACTTATCTTTTTATAAGAGAATTTGGGTCGGACCTCGCATCATTTATTCGCTTAAACGCTCTTCTTTTTTTCAATTTTACTCCAATTATGTTGACAATTATGTTTCTTACTCTTGTATCAAGGTATTCTCAAATTCATCCTATATTGGGAGAAAAATATATTAGAATTAACATAAATTAAGTGGTTTTATAACAATTCAAGGTATAATTATATCAACTTTTTACCATTTAACAATAGCGACCGAAATTAATATATCCAATTGGTCGCTAAATCGGTGACAAAGTTAAAAAAATAGCGACCAATTTAGACCAGTCGCTAAATAATTAAAAAAAGTTAATTATTTTTATTGTCATTGACGAGATTCGAACCCAGTACCTTAGAGTTAAAAGTTGAAACTCCAACCATCGAGCTACTAGGATTTTTTAATAATAACTTACAAATAAATTATATTTATATACAAAAAAATGTATATCTGTACAAATATATAAATATAAAATGTATAAATAAAAATATATTTATATATTTTAATATATATTTAAATATTGATATATTTATACATTGATATATTTAAATATTGATATATTTATACATTGATATATTTAAATATTGATATATTTAAATATTGATATATTTATATATTAATATATTTATATATTGATATATTTATATATTGATATATTGATATATTTATATATTTATATATTTATATTTTTACATATATTTATATATTTCCATATTTATATATTTATATATAAAGATATTAGTTTTGTATACAAATAATATTATAATATAGTATATTATACTATTAGTATAGTATACAAATTATATATTAGTATAGCATAGTATATAAAATATTAATTTTGTAATTTATATACAATGAAAATAATAAAATGGTATATTAGTATAATATATTTGTATTCTAATTTTTAATTAAATTAAAATTATGCTAATAATGTATAATAATATATGAGGGGATAATAAATTTAATCCAATTACTTTTATAAATATATAAATATAAAATCTATAAAATATTAAAAATGATATTATATTTTTAAAAACAAATATTAGAAAAAGGTTTAAAAACATATATAAATTTTATTTATATGTCCAAAATATTAAAGATATCCACATTTAAAAAAATACTAAAAAATATTAAAAATTATACTTGAAATTGATGAAAATATTTTAAAAAAGTTATATTTATTAAAGTATTAAAAAATATTTTGTAATATATAAATTAAAAAAATTATCATTAAATTTTTTAAAAATTATTAGTTATGTAATTTATACACAATAAAAATAAATTACAAATATTATAACTTAATGGTATAGTAATATAATATAATATATTTGTATTCTAATTTTTAATTAAACTAAAAATTATAATAATATATGAGGGGATAATATTGATATATTTATATATATATATATATATATATATATATATATATATATTTATACCTTTATATATTTATAAAACCTATAAATATAAATATATTTATATATTTTAATATATATTTAAATATTGATATATTGATATATTGACATATTTATATATTTATATATTTACATATTTATATATTTACATATTAATATATTAATATATTTATATATTTATTTATATATTTATATATTTATATCTTTATATATTTAAGAAAAAATTAAAAATTTAAATATTAAATTTTAAAATAATATTAAATTTTAAAATAATATTTTATTTTTAAAAAATAATATTAGAAAAAGGTTTAAAAATATATATAAATTATATTTACATATACAAAATATTAATGATATATATTTATATCTTTATATTTTTACATATATTTATATCTTTATATATTTATATCTTTATATTTTTTCATATTTATATATAAAGATATTAGTTTTGTATACAAATAATATTATAATATAATATATTATACTATTAGTATAGTATACAAATAATATATTAGTATAGTATAGTATACAAATTATTAATTTTGTAATTTATATACAATGAAAATAATATAATGGTATATTAGTATAATATATTATATTTGTATTCTAATTTTTAATTAAATTGAAATTACGCTAATAATATATAATAATATATGAGTGGATAATAAATTTAATCCAATTACTTTTATAAATATATAAATATAAATCTATAAAATATTAAAAATAATATTATATTTTTAAAAACAAATATTAGAAAAAAGATTAAAACATATATAAATTATATTTATATGTCCAAAATATTAAAGATATCCACATTTAAAAAAATACAAACAATATTAAATATAATTTAAAAAGTTATATTTATTAAAGTATTAAAAAATATTCTGTAATATATAAGTTAAAAAAATTATCATTAAATTTTTTAAAAATTATTAAAAAATTATTAGTTTTGTAATTTATACACAATAAAAACAAATTACAAATATTATAATATAATGGTATATTAATATAATATAATATATTTGTATTCTAATTTTTAATTAAACTAAAATGACGCTAATAATGTATAATAATATATGAGGGGATAATATTGATATATTGATATATTTATATATTAATATATTTATATATTTATATTTTGATATATTTATATATTTATATTTTGATATATTTATATATTTATATTTTGATATATTTATATATTGATATATTTATATATTTATATATTTATATATTTATTTATATCCTTATATATTTAAAAAAAATAAAAATTTAAATATTAAATTTTAAAAATAATATTATATTTTTAAAAATAAATATTAGAAAAAGATTTAAAAATATATATAAATTATATTTACATGTACAAAATATTAAAGATATATATTTATATCTTTACATATTTATATATTTATATTTTATATCTTTATATCTTTACATATATTTATATACTTATATCTTTATATCTTTACATATGTTTATATCTTTATATATATATATATATATATATATATATATATATATATATATATATATATATCTTTATATATTTATAGAATCTATAAATACAAATATATTTATATATTTTAATATATATTTAAATATTGATATATTGATATATTTATATAGTTACATATTTATATATTTATATATTTATATATTTACATATTTACATATTTATATATTTACATATTTATATATTTATATGTTTATATATTTATATATTAATATATTGATATATTTATATATTTACATATTTATATATTAATATATTAATATATTAATATATTTATATATTTATTTATATTTTTACATATTTATATCTTTATATATTTATATATTTAAGAAAAAAATTAAAAATTAAAAAATTAAATTTTAAAATAATATTTTATTTTTAAAAACAAATATTAGAAAAAGGTTTAAAAATATATATAAATTATATTTACATGTACAAAATATTAAAGATATATATTTATATCTTTACATATTTATATATTTGTATCTTTATATATTTATATCTTTATATTTTTACATATATTTATATCTTTCCATATTTATATATTTATATATAAAGATATTAGTTTTGTATACAAATAATATTATAATATAGTATATTATACTATTAGTATAATATACAAATAATATATTAGTATAGTATACAAATTATTAATTTTGTAATTTATATAAAATGAAAATAATATAATGGTATATTAGTATAGTATAGTATATTTGTATTCTAATTTTTAATTAAACTAAAATTACGCTAATAATGTATAATAATATATGAGGGGATAATAAATTTAATCCAATTACTTTTATAAATATATAAATATAAAGTCTATAAAATATTAAGAATGATATTATATTTTTTTTAAATATTAGAAAAAGGTTTAAAAACATGTATAAATTATATTTATATGTCCAAAATATTAAAGATATCCACATTTAAAAAAATACAAAAAACATTAAAAATTATATTTAAATTGATGAAAATATTTTTAAAAAGTTATATTTATTAAAGTATTAAAAAATATTTTGTAATATATAAGTTAAAAAAATTATCATTAAAATTTTTAAAAATTATTAGTTTTGTAATTTATATACAATGAAAATAATATAATGGTATATTAGTATAGTATAGTATATTTGTATTCTAATTTTTAATTAAACTAAAATTACGCTAATAATGTATAATAATATATGAGGGGATTATAAATTTAATCCAATTACATTTATATATATATATATATATATATATATATATATATATATATCCTTTTTTAACTTTTTTTTCTTTTTAAACTTCTCACATTCTACATTGTTTTTAAACTCTATCATTTTTAATATATTATAATAATACATAAAATTTAAAAACTAAACTAAAAAGAGTAAGTTTAAATTTATAAAAAAATACATTACTAAAAGTATCATATTATATTAATATTTTCATTATTTTCGTTAATTATAGATTTAAATGTGTTTCATAAATAAAATTATAAATTTAAATGTATTTCCACTTTTGATCCATCATAAATAAAAATAAATAGCCTCTTATAAATGTTGTTATATTTTAATCCATCATTAAATTTGTTTTATATATGAATTTGATGACTTATCATATTATTAAAAATTTGGATGAAATAATTATGTATAATACTTTTTTAGTATATTATGTTTTTAAATTTGTTAATAGAGAAAAAGTTTTAGAATTCAAAATGTTAAATACTTTTAAATATTAAAATTGACTTTATAAAAAAATAGGAAAAAAATAATTAATCCAAAAATATAATAATGATAAAAATATTATAAAAAAGAGTTCAAAAATGTATTATAATATTTTCAGTTTTAGTTTAATTATATTTTTAATTCTCAAAGTAGAAAAATATATTGTAATTATTTTAATTTAATAAAATATAATTTATATTTTTAATAGTAAAATTAAAATATTAAATAATAATAAATTTAATTCTTTAAATTTAGTATTTAGAAATAAAAATTATAGTTTCTCTCTTTTAAAAAATTAAAATAAATATTTTAAAAAAATAAAAATTAGTATTATCTTAAATTTATTAAAAGTATAATTAAATCTCTATTTTCTTATGCAATTTTAGAATTTTTTTAATGAAAATCCAATATATGAAAAAGTTAAAATTTTAAAAAGGCACAACCTTAATTTATATTAACTATTTTTAATATAAATTTAAATATATGTTGAATATAAATTTTAAAAAGGCACAACCTTAACTATGTTGAATATAAATTTAAATATATTTTTCATTTATTTAAATATGGTTTATTTTTACTATTTATAAAATATATTAATTTTAAATTTTTAATCTTTTTTATTAATTATGTTAAAAATGAAAATATTAATTAATATACTTAAACTAAAAAATATTTTAACTAAAGATAAATATATTTATATAAATAGTTTAATTAAATAATATATTTATTATCTAATGTATATTGATATAATTTTTTTTGGTATATCAATCATATGACAACAAACATGATTAAGTAATTAATAATAATAAAGCAATAAATTTAAAAAATAGATTAAAAATAAAGTATTATAAAATAAAATTGTAATAATTTGATTAAAATTGTAATTTTTTAATTAATTAAGTTAATGAGGAATTAAAATGTGATAATTTGATGTGTTTAATTTTTTTAATATAAATTTTTAAAATATAATTTAATTTCAATTGAAAAATAAATTAAAGAATATTTGTTATTAAACTTTTCTTAAACAATGTATTGAATAGTTAATATCACTCTAGTCTTAATTTATTAAAATTTTAATTTTTAATAAATTTGATTTATTTTTAATAATATTTTTATTTTAGTAATTTATAATTAAAGTTAATCTTCATTTTGTTAATATTGAGACAAGAGTTTATTTTTAAAGTATATTTTAAAAAATAAATTATTTTTAAAAAATAAATTACTTTTAAAAAATAAATTGTAAAAAATATACTAAAACAATTAAAATATATTTATGAAAAAATAAATTTAAATATAATAAAAAAATAATATTCATTAGCGACCGATTTCAATTCGGTCGCTATTTTCTCATTAGCGACCGATTTTAATTCCGTCACTATTTCAATTTGTGATTTGGTCGCTAAATTAGTCGCTAAATGATTTTTTTATTTTAGTATGGAATAACCATCGATTTAGCGACCAAAATTTTGCGACGCAAACTTTTAGTCTTTATTTCGGTCGCTAAATAAAAAAGTGAAACCAAATCATATTTTGGTGGTTAAATCGATCGCTAAATTGCGACTCGGATTAATTCGGTCGCTAAATCTGTCGCTAATTGCGACCGAAATAAAGTGGTCACTAAATTAGTTACTAATTGCGACCGAATTAAATCGGTCGCTAATTGCGACCAAAATTAAATCGGTCGCTAAATCGGTCGCTAATTTCGATGGCTAAATGTATTTTTTTTTTGTAGTGAACACCAGGAATAACCTGCTGTTATCAATAGCAAAGAAGGAGCTTCCAAATTTGGTGGAATTATGGTTGTCAATTATTTCCCCAAGACTAAACCACATAACCGTTGGGGTAAGTTCATCCAAGCCTTCAAATCTTGAACCATAACCTAAGACATCATATATATATATATATATATATATATATATATATATATATATATATATATATATGTGTGTGTGTGTGTGTGTGTGTGTAGTAAACTGCCGCACTGGGGTGTCTGAATAACCAGACCCTTCCTCGTACATCTACGTTTGTGTTTAGTTATATTATAGAAGAGTTAATGAAGACCATGCTATAAGGGTTCTTCCATGCTAAGATGTTATGTAATGTTAGGCTTGTAAGTTGTAATATTGTACTAAGAGCTCGTATATCTTTGAAATCCATCAATCTGTACTCTGGTTTCTAAGAATAGTGCATGTGTTTGAATGTTAGGTATATGAAAACTGTATCAGTTTTACGCGAGTTGTATCACAAGATTTTACAGAGTAATCAGAATATAAGAGGTAGATAAATAAGTGTGGCATATAAGAAAATTTTTGTTTTGGTCGGAATATGTTTTACTGTGAAGTTACTATCCCTACTTCTCTTTTTTTTCTCGTAATCACTGTCCGTATTGTAAATCATAACTTTTTAATTACATGATTATGAAGAATATATTAACCATGCACTTTTTAACATATTTTTTTAATACACTTTTTGTTTTTTTAAAGTTATTCAAAACTATAAATTTATGAGAGATTTATTAAATAGATGTAAAACTCATATAATCTTTTTTATAAAAAAAAATTAATAAATTAATAAATTTCCATCTCTAATAGAGGTGTTCAAAAGATATGTAACTTGTTCATTATCATTAATTATAATATATATATATATATATATATATATATATATATATATATTACAGTGGTTATATGAATTTTTTTTTATGTTTTTATATTTTAAAGATATATTTAATTTATTTCTTCGTATAAATTTTTATTAACTTTTCATCTATCTCATTTTAACTGAACTTTTGTGCTTTCAGTTTCTCAAACTCTTACCTTCTTTTTTCTAATATATATATATATATATATATATATATATATATATATATAAAACAGAAAAATCTCATTGCATCCGTTTACAAGGTAGTAATATGAAAAAAAAAATGAAAATGTAAAAGAAAAATATTTATATTTTAAAAAAATTATGGGTATATACTTACAAAATTATCACATATTTTAAACATCGACCATTTAATATTTTGACGGAGGGAGTGAGAAATTTAGTCTAAGGGGTAAGAAAAAAAGATATAATTTAGTAAGAAATAAATTTACATGCATAAAAAATACAATAAGAATAATGTACTATTTTTATATAAATGATAAAATATAAGCTTAGTTATACTTTTTTTCCTTAAAATGTTCAATGTAATTGTATTATTTTTCAAAAATTAAAGAAGTCCCTTCCAGTTATTCTTTCCCAACATGACACTACTCCTGTAGTGTTTCTTAATATTCGGGTTGTGTACCAACACAAAATGTTAACGACGTTCATTAGTTTAATAAAATAATATTTTTAAAAATATTTATTATGATATTTCTATCCACCACGTCATTAATTTTTTTTAAATAATAAACATGGTTCCACGTACGATAAGTCTATTGAAAAAGTTAACATATTCACAAAAATGACAATTTTTTTTTAAATATAAGGGACTTAAATGGACTTTTAAATAAAGAGTGAGACTAGATTAAATATTTTAACATAATAATGGGATTAAAATTATATTTTAGTAAAACAGAATAACTATATTAGGCAAAAAGTAACATTTTATAAAATTTAAAAACAATATATATTTTTTATATTTATATATAGACATCTCACTCAACATCAAATATTTTTTTCTATTATATCATGTTACCTATCTTATTTATATTTCTAGCTTTTTATCTCCCTCTAAAGGTTAACTATCACGTTTTTAAAGAGAACAAAATTATTTTTACAGGCATTTAAGTATCACTCAATTGCAAAGATTTTATTACATAAATGAAACTATTTATGACAAATATATATAATTGTGGGTAAAAATTCTTCACAATAGTGATTAACTAGTTGTCATTTTCAGAGGGACTATCAGAGACAGTTGTTTAAGACAGAAAAGATACGGTTCGATCTTTTGTCTGAGAAGGTAACAATATTTTTCTTTATTTTTGGTGACGTGGAATTCCATATTGGATAAACAAAGATTAAATAATAAACTAATGAATCTTATTAAAATAATTTTTTATATCATATTAAAAATAGAAATAATAAGATAATAGCTACATTTCTAATTATGTTACATATTTTGAAAAGGGCATATAGTAAAAAGATTCTAATAAATAAGTAATGATTAATCATATAAAAAATATAATATTATTCTTAACTTAAAATTTAAAATAATAAATTATGAGTATTTTTTATTTATAAATTATTTAATATAAAACTTCAAATTCACACCTCAATTTTTAATTAATTATATATTACATCAAGTGCGATAAGATGTTTTTATATTGGCTTCAATCCTATTATTATTTTCTTATTTTATGTGTTTTCTTCTTTAGTTTAAAAATTTTACCTTTTGGAAAATATATATTTTGAGATTTAATAAGATGGCTAAGAATCTTTGGATTTATCCACACGAACTTGAGTTTCTTCATCTTCAACTTGCTACTTATAATTCTGTCGTTCACGGTCACCAAGTTTCCGAGTTTTTTTTTTACTGTGACTACCTATCTCATTCTGTAGTTATTTTAATCTCGTGTTTTCGAGAACAGAAGGTGTTATAGGACAATGTTCATGAAGAAAACCAAGAACCATGATTATATAAAAACTAAATTGAAACTGTAACTAAATTTATGATTTTGCAATTGAGATTATTTAAATTAAATAATTTATTCTTAAGAAAATGTGCACTTTTATTGCTGTTTAATTAACGTATTTACCATTGAAAATTAATTGTAATATTTTATAACATGTTGATTTTTTATTTTAAAATAAAGAGAAAATAACTCAGATTTCATGAGGGTACAGGACACTGGAGAGCATGTCCTGTAATTTTCCAAGATCAAGTCTGAACATCATCACACGACCAAGTCATCATGTTGTCACTTCGATCACGTAAAATAAAGGGGAAAGGCTTGCAAGAAGAGACCACTTTAAAATATTTGGTAATTTTGTTATTATCACAAAAATATCGTGTATTTGTTTTTTTAATTGTGTAGAAGATAATAAATATAACTTTTTATTTTATTATTTTCCATATAATTTTCAATATAAACAAATAAGTGATAATAAAAAAAAAATCTTATTAAACGTTTTCTTAAGATCTTCCTTCCAAATTTCTAAACTAAGTAATAAAAAGTGATATTTTTAAGGATAAATTGTGTGGGATAAATAGTTATTCTATATAAGTTAAATGTTTAATAAAAATATTATAAAATAATATATTTTAAGTATATGGTTTTATATGTATGATAAATAGTTTATACTCATTTTATATGATTTTTTAATCTACCAGATTGCCATGTCAGTTAGTTTCTTTCCGAAATTGATTAACTCCTTACATTATCAATTAACTTTTTATTCTGATTCCTATTTGATTAGGTAGAATATTTCAAAGAGGATTATTGGTTCACCTAAATTGCACAAATGATTATATGTAATAAATTTACTTTCATAACCACAATAAGGCTCATGATATTTGTGTGCTCATCCTACACCACTCTTCCTAAAGATTTTTCCTTTGGCACCTTAGACAATTCCCTTTTATACCTAATTGTATGCATATTTTTCTTGTGATATTTGTCACTTTTCCAAATAAAGAAAACCACCCAGTGAAACACATTCTAACAAAGCTTTGGACATTTTTTATGGTGATATTTGGGGTTCATTGGTTATACATATTTTCTTACTCTTGGTTTACTTGGATTAAACTTGTTAAAAACAAGTTTGAAACCAAGAACATTTAATACATTTCATTTTTCTTAGTAAAACCCAATTTGATACTTAAATGTTTTTGAAATAATAATGAAATAGAATTTTTGTTAATGATTTTTTCTCTTCAAAATAAATAATTCATCAAATAACATGTGCTGAAATTTTTTAACAGTATTATTGAATATAAATATCAACATATTTTAAATATTACTAAAATCTTATTTTACCAAGCCAACCTACCCAAATTTTTTTGAAATTTTGTCATTCAACGAATTATTTACATTATAAATAGGATACCGATTCCGTTATTAAAACTAAAACACCTTTATGTTGCACGCACAACCACCTACCATGATTCATCTTAAAGATTTTCTTTTTTTCTTTTTTGTCTTGTTTTTATTAGTACGTACACTTCAATCTCCCGAAACAATTTTTAAAATAGTTTTTGTAACATATAGAAAACAAAGGATATGTTTTGTATGATCTTCAATCTCATCAATTTTTTCTTTTAAAGAATGTTATTCTTTGTGAAAATTTGTTTCCCTTTTCTATGTTAACCTCTTATCTTCATCCTAAAAATCAGCATAAGGTTTCTTTACTCAATAAACCATATCCCCTGCACCTCCATATTACTCACCTATTTTGGTTATACTCCTTTTTTTTTTTTCCTGTTGAACCCATTTTCGTTGTGTTCAATGAGCAAAATCCTAACACACATACATCACACTCACAAAATCTTTCATTACCATCCACTATAATTAACGCATGCCTTCATATTTAACAGATTTTCACTATAATTTTCTAGGTACCTTTAACTGTTTCATGAATTCCTCCACAGGTACTTCTTTTCATTCCTTTCTATTGTTCTTGACTATAAAAATTATAATAATTGTTATAGAATTTTTTTTCTCTCTATTTCCAATATTTCTAACTTACCACCCAAGTCTCTAAAATGGATTGTTGGCAAAAAGCTTATAAGTATTAAGTTACATGCTTTATTGTAAAATCCAACCTGGTCTCTTATTGATCTTTCCAAAGGTAAGAGTTCTATTGGTTACAAATAGGTCTTCAAAGTTAAATATAATATTAATGGAACTATTGAGTGTTATAAGGCATAATTGGTAAACAAGGACTATACTTAATCAAAAGGAGTAAATTATTTTAACATCTTCTTCCCCGTTGCTAAAATTATTAATGCAATCATAATTCTTTTTGTTGTGACAGTTATTAAAGGACGGTACTTAGAGCAATTAGATATTAATAATATCTTTTTTCATGGACAATTTCACATGGAGGTTTACATGGTACCTCCCCTAGTTTACTCCCTTGTTCTTCTAAGGTTTGTTAGTTACATAAGTCCATTTGTGGACTCAAACAAACTAGTAAGAAGTGGCATAATACTCTATTAGTCACTTTCTCTCCATTACAAACAATCTTCTATAGATCAACCCTTTTTGTTAAAATCACTTCCACTTCTTTTACTACATTACTTGTTTATGTCGATAATATTGTTTTAACTAGAAATGATATGGCAAAAATCAATCATGTTAAACATATCTTAGACACCAAAATTTGTATTAAGGACCTCGGTTCATAATATATTTTTTGGGTCTTAAGATTGTAAGATCTAAATCTGGTGTTCACATGAATCAGTGTAAGTATGCTCTTGAACTTTTAGAAAATAGTGATTTAATTGGTTTTAAACTTGCTAAAAACTCCTTTTGATCCTTCTGTAAAACTTTAAGCCAGTCATGGTCAACCTCTTCCCCATGTTGTTGGTTATAAGCGGTTAGTTAGCAGACTTTTGTATCTAACCATTACTAGGTCATACATTGCCTACTCTGTACAAAAGTTAAGTCAATTTATGTCCAACCCATTTGATACTCATCATGGAGCTGCTCTTCATGTTTTCTGCTACCTTAAAGAATCACATGCTGAAGGCTTATTTTCTTTTTATCTTTATTTGTAAATCTTTGTTGATTTAGATTAGGCCTTGTGCTTGGACACCCGCAAATCCATTACTAGTTTTTTTGTCTTCCTTGGTACTTCCTTGATCTCTTGGAAATCAAATAAGCAAACTACTTTTTTCCCGTTCATCATCTAAAATTGAATATAGGGCTTTGATCATTCTCACTTATGAAATCCAATGATTGCATTATCTCCTTAAATATCTCCATGTTTCATTGCCTCCCACTACTGTATATTGTGACAACCAATTACTATACAATTAGCCCATAATTTGGTGTTTCATGAACATATGATTTACTGTCATGTGGTTGTTGAATATTTGGCAAGCGTGCCAAAATTATCAATCACAGTATAATCTTTCGATTAAATAAAAGTTGATCTCACGAGGAACAGTTTCAATGAAAATTTTAAATCATATGCTTACTAAGTATATTGAAACAAAATTGGGTTTTCATAAAGATTTAGATTGAAATTAAATGGTAAAGAACGATAAACGATATTTAGAAAAGATCAAATTAAAGAACTTAGGATTAACTTCCTTCCTTTTTTCTCTTTTGCATAATGGCTAGGTCAAATTAAGAACATCAATTAACATAATAATGTTAATGTCATTTACTCAAATCATTCACTTTGATTCCTCGCATGTAAAATTCATAAGAACCTGATAAATGTCGATTCCTCACACAGTTAAAAGATTTTCAAGCATTAGTTTAGGGTGTTAAACACTTGATACATTCATTCCATTCCTGACAATTAACGTAACAAATATTCTTACCTGATCTAGGGTTTTAAAATATATTTTTCAATCATATCCCAAACATCAAGAATAAATCATTCCAAAGTACAACAAATAAGAATAACAACATCAAAATATAGATTAATATCTCAAAATATCACCATGATACAAAAGAATTCCAAGGAAGTGGACTCAATCTTAAGAGAATGAAGTTAGCCACTCATGGTGGTCATTACAATGCTCTAAATGAGGAAGAATTGAAGAATCCTTGAAGAACAAAACAGTAGTCGCGCCTCTTCTCCAAAAACCTAAAATTACATCTTAAAACGCGTCTTATCTTTTTATAGGAAAATTTGGGTCTGACCTCGCATCATTTGCTCAAGCAACCCATTATTCGCTTGAGCAAAAAATAGTAACTTTCACTCAAGCGAGAAATATTCGCTTGAGCGAGTATAAACCCGAGGGTTTTGTCGTATTTTCGCTCAAGTGAGAATAGAAGGCGCTTGAGCGAGTGAACTCCCGAGAGCTTTAACGTATATTCGCTCAAGCGAGTATAGATGACGCTCGAGCAACTTTTCAGTTGAAAATATTCTTCTTTCTTTCACCTTTTCTTCAATTATCTTCACAATTATGATCTTTGCTCTTGTATCAAGGTATTCTACCAATTCATCCTACATTGAGAGAAAAATATATTAAAATCAATATAACTTAAGTGGTTACATAACAATTAAGAGCATAATTACACCAACTTTTACTATTTAACAGTGATTCGTGAGAATATTCAACAAGGCTAATTCACTTACTTCCCGTTTCTTCCTCCACTCAACTAGTATATGCCTTCACCACACTAGATCATCACTTTTCCTTTAACAATTTTATTACTAAGTTGGGACTTTATGATCTCCATCGGCCAACTTGAGGTAGGTTTTTATCAAATATTTTTTTGTTTTACAGTTTCTTTAAACTACAATTTTATTGGTTGTTGTGGTTTGTTGTTAAAATAGTTTTACTTGTTGCTAAATATTTGTATTGAAGACCTCCTTTTTAAGCTTTGTTTCTTTATGTAAATATAACCTTTTATTCTGTAAATAATATGAGAATTTTTTCAAAATTTGAACATTAAGATAACTCGCGATAGTGACAACTTCCAGTAGTAACTCGCCATGTTAGTTGGTGATCGTAGGTCGGGAAAGATAGTGCATGTCAGTGGTAGTGAAAATCACAAGTTGTCCAGAGAAGAAATAGTAACATCTACAAAGCAAATAAAGGACCCACAACAAAGAATGATGAAATGGCACACGATGACAACAGTGACAAACAATGATGGTGTAGCAAGGGCAACCACTACAAGAAAAAACAGTTCTAGTGACCGAAAAATTCGGTCGCAAATGTCAAAAAATCGGTTACTAATCAATTAGTGACCGAAATGCGTCGTAGTAAAAGGTCAAGTCGCTTATGTGTTAGCGACCGATTTTCATTTTGGTCGCAAAATAGTGCCGATAAGGTGATTGCTAAATAATTTGGTCACTTATTTCTTAAATACCAAAATAGAGATCGAAATTAATATATTAAATCGGTCGCTAAATTGGTGACAAAGTTTTAAAAAATAGCGATCGATTTTTATCGGTCGCTAATATACTAATTAAATTATTTAAATAATTATTTAATGCAAAAATAGCGACCAATAATTTTGGTCTCTGAATCGATGACAAAAATAACAACCAATTTATATCGGTCATTCATTTATTAATTCAATTATTTAAATAATAATTTAATGCAAAAATAACGACCAATAATTTTGGTCGCTAAATTGATGACAAAGTTAAATTTACGTTTTTTATTTATTTACAATCCATCTATTTATCTAGAGATTTCCCTACACTTTATATTATATTTTTATTATTTACTACCTTTACCTTTATATTATATTTTTATTATTCATAACATTTTTTAGAAATTTGAATTATTATCATATTATTGTCCATGACAATGACAAAATTATTATCACATTATTGTCAATAACAAAGATTTTATTATCGCAGTGATTGATTTCGTTTGTTGGTTTTAATGTTTGGGACACGTTAAAATGAGTGATGAAAGAGATTAAAATTTTTAAAAGAGACACTATGTTAATTGCTACAACAACTTATATAATATATTTTTAATATTTACAAAATTATCACTGTGGTTTATCTCATATCAATTTTAGAATGATTATGATTACATTTGTTGTAAAATGCATTCTTTACACTAGTAAAAAAAATTCTTTTAATAATAACTTAAAAACTATAAATTAACATAAGTATTGTATCTATTATATATAGAAGATTCATTTTCATGGCTTTGATTTTGTTAATTTCCCGATATGTTAGGTTTAACGATCAAGATTCAATTATTTTGTTTTGTTTATCCTATATGAATTTTTTTTACTTGTGCTACGAACTATATGAAATTTTCTATTCAACATACTCAAGGTAAAATTATGGTTGGATTTTGAAGTTAGAGGAATCACTTAGCGTGTCATTCCACCACTTGTTTATTAGGAATAAGTATATAACTCGAAAGTAAAAAGTAACATTTGCATGAGGAACATATTCTACGATGAAACGTGAACTGAATCTCATTCTTTTATCTTTATCATTTTTATTCTCTCGTTAAATCTTGCTTAAGAAAAAATAAATTTTAAAACTTTGAAATTCAAATTGAAGGTCTTGTTATTACATTAAAGAAAGGGGGTCTCGAAAATATGTTGGAATACACATAGCCTGAAAATAAATTATTCGATTTTCAAAACTTTGTTAATTATATTTCCAATCTTAAGCATGATTAATATAAAGATAAGAATTTAATCATTTAAACGCATGTTTTCGCAGATATTATTAGAAAGACTTTGTTCTGTTCTGTTTCGTTTCATTGTTATGACGTATGAATAAATTTATTGAAGTTTGCATGAGTTCAGCGAAAGTCATCGAAGTTTGTTAATTTGTAAAAAGTGAAAGTGTTAGAGAATATCCTTCGTTTATGCCATTAATGTCCTAACCTAGATAAGGTTGGAAGCTTGAAGCGTATGCACTTTCATTTTTACCTTGTATGTGATGCTATATACCACAAAATATCACCTTATATTCCTCACACCTTGCGGGTCTTCTTCAACAAGAATAAAATAAATATGATCAAATCGTCATGATCACGACCTTCCTAGGTATGCCTAATGGTTTGTCGGTGAAATGAGGCCAGATGCAGGTTCTATTCATCAACTACTATATGATTCCACCCAATGAAACAAAAGATTAAGACTACATTGCTCTACTCATTATTCGAGGTGGATGTATGTATCATGATATTTATAATAATGTCACTCAATTTTTATGTGTTACATAGTAAAACATTTAATTTGGAAAGAAAGAGTTAAGTAAAATTTAATTACGTGTCATATAAAAATTAATTAAAATATATAAAGTGATTAACGACCAAGCAACAATTTTTACGTTAAAATATCAGCCAAAAAACATGAATATTCATCCGAGAGAAATTTTTAAGGTGAATAAGAATTAAACCTTGATTTTTATTTTTTTCCTGTGCTTAGAATTTTCAAATTAGAAGGTAAATGTTCACTTTCTAATGTTTGTAGTGGTCCATAAAATGGGACAATACATCGATGTCAAAAAGGAACCTTGAATCATAAGATGAGTAGCATATATGCATTTCCACTGCTCCATGATGAACACTAGTTAGCTTGTAACATTAGTCAGAATGAAAGGAGTTTACATCATTTAAACACATAGTTTTGCCTTTCATCTTCTTCTTATTTATATATTCAAAATATCACATAAACCCTAATGAGAATTTACTTACTTAATTTAGAAGATAAAATATTGAGAATATGCACGATAATCAATCATGTCAATTAGTAACTTTGGTTGATTTTAATTGAACCTGGGTTTTAAATTATTTAAGCATAAACACTTAATTTTGTGAGATTCGTGTGTAGTAAAAATAAAATAAGAAATTACCTTCCCATGTCAGTTGAAAGAACAACTATTAGAAATGTTAGGTTATATGGATTGATGGCATAAGTCATTTTTATATTGTTATTAAATGATGAAGTATTATATATAAGAAATTTATTGATTTTTAAACTCTGACTAGTGTGTGAATAAAATAGGAACTCTGATTATTTTTTATTGGTTGCAAAGGTTTTTACACGTATTAAACTCTGATTTCTCAAATGGAAAGAATTCTAACTCATGAGAAATAAATCTTCGCCTCACATAATTCAAAAGATGTTGTATTTTAACTTCACAAAGTGGGACAGTCTGATCTTCACAGAAAGTATAATGAAAATATCAACCGCATATTTGCATCACCTAACAATTCTTACTTTGGATTTATTCAATTTTATGAAATATATATATATATATATATATATATATATATATATATATATATATATATATTCGGTATCTGTCCATATTTCAAGAGGTTAACACTCTCACAAGTAGAAAAGAATAATCCCATTATAAAAGAAAAAAAAATCAATCACAAATAATCTGATGTAGGATTAACCACGTCTACTATTGTGCCACCACCTTTGATTCCCTGTAATAATTTACAGGCAGATTCGGTCCCTCTTGGAGAAAAGTTGCATGCAGCGCTTTACACTATACATATTAATGAACCTATATGTATATATAAACCCTTGCCCTTCAATTTTTATACTCAAAAAATAGAGAGAACATCTTTGATTAGTTGGTATAGAACTTTCTTAATCTTTCATTTCCTTGTGTAGTTGAGAAATGGCACCACAAGCAGATTTTTCTAAGATTGGGTATGAGATTGAGAAGTTCTTTGGCAGGCAAAAGAGTTATGGCAATGGCAACCCTCCAGCGACTCAAAATCTCTGCATACACAAATTTTATCCAACTAGTGTGGCTAAGGTGGTCCACATGCATGTGGAAGATGTCAAGTGCAATGAAGCTGCTTCAATATTCATAGCAGAAAACAGAACGGAGCTGCGGATGAAAGGTTTGGTTGGGCAGTGATTATTAATACTATAGTTCTACTCAGAAATGTTTAGCAGTGTTTTGTCCCTTTTATATAGACTTTAGATGTCTGCTTGCTCTTGAATCATTTGGCGTATGATGGCTAGTATCACTCTTCTGGTACTGTAAAATAGACTTATGTATGCTTCAGCTCGAAGACAAACATGAGTATCTTCTGCAGCTTCAAGAGTTATTAGGCACTTCCTGTGTTCATGTACAGAGAGAATATATTACTATCCATCAACGAGTTTTGTTATCGTAATCCTACATATTGCATCTTATACTATGTGATGCAGAAACGAGTTTTGGAAATCATGACACATGGGATTCAAGGTCACCAAAAGCTTGTTAATTTGTTCATATTAATCTAATTTGACTCTTAACAGACTCAGTATATATATAAAAGAAGCAAAAATCTCATCAACAAAAGTAAGTGGGTATAATTTTTCAAAAATATTAAAAAAGTCATAAAAAAAAACAACCCAATAAACCTGTACGATTTACAAAGAGAAATAAACTTTTTAAAAGAGGAAATAAGAGAGATTAAAACTCAATTAACACGGTTAAAAATAAAAAAATGAGATACAAGAAGAAAAAATTAGTTATTATAAATAATAAATCCCTTCTAAATGACTTGTTGGTCGCTGAAAAGATTAATCAACTAAAAATTTATAACAAAAATGATATATAAAAGCTACATTAAAAATTGAGAATAACTTTCACAAACCATTCATATTTTTTAGATTCCCAAACGATTATAAATTATATAAGACAAGGAATAATACCTACAAAATATTATGAAAAAATATTATAAATTCTAAAAATTACTAATTTCAAAAAATTAAAAACAAATATAAATCGTCAAATGTCAGCATATGTAATAAAGGAATATGTTTTAAAAATACTTTTATACTAACCTGCGACATTAGTGAAGAAATGATCTTAGGACCCTATTCCTAACACTAATATGCCCTTTTGAAGCATCCAAAAATGGAATAAAACATAAAAGTATTCTATTTGAATTTAATAAACCAATAAAAAATAAAGAAATACAGTTAGTTACTGAAGTAAACAAAGAAAATTTTCCATTAAAAATAGAAGTCAAGACAAGCCATATAAAATATCTAAAATAAGAAATTAAATACAAAAGAATCAAAGAACAATTGAAAAATCTTGAAATTATAAAAACCATTAAAAAAATAAAAGAAGAAATTATAAAAAGAAGTATGTACGAAGTCCCAACAGTTTTTTGGAATAGAAACATTTTTGAGATAGAATTACCCTACGAAGAAGGATTCTCAGAAAAGAACAAAAGCAAGACCTGTACAACTAAATAAAACATTAGAATACTGCAGAAAAGAAATAAAATCTTTTCTAGAAAAAAAACTTATAAGACCTAGCAAATATCTATAGAGTTGTGCTGCATTTTATGTGCAGAATGCCTCTGTATATAGAAATAGAAGAACCAATAATGGTAATAAACTATAAACCCTTAAATAAGGTTTTAAAACGGATCAGGTATCCCTTACCTAATAAAACTAAACTAATAAGTAGAATTTATAATGTCACCATATTTTCTAAATTTGATATAAAAAGCGGATATTATCAAATCAAACTAAAAGAACAAGATAAATACAAAACTACCTTCATAGTACCTTTTGGACAATATGAGTGGAACGTAATGCCTATAAGATTGAAAACACACCCTCTGAATTTCAAAAAATAATGAACGATATATTAAATCCCTATTCTAAATTCATCATTGTTTATATTGATGATGTATTAATATTCTCTGAATCAATAGAACAATATAAAAACATTTAAGAATATTTAAAAATCTTATAAAAGAAAATAGAATGGTAATATCAAAAAAGAAAATAAAACTAGCCCAAACACAAATAAGATTTTTAGGGCATGAAATAAATCGTGGAACTATAACACCCATCAAAAGAAGTATTGAATTCTCTGAAAAATTCTCTAACAAAATAAAAGATAAACTCCAACTACAAAGATTTTTAGGGTGCCTAAATTATGTATCAGACTTTATACCCCACATAAGAATCTTGTGTAAACCCCTTTTTAATAGACTTAGAAAAAACCCCAAATCATGGATCCCAAGTATGATCAAAATAGTAATAGAGGTTAAAGGGTTAGTTAAGATTTTACCATGCCTAGGAATACCACATCCAAGAGCTAAGATAATAGTAGAAACAGACGCTTCTGATTTAGGATACAGAGGCATACTAAAACAAAAATTAGAAAATAACCTCGAACAAATAGTTAGATATCGCTCAGGAATATGGAATGAGACTCAAAAGAATTACAACATCATTAAAAAGGAAGTTTTAAGTATAGTTTTAAATATACAAAAATTTCAACATGATTTGATAAATAAAAAATTCTTATTAAGAATTGATTGCAAATTTGCAAAGGAAGTTTTGGAAAAGAATGTAAAAAATATAATTTCTAAACAAATATTTACAAGATGACAAAGTTTATTATCTCGTTTTGAATTTAATATAGAATTTATTAAAGGAAAAAAAAATTGATACTAGACTTTTTAACACGAGACTTTTTGTAGGGTCACAATCATGGCAACCCCATCAAAAAGCCCAGCCTCGGCTGAGCAGTCTAAAACCTTGAAAAGCCCAAAGTCATCTGGACTTTCTCTGGATGACTTTGCCCTATCTTATTCAAAAACAATAGCTACCCGAAAACTTCTCACCTCAATAACTATCCAACCAAATAGATTCACATATTAACCCCATAAACCCCTAAAAACCTTACCCAAGAAAAAATCTCGAAAAAGGAATTTCATATAAAAGAATGATGTCAGAAACTAGTCATCCTAGAAGAAGAATGGAATCCTGAAGACCCCTAGAATATAATAAAAAAACTAGCTCCTCCAGGATGGAGTTGGATTCCTAAATAAAAAAATCTAAAGAAAACTAAAAAGTTCTACCAATTCATTCTAATAGACACAGAATCTATAAAAATAACTCTCATTCTCAATGAAAAAGACCCTTTAATTACCAGTTATTCTAAGTTAAGAATACTCATAATATTATCCTATCAAGACTGGAATCAACATCATTTCACAGATAAGAGTTTTTCGAGGTCATTTGACCCTCCTTCATACAATTAATTTGATTATCAAGAAGTTTTGAGTAAGATCCTTCTGGATACTAACCCTAGACACTCTTGGTATATCTGCTTCAAAAAAGAAATACCTTTACCAATACCCAACTGGTTTGTCGAATGGTTCAATTACATAGGACCAACCCAATCCATTATACTCGACCCAATCATGAAAATCTATCAAAAATACAAAGGTCTCACTCCGAATTACCCCCCTCATATCAGAATTATAAAATTTTGCTCCTCTATGGGAATAAGTTGGTTACTGGCCCATCTCCTAGAGGTCCATCAACACAAGGAAGACACCTTTCCAAAAACCCTTGCTTGAAGACCAAGGTCTTTTGGTAGAAAAAATTTGAAACTCAATTCGTCGAAGAAAAATTCTCAACATGGATGAAAATGGGCCTTATGGCCCAATCCACCCCAATATGACAAATAATTCCTTCAACCGAAGCAAAAGGGTAAATTCGTAATTGATTTATCTAAAAGGTCGTCGTCTAAGGAAGAAAAAGCCCAACTAAAACAAAAGATGCTTGAAGTATTATCTTCCTTGAGCTCGGATGATGAAGATGAAGAAGAAAGTGAAGTCATTATTAATCTTCAAGATGCTCAAGATCCTTACTAAAAAGAAGAATTTGACTTCACCCAGTTCTAGCAATCACTACAGAAGAAATCAAAAGAATATCTACAGGAAAAGATTAATCAGATCATGATAAAATTAGAAGAATTATCAATAAATGAATTTTGAAGATGACATCCAAGTAAGAAGTTGGACTTATCTGGTCCTTTACCCAAAAGATGCCTAGGTCCCCCAAGAAAACGTGTCCCTTGTAATTATTTTAGATTTGTTATTTGTGTCAGCTGTCAAAAGTAAAGCGTGTTAGTTGTAATTAATTTCATTTTGTCGTTTGTGTCGGCTGCCAAAAGTAAAGACATGTCAATTGTAAACTTCTTTGTCTGCCACTAACTAAGTGTGTCAATTGTAATATTAGAATAAGGAGGATTCTTGCCTATAAAAAGGTCAGTTGAAGAAATAGTAGACACAACTCTTCTGAGCAATAGACTTCTACTTCTCTCAACCAACTCCTTCATAAGTAAGAACCCAATCTCCCTTATACTCAGCAAACATTGTAATATTTCATATCTTAATCCTATATCTTAATATTTTCTTAATCTTCTTACAATTTCTTATTACGTTTCTTACACTTCTTCTTTATATGCAAGGGTGCCAAAAATGATATTTGCCTATAAAAAGGCTAGTTGAAGAAGTAGTAGACACAACTCTTTTGAGCCATAAACTTCTACCTCTCTCAACCAATTCCTTCATAGCTAAGAACCCAACCTCCCTTATACTCAACAAACATTATAATATTTCATATCTTAATCCTGTATCTTAATATTTTCTTAATCTTCTTACAATTTCGTTCTTACTTTCTTTATTGGTACCAAAATATATATATATATATATATATATATATATATATATATATATATATATATATATATATTATGGGATTTGTCATTTTAATAAATTATTATTAGTTAGTGTTAAACTGACATGATTTTATAGTATATCATTTTTTTCTTTAAAAAAATAGGTATTTTTTTGTTATTTAAGGTATTTTTCTTTTGAAAATTAATTTATTTAATAGTATGATCACTTTTATTTAAAAAAAATAATGAAAAATAACTCAAATAGCATAAAATACTATTTAAAAATTAGATCAGATCGATGGGTGACCTCGTCTAATCGGAAATCAAACTTAAAATTACTCTATTATTTGTAAATAATCAAATTTTAATTAAATTGAAATAAAAACAGAAAAATAGAAATAAAATAAAAAAAAACGGTTGAATTTTTAAATTAAACTTGTTTTAATAAAAAAACAAATAAAGATCAAATTTTTTTAATACCATTTTTTATAAAAAATATAATATTTTAATTTTTTTATTTCATATTAATTACATCAGCTTTAAATAATAATTAATTTATTTTTATTTTATTTTATTTTATTTTAAAAATTATTTATTTTATATTTTTTTAATATATTTTATATTTATAATTTTTATTATTTATAAAAATATTATTCTTAATAAACTTATTATATATTTATTATATTATAAAATTAATATTTTATTAAAACTAATTTGATATTCAACTTTCAAACATTAAATTTATGTATTTATCATTTGATCTAATTTTAAAAATATTCCTATAAATCGAAGAGAAAGGATGTTTTCCCAGATCTAGTTTTAAAAACATTCTTATATATATCTAGGAGAAAGGATATTTTGCTGTTTGATTTCAGAAAATATTTAAATTTATAACTAAAAATATTATATAATAAAATAAATAGTTTTTTTAAAATATGTTTAGACTTATGATTATAATTTATGTTGTGATACAAAATTATTTTTAACTATAAATAATTTCTTGTAAATTTCAAAATTTATTTTAAAATATAGATGCAAATGATAAATTGAAAAGGAACAAGAGACTGAATGAAATTCCTAAAAGAATTCTCGTTAGAAAAATTCCTAAAAATTATTCTTGTTGAAGAATAACTTATAAAACACTTTCAATTAATATATTTTCATGTTCACATATAAAACATTCCTTTTTATTTTTAATTTTTTTTTCCAATTCCCATAAAATTTTATTTGTTACTCATATTGTAAAATTTTATTATTTTTATTCTTTATAAAATAAGATAATTTTAGTTTTAATAAAAAAAAATATTTTTATCTATATAAAATTTTAAAACAGTATTTTTTTTCCTTAAAATTAATTTTAAAATAAATAAATAACATTTATTTTTATGAATCTTCAAATTTTTCTAAATGTTTCAGATAACATTTCATCATACTCTAGTTGACACCACTTAAAATTATGAATTGGTGTTTTTTTTAATATATAAACCATTAATTACTATTGACACATAATACTAAAAATGAAAAGTAATTACTTTTAATTTTAAAGGAAGAAAAATAAACAAAAAAAATTAAAATAACCAAAATCATAACTTAGTAGAATTAAGAAAAGGCCTATACACTTTTATCATAACCCTTCCATCTACATGTTAGAAGTTTCTATAACTTTGTTTGTCCAAAACCTTTATTATTATTATTATTATTATTATTATTATTATTATTATTATTATTATTATTATTATTATTATTATTATTATTATATGAAAAATTGTGATCGAACATTTTGAAGGTAAATCTATTAAAAGCAGTGTGGTTGGAATTGGAATCACTTATCATATCATCCTGCACCTTTTGTTGATGCTGGAAAAAAAAGTAACATTTGCATGAGGGACAGATTCCACGATGACAAGTGAGGTGAATGATGGTATTAATTTATCTTTATCATTTATTTTTTTTATTTTCTAATACATTAGAAAAAAAAATGAACTAAATTTAAGCAACAAAATCCGAAAGAACTCAGATACACACGAAATCTACCGAAAGAAATTTGTGAAATCATTACCAGAAAGTATTATAGTTTTTCATTTTTCTACATGCCTGATTCCGACATATTTGTCAAGTAGGTATGTTGCTTGTTTTTAAAAGACATTTAGTGATTAAGAAAATAAATTAAAAGACATTTAGTGATTAAGAAAATAAATTAAGTGAGAGGATATATATAAATTATTTTTTATTTTAATTTTATAATAATATAAGATTCTTAAAAATATCGGAATAATATACTTAAAAATATCGGAATAATATATATTAAATATTATTAAATATATTCATAAATTTTATATAATTTAAAAATAAAAACAAGAATTATATATATATATATATATATATATATATATATATATTATCATTAATATATCTTTGAAAACAAAATCCTATATTTTTATAGAAAATATTTAAAATATAAAAACAAACTTTAATAATATTATAAACATTATATTTTGCATTCGTCCACGTCTTGATCTGATGAATTTAATTTGGATAGAGTCGATGGTATGCACTTTTAATTTTACCTTGTACTATACACCATAAAATATCACCTTATCCTCACATATTGCGGGTCCCAAAGTGTGCTTCTTTTTCACAAAGAATAGAATAATTTTACAAATATCAAATCATCATCATCATCATCATCACACCTTGTTGGGCATGCTTTTAATGGAGTGCCTCCTAATTTAGACCCGATGAAGGTCTTCTACTACTCTTCAACTTCTAACTGATTCCACCCAGTGACCCAAAACAATAAAGATCATTCCTTTTCAGTCTCTCTCATCTAATTTAAAAAAAAAAAAAGAAAAACTAGTAAAAATTACAAACACAAAATTATTACCGATCATACAACAATGAGTCATTTGTCAAAATTGGCAAAAAATAAATTAATATCTGTCTTAGAGAAATTTAAAGAGAGAATAAGAATTAAAGGTTGAATTTTTTTTTTTTTTTTTTTTTTTTTGGGGTGAGCTTGTGGAATTCGAATCAATTTGGGAGGTAAATATTAAGTTTTTAATGTTTGTGGTCCATCAAGCCATAAACCTGATAAGATATAATCAACATTTAGTTATTTTAGAAGGTATTGCTGGAGGTCCATTAAATGGCATCGTGTGAAAAAGGAAGATGTAAACAGAAGATGAGCAGCATAAATGCATTCTAAATGCTCCATGAAGAATAACCTAGCTTGCTTGGTCGGAAACGAATTTGCATAATTTAAAGATACCACTTCAATTTCTCTTTATATTAAATTGGTAAGAAAAATCAATCATACCTAAATTGGAAATAAGCTTGACTTAATTTAGAAGATACTATATTTCAACTTCAAAAAAAACAAAAAAAAGGACAATACACAACAATTATCAATTAAGGACACTCTGAGATTTGAAAAATAAGTGTTACTTATTTAAATTAAATTAGATTTATTTTAGTTTTATAGTTTAAATTATAATTTATATAAATTTTGGTCAAATTAATTCATAGATTTATAATTCAATCTATTTTATATAATAATAATTATTTTTAAAATAAAAATAATATTATTTTATTAAAAATTTATATATGTATTAAAAATTAATTTAATAAAAAATTTACTTGTTTTAAGAATAAATATTACAATATATAATAATTTTTTTTCAAGATTTAATAATTAAAACTATTTATTATTTTAAATTAATAAATTACTAAAAAATAAATAATGATAATAAAAAAATAAGTTTTTAATTTTTATTTTAAAATTGAATTGATTTATTTTCTTATAATTTATATATTAAATCATTTTATTTTAAATAAAAAATAATTTTACTAATATAATTTAAACTTTAAAAATATAGTTTAATTTTAATTCTCATTTAATTTTAACTGATAGAATTTGACTAGGTTATCACTTTTTTTTACATCATTAATAATAATTAAATACTTCTATTAATTATATTATGATAATTTATGAAATTTTATTATGTATAAAATAATTTTCTATTCATAAATAAATATAAATATGAAATATTACAATTCAAAGAAATCTTAAATTATGAAAATCACGATTTTATTACTTTTAATACTTGTTAATGAGTTGAAATTCAAAATTTGAAGGGGTTTCCATATTATAAAAAGATTTTATTTCTCACATACTTAACCATTAAACTCTGATTTCTAGAAGAGAATTCTATTAAGCCAAAGTCCTAATTAATGAGAAATAAATCTTACTTTAACATAATTCAAAAGATATTGTATTTTAACTTCAAAAGTGGGACAGTCTGATATAGACAGAACGGAACATCTATGATAAAAAGATCAACTGCATATATCCATGACGTTGACAATTCTTCACTTGGATTTATGCAATTTTATCACCCTATAGCAAGGTTCTCATTCTGTATAATAATAATTTTGTTTTCAATTTCAGAAATATATATTTGGTATCTGATTATTTCAAGAAGTAAACTCTTACTGGCCAAAAAGAATAATCTCATTAAAAAAAATCAATCACACAAATAATCTGAGGTAGAGTTATAACCACGTTGTGCCACCACCTTTGATGCTCTAATAATTTACTAATCCTACAGATTCGATCCCTCTTGGAGGAAAGTGATTGCATGCAGTGCTTTAAATTGTTGCATATTAATGGACTTTATATATATATATATATATATATATATATATATATATATACTCTTGAACTTCAAGTTTTATACTCAAAAAATAGAGAGTACTTTAATTTCCTTCGTTTCCTGGTGGGGTTGAGAAATGGCACCACAAGCTGATTTTGCCAAGATTGGGTATGAGATAGAAAATTTTTTTGGTAGGCAAAAGAGTTTCTGCGATGGCAACCCTCCAGCGACTCAAAATCTCTGCCGATACAAATTTTTTCCATCTTATGGAGCCACAAAGGTGGTCCACATGAATGTGGAAGATGTGAAATGCAATGAGGCTGCTTCAAGATTCATGGCAGAAAAGAGAACGGAGCTGCAGATGAAAGGTTTGGTTGGGCAGTGATACTCACAGATATTTAGCAGTATTTTTGTCCCTTTTATATGTTATATATAGACTTTAGATGTCTGCTAGCTCTTGAATCATTTGGCATATGATTGTATCACTCTTGTGGTACTGTAAAATAGTGTTATGTATGCTTCATTCAGCTCGAAGACAAACATGAATGTCTTCTGCAGCTTCAAGAGTTTTTAGGCTCTACTATGGCCTAGGTTTCTTCTTCATGTACAGAGAGAATATATTACTATCCATCAACAAGTTTTGTTCTCGTAATCCTATATATTGCCTCTTATAATATGTGCTGCAGAAACGAGTTTTGGAAAGCGTCACATGGGATTCAAACCAAAAGCTTGTTATAATTTGTTCAGAGTATGAACATTCTCTCGTTTAGTTGATTTAATATTTAAACTTTTTATATTACCCTTCCATCGATATGTTGGAAGTTTCTGTGACTGTGTTTGTCGTATATGATTTTTATTGTTTTAATGTTTTTTTTAGAAATGTATGAAAATTTATGATTGAACATGTTGAAGGGAAATCCATTAAAAACAGTATGGTTGGAATTGGAGTTAGGAGATGAATCACTT
Organism: Sphenostylis stenocarpa; assembly: GCA_963425845.1. Lineage (NCBI taxonomy): Eukaryota > Viridiplantae > Streptophyta > Magnoliopsida > Fabales > Fabaceae > Sphenostylis > Sphenostylis stenocarpa. The sequence continues at coordinate 15,463,640 of OY731403.1, read as the reverse complement.
ATCATATCATCCTACAACATTTGTTGATAAGAATATATAGCTGGAAAGTAAAACCTAACATTTACACGAAGGAGAGATTCCACCGTGAAAAGTGAATGGCATAATCATATTCTTTTATCCTTTCAATAATACATTACAAAAACAGAATGACCCAAATATTTACGCAACAAAATCTGAAAGAACACTGACCGTGACGCACGAAATCTACCTAATGAGAAGGAAATTAATATTTCCAGTCAAAAGTTTTACTGGGCAAGGATAACGAGTATGCAAATACTTTTTGAAATCTTTACCAGAAAATATCGTAATCTTTCATTACTTTTGATTTTCAATCCATCCTTTTTTTTCTTCTTACCCTAGTTAATTTCAGAGCTTTAATCTCATTGATACAATCACAAATCACGAAGTATCTTTTAAACTATTATTAGAGAATTATATCATCAACTTTTTCAGTCATAATATATTCCTAATTAATAATCAATAGTGTTAATAATCACAGTGTCACTTTCACTTTTGATATTATTCACAATTTTGATATATATTATTACTTTTGATATTATTTACCGTCTAGTTTGGTCCATGCAAACTGAGTTATGTGGACGAGTCAAATTAGACTCAAGATTAAAAGTACTTAGTCCATCTTAATTTTTTTTTTATGACGGACTTAGGGGCCCACCTTACCTCCCCTATCTCTATATACTAATTTCATTATCAACTTGGTACATCGATGACCTTCACAACTCAAGCAAATCATTTTATGTGCATGGAAATGAAAGCTCAAGTCATTAGAATGTGATCTATAATTAAAAACCAACATGGAAAAGAGTTTGGCCTTTGGTTTGTGGTTTGTGGTTTGTTTTTGAAATTATTTACACATGGACTAATTTGGCATTCACTCTCAACTTTTGTAAACTGGTGGCTGTAAAACTTGTAATTAGACAAAACAAATTAGTAGAGTAAGAAAATAGTCGTTGTTAGTTTGAGACACTGAAAGCATATTTCAGGCACTGTGGTGACAGCATTTCTTTTTCCAACAAAATTGTGAATGGAGGAACAAAAGTTTTGTTTTTCCTTTTTCATAGTACTACAAAATGAGATTGTTAAAATTGAATTTAGGAGGGGCAATAAGCAGAATTTAGAGTTAAAATTAGAGAATCGCGAATTTTATACCAACTTAACCCAAAAAGCTAACATTCTCCGCTTACATAGATGCTCATAAATAGAAACCAATCATAACCATTTGTTTTTACCAAAAACTTTATATATCAAATTCAGGACCAAACAAAGAGGAATCTTTTTTGTCATTTTTCACAACATTTTTCTCCTAGCCTCCCCCGGAGGCCTGAAAAAAATATAAGAAAATTGAGAAGTTCATAATTATATATATATATAAGGAACTGTGGCGCAATAATGGCCACGACGAAGAGAGTCGGTGTTCTTATTATGTTCTTTGCACTGGTTTATTATGTGGATGCTATTAAGAAGGTAATGCCAATTCCTGGTCCTGATATCTACAAGAACCAAAATGTAGCTCAGGATGTACTTTCTCCTGGAGAAAAGATAAATAATGTCATAAACTTTGGAGCCAAACCTAATGGCAAGTTTGACTGCACTCAGGTATATACATAGATATATCTTTTGTTGAATCATGGTGATGATTATCCTTTGATTTCAAATTTACCATTGGGTCAAAGTCTTCTCAGAATAAACACGAGAATCTTTATGCATTTTCTTTTTCTTCATCCCTAACAAATTTGAAGACACGTGGCGTATATAAACATTTACTATTTTTTCTTCTTGATAAGAAAGTATCCCAAGTGCGAATCTTAATTTTATTACTTCATGCAGAAAACTTTGTTGGAAGAAGACTTCACAGTTAGACTAATTTCCAATTTCGAATCAAAATTTAGTAACAGCACATTATCAATAATGTTATTCAAAATGTATAGTTTACCTTTTGTATACCATACCATGTTATTTGTTAGATAGAATAACCATGAAAATATTCACTTTTCATAGAAATCTGGCCATGGCTTCCTGGAAAGGTCTATTGCTTTGTCTTTAAGATGAAGGAAACATTCAGAAGAATTTATACATAAAGCTTATTTGAACGTATAAACAAGTTTTTGTTTGGAAAACTAATATAAAATTAGTGTTTTTTCTTTGCCTAAAACTAGTTGTTGTTGCAAGCAAGTACTGTAGGAAGTGATCATAAGAAGCCACAAGAACGATGAATCAAACCCAAAACTTCTAATACACAACAAAACCCTTAGGTGATAAAAAAAACCAACATCTTGATTATTTGATGTTGATTACCTGCAGGCTTTCATGGATGCATGGCAAGCAACTTGCCACTCCAAAAAGCAAGCCAGGCTTCTGATTCCTAAGGGAAGATTTGTGGTTTCTTCAATGTTTTTCGCAGGTCCATGTATGACTCCAGAGCCCATAACAATCCAAGTTGTAGGCACAATTGCGGCTACAACAGATCTCAGTGAGTATGTGAATGGTGACTGGCTCCTGTTTGAGGACCTGAATGGTATAAAAGTTATTGGTGGTGGTACTTTTGATGGCGTGGGTAAGGAATCATGGAAAACAGCTTCGAACTGTAAAGTAGACCCCTCCGACTCTTGCATCAGAAACCCTGCTGTAAGTCAATATCTCTTTATCTTATGATCACTAGGAGTAGAAGTGTAACCAACCCATTCTTCGATTATCTTTTTCAAATTCAATTTCTAATATATTAGTTGAAACTCCCTAGTTTGGAAATAGCATACACTGAGTGAGTAATGAAATCACATGTTTAGTTGAATCAACATTAATTCTATCGGCTAAAACAATGATTTTGGTATGTTAGATTCTTAAAGTCAGATCTGATATATGTCCTCTCTTTTTCTGTCAAAGTATTGTGAAATGTTCGTTTTAATCTCTACGAAAATTTAATACATTTAATAAAAAGACCAGGTTTTCATCTCAGATACGACACTAAAACAACATTTATGTTGGTAAATGTAAGAACCATATTAAATTTTTTAGATACTGAAATCAAAATTTGAAATATTTGAGATTCCAAAATATATTTTACACAATCTCATCTGATGAAGAAAAAAAAAAGTTGTATAAAAAAGAAAGCATTAGAGGGTATTCTCTTAGTTTGATTTTGAAGTGCAGCATTTTTTGTATCAGTTAAGAGTATTTTTCTTCTCAGTGTTGAAGTGCAGCATTAATCAACATGTGGATACAGTTTAGCACCAAGTGAAGTTTGTATGTTTGGTAATGCAGAGTATATATTTCCACAGAGTTAGGAATGGAATTATACAGAACATCAAATCCATAGATCCCAAAGGCTTTCACATATTTGTCACTAACTGTGTTAACATCAGACTTCGACGACTTAAGATCAGTGCACCAGATGAAAGCCCTAACACTGATGGAATTCATATTAGCCAATCCGTCGATATAAAAGTATCCAAAAATGTCATTCAAACTGGCGATGATTGTCTTTCCATGATACACGGATCCCACGATGTTTCCGTCAACAAAATGGATTGTGGTCATGGACACGGTATTAGGTAAGGCTAGCTACATTGATCCACCAAGGACTAAACATTCTATTTTCTACTCCATTAATTCATATTTATCAATGCATTATTTATCTCTTTTAAACAACTGTGAATGTTGGGAAGGGAATATTTGTATTATGTGCGCTTAAGGAGTATGACAATGTTAGTTATTATTTTTCCCGATGAATAACACAATAACAACTCAGAATGTCCACAATACGATCATAATAGAGTTAATTTAAATTTAATAGTAGCTGAGTGGTAAAATATTATTGGTTTGAATCTTGATCCACAGTGAATATAAGTTAATAACAGTTAATTAGATTTGTACTAAGGTACATATGTACATACCCTTAAGATAGCAGAAGAGAAGGATAAAGATTTTAAGATTTTAATTTGCTGTTTAACTTTTTTTGCTCATACTCTGAATGTGCATGACAGTATTGGAAGTCTTGGAAAGTATGAGGATGAGCTAGAAGTGAAAAACATTCGTGTCAAGAACATCACGATGATTGGCACAACTAATGGCCTCAGAATCAAATCATGGCCAGATAGGTACCAAGGCTCAGCATCAAATATCACCTTCAGTGACATCATGATGGAAAATGTCAGAAACCCTATTATCATTGACCAAGAGTATCAATGCAAATCAAACTGCAAGGTTAATTTATTTGTTTATATCATTCTCTCTTTTGAATCCAGCAATATTTGTGTTATACTGAAGTTGTCACCTATGATAAATAACCCTTCCATTTTTCCCTTTTAATTATGAAGTTGGAGTATGCTAATATGAGCATTCATTTATTTCCATGCAGCCTTCACTTGTAAAGATAAAAGATATTAGATTCTCAAATATAAAGGGAACCACTATTTCACCAATTGCAGTGGATTTAAGGTGTAGCAAGAAGTTCCCTTGCCAAAATATTAATCTTGAGAATATAGACCTGACAATTGCAAAAGAGCCTACTAGCTCTAGATGTGCCAACGTTAAACCAATTTACAAGGGCTTGCAAAAGCCACCAGGTTGTGCTTAAGTGCCTGATTTGAAATTGCATGCATTTTGCAGCTATGGCAATGAAGAGGGAAGGAGAAAGTAATTTTTTGACAATTAGACAAAATAGGAGAACATGTGGCACACATAAAGGAGGGGGAAAAAGGTTTTCAAGGATGGTTTTGAATCCCAATTACGTGGAACTACAAAGACCCTTAAGTTCATTGCTGTCTGATTTCTTATCTATGCTCTAGAAGAACAACTTTGAACCACTTAGAACCAACTTCCATGACTATAATTTCCAATCTAACACATGTTTTGAAGACTTCTTAGGTAGATATTTGAATCAGTTTTTTTAAATTGTATATAAAATACGATAATGGAGTACTTAAGTATTTGTTTACTCTTATTTACATATATGGTGCAAAAGAAAAAAGACTTTACCATTTCCTTTTTCTGCTAGTCTTTTCACTCCCTCCAGAATCCAGATCTTGTTGTGATTCTAGAGACGTTGTATTGCTTCAAAGTGTTGGACCAGGAAAGTGATGGACCAAGAACTAATGTATATTATAACTGACTGAGAGGTGTAAATTTCAAAGTATATATCATTTTTGGTTACTAATTTTACCACTAGGTGGCAGAGGATGAACACTTCATGATGCGATTTCTACTAAATTTTAACAGTTCTAATTATGAATATTCCACTTCAACTATCTTGTTTTTAAAATATGAAGCAATATAAGAGAATGTTTAGCGAACTTCATTAGAACATGTTCATGATAAGTACCAAGGAATCGATGTTGTATAAATACTTTTTTTTCTAACTTATCGTCTTTTAATAGTAAAATCATAAGATACTAAAACTTCAAATCAGATAATATATCAGATAAGTGATTCATCGTAACGATATCATATGATACTGGAATAAAGATCTCAAAATCATTTCTTTTTCAAACACGTTGTCATTACGTTTTTATGCATACTGTATTTGTGCTGCTGTTTTCTTTTTTGCTGTTGAACCTTTGGTAGGACCATGGACAGTCTCGCTACTAGGCTGATTGATGCCAAGCCTATATATACTACATGAAGTTATTGCTATTAAGGTGTTGAACTTAATGCTACTTTAAAAACTCAAAGGCCTTTTGCAACTGGAAGATATTGTGAAAACCCCTGTCCTCCTTCAATCATAATTTTCCTTCAATATCTGCTTGTCATGCTTGCTCATGCACTGAAGAAAATATTTCTTGGTCACATTTATCCGAAGTTCAATTTATTTTCCTTGGTCCAGTCTCATTTCAGGGTCCTGCCACAACAAAAGAGATATAGTGGAAACTTAGTCTTTTAGTAAAAGGACTCAAACATAATATGTTTAGCTTTTACGTGTGATATTAAATATAATGTTATGTTAAGTATATACATCAATACATAGTTAAAAATATCAAACATCTTTTTCTGGTAAAAGACAATCTACAATTAGCCTAAGACTTTCCCTTGATGGGTGGTATTTCAGTACATGGTCATGAAATGCCACCACTTTCCATATGAAGGTACTAAACTTCAATTACTCATGTGCTCAAATAAAAATTAAGGTTTATTGGAGATATTTTTTATAAATTGTATATTTGGAAGAGTTCACTACAAGAAAAAACACATTTAGCGACCGAAATTAGCGACCGATTTTTTTTCGGTCGCAATTAACGACCGATTTAGCGACCGATTTAATTCGGTCGCTATTAGCAACCGATTTAGCGACCGAATTAATTCGGTCACAATTTAGCGACCGAAATATAATTTGGCTTCACATTTTTTAGTTAGCGACCGAAATAGCGACCAATAGTTTGCGTCGCAAAATTTCGATGGCTATTCCACACTAAAATAAAAAAATCATTTAACGACTCGATTTAGCGATCGAATTACAAATTGAAATAGTGACCGAATTGAAATCGATCGCTAATGAAGATTATTTTTTTATTATATTTAAATTTATTTTTTATAAATATACTTTAATTGTTTTAGTATATTTTTTACAATTTATTTTTTAAAAGTAATTTATTTTTTAAAAATAATTTAATTTTTAAAATATACTTTAAAAATAAACTTTGGTCTCAATATTAACAAATGAAGATTAACTTTAATTTTAAATTACTAAAATAAAAATATTATTAAAAATAAATCAAATTTATTAAAAATTTAAATTGTAATAAATTAAGAATAGAGTAATATTAACTATTCAATACATTGTTTAAGAAAAGTTTAATAATAAATATTCTTTCATTTATTTTTCAATTGAAAATTTCAATTAAAATTAAATTATATTTTAAAAATTTATATTAAAAAAATTAAACACATCAAATTATCACATTTTAATTCCTCATTAATTTAATTAATTAAAAAAATGTAATCAAATTATTACAATTTTATTTTATAAAACTTTATTTTTAATCTAATTTTTAAATTTATTGCTTTATTATTATTAATTACTTAACCATGGTTATTTTCATATAATTGATATACAAAAAAAAATTATATCAATATACATTAGTTTAAGTATACTAATTAATATTTTTTTATTTTTAACATAATTAATAACAAAGATTAAAAATAGACGGCTAGAAAAGTTAAAAATTTAAAACTAATCTATTTTATAAATACTAAAAATAAACCATATTTAAATAAATTAAAATATATTTAAATTTATATTCAACCTACCTCCAATTTTACTCAATAAATTCATAGATCACATTTGGAAACTTCATCACTTAAAAAACTTCAAAATTATTAACTTTTTTTTTCAAAGCCAAGTTTTTCTTGTCGGTTAAAAAAAAACAGTTAATATAAGTTAAGGTTGTGTTTTTTAAAATTTTCAACTTTTTTCTATATTGGATTTTCATTAAAAATTTTCTCAAATTACATAAGAAAATAGATATTTAATTATACTTTTAATAAATTTAAGATAATACTAGTTTTTATTTTTATTTTTAAATATTTATTTTAATTTTTTAAAACAGAGAAACTATAATTTTAGTTTCTAAATACTAAATTTAAACAATTAAATTTATTATTATTTAATCTTTTAATTTTAGTATTAAAAATTTAAATTATATTTTATTAAATTAAAATAATTACAATATATTTTTCTACTTTGAGAATTAAAAATATAATTAAACTAAAACTGAAAATATTATAATACATTTTTGAACTCTTTTGGAATATTTTTTTTCCTAATTTTTTATGAAGTCAATTTTAATATTTAAAAGTATTTAACATTTTGAATTCTGAAACGTTTTTTCTATTAGCAAATTTAAAAACATAATATTTAAAAAAATAGTTAATGTAAGTTAAGACTGTGACTTTTTAAAATTTCAACTTTTTTATATATTGGATTTTTATTAAAAAAAATATAAAATGGGATAAGAAAATGGAGATTTAATTATACTTTTAATAAATTTAAGATAATACTAGTTTTATTTTTATTTTTAAATATTTATTTTACTTTTTTAAAACAAAGAAACTATAATTTTAGTTTCTAAATACTAAATTTAAAGAATTAAATTTATTTTATTTAATCTCTTAATTTTAGTATTAAAAATTTAAATTATATTTTATTTAATTAAAATAATTACAATATATTTTTCTACTTTGAGAATTAAAAATATAATTAAACTAAAACTGAAAATATTATAATATATTTTTGAACTCTTTTTTATAATATTTTTATCATTATTATATTTTTGAATTAATTTCTTTTTTCCTAATTTTTTATAAAGTCAATTTTAATATTATATCATTCAAAATATTACAAAAACATAAGAAAAAAATACATTTCAAAAATATAATTTTACATCAAAATATTATTTCATCTTATATACATATAATTTTAAAGAGTTTTATTATCCTCCTAATTTATTATTAATTTCTTAAAAATATATTACAATATTAAATAAATAAATTAATTAAAAATTAACCATACAAATAATATAAATATAATATTTAATAATATATTTTAAAAATATTATTTTACTACGTTCAACTATAAATCAAAATATATTATTAATTTTAAAAATATAAAAATATTTTTAAAATTTTAAATTTTAAATAAAATATTATAATATTATATATACATATATATTTATATATACTAGTTTTTTCATTTCTATAATATAACATATAATAGCGGTTTCACGTGGAACCGCTATTATATGTTGACTTTTAAGAGCGGTTCAAGTGGAACCGCTATCATAACTCACCACATATTTCATTATGATCGATTAAATTTTCAAATAATCGATTATATTTGAAAATATATAATAGCGGTTTGAAGTTAACCGCTATCTAAAATATATTTTAGATAGCGGTTTATGTGGAACCGCTATTATATGCTCACTTTTAAGAGCGGTTCTAGTGGAACCGCTATCATATATAAATGTCTAAATAATCGATTATATTTTCAAATAATTGATTATAATCGATTATTGTCAAATAATCGATTATATTTGATAATTTTTTCAAATAATAAATTATAATCAATTAGTTTTTTAAATAATTGGTTAGAATTGATTAGTTTTTCAAATAATAGATTATAATTGATTAATTTCTCAAATATATATTAAAAAATTATAAATAAAAATATATATTAAATTAAAATTAAAAAAAATTATTTATCAATTATATATTATAAAAATTATAATTATATAATTAAAAAATCATATTTATAATTATAACTTTAAAAAAAAATTATAACTATAAAATTAATGTTAAATAAATTATATATATATATATATATTACATAAATTAAAATTACATATATGAACTCTAAATTAATTTTATATATAAAATTTACATAAATAAAAATAAAAATTATCAACTTAAAAATAAATTATATTTTAATATATACATATATATATATATATATATATATTCTCCAAAGTATAAATTATTTTCATTTCTATAATATAATATATATATATATATATATATTTAACTATTTAAAAAACTAATCGATTATTTCAAAAAGAAATCTATTAGTTTTTTCATACTTCATTATTGCATACTTGATGAGAATCAGTTATTTTTTTAAATAATGGATTAATTTTTAAATAATCAATTAGTTTTTCAAATATATATTAAATAATTATAAATAAAAAAATATATCAACTTAAAATTAAAAAAAATAATTACTTTTAAATTATATATATTATATAAATTATAAATATAAAGTTAAAAAAATTATATTTAAAATTATAACCTTGAAAAAAATTATAATTATAAAATTAATAAAAATATAACTATTTTTAATGTTAAATAAATTATATATATTATATAAATTATATATATATATATATATATATATATATATATTACATAAATTAAAATTACATTTATGAACTCTAAATTAATTTTATATATAAAATTTACATAAATAAAAATAAAAATTATCAACTTAAAAATAAATTATATTTTAATATATATATATATATATATATATATATATATATATATATATATACTCCAAAGTATAACTTAATTTCATTTCTATAATATAACATATAATTGTGGTTTCACGTGGAATCGCTATTATATGTTAACTTTTAAGAGCGGTTTCAGTGGAACCGCTTATCATAGTTCACCACATATTTCATTATGATCGATTAAATTTTCAAATAATTAATTATATTTGAAAATATATAATAGCGGTTCAAGTTAACCGCTATCTAAAATATATTTTAGATAGTGGTTAACGTGGAACCACTATTATATGATAACTTTTAAGAGCGGTTCAGGTGGAACCGCTTATCATATTTAGCTCACCACATATTTCATTATTTTAATTTCTATAATATATATATATAAATGAAAATAAGTTATATTTTAGAATATATATTTTATATTATAGTAATTAATATAAATTATATTTTAGAATATATATATTAGATTTTCATTAATATAAATTTCTAATATATATATTACATTTTAGAACAATATGTTGTGCCTTTTTAAAATTTTAACTTTTTTATATATTGGATTTTCATTAAAAAATTTCTAAAATTGCATAAGAAAATAGAGATTTAATTATACTTTTAATAAATTTAAGATAATACTAGTTTTTATTTTTATTTTTAAATATTTATTTTAATTTTTTAAAAGAGAGAAACTATAATTTTTGTTTCTAAATACTAAATTTAAAGAATTAAATTTATTATTATTTAATATTTTAATTTTAGTATTAAAAATCTAAATTATATTTTATTAAATTAAAATAATTACAATATATTTTTCTACTTTGAGAATTAAAAATATAATTAAACTAAAACTGAAAATATTATAGTACATTTTTGAACTCTTTTTTATAATATTTTTATTATTATTATATTTTTGGATTAATTATTTTTTTCCTAATTTTTTATAAAGTCAATTTTAATATTTAGAAGTATTTAATATTTTGAATTCTGAAACTTTTTCTCTATTAACAAATTTAAAAACATAATATACTAAAAAAGTATTATACATAATTATTTCATCCAAATTTTTAATAATATGATAAGTCATCAAATTCGTATATAAAACAAATTTAATGATGGATTAAAATAGAACAACATTTATAAGAGATTATTTATTTTTATTTATGATGGATCAAAAGTGGAAATACATTTAAATTTATAATTTTATTTATGAAACACATTTAAATTTATAATTAACGAAAATAATGAAAACCTTAATTAATATAATATGATACTTTTAGTAATGTATTTTTTTTTATAAATTTAAACTTACTTTTTTTAGTTTAGTTTTTAAATTTTATGTATTATTATTGTTAATTGATATACTAGAATAAATTTATATAAAAATAGTCTTTATCTTCAAAATTCACTTCTTCAAATACTATCTTTATATTTTTCTACTATTTTTTATAGTTAAGAAAGTCAACATTTGTGCACACACTTAAATATAATATAAAGTAAAGAGTATTTGTTTATTCTATTTTATTTCCAATATATAATTTGAGTTTTTTTAAAATATATTTTGTATTTTTAAAATTAATAATTTTAATGTAGTTATCTAAATTTTTTATGTGATAATTTTAATTAATTGATATTATCGAATCATTTAATTTGATTTATTATAGTAAAAATCATAAAAATAAATGTTAAAATAATATTAATTATTTTAAATTATAAGAAAATAGATAATAAAAATAGAAAATAAAGTATTCTATAAAATAAGACTCATTATTATAAAGATAAAATAGAATATGGGAGGAAATGAGGATGATAATATAGTAAAAATGATAGAGTTAAAAAACAATATAGAATGTAAGAAGTTTAAAAAGAAAAAAAAGTTAAAAAAGGATATATATATATATATATATATATATATATATATATATATATGTAATTTGATTAAATTTATTATCCCCTCATATATTATTATACATTATTAGCGTAATTTTAATTTAATTAAAAATTAGAATACAAATATACTATACTATACTAATATACCATTATATTATTTTCATTGTATATAAATTACAAAACTAATAATTTTAAAAAATTTTAATGATAATTTTTTTAACTTATATATTACAAAATATTTTTTAATACTTTAATAAATATAACTTTTTTAAAATATTTTCATTAATTTAAAGTATAACTTTTAATATTTTTTAATATTGTTTTAAATGTGGATATCTTTAATATAAATATATAAATATGTAAAGATATAAATATATATCTTTAATATTTTGTACATGTAAATATAATTTATATATATTTTGAAATCTTTTTCTAATATTTGTATACTATAATAATATATTATTTGTATACTATACTAATAGTATAATATACTATATTATAATATTATTTGTAAACAAAACTAATATCTTTATATCTTTATATATAAATATATAAATATATAAATATGGAAAGATATAAATATATGTAAAAATATAAAGATATAAATATATAAAGATATAAATATATGTAAAAATATAAAGATATAAATATATAAAGATATAAATATATAAATATGTAAAGATATAAATATATATCTTTAATATTTTGTACATGTAAATATAATTTATATATATTTTTAAACCTTTTTCTAATATTATTTTTTAAAAATAAAATATTATTTTAAAATTTAAAATTTAAATATATAAATATATAAAGATATAAATAAATATATAAATATATTAATATATAAATATATAAATATGTAAATATATAAATATGTATATATATAAATATATAAATATGTAAATATATAAATATGTAAATATATAAATATATAAATATGTAAATATATAAATATGTAAATATATAAATATATAAAAATATCAATATATAATATATAAATATATATTAAAATATATAAATATATTTGTATTTATAGATTTTATAAATATATAAAGATATAAATATATATATATATAAAGATATAAATATATGTAAAGATACAAAGATATAAATATATGTAAAGATACAAAGATATAAATATATGTAAAGATACAAAGATATAAATATATGTAAAGATATAAATATATAAATATATAAAGATATAAATATATGTCTTTAATATTTTCTACATGTAAATATAATTTATATATATTTTTAAATCATTTTCTAATATTTATTTTTAATAATATAATATTATTTTTAAAATATAATATTATTTTTAAAATTTAATATTTAAATTTTTTTTCAAATATATAAATATATAAAGATATAAATGTATAAGGATATAAATAAATATATAAATATATCAATATATAAATATATCAAAATATAAATATATCAATATATCAATATATAAATATATAAATATATATATATATATATATATATATATATATATATATCAATATTATCCCCTTATATATTATTATACATTATTAGTATAATTTTAATTTAATTAAAAATTAGAATACAAATATACTATACTATACTAATATACCATTATATTATTTTCATTGTATATAAATTACAAAATTAATAATTTGTATACTATACTATACTAATATATAATTTGTATACTGTACTAATAGTATAATATACTATATTATAATATTATTTGTATACAAAACTAATATCTTTATATCTTTATATATAAATATATAACTATGGAAATATATAAATATATGTAAGAATATAAAGATATAAATATATAAATATATGTAAAAATATAAAGATATAAATATATCAATATATAAATATATCAATATATAAATGTATCAATGTATAAATATATCAATATTAAAATATATATTAAAATATATAAATATATTTTTATTTATAGATTTTATATTTATATATTTCTTAGAAAAATATCAAATTTTATTATTAAAATAATTAAATAATAATGATTGTAGATGGGAATTGAGATTCAGTGAAAATGCAAAATTATCTTCTGTACATTAAACATTAAACTAATTAAGCAGTCTTCTTTTTTTATTGTAGATGAGAATTGATAAGCATTTTATTTATTTATTTTATTGTTATAATTAATTATCATATCATATCATATTTTATCTTAGATACTGAAAAAATTAAGCACACTGTTTTCAACTCCGAAGATCTTTGATGATCATTGGAGAGTAGTTTATATTGTGATCTATGTTTTAAAATAGTCTCAATATTTAATTTGACAATGTATGTAACAAATTTATTAAAATGAATTTAAAAAATAGCCATGAAGAATGTCTTATAATTTAAGTATGTACAAAGGTGAATAAGTATGTTCAAAATAAATTAATTTTTAGACTGAGGTGAATGTAATTTGGTCTAATAATTATATTTTATTTTTAATCTTTCTTAAAAAATATTATAAAAAATATTTTTTTATTTTGTTCTTTTATTTTTTATGATTTAAATTTTTATAAAATTTAATAACATTATTTAAATTCTTAAAATTAATTTTAAGATGAATAAATGATATTTATTTGATAAATTATTTTTTTTAAAACATATTAGATATTAACATTATATAATATACCTTAGTAAGTATTACTTTACAATGATCACTTACGAATGCACATAATAATAAGATAACAAATGAATTTTAAACATTTAGGAAATAAACAAATTTATTTATAAAAACATAAAATAAAATTTGCTATATTTTAACATAGACTATAAATTCATTTAAATAATAATATAATTTCATGAAATATGTATGTATTATTTCTATAAGCAGTTTTGACTACTTGCCCCCACTCTACTGAAGAGGGTCCACCATTTTCAATGATTCTGATCACTCACAGACACCACATACCAATCAACACAATGCTTTCATTTCCAGCATCAAATCAAATATAAATACACTAAATCATTCAAATTTCATGTATATAATTTCAGTTGTTATTATACTTTTGGTTTCAATTCATATAAGCAACATTATTTGTACGAAAATTAGCTTCTATACATAAATAAAAAATTTCAGATTTCTTAGAGGATTTACTAACACCAATTTAGTAATTGTTATATTTAAGATGGAAAAAAAGAAATGAAATGATGTTTTTTTGTAGTATCTAATGAATGAGATAAGAATGATGGCATGGCATATACAATCCCAAAGCTGTCTCAGAAGACTGATACAAGGACCACTTAGTTAGATGCTTCCACATTTTCATTTTTCAACCTTGATGAAGGTGAATTGTCATGCCAATGCATGCTCCAACAATTTATTGCGGCTGGAAAATAAATATCTTCAGCTTAGGTTGGTAGGTTAACAACTTGCGAACCAGAAAGGCAGAAAACCCTTCGAAATGTGTATACAATAATGGAATCAAGTCAATCTAATCTTATACGTAAAGCTAAGTAGGGGACCTCACTTCACATTCTTTGCAAAAATGCATGGCGGTGGTGTTGAGCTTCGAGCTTTGAGCACAGAGAAAATGGCGATGCTGTTAAGGAATAAATAGATATCTACCTAAATTTTTTTTTCATTTTTTGAATCATTTTTATTAATTGTGTATAATTCTTCACATATTTATCTTGGTGGTTCTTATAAGCCGGTTATACTAGGATTTCTTTGCATGAGATTTGCATATGCATGTCATGTCAAAGATTCTGCAGCTTGTTTTTTTCTTCTTTTCACTGCAAGTTTACAACCTGTATCTTGTATCTTATCTTTTTGCCTACGTTATGTTCAGCTTTCTTATGATTATCAACTGTATGTTATTTACATATATAAACCTTCCTTGTACTATGCTTATGTCTACTACACTCTAGTTTAGTTTCTTAGCATTAAATGTTCCCTCTGCATAATTTGTCTTTGAGGATTACTCCATTCGTATTTATCTTTCTTTTTATGCATAAGACGAAGATAGAAGGAAAATAAAAAAAATATAATGAAAATTGCTTCTTATATGATTTTAAATTATTTATTATTTTTTATGATGAAAATTGTCCTTTCTCAGAAAAAAATTCTTCCATAATCTGGAACCCATGTTTCGGTGTCACATAACATCATAACGTGTTTTCAGTCAACGATAAGTATTAACTTGATAATTATAAAAGTATTTGGATTTGGATTTTAGCCGCCATAAGTAAAAGAGAGAAATAAAATAAAAATTTGTGATACACTTTATTGGTTTAAAAAATAATTACTTGTTTAGAGTGAAATTAATTATTTATTATGAAATTTGATTAATGAATTTGCATACTTATCATGTTCAATTAATTCGGTTGGAGTCAAAGTTAAATGATAAATTTAAATGCTCGAAATTAAGTATAATATTTAAAAATGAAATGGAATTATATTTCGTATGATCTCTCATTCTTATTGTTTTCAAAGAATACATCTTTTATATTAATCACAATTTCATCTAGTAGATAACATTTTATGAAATATAATATCATATTTATTTAAATTTTATAGTTGTTATATATATATATAGTTTATTATCCATGTATATATAATATTAAAATTAAAACCTTAACAAATGAGATTCACACAGTCCTATCTCGTACTCTTGAAGTTTTAACCCAATAAATTAAATTTTCAATAAATAGTTTCATCAATTTAAATTTTATTCTACTATTTATACATAAGTTAATCTTAATTTTAATAATTATGACATTTTCTTATTTTTTATT
Organism: Sphenostylis stenocarpa; assembly: GCA_963425845.1. Classification (NCBI taxonomy): domain Eukaryota; kingdom Viridiplantae; phylum Streptophyta; class Magnoliopsida; order Fabales; family Fabaceae; genus Sphenostylis; species Sphenostylis stenocarpa. Next base: position 15,446,997 of record OY731403.1, on the reverse strand, counting down.
AAGTTTTTGGTGAAAATTTTATTCGAACACCACCAAGTAATTAGTCGGTGAGAAATTTAATAAAAAATAATGGATAGAATCACGTTGTTCAAAGGTGTAAAAATATAATAAAAATAATTTAAAAAAGAACGAAACTTGTTAGTATATTTTTAACTTTACTTTTATAATATCTTTATTCTTTTTTATCAAATTATTATTTTTCATACATTTTACTTCTCATCTATCATGTACTCATTTCCCTTTCGACTCATGGTAGTACTAGGATAAAAAGAACAGTGAAAGTTAAAAAATGGTTTTAACCGAGAATGTTTTTCACCATGGTTGGTAGGTGATTGGTTCATAGCAGTAGCGTTGCATTCATGGTCTAAAGCGTTATTATGACTCACCTCGAGGGTGACACATGAACCCAACGTGACTCCAAAACCCACTGGCCCCACAACACCAACACTCACGCGCACTCCAAAGCGCGTTTCCTCTCTCTGCAAATCACGAACCAACCACGATCCCCCACGTCACCACCCCTTCGCTCTACACCGTCGATCACCACACAACCATTCTGTGATTCAGGTCTCAAGTGGAGCCCACGCAGTGTACGCCAGACCCAACCCAAGCACTCTATATAAATCCACACGTCCACCATCTTCTTCTCTCTCACTTCCTCACTCACATTTATTTGATGTTCGTCACGAGACTCACAGTGCCAATTATTTTTACTGTTCTCTGAAGAAGAAGAAGAAGATGTGTGGAGGTGCTATTATTTCAGACTTCATTGGTGTCAAGCGTGACCGCAAACTCGCCGCGCAGCAACTATGGTCCGAGCTTGACCCTTTCTCTGACTTCCTCGGCTTCGACTCCTCCGCCACCACTGCTACTTCCAAAAGCCAACCACCCCTCCCCGTAATTTCAGACAAAAAAGGTTAGCTTTTTACCAAAATCTAAATCAAATTTTATTTTTGACAACTACCTACCTACTAGTCTATCTTTTTCTTCTTGTTCTAGGCTGTTCTCTGTGTGTGCCTATTCTATTTCCCCATGTTCCTACTTTCCTGTCTGAATTTTTGTCACCCAATTATGCTGTTTGCTACTGTTTTTAGTGGACAAATTTCAAAATAAATCCAAGCTTTTAACCTTTTTTTATTGTAAATCGGAAAATAATACTTTCTTTTGTTCTTTCCTGTATTAACAACAAACATGCAATCGAAAATTCTGCTTTGAGTTTTAATTTATTTATTTTTTTTGTATTATACAACATGCAATCGAAAAATCAGATATTTTTTACAGTTTTTATTTTTATTTATTCAGAAAAACTTGCTTGAGTTTGTACTGATAATCTTTTTTTCTATAAATTTGTAATGTAACTGTAAAATGGAAATTAAGTTAAAGTTAATCCATTGGGTGGTCTCAAAATGGTCTTTTTACTTGTGGGGTTTGGTTTATGGTGGTGGATAAAGAAGTCGTGTGTTTTGAACAAGTTAGAAAAAAAAAAGAGAAAAAAAAAACGGAGTAAAGTTGAAGCTTTTACTAATTTACATTAAAAAATAACAAGACGCCAGCGTTTCTTTTGTTCACGTTTTTCCTTGCAATTAAATAGAAATGGTAAAGAGAAAAAGGGAAAGTTTATTATGACTTTGAAGAGTTTTTTAAAGCAAATTTTATCACGGTCCTCGTGGAAGACACAACGTGGCCTTGAAACAAAAACAGCCATTAACTTTAGAAGTTCGTAAGGTGTCAGGGGATGACAATGATAACGCAGTGTTTGTTTGTACGTGGCAGTGGAATCATGTGAGAAGAAGAAAAGTGTGGGTGCAGGGAAGAAGAGTGAGCGTGCTCGCAAGAACGTGTACAGAGGAATCAGGCAAAGGCCATGGGGGAAATGGGCCGCAGAAATAAGGGACCCACACAAGGGTGTCCGCGTCTGGCTCGGCACCTTCCCCACCGCCGAGGAAGCCGCCAGAGCCTATGACGCCGCCGCCAAACGCATCCGCGGTGACAAGGCCAAACTCAACTTCCCCAGCGGCACTCCGCCACCCTCCAAGAAGCGCTGCCTCAGCCCCGACCTCCCCCAACAAAGCAGTTCAGCTTCCACCGGACCACTGCTTTCCGTGGCCGCCCACAGCAGCGACAGCAGCGTAGGAGAGGAACTCGATCTGAAACAAATTGAACTGTTTCTTGGCTTAGAGAATGAGCAACCTCTGCCCAACGGTGTTGAATGGGACAACGGTTACATTATGGATGACTTATGGATGCTCGACGACGTCGTTGTGTCCGACCGTAACCTTGTCTATTAGAAGAGAATAACATGTTTGGATAAGCGTTTTCCTTAAAAACTTGTATAGAAGAAAATGATAAAAATAAATAAATTGAGTTTTTTTCTAAATTAAAATCGGCTTATGTGAGTTTTATCCTCTATCTTTTTAACATTAAAATACATAAGTTGGTTTTAATTTGGATTGAATATCGATTTATTTTGTTGTTTTCTTCTCGTTCGAGCTTTTATAGGAAAGCTTATGTGGGGTGTTTTTCTATAAATTGTAAAAAACTATGTTGGTGTGTGTTTTTATTTCTTAGTTTATGTCGCTTTGTCTCGTCTTACCTAGGTCTGGACGGTCGAATGATTTAAAAATTAGTGCACCAGTGTATTAGCAGGATGATGATTATGTATTATGATTATGAATAAAGGTCAGCTACGGCGTTTTAGTGTTTGGGTCGTGGATGTTTATATGTAGTTTATGTGTTGTATATAATATTCATGGCTTTATTATATAATAGCACTTTGTTGTTTTTGCAAACCTCTTTATGATTGTAATGTCGGTGCATGAATCTGATGTCTACTTCGTAGACCAAGTTCGATTGTCTTAACATGTAGTATATGTTTACTTAATTGTTTAAACAAGCCTACTTGTTATGCCAACTTGTTTTTAATTATCTGTTATTAATGAATAATCTTGGAATTGGATAAGTTTGATGATGTGCATTAGTATTTTTTAATTTTTTTTTGTCTTTAATCAAACACAATTGTTTAGTATTTAAAACTTTTATTAATATAAAAAAAAATAAGTAAAAGATATTTGCAATAAATACGCATCTTGTTTGGAGTGCCACTTCTACTTTTTCAATCATATTTTGTTATTAATTGTGGAGATTCTAATGTTCATCCATCACGAGCAGGGTTGGAATTTTGTGCATGGAGTGAAGAATTAAAAAGGGAAATGGCAGTTGACAAATGAACACATCATCGTTTTCATATTTCAAATCTTTCGATCGAGATTTTACATATGTTGTCTTCTTTCTTGGGTTTTTGTTTTATCAGAATGGCCACAACCATTTTGTCTCTACCTCCCTCACAGACACACAAAAAAAAAAACACTTGCACTTGCTAAGTTTTGTCCCCATTTACATGAATCAAATATTAATATATAACTACTTGAAATTCAAATTTAAGATTTTGGTTAAACGTAGCAACCTATCTTCTGGCTTAGGAATGCGAACTTACGTATATTTTTGTTTCTGTTGTTTTCAAATGCTTATACTTATATATTTGCTGCGACCAAGAGTAGGTGAAGCAAAAGCATGTAAGTTGAAATAATATTATGGGAATCATGGCCACATCTCTGTTATTGATTTTACTTGTTGAAAGTTGATGGATTCAAACAATGTAAATAGTTTTCTTTAATTTATATATTTGAAAGTATTAAATTTTAAAAAATTCCTTAGGAAAAATCCTAGATGATGTTATAAATTATTGAACTGTCAACAACTCTTATGTCATCAATTACCTGTTATTTAATTCTAGGAAAGGTATCTTGAAATATATATATATATATATATATATATATATATATATATATATATATATATATATATATATATATATTTGAGAAAAAAATAATAAACTCAAATAAATACTTTTTTTTCTAACAGCAACTCTAATAAATAATTCGGAAATATAATATTTATTTTATTTTATTTATAATATAGTCAATTCTCAATTTGTGGATATAATAATTACCTAACAAATCGACTTGATATATACTTTTATTCTAAGTAGAGATATTTTAATAAAAAAGAACAATAAACTTCCGTCAAAAAGTAATTAAAAAAGAATATAAAACATATACGCGGGAGGATCGAGTGACTTTTAATGTTAAATTAAAGAAACATATCTTCTTGGATGCTCAAATTGAAGGTTGTTTGAAAGATGTAAGAATATGAATCTTCCAATGAAACAAAAAGTTACCATAATGTTCTCAAAGAAAAATACAAATCCTTTTATCCACCTGTAAAAATAGTTAACATTATTGAATGGATGTGGTTCATTGATAATACACATATTTGGAAAAAATAAAAAATAAAAAAGTTTCATTCTTGTAGAATGCATGAATGACTTTAATTGTGACTAAATCTCAAATCTGGTATGGGAAAATAATTTCACAATTGACTCAAAAAATTGAAACTTGTGAAATACCTAATTATCTATCTAGTTAAAAAGCTAAACACTTTTCCTCGAAAATAAAATCATATCATTCAACTAATGGAAAAGAAAGAAAACACTAGTACAGAATAAGCTTTTAACATCGGTTCTAGAATCGATGTAGATATAACCGATGTGGAAAGTCCTCTCCAATTACCCTATCTATTGATAGATAGGTCTCTTCTCCCTTTTATATTATATTTTTTTAACATCGGTTCTAGAACCGATGTAGATACAACCGATGTGGAAAGTCCTCTCCAATTACCCTATCTATTGATAGGTAGGTCTCTTCTCCCTTTTATATTATATTTTTATTATTTGTTATATTGTTTAAGATCAGATTAAGAGAATTGTCACTTGCAAGATTCGAACCCAGTACCTTAGAGTCGAAGGTCGATACTCCAACCACTAAGCTACTAGGATTTTCTCGATAATAACTTATACATAAATTATATTTATATACAAATAAAAATGTATATCTATGTAAATATATAAATATAAAATATATAAATACGAGATACAAATATATTTATATATTTATATGTTGGATGTGAGGGCGCGCTCGAGGATGAAAGTGTGTGTCGAGTGAATTTTCAAAATTTAATGTCAAATTTGTGAGCGAGTCTCTTTATATGGATTATAACTTAATGACAAAATATAATCTTTATAATTTATTTATATAATGATATAAAATAATTTTTTTTCTTTATTTTATATCATTATATAAATTAATTATAAAGATTATATTCTATATTATTATAAATAAATTATAAAGATTTTATTCTATTATTAAATTACAAATTCATATAAAGAGACTCGCTCACAAATTTAACATCAAATTTTGAAAACCCACTTGTCACACACTTTCACTCTCGAGCGCGCTCTCACATCCAACATATAAATATATAAATATATTTGTATTTGTATTTATATATTTTATATTTATATATTTACAAGGATATACATTTTTATTTGTATATAAATATAATTTATGTATAAGTTATTATCGAAAAATTCTAGTAGCTTAGTGGTTGGAGTATCGACCTTCAACTCTAAAGTACTGGGTTCGAATCTTGCCAATGACAATTCTCTTAATTTTATAAAAGACTTTCTACATCGGTTCATCTGATAACCGATGTAGAAAGTGTTTTCTACATCGGTTCATCAGGGAACCGATGTTGAAAGTCTTGAATTCACTTTCTACATCGGTTCTTTAAGAACCGATGTGGAAAGGCCGATATTAAAAGTGATTTTTGTACTAGTAAAAATAAATTCTTCAAAAGCAATCAATTTAACCAAAAAAAAAAAAAATATTGTGCCAAAGAAATAATTATTGCTTATGGCATTTCCATGTGATGAGTTTAAGCACTGAATATTTTGTCCCTTTTCACCAATCAACTTTGTTGTGATCTAATTTGATTTCTTATCTCTTTAAATACTAAATTATAGAGACATTCTTTTTTTTTTAAAAAAGATTTATGATATTATTCGATCGGTCTAAAAACTTTGGTAACTTTAAATGGGTTGGTAAGTTTTTTACAGATATATATATATATATATATATATATATATATATATATATATATATATATATATATATATATATATATATAGAGAGAGAGAGAGAGAGAGAGAGAGAGAGAGAGAGATTTAGATATTAGTTACTCTATTGCGATGTTTTAAATTTTACATTACAAAAAAATTACATGATATTAAACTTATTTCATATATTAATATTTTATGATAAAATATTTAATTTATTAGATTATATCATACGTATATGATATGTTTATATATCTAGCGATAAAATAGTTAAGAATAATATATCAATATATCGAAATATTACGTAAATATATCCACGATTCTCTCATAAAATATTTTAATAATTAATAAAAAAAATAAACATAAGAGTAAAATTATTTTTAATAAAAATATATTAAAAAAATATATATCTATGGTTATTATTTAAAACATATCTCTAAAATTTTTCAAATGAGAGATAATTGAGACGTACTATTATATACAGACGTAATAATTATTTCATTTTCGAGACACAAATGTTCTCCATATTGTTTCTCCACTCCCAACCAACATTTTGACAATATCATTATCAAAGAAAACTAACAAGTGCAGGTTGACCATGGAATAATGAGTTCAAAATCATTTTATTTATTTAAAATATATGGCTAGAAAATTTGTTTTTTGTTATATATTTTGTTGAAATAGATATATTTTGGTTCACCCAAGGAACATTGGACCTAGTTATGTAGTTGACAGTCAAAGACAGAAATTTCTATGCCTAGCTAGTGTTTTGTTTGACTGTTCATGCACGACTGTTTTTTGGAAGAAGATGAAAGAAAGACAGCATGTCAAGTATGAACAAAAACAGTTGAAAGAGGAACATGCTATGCACACAGTAATATTATAAAAGTAGGTAAATTGAAGTCTTAAATTCAATGATATGGTACACCTAGTTTGATATTCTATATATCTACCCATTATTCTTAGGAAACGCGACGTCGTTTGATGTCTTGTATTATGTTTTAAAAACAAAAGTACCATGCGTTTGAAAGTAGTACATACATTCATCATCGTTTTCAAAGGCGCAACCTTTTGAACATGCATATGTGCAACTGTTGTGGATGAATGCATAAAATCTTCGACTTGACGATGCGTGACACACTAAGGACTGACAAATACAATTCAATAATTTGAGTTGAAAAAAGAAAATTAAAATTAGAAGGTGCATGAACCTGTACCCTAACTTTTGTCACCTCCCAACATTAGTGGGACCCCATATCTAGTAGATTAGATATTAAAGTTACATTAAAATGTCACAAGTTATTCTGAGGGTCGTTTTCAAATGCAATAGATTCCATCGTGTTTCAATCCAACAAGCAAAAGGAAGAAAATAAGGAAATATATATATATATATATATATATATATATATATATATATATATATATATATATATATATATATATATTCTGAATTTTAATTAGTGGAAGGCGAAATAATAATGCTTTCAAATATATTATAATTTATTAAATATGATACAAAACTTATGGTCGAGAGTTTATATTGCCCCCGATCTTGGTGAATCTACACTGTAAATTAAGAAAAATAAGCAAGTGTGCATTGACGGAGGAACAAAGAGTAAAAGAATGCTCCAAAGAAAACAAATAATGTATAAGATATTATTATAATAAGAAGATTGAAAAATACAATTCTAAACCTATCTTAAATAGGTTTTATTTCACAATAACTAAATTCAATCAGTTATCCTAAATTTGTAACGGAAAAATCCAAATCTCAATATCTCCCTTATGGATGATTGTTATTTCGAGTTTGGGTATAATAATTTTGAAAGATGATTAGTGAAGAACTTTGGTGAAACCATCCATCATATGTTCATTTGATCAAACAGGTAAATTGCATCTTCTCTCGAACCTCTGGTATGTTTGTAAAAATTAAGGTTATTGGTGATGTGTCTAGCAGTTTGATTATCACAACAAAGAACAACAAAGGTTTAATATGTAGATTTAGAGAAGATAATTGAGTTATTGAAGTTCACCCATCGTTGTGACAAGAACGAGTTATTTAGCTTTCATCAAGGAATGAGAAACAATATTTTGTTTATTAAATTTCTATGAAATCAAATAATCCCAAGAAAAACAAAATAACCAGTAATAGAACACCTAGTTTTAGGATAAAAAGTCCAATCAGAACCATTGAAGGGTTTTAATTATATGCCAAAATCAGAAGAAAAAAAATAATCCTTGTGAAGGATTAGCTTTGGTGTATCTAAGCACGTTTTGAATAACCTGATGATGATGTACGGTTAAATTTCGAGAAAATTGGCTTAAAAAATGTATAGCAAAGCTAATATTTAATCGAGTATTAGTCAGGTATAAAATTTTTCAATGAGTTTGCAATAAGAGTCAGTATCTTAAATAATATTCATAATATTAAACAAAACCTTGATATTGCTCATAAGAGGTGATGAATAGGGCTTCCAATCAAGCATTCTAATGTCTTTTAAGATGTCTAGAGTATATTTTTTTTTACATCGATGAATTTCCTTTTATAATTTGGCACACTAGTACAAAATAAGACTTTTACGTATGATATTTTAGTCTTTTTACATTAGAAAATGTTAGTACAGGAGACGTAAATTTACTTCGGACATAATCAACGATGTAAATTTATATCAGACTAGAGCATAAATTTATGTCGGACTAAGGCATACTCAACGTAAATTTACGTAGGACCTGAGGCATACCCCACGTAAATTTTCGTCAAACATGGAGTATAACCGACGTATATTCCGACATAAATTTACGTAGGTATACCTTTAGTCCGACGTAAATTTCGTTTTTTTTTTCTTACAATGAGTCCAAATTTCAATAGACAATAACTCAAAAATACAATACAATATAATACAAAGACTAAACTACTTAAAAGGTAAACATTACAAAATTAAACTACAAATTCTAAACTAATACAAAAATTAAGCTACATAAATGTTAAACTACATAATACAATACAAACAATAATCTATAAACTAAATATTAGAAATGTTAAACAAAAAATTTTGTTCATTGTTCTCTAATTTGTGTAATAACATGTTTTGATAGTGGAGATGGATAAATTTTGAAATATTTGAAACATTAATTTGACTCAAATAATAACCTACAAACTAAATATTAGAAATGTTAAAAGAAAAACATTGCTCATTATTATCTAATTTGTGTAATATCAAGTTCTGATAGTGGAGATGAATGAATCTTGAAATACTTGAAATATTAATTTGACTCCTGTTAACATGCAATACACATAAAGGTAAATAAATTTAACAAATGTTAAAAATAATTACCTCTATCCAAGAATCAGTTATACTCGCACAAACTTTTGTCTATTACATACGGTTAGGAGCATATTTTGGAAAAATTGTTGGGACAAATCCCCTTCATGTAATTGTCCCCTCTTTTTTTTCCCTTCGTTTTCATATATTGTGCATCCAAATCCAATATCGAAGTCACAACTTATCCTTCTTCAAACATTTTATGTTTTCTTTACTTTTCATCATCATAAAATCTTAAACCATATATACTATAATATCTTCTCTTCACATGATACCATATTATAATTCAAACTACAAACAACAAAAAATGTAGAATTGAAACAACTAAACCATGAAAATATAAAAATGCAGTGTATAAACCGTAAATCCACTCAAACACAAACAAATAATCATAAACTACAATAATTTAATTTCAATAATAATCCAGTTGAGACATTCAATTTTAATAACATTATTGAGATCCCCAAAAATAATCACGGATTCAAAGACAAATACATAGAACATTAACCTCAAATATACAAAAAATGCTCTAAAACTCAAATTCAATTGGAGAGAAACGTCAATCACCACAAATTGGGAACATAATATAAGTGTTTTCGTCACTCACTATGGTCGAAATATATCTTGAGAGGAGCTAGTTTGGTTGTTATTGCCATTGTCACTTGAAAATCCTCGCGTGTGAGGAAAAAAGGAGCCCTAGAGGGATTAAAATATGACTTTTACGTCGGACCTCATAGGGTCTGACGTAAAAGCTACTTTATACATCAGTTAGGGTGTCACCAAACGTAAAAATAACTTTTACGTCAGTCTTTAAGAGGTCAAACGTAAAAGTAGCATCCCTTATTTACCAAAATATCATCGCATTTTTTTTAAGTCAATTATTTTTAGATCTGACATTGTGACGTAAAAAGCCCATTTTACACTAGTGGCAGCTTCAAAGCCTATAAATATTTAAGGTGTCCAAGGTCTTTGATTTTAAAAGTGTTATTCAAAAGGATCTTGACTTTCTTAATCTTTTATAAAGAATTTCCTGAAAGCACAGTGTCATTTACATATACAAAAAGAAATGTAAAAGTAGTAATAGTTTTCTTAGGAAAAAGAGAATGGTGAGGTTTATATTGAACAACATTAATAAAAATAAGAAAAGAAGAGAGTTTAGAAAATCATTGTCGACTAGCTTGTTTCAAACCATATAAAAACTTATTTAGTCTACATACTTAATTTTGTTTGATGTCAATTAAACCCAAGGGAGGTATCATATATACTTCTTTATTAAGTTCTTCATGTAGAAAAGCATTGTCAACATATAATTGATGTAAATACCACTATTTAGTAGTTGTAAGAGCAAAATTAAGATGTCAATTAAACCCAAGGGAGGTATCATATATACTTCTTTATTAAGTTCTTCATGTAGAAAAGCATTGTCAACATATAATTGATGTAAATACCACTATTTAGTAGTTGTAAGAGCAAGAAGGAGTCTTACAGTAGTAAATTTGGCAATAGGTGAGAATGTGTCAAGATAGTATATTCTCTGTAGTTGTGTGTATCCCTTAGGAACAAGATGAGCTTTGTGTCTTTCAATATTGTCATCCATTTTTCTCTTTATCTTATATATCATTTACATCCAAAAGGTATTTTGTTAGATGGAAGATCAATAATATGTCAGGTGTTGTTTTCTTGTAAAACTTTAATTTCTTTGTCCAGAACAGTAATCCATTCAGGTTGTTAACATGCTTCAACATAAAAGTGTGAGGTTCAATGTTAGCAGATATAGCTAAAGTATGTTGAAAATGTTATTTAGAAAGATTGTCATAGGTTGAAACAGATGACATTGAATATCCAATTTTATTTTTAAAAACAATTTTATTTTCAGATGAAATATAGTTTACCTAATGATGATGATAATCCTTCAAAAATTTTGGAACTTTTTTGACTTAGTTGGGTCTTTTGATGGTTTTACTGTTATCTCCTATCATTATTGATTCTGTTAGTATGTTCAACACATTCTTCACTCTTGTCTTCATCATTATCATGGTTTTTTTTAAGTTTCTACACAACTCTCTTGATACTTGCTAGTATCGCTTTGACTTTTCATAAGAAAAACTCAGGGTATGCCTAGTTTTATCATCTATAATAGTTAAAATGTATTTATGTCCATGAAAAGAAGAATTAGCAATAAATCCCCATATATCAAAATGAATTAAATCAAAAGCATACTCTGAAATAGTAAAAATCTATTGAAAAGACAATTTATGTTGTTTAGAAAAATGACATATATCACAAACTTTTTTAGAAATGGATTGTATATAAGAAAATTGTCTACAAATAAGATCTATAGTCTTATTAGGAGGATGTTCTAACCTAAAATGTCATATGTCAATGTCAAATTTTTTAGAGTTCAACACAAAATTAATAGAAAAATTATTTTTCTTAGGAATATTAGAAATATCTTGATCATAATACAAATCATTGGTTAACTCAACACACCAATCATCTTGTATGAAGAATTGTCTTTAATTTGACATATCTCATGAGAGAAAATTAGTCTATAGTTTAAATTTTTTATTAAACTTTGAACAAATATGAGATTAAAAGTAAAATCAGGGATATAAAATATATTAAAAATGATACAATTTTTAGAAAGTAAAACACTTCCAGAATAGTGAGCAATCACAAAAGAATTATTAGGAAGTTTAATAGAAACTTACTTGATTTTATAAAAGATGGAAAAATGATCTTTTATTTGTGTGACATGCTCTATAGCACCTGTATCTAGGATCCAATATGTGTCTCAAAAATAGCATATTCATCCCTTTGTTTTTGAATGTGATTAATGTTGTGGTTAGTGCTTCATGAAAAATTTTTAAGAGCTTTTGAGCTTGGTCAAGAGTAAAATGATTATCACTTTCCTTGAAATCTTGATTGTTGAATCTTTACATCTAAAATACAAGTTTGGTGTCCTTCTTTATCTTGTTTAGTATTGTTGCTAGAATTATCATTTTTAAACTTGTACCAAGGAGGAAAATTGTGCTTAGCATAACACTCATCCACAGTATGATTTGTTTTGTCATAGTAAGAACATTGTTTTCCTTGTGCTTGACTTGTTTCATTCCTCTACCTTGATTGCGCCACCCACTTTCTCTAGCCTGAGGTTTCCAGACATTATGTTTATCAATAGTATTTAAGATCATTTTACCTTCGTTTAAAATATTGTTAGTGAGTTGTCTTTCTTGTTGAATCGCCAGATAAAAGACTTTGTTAATACTTGGTAGGGGTTCCATAAACAGAGACTTGATAGTGTTATAGGTGTCTCCTAATCCTTTCAAGAAACATATGACATATTCATAATCTCTGTATTTAGCAAAGATTTTGGATACCTCGCAGCTGCAAGAAACATATATAGATCTAAGAAATTTCAACTCCTCCCAAAGAGTTTTTAAATTGGTAAAAAATTGTGTGACACTCCTTTCTCCTTATTTGATGGAATGAATTTCTTGAAGCAAGTCAAAAATTTTGAAATAATCTCCTTTGTTTGATGGAATGGTTTTCAATGTATATAGTGCTTTTTACAATATGTGGGGACAAGGTTCTTGTGAACTAATAAAGAACCATTACATTACATCTTTTTCAAGCTTCAAAATCTTTATCATGTCGGAGAACAACAATGTTTCTATCAATGAACTTGACTTTATTCTTTGACAAAAGAGCACGTCTCATACTTCTACTCCAGGAAGAACAGTTGATCTCATTAAGAGGAAGAGTACCAAGAAACAAGCTTGAATTTTCATACTAAGGACTATTTGGATTTAAAAAATTGTTCCTTGTGACAATTGATTCAATATTAGATTCAGTGTTACATGAAGTCATACAAAAAGATAAGAAAATAAAGAACAACAAAGAAAGGATATAGCACGGAGCAGTGTAGGCCTTAACCTGTTCTGATACCATATTGAATAAGGTACAAAACTTCTAGTGTAGAACTCATGTTGCTCATATCTTGGTGAATCTCTATTGCAAATCAAAGGAAAAACAAACAAGTATGCATTTATGGAGGAAGGAAGAGAATATGTATGCATAAAATTTGATTATTATGAGAAGATGGAAAACACAATATCTAAACCTATCTTAAATAGATTTTACTTAATAATAACTGATTGAAATCAATTATCAAAAAAACTATAACACAAAAACCCAAATCCTTCATGATATAATTTGCTATTTCGATAAGGATTTATTCATTGTCTGTAAAACTAGACGAGTGATGCATATGTGAAAATATGGATTTAGGATTTAAAGATTGAACTAAGATTCAACTAAAGTCCAATCATATTTAATAAAATAATACTTTTATAATATAATAAGTTTATTAATAATAATATTTTAAAAAAATAAAAAATAAAAAATATTACTGATCATAAGTTATAATAAAAATTATAAATTCAAAAATATATTAAAAGATGTAAAATAAAAAAATGTTAAAATAAGATAAAAATATAATAAAATAACTTTATAATTTATAAAATAAAAAGTAAAAAAATTAAAATATATTATATTTTTATAAAAAAATATATTAAAAAAATTTAATCTTTAATTTTTTTATCTTTTATCAAAATAAATTTAAAAAAAATTAACTGATTTTTTCGATTTTATATTAATTTTTATAGTTTTATCTCAATTAAATTAAAATCTAATTATTTAAAAACATTAAATTGAATGATGAATCCTATTCCATTTCAAAACCATAAATTCACTAAATTATCAACTCCCATATATATTTCATAAAGATATTATTAAGAATAGAGACAATAATCGTTCAAAATCGAACTTATAAAAAAAAATATGATTTCATTAAAATTCAATTTTTAATAATAAATACGGACAAAAATAAGTAAATTGGAAAATATATAACATAATTACTCTTTTGACGTAATTTTTTTTATGTATATAACACAATTTATATCTGTGTTGTTTTCAATTAAATTTGAAAGATTTTTATGTAAATTTCACTCCTTTTTTTAATTTTCATTTTTATTTATAGCATGCCAAGCTAGAAAAGAACGTTGATGTTGGCATTGGTATTATTACTCACTTGCTATTGTGTTGGGCCGTTGCATCAGTAATTTCTAAGAGGCCCCTCTATTGTTGCAGTTAGTATGGGCTCTTAATAGATATTAAGCCCAATCCATATTGTAGTCAATTAATGACAATTTTAACCTTGTGGCACATTTTAAGGTGATTTTGACTTTGCATGTACTGACATAAATAAATACATTATTTATTTATTAGTAGATTTTCTTGTTTAATCATATATTTTATTTTCATTCATAATACTCGAACACAAACCCTAAATCTTGCTTAATAAAATCAAATTTATGGATAGAGTAGTACTACAATAACAAAGAGCACGGGCATGAATTTATTAGGGTCGTTTCCGTGTGGGATGATGAAGATATATAGAATGGGAAACTAAATTTGCAAATAAGACAAATTACTTGTCTAACAAGACATGTCTTTCATTTTAATATTTCACAAGAAAAATATAAATTAAAATATGTATATTCTCTTTTATGAAATAAAATATATAAAACTTATTTATAAAATACGAAATACATGTACCTAAGTTACTAAAAGACTAAAATATTTTATAATTATACAAAATCTTAATCAAATAATATACAATTTACATAATATATTTTGGAAAGAAAGTAAATCTTAACATTTTTTCCTCAAATTCATGTATATAAATCTCATATATACAATTTGACAATACATTTTAAGAATACTTTATTTTATATGGTTTTTGTTAATATATCAACTAATTGATCTTCTAAGTGAATTGATAATTCTACAACTTTTTCTTCTAATTTTTCCTTGATAAAGAATCTATCCACTTTAATATGTTTTGTTTGATCATATTATACTGGATTATGAGCAATATCACAAGTAGTTTTATTGTCATAATATAATTAATAGGTTGTGTATATAGATAATCAAGATCTTACAAGAGAAATCTTAATCATAAACTTTCGTAAATTTCAATTGTCAAACCTCTACACTCAATTTTTGTACTTGATTGAGAGACCATACATTTTTTTTGCTTCTCCAAATAATAAGATTACCACTAACAAATGTAAAGTAGTTTAATGTTGATAGTTTATTTTCCAATGAACCAGCCCAACCAGCATCAGATATACATTGATTTTGTTGATAATTTGTATTCTTGGTGAACAATAATCCTATTTCAAGGGTTGACTTTATATATCTTAAATATGCATAACTGCATTCATATGTTACTCTTCAAGATTTATGCATAAATTAACTTACAATACTCAATGCATAAGAGATATTTGCTCTTGTGTGCACTAAGTACATCAATCTCTCTACAAGTTTTTTATATATCAAATTATCACCTGAGACTTGATTTAATGTAATATATAATTTAAAATCTTCTTCCATTGGTATATTTGTTGATTGACAAGCTGACATACCTGTTTCTTGTAACAAGTTTAAGACATATTTTATTTGAAACAAAAAAATTCTTTTCTAGGATCTAGATACTTCAATCCCAACAAAATATTTTAAGGGACCAAGATCTTTGATTTCAAACTCATTTGATAAATACTATTGTAACGCTTTACTTTCTTTATCATTTATTATAACAATCATATCACCCACATATACAATAAGTGTAGTTATCTTAATTTTTTTTGTTTCTTTAGGAATAAAGTGTGATTTCAATTACTTTGGTGATGTCCAAATGTTGTTATAGATTTTGAAAATCTTTCAAACTATGCTCGTGGGGATTGTTTCAATCCATGCAGATATTTTTCCAATTTGCATACATTTCTATTGTTCAATTCATGCACCATGGTGGAAATTTTATGTATACTTCTTCGTTCAATTCCATAGGTAAGAAAAATATTTTTTTTACATCAAATTATTTCAATGACCAATTCAGATTTGCTACTAAAGATAATAATACTCGAATAATATTATTTTTTGTTACAAGAGACAATGTCTCTGTGTAATCAACCTCATATGTTTAAGTATTATCCTTTTGTCACCAATCTTGCTTTAATAATTTTATTGTCTCATCTACTTTGTGTTAGATAGAGTAAATCTATTGACATTTTACTGGTTTCTTTCTTGATGGATAATCAACAAGGGTCCAAGTTTTATTTTTTTTAAAGTGAGTTAATCTTGTTATTCACAACAACCTTCTATCTTGGGTCAACTAAAGCTTCCTACACATGGTTAGGAATAACTATAGTAGATAATTAATTCATAAATATTTTATTTGTTTTTTACAATCTATGATTTGATACATAATTACTCATAGGATATTTTAACTTTACTAGTGAGTTTAGATTTATAAGTAAGTTCAGGAATACCTCTAATGAGACCTGACAGTTGTTTTCTAACTAAAAAATTATTGATAACATCTTCATCAAGAGTTTCATGTGGTATTTTCATATCATCTTCATCAAATATTCTTTTGTGATATTTCAATGTTATATCTAATGAGAGACTCTAGTAATGTTTCAATACTACTTTCTTCTTTATCTCCTCTTGAAGGATTATATCAAGTTATATCTCTTAAATCCATATATTCTAAAGTTTGAATTTCTTAGATTTCTTGTTGGTTACCTCCTTGGAAATCAGACTCAAAAGCATAATACATTATATTTTCATGAAAAATTACATGTTATTATATATATATATATGATAGGTAGGAGGATGATAACACCTATAGTCTTTTTGACGTACATTATATCCAACAAAAACATATTGAATATCTCGTGGGATCAACTTGTTGTATTGATGCTTATGAAAATGAACAAATACAACACGTCCAAATATACGATGAGGTAAATTAGGAACTATTGGATGGACAACTAAAGTATGTAAAATTCAAAATGTATCTTAAACTCAATAAAACTTGAAGGAGTCCGATTTATGAAATATACTTGATGAAGTAAGATAGATCCACCAAGTTTAGGTTTTAGATAGACTCCACATACTATAATGTATTACCATAAAAAATTGAAGACTTTTATTTAAAATTAATGGAAACGAGGTTCTATGACTTTTGGTAAATTCATAAACATCACAATAAAAAAATTAACATATCATACTTTTTAAATAAAGTAGGAAATAATTTTTTTAAATATCTAAATGAGGCATGACCAAGACATCAATGCCCCAAATAGATTTTCGATTTTTTTTCTAAGAGTTATCAATAGTTAATGCTTATTGTGACTCATCATATTTTTTTTAAAAGATCTAGCTAATATAAGTTTCCTCTTTTAATAATATAATCAATTTATTGTTTTGTTTTGATATCTTTAAGAATACAAGAGTCAGGATAAAAAATTATTATCACGCAAAATAAATTAGTTATCTGATAAACAGATAACATACTAAAACTTAAAGAAAGAATAATTAAGAGAGAATCAAGATTTAAAGTACTAGTGAAATTTAAATATCTTACTCCAATTATTTGGGTTTCATTTCCATTTGCAGTATAAACAATTTTGTGTAAATGATTTAATTTTGGTGACTTTACTAGAATAAAATGTTATATAATATATAGCTTTAGTATCAATAATCTTTATATCATTAAAAATATTAACAATCTTTTCAGAATTATTCATAGTTACTTATAGTACAAATACATCTTTATTTTGTTTGATAGTAAATATCTTCTTTTTCAACACTAACATTTGTATTTCCTTCTTAGCATTATAATATGCTTTTGAATGGGTATTAAAAATTTCTTGAGTTTGAACAAACTAATTTCATTTCATATGTATCAAAATTTTTTTCATCTATTGAAAAGTTTGAAATGATTCAAAATATAAAATATATGATCACTCGAATACCAATTTGAAACATATAAACTAAAGTATATTTATTCTATAATATAAAATAAAATATGTACAACCTATTTATAAAATAGTCATAAAATTACTTAAAAAACTTAAATATTTTACCATTATACCAAATTTTAATAAAATAATATATAATCTATACATAAAATAATAATAAAAAAATCACAATACTATACAACTTTATTTCGACTTTTTATTAATATAATTGTAACTTTTGGGTATTATCAAAAGTTTTTATTCTAATTGTTCACCGATCTAACGTGTGTTAATATTATTGGTTAAAAAATAATTTTAAAAGTAAAAAGATAAAACTTGAGAAATAAACTTTAAAAATTGAATTAAAGAAATGAGTTAACGCATGTTTATTTTAGTTTTATTTTTTTTTAATTATCTTTCTTTTAAAAAATATGTTTCATTAAATTTATTTAAAATTAGTATATCTTTAAAAACAACTTTAAGCACTTGTTGAATTATGTGCAAACGTACTCAAAATTATCAATCGCAAGATATAGTATTTCGATTAAATAAAAGTCGATTTCACGAGGAACGGTTTCAATGGAAATTCTCAATTATATACTTACTAAGTGGACTAAAACAAAATGGGTTTTGCATAAAGAGTTGAATTAAAATTAAATGATAAAGAACTGTCAATAGTTTAAAAAATATCAATTAAAGGCACTTAGGATTGATTTTCTTCTTTTTCCCTCTTTTGTAATGGCTATGTTTAATTAATATAATCAATTAACCTAATAATGTTGATTTCACCTACTCAAATCATCCATGTTTTCTTCACACATGAAATTCATAAGAAAACCTAATAAATATTGATTTCACGCACAATTAAGAGATTTTCCAACATAAAATTTTGGGTGTTAAGCAATTGATACATTCATTTCATTCCCGACAATTAATGTAACAAATATTCTTACCATGATCTAGGGTTCAAGATATATTTTTCAATCATATCCAAAAATCAAGAATAAATCATTCCAAAGCACAAAATATAAGAATAACAACATCAAAACATAGATTAATATCTTAAAATATCACCATGACACAAAATAGTTCAAAGGAAGTGCACCCAATCCCAAGAGAATGAAGTTAGCCAGTGGCGGGTCTTCTTGGGAGCTGAGGGGGGCCACCCTCCTTAGTTTTGTAACTCTCATATAATTTATGATTTTGTTCCCCTCAAACTTAATGATCATTTAATATATTTAAGTATATATGTACAATTTTATCCTTTCACCCTTTTATCTTCTTTCTTTCTTTTATATTTATTTATTATTTATTAATAATATATTATTTGGCCCCCTCAAGATCAATGGTCAAGATCCGCCACCGAAGTTAGCCACATATGGTGACCATTACAATGCTCCAAATGAGGAAGAATTGATGAAGATTGGACAAAACCCTAGCATGAGTCGCGCTTCTTCTCCCAAAACTTCCCCCTTTCTTAAAACACATCTTATTTTTCACTACTACAAATAAGGCCTTCAACGTCGGTTCCAGAACCGACGTTGTATCAGCGACGTTGAAAGTTAAGACTTTTAACGTCGGTTCTATTTAACCGACGTGGAAAGTTATCGGACTTTCAACGTCGGTTAAATAGAACCGACGTTGAAAGTCTTATTTTTCAAATCAAATTTTTTTATTTATTTCCAACCCTCTATTTATCTAGAAATCCCCCTCTCTTTTATATTATATTTTTATTATTTATCATATTTTTTTAAAGTTTAAAGCATTACCAAATTATTTTTTTGTTACTGACGAGATTCGAACCCAAGTACCTTAGTGTTGGAGGTTGATACTCCAACCACTAAACTACTCGAATTTTTTTATAGTAACTTACAAATAAATTATATTTATATACAAATAAATATATATCCGTGTAAATATATAAATACAAATATATTTATATATTTTGATATATTTAAATAATTATATATTTATATATTGGATGTGAGGGCACGCTCGAAGGTGAAAATGTGTGTCGAGTGGGTTTTCAAAATTTGATGCCAAATTTGTGAGCGAGTCTCTTTATATGGGTTTGTAATTTAATGACAGAATATAATATTTATAATTTATTTATATAATGATATAAAATAAATTTGGGAAACGCATCATTCGCTCAAGTGACACATTCGCTCAAGCGAAAAATACCAATTTTTGCTCAAGCTAGGCTTGAACGAGTGAATTTCGTGAGCTTTAACGTATTTTCACTTAAGCGAGAGTCAATCTCACTTTCACCCTCGATCGCGCCCTCACATCCAACATAAAAATATATAAATATATCAAAATATATAAATATATTTGTATTTATATATTCTATATTTATATATTTATACGGGTATATATTTATTTGTATATAAATATAATTTATTTGTAAATTATTATCAAAAAATTATAGTAGTTTAGTGGTTGGAGTATCAATTTTCAACTCTATAAAATACTATATTCGAATCCTATCGGTGACAATTCTCTAACTTAAGTGAATTTTTTACTGAAAAAAATAAAAACACTTTCCGAAAAAAATATATAAATAAATATATATTTACACGGATATTTTTTTGTATATAAATATAATTTATTTGTAAGTTATTATCAAAAAATTATAGTAGTTTAGTGGTTGGAGTATTAGCTTTCAATTCTAAAATACTCGGGTTCAAATCTTGTCAGTGACGATTCTCTAACTTAAGTGAATTTTTGACTGAAAAAAATAAAATCACTTTCCAGAAAATATAAATAAATATATATTTACACAGAATATATATTTATTTGTATATAAATATAATTAATTTGTAAGTTATTATCAGAAAATTACAGTAATTTAGTGGTTGGAGTAACAATTTTCAACTCTAAAGTATTGGGTTCGAACCTCGTTAGTGACAATTCTCTAACTTAAAAGAATTTTTGGTGAAGACACATTCAACGTCGGTTCATCTGGAACCGACGTTGAAAGTGTCCAACATTCAACTTTCAACGTCGTTTTTTAATCAACCGACGTTGAAAGTGTATTTAACGTCGGCTCAGCTTTAACCGACGTTAAATGGCGACGTTGAAAGCATATTTTGTAGTAGTGTTTGTATAAGAGAATTTGGATCTTGCGTCTTTCGCTCAAGCGAAAGTTCAGTATTTTTGCTCAAACAAAAAAATGCTCACTTGAGTGAGTGAGTTTCAAAAAAGTTTAACTAATTTTCGCTCAAGCGAAAATAATGATGCTTGAGCGAATGAACTCAGAGAGTTTTAACTAATTTTCGCTCAAGTGAGAGTCTATCTCGCTCAAATGACTTTCAAGTTGAAAATCTTCTTCTTCCTTTCAGCTTTTGCTTCAATTATGTTGACAATTATGCTCATTGCTCTTGTATCAATGTATTCTCGAATTCATCCTACATTAAAGAAAAATAAATTAAAATTAACATAAGTTAAATGATTTCATAACAATTAAAAACATAATCATATCAACTTTTTACCACTTAACAACACTTTAGTTTTTTATTTTAATTTTTTTTATTATCATTCTTTTTTTCCTAAACACTATCTTATTTCTTCTTAGTTCCCTCCAAATATTAGTTTTTAAAATTGTTTCATAAAATGAATTTAAATAACTTAAAAACAAAAATGCATTCTTCCTTCTCACTTTCTTAAATATAATATTTATTTGATTTAGTTTTGATTTTTAATTTTAAAAACAGTTTTAAAAAATATTTTTAAAAATAAATTTAAAAATTTTGTTTGATAACTTTAATTTAAAACTATTCTAGATAAAAGAAATATATCAATATCTCTTATAAATCGGGATGAAAGTTGAAAAATAGTTTAATAATTTTATGATATGATATCGATGAAAATATTAATATCATTAAGTAAAAAATAAAAATTTAATTTTTTTAGTTCTTAAAAATAAAAAAAATGAAACTTATTTTTAAAAAAGAAAACAAATAAATTTATAGTATTTTAAAATTATTTTCATAACATATTTTTTTAAAACTTAAACAAGACAAAAGTGCAATCTAGTAAATTTTAAAAAAATGTTTTGTATGCATACTAAATACTTAATATGATAACTTAATCCTAAGATTACTTGATGAATTATTTTAATTATATTATCCAACTCTAACGAAAATGTTTCTTGTTGGACCTCTAATCCAACTTTAGTATTGTCTATGAATAATTATATATTGTGTGCTTATATTCAATGATAAAACCTAATAAAAGTGGTCTAACAAAAATTTATTTATTTAAATTTTAATGGGTATGAATGATTAAGAAATCTCCTTTAGAAATATGATGATATTAATATATATATATATATATATATATATATAAAAAGTATAATTTTTATTTTATTAAATTAATTTTATAGAATTGAGTTAGATATTTATTATTTAAAAAAAAATTATATTTTTATTATATGATAAAACTTTGATAAATTCAATTTTAAATATGATTATTTATTTAGATTTTAAATTTTGTTTTTAGTTAAGGAACTAACACAATAGGATCTACCGTTTCTATTTTTTTGTTTTTGTTTTTATCGTATAGTGTTTATCTTTTATCTCTATCTTACCTTTTTCTTTTACACAATTTCAGCTGTTACAACCCAAGTGATAAGAACTTGTATTTTTTTCTTTTTAGAACAATTGTCATTAAATACTCAAATTTGTGAAAAGGATGTGACAATGTTCTTTAGAGTTTGTAGCCATGGACACTAATTTAATTAATAGGACCGTTTTTCTTGTCTGGTTCATGAACACATGCCAAATGACTTTTCCACAAATATCCTTGCGTAATCCAACTTTAAATAATAAGAAATAAAAATTATGACATAAATTATTTAAGTTAAAGGCAAATTTTAAATAAATTTAATATTAATAATAACAAATTTTATATTTCAATTTGTGATTAAATTTAATATTTTTAGATAAATTTTTTAAATGATTTTAATATTAATAATAACAATAATAATATATTTATTATTTAATTTTTAATATTTTTTTTAGAAAACAATTGATCGATACACCAACTTCAAATTATATGGTTAGAGAAATATATAAGAGTAGAATGAGAAATATAAATATGGGAAGTACCTACTTTACATGTTTTTCGCGGGTTACTTCATGTGGATCCATGTCTAATAAAAGCTTCTGCACAATCTTTATGCTAGATTGAGAGAGAAGGTCTACATTATTTAATTTTTTCCAATAAATTTAAGAAGGAATCAATATCAAAAATAATATATAAAAAAATTATTTAAATAAATCTTTCCAATCAAAATTTTAAATCATATATTTAAAACAAAAAATTACCTAAATAGAATATTTATAAATTTAAATATCTATTACTTATTCATAGACCAAATTTAATAACGAAAAATAAATTCTTTTCATATAATATAAGTATTTTGTTTTTTTTAATTATTTTTTTATTTCACTCTTCATTTACTTGTTGTTATTTTTTTTCTCTAGTACTTGTTTTTTTTTTCTTCGGTCACTCATCTTAATTTTTTTTAATTAAAAAGAGACATAATATGTATTTTCTTAATAATTAAAACATGATAATTTGTAATATCTCAAATTTATAATATAATATTTTTTAAAATATAATATATTAAATTATAATATTTTTTATCATTTAAATATTTTTTATTTTTAAAAAATATGAAAACCCTCATTTTATTAAAATTTAATTTTATATTTTTAATTAGAAGAATAAGATAAGTAACAGAAAAATAAAAGAAGTAGAGAGAAAAAAGAAAACAAATTGGAGGATGGAGAAAAAATAAATACAAAAACTAAATGAAGATTGAGAAAAGTAAAAATATAAATGAAGAGAAAAAATAAACTACTTAATATAAGACGATTTTATTTTTTATTATTAAATTTTGTATATGAACAGGGAATAAATCTAATTACGTAAATAAACTTACACCTATTCTATTTAGGTAATTTTTTGTTTTAAATATATTATTTAAAAAATTGATTCAAATCTTTCTAAGTTTATTTATCAAACTAAACGTATTTATCATTCATACACAACATTAATAAGGGAAAATAAAGTGGTGGTACGAGATAATTCAAAAACAGATGCTAACAATTGATTTTGAGATAATCAAATAATATATTATTAATAAATGATAAATAAGTATAAAAAAATAAAAAAAATTAAAAGAATAAAAAATCAAATTTATAAATATACAAAAATATATATTTAATAACTATTAAGTTCTCCAAATTAAAATCATAAAGATTTACCTAAATAAGGAACAAAACTTTTGGAATAATAATTAAGTTTAAAGGAACAAAATTATAAAATACGAATGTAAGTTATAAAATTTTGGCGTATGATCTCCTTACCTCCCAAGTAGGCATGATAACGAGACGAGACAGGGGCGGGTTTTGTTTTCCCGATCCCGCTTCCGACTTTTTTAATCATTTCCGTCCCCGTCTTTGATCTATGCTGGGGTTAGAAATTAAGTCTCCATCCCTGTCTTTGCTGAGTTTTGGGTTCCCCTCCCCTCCCGTCCCCGATTTATATTATTTTTAAAAAGATAATTATATTTATAATAAATTAAATTTATTATGATTTTTTTATATATAAATAAATATTTATAATTATTATTAATTAAATATATATATATATATATATATATTTTAATTTATTATATTTATATTAAAATATGCATATAAAAGAAATATTTAATCATTATTTATTTATATATATAAAATATTTATAACATTATTATTATTATTATTATTATAACACTGTATTCAAATATTTGAATACTTATAACATTATTATTATTATAATACTATATTTAAACATTTGATTAGATCATTTTTAAGTTGTCATTTAAAAATATGAAATATATAGTTTATAAGAAAATATTTAATAAGTAAATTTTTATTTAATTAGTTCAAAATAATAAAAGTTTAAATTATCAATTCCTTTTAATATTTTAAAATATAATTATTTTATTAACATAAAATTTGATATATGATAAATAAGAATAATAAGATAAAAAATTATGACATAATAAAACCTAATAAATATAAATTATAAATAAAATAGTATTAGTTATTACTAAAATTTATCTAAAATGTTTAGAAAAAGATAAAGAAGAAAAAAATTAACTTTGTGTTTATCAAATTGGTTGAAAAGATAAAAAAAAAAAAACAAATTGATGGGAGAGATTAAGAAAATGTGAAAAACAGAAAGGTAAAAGAGAATAATGTAATAAATTAATTAATATAAAAGATAAAAAAATTAAAAAGGTGGGTAGAAGAAAATAAAAATGGTGAAATATAAAAAAATGACATTATATGTAATAGAAACAGAGAAAGTAATAATTTTAAAATATTAATATTTTAAAATTTAAATTTAAATATAAAGTCGGGCGGGACGAAGACGAGGTGGGGATTGCATTACTCATCCCGCCCTGCCCGACTTTTTAAAGCCGGAAAACCCGAACCCGCCCCATCCCCGGTCAACTCGGATTTTCCCCAATCAAACTCGAGGTGGGGATAAGTCGATCCCCATAGGTACAGGTTTAATTGACATCCCTACTCCCAATAAGTTCTCTGCCACTAAATATATATATATATATATATATATATATTTTTTTTCTTATTTTTCTCTCTTTATTTATTTTTTTGTTTTCCTTTAATTTTCTTTCTCCTCTTTTATCCTCCTCTCACACCATCTTATTTTTTAATTAAAAATATTGGATTTAAATTTAATAATGTGAGTCTTTTATTATTATTGAATAATAAAAAATATTAAAATAATTTAAAAATATTATAATTTAATATATTATATTTGAAAAAAATATTATAAGATAAATTTGAGATGTTATAATAATAATAATAATAATTATTATTATTATTAATATTATTATTTATAAAAAAAGTTAAATATTAAAAAAAAGTTTTTTTAAATGATCTAATCAATATTATAATTCAATCTAATTATAACTAAATTAAATTATTAAATAAAAATATATTTAACCTATAAATATTTGATATTTTTTTAATAAAATGAGTAGTTATTTATTATGATAAAATAATTTTAAATTAAATATTTATGTCATCGTAAATAAAATTATTTACTATTAAAGTAAATAATATTATTTACTATTATCGTGGTTTTAAATAATTAGTTACTATTTTTAATTTTAATGTTGTTTTTAAAATATTTGTTTCAATATATTTTTATTAAATTTTAATATATAATTAGGATAATAAATAGGAGAGAAGAGAGAAAAATAAAAGATATCAAATAAAACAAAGAAAAAAAAGAGAAAAAAATATATGAAAGTAATAAAAAATAAAAATTATATATGAATAATAAATATATCTATTTATTTAAGTAAATAAATTCATGTAAATTTTATTTGAGTATTTTTTAAATATATTATTTTTAATATTTTTCACTTGAAAACACAAAAAAGAAATAAAAAATTTATGAAAATAAAATAATAATAAAATTATAAACATTAATAAAGTGGTTTAACTTTATTAGAATATATCGATATATTGTTTTAAGCGGATGAAATCAATATATTAGCGGATTTGTGAACATTATAAATATTAGTGTGTTATCTATTTTCTATATCATATAAAAGATCTCCATATAAATATTATTATTTTTAAAATAAAAATATCCTTAAGCTAATATGACTTATTATCATCATCTTAATATTTCCATACAAAAATATTCAACACAATATAACTTATTATCTTTTCTCTAGAATAAATACAATAAAAAAATATAATTTATAAAAAATAAATTAATAATTTTTAAACTTTACAAACTATATTCATTAATATTATTTTTTTCTGAACAAAAACCACTGTTGAGCTCCAAAATCTAATCTTAAACTTGGAAACTAGGGTGCAGTAATGTGTTTCCTTGAATGGCATGTTCTTTCTTAGTATTAAATTTGAAGCAAGTGTTTGGTAACAGTTGAAGATAAACTGCACATGATCTGGAAGTGTTTTGGTGAAGTGTTCCACCATTCATTCATCAATGAACCCATAGAATTTGCATCCTTCATTTCCCAAACAAATCCATCTTAGCCGTCTTCTGACCGATCAACTACCTACCATTCAAATTGTTCAACGCTACTTTCTAAAACCTTTTCAAACTCTACCTTCTAGATTCCATCAAACAACATTCAATTAATCACACTAATTAAAAACAATTTCAAAAACAATTTCTACTTACCATATAATCCTTTTCATACTTTTTATTTCGTCATTCAATTAATGTTTCACCTTAATAACTTAATCAATCTAGTTATGATATTTTAATAGGTATGTCTTTTATCTAATTATTAATGAATATTTCCGTTAAGTATAATGATTAATATTCCTTTCAATTTTGATACACATCTTAAATTATCCCTACTCTCTAATTAAATTTTAAAATCTATTTAACTTCTACCACTTATCTTTAATTTGTAAATATATAAAAAATGAAATATCCATTATTCCTTATTCTATGAAAAAAACAATAAAAAAATTAAATTCTAATAAAAAATAAATATTAAAAACATCAAAAGAGTTGAATTTGATAATTTAATATTTGAAATAAGAGTGTATTTGACGTTGTCAAAAAAACAATAGTGTTTATGGATGAATTATTCTAATATTTAAATTGTAATTGGTTTTCTTAAAAAGGAAAAAGGTAAGGACTAGAAGGCGAGTGAAGAAGAAATCAAATTGTGCGCACACTTTTGGCGTTGTTCACAGTTCAACTCTTGTTCCGAGTTTTCCTCTTCTCTCGAAAACTAGCGTTCTTCTCTCTCTATCTCTCTCTGAATTTGTATTTGGATCCAAAACCACCAACGACGTCGTTGCACCACCTCTACCCTGTAAGTTGTCGCATTCGATTCCCGCATCGTTTCCTATCGTCGCACACGTCAATTCAATTCCAATGGCCACGGAGCAATTAATGTCCAGTGGCGGCCCTCGATACGTTCAGATGAAATCATCGCCACCGCCGTCGCCACCGGCTGCGGCTGCTGAGGAGATGTCATCGGTTCCATCGTTCCGGCACAGCAGCGCAGAGGCCAATCGGATTTTCGAGGAATTGCCGAAAGCCTCCATCGTTTCGGTGTCCCGCCCCGACGCCGGCGATATCAGCCCCATGCAACTCTCTTACACCATTCAGGTTCAGTACAAACAGGTAACTTGCCATCTTCTCTCACACTCACTCTATATTCGTGATTTTGTGGAATCGAATTCTTAATAAAAAGGGAATCTCTGATCGCGAGCACTGCAGCCAATTGTGTGAAGCTAAAGCAAGCGAAATCCAAGGAAATTGGATCCTTTATTTGCAGCCGATTGCTTCTTCGTACGCTGTGTTTGTATGTGTGCGTATATATGTACGCACGTAAGTGCGTATGTATTTGGCAAATTTATCGTAGGGTTTACTTTGAACCAGAAATGCTTGATGCAATGGTTCTGGGGCTTGTTTGTATTCTCCTAATTCTGCAACTTAGTTAGCTTTGGACTTTTCCTATTATTTTACTTTCTCCGAACAAAACTTTATGCTTTTGCGCATTTACTTTTGGTGTTCACCAGCTTTGGAGTTGTTTAGAGTTTAAGTGTGTGTAAGAAAGACAAAATAATAAACGGTGGTGTGAGCAATAGTTTTATACGTGTATTCGCCTTGTTTGAGGGGGCAGCCACGACGTGACAATAAAGTTGCGCCTTGGTACTGGGGTATGTTAGTTTTAAACTTTGGCCTCGTCTGTTTTGCTGTCGCCGGATATTTTTGGATGGAATAGAAGCATTGTTTGTTGAATATTTATTTCTTTCAGTCTTCCTTCCTACAGGAGGATACTTATATATCTCATTTGCATTCCAGTTTAAGTGGGAGCTAATGAAGAAAGCTCATCAAGTATTTATTTTGCATTTTGCGTTAAAGAAACGTGCCTTCATTGAGGAGATCCATGAGAAGCAAGAGCAGGTGAGCAGTTTTGTATTTTTTTGTATTAAATATATGCAAAATGGCTACAGTGCATTATTGTATTATTTGGCGATATCATTTGTATCTAGCTAAGGTTGGATTTTGATGTAATGTTCACTGAAACATTATATTAAAGGTTAAAGAATGGCTTCAAAATCTAGGAATTGGAGAACACAATGCTATGGTGCAAGATGACGATGAAGGTGATGATGAAACTGTTCCGATCCATACTGATGAAATTCATGAAAGTGCTAAGGACAGGTGAAATGTGCAACTTCTGTGGAGCACTCTATAATTGCAACATGTTACTCTGTGATCATAATATTCTCTACCTTGTTTTTTTGTGCAGAGATGTTCCATCTAGTGCTGCTCTACCAATTATTCGACCAGCCTTAGGAAGACAGCAGTCTATTGCAGAGAGGGCAAAGAGAGCAATGCAAGGATATTTGAATCACTTTTTGGGAAATATCAGTATTGTCAACTCTCCTGAGGTATGCTTCGTGCATGAGCTTTTGAAAATATATGATTATCATGTTACGGAACAGAATTATTGATTCATTGTCAGTTTGTGTCAGACATTTCAGATATGAATAAAATAATATATTTTGCTGTTATGGGTAGGATTATTTGTTAGGTAAGGTCGAACATGATGTGTTTCTTTACTACTCTGGCAATGGAATGCCACTATTGTGGGGGTGGCGAGGGTCAGATACTCTGATGCACACATCCATACCCCTCATTAGCAGAGCGGCTTGGAATCCATCAGTACTAAATCACAAGCAAGTAGTAAATTTACTATTGCACCAAAACTTACTATGGGATATTAGTTTTATTGATAAATATTAATCATCCAAGATTGTCAAGACACTACACCTTTGCATATGGTTACTAGATTTGGCAGGGAAGGCTAACATTGTGAATCTGTTTCTAGTAAGGCTGACATGGTTCTAGTTCTAGTCTGGAAATAGCCTCTCCACTCTATGGGTTAAGGTTGTATGCATCAGATCCTTCATAGACCCCATATATGAGGAGCTTGTGCTCTGGGCTGATTGGTTCTGTGAGGCTTGAATTTAAACAAATTATTGCCTTGTTTTTTGGCTACCATATTTAGTACATGTATATGATATGGACCTCGGAACTTGTAAAACATATTCTATTTTTCAGTTGAAGTATGTGCCTGTTTAAGTTAGTTTATTAGCTGTTTTATTTTATGTTTGATATTCTCCTTTGATTTTTTGTTGAAACTGTGTGGTTTTTATGATCCCTAAATGCTGTTTTCAAAATAATAAGTTTTATGATCTAGGTTTGCAAGTTTTTGGAGGTATCAAAGTTATCCTTTTCACCTGAATATGGCCCTAAGCTGAAGGAAGAATATGTGATGGTGAAGCATCTGCCCAAAATCCAGAAGGATGATGATTCCAGAAAGTGTTGTTTGTCTGACTGTTTCAGTTGCTGTAATGACAACTGGCAAAAGGCAAAGAATCCTGCTTGTGGATATGCTTCTCTTATCTTGGTGTTATTTAAATTTTTTTTTTGGTAACTTTTATTATATTTGGTAAAATTTCTTTCCTGTAATTTTATGTACAGGTGTGGGCTGTACTGAAACCTGGATTTTTGGCATTGCTGGCAGACCCTTTCGATATGCAACCTCTGGACATAATTGTTTTTGATGTACTGCCAGCCTCGGATGGGAACGGGGATGGTCGTTTATCACTGGCAAGTGAAGTGAAGGAACGGAATCCTTTACGCCATTCATTCAAGGTAAGACGGGTGCTTTTTTATCTCGATTGTTGCTTCATAGTCTTGTGCTTTGAATAATGCCAATTCAATTCATTGGTCTTTCTGTTTGTTTTACATCATATCTTGGGTAAATCCCCAATTTGGTCCTTCAAATAGTTTTGGAATATCAATTGGGTCATTGAAAGGTCATTGAAAGATCAGTGAGATCAAGTTAATCCTCTAATGATAATGTTTGGTCAGAGAATGTTCGATCCCAGTAACTAGTAACTTTGGGAATTTGAAAGCTTTCTTTTATGGACCAAATTGATGTTCCAAAATTCTTTGAAGGACCAACTTGAGGTTTATTCTTATGTAATTACTAGCTATTACCTGACTAGTGGTTGTCATCAGATGTATGATACTATACACAGGAAGATATCTTTTTAAACTTTAACACCTAACTAAATATTATAGGTGGCTTGTGGAATCCGGAACATCAGAATTAGAGTAAAAAATAGAAATAAAGTTAAAGATTGGGTTGCAGCAATCAACGATGCTGGCCTCAGGCCTCCTGAAGGCTGGTGTCATCCTCACCGTTATGGTTCATATGCTCCTCCAAGAGGCTTAGTTGAAGATGGAAGTCAAGCCCAGTGGTTTATTGATGGGCGAGCAGCATTTGAGGCCATTGCTTCTTCAATTGAGGCTGCAAAATCAGAGGTTTGTTTTTCTAACCCCACTTTCGTGACATAAGAACATACACACATAGATAGAAAGATAGAGACAGAGAGGGGGAGAGAGATTAATGGTTGTTTTCTAGTTTCTATTCAATTATTGAGAGGTTCATGCAGATATTTATCTGTGGGTGGTGGCTGTGCCCTGAACTGTATCTAAGACGACCTTTTCAAACTCATGCTTCATCAAGGCTTGATAATTTGTTGGAAGGAAAAGCTAAGCAAGGGGTTCAGGTAACTATTTATATGAATTCATATACAATGCCTTGCCTTTTTAAGAGACTTATGTGCTTATTTTTTCGGGTGCTTAAATTTTAAGAGGTAAGTACAATACAATACAGCCATCCAAGGATTTTAATATGATACCTTTCATTCATCTTATTTGCTTTTGCTTTCCAATGTTTATGTTATTACTTTCATTGAATGACTACTTGTTCTCTGTTGCTGTTCCTGAATGTTTTTTCCTTGCCAAGTGTCTAGTATTCAGTTTGGGACCTTGCCCAAGTGTGGCATGAGGGTTTGAACATTTGCCTTAATTTCACTGTAGGTAAAACAAAGTTAAGTTTATGGTGTATTTTTCATCTCCCAGTTTTCTGTACGGGCACCTTGTTTCAACATTTTTTCTCTTTTTCTAAATTTTGAGTCATTACATAGTGCATGAAGCATGGACTTCAAGAAAGCAGTCAAAACCATTTAAGCAATGTATTAAAAACTGTCAAATAATTTGCTTTGTCTCAGTGTCCATGCTTATTCTTTGTACTGTATGCAATTGAAAATCCATGCCTTTTATTTAATTAGGTAAATATGGTTCAAAATTTGCTTTATTTTTTGTTGTTCTATGGATGGTACTGGCTGAAGGTATACTACATAGAACTGTATTTTTTTTTTATAAATGTTTATGATATTATAATGGAGAGAAGTAGATCAATTGATTTTATTACTTTATAGCTGATCAGTACTCGTCTGTGTTGTATGCTACCTGGATGATGCATATTCCTTTCCTTTATTTCCATGGAAGTATTTAGATTTACATGGATTAAATTTAATGCAGATTTATATTCTTCTCTACAAAGAGGTGTCTCTAGCTTTGAAAATCAACAGTGTTTATAGCAAGAAAAAGCTTCTTAGCATTCACGAGAATGTGAGGGTATTACGCTATCCTGACCACT
Organism: Sphenostylis stenocarpa; assembly: GCA_963425845.1. Classification (NCBI taxonomy): domain Eukaryota; kingdom Viridiplantae; phylum Streptophyta; class Magnoliopsida; order Fabales; family Fabaceae; genus Sphenostylis; species Sphenostylis stenocarpa. The sequence goes on along the minus strand of OY731403.1, from coordinate 15,414,177 downwards.
TTTCTACTGGTGTTTACCTGTGGTATGCAATTACCCAAAACTTGGTGTTTAGTCTTGAATGCTTTTATAACAAACTTATGTTTTTTTGTTTTTTTTTTTCCAGAAAAATCAATTATACTGCACCTTTTTGTTTCTCATTTGTTTGTGAATATTATATACAGGTCACATCATGAAAAACTTGTCATTATTGATAACCATATTTGCTTTATTGGAGGACTGGATTTATGCTTTGGTCGTTATGACACATCTGAGCATAAAGTGGGAGATTTCCCTCCTCTAATCTGGCCAGGAAAAGACTATTATAACCCAAGGTAAGTTGTGTGAATAGACAAAAAAAATCACAAAGACACGAAAGGTTGTTTAGCATGCTGCAAAATAAAAACTTTTATTCTAGTGAAAAACACTTCAATTATTTGAAATGTTTGGAGAAATAATGGAAGTGTTTATATGTGACAGTAGTAGTTCAAAATGTGTTAAAACAGTAGTAAGAAAATGATGCTTATATTATGCATGGTTTGGTTCAAAGGAGGAGAGGGGAGGGTCCCCTTTTTTGGTTTAAGGGGGGTGTGCAGGGAAAATAAAATCATAGGTCAATAGTCAAGACAGTCCAAAACTTACCCCCTTTCCATATCCTTCCTATATTAGAAGGGAGGCACTAATGGGAGGGAAGGATTTTGGCCCCTCATTTTTCCTCCCCTCCTCCTGTCCCCAACCAAGCACCGCAAGGGAACAAACACAGAAACCTGGAAAAAAACATTTTTGGACTAAGTTGTTTCTTTCCAATCATGTTTTATTCAGAAAGGATTTTAGAAAGTAATTTTGAAAAATAAAAAATTCTTAAGATTTCAGTTATTCATGTTGAACATGTATGTTTCATTGAAGATGTTTCGTCAACACCTAAAATCTTAAATTTCTCTTTACACCTACCATTTTTGGGTAAAACAGAGAGAAAGACCCCCCCAGTAGTAGTAGTTGTTTATAACTATGTGTTTCAGTGCAGAAATAATATTGTTTATGTTTCATTTAGTGCATTTCCCAAAGGTATCAAATTCACCTGGATGTTTCATTTAATTCACTATTCAGCTTTATTCTAGCTGAGGCAATACTTGCCTTGGAAACAGCAAGAATTCCAAGAACGATAAAGAAGTATATGTAGACTGTCCTGATATGACCCCTATATACGATAGTGTTATACTAGTTTCAAAATATTTCTTCCTAATTATACAAGTATGCAACTCTATATTAGTTCCTAAGATTGGTCTGACCGTTTTACATATTTAATATATGATATGCAACAATAAATATCTATGCAAGCTCCAAAGAAACTATTGGCAAGCTTGCATTTGGAATGTGTTATTCATCATTAATTGATCATTCACAAGCTCTTTCCTGTCGGACATAAGTCATATATATTTTCAATTTTGACAGAGAATCTGAACCAAATTCATGGGAAGATACAATGAAAGATGAATTGGAACGTGAAAAATATCCTCGTATGCCTTGGCATGATGTTCATTGTGCCCTTTGGGGACCACCTTGCCGTGACATTGCTAGGCACTTTGTTCAGAGATGGAATTATGCAAAGGTTAGTCTTATTTTACATGTCTTGAAGTATTCCAAACTTATTCCTAGATTCCCAATAGAAAATTATCTTATTTTTTTTTATATATATTTTCATATCAGAGGAACAAAGCTCCATACGAGGAAGCAATACCATTACTTATGCCTCAGCATCATATGGTTATTCCACATTACTTGGGACAAAGCCAAGAAATACAGATCGAAAGTGGGAACATAGACAATCAAAGAGTTCTTAAGAGAGATGATTCTTTTTCCTCATCTTCCCAAGACCAAGATATTCCTCTACTTTTGCCCCAGGAGTCTGATGGGTTGGATACTCATGAAGGAGACCAAAAATTGAATGGTGTAATCTCCCCTTCTCATCACCTTGACAAACCAAGAAGGATCAGCAGTGGTCTTTCATTTTCATTCCGTAAGGCGAAAATTGTAGCAGTTGGTCCAGATACACCAATGAAGGGCTTTGTAGATGATCTAGATTCCGAGCATGATTGTGAAAAAATGTCTCTGGATAGAGTTGCTCATTCTGATTTACAAAATACAGATCCAGAATGGTGGGATATGCAAGAACGGGGTGACCAGGGAGGTTTTCCTGAGGAATCAGGACAAGTTGGTCCTCTTGCTTCCTGCTGTTGCCAAGTGCGTTGCTCTCATGAACTACTTAATATAATAGTGTCATAAACTTGTACAATTTTGTCTAACATATACCTTTTATATGCTCATCTCATCAAAAGGTTTGTTAGAATGCAATGAATGTTTCTTTTGGTGTTAAGTATTATTCATTGAGAAAAATCAGATATTTTTAACTCTTGGCTTTGAACCATTTTCTCACAACATAAGTATCTTGCTGGAATTATTAAATTTCAGTGGCCTTTTGTTTTTGTGACTTTTATGTTTTAAATTTTTTCAACATTTGTTGTATTTTCAATAATTAATATAGTCTTTTAATTGATAGGTTATTAGGAGTGTGAGTCAATGGTCAGCTGGAACAAGTCAAACGGAAGAGAGCATCCACAGTGCTTATTGTTCTCTTATTGAGAAAGCTGAATACTTCATTTACATTGAGGTATAAATAAACGTCCTTCTTTTATCATATCTCCATTGAATTATAATTTTTGAAGATTGATGGTTTTGCGGTGTTAAACCAAAAATGTTTTTACCTAATTATCATGATTCTATCTAGAAAGCTTGCAAATAGATTGAAAAAGACAGAAAAAAACATGGATAGTTATTTCTTGAGTTACCATTTAATTATTGTTTATATGAAGTGTTGTCTACATAACATCGCAGCTGTGATAGTTTGGCTCCAGTATCATTAAACAGTCTTGTTTTAGAAAATAATTACATTTTATATTTAATCCACATTTGACTTAAAATTATGTTTCTTTACATGCATGTTTCTGGAATTGATTAAACATGCTTCATGGGATGAACATAATCTCTATGCAGCAAGGCATTTAGCTTTACTTGCTTTATGGATATATCCTGTATATATGTTTGCCTTTAATGTTAAGATGAAACGAACTTGACTACTATTAAATTTTCTTCAGTTATTGTACTTTGATGCTATTACTGTTTTTCTGAATTTGAGATAATTGCTTCTTTTAACACCTAATATAGGTTAATAGTTTTTCAATTTACTTTAAAAGAAAAAAAAAAAACCTTTTTAACTTTTGTGAACATCTATTCTTTCTGTGGTGAAACCATATTACTGGGTCCATTATGGACTCAATGGAGTCTAAGGATCATATGGGCAATATAGTATCTAGTAAGCCTAGCATCTAGTTTTAGATGAATGAATGGAAAGATTCAGCTTTTGTATTATTGGTTGTTTAGATTATGAACAAACATTATCTATGGGAAATTGGAAAGCCACAGACATTGTAAAATGATTGACAGCACTCTATCAGATAGACAAGCCCTATGGCATCTAGACCACAAATAAAGAAACCACCACATGTAAACACATCAATGGTAGGCTCAGATTTTTAATTGTTCAATTGTGAAGAGGCCCATAGTGTGTAAAAGTGTACCAGTTGCTCAACATATATTTAAGAAAGATTTATAAACCTATTATTTTAATGTTTTGGATCGAGAGTAATTTCATATTTTTTTTATATAATGACTCGTTACACTTTTAACTGTCGTATTTCCCAACTCCTTTAACTATCCTCATGTAGAAAGGGGAGGATTGTCCTTCCTGGTCTATTTTTTGTTTTTCTAAAATCTAACATCATTTTTTTTAGTATAACAGAACAAAATGTTAATTTTTATTGCAAAAATATTCACAAATGCAGACCACTTTATTGTCCTATTTGTGAGGCGCTTTGCTCGTATTTATTTATTTTCTTGTATTTTTCATTTATATACATTTTTGGCATATATATTTTTTCTTATTTGATTGGAATTGGATTTGATGTAAAAATGGGTATTATTTGAACTCAGGTCGTTGTTGTTTGTTCCAATGACTCTTTCTTATTCATTTTCATTTCAAACTCAAGGGTCAATTTCCATGCTAACTCATTCTGATAAAATTTAATAGCAGAAGTAATTATAATTAAGTATTATTTCCTTTTTTGTAGGAAGTTAGTCTAAATTTATTATCTCAATAAATTTTGTAAAATACATACTATTTTTTCTGTTTTTTAAAATTGTATTAAAAAATAAAAACAATAACTAAAAAGAAAAGAACATAGGAAAACAAATTGAATTTTATTCGTTTTGATTGCAATACAAGCATTAATTTCCGTTTTATAAGGTAAACATATTCTCAACACGTTATAATAATTTAAAAATGTATGAGAAATATAAATGAAGATATACTCTATTCATATCTCTAGCCAACATGGGGCGTTTTAGCACATCCTCCTCAAACGTAGGATTAGACATTTCAAGTGTCTATGCAAAATTTAGCATTTATAGCTAGCCCAACATATATAGTGAATCGGATCTGAATATCATATTAGAAATGAATGAAGCCTAATTTAAATCTAAAGTAGTACTTCCCAAGTCTTATAAGAAGTATTCTACTTCTAACCAATCTGAGACATTTGATCAATGTACCCCAATTATTGGACTGTGATTTATATCCCTGTTAAACCAATTGGTTTTAAGATGGAATCAAATATGGTATCAAAATTTTCATTGTTTGTGGAGGGAATCTTACTGGGTAACTTCACTTAATGTCGGTTAGTTTTAAGATGGGATCCAATAGTTAATTACATATTTATATAAAAATTTCAATATTAGAAATTGGTTTTGGACAAATCAAACCAAGTTTATTTTTGAACTGGTAGTTCATTTTTAGATGGGTTTATCTAATTAGTTAAATCTTATATCATTTTAAACTAGTTTTGAAATTACCAAACACCCCCTCAAGTTTAAATGTATGGAGTGAAAATTCTTACCTAAAACTATTTGGACTTCCTCTTTGCAATGCTTCTTTGAGTTTCACGAAGTTGAATATAGTTGAAAAGTTATGTTACTAAAGACTCCATTATTCACAACATTTGAATTATATTGTGTGATAGATTTAATGGATTATTGAACCAGTTTTGATGAAGCAATATTATATATTTATCTCCTCTCCATTTTTCTTTCATATTTTTAAAGGGGTTGTAGTTGTAATATTGTATCACATCCTTACTCTGTTCTGGACCTTTCTCTGACTGTTGTATTTCATCCTTGGGAACATATTCCAGAATCAGTTTTTTATCTCAGGTCTTTCTGGAGATGAGATGATACGGAATCGTGTGCTAGAAGCTTTATATCGACGGGTTATGCGAGCTTACAATGACAAAAAATCTTTCAGGATTATAATTGTCATACCACTCCTGCCTGGCTTCCAGGTTCCTATTAATTTTACTAATTTCTTTTTATTTAAACAGTGTAAATATTGCTTTTGCATGAATATTTGACTGACTTTTTAGTTATCTAGGGGGGGCTGGATGATAGTGGTGCAGCATCTGTAAGAGCCATAATGCATTGGCAGTATCGAACCATTTGCAGAGGACAGAATTCTATCTTGCAAAATCTTTATGAACTTCTTGGCCCTAAAGTACATGACTACATTTCTTTTTATGGCCTAAGGTCTTATGGTAGACTTAATGGGGGCCCTGTGGCAACCAGCCAGGTATTCTTATACATCTATGGTTATATGCAGAGTCGATTCAGTCAGCTTAATGATATACACTTTTTTGCAGGTGTATGTTCACAGTAAAATCATGATTGTTGATGATTGTATAACTTTGATTGGGTCTGCTAATATTAATGATAGGAGCTTACTTGGCTCTAGAGATTCTGAGGTACAGTTCCATACCCTTTTCCCTTTATATGCTGTACATGTTTTACAAGGGGTTTAAATCCACTTGTACTAACTTCTCTGTCTCTCATTTCATGCACCCTCTTTGAAATAATTTTATCAATGCTAATTTTTCATTATAGAAACAAGTTAGTTGCTCTTGTTGAATTTGGAGGGGAAGAGGAGAAATATAGAATAAAATGTGCTAGAGAGAAGTGAGAATGAGAATACTTCATTATTCAAGAGAATGGGCATGTGTACAAAATACATAGCATTCATTTTTGTAGACTCTTAATAGACTAGTGGAGATCATTTCCTTGACTTATGTTAATTGACTACAAGTGCTTAATTACTTATTCCCATGAATGCTAAGTGCATTTTATCACGATACATTAGTGAACTGTTTACTTCCTAATGCAACTGATCTTTAGGTAGCTTTCCTCTTGTGTCTACACTTTGTTGGAAAATTTGGGTGTAGACTGCAAATCTACTCCTTGGTGTTGATAAACTTTGAATTTCCTTTTTCATATGATCAGTTTGACATGATTATGTTCACAAATTTGAGGGAACTACTTAAAATAAAATAAACTATGTAACTGATGAAAAAATGACTTAAACTGACAGGTCTATCTTATTGCCAACACCCTTTTTTGTCATGTTTAAAATCGTGTATTGAATACATAAATTTGTCTGTTAACTACGAACTTTCTTTTATATACTTGTATTTGACTTTAAGTTATCTATTAAGGCATAATTACTGAACCCCTTTCTGTTCTTTAATCGTCTCTCATGGATTTCAGATTGCTGTAGTTATAGAAGACAGAGAGTTGATTGGCTCTTATATGGATGGAAAACCTTGGAAAGCTGGGAAGTTTTCCTTGACCCTCCGATTGTCATTATGGTCTGAGCACTTGGGTCTCCCTACAGGAGAGGTTATTGACTTTCCATTCTTTAGTTAGTAGTTTTTCATGTGTCTGATTTGTAATGATTATTTTAATATCTTTTCCTCAGGTCAATCAAATAATGGACCCAATTGTTGAATCTACTTACAAAGATATTTGGATGGCAACAGCGAAGGTAGCTAGAACCATAGAATGTTAATATTAGTTGCTAATTTGACTTGTTTTCATATGGATAATATAAAATTACTGTTACATGAACATTTCCATGCATAAATTTTATTCTTTTATTCTTCTAAAAGTATTTCTTGCATAAAAAATTACCCTTTAAAAGTTCCCTCTTCTTTTTTAATTATATCATTGTCCTTCCATTTAGTTAAGGATTGAAGACTGGGGTTGATAGCTGATACAGATTAGCTTGTTCCTTTTGTGTGTTTGTTTTGAGGTTTCGTTTCTTTTCTTTTCAATTTCCTTTTGACTAAATAGCAAATTGCCTACTTAAACTATTTTTTGTAAGTTGTAAGGACTAATGAGTGTTGTATCAAACGGAAAATATACTTCTAACTTGGATGTAAAGGTAAACCAAGAAGAATCTTGTTGAAATCGTTCAAAAGGACTTAAGACGTAAATGAACTTGCTGAGGAGTTGATTTTATGACAAATAAAACGATGATATTGTTTGATCCATGTAGTCAACTAGACCTAAAAAATGGTTTTCCTAAATATCTACCGATGGTCTTAGTGCCAGCTTAACTTCTACTCTCTGTGAGGGATGGAGGACACGACTGGAATTGACCTCTGTGATTTGCCAAAAAGACACTGGTCGTTCGATAGTATGCGCTTGAACTTGATGGCATGAAAATTTTGCAGTTACCTGTGGACTATCCCAAAGTCCTTTTAGAGTGCAGTGTGCTTGCCTTGGGAGTATGACATCGTTGTCAGATTACTCTTTAGCCCAAACTCCTCGGGGAGTTATTTAGGTTGCGTTTCTATTTAGTTGTACAAGATGTTTATGATTGTATATTTTCGGTTTTACATGGTTAGCCTCTTAAACCAGTTCGGACACGAAACACATACAAAACAAATACTCATGTTTTATTTTTCCTAATGATTTTTAGGTGATTGAGTACCTTTTCTAGATCTTGTGATGGTTCTGAAAAACTTAATAAGAAATAAGTTCAATAAGAGTACTGATAATTATCATTGGATACGTTTTACAGACAAATACTACAATTTACCAGGATGTCTTTTCTTGCGTGCCTAATGATCTGATACACACCAGGTATGTTAGTAATAATTTTTGCCCATCGTACGTATTTGGATGAAACTTCTCCATTTTCTGTGCCTAACATATATTTTAATCCTAATGTTTTTGCAGACATGCCTTCAGACAAAGTGTGGCTTTTTGGAAAGATAAGATTGGTCACACGACCATTGATTTAGGAATAGCCCCAGAAAAATTGGAATCTTATCATGAGGGAGGCATTAAGAACACCGATCCCTTGGAGAGATTAGCATCAGTGAAGGGTCACCTCGTCTCTTTTCCCTTGGAGTTCATGTGTCAGGAAAGTCTGAGACCTGCATTTAATGAAAGCGAATACTACGCTACTCAAGTTTTCCATTGAGTGGGATGTCTCCCCGTATATAACACTTCTTGGGTTTTCTTTTTCAATTTTTATAGGGGATTTGTAATTTAATACTTGCAGAATTCTTTTTATTCACAATTCTGCAAGTGAGAAAAAGAAAAGGCGGGTGGGGGGGTTTGGGAGACACGGTATAATCACGTTATTCTTGTAAAGAATGTATCTGTAACTGTTCACTGTAAAAAGAATAACAAATTAATTTTTATAGAAGGAAAATCAGTTCAATAATATACGGAGATATTTACTGTCTGATATTTTTCTTCCTTTCGTTCTTGTTCCTACCCATCCTAGGCGAGTTTACAAAGATGTATAGTTTTGAATTTGAATGTGTATACATGGTTTATTTCAGGAGCTATTAGAGCTTTTTAACCTTTAATCTTTGTTCTCAGATAATTGTACTTTTGTTTTTCTAACGTTATTTTTTCTCAATGATATTACAGCGAGCGTGTCGCTTGAGCAAAGGATAAAATGGAATTATGACTATGATGTATGTGTGAAATTTGTGTAATTACTCCTATTTTTCATCTGAAACGTGGGATGTTATTCCCAACCAAGAAGCAGTGAAAAATATTGGTTCAGGATAAAGAAGTTCAAAGGCTCGTGAAATGTGCCATGCCATGATTGATATATATATATATATATATATAAGCTATTTTACCAAGAATGAAATTTCGAGTTTAGTATATAAAGCATAAACCAAGGAAAGGAAAATGGTAGAACAGGGCAATTTCAATTTCTGTTATATAACTGTTGTCCATAGTTTTCATTCATATGCTCTGGCAGCGAAAAAACTGTAGCCAGTGCCGTTAGATTACAATTTTTTCCTCCTGCACATGATTAAAACCTTTAAAGACTTTCTTCATCCAGATAACTTTGTTCAAACTAGCTATTACATAATTGTCCTTAACTTCAGCCGAGGATTATTATTAATACAACTTGCTTCTTCAAATTCCCTGAAAATACCCCACTCCCAAGCTGAGGATTATCAATCAATATAAACAAAGCCATTGAGCTTTCCATAACTTACTCTTTCCTATGTACTAAGGTGTTTCGAAATTGGTGACTGTAAGAAACTTGAAAACAGAAACATTGAAGTTGGTATGGTTGCATTCCAGTAAAAAAAGGCTGCCAACCTTCATAGTATCCCCAAACTAAATGCCATTTAAGATTCAGTTTAAGATTTCAAAATGGATAAACTTGAAGCTTGAACAAGAAAAACTCCACATTCAATCGAACATTCAACCGAAGAGTGAGAAGTCTAGATTGAGGACGGGCTACAAAGGGATTAAAATTCCTTCCTAGATAATCGGTAGGTTCTTCACAAGAACCTAAGAGACTGAACATTAATTAGGAAGGCATGGTGTCCCATGCCAATTTCCATTCATGATTTAGTGATGTAGCGACAAAAATTTCAATTTCTAATTTTAAATAATTGCTTAAACTATAAAGTCAAGTTACTTTATATTATACGGGTACGATATTAGACGATATAGATATACGACAATTTTTTCAAACTTAGATACAATACGTTATATATACGTTAAGAATAGCATCAAATATTTTATTTAGATATAGAATATTGATAGAGAGAAAAAAATTGGTGATCATAATAAAAAAATGTAGTATTGTTTATATTAATAATCAATTTTGACCATGTATTGTTAGGAATATTAGGGAATATATTTTTGTTTTGATTCTCTAATTTTATACATTTTCTTATATATATATATATATATATATATATATATATATATATATATATATATAGAGAGAGAGAGAGAGAGAGAGAGAGAGAGAGAATAAAAAAAAGAATATTTTCTATGTTTAATTAATTAAGAGTTATCAATTCAATAAGCTCAACACCGTTATTATTATGTGAAAATATATCTACTAATATTCCATAACCTTGTTTTTTTTTTTTTTTTTTATACAATATCAAACTTTTTTCTGGTTGAAGGTTGGAATGTACATAAACCAAATGTTAAGTCATTTTGGTAAACTCACTCAGGGAAGTTTCCAAAAATATGCGGAAGCCTTTCTCTAGAAAACTAATTCTAGAATACTTCTGGAGAGATCAATTTAGAATATTTTTGGAAAGCCTATTCTAAAAATTTTCAGAAGAGTAAATCCGAAATATTAATATACACATGATTGTCCATGGATTCACTGTATTTTTATCTTTTCGTTTCGTCACTTCTCTCAAAGTCTCGCGCTTCTAGGATAATAATGTACATATGGCCTGGGAGACGATAATGTTCCCTCCCTAAAGCACGAAAGAAGAAAGCAGGTGTAGGCATAAAGGTTAAAAATACATGTTTTTATCATTTAATAAAAATTATAGGAGTACAAAACATTTTTGTCATTTAACATAAATTATAGGAGTTCAGGAAAAAAAATGGAGATCGAAAAAAAAATGTGCATACATGTACTTTAATTCTTCTCATGAGGAAGAATATGAGAAGTTTTAACAAAAACTTTTTGAAAGCATTCAAACCATATCTTCTAAAAAAAATAAAAAACTAGAAAAAGGATGGAGTATTTTTCTAATGCGTACCTAAAAGTATCCCAGAAGTATTTCAAAAGTATCTTAAAAAAATTAATAAAAAATAGTAGATACTTTTAAGATACATATCTAGAAGTATTAAGAGTGTTAATATCGAAAATAAGCAACGTACATCCATTACAATTCAACCCTCCAATTGACACCCGTGACGTGGTTTATTTTTGTTTCAGTGTGATAAGGTGGAAAGGATGTTAAATGTGTTGAGATGAATATTGGTCTCTTTAGAAAAGAGAAAGAAAGGATGTTAAATGTGTTGAGATGGATATTGGTCTTTGTAGAAAGAGAAAGGAAACACAGATAAAGAGAAATTTTGGTGAGGACGTGTAATTGAGTCAAGGTACAAACACGATGCCACCATTAAGATTCAAACACCGTCATACGGAGGAAGATTTGACCTTAAGAAAATGGTGTCGTTGTTAGTCTTTCCACCATTACTCATGGTGGTTTCCTAGTTGTAATATACTCATCCTGGTAAAGTTCTCAGATATTATTTATGCCAATCTTTGAAAATTTCTTCATTTTTACAACTTGATGGATTGTCACTAACTAGGACTGTAAGTTGCTACCATATTTTCTTGAGTGGAAGAGATACGGTAGTTGAGGAAGAAAAAGAGAGGGGGCAATAACGATTAAGTAAGAGTGTTAAGTGGTAAAAAATTGATATAATTATACTTTAAATTATTATGAAATAATTTAATTTATGTTAATTATAATATATTTTTCTCTTAATGTAGGATGAATTCGAGAATACCTTCATATAAGAGTACACTACAAAAAAAGGCGTTGAAAAGTGATACTCCAACCACTAAACTACTAAGATTTTTTAATAATAATTTATAAATAAGTTATATTTATTTATAAATAAATGTATATCCATGTAAATATATAAATATGTAAATATATATAAATATGTAAATATATATAAATATATAAATATGTAAATATATATAAATATGTAAATATATATAAATATATTTGTATATTTGTATATTTGTATATTTGTATATTTATATATTTATATATTTATATATTTATATATTTATATATTTATAATGACCAACATGAGTGACTAACATCATTCTCTTGAGATTTTGTGCACTTTCTTTGAACTCTTTTGTATCATGGTGATATTTTGAGATATTAATCTATGTTTTGATGTTGTTATTCTTATATTTTGTGCTTTGAAATGATTTATTCTTGATGTTTGGGGTATGATTGAAAAATATATCTTGAACCCTAGATCCCGATAAGAATATTTGTTACGTTAATTGTCAGGAATGGAATGAATGTATCAATTGCTTAACACCCTAACCCTAATACTGGAAAATCTCTTAATTGTGTACGAAATCAACATTTATTAGGTTTTTTTATGAATTTCATGTGTGAGAAATCAACATGGATGAATTACGTAGGTGACATCAACATTGTTAGATTAGTTGATGTTCTTAATTTACATAGTCATTGCAAAAGAGGGATAAAGAAGGAAATCAATCCTAAGTGCCTTTAATTGATATTTTCTAAATAATTTATAGTTCTTGTTATTTAATTTCAATTCAACTCTTTATGCAAAACCCACTTTGTTTAATCTACTTAGTAAGCATATAATTGGAAATTTCCATTGAAACCGTTCCTCGTGGGATCGACTTTTATTTAATCGAAATACTATATTGCAATTGATAATTTTGGTACGCTTGTCAATAATTCAACAAGGAGTGCATTGCTATTTCACGGTGACACTAAGAGAGGTACAATTCCACTGTTGATGTTGAATCCTAATTCTTAGACTTAGAACAGAGAAGAACACACAGTCTCGATGACGACGAACAATAGGGGTGATAGGGACTATGTTTGTGACTATATTATGTTCATGGTAAGAGGGGTAATTTTTATGTCACGATGGAACTAATTTTTTTGTAACCTAATTGAAAGAAACTTAATTGTTTTTTGTTAATCTATGATACATGAATGTTATAAATTGATGTTTGAAGTAGTTCATTTGATTTGAAAACATTGATAACCATAATGAGACAAATGTGAGCACCATGTGTGAATGAAATTTGTATGAGATTAACACTCTTTACATGTTTATGCTTTGTTAGTGAAATCGAACATAATGTACAATCTTTGTGATTGGTTTTGATTATGAATTTTTTGTATTATGTATTGGTAAAATACCTCTTATGTTTTGTATTTGGAAGGATTATAACCAGCTATATGGCTAGTGAGAGATGTATTAAGACCGATCACAGTCATAGAAAGATGTGTATACATTGACTCTTTCATTTGGCTTAGTTATAATGATTTTCAATAATAAGACAAAATTTCATGCAATGCTTTCACAAACATGCAAAGGAAGATATGTATTGGAAGCAAAACGACATTTGGCCAATTGCAATTGAGCAAAAGTGTTTGATGTAGAAAAATGTTGAATTAGAGAAACGTGTGATAATATTAGAAAAGGAGTTGAAAATACTGAATGATGTAATTAGTGTCTCCAAACATATAATCAGTGTCGTGGATGAAAGGAATTATGAGACATTGAATGAACATACCTTGATCGTAAGAACATACAATCTATGAAGGCCCAAAATTGGGTTGTCAACATGATTTGTATGAAAATTTTCCACTGTTAATTTCATACAAATATTCAAACTATATTGACTATTGTTTGTTGATATTGTAGGTATTTTATTTTACTTGTAAATCCTTTGTGGCTTATTTGTTTTAGTGGCACGAATACACGTTATGTTTGTAGTCCACGTTTTTTAGTAAATTTATTTGTGGTAATGTTATTTTACATTATTCATTAGTTTGATGGTTGTAATGTACTTGTATTAAAATGAGATAGGATAGTGTGATCAATTTAATGAAAATTTGGAATGGAGAATGTTTAATTCAGGAATGGGAGAAGACAAACTTTGACATTTTGGCTTCTAGTCAAACAACACCAATTTATGACATTATTGGTTGTGACTGGTATGTAAATTGTTTTGTAAATTGATGACATTATGTGATGTAAAAAAAAGTAAAGTGCAGAATTTTAAGCAATAAAGTAAGAAAACCCAAGAAAAATTTCCACTGGACATTAAGATTGTTGCCTATCTAGATGTGAAGGTTCATTTCCAAGGATTGTGGAGGGAGGAGGAGATGGAATGAAACTAGAAAAGAATAAAGACAAGAGCTAGAAAAATAGATCAGTGACGACACTCGAATAGAAGGGAAACAATTTAGGGTTAGGTTTTAAGAGTTGATTTGATTGGAAATAAAAAATAGAAAAAAAATAAAGGATACCGTAGGCACCACAAATAAGAATATTTGATAAGCCAAGAAGGATCGCCACAAGAATCGAATAATTCTTGATAAGATCAAGTGATGCAAGGAAGAACCTTAGCAGAGCAACAACTCACAAAGTGATTCTGAATATTACATACCTTCATTCTCAATTTCCAAATGTTTAATACAACTTAAGTTTATGAGTTTGTCTCATTGCAGGAAATAAAGATAAATTAAAATCCTAATATCTCAAGCAAAGTTAAGTTGCCCAGATGGTTCAGTGAAGACATTATAAGCTTTGGGTCTTGGGTTCAAATCCCCATTGTAGCAAATAATAATAAAAATAATAACTAAATCTTCTATTTGGGCCTCCTAGCTCTCCAAATATTTTATGCATGTGATAAGGCTAAACTCCTCCATGTTTAGAGCTTTTAATAGTTGGGCCTTTAGCAAATTGGTCACTGTGTTGCAATACCTCTTGTGCTTTTCTGAGCCTGCCTCTTGTCATAGGTCCACCTAAGTCTTGGATTGGATCTTGGTCTTGATCCTTCTCGTTATGGGTTTGGGCCTTTATGTCCACATCATTCCCTCCTTCTTGGGAAGTATTTGTCCTCAAATCTATGAATTCATCTCCTGCATCAAAAGGAGTCAAGTCAGCAACATTAAAAGAGGAACTTACATTATACTCTTCTGGTAGATCAATCTTATAAGCATTATCATTGATCTTCTCTAAGACTTGGAATGACCCATCTCCTCTAGGTTGAAGTTTAGACTTTCTTTGTTCAGGAAACCTTTCCTTTCTCATGTGTACCCAAACCCAATCACCAGGTTGGAACACTACCTTTTTCCTACCCTTGTTAGCTTGTCTCGCGTAGCTCTCATTCTTCTTTTCAATTTGAGCTTTTACTTGCTTATGCAACTTCTTTTCTTCCTTATGCTTAAACATAGAAATGTTAGGCAAAGGCAACAAATCAAGAGGAGTCAAAGGATTAAATCCATACACAATCTCAAATGGTGAACAATTAGTGGTGCTATGAATAACCCGATTATAAGCAAACTCAACATGCGGTAAACATGTTTCCCAAGTCTTAAGATTTTTCTTTAAAATAGTCCTAAGCAATGTGCCTAAAGTCCTGTTGACTACCTCAGTTTGACCATCAGTTTGTGGGTGACAAGTAGTAGAAAACAATAATTTAGTACCAATCTTACCCCACAAGGTCCTCCAAAAGTGACTAAGGAATTTTGAATCCCTATCACTCACAATGCTCCTCGGCAGCCCATGTAGTCTTACTACTTCCTTGAAAAACAAATCAGTCACATGACAAGCATCATCTACCTTCTTGCAAGGTATGAAATGTGCCATCTTAGAAAACCTATCAACAACAACAAACACATAATCCTTTCCATTCTTTGTTTTAGGCAACCCTAAAATAAAGTCCATAGAAATGTCAGTCCAATGATATTCAGGAACAGATAAAGGAGTATACAACCCATGAGGCTTAACCTTAGATTTAGCCTTTTTACACACAATGCAGTGATCACAAAACTTATTCACATCACGTTTCATATGAGGCCAAAAGAAATGCTCTTACAAAACTTCTAAAGTCTTTTGAACCCCAAAATGACCCATCAAACCCCCTTCATGTGATTCACTCACAAGCAACTCTCTAATGGAACACTTAGGCACACACAATTTATTTGCTTTAAATAAGAATCCATTATGCCTAAAGTATCCATTTTTAGAAAACCTTTCACATGCAGCAAAAGTTTCAGCAAAATCCACATCATTCACATACATGTCTTTCAAAGATTCAAGACCAAACAATTTAGTTTCAAGCATAGAAAGTAATGCATGTCTCCTAGAAAGTGCATCAGCTACTACATTCCCTTTTCCCTTTTTATGCTTGATGACATATGGAAATTGCTCCAAGAACTCAACCCATTTGACATGTCTCTTGTTTAACTTACCTTGTCCCTTTAAGTATTTCAAAGATTCATGATCACTATGAATTACAAACTCTTTTGTTAAAAGGTAATGCTGCCAAGTTTGTAAAGCACGCACTAAGGCATACAATTTCTTATTATAGGTGGGATAGTTTAGGGCACCCCCATTCAACTTCTCACTAAAATAAGCAATTGGATGACCTTCTTGTAGCAAAACAACCCCAATACCCACATTAGATGCATCACATTCAATTTCAAAAGATTTTGCAAAATTTGGTAATGCAAGAATGGGGGCATTAGATAGTTTGTGCTTAAGTTCAGAAAATGCATTTTCTTGTTTTTCACCCCATTTAAACCCAACATGTTTTTTTACTATTTCATTAAGAGGTGCAGCCAAAGTACTAAAGTCTTTAACAAACCTCCTATAGAAACTAGCTAACCCATGAAAGCTTTTCACTTCACTCACATTCTTAGGGGTAGGCCACTCTTGGATGGCTCTAATCTTTTCCTCATCAACTTGTACCCCTTTAAAACTCACGACAAATCCCAAGAACACAACATGATCAGTGCAAAAGGTACATTTTTCAAGATTAGCAAACAAATATTCCTTTTTAAGCACATTCATGACAACACGCAAATGTTCAACATGCAAATCAAAATTAGTGCTATATATCAGAATATCATCAAAATACACCACTACACATTTGCCTAAAAACTATTTCAAGACATGGTTCATTAATCTCATAAAAGTGCTTGGAGCATTAGTTAACCCAAAGGGCATAACTAGCCACTCATACAACCCATATTTAGTTTTAAAAGTTGTTTTCCACTCATCTCCTTCTCTAATTCTAATTTGATGATATCCACTTTTCAAGTCAATTTTAGAGAAGATACAAGCACCATACAATTCATCCAACAAGTCATCTAACCTAGGAATGAGATGTCTATACTTTACCGTGATGTTATTGATAGCTCTACAATCTGTGCACATCCTCCAAGTTCCATCTTTCTTAGGGACTAGAATGACTGGGACTGCACATGGACTCAAGCTTTCTTTAACCCACCCCTTTTGCATTAAGTCTTCAACTTGCTTTTGAATCTCCTTGGTTTCTTGGGGATTGCTTCGATAGGCTGGTCTATTAGGCAATGAAGCTCCTAGAATAAGGTTAATTTGATGCTCAATACCCCTAAGAGGGGGTAGACCTATAGGCACTTCTTTTTCTTTTATAAATAGATTTGATTTTTTTTCTCTCTTTCTCTTTTACTTCCTCTTTTTCCTTTTTCTTTTCACTCTCTTTTTCTTTTCTCTTTTCTCTCTCTCTTTTTCTTTTCTTTCTTCTTTTCTTTTCTTTCTCATTTTCAGTTGATCCTCACTAACTTCTCTTGGAACCAAAGGTGCAAGAGTAGTTTTGCGGTCTTTATGCATAAAAGAGAACTTATTAGTGAAACCATCATGCATAACTCTCCTATCATACTGCCATGGTCTCCCAAGAAGTAAATGACAAGCCTCCATAGGCACCACATCACACAAAATAGAATCTTCATATTTCCCTATGGAAAAACCCACTTCAACTTGCCTATTCACGGTCATCTCACCATCTCCACTAAGCCATTGAAGTTTGTAAGGTCGCGGGTGTGGCTTAGTCTCCAAATTCATTTTTGAAACCAACCGTGCACTAGCCACATTAGTGCAACTCCCACCATCAATGATTAAAGAGCACAACTTCCCTTGAATGAGGCACCTTACATGAAAAATATTTTCCCTTTGACAATCATCCAATTCAACTGATTAACTACCCAAAATCCTTCTAATCATAAACAAATCTCTTCTAACTCTCTTTCATCTTCATGCTCATTTTCATCACTAGATGGAGAATCTGAAGAAGATTCACTAATTATTTCTCCATTCTCCTTAAGTAACATAGTCTTCTTAGTGGACATTGGGAAGCTATGTGACCTCTTCCCAAACATTTGAAGCACTTAACCTCACTACTCCTTGTTTTCTTAAGTGCCTCATCAGACTTATTTTGATTTCTATGAGCTATAACATTGGAATTGCTTGTTGATGATCCACCCTCTTTCTTATTTTTTTCCTTCCAACTAGGAGAGTGAAAATTAGATGAACTCCTCCTCATGGCACCCTTTCTCTTCAATTGTTGTTCCACCTTAGAAGCTTGATGTACTAAATCCTCCAACTCAACATAATTTTGCAGCTCCACAACATCCCTTATATCACTATTTATCCCATGTAGGAATCAGGCCATAGTAGCCTCCCGTGCCTCCATAACATTAGCCCTAATCATGGAAACCTCCATCTCTTTGTAATATTCATCAACACTTCTACTACCTTGTATGAGTCTTTGGAGCTTGTTGTGAAGATCTCTTTGATAATGAGAAGGAACAAATCTTCTTCTCATCAACCTTTTCATTTCTTCCCAACTTTCCACCAAGGGTTCTTCATATCTCACCTTTTCCCTTTGTAATTGGTTCCACCAAATGAGAGCATAATCAGTGAATTCCATGGCTGCCACCCTCATCTTTTTATCTTCTGTGTAATTATGGCATGCAAATAGTTGCTCAATTTTTATTTCTCACTCCAAATATGCTTCTGGATCACTCTTTCCTTGAAAAGGGGGTATGTTCAGCTTTACTCCTTCAATTTTGTTATCTCTAACATCACCTTCATTATTTCTCCTTCTCCTCCATCTACCTCCACCATCATCATCATTTTCTAGTTGTTCAATTCTCCCATACAACTCCTCGGTATGTTCTGTCAACATTCTTTGCATTTGGGCTGTAATGGCATCAATCAATAATCTATTGTCACCCCCTAGAGGATGGGTACCACCACCACCACCTGCACCTGTCATCTTTCAAGTAAACAAAAAGAAAGGACCAAACAAATGAAGTAATA
This sequence comes from Sphenostylis stenocarpa, assembly GCA_963425845.1. Lineage (NCBI taxonomy): Eukaryota > Viridiplantae > Streptophyta > Magnoliopsida > Fabales > Fabaceae > Sphenostylis > Sphenostylis stenocarpa. The sequence continues at coordinate 15,395,064 of OY731403.1, read as the reverse complement.
GGACCTCACCACTCTTCTCACGTGTTTGCACTCAAAGATGTATCACTCGTGTTTACTCTCAATTTGGCTTTTGTATAATATGCACTCTTGCCTTTTTCCACTCGTTCTCTGACTTATAGTTCTTACAAGAATCAAACAATCTATAGTTCAAGAATCACTTTCAACTGTAGCAATCATAAGGAATAAAACAGAGTTGTAGTACCAACAAAGGACAAGTAGCAAAGAACAATTTTACTACTAACAACAAGCAAGACAAATCTAAACTGTATCGAAAAAACAAAGATTAGACAAAGACGCTTGACACTTAGGAATTTTATCAAACAACTAATGTGCAATGAAATTTAAAGAAAGAACAACTGTCACACACACACACACACACACACACACACACACACACACACACACACACACACACTATATATATATATATATATATATATTTCTTTATTTTTTCTTTTTTGATTCTTTTCTTCTTTTGATTCTTTTTTTTCTGATTCTTTTCCTTTTTTGATTCTTTTCTTTTTTTTATTCTTTTCCTTTTTTTGAATCTTTTCTACATTGATTCTTTTATGCAGAAAACTAATTTCAAACACAACTTTGATATATATATATATATATATATATATATATATATATATATATATATCTAAATGAAATTCAATATCAAAATTGTATAAACAACAAGATTTTTTTTAACGAGTACACGTGAACAATGACAAATGAACGATGCACGTGAACGAGTGTCGATGAACATTCCTGATGAACAGTGCGATGAACAGTCCGCTTTTGAACCTTGCTCCGAATACCAAATGACGACACTCGAATAGAAGGGAAACAATTTAGGGTTAGGTTTTAAGAGTTGATTTGATTGGAAATAAAAAACAGAAAAAAAATAAAGGATACCGTAAGCGCCACAAATAAGAATATTTGATAAGCCAAGAAGGATCGCCACAAGAATCGAATAATTCTTGATAAGATCAAGTGATGCAAGGAAGAACCCTAGTAGAGCAACAACTCACAAAGTGATTCTGAATATTACGTACCTTCATTCTCAATTTCCAAATGTTTAATACAACTTAAGTTTATGAGTTTGTCTCATTGCAGGAAATAAAGATAAATTAAAATCCTAATATCCCAAGCAAAGTTAAGTTGCCCAAATGGTTCAGTGAAGACATTATAAGCTTTGGGTCTTAGGTTCAAATCCCCACTATAGCACATAATAATAAAAATAATAACTAAATCTTCTATTTGGGCCTCCTAGCTCTCCAAACATTTTATGCATGTGATTAAGGTTAGACTCCTCCATGTTTAGAGCTTTTAATAGTTGACCCTTTAGCAAATTGGTCACTTTGTGTTGCAATACCTCTTGTGATTTTCTGAGTCTGCCTCTTGTCATAGGTCCACCTAAGTCTTGGATTGGATCTTGGTCTTGATCCTTCTCGTTATGGACTTGGGTCTTTATGTCCACATCAATCAGCCCCTTGGATAAAGAAATGGAATGAAGAAATAAAGAAGAAAAGATGAAGAGAAAAGAAGTATGGTGCTTTTCTGAGTCTGCCTCTTGTCATAGGTCCACCTAAGTCTTGGATTGGATCTTGGTCTTGATCCTTCTCGTTATGGGCTTGGGCCTTTATGTCCACATCAATCAGCCCCTTGGATAAAGAAATGGAGTGAAGAAATAAAGAAGAAAAGATGAAGAGAAAAGAAGTATGGTGGTAGCGGAGTGTTGGCACGCCACTAGGGGATAAGTCACCCTAGAAAAGTGGTGGTTGCCGCTACTTGAACCAAGGTTCAAGATAAAACACTCAAAGAGATGAAAAACTTTAAGAAACCTCACAAACTTGTCATAAAATGTTCAACCTAATTACATGAGGGGAAACCTTCTATTTATAGGCTTTTGGGGGAGGGACCTAGATGAAATTACAAAAGGAGACATAAACTTAACGTAAACCTAAAGGTTGGAGTCCCCATGGTCCAAATATGTTAAATTCGTCCTAGCCCACCAAAAATAGCTCTAAAGGTGTGGAGAACATAAAAAAAAAGAGGTGTGTTTCCTTTGGGGTTGTCCTAAGCCTATCAATCATGCATCTCAAGCTTCTTCCTCTCCAAAAATGGGTGTAGGACATGAAAAATGAGTGTCCTATATCTTTGGGCTACCCATGCATGTATCCTATGGATCCAAGACTTCTTTTTCACTAAAAAGAGGTGATATTCTTCAAAAAAGAGGTGCAAAAAGTGAGTCTACAAAAGAAAAACGAAAATAAGTGAAAAAATTAAAAAAAATACTAAATAAAAATACTAAGTAAATTCAAAATGAAATGTGAAGAGAAGGTCTCCCTTCTAGTCATGTTTTTAGTAATCCTCCTAGGGATGACCTCTTCCGCCTCGGGAGCAACTAGAGACTCATCATTATGTTGTTGTATAGTTGTTTAATGTTAATTTTTGTTTTTATAATTCGTTAGGTTTTTGCTCTTACTATTTTTAACAACCATTGGTTTTGTTACGTGTTGGACTTGAAACGTACAAAGTTAATCGTGTTAGACTCAATATCGTGATACCAATGTTGAGTTAAGAGACCTTGATAATGCAATGGTAATTTAATGATTGAAAATTTAATAAATATTGTGTACTTGAATCATTTCATGTTTACATTTTAATGTCTAATTTGCATTATGTGTTATAAGTCAATACATTCAACAAATTGATTTTATTGTTATTTTCAAATGGTGACTCAACTATAGTAATAGAGTATGAGTTAGTCCCTCACCAAAGAAACACATATGTATTTTTTTTCTAATATGTTTTATTAATATAATAATTTTATTTGACATTATTAAATCTGACAAAAATCTTTCATTATTTAATTATGATCCAACTATGATTGTAGAATATATTTGTTGAAATATATTGAGTTGTGAAATAGTGTCAAATGATGGGATGGATTAGCTATGCCTGACTTTACATTAGTAAAGTTTTTGTCCTTTGTATTCTTCTTAATTATTAGTATGGTTGGATAATTATTCATCTTAACAATATTGTACTATTCTTTAATTGGTAAATACCAGAATTTAAAGCTTCGCAAATAGTGTATTTGTCGTTAGGTATTACATGTTGATAATGAAGAGAAGTTGAAGATTCTAGAGGTTCATTTTCTTACTGATTTAGACTATTGTCATGAGATTTTATGATTGATTAAGGGTATCATTATTATAAAAATGAAGAATCATATGATATGATATTTTGTCACTGAGCCATGAATGACATTGTATTATTTTTTGCAATGTAATTTAAGTTTTTGTTAAACATGAATAGCAGTAGTATGTGCCTGACAATGTTGGCAGTTGGTCAATGACAATGTTGCAAAATGTGAATTCCCTGATTGGAAGATTATATTGTGATTCCATTTTTACTCCATTGTTGGTCAATGAGAATGTTTAATGACAACTCACTATACATCATTCACTGGCAAGTTACTAATACCAGTTATGAATCATACTTTGTGACAACACTAATACTGTGATGACATTTTGTAATACATGTAGTTTACATTGTTGTAAAAATGAATAATGACATGTAAAATGATATGACATTCAGTTATTGTACCATGTATGACATTTTACTATTGTTTGCAATGTAGTTTAGTCTTTTGGTTAAACAATTTATTGATACATAATATTTCATTCATTTGGTTAACATATTATATTGTAGTGGCGTAAATATTTTGAAAACACAATTATATAAGTTATATAAACATATGACAACAATATGCCAGGTTAATTTTGTACCATTACATGAAGTTATATAATTAAACTCATTTGTTGGCTCAATCGAAGTATATTAAACTCGTTATAGTGCATAATGGGCTAGTGTCTTCCATACGTGCATAATAAATTAAACATGACAAAACATGCACTTAATGTGAAAAAATCTATTAGGTGAAAGAAAAGACTCAATGATTTTCCATTTAAATGAAAGTGCATGACCTTGTAAAAATTTTGCTAGGCATGCTATTTTAGGCAAAGCAAAATTACTTGAAATTCAATTTGAGTCCTCACTGTCAATATTCTACGACAAAGAATAGGTTGAGTGAATTTGCATTGAAGGTTAATGACAACTCATTTATTTGTATTTTTCCTAGTTAATAGAATAGAATTAGATTCTTTTAGGTTTCTATTCTATTCTATTAGATTAGATTTGCATTTTTAGGAGAAAATATGCAAAATCACAAAAAGATACTAATTTCTGTATTTTAATATAGTTTTCTATATTACTTTCGATTTCTTCACTGATAAGTTTTGACCTTTGCTTCTTCTTTGATTTATATTTTGAACCTATAAATAAGGCATTTTTGTGTTATTGTAAGACACACCAAATTCTATTCTTCAATTGATATGAAACTAGTTCAAGTTCTCTCAAATTTGGTTCTTTCTCTTGCTCTCTCTTTAGTTTTTAGTTTATTTTTCTTTTTGTCTTTTTAGTTTTCACCTTTTCTGCTTTGTTTAGTGTTCTTCTTGTTTTACTTTAGTTTTTCTTTCAATTCAATTCCATTTTACATTTGTTCTACACGAATTTCTACTTCAATTCATCACATAGTCATAGATTGTTCACAATGTTGTTTCCAACTTTGTTCTTCTTCATTGTTTTAGGTTTTTACATTGTTTTGGCAATGATTTGAGCGTGAGTTTTTTGTTTTTCAAGCCTTAATCAATTTCTTATTCATTAAGGAGAAGAATCACGTCTCATTAGTCAATTTCACAAAGTTTTCATGTGTTGTTTTGTTGTTCCTGTTGTTTTGATGCTGTTTTACTATTTCAATTTTGTTTTTGTTGTTTTGGCTTAATTTCTTCAATTTGATTGGTTATAATATTTTTCTTAGATGTTTTTCAAGTTCTTTTACTTTGTTTTAGAATTCAATCGATCAAAAATCGTTTTAGGAGTATTTTCTATTTAGTTTGTTCATAGCAATTTATGAGTAGTTTTCAATTTAGGAATAGTTTTTACATATGATTGAATTTTTATGTTTGATTTTGTAGAACTTGTTCTTCATAATTCTTTCCTGTTTTTGCACAATTTAGAATTTTTAACATTAGTTAATAGGTTTTTAATTTTTTTCAAACAATTAGAAGTGTGTTTTCAATTAATCTTTACATTCGGTCATGAGTAGTTTCAAGTTTTAGTCCATTTGAATTCTTCAATGGTTCCAATTTGTTCTTACTGTTTGTTCTATCCAGATTTAATTCCAAGCATGATTTGATTCTATTTTTGTTAATTCCAAACTGTTTTAGTTTCTAAAAAATTTTACAAACATGTTACATGCACTAGTTTAATATAGTTTAGAATTCTAGTCTAGTTTTTTATGTTGTTTCGGATTATAGGCTTAATTCTTTGTGTTCTAAAGCATTTAGAAACATTTATAATTCTGTTTAGAACTTAGTTTAACTTTGTTTGCATTTTATTTGTTGCATATTTTAGGCAATTTAAGTTATAATATGTTCATATGCATAGTTAACAAATATTTTAGTTTAATTGCATTTTTCAATTCAGTTTTCCAGAGTTTTATAGTTTTTATACCATTTCAATCATTTTCTAGTTCCAATTGATTGCTTAATCACTTTGGTTTCTAGCTTTGATAATTGATTAGTTTAGTTTCTACTAGATTTACAACATACAAAATTTTCTAGTTAAATCTGTCACAAAATCCGTAACTAGTTTTGCTTTTGAATTTTAGCAATTTTTTTGATTTGGTTCTTGATTTGTTTTTAGTATCTTTAGTTTTTTTTTTTTTTACCAATTTGATTTTACTATTTAGTGTTTAGTTACATTTAAAGTTTTTACCAATTTTTATACAAAGCAAATTTTAGTTTACTAGTTTAAAATTTCTTGTAGTTGTTTACTTTTAATATTTTTTACTTTTATAACTCAAAATCCCCACAAATTTACGTAGTTTTTTTTTCATTCAAATTACACACTATAAAAAGAACAATTTGCAATTTTACTCATTAGATTGATACTTGGTTTACCTCTTACTACATTTTTTTGAGAAACTAAATTTTGAAAACCTACAACTAACGATTTATCAAAGGCACACTTCAACAGCCAATGTAAATACATTTGCTAGGCAGTCCATTATAAGTTGAGAAAAATTACTTGAAATTCAACTTGAGTCGTCACTGTCAACATTCCTTTACACAGTGAAGAGTTGGGCTAAACAAATTTCCATGGAAGGCACACTTGACAAGTCATTGCAAATATGTTTGCTAGGTGGTCCATTTTACATTGAGTGAAATTACCTAAAATTCAATTTGAGTTGTCATTGTCAATAATCCATTACGCGACGAAAAGTAGGTTTCATGAATTCCCATGTAAGACACACATAACTAGCTAATATGAATACATCTACTAGGCAGTTCACTTTACATTGAAAAAAATTACCTGCAATTCAACTTGAGTTGTTATTGTGAATATTCCATTGTGCGATGAAGAGTATGCTGAGCAAATTCTCTCATGGAAGACACACTTGAGAAAGCAGTATAAATACGTCACTAGGTGGTCCATTTTATGTTGAGTGAAATTACTTGAAATTCAACATGAGGGAAATTATTAAAAGCTGTGATTTTCCCTTAAATATGTGGGAGAAAATTCATCTTGAGTCGTTACTTGCAAGCCCAATCAGCACACCATGAGGAGGAAATTGACCTATTAATTACATTGATAGATCAACATGACCAAGCCTTTAAGGAATGAGAACAATCATTAAGGGTTTGGTGAACAATACACATATAGCAAATAAAAAGCGTTTGAAATAGTTGGAACATTCTTTGGAGACATTGATTCTGAATCAAGCTCAGCACATTGGTACCACGAGCTCAAATCGAGGGGATCATCGAGTAGCTTCTCCAGTCAATGTGGCCTACCAACGTCGTGACATTTCATTAGGATTTCCTCATTTTGATGGGTTATCTCCAGTTCTTAAGTGGATCTTTAAGGCAAAGAAATTCTTTCGCTATCATCACACATCAGACGCAGATCGAGTTGATATTGTTGTAATTCATTTCAACAATGAAGTAGTTTCGTGGTTTCAATTGCTTCAATGAATGCATACCATTAATTCTTGACATGATCTGACTTCAGCGTTGAAGATGCAGTTCGGGCCATCCCCTTTTGAGTGTCCCATGGTATAACTTTTCAAACTCAAAATTTGGTATGATTTTCGATTACTATCTTCGATTCATGATGTTAGCCAATCAATCCAATGTGTTATCAGATGAAGCTTTGGTCAATTGTTTTGTGGGAGGGTTGCGTTTAGATATCCAACGCGATGTGATGGCGATGACACCGTATTCATTTATGAGAGTAGTTTCTCTGGTTAAGCTATATGAGGAGAAATACATTCCTTTTGCATTAGTTCAAGCTTTATCCAATGGGATTCCTAAATACTCTATGCTGACACCTTTCTTAACAACCATTAGTAGTTCAGTGTGCCCTGAGGTAAAATCTTCATTGCCTTCTTTATCACCCACTCATCCAGTCCACCGACTAAATATACTTTGGTTAAAAAATTTCTTCGACAGAGATACAATTCTGTCAAGAAAAGGGGTTATGTTACTTTTGTGATGAAAACTTCTCAATTAATCATTAATGTTCAAATACCAAATGTTGATGTTGTAGTGTGAAAAGGAGGAAGAGAGCACTTCTGATGAGTTCAATCAACATTTTTGAAAAATTAATGGTTGAATTTATTGAACAAGATCATCATTTAATGTTGAATGCATTAAATGGGGGAATAGGCATTGACACAATCAAATTCAAGGCTTATATTAATTAATTGCCTATATCTGTATTTATTGATGGAGGAAGTTCCAAATAATTTTCTATAGCCTCAGCTAACAAAATGCTTAAAATAACCTACTCCATCTTTTAAGGTGATGGTCAATTATAAAAACTATATGACAGCAGAGGATATGATGCCTAATCTTCCTCTTCACGCACAAGGACATTTCTTTAATCTCCTTGTTTTTCTACTACCAATGTTGGGAGCTGATTTAATATCGGGAGTATCTTGGTTGAAGACTATTGGTCCCCATATTGTAGACTATGGAGAACTACGTATTAAATTCTTGCACAATGGTAAATTCACTGTTTTACAAGGCCAAGACGATCACATACCTGTACAGTCTCATCTTCAACATATTAGGCGAATGGTGCATACTAATGCTATTGCAATTGTTTACTCCCTTCGAATAATAGATAATGATGTGTGTCATTTTACTCTTTATTTCTTGATCTAAGAGAATTTTTTTAAGCTAATTATTCTCTTCATAAACCATGTATTTAACATGTTTTCATAAAAAAACATAACATATTTCAATTTCACTTAATTTGTTGTATTTTGCATAATTTTAGCATCAAAACATGTATTCATACATTTATAGTGCATATTTCTCTTTTTTTTTTTGTAGGGGAAAGGTAATTTGAGATGAACCAAAATTGATGGAAATAAATGTTCAAATTCATAGCAAGTATCATGTACAATCCAGCTCTACTCTTCTTGGAAGCCCAAATTTGTTTGTACAACCTACTTGTACATGCACGTTAGTGTTGCGGGAATCAACTTGAGCTGAATTAAAGACTGCAAAAATCCAAGAATGAAATGCAAATTAGTGTTGACTTTACAAATTAGGAAAGAAGCAAATTTTTTTAAATAAATCCCAGAAATTTCTTCCACCAACAATAATTCAATGTTGCAATTTTCAATTAAGGAAATATTTGATTTTATTGTAATTAATTTGAGTCTGATGAAGGTGGAAAGACACAGTTCCTTCTCTTGAGTGAGAACTATTGTTTTGTCTCGGTTCTTATTTTTTTCTCTCCCATTTTCATTCCCAATTTTTTTAATTTAGTTTTTAGTTTGACAAGATTAGTAAGGATTTATTACAACTTTTTGGTTTGTTCTCATTTTTTTTAATATGTAATTTTTCTTGAATTTTATAATTTTATATTATTAAATTTGCTTTATTCATCTCGCGCTTAATTTAATTTCTATTATTTACTTATTTAATAATCTTATTTAATTCAAGTATTCAACTTGCTTCATTTTTTATTTTAATTAAAATTTTATTTTATTCATGCATTTTCACTCATGCACATATTTTAATTTTTATTTCTTCTTTTTTCTTAGCTGCACATGTAATTCTCAACTTAATTATAAATTTATCTTTTTTAATAATCTTAAATTTAATTATTGTACTCTTTTTATTTTAAAATAATTTTTTATTTTACAAGTATCAATTTTAATTTAAAGTAATATTTTTTTAAAATTCTAATTATTTTAATTTGTGTTATTATTTTGTTATAATTTAATTTTAATTTGCGTTATTTTACTTTAATTTATTTTTTTCTTTCATTTTATTATCATCAATCACTTATATATTATTTTTAGAGATAATAATATTTAGTAATGAATATATTCTTTTAATTATATTTTTGTGAAATTCCACATAAATTAATTATACTATATTAATTTTATAACTTATTAAATTTTTTTATCAGCATTTTATGGTACTATAATGTTGTCGTTAATGATACTTATGCTCTGTTTTGGAACCTGCCCAATCACGTTTCACCTACAGTGACGACCTTGTTACAATCTTTTTCTGATGTATTCTCTACTCCCACAGGTTTATCTCCGTGAAGGAACATGATCACGCTATTCCTTTATTGGAAGGTCATAATATTGTAAAAGTCAAGCATTATAGTTAACATCATAGCCAAAAAGCATAAATATAACGTATGATAGATGAAATGTTCAAAGAAGAAATTATACAGGTCAGCCATAGTCCCTTTTCATCACCAATTATTTTGGTAAAAAAAAAAAAAAAAATTGCTCGTGGAGGTTTTGTACAGAGTCCTTAATGTTATTACTATTAAGAATACCTTTCCAATACCTAGAGATGAATTGTTTGGGGCTAAATATTTTTCCAAGCTAGATTTGAGGTGAACCAAATTATGTTAAAAGACCATTATCAACGGCTAGTGATGTCCTTTATGTTGACTAATGCACCTGCTATCTTTGAAAGCCTTATGAATGATATCTTTAAAAAATTCTTAAGGAAATTTGTCTTGTTTATATATATTTATTGGTTTACAATTTGGAATGGACAACTAATCTATAGCATTTGGGATAGTTTTAACAATTTTGCGGTTTGATAAGTTATATTCATTTGCAGTCTAAGAAATAAATTACTTGGGTCACGTAATTTCTGGATTAGAGTAAATGCTGAAAGGCCCAAACCTGTAATTTTAATTAATTGAACAGAGTAATTGAAATATCCATAATTAATTAAATAATAAGATTATGTCAAAAAGTTAATACCTGTACTAAAATATATGGGAAAATATGCAATTGTTATGAATATCTTGAATAATTGTGTTTGGAAAATATAACTCTATCAAGTCCACAAATATATATAATCGACAAAAATCATCAAAGTCGTCTTTATTGTGTAATTACTCAAGTTTAACAAAAATATCTTCTTAAAAAAAATGTTTTCAGCATCATCATGTCTGAGTTATACTTGCATGAAAACACGTCGTAATGATAATAATCAATGCATTCTATGATGGTAAAATTTGGGTCATGTATATATGTGAGACATATTTAAATGTGTTAGGGGCATTATTTATTAAGCCAAATAATAAAGTGATCTGACTAAATTAAAAAGGTTTGGCTAAAGGCATATGTCATGAAAATAAAATTGTGTAGAGACCATAAGATCAATAGTGCTATAAAAGGGACATCATCATTATGGCTAATTCAGGTACGCTTTCGCATTTAGTTTACAACATGTTTATGGTATGACATTACTTTATATTTGATCGTTAGATTAAAGATCATAATTAATTACAATTTATCTAACAATTGGTATCAGAGCTACACATACATGATTCATGTTTGTATTTCATAAATAAAATTTAAAAATTCAGAACCCTAATCTCAAATTTTCATAAACCCTAAATTCAAATTTGGGGTTAAATATCCTGGTTGTCTCTCCGTTTCACAACCACCAAACAATACAACCTTAGTCTTTCACAAGGTGAGATGCACGTAGAGAACCCGAAATCTTCCACGAGGGTTTCGAGTGACATGAATATATATATATATATATATATATATATATATATATATATATATATATATATATATATATATATATATATATATTAGGTGACGTTATTGGGTTTGGTTGGCATTGTAACCAATTCTGTTTGTGGAGATCTGAGTGAGGGGTTAGGCAAATTCAGGGCTTGAGAAGAGTGAGAATTGAAGTGGGGAAGCTGCTGACGTTTTAGAGGAGGAGAAACTGCTCCTACATCTTCATTGGCCACTGGATCATGAGGAACTCAGGCGCGACACGGTGCAGTTCGTCGTTTCACGGTGGACGCAGACGCGGTGATTTCGCGTTTCGTGGATAGGGCCATGGCTTCTCACCATGGCTCCTGATTTGGTTCGTGGTCAGGTTGTCGCGGTTCTGGCAAGAGACCTTCGAGACTGCGTTCAAAAAAAAATTTGAGAAGTGACGTGGTGTATATACAATTGCCTTATGCATTCCAATAATTAAGGCACGCACTTCAGATTATTATCCAGTTCAACTCAATGAGTCGCGTGGCACACTGTCATCATGGTAAGATGAATGGTTGTTCCTCTCTTGGTGCATAGCTTCAAATCGCTAGGGCTTGTTGCGCAGAGAAGTTGGGTTAGCAACTAAAGAATTGGGTTCGTGTGGTGGTCCCCAGGCGAATTCATACTCCAGTGTTAATTCTTGCGCAACACGAGAAATTATGTATTTTATTAGTTACAATATTTGGTTTTGCTATATAATTAATATATTCAATTTTATTTTATTTTTTTGGTAGTTTAATATTTTTGTGAACAAATTGAGTTAAGAAGTTACCAAAGTAACATTTCTTGAATTTGGTAGTTCATGAAAAATATTGAATGTTAGTGTTTGTGTATATTCATGCGAGTATTAGTTGGCCCAAAGGAAGATTAATATTTGGTCGAATTACATACACACCTGTAATGATAAACATGTGATAATTATAAGGATTTGCTTTGTCGATGATAAATCAATCCAAAGACTGGTTTGTTGTTGGACGTGCTTTATTATCAATGTTTGATTATTACAACAAGATACCTCTAGCAGTTAATATTATTGTTCAAAGACTTGATATTGATGGTATATTGGGTGTCTTGAGATGGGTTAAACCATTATTTGAATATATATTTTATTTATAATTATTTATTTTTATAATGTGAGCATAATTAATTTATTTATCTTGTTCTTAATTCAGCTACAATTGTTTACGTATTCGCCAATTTAAATTTTGTTTCGATCCTCAAAACTATGTTTCCTACTTTGGTTTGTTCTGAAGTCAATTTAGCGTCAGTACCCAGTAACACTTGGTGGTTAGACTCAGGTGCAACTACTAACATCAGTGTTTCTATAAAGGGTTGCCTAAGCTACCAGAAGCCAATTGATTCTGAAAGATGGATATATGTTGGAGATGACAAATCGGTAGAGGTGGAAGCTATAGGGCATTTTAAATTATTATTGAGTACTGGTTTTTATTTGGATTTGAAAGACACTTTTGTTGTGCCGTCATTTAGACGAAATTTGGTTTCAGTTTCTTATTTGGACAAATTAGGTTATTTGTGTTCATTTGGAAACAATAAGTTCAGTTTGTCTTTTAATTCAAATATTGTTGGAACTGGTTCACTTTTGCCTTATGATAATCTGTATTTACTTGATAATGTGACCACCTATAATTAAACTTTTAATACAGAATCTCGGGGTACTAAACGTAAAATTAATGATACTCACTCAGGAGCATTATGGCACAGGCGATTAAGTCACATCTCTAAAAATAGAATTGAACGACTTGTGTCAACTAGAATTTTAGAGTCCATTGACTTCACAAAATTTGATGTTTGTGTTGAATGCATTAAGGGTAAACAGACCAAAGCGAAGAGATTAGGTGCATATAGAGCTACAGACGTCTTAGAGTTAATACATACGGACATTTGTGGGCCATTTCCTACACCTTCGTGGAATGGTCAACAATACTTTATATCATTCATAGACGATTACTCACGATATGCATATTTATTCCTTATACATGAAAAGTCACAATCTCTAGATGTGTTCAAAACATTTAAAGCTGAAGTTGAAAATCAACTCAATAAAAGAATTAAGTCTGTCAGATCTTATCGTGGTGGTGAGTACTATGGCAGATTTGACGGGTCAGGTGAACAGCGTCCAGGACCTTTTGCCAGGTACCTAGAAGAGTGTGGAATTGTCCCACAGTATACCATGCTGGGATCACCTAGCATGAATGGTGTAGCTGAAAGACGAAATCAGACTCTTAAAGATATGGTCAGGAGTATGATTTGTCATTCCACCTTACCAGAGTCACTCTGGGGAGAGGCACTAAAGATGACAGCTTATATTCTGAATAGAGTACCAACTAAAGTAGCTACCAAAACACCTTTTGAGCTTTGGACTGGGCGATAGCCTAGTTTGAAGCATTTCCATGTGTGGGGTTGTCCAGTTGAGGCAAGGCCTTATAAGCCAAATGAAAAGAAATTGGACTCCGAACGAGTAAGTAGTTATTTTATTGGTTATGCTTTGAAAGATCCAGGGGATATAAATTTTATGATCCCACATTAAAGACAATTTTTGAGACGGGAACTGCTACGTTCTTTGAGGATATTGAGTTTGGGGGGAAGAATAAAATCAGGAACTTTGTCTTGGAGGAAGAATCGGTAACAATTCCAGAACCAATTCAAATAGTTACTTTTGATAAAGTAAGTTCGGAACCTCCACAAGGCATTGTTAATGAACCCCTTACTCAAGATGATTTGGTTGTTCATGAAGAACAAACTCAAGATCCTCAAGAACCTGTGCATCATGAGCCAATAACTTTGCAGAGATCCACTAGAGAAAAAAGAAGTGCTATTTCGGATGATTACATGGTATTTCTTCAGGAACATGAGAAAAACAATGGTATGATGGAAGATGACCCAGTTAACTTCCATCAAGCCATGCAAGGTTCTAATTCTGAAAAGTGGATTGAAGTAATGAAGGAGGAGTATAAGTCCATGCAAGACAACAAGGTTTGGGAACTTGTCCCATTACCAGAAGGTATGAGACCCATTGGTTGCAAGTGGATATTTAAGAGCAAACGGGATTCTAAAGGTAATGTGAAAAGGTATAAGGCTCGTCTGGTAGCTAAGGGTTATACCCAAAAGGAAGGGATTGACTTTAAAGAGACTTTCTCTCCAGTTTCATCAAAAGACTCTTTTAGGACAATCATGGCTCTTGTAGCACATTATGATTTGGAGCTTCATCAAATGGATGTCAAGACGGCGTTTCTCAATGGCAACATTGATGAGACGATTTATATGGTACAACCAGAAAATTTTGTGCAGGGAGATTCAAAGAATATGGTTTGCAAACTGACAAAATCCATTTATGGACTAAAGCAAGCATCTCGTCAATGGTACTATAAATTTCATCAAGTAATTCTCTCATTTGGCTTCGAGATGAATATTGTTGATGATTGTGTATATCACAAGTTTAAGGGGAGTAAGTATATTTTCCTGATCTTGTATGTTGATGACATTCTACTTGCCACTAATGATATAGACATATTGCACGAAACCAAGAAGTTTTATCAAAGAATTGTGAAATGAAAGATCTTGGTGATGCGTCTTTTGTATTAGGAATTCAGATACACCGAGATCGATGTCGGGGTATTTTAGGATTATCACAAAGGAGCTATATCGAAAAAATTCTTAAAAGGTTTGGCATGCATGAATGTAAATCCGGGGATACTCCAGTTGCTAAGGGAGACAAGTTTAGTCTCAATCAGTGTCCAAAGGGGAATTTGGAAATTGAGGAAATGCAAAAGATTCCCTATGCATCAGCTGTAGGGAGTTTGATGTACGTCCAAGTATGTACGCGTCCAAACATAGCATACATAGTTGGGGTTCTAGGCAGATATTTAAGCAATCCAGGAATGGACCATTGGAAAGCAACAAAAAGGGTCATGAGATATTTAAAGAGAACAAAAGATTACATGCTCACATACAAGAGGTCGGACCGGTTGGAGATCGTTGGGTTTTACGACTCGGACTTTGCGAGGATGTCAAGATAGTTTGAAATCCACTTCAGGTTACATTTTTATGTTAGCAGGTGGTGTGGTTTCTTGGCGCAGTGTCAAGCAAACCCTTACGACTTCATCCACTATGGCAGCAGAATTTGTAGCATGCTATGAGGCGTCGAATCATGGAATATGGCTGAGAAATTTTGTCACAGGGCTGCAAATTGTGAAAGGTATTGAAAAACCACTTAAGTTATATTGTGACAACAAATCAGCTGTATTGTATTCCAACAACAATAGAAGTTCGACTAAGTCAAAGCACATCGAGATTAAGTTCCTAGTTGTTAAGGAAAGAGTACAGAGTGGACAGATTTTCATAGAACATTTAGGGACAAACTCCATGATAGCAGATCCTCTAACTAAAGGACTTCCGCCCAAGGTCTTTCATGAGCATGTTGCTCACATGGGTGTTTTATAGTTTGAGGAATTTATGGTTTAGTGGGAGTTAGTCATTTTTATATATTTTATGTTCTATGTTTAATTTTATATATGTATACATTGATTTTTTGGACATATTTGGTTATCTATAGATATGCGGTTTTTTGTTCATTCATTACACTTTGTACATTAAGGTTATTATATCGATCTCGATAAGTTAAAGTTTGGACCAGTTGAAAATAGACGTGTACAGATCACCTTCACGTAATTTTTCATGCTACACATTTCATGATGAATCCATGTCATTTGGTTATGTCAGGATGAGTAATCATTGTTGGTTTTAGTTGCGATGATGCAATGAAAAGCTGGTTTGGTTCTATATCCTGATATGATTAATGGACAAGACTTTTGGAATATGCTAAAGGAATATAATGACAATTTTGAGCTCATAAAGTCTAACACATTTGTAAGGTTGTAAGGACATATATATTTGTGACTAGTGGGAGATTGTTGGCAAAATTTGGGTCATGTATATATATGAAACATATTTAAATGTGTTAGGGTCATTATTTATTAAGCCAAATAATAAAGTGATCTGACTAAATTAAAAAGGTTTGGCTAAAGACATATGTCATGAAAATAAAATTGTGTAGAGACCATAAGATCAATAGTGCTCTAAAAGGGACATCATCATTATGGCTAATTCAGTGTACGCTTTAGCATTTAGTTTACAACATGTTTACGGTATGGGATTGCTTTATATTTGATCGTTAGATTAAAGATCATAATTAATTACAATTTATCTAACATTCTATAATATGAATATTCATATAAAGAGTTCTTAATCATTCATCAAACATTCATCCCATCATTATCATTATGAATGGAACAAAGATAAAATACAAAATGAAAAACATATCAAACATATAGTTTTTTTTTCCATAATGTATAATGAATACATTGTTAGAATTAATTAAATTAATTCATTCCATTATGTGACTCATATGAAATATAATGATAGGCCCAAATGTGATTTAATAAAATATGAGGACCTATTGGTTATTATGTGAAGTCAGAATAAAATAAAGATAAAATAAAATATTAACTTACGGTAACCAACTTGATGGACGTTGGTTAATAAAAGGGATTAGGGTTCTGTCTGCGGCAATAAGGTTTTTTCACGGTAAACCATCAAGAAAGCGAAGCGTGAGAAGAGAAAGAAAGAAAGGCAAAGAGATGGATTAGGAAAAGGAGATTGGAAAACGAAAAGAATAAAGAAAAGATTCTCATGGATCAATGTTAGTCTTCTTACTATAATTCATGTATTAATGTATGTTAAATTGTGAAAATCAATAATCTAAAGATCCTGTAGAGTAGTTTTCTATAATGAATTAAGAACGTAAGAAAACAACAGAAAAATTTATATGTGTTATCAGAGCAATAGTTATTAGATTTATGATTTTCCTCTTATGATAGTTTTTCCCAAATTATGTTTTTCTCAAATTAAGATTAACCTTAATTATGAATTTAGGGATTTCTCAATCAGATTAGCATGAACCCTAATTTATTCCCATAATATGTTTTTCCCAAAATTGAATAAAAATATAAGCCCTAATTTATGGATAAGGCTGCATTTAATTTCAAATTGAAATCAATTTTATAATTTATGTGTTTCAATGGTTATGCAATCCTTTTAATTGAAAAGAAAATTTAGGTATTTTAGTGTTTGGCGTCAATAATAGTTTTTATAATGTAATTAATTTCGTTGCAATTAATTAATGATGGATCAAGTTGACGGGACCTGGGCAATTGAAGGAATTCACGTATGTGTTGCCTTACGTGCGCCAGTTGCATATTAGGTGCGCCAATGTGCGCCAATTGCATATTATGAGAATAAATGTGAATGTATAGTTTGGTAATTTGATTTTATTTCCGTGACATTTGTCTTACCTAACATTAGTATATGATTATGAATGTTGGCTGCTGCAATTGATTTAAATTACAATATAAATTTGAAACGTAAATGTTAATGTGGAGGCCAAAATGGGATACGTGAATGAATTATGTTTTGTTATTGCTAAATAATAAAAAAAATAGAAGATGTTATAAATGATTAATAGCAATTAAAGTTATTATTTATTTGAAATTAAGTATGATAAATTTTGTTAGTCACCAAAGTGGCCAAAATTTTAAGGTTATTTTAATTTCAAATTATTAATGATTTTATTTCAATTACCCATAGTATGAACGCTAAAATTATGAATAATTGGTTTATGGGTTAATTGAAGTTCATTATTATAAGACATTTCAGGATCACCCAAAGGTTGATTAATTGTTATTATAATTAATGAACATGAAAGTAGATAATTTTGTGTGCGTCACTAGTTTTATTTAAATACCCAAAGGTATTAGGTGATTCTAGTTGATGCATATTTTAATTATCATTAATGTTATAAAATGATTAGCGTAATTATGTTTGTGTATTGGTGGATCTCCCAAAGGAGAACATTCGTATGCAGAGAATGGTAATTTATGGTTGAATCTGTTTATGTTTAATTTTATGACTCAAAGTATTAATGTTAGGCATGTGTTAATTGCAGTATTTGTTCCTGTAGCTCTGCATTCGTTATCTTCGTCTGTTCCAGTCTTTAATGGGTTAAATTTTCCTAACTGGAGTGAACAAGTCCAATTTCACTTAGGTGTGTTGGATCTTGATTTGACTTTCCAAGTTGAAAAACCGGTTGTCATCACTGATGCTAGTAGTAATGAAGAGAAAACTCATTATAGAGTTTGGGAAAGATCAAACAGACTTAGCCTTATGTTTATGCGAATGAGTATAATAAGCAATATTAAGTTTGCTCTTCCCAAAATTGAGGATGCGAAAGAGTTTATGAAATTTGTGGAAGAGCGCTCTCAAATTGACGACAAATCCCTCGCTGGGACATTGATGAGTACATTGACTACCATGAAGTTTGATGGTTCTTGTAGTATGCATGAACACGTAATCGAAATGATAAATATCACAGCAAGACTCAAGTCTCTTGGAATGGCAGTGGAAGAAAATTTTCTTGTGCAATTCATTTTGAACTCGTTAGCACCTGAGTATGATCCGTTTCAGATGAACTATAACACCATGAAAGACAAATGGAATATGCATGAATTGCACAGTATGCTAGTCCAGGAGGAGACCAGACTCAAGAACCTAGGAAGACACTCTATTCATTACGCGAAAAATCAAGGAGCTAAAAAGAAAGTTGTTAAGAAACATGGAAAGGGTAAATGACCATTAAAGATTAACGAGTCCTCTACTAACATTCAGAAGAAAAATGACAAATGTCATTTTTGTGGGAAGTCTAGACATTTTCAGAAGGACTGCTTAAAGCGTAAAGCTTGGTTCGAAAAGAAAGGTGGACATAGTGCTTACGTATGTTTTGAATCAAATTTAACTGAAGTTCCCCATAATACTTGGTGGATTGATTCTGGATGTACGACTCATGTTTTTAATGTGATGCATGGATTACTTTCAACCCGAACCATAAACCCAAATGAGAAGTTCGTCTTCATGGGGAATAAAGTCAAGGTTCCAGTGGAAGCTGTCGGGACTTATCGTTTAATCCTTGACACTGGATATCACTTAGACCTTATGGATACATTTTATGTACCTAGTATCACTAGAAATTTAGTTTCTTTGTCTAAGCTTGATGTTGCTGGATACTCTTTTAAGTTTGGGAATAGTTGTTTCAGTTTATTTAAGCGTACATGTATGATTGGAACTGGTATACTTTATGATGGTTTATATAAATTGAATTTGGATAATTTATATGCTGAAACTCTCATGACCTTGCATCATAATGTTGGCACTAAACGTAGTTTGGTGGATGAAAGATATGCTTATTTGTGGCATAAGCGTTTGAGACATATTTCCAAAGAAAGAATGCAAAGGTTAGTAAAGAATGAAATCCTTCTGGATTTAGATTTTACTAATCTGAATGTATGTGTGGATTGTATTAAAGGCAAACAAACAAAACACACAAAGAAAGGAACCACAAGAAGCACTCAACTTCTTGAAATCATACACACTGATATATGTGGTCCATTTGACGTAAATTCTTTTAATAAAGAGAAGTATTTCATTACTTTCATTGACGATTTCTCGCGTTATGGATATGTCTATTTACTATATGAGAAATCTCAAGCAATAAATGCCTTAGAAAGTTATATGAACGAAGTGGAGAGGCAATTAGACAAAAAGGTGAAAATTGTCAGGTCAGATAGAGGTGGTGAGTATTATGGAAGATATGATGAAAGTGGACAACACCCTGGTCCGTTTGCTAAGTTCCTTGAGAAGCATGGAATTTGTGCTCAATACACAATGTCAGACACACCACAACAAAATGGTGTGTCTGAAAGGCGTAATTGAACCTTAATGGATATGGTTAGGAGTATGTTAAGTAATTCATGTTTACCTATATCGTTGTGGATGTATGCTTTGAACACTGTCATGTATTTGTTGAATAGGGTTCCCAGTAAAGCGGTTCAAAAGACTCCTTTTGAGTTATGGACAAGTAGGAAACCCAGTTTAAGACACCTACATGTTTGGGGTTGTCAGACAGAAGTAAGAATTTATAATTCACAAGAAAAGAAACTGGATGCAAGAACAATCAGTGGATATTTCATTGGTTATCCAGAAAAATCAAAAGGGTATATATTTTACTGTCCTACCCATAGTACAAGAATTGTTGAAACTGGAAATGCTCAGCTCATTGAAAATGGTGAAACCAGTGGGAGTGAAGCTTCACGAAATGTGGAGATTAAGGAAGTTAGAGTACAAGTTCCAATAACTAGTACATCTTCAAGAGTTGTTGTTCCAAATGTTGTAGAATCACACGATAATCAAGAAGAACAACAAATTAATGATCCTGAGATTAACAATGATCCGATAATAGAACAACCACAGGAAATAGTATTAAGAAGATCTCACAAAGAAAGAAAGTCTGCTATTTCGAATGATTACGTGATTTATCTACAAGAGTCAGAAAATGACCTAAGTATTGATAATGACCCAGTTTCATTTTCAGATGCCATTAATGGTAATAATTCTGATAAATTGTTAGATGCTATGAAAGATGAGCTTAAATCAATGACACATAATTGTGTATGGGATCTTGTGGAATTGCTAGAAGGATGTAAGAGTGTTGGGTGTAAATGGGTCTTTAAGACTAAGCGTAACTCTCATGGCAATATCGAATGTTACAAGGTCCGACTTGTTGCCAAAGGTTTTACTCAGAAAGACGGCATTGATTATAAGGAAACATTTTCACCTGTTTCTAAGAAAGATTCCTTTAGAATTATCATGGCATTAGTAGCTCATTATGATCTTGAGTTGCATCAAATGGATGTTAAAACTGCTTTTCTGAATGGAGATTTAGAGGAGGATGTTTATATGAATCAACCAGTGGGGTTTATTGAAGAAGGAAAGGAACATATGGTGTGTAAACTTAAGAAATCAATATATGGACTTAAACAAGCTTCTCGACAATGGTATCTTAAGTTCAATGTTATTATTTTGTCCTTTGGATTTAAGGAAAACACTGTTGATCGGTGTATATATCTGAAGGTCAGTGGGAGTAAGTTTATATTTCTGATTTTGTATGTTGATGACATCTTGCTTGCGACTAATGATCTTGGTCTATTAAGTGAGACTAAGAAGTTTCTCTCTAACAACTTTGAAATGAAAGATATGGGTGAGGCATACTATGTGATAGAAATAGAAATATTTCGTGATAGATCACAAGGACTGTTAGGTTTGTCTCAGAAAGCATATATTAATAAAGTTTTAGAGAGATTCAGAATGGAGAATTGTTCAGCATCTCTCGTTCCAATACAGAAAGGAGACAAATTTAGTCTCATGCAATGTCCAAAGAATGACTTGGAACGGAAACAGATGGAAAATATCCCTTATGCATATGTTGTTGGGAGTTTGATGTATGCTCAAACATGTACGAGGTCAGATATTAGCTTTGCAGTTGGTATGCTTGGTAGATACCAGAGTAATCCTGGACTGGATCATTGGAAGGCTGCAAAGAAAGTTTTAAGATACTTACAAGGAATAAAGAATCACATGCTTACTTATGGGAAAGTTGATCACCTTGAGGTGATTAGATATACAGATTCAGATTTTGCTGGTTGTATGGATACACGAAAGTCTACATTTGGTTATGTGTATCTTTTAGCCGGAGGAGCGATTTCATGGAAAAGTGTGAAGTAGTCTATCATTGTTGCATCCACCATGGAAGATGAATTTGTGGCATGCTTTGAGACCATAGTTCAAGCTAATTGGTTACGGAATTTTATTTCAGGACTTGGAGTAGTCGACAGCATTGTCAAGCCGCTGAAAATTTATTGTGACAATTCCGCAACAGTCTTCTTTTCTAAGAATGACAAGTATTCCAAAGGTGCTAAGCATATGGAATTGAAATACTTTGTCGTTAAAGAAGAAGTTCAGAAACAAAGAGTGTCAATAGAACATATTAGTACTGATCATATGATTGCTGATCCTTTAACAAAGGGATTACCACCCAAGTTGTTTGCTGACCATATAGTAAATATGAGCATTATGTTTACTAGTAGTGAATGTTGAATGTTAATGTTATTATTAATGTTTATGTGACACTCTGAGATCTTTAATGTATAAGTTTCTGAAATTTGTATTTTCTTTTTTATTTATATGCATGCAAATTATGATGAAGAAAACAAATTATGTTATTATTTTTAAAATGATATTATGTTTGAACCCATTATGGACTTCTCATTATAAAGTCATATTAAGGAGAAAGAGATAATATAGTGGTACATGGAAGGAAGTCTGTCGATTTAATGACATGTAACCGCCATGACTCTTGTTATAGCTGTATCTTTAATTATGAATAATGATAGAACCAATTTATGTAAGGTCCTTTAATGCGCATTATGACTTAAGTATTAAATCAAAGAATCGTATGACATCACATGAGTCAAGTAGGAGAATGTTAGTCTTCTTATTATAATTCATGTATTTATGTATGTTAAATTGTGAAAATCAATAATCTAAATATCTATAAAGTAGGAAAACTATTTAAAAGTTTACATACATGTCCAATTTAACACATTTTAGTGTTTTCTAAACCTACGTTCTTCTCACTTTAATAAACAATACTATTAAAATGTTATCCAATGGCTGAGAAAACGAGGGATAAGACAAAGAAGGCTCATCGTCTTTACACCAAAAAAATTTATATATGCAAAAACAAACGAGGAACAAATAATCAGTTCCACGATTCTGAACATTTATCGAGCTATTGACCAGTTTGTGATTCACTAAGTAAGAGGGACATTTTATTTTGTACCCATAATCGGTTACTTTGTGCCCCGATTCCATAATCAGCTTCTGAACATTGATCGAGCTATTGGGCAGTTCCATAATAAGTTACTTAGTGCCCAGATTCAGGAAGCTATTACACAAGTGGGACGGGCCTAGGTACGCAACAAGGGCATGGCGCAAGGCAACGGCGGGGGGCGGGCGACGCAATGCAAGACGATAGCGGAGGCACGATGGAAGACAACGACGGGGCGACACCATGCAAGATGAGACGTGACAACTTAGGGCAGCGGACCCACGACAGTAGAAGCGTAAGAAGGCCAACAGAGACAATAGTGGGGGACAGCAGAGCCGCGATGCAATCCAACGGATTTGAGACCCAACTTCCTTTTTGCTTCTTCGCGATTTTTGCTTGTTCTAATTTTTCAATTTTTGTTATAATAAAATTTTCCAAGTCGATAAAAAAAAATTTGGATAAAATATAACACGTAGCGGGTGTCTTGCCGATGGACTCTCTATTAATATTCAACACGGGTATAACAACAGGGATGTGTTCCCATCTATGAAGAAAAGCACAAGAGTAAAGTCAAATCATGAATGTCTCGCATGGAACCTGCTAATTTGCTTATTGACACGTTCAAAAGTTGACCATTATTAGGGAAAGAAACACATAATGCTTGATTACAAATTATAACACGTCAATGACCCTACACATTACTAAGTAAATTTGCATAATAAATATTTGCAATATGAATAATTATTTTCATAGGAAAATAATTATCATATGAAGCAACACATGTTTTATTTCTTTAGATAATTATTCTGTATTAGAATATATATATATATATATATATATATATATATATATATATATATATATAGTTGAAACCTTGTTACGAGAGTAAAAAACGTAATACCTAAACTGTTATAGATATATAAAAAAGATAAAAATGAAGTAGAAGAATCAGAGTTTATAAAACAGAAACTTAATATCCACAGCAAAACTTAAAACTTGTTCTCTACAGTGTCGGTCCAATTTATTGAAATTATTAATGATCTACTTGTGCTTATACAGTGACGTTAATTTCGACGAAATTGCAAATTTGCAAAAGTTGACTTTGAAGACTAACACATAGAGCTTTACGAGGCCAATGTCTGGTTTACTGCGTCTCCTCAATTGTTTCGTTTTTGGCCAAGGAAAGGAAGAAACTGGTATCGTTTGTTTTGTGACATCCTCAATTCGAACTTGTCTCAAATATCAAGTTTCTGTTTTTAAACTCTGATGCTTCCTGTTTATCTCTAACTTTCTTTTTCTTTCAAGTTGACTTGTGGATCATTCATATTCCGTTTCAGACACAAATTGCTCAAATTCAACAAACACCATACTTTGTCTCTGGAGTTATTTTGGACATTGAATATGTTATATTTGTTTGTCTCTTGTTTATTTCTTTGTATGTTGTTTTTCTTTGTCTATGGGTTGTTTCGAAAGCGGAAGGGTGTAGAAGGAAAACCCATGTCTGACAAGAAATCTACTCAAACAAAGTATGATGTTTTTGTTAGCTTCAGGGGCGAGGACATTCGTTCAGGGTTTCTCAGCCATTTGGTTGAGACTTTTCAAAGGAACAAAATAAATGCCTTTGCGGATGATAAACTTGAGAAGGGAAATGAATTATGGGAATCACTTGCGGGAGCAATTGAAGGATCCATCATTTCGTTGATTATATTCTCACAAGGCTATGCTTCTTCGCGTTGGTGTTTGGATGAACTTGAAACAATACTTGAATGCAATATGAAATATGGTCGCATTGTAATCCCTGTTTTCTACCATGTGAAGCCCACAGATGTACGACATCAAACTGGGAGTTACAAAAAAGCATTTGATGAGCATGAAATAAAATACAAGAGCAAGGTACAAATTTGGAGACACGCTTTGAATAAATCTGCAGATTTATCCGGAATTGAGTCATCAAATTATCGGTGAGTTCTTTGCTCCCAAAACATGCTCAATGTTTTTAAGCAGTTACTTTGTTGTATGCAAATTAATCACAACGTGGTTGGTTAAATTGCAAAATGATGTAATCATAAAACCTTTCAAATAAATGAGGATTTTAACAATCTCTCTTCTATAGTAACGATGCTGAGCTGCTTAAAGAAATTGTCAAGCTTGTGCTGTCAAAGTTGGCTACATCCCGGGTTATCTCCAAAGGACTCGTTGGAGTTGATGAAAAATTTGCAGATATAGAATCATTAATACGCAAAGATCCTAAAGACACTCGTCTTATTGGGATTTGGGGTATGGGTGGTATTGGTAAGACAACCTTTGCAAAAGAAATATTTAATCAACTACGATTTGAATATGAAGGTTGTTATTTTCTTGCCAATGAAAGAGAACAATCAATTAGACATGGAATAGTTTCTTTGAAGAAAGAAATTTTTTCTGGACTATTAGCGGATGTTGTGACAATTGACGCACAAAATTTGTTGTCTGATGACATAGATAGAAGAATCCGTCGCATGAAGGTTCTTATTGTTCTAGATGACATGAATGATTCAGATCACCTAGAAAAATTATTGGGACCTCTTGATAATTTTGGACCAGGTAGCAGAATAATTATAACAACTAGAGATGAGCAAGTGCTTAATGCTAACAAAGCTGATTGGATTTACTGGCTTGGAGAACTTCGTTCAGATAGAGCGCTTGAACTCTTCAATTTGAATGCCTTTCACCAAAGTGATCAACAATGGGAATACTATGAACTCTCAGAACGAGTTGTTCACTATGCCAAGGGCATTCCATTAGTTCTTAAGGTCTTGGCTCATCTTCTTCGTGGAAAGAGTAAGGATGTATGGGAAAGTGAGCTAGACAAGCTCAAAAAAATGCCTCTTACCAAAGTTTACGATGTAATGAAACTCAGTTATGATGATCTAGATTACAAGGAACAACAGATATTTCTAGATCTGGCATGTTTCTTTTTTAGAACTTATGAAACTATATCTGTGGGATATCTAACATATCTATTGAAGGATGGTGAAAGTGATAACTCAGTAGTTGTTGGGTTAGAAAGGTTGAAAGATAAAGCTCTTGTTACTTTCTCTGACAATAACTTTGTATATATGCATGATATTTTAAAAGAAATGGCTTGGGAGATTCTTCGTCGAAAGTCTAAGGAATACCCTGGAAGCTTTAGTCAGTTGTGGGATTCGCATCACATAGATGAAGCACTTGAAAATGACAAGGTTTAAGCCTAACTGAATATAACATCTTTTGAATAACACTTGAATTTTATTTGGATGAGTGAGAAATGTGGCATTTTATGATGTTTAAATTTTATCTTCTATTATGGCAGGGTAGTGAGACCATTAGAAGCATACAAATTGACTGGCCAACAATTAAGAAGCAAAAGTTAAGCCCTCACATATTTGCCAAGATGAACAAACTACAATTTTTGAAAATTTCAGGGCAAAGTCAATATGATTGCATTGATCAACATAATATTCTTGCTGAAGGGCTTCAATTTTTGGCAACTGATCTAAGATATCTTTGTTGGCAATATTACCCTCTAAAATCTTTGCCAGAGAATTTTTCTGCAGTATTACTTGTTGTGTTGAAATTGCCAAATGGCAGATTCAACAAACTTTGGCATGGAGTGAAGGTAATACGTGTCTCACTGTCATAATTTTCTGTTAATTCAAGGAATATGAAATTAACTAAATTAGCTCATGTGATATCCTCATTTGATTTCATTGTATTACAGAATCTTGTGAATTTAAGAATAGTTGACCTCTCTGACTCCGAGAAGTTGGAGGAGTTGCCAGATTTATCAAAAGCTACAAATCTTGAAGAACTGTATCTCGGGGGTTGTTCTATGTTGAGTAGTGTGCATCCAACTATTTTCTCTCTGGCCAAACTTGAATGTTTGGACCTTGGGTTTTGCACGTCCCTTACCATACTTTCAAGCAATTCCCCTTTATGCAGCCTCAAAGATCTCAACCTGGTTAGGTGCCGGAAACTTGAGGAATTTTCATTGATATCAGAGAATATGACAAACTTAAGATTAACATGGACGAAGGTCACAGCATTTCCCTCGTCATTTGGAGATCAAAGCAAGCTTGAATTGCTATGTCTCCAAGGAAATGACATCAAGAGGTTACCTTCATCCATCAAAGATCTTATGCATCTGTCACATCTAAACGTTGGCCATTGCTTGGAGCTCCAAACAATACCAACACTCCCCCCATTTCTGAAAACTCTAGAAGCCACATATTGCACTTCACTTCAGACTCTGCCAGAGCTTCCCCCTTCCCTTAAGTATCTATATGTGGGAAACTGCGAACGACTTCAGACTTTACCAGACCTACCCCCTTTGCTTGATATTCTAATAGTCCGAAATTGCTCGTCACTTCCAAGTCTACCCAAGCTTCCCCTTTACCTTAAAGAACTACACGCCGATTTCTGCACATCATTCCAAACTCTACCAGAGCTCCCCAAGTTTCTTCAATTAATAAGCAGCCGATACTGCACAGTATTGAAGTCTGTATTGTTGTTCCCATCAACCGCTGTTGAACAGTTAATGGAAAACAGGACAAAATTTCTGTTGTGGAATTGCTTGAACTTGGATCAACATTCCTTGGCTGCCATTGCGTTGAATGCGCAAATCAATGTGATAAAATTTGCAAACCAACACTTACCTTCACCAGATGATGCTGAACACAACAACTATTGTGATAATACTGATCGTTCCAATCAAATTGTTTATGCGTATCCAGGAAGGTCTGTTCCAGATTGGTTGGAGTACAAGACAAAAAAGAGTTATATAACTATTGATCTCTCTGCTGCTCCACTTTCTTCGCCGGTGGGCTTCATTTTCTGCTTTGTTCTTGGTAAGTACAGAGAAGCAAGGTGTGGAAAAATTGAAGCAAACATCACTATAAGTGATGGTGAGGGTGAACATAGAAAGGAAAGTGTGGGAATGTGCATCGATGATCATTATGATAAAATTGAGTCCGATCACCTGTGTGTGATATATGACCAAGGATGTTCTGGCTACCTATGGAGCAAAGCCAAAAATGGTACAAGGTTGAAAGTCGAGGTGACAGTGATGTTCCGATCCTCATCCAATCATATTTGTGTGCTGCCAGACCACGTGTTTCAAGGATTTGGAGTCAGCCTAATAAGCACATCGGCATATAACAATTTCATTAAAAAAATGGAATTGCGTGACTCCATGTACGAATTTAATTAACCAAATGGAATCAGGTTGTGTTTCGTTTCATCTATAAGCTATTTTCTTTCCATTCTTGTAATTTAGAACAATATGTACGTGAGTTCTTTATGCATCCAGAGAAATGTACGAGAAAAATATTACGTTACTAATGTTCTTTTTAAAACAATTAACATTAATATATTGCTGATATAAAAAAATTATACGATCAATTAAGAAAATAAAATTATTAATATTTTTTAAATAATTTTATAAAAGTTATTGGATATTTATTTGGCGTTAATTGATCAATCATCAGCTCTTTCCATATTCTTACTGGTCAATCGCACTGTGTCGCGAGTCCGCATCGAGTTCCTAGCAGGAGCTCCTGGACGATGAACGTAGCCACCATTGCCTTCATAAACTTCCCCTTCCAAATCTCACCACTCTCCTTTCGCGCCTCCCACCATCCCGCCAATCTCTCACTCTCTTTCACTCCTCTTTCTATCTCCAGAACCGCCATGGCCTCCGCCGCTCTCCGATCGCCCTCTCCGGACACCACCGAACTCTGCGATGAGTCCGACTTCGAATCTCTCCTCTCGCCTGACGGTTACATCTCCATATGTGGCTTCGGCTCTCTCCTCTCCGGTAAACTAACATAACTACCATCTTCGCTCTTTCTACTATTACTGTTCTTCTTCATCAAGAAACCTCTCCTTCCTGTCCGCATCGCAGAGAGAAGCGCACGAAGCACTTTCCCCGATTTGGCGAACTTCCGAACCGCTCGGTTGAACAGCTTCCGGCGCGTCTTCGCTCATGTCGCTCCGGTTTTCTTCGAGCGCGGCATTGCCAAACCCGAAACCATGGTTCGTTCTAAAAACACCGTAATTGTTACTTCTTCTTAGAGCGAGAAGAACTACCTTGTCAAATTTTATTTGTTTTTTTTTGTGAAATTGAAATTGGAAGGGACGTTGGAAATATGATGCTTACGCTGTGTGTGATGAAAATGTTATCAGGAAATTTCGAGCTTGAGTGTGGAGTCATGTGAAGGAGAAACTCTGGTGGTAACAGTTTTTGAGATCAGAAAATCAGAGGTACTACACTGAATACTTTAAATTCTGAATTTGGTGGAGTCGAACTTTCCATACATCATGTAATTAGAGCATTGTAGCCGTTGGATGAAGATTACACGGCTTTGATCTAATGAGTGTATCAAGTTCTATCTACCGAGATAAAATATGAGTAGTCTGATATTTCTTTAATGATATGTTTTGTCGACTGCGTGAAGGCGCGGAGAAGCCAGGGAAGCTGGTTTTTGTTAACTTGAGCACTGAAGCTAATATTTTCTATGGACGAATTTGCAGATTCCAGATTTTATCAAGAGGGAGGTCGAGTTTCGGTTCCTTGCTGTAAGCATGCAGATCTGGACTTTTAGCTTGCTGCTTTTATGTTTTGAGTCTTCAGATACTTTTGTACGTGGTGGTTTGAGATGTTTGGTTATTTGTGTGTTAGGTTCTTCCTGAAACGCTCGATGGCAAGGCTTTTGATTTTCCGGCGGTATGTGATGATTATTACTCTTGTGGCAAAGCATGAATTGTCTCTGCTCATAAGGAATATTGGTAATTTATTAAGTAAATTGGTCATTCGATGTGACAAAATCTTCTCAGGTCCTTTGTACACGTTACAGTGATGAGGAATTTTTCAACATCAGATGTAAAGGTAATTTTTCAGTGGCGTTGTACTTGTTTCAGGGCAAGAGTATTTTCTGGAAACTACTAGAAAGGCTGGTTTTATCCAACTAGTTTTCATGTTTATGTATTTATATGTTTGTGTCCATGTTATTGGCATAGTCGATAGTATCTCCTGCTTCTAAATCTAAGCACAGAAACTGATTAGGGAGATTGCCAACTCTTCTGAACTGAGTAGAGTTTTATGCGTGGAAAATGAATTTTTTTTTTTTTGTGATGTTTCAACATTTTTTCCCAATTATTATTGTTATTGTTTGCATGTCAAGGTTTGTTTTCCTTATATATATATACTATAACATTCTGCAAAGATTCACTGATGGATGACACAGGTTTTTCTGGAAAGGAGATACGGGACTTATTAGAGACTTTTAACTTTTCTTCTTCTATATGTTAGAAATACGCAATAAACACACTCGAAAAAACAGTGAAGAAAAAGGAGAAAGAATAAGAGTTTTGAGTAGTGTATTTCTAATACATCTATGTATTACTATACATCTATGTATTACTATACATCGTCATTTTTATTTATAGTACAATAACAAGTAGTTAATAACCTACTAACTACCTAACTAATATACAACGACTATATGCATTATTGTAATAATGCTATGTAATTGATAACCGTTTAATAATTCTGTTAGTTAATAATTTTGGATAAGCTTGGGTAAACCAAAATTATATATAGAGTGGTTGGCTTCTATGAGGGGAATATAATAAAGTTTTCTCTTTTCCGTGAATCCTCGACAATTTTCCTTGTTGGTATTGTGAGTGAGTATTGTGGAGTGTGGGTGTGAGTCTTTGGCGTGGAGGTGTGTGAGGTATTCCTAACCTTACAAGACATTGATATATACAGAATTATCACATTGGTATCAGTTAGCTTGGGGACGATGGTGACTATGAAAGAATTAGAAGTTGGTATGGATTCTTATAAAAAGACTCTCACTGATCATCAAGAATCGGTGCAATTATCTTTGGAAAGAATGCAAAAGTCTATGGAGGGACTTGCGGCATTAATCACGTCATGGCAAATATCCAAGAATGGTTCTTATGAGGAAGAAAGGAGGGAAGAATCGTCTCCTGCAAGATCTTCATTACTGGAGCAGGCACAAATACCTTTTCCTACGTTTGATGGGTCAAATTTTCAAGACTGGAAGGCCAAGGCGGAACAATTATTTGATTTGGAACAAACTCCGGAGACACAACGTAGCAAGTTATTACTGTTATCCATGGATGGTAAAGCCTTTGCTTGGCAACGCCATTATATGCAGAATCCTACAAACAAATTCAAAACGTGACGACTAATTATTCAAGATACGGGTAATCGCTTTGATCTTGGGGCTATTGATGATCCCATTGCGAAGTTAGCAAAATTGAAACATGATGGAGCCTTATTGGAGTATCTAGAAAAATATGATTCATTATTAGCCAGAGTGGTTATTTCTAAAGATATTGCTCTGAGTTTGTTTTTTGTCTGGATTAACAAGAGAATTAGAAAGGGCACTCTGTGTGCACAGTCCACAAACAGTACAAGATGCGATACGAATTGCAAGGCTTCAAGATGAAATATTACAAGTTATGGCCACTAGTTTTTCTTATGGTCAGGTGCCCAGTTCGAATTCTTATGAACACTCTGAAAGGAGTGGGTCATCGTTTTCTTCGACCAATAGGAATTATCCTATTACAACTTTAAAACAACAGATACCTTCACGAGGGACATATACTTCAAATGTACCAGATTCCAGGGGCTCAAATACTCCTAGGTTATCCAGAAAACAAGTTAGTGAAAGAATTGCTAAAGGCCTTTGTCGATTCTGTGGGGATAAATGGGATAAAGACCATAAACAAATATGTAAAGTATGGGGTAAGCTGCATGCTATATTTGTAGCACAAGAGCATGTCTGCATATCTTTCAGAGGATACAGATAGCCAAAACGACACTAATCTTATTGTCAATAGTTTGGATATGGTTCGGGATTCTGATGTTCACATTTCTTTAAATGCTTTACAAAGAGTAGCTGGAGGAAATACTCTTCAGATGAAAGGTCTCATCAAGAAACGTTTTGTTCCCTTTCTTATGGACACTGGCAGCACCCATAATTTTAGAAGTGCCCATTGGGTTAAAACTTTGGGGTTGAAGTCTTCTTGTATATCAGATTTCCCTGTTATGGTGGCCTCTGACAAGGAGTTAATAGTTACTCACATTGCAGTTGCTCACAGGTGGAGTGGCAGTTTAATAACCATACCTTTCATGCTGATTTTCTGGTGTTACCTAGCACTTCATTTGGAGTTATATTAGGAATGCAGTGGTTCAAGACGTTAGGTGAGATACGACGGAACTGTGGTGAGCTTACAATGAAGTTTGAACATGATGGGCAATTGGTATGTCTCCAAGGCGAGCAACCATTAGTGGTTGTAGAAGAGCTTAATGGAAAACTACACCCAGCAAAATGCAATGCTATGTTATTAGCTTTGCAAGGATTTTTTCACAGTCAAAATGGTATGGATATTACATTACCCAAATTGACATCTACTGAGCAAGATGAATGGACTACTTTATTGGCAAGTTTTGACAAGCTTTTTCAAGAACCTGCGACCCTACCTCCACAACGTAGGTATGATCATAAGATTACTTTGGTCTCTGACACACCTGTTTTTTTGAAATCATATCGATATCCACATGCACAAAAAGAGGAAATTGAATGATAGGTCAAGGCTTTACTAGCTACGGGGTTCATTCGAGAAAGTGGGAGTTGTTATGCTTCACCTTTGGTATTAGTCAAAAAGAAGTATGGTTCATGGAAATGTTGTACTGATTTTCGGAGGTTAAATGTTTTAACCATTAAAAACAAATTTCCTATTCCTCTAATTGAAGATTTGTTGGATGAATTGCATGGTGCATCATATTTTTCTAAATTAGATTTGCGTAGTGGATATAATTAGGTTCGTATGGCTGACAACTTTTCGTACTCATAGTGGTCACTATGAATGGGTAGTTTTACCATTCAGATTAAGTAATGCTCCTACGACATTTCAGAATTTAATGAACAACATATTTCGTGAGCATCTTCGAAAATTTATTTTGGTTTTTTTTTTTTATGATATTTTAGTATATACTCAATCTTGGACAGATCACATACGATGTTTGCGGGTTGCCCTGGCAATATTGGAAGCTAATAATTTGGTCCTCAATTTCAAAAAGTACAGCCTTGGTCAAACGCAAATTGAGTATTTGGGTCATCTAATATCTGTAAAAGGAGTGCAACCAGAGCTAGGGAGATTTTGTCAGTTCAACAGTGGCCACAACCGAAAAATGCGAAGAAGTTATGTGGATTCTTAGGCTTATCAAGGTACTATTGCAGGTTTATTCATAATTATGGTAAAATTGCTCAACCCTTGACCTTGCTCCTACAGAAGGAGATGCAATTTAATTGGACTACGGAAGTAGAGTCCTCTTTTAATGCTTTAAAGAAAGCATTAATTACAACTCTAGTATTGACCTTACCCGACTTTGGACAACCATTCACTATCGAGACTGATGCTTCGGGTGTAGGAATTGGTGCGGTTCTCATTCAAAATGGTCATCCATTAGCCTTTATTAGTAAAGTCATGGGACCAAAGTATCAGTTATTCTCAGCTTATGAGAAGGAATTTTATGCTATTTTATTGCCGTCAAGAAATGGCAACATTATTTTCTAGGTCAGCAGTTTATAATCAAGACTAACCAAAAGGCATTAAAACATCTATTGGAGCAACCTCCAATTACGCTTATGCAGAATTGGGGCTTAGAAAAGTTAATGGGATTAGATTTTGTCATTCAATATAAAAAAGGTAATGAAAACATAGTTGCTGATGCTCTTTCTAGAAGACCGCAAGAAGGGACATTGGCTGCCATTTTCCATGTGACTTCTCAATTATTTATGGAGGCAAAAGATTATTGGAAAACAAATTCGAAGATGCGGAAGTTAGTTGATAAAATAAGAGGACAACAATAACCATATAAGCACTACACTTTTGATGAAAATTTTCTTCTTCGTAAAGAAAAGGTAGTTATTGGAGCAGATGATATCATAAAAGCTAACATATTGAATCACTTTCACAATTCTATGGTAGGAGGACATTCGGGGGCTGATCTCACCTATAGACGCATGAATGATCAATTTTATTGGAAGGGTCCGCAGAAAGAAGTTAAAGCTTGGGTTCAACAGTGTAGTAGTTGTCAAAAGAATAATCTATCTTACAGAAACCTGTTGGTCTATTACAACCTCTGGACATTCCCAACCATGCTTGGAAATCCATTTAAATGGACTTCATAGTCAGCCTTCCAAAATCCAATGGTATGACAGTCATTTTTGTGGTCTGTGACAGGTTCACTAAGTATGCTCACTTTATGCCTTTGGCCCACCCATATGGAGCTGCAAAAGTAGCACAAGTTTTCTATGACTCTGTAGTTAAATTACATGGTTGGCCATCTAAAATCATTTCTGACAGAGATAGTATTTTTTAAAGTTCCTTTTGGACAGAATTAATGAACACTCAAGGAGTTAAATTATTGAGATCCACGACATTCCACCCACAAACGGATGGGCAGACAGAAGCTCTTAATAAAGCCTTGGAGGGCTACTTACGTTGTGTGGCAGGAGAATTACCTACAAAATGGGCTGATCATATTTCATCTGCAGAATTATGGTACAACACCAAATACCATACGACCACAACAATGATTCCATTTGAAGCTTTATATGGCTATCCACCTATAGTACCGAATTTGATTCTTTGGTGGAAGCAGTTACCTATACGGTAAAAAGTAGAGACCAGAATTTAGAAATTTTGCGGCACCAGTTACATATTGCACAACAACGTATGAAACGCTATGTTGATGCCAAACAGGTCGATAAAGAATTTACTTGTGGTGATTTCGTTTAGTTGAAAATACAACCATATAGACAAATGAATTTAGCCAACACATCCTTTCACAAGTTAGCTACTCGATATTACGGCCCATTTCAAATATTAGAATGGGAAGGTTGCTTCCAGGTTAGATCTGCCTATTGGATCTCGAATTCATGATGTTTTTCATGTCTCATTGTTAAAACAACATCATGGGGACAATCCTGTATCCACCGAACTCCCTATATACAATGAAGATGGGGAAATGCAGCCTACACCTTTAGCTATTCTGGATAGACGCTTGAAGAAAAAGGGTAATAGACCAGTAATAAAGGTATTAGTCCAATGGTCTCGTACTAATCCTGAGGATGCTATTTGGCAGGAATTACACACTTTGAAGTTACAACATTTGTACGGGACGCTACAAGGACTTGTGGGCAAGTCCTTTTGGATGGTGGGAATATTTGTAATAATGCTCTGTAATAGATAACCGTTTAATAATTCTGTTAGTTAATAATTTTAGGTAAGTTTGTGTAAACCAAAATTATATATAGAGTGGTTGGCTTCTATGAGGGGAATATAATAGAGTTATCTCTTTTCTATGAATCCTCGACAATTTTCCTTGTTGGTATTTGAGTGAGTATTGTGCAGTGTGGGTGTGAGTATTTGGCGTGAAGGTGTGTGAAGTATTCCTAACCTTACAAGACATTGAGATATACAGAATTATCACAATTATCTACAACAATACCAATTTTCTATATTCTGCTTGGTGGGATGTTTATAATAATCAAAATATTTGTAGGCATCCCTCACTATCTCATAACTTTCTAGCTAGGCAGAAAGAAGGGTACACTGGTTCATTAGAGTAGATTTTCCTCAAATCATAGCGCTGTAGTTGATTTCTACATTTTACGTAAAAGAAGACAAATCTGATTGTGTATTTATGCATGCCCTTTGTCATACCTAGATTGTTTCTTTCTTTCATGTCTTTTGTCTTCGTTTATGCATTCTTACGCTACAGTTCCATTCAGGAAATAAGGAGATCTATTTTCAGCAATATGGTCGGTGGAATATAGATAAAATTTGGAGAGATGATGTGCTACCTTGTCGGGTTTATCTTCGACACTGGTAAGCACTTTTTGGGTGAAAACCCATTTGTCATTCATTAATTAGATGTTGGGCAGGGAAAATAGTACAAGGGTTATATTGACTAGGCACTAGTTAAAGATTTAATCAGTAAAAAGTTAAACTGAAATCACAGTGAAGCGGGAAAACTTTATATTTTTTATTTCTTAACTAATGTATTAAGGATGCTTGTTAGCATTCTCTGTAGTGTAAAATCACCGCCTTTCAACTAAATTTCTAATTAGCAGTTGTTTTGCTGGTCAAATGATCCTCACTGCCAGATTCACAATACCGAATCATATATGAAAATGACAGCAATTTACTTAGTGGCGATACCTATTATGTAAATTGGATTGTCACTCCACACAGGTCACAAATTCATGGGCAACATAGCTCCTCATTATAGTTTCTGTCTGCTTTTCCCTCTGACAAGTTTCCACATATTCCTTTTCAAAATGCTTTCAACGTGGGAAACAAAATATATTATTTTTTAGTTTCGTCAAAATCATATAGTACAGTTAGCGAACGAAGCTTTCCATTTTTTGAACCCAATCTACATTTAGATTCCCTGTAAATTAACAGTATTAGTGAAACTTTTGCAGTGTACTGGCAGCAAAGAATCTTGGTGAAACAGCTTACAACAACTTTCTGGATCACACTTATCTTGCTGACCGTAAAACAACCATTGGCGAATACTTGGCAACAACAGGTTCTGGCATCATGCAAGAGCAGCCCCCTGAATCCCTGAAGCACCGCTATGGCGGTTGACTTATAACTTCAATCAATATGTCAATGTAAAGTGAGGCAGATGGACTGAACAGCTTGATTCTTCAATATAAAAACTGTACATTCTTTGATAATTCAATAACGATTTTATTCTTCCTATTTGGTGTAAGTGTTGAATATCAAGTCCATGAACAGCATCAGCACAACTGACCCGATCATGTGTGTAAAAGAACTGTATTGCTGGGTACCGTTACAATGTTGCCATGGTTAAGCACATCAAGGTTCAAGCGTGTTTTTGTTTTTGAAACCATGTGCTTCAATTTTATTTATTTATTTTATTGTAGTAAGTACCAATTTACTCCAGCACGGTACTACATTATACGTGTGGGATGAGTTAAGAACTTATGGCATAGATGACAGAACACCGTTGTTAGTCCCAGTATCAAATAGCAGACATTAGTTTACTTTAAGGACCAAAATTGCATATTTTGAAGTAATAATATAATAGAACTAGAAGCAGTGAGCATGGATATCTTTATTTTTCTTAATACAGGTTGTGATATTTACGAATTGGTTTGCCATCATGATTTTATTGCTAATCACTAGTCTCCTGAAAATTTATAGAAAAACCATAATGGTTGTCAAATTTGAATAAAAAGTTACATTTAAGATAATGATGTTCTCATTGTCCATAGAAAAATTATGCATTAAGTAATTTGGTAACAAGTGATAATCAAGTTTGAATACGAAGGTCACCACATAATGCGTGAATAAAGTATGTAATATGAATATAATATGTGTAATATGAATATAAAATATGTGTAATATGAATATAATATATGTACATCGTTAATTTTGAATATCTGAATATCATAGTCAAACAGTCAGTTCGTTGATTTAGGTCTCTGCTACTCATCAGTAGAACTTCGAACATCTGAATATCATACTAGGTCGTCCATTTCCCCAGCTCTACTTCTGAATCTGGTGAGGTCCTAAGAGCCCTGATACAATAATTATGAATGTCTCGCATTTAGGAATGAGCTAACTGCTGCAGAAAAAATGTAAGTGATTACTGGGTTATGTTATGTTAACTTGTGAATTGCTAAATTGAGTTCTAATTACAACATTGCACCTCAAGTCCTACGAGGTGTGAAAAGATTGCTAAACCCGAAGTGATTTAGGAGTCTAGATTGCTTACGAACCATTCATGAACAACACTATTAAACTAAGATTTAACTCCTCCAAAACGAATGAATGTGTTGAAAATAAAAGGATTTCCCACTTGTTAGAAATATAACCTTTTTAAATCAACAGTAAATATATCATTAATTTCTCATTTTATACATGTACTACCTTGAAAGAATCAATCTCATACAATCAAAATTTTCTACAGGATGGCAGTAGCCAGCAGGGAGCTCAAGAACTGATATGTATTCAGTTCACCAATAATTTTGCAATTGCTATTTTGTTTCTTGTTAATGCAACATAGTACAGCTGCTATCTTTCTCTAGTTCTCGTATTAGTAGTTCCATCATCTTCTTATACATTGGCATGTAATGATCATTTATCATGGTTCTTGAAAGTCTCAGCTTGCTGTACAGCTCTCTGGGTGTTTCATATAAGCAGACATGTTCTTCGACAGGCTCATCAGAATTTGAATTTGATTCATCCGATGAAGGTACAGGTACAATATGCATGATCCTGCCAGGGGGATAAAAACGATGGCTGTCTAGGTTGTCTGGTGTAGTGATTGAACTGCTACTGCATTCTGCAGCTGCGTCAACTAGTTGATTCTCTTCTTCCGTGATCTCTTTTGCTGCTGCAGCCTCTTCTTCTTGAGCATGAATGTTCATAGTATTATCCTGTTTCTGAAGCTCCTTCTCCAGTTCATACCATAACTGGCCTTCTGTGAAGTCGTCAACTGTGGATGCAGTAATGTCTTGATTAGCAGGAATGAGTGGCTCTTCTTCATCTGTGTCATCATGGCCAGATCCTCCACTTGAGGATGTATTTTCATCCTTATGCATAGGTTCTCCTACTACCTCTTCAGTCATAAGAGATTCTCTGTTCCTTGCAGATATTAGAGAGGTTTCAGTTAAGTCCTCTGTTTTAGATGGACCCACATTTCGGCGGCGTGCACTCATGCAAGACCATGATGACAATGATGACCGTGTTCTGACAACAGCTTCTGCAACACTCTGTGCGCGCTTCATCACAACCTGCAATTATAAAACATGATCTCCATCAGATCAAGGAAGCACTATGCTGTACAAGATTTATATCGAGTAAAAGTGTCAAGATCAATAGAAAAAGCTTCCGTTCATGTTAAGTACAGATAGCTTGATAAATTTCACCAATTGATGGGGGGATTCCTGATTGAAAACTACATCCCAAATAGCACTGAGTACTACAAGCTGTAAAAAATGTCGATTGGATATAAAAGAGGTTGAAGTTGAGGTTACCTGTGTGCCAGTGGCTACTGGCCACAGAATAGCCCCAGCACCAGCTACCCTAGCCTTTGCACTAGAAATAGATGGTAGGCGAGATCCAAGTGCCGTTGCAGACCTGTAGACAACATTCAGGACCTTTGTATGTTCAACCTGATCCCGTAAATCGTTCAACCAAGAGGATGCGGTGACCTGGTAAAAACCAACTTGAGTAAGAATCAGAGGCAAGATTACATCACAAATTGAGTCTAGTGTACAGCTCCAGTACGGTCCATTGTCACTCCGACTTAATTAACTTTAATTTCTCAAAATCATTACTTTTGTATCATAGAAAAAGGGTATTTAGATAAAACTAGTTTGCTAGGAATGACAATACACTCCACAAACGAAGTAACGAACATTATTGTTTGCAAAAACCATCTAAACTCCTAGCTAGCTCACCTCAGAACGGAGATCATCAATAGATGAAGTTGAAAATGTTGGCACCAAATCAGAACCATTTATGATGGTAGTGATAAAGTGTTTTCCTGATTCTGCTAATTCCCATGTTATACAGGCAGCTGCAAAAGAGACAACCATGATAAAAGGAACTTAGTAACAGTTGTATGATAAGACTGGAAAGGATCCCATATTAGAGAAAATTCAATGTCTAAGGCCAATTGAGCAAGAAAAATAATCAAACAAAATCATGGACAACAATTACAGTAAATAAGAATTTCAAAACAGATGAATATCATGACATGTGTTCCATTCTTCACACCTGTCTGCTTTAGTGTTTATTTGAAAATGTAACTAGACACTACTTAAATGTTACAATCTGATGCTGAAGTAATTGGAAAACTCTTATTGCCACAGAGAAAGCTCCATAACTTTCAGTCTTGCACACACATCCGCACAATCAAGATAATGAGATGGAGTTACAAAATGAAGCAACTGATGAATAATCTTATTGCTCAATTGAATAAAAACTTCATCAGTAAAATAGTATAACTACATACCTGGGGCAAACGTGACACATGTGCTTGACGATAACTCTTTCTGCTCTCTAAGAATATATGTTAACAAGGCAGCAGTGCCACCACCAAGTGAGTGTCCAACAATCTATAGAACCATAAAATAGGATTAAGGTTTAGTAAACATGCTTATACAGGTGTAAATAAAATAAAAAGTGAAATACAATTTTAAAATTAGGAAAGAAATTATGTAAAAAGAAGGAATAATTTAAGGAACAAAGAAATAAGAAAAAAAAAATATGATCCTAGAATATATCCATGAACAGTGTGTTATCAATTGAGTATACATTGATGTAATGATACAGTTTTTTCAAATAGAATGTTAAAACAATACCTTGACTTTGAAGTCTGGACATTCATCAAGAGCCTTGAGTAGGGTAGGAGTGCAAAGCTTTGCAATCCATCTAGCAGCAGCAACCATACCACAGTGTGCATAACCTAAAACCAAGTTGCTGATCCCACCATCATTTAAAACTGAATGGTGGAATGGAACTACAGCACCGGTTGCAGCTGTAAGTGTGTCCTTTATGCTATGAGTACCCCGGATCAATAGAAGTAAATATTTTGACTTTGTATCACGTATAATTGTAAACGCAGGCTTCAGGAGCTGCAAAAATATATCATGCCATAGATCAAAATTAAGGAAAAATTAGGAAAATATGTGGAAATACTACAGAAGGTCACAGTAACAGAGAAAAAGAGAGAAAAGTAGCAGAAGCATACTTTTGTATGACAAGGTAAAAACATATTTTGTGAAATTAATGACTAACTCGGGAGATAGAGTCACAAAGATTCTCAGAATTGAAACTCAAGTCTACACCAGTTTTTGTCTCTAGAAATCAACAACCAGTATCTCATACAAACAAAAACTTCACACTTTTCTATTCATTCCATTCCATTCTTCAAGGGCATTTTGAATCTTAGTGATAGAATTCTCAAATGTTTATAAAATAAAATGAACAACCCAAATTATAACCTTATAGGGAATGTACAACATAACTTCCCTTGGGGGTAGGTTTTGGACATTAATAACAGGTCTCTGATTGCTTGAACAGATTACTCTTATATGTTAAGCCAACATTGCAGACTTCCCTAAATCCTGACGGTTAGGGTAGCAAACTAAAAATTATTGTTGCAATAAACCTATTTGCTATAGAAGATCAAAGAGTCTAAAAAAGGCATCCTGACATAGTATAATTATTTTGTCCATAAATCTCTTGGGAATGAAATTTGTTCAAAATACACCTTGTTTTATCTCATTTAAAACTCAGACTCATCGTGTTATATCAGAGCACGCACACTTTCATAACAAAACATATATTTTACATACAAACACCATTCTGCAAGGGGTTGGATTCTCTAATATGACATGATGAATCATGTGTAATTTTTTGTCTCTCTCTACTTCTTAAGCCACAAGGGATCTCTTATCTCTAAATCTATTAATGTTAAAAAAAGAAACAGGAAAAAAAATTAGTGTTAAAAAAGTGGCATTTGCAAAATGCCTAATACACCACAGGTAGTCCAACTATAGGTCCCCCTTATCTCAGAGTCAAGAAAGTTTTCCCAAATATAACCAAATCTGGGGACAAAGATGAAGTGGGAAACGTAAGAGCACTTCATGTCACATACAAGGACCTGAACAAAAACTTGTGTTTCTGTGGTAATAGATTTTTTTCAGTATATAAAATATTTACACAGAGAGGATCAAGACAAATACAATGACCTTTGGATTCAATTCATTGGCGTTTCCTTCTAAACAGTGGTGAGAATGATGACACTATCTCTAAACTCATCTGAGTTGTTGAGTCAGACTCTCTCTGTGAGAGCGTGTGGCTTGTCCTACACCTCTCCACCACTCACCCCCAAAATTATAAAATACACAAATGAAAAGTACGAGAGAGAGAGAGAGAGAGAGAGAGAGAGAGAGGATAACGACAAAACATACCCCAGCTTTTGGCTTCTGAATCAGCACATCATCAAGGGAAAACCCAGCAGAATCTAAAAACACAGGAAATGGCTTCTTAGAGAAAAGCATACACAAAGTCAAAAGCCTCGACAACTCATACAGCTCCACAATTATCCCATCCCCTTTGAGCTGCACAGAATCACTCCCAGCATACACGCTTGCAACTGCCAAATTACCCTGCATAATGCAAACCATCACACACACACCCCCATTATTCCCAAAATCACAATCCCCAAAACTCTTGCACCTTTCCACATGTCCAGAAACAGAAAAACACTGAATTCCACTTAGAACTTTCAATTTTATACAGAATCTCATTAAATTCACCTGCTTGCGCATGAAGTAGTTGATGCCGAAGGCCAAATCGCCGATGGGCCACTTCCCGAGGGTCTCGGAATACGTGAACCTCAAAGTCTCCGACAGCGTCACGATCGACTCCAGCAGCGTCGCCGGAGCCTGCACCGGGCGCCGAGAAAGCCTTCTCCGGCGAATCGATCTGCTCGATTTCGACACGTCGCCACCGTGATCATCGCCGTCTTCCTCCGCCTTCCGCGACAGCCGCCGGCTCAGCACGTAATACAGCATAACCGCCGCACCGGCCGCCGTCGCCATTGTCCCCGCCGCCATGGGCTGTCGGAGATCGGCCACGCGCCGAGAAAACCGCGACAAGAATCTAAAAAATGCGATGAATGAAGGGAATGAGAGGAGACTTTATTGAGGGCAAACAATGCGGTTTGGAAAAAGATTATAAATTTGGGATTTGGATTGTGATGAAATGGAATGGTGACACAAAAAACAGAAGATCGGGTGTTCTTTCTCTTTATGGGGAGGGTTACCCACTGGTAACACATCATCTGAAACAAAGAAGCATGGTATAGTGTTTGGACATGATTACCATAATGCCCTTTGGTTAGTAGAGATATTTGTAGATAATGGAAGGGTAAATTGGTAGTAGGGTGAAGCCTTATATAATTTTTATTCGTGGGAAAGTGGACACGTTAAGGATGAAAATGGAAATTCCAAATAAAGTATTATTATTTGGGAGTATTAACATTTGTTTGATTCAAAAGGCTTTAAAACCGTTGTGTTTGATTCTTGTCAAACTCTGTTACGAAGGAATTAATTGATTTGATTTTTTTTTTAAATAACTACTCACTTTTATTTATTTTGATTTACACTTTAATGTTTTATGTAAATTTTGAATAATATAATCATTTTTTTAATTTTAATATAATAACTACTAAAATTTTTATTTTATCTTATAAATCTATATCATATAAATTAAGTAGATAATAAGCATATACCTGATAAAAAAAGTGATGAAAAATTAATTGATAACAAAGTAATTAATATTATTTAAATTTTAAAAATATTTATAAAGAAAGTAAAAAAAATAGAACAAATAGAGTAGTATTAAAAGTAATTCATATTTAGAATACTATTTTAAATTTTGGTTAAAAATAATTTTTATTAAAATAAGATAATAAATATGACATTTAAGGTTATTATTATAGAAAAAAAAATGATAGACTTACCAAATGTGATGTTTTATAATTAAATAGTGGCCTGTAAATGTTTTACAGTGTTCACAGTACATTTTCTTATATTTTATTAGCATAAAAATTTTTGAATTATTATATTATATTTAATATAATTTTCTTAAACTTTTTTGAATTTTTATCTTTTTAACATTTTTAGTTCCTACAGTTCTTCTGTTATTAAATAATAACAATATTAACAAATGATATAACAAATATGTTGACATCTAAATTAATCATCTCTCAAAGGATTATATTGAAATAATTAAAAAAATTTACTCAATTTTTAATCTCTTATCTTTAAACTAATTAGTAATGTCAAACAAGTAAATTATTTACATAAAATCACACTCCATTCAATCAACTAAGCTACAT
Source organism: Sphenostylis stenocarpa (assembly GCA_963425845.1). NCBI lineage: Eukaryota > Viridiplantae > Streptophyta > Magnoliopsida > Fabales > Fabaceae > Sphenostylis > Sphenostylis stenocarpa. Next base: position 15,351,078 of record OY731403.1, on the reverse strand, counting down.
TCATTTTACATGCAATTAAAAGCTAAGTTTGTAAAAACAAAAAAAATATTATACAGGAATATTGTATTAGATTATTTGATGGTGTGTAACATTAATATAAGCGGGAATTAAATTTATCAACAAAAGTATTTACGAACTAAAAAATATATAATAAAAAATACATCGATAATATTTTATATTAAAATGTTGAAGACAAGGACAGTGAGAGGAGGTGTGGGTCCGCGGTTCGGGTCATACCACACGGACTGGGGGAAGCGGTGCAATAAGATTGGTTGGTTGCTGGATCCAACCCAACAATGAGCATACCATAATTTAAAGTGGGACCACCACACTTTCTTCGTTTATCTCTGGTGTTAGTATTAGTGACACTTTCTGTCAAATAAACAAAATATTGAAACCAGTTTGGTGCTTAATGTATGGTTTTTGTCTCTCATAACACATCATGTGGCTATCAGGATAAGATTAAACAAACAAAAAGGTGGGGCCGTCTCGTTTTGTGGTTGGAAATCACTCCACGTAGAGAACCAGTGGTGTTTTTATGTGTCTGTCCCTAAATAATTCATCACAAAACATTTTATATGTTTTTATGCTTCTATTCTATGTCTTCCAGGTGCTTTTTTAACAAAAACTAAAAACAAAATGCAAAAATATCATTAGGTTTGTGCCTTTACTTTTTCTTAAATTATTAATTTATTTATATTTTAAAAACGATTATTTTTATTAATGAATAATGAAGATAAATAAGTAAAAAATTAATCCTCTTTACTGATGTTTTTTCATGAATCCCAAAATCTTACTCTCATATTCAATGATATCAAATATTCATCATTTAAGCAAAATTTAAATATAATTAAATAATATAAATTAATAAAAATAATTCATACGTAAATAGAAATAAATATATGAGATCACTAATGTGTTAAATAAACAAATATAAAAAATTATAAAAAAAGAATAAATAAATAAATAAGAATGATATATAACTAAAAATAAAATAAACTAAAATAGTGATGATTTTACCAGACAATTAAAACGATACTTACTTTAATTATTATAAATGATATAAAAATTTTTACAAGTTATTTATATATTTTGTTTGTGAAAATGTCATTCTTGCTTCTTTTTTCCTCTTTTTCTCTTTTCTTTTTTCTTTTATTTTATTTCTTCCTCTTCTTCTCTCTTTTTCACCTTTCTAATTCTAAATTATATAAAATTTACCTTTTTTATTTTTTTTTCCTTTACATGCATATTTATCTTTTTATTGTTAAAAAAATAAGCTTTTATATTTTATTCATTTAAATTAAATATTTTTTAAAATTATTAATTAATTAATTTAACATTTTTTTAATATTTTAAATAATATTTTTTTATAAAAAATAGATATTTTTATAAAAAATATTTAAAAATATTAAAATCTAATATATTATATTTAAAAATTTTATGTGATAAATTTTGAAGTATTATAAATTTGTTTGTACTAATAATTTTATATATAAAAGTAAAAAATAAAGTAAAAAATAAATTAAGAGATTATACCAATCTTATAAAAAAAATTAGTTTTTTTTATTAAGGTTTATTTTCTAGGTTTTGTTTTTATTTATTTATGATTTTTTCATAAATAAAATGTTTTGGAAAAAAATACAAATAATAATTGAAAAGAGATTATATTATTTCTATCTTATTGATTAATCTTTTTAAAAAAATATTTATGTTATTTTACTTAATCATTTATGTGGTGGATAATTCATAAGATAATGACTTAAAAATTTTATAAGAGATGAAAATAAAAAATATCAAAGATCAAAGATCAAAATACGGTGTAAATTTAGTAAGGATAAAAAAATATACTCCTACTCAATCATTAATATTTGACTTAAAGAATAAGTTAGTATTTAACAAATATTAATAAAAATATTTTTTATCAACGATAAAATTGATTTTTTTTATTGAAAATATATGGAAAATCTGCAAATTTATGAAAGATTAAAAAATTATTTAAACTTGAAAATTGTAAAATAATGTTGACCTAACTTATATTATATCAAAATCCAACTGAAGATAAATTTTGAATAATAAGACCTAAAAGGTATTACATAATAAAATTTAATAAAGATAAAATATAAACAAAATAAGATTAATTATTACTAAAATTTATGTAAAGTATTCAGAAAAAATATAAAACAAGAAAAATTGTTGATCGGAGAGATTAAGAAAATGTGAAAAAAAAGAATAATGGAATGAGCTAATTGATATAAAAGATTAAAAATGTAGGTAGAAGAAAAGTAAAAATGGTGAAATATAAAAAAATAACATTATATATAATGAAAAAAGAAAAGAAAATATTTTTAAAATATTAGTATTTTAAATTTAAATATAAAATTGGGACGGGGCCGAGATGAGGATTGTTGTACCCATCCTCATCCCGACCTTTTTAAAGCGGGGAAAACCTGAATTCATCCCTGATCAATTCAATTTTTCTCATCAAACTTCGAACGAAGACAGATCGATCCTCGTGGTACGAGTTTAATTATCATCCTTAATTGTAAGTTAATTAATTAGAAAGAGTAGGACAAACATGGGTTTGCACTAGTATTTGTTTCATTGCCAAATTTTTTTCCTTTGTTTAGATGTCAAATAATAAAAACCACTAAAAAATATTATAATAGTCGAGATATTTGGACCGGATATCTCGACAATAGCTGAGTATATTGATCATTATTGAATACCTAAACAATATCAAAATCATATCGAATATCCAAATATTAACTCATTCCAAAATTTTGAAAACTACCTTGTAATATCCACTTAATAGTTAAAGATAAATATCCTTATTATCATGAGTAATTATGGCAATTTACTCTTATATAAACAGATTTAATATTTATTTATTTTATTTAATTCACTCGTACTCTATTTACTTTCTTTCACATATTAGTCCTTTATAATATTTTCTTACACTTAGTCTAATGGAAAGAAGTTCAAACACCTTCTTCAAATTTTGATAACAACACATTGATTACATGATTCATGTTTTAACTAATGTATTATGTGGAATAAATTTTCATAAGAAATAAATATTTTAAAAATATAAATTATATTTTTAATATATTAAAATTCAATTTAAAAGTTTAGTTAAAGAGAATATATTAAAGTAGAAAAATAATTAAGGAGAACAAATATAAATATAATACAGACTAAAAGATGATAGTTAAAGATAGTTGAATAATAATTGATTTTCATACTTTGTTTTTTAAATATTTATGATATTCTTTGAGATAGAGCTTTGATTGTTTTCTTTCTAATAAATAAATTGGTGACTAGTTAGGGTTTAGTTTTAATTAGTAAATCAATAATCCTTTACTTAATACTAATTAGTCAAGTTTTGTTGAAATGAACGAAGTATTTGGGACCAACATTTATTGCTATATTGCTTAAGTGAAACATTGATGGTCTTGTCTTGCATAAGTCAATGTTACCTATAATGGTTTTATTTTAAGGTTTTTGAATTCATTTTGACAAAAGGGCGATCCAACAACTTTTTGACCTAAGCAAAAAGTGGTTCTTGGAGTTATTTGCCGGGAACTTGTGTCATCTTCTCCATTCTTCCATGGAGTTTCCAATTGTAAAATCTTAACTCTACTCTTATATCAATATACTTATTTTCTACTTTTATGCTTAATTCTTGCTTTTGGCTTCATCACCCACATAATTTTATGAATTGATTTGGGTTAAAAAACTAGACTTTATTTTAGACTTGAGGTATGAATCTAAATTTAGAAATGGGTTTTAAAAATTACTTATAAGTATTAAGTGTAGTTTAGAAAAATGACTAATTGAAAATATGATTAGTGAAACCAGTACTTATCTTTATTAAAGGTATAAAAAGTTAAACTATTCTAATATAATATAATCAATCTTGAGTCTTGGACCTTATCATACCATCACTTGTTCATTTATCACGTCACAATCTCCTGGGAAGAACTATAAAGAATCACAGAAAACCCCACGTTTTGATAACATAAAAATTGATTTATAATCAGAGTGCTGGGTAATATATAGTTTGAAAGTCAACTTAGAGCTTGGTGAGAGGGAGACATTAACATACATCAATTGTATTGGTTGGTTAGCTACATCCAATGTAAAATCATTCTTGGAGAAATGGAGCAGCATAATTTTGGTATATGACTATAGTTTTGTCACTTTTCTGTTAGTTTAAACCATAATTTTGGCCAACTTCTAACTTTTCTTCTCATACTCCTTTCTCTGTATGTACAAATTGGTCAATAAGAGGCCATTATGACAAACAAAGATGACTATAACATTGCTTTACAAGGTTTATATTTAAAACCTAAATCCAATCTTTTTAATTTTGGTTTAAAATGGTTTATGGTTCAACATTGAAGTTGCTCTGGTAGAAGATTGAACTGTAAATTGAAGTATGTGAGAAGGTTGCTTGACTTTACATAGTTTTAATTCAAATTCAAGTGGTGCAAATGAGGTTTTAACTTTACTATTTCAATATAAGGTTTGGTGTTTATTTTGGAAATTATTTTTTCTTATTTGGTGTCTTACATAATAATTGTATTTTTCTTTTTATTTTGAGAAAAATATTATTATTTATTTCTTTAATTTAAAAAGAGGTATTGTAATTTTTTAATTATAAAATTTTATTATTACTTTGTTCATTTTTTTTATTTGTTATTTTAATTATGAATTCTGATTTCTAATAGGCTGTATTGTTAATGTTGATTCAAATTATAAAAAGATAACCTATACTTATTTTTATTATTTATTATTTACTATCTTTTTATTTTATAAGTAAATTTAATCTGAACGGATATTATTGTGATTTATTAATTATATAATCACTATTACATGCTTTTTTTAGACTTTTATATTTATTGTGCATGTTAAAAAATATTTTTTAATATTATAAAATTATAATATTATATTTATTGAAAATTATATATTATTTGATTATTATTTATTAAAACCGATATTGAATCAACTTTAAAATAATATCTTAACCGAAGATGCTGCCAAAAATTTGTTATCAAACAATAATAATTATACTAAACAAGTTTTTTAACGGGTAAATAAAAGTTAGAAAATAGCAGAAAAACACGGCGACACATTACCTCGTTTTGAAAAATTTAAGATAAAATTAATTTATAATTTACAAAGTTATTCAAATCTAAGAAAAGAGTGTTGTACTTAGAATAAATCATAATTGTAATTATTGATAGGAACAGTTAAACGCGGACACACATGATGATTGTTTAATTATTAATGGACAAATTATTTGCATGAACAGTTATTGAGAAAGTTGGGTTAAGTTAGATTCCAGATATTCATCAATCTCAACATATATCTATAATTCAAGAGACATAAACCTTGTGTTTCCCAAAACATTTTCTTTTGCATTAAATTCACCTTGGATACCAATGACAGTTTTTTATAAAAAGAAAAGATTGAAGAAGCCATTCTTAGTGCATTCAAAGCATAGGTCAAAACTTCTGCTCTTAATTATTTTCAAAGTTGTTTTCAAATAGTGCATAGCTCTCTTTTCCCTATGAACCAACCCGCAAATGACTGCCACAGTTGCTTAGACTTTGGGATTCCAACCCATAAACAATTTGTCTTCATCTGCTTTTCACTTTTGAATTTCATCTCATTCTATTCACCTTTTGCATTGGGCCATGGGAGCTATATTTCTGTGAATAATTTAATATAATACTTTGATTATATATGAATTGATTTGGTTCAAGTTAAAAAAACCAATCTGATTAAGTTACAGTTTATAATTTGATTTTTCTCATGTACAAATCATGAATTTGAGAATTCAAACATACTATAAAATTTATTGATTATAATAAAAAAATGTATATCATGAATAGTTAAATACTAGTAATCGATTACATCTTATTCAATTGTTCTTCACACGCTGTTTATACAGAAAATTAGTGCAAGGTTAAAAAAAAAAGTGTGATGGGTCATTTGATTCATAAACTACTTGAAAAGAAGAATGAATGTGCTCTGTCCTGAAATGGCAGTTTGCTCTAACAAAAAACTAGTGACAGTGAAAGCCCTTTGGTCTTTACTTGGAGGATTGGGAAGCGTTTGGAGTAATTGAGAATTCAATATATACCAAAATCGTCTTAAGGGTTCTATTTTTTGTTTAGTAAGTCTCATTCCTAAATTAAACAAATTCATGCGTCTCAGCCAATAGAAAGAAGTGTTGGAATCAAAATGTTGAATACGTTGTTACTTCTCCATTTATACTGATGAAGGCATTGTGATGGTAGTTGTTACGTTGCACCTAATTCTCAGCAATTGTCAATGATGCAGTCCAAGAAGAAGATGAAAGAAATGATACGTTCTTTTGAACATAAGGGTGCAAGATGGAAGACAATTAGATAATTATTCTATGCGTGAATATGATTTAAGGTTACTAGAACCCTTCAAGGGTTGTTGTGTTTAGGCATCTACCTACTACCACAAATTTCATAGAAGGGTATACCCCGAAAATGGAGGGATCTCTCTTTTCATCAATGCTATATTTGCTAATATGGGTTTCGAATCTTTCACTGTAGATTGATATAATGAATTGTTAGACCGAAAAAGAATCTTTGAAAAGTCCAATTCATAATTCAGAAAATTAAAATGGTTTAGCGGTTGAGACCTCTCCTAAACTTAGCCTTTGACCTAATTTTGTAAAATTAAAACGTTTCTCTTAGTTCTAAAATTAATTCATGAAGTGTATATTTGAATTAGTGTAGCATGAGTATGATGATAAAACAATGAAACTTGAAGTATATCCTTCTTATAGTGTATGAACAATTCCCCAAGAATGGATAAACAAAGTAACCTTTAACAATATCAGTTGCTTGAGAGGTGTTAATCTATTTCCATTGGCAGGATGTGTTATTGGTTGCAACGTGCAACAAATTTGGGGAGACCGAAGAGGATGGAAACAAGAAAACTAGTACTTTAATTCCATTTTAAATAAACTTTAATATCAAATATCAATAGGCCTTAACAAACTATATGATATATAAGAAAGAAGGAAAAAAAAAAAAAAAAACGTTAGCCAGATGTCTCAAGTTGTGCCATTTGGAGAGATCAACGTTAACATCTCCCTCTCTCTCTACTTGTTTGTTGTTCCCACAACTGATCTACTTCAAAAAAAATCTACTCCGCAATGCATGTTCTTTATTTCAAACCGCTCCACCTCCGTTATTAGTTACTTATTACTGACTTTAAAAACCTACAAAAACAAACATCACCTTTCTCTATTTGTAACCCCTTGTTCCTTTGCACTTCAGATGTGAGCATCATGGGACAAGAATCAGATAAAACCCAGTTGGTATTGGAGGTTTGCTCCATTTCCACGCGTTCTGTTTTGTGTGTTCATACAATTGTCTCAAACCCTGATGAACCACCTTTCATAGATTGGTATTGCATTCTTGGAGTGAGTGCTTCATCCTTTTCTTTGTTATGCAATTGCAAACTTAGTACTACTACTTTTCTGTGTTCTTTTATATGATGATGATAATCTCTCCATATTGGGTTCTCATAGGTGGAAGAAAATGCAGGGCTAGTCACCATCCGCAAGCAATACCATAAACTTGGTAAGCCTAACTCGTTTTTTATGGTTTTATGCAATATGTGTTGCCCATTTCTCCTGCATAACAAGGACTGTTGATTTTGATTCAGCCTTGCAACTTCATCCGGACAAGAATAAACATCCAAAGGCTGAAATTGCATTCAAGCTTATATATGAGGTTGGTTTGTGATATACAATGTTCTTGAATGAAATGTTTAAACACTGATAGGACTTTATATCATGATTCGATCTCAAATTGTGATGTATTCGTTAACTTTTACATTACCTGCCTTACGAGTCACAGATCATAATAATTTTTCCTTAATTCATAATCTAAAAGTTTTCAGACGGATAATGTATAGAATTATTGGGAATACTTTCTTTATGAGCAGTCATTCCGGGTCTCTTCTCCACTCTTCTTATGTAGTGCTTTGTGTAGGCATATATGTGTCTGTCTGATGCTGCAAAAAGGAAAGCTTTTGACTTAAAGAGATATAAGAATTTCTGCTTTGAGTGCAATAGAATTCCATATACATCCAAAAAAGTCCCTGTCCCTGGCAATCCCAATGGCTCAAGTTTCAAGACACGGAATATCAATAGTGGGTCAAGATCTTATAAAGTTTGGAGAAATCTCAGGGAGGTGAGAGAAAGGCTGAAGGAGGAGGCTAAGGTGATAGAGAATTGTCTGCAGGTAAATTTAATGTCAAAGAAAGAATCTCCCCTCTACAATCCAGCAGACTATAGACAGGATAAAGTTGAGAGAGAAATCCCTGTTTTCAATCCAATGAAATACGTGTACCAAGGGTACCCTCATCTGAGGGGCCATGTTCACAAGAATGGTGAGACATGTTGGTACTTGCATACACAAAATATTGTGCACAACGACAAGGAGGAAGCTAAGTATGCCTCCCCGATATTTGAGGTCAGATCACAAAGTAAATTTTCTTATGACCCATCACGATTCTAGCTTGAACAATTTTAAGTCAATTGGCACAATGTGATTGACATGTCCTGGCTTCTTTAAGGTACTAATTGCATTTTCTTTGTGAATATGCATGAGCTATGGAACTGCTTAGATCCTGTGATAGACAATGTGCATTGGCTGGCATTTTTCAGCTAAGGACTAACACGTGTATGTACCTTACTATAGCATCACTCTTTGTTATGGAAATCACAAAAAATGCAGCAATGAGTGCTAGGATGCATGTGTACATTATTATCAAGGCTTTGAAAACCAATTTTTGGCCTACTGTCTAGGTGTAGAGATCCTTCACTACGGCCGTAATTTAAAACCTTGATTGTTGCTTTACATGTTTGATTATAACTTAAACCTCAATGAGATTGCACGTTATTCCTAATCTTAAAGCTTGTCTTAACTAGATCGATAAAAAAAACTATTTCTCAACACCATATATGCAGTTGCTAGTTCTCTGACTTCTGCATAAGAGAATTCAATTAAGGATTAAAGACTGCACTACAAAATCACAGTAATGCGGAAGAAATATGCGAATGAACATTTTTTCTTTGACCTGTAGTAAGATATTCAAGGGAAAAGAGGAACCATGCATTTATGATTTCCTGTGAAAATCCAAAGGATAGTAATTAACATTAGAAGAAACCTTGACCGACAGAGAAAGTAATTGGCGAATTCAGAGGAGTGCAGGACCGCAACAGCTGAACGATTAAGATGCAGCAAATACTCCCTAACTCCTATTTATACTCAAACATTTTAGTTAGTAAAATTTCCAGCCCCAATTCTATTCACTAATGGCAGCATCAAATAACTTTCTTGATGCTTATTCCATATATACATGGATCTACCTTGTCCAAAATGAATCACAAGCACTAACCTGCTAAGACTGAAAATCAAATTGATCACAAAATCAAAGCCCTTCAAACTGACAATGGCAAAGAATATCTTGCTTTCTCCAAATTTCTTCACGCTCGTATGCAATGCAAGGGGATGCAGAAACAAATAATATATTATTAATAAATAATAAATAAATATAAAAAAGTAAAATAAAATGAAAAATTAAGACGCCATATAAATTATAAATATATAAATTATAAATATATAAATAACATGAACATTTATCTGATAGAAAATTTTATAAGTTTTAGAAAATTTTATAATTTTTAGAAAATTTTATAATTTTTAGAAAATTTAAATATAATGTATTTGAATTCATTTCATTTTAAATTGTTTGGTATTTAAAATTTTTGTTTGATAAAATATCTCAAGTTTATTAAGTAATAAATTTTTACTTGTATAAAATATTTTTATTATTATAAAAAATAAAAAATTGTGTGGCAAACCCTCTCTACTTAATATTATCTACTAAAAGGAAAAGATTTTCGTGCCCTAATTTTACGTGGTTACGTTGAATGTCTTTAAAATTAAGCCTGTGGATGAAATTATGAATTTAAGATTTAAAGAATTATTTAATTAGGATTTAATTGAATTTAATAAAAAAATAATTTTTAATATGATAAATATAAAATAAATTTATTAATAATAATTTTTTATAAAAAATAATAATAAAAATTATTATCATGATTGGAAGTTAAAAAAATATTATAAATATAAAATATATTAAAAAGTATAAAATGAATAATTATTAAAATAACATAAAATATAATAACATAATTATTATTTAATATTAATGTAAAAGATAAAAGAAATAATAATTAAAATATATTATAATTTTTATAAAAAAATGATTTATTAAAATCGATCTATCCAAAATTTCATTGTGGATTTTATTAATTTTGTTCTAATTTTTTTATTTTATCTTATTTAATTAAAATTTAATTATTTAAAAATAACAAACCAAATTTGACACTAATTTCCAATTAAATCGGTTAAATTAAAATTCGTTATATTTTAAAGGTATTTTCTCATTTAAAAGAATAATATCCTAAATAATAAGTTTATTATTATAAGATAAAAATGTTATTATCCACTAATAAAATTATTGGATGATTACAAATTTTATGGATAAATTTCAAATTTTTAATAAATAAAATTTTGTTAAATTTGTTTTTATTGTAAGTAACGGATAATTTGTAGATAACTTACATTTAAACTTACATAAAAATTTTATTTTTCAATTACTAACGTATGAAATTGTTTGGTATATATCCTATGTTTTCACAGGTAACTTACCTACAAACTTTTTCATGTATGTAACTATTCAAATCATTTCACAAGTGCATTTTATTAGTAAGTCATGCCAGTATATACATGTATATATTTAAAATGTAAAATAAAACTCATCTCAACATCTTAATATTATATCTCATATATTCAACATTAAATTCAAATACCTGTACTAAAACAAAAGTACATAGTAAGTAACATAATTAAATTTAAATAACATTTTTAATAAAGAAAAGTAATTAGAAGAATTCTAATCAAGTTCAAATTTCAACACTGTGCTCTTCTTCCCCCTCGTCCCCAAAAATCATAATCATTATTGGTTAGGTTGTTTGACCTTAGAACCTTATACTTTGTATTACCTAAAATTTGGTTAATAGTAAAAAAAGTTTGGAAAAAAAATCATCAATTTAAACTCAATTAAGAAATAAATTAAATGAGAAATCAAACACTTTCTTTATCTAATTTAGGTTAACTTAGCTAACATGAAAAATAAATAGTCAAAATAAATTAAAATCCAAGTTGTCCGAAAATTTTAGAAAGCCAACTTATCCCTAAATAAATAAAATGGTGCATTGTTTTATATAAGCAATAACTTGAATTAAAATAGAAAATTTTGTAAACAACATACGCTTTAACAAATATTTAAAAAAAAAAAAATCATTGAAAGGGTTCATATAAACAATACAAGTAGTTGACAAATTTCAGGGGACATAATATACATTTAACATTGTTATTAATACAATGATAATGTGTTCAATGTAATCAATGAGGATGACTAAGTTACAATTTAACTCATATTGACTAAGAAGTAATAGGTAATAGATTAGTTGAGTGAAATTAAACTTCATAATGATTTGGAATACAATATGAAACTACTATCTTACCCAATAATACAGGACAAAATTTCACAAACATGTGAAAATACATGGAAATATCCTTCATTTCATATACAAGAAACTAATGATAACTAACAAAAGTTCTTCAATGGTTAAGATCAAACTTATCCTTAGATTCATCCAACCAAACTAAAATTTCTGGAAAGAACATAAACAAAGATAAAACTAATTGAGAAAATACCAACTGAACATTACCTTTCCATAAATGGAACTATTCTCACTTCTTCCTATCCACTAACAAGTGCAACAAAAAATGAAAATGACGAGATCATTTTATCATTATCTTAAGATTGTCTTTACTATATACTACGCAAACAAAAATAATTGAAGCAAAGGTAAGAATTTGAAGGTGACCACAACCATGAAAAGGTTGTCGGAAAGTGAGATGGTTGTGAAAGTGAGAAGTTGACCATGAGCGCAAGGAGACATCACATATGGGTAAAATAGTTCAATTTTTTTAGTGTGTTAGGAGTACCACATTGTGTAGATTGATATGAGAAAACTATTTTCTCACCAATTCTTATAATTCAATTTTTATTTTATTTTATATCAAAATAACATTTTTATAATAAAATATTTATGAATTACACTCTAAAAACTCTCCATTTAATTATATTATTAACTCTTTTGCAAATTTAAATCTAATTATTTTATAAAAAAAGTGAGAGATGACAACAAAGAAAAGAAGAATGATGAGAGATAAAATAACATTAGTATTATAAAAATATATTTTAATTGTGTAAAATAATTAATAATCATATAAAAGTATTATTCTATTTAATGCACACATTAAAATACTGTTAAACTTTTAAAAAAATTAAATAAAGTGAGATACTTTTTACTAAATATTTAATAGGTGTCATATATTTACATAAATTATTATTATTTGTTGGTTCAGTTAAAGAAGAAAAACTGAAAACGCGTGAAAGAAGTCAAATAAGTAATAATAATTTGGAAAAAGAAGAAATGAATGATGTAGTGCTTTTGACCGATGGTACCCAGATGGTCAATTTATTGTCATTCTTTTTTCCTCCTCAGCAATGCCCACATTGACAGGTCACTCTGTATAAATATGATGTCCTATATAATAGATAAATGAGAATAATTATGAAACAAAAATCACCATAAAACACATCTAAATTCTTGTGACGATATTTTCGTTTCACTACTTTGTGCACTACTGTCACAACACAGCCCTAGAAACTGCTTTTACCTTGGTCTCACAACTATTTTGCTTAAAAAAATGTCATCTTTATTCTCTTCCATTACATAAATCATAAGCAAAATACCAACATAGGTTTCTAATTGCAACCCTATCATTTGTACCAAAAATCAATTTTTTTTTTCGTGTCCAATTCCCAACCCTAGTTCTGAATTTCAACATTTTTCTCTAGTGGATTTTCTAATTCCACCACTCGGAGGAGGAAAATGGCATCTTTGACCAAAGAACTAGTGTTCCTCGTGCTTCAATTTCTTGATGAAGAGAAACTTGAAGATACCATGCATAAGTAAAACTTTTTTCCTTTTTCTTTTTGTTTCATATATGCGAAAATTTTGTTTCTTCATTTATTCTTGATGTTCTTGTGTGGCTACACACAACAAGAATTTAGTATTGTGAATTAACATTTGAAGATGTGTTTTTTTTTTTGGTGTTGTATTTGGATTCAGGTTAGAACAAGAATCAGGTTTCTTCTTCAATGTAAAGTATTTTGAGGAGAAAGTATTGGCTGGAGAGTGGGATCATGTTGAGAAATACCTCTTTGGATTTACAAAAGTTGATGATAATCGATATTCTATGATGATCTTCTTTGAGATTAGGAAGCAAAAATATCTTGAAGCTTTAGATAGGTGATTGTTGTCATTTTCTAGTATTTCTTTGTGTGTACTACATGTTAGACTATTTCTAATGTTATTAATTCTAATCTCTTTTCCATGTTTTCATTCAGGCGAGACAGAGTGAGAGCTGTTGAAATTCTTGTGAATGATTTGAAAGTCTTTCAATCATTTAACGAGTATTTGTTCAAAGAGATAACAAATCTTTTAACCCTTAATAATTTCAGGTAAATATTTTGATTTTGTTATTTTACGTGATGTTATTGATTGAGAATTCTTTTGTTTCATTTTGAATATGGACTTATTGAATGCAGGGAAAATGAGCAATTATCAAAGTACGGCGATACTACATCAGCTCGAAATATATTGCTAGTGGAGCTAAAAAGATTGATTGAAGCAAATCCTCTCTTCCGAGATAAGCTTGCATTTCCTCCATTTAAGTCATCCCGATTACGAACCTTGATTAATCAAAGGTAACACAATCATTATTTTGACAATTTTTCAATCATTAATGACTAAGATGTGTTTTCAATTTTTTTTTATCCAGTTTGAATTGGCAACATCAGATGTGCAAGAATCCAATGACAAATCCAGACATTAAATCTCTACTTATTAACCATTCTTGCTCACCTGCAAGTGGATCCAATGTACCTACTCCTGTCAACCTTCCTATGACACCAGTAGTAAATCCTTCTCCTTATGCTTCACTTGGATCGCATGTTGCGGTATGTACTTGGTTTGTGTAGATGTTTGATTTGAATATCACTTAGACTCCAACTCTTTTTTTGGGTCCTTTGTGAGTAATGTCTGTTTTATTATTATTATTATTATTTTACGAAGCTTTCGTACAAAATTAAAAATACAGAGTTTCTATTATTATTATTATTATTAGTTTTTCTTTATATATTATAATTGATACTTTCATTGATAATTATGGAAAACCTGCTTAAAGAAGCACGTTGGAGGTCAAGTACGTCTTAGCTAATGTATATTGTAATTTAGAAATTTTGATCACTAATAATCATGACAATACCATACATTTTGAATCATTGAATTCGTCTTGACGAATTGATGAAACAAAGACTGAGTTGATGTTCTCTCAAAACATCTCACCACCACAAAAAATAGGTATGATTAAGACATTGTTATAAGAAACATTAAGATGGGATTATGATGAGATTTTCATAATCAACCCTTTTAAACTAATATGGATGATATCCATTATATATTATTTGATAAATAGAGTACCTCCAAAATTTCAGAAAATGAGAAAAGAGTAGTAACATTCTTCATCTTACATAATAGAGAATTATTTAAGAAAAGATTATTAACTTCTTTGCTAAAATGTCTCAATATATAATGAACAAGCTACACAACAAAATCTGTAAGTACATTTAAGAGCTAGGAGCATGGTAGATCAGATACTTCAAGCGGGATATTACTTACTAACCTTACAGGAAAGACGTAAGGGAATTTGTTAAAAATTGTCAAGCATGTTAAAAATTTTTGGCCCAATATTTAAAGTACCTCTTGAAGAATTTCATAGTATATTGTCACCCTGACTATTAACTAAATGAGGTGTTGATATACTCCGTCAATTTTTTAATAAAGGAAGAAGTCAAATTTCTAATTGTTGTAATCAATTACTTCACCAAGTAAATCAAAGTTAAACATTTGACCTTTATTACAGCCCAACAAGTGTAGAAGTTTAGGTGGAGAAATATAATATGTAGTCATGGAATCTCATCTACAATTTTAACATACAATGCAAGACAATAAGAATGACAATTAAACTCATATCCACATGGACCGATCAGTCCCTATCCTGAGTTTGATACAAAAAAATCGAGTTAACTAGAAGTAGGGATGAGTAATACAATCCCCAACCTAACCTCATCTCTCTTTCCATCCCAACTTTATATTTAAATTTAAATTTTAAAATATTTTATTTTATTTCTCATATTATATATAAAGTTATTTTTCTATATTTTCACCGTCTTTACTTTTATTTTACCCACTTTTCATTATTTTGTCTTTTCTAATATTAGATAAATTAGTTCATTATGTTATTCTCTTTCTTTTATATTTCGCTTATTCACATTTCCTTAATCTCTTCAATCAATTTGGTTTTTTCAATCTCTTCAACCAATTTGACAAACACAAAGTTATTTTTTCTTTATATTTTTCTAAATATTCTACATTAGTCATTGCTTATATTATTTTATTTCTAATTTATCTTTATTAGATTGTATTATATCATATTTTTTTTAGATTTTATTATTCATATTTATCATATATCAAATTTTATTTTAATAAACTAATTATATTTTGAATAATTAAAACAAATTAATAATTAAAACTTTTATTACTTTTAAACTAATTAAATAAGAATTAACTTATTAAATATTTTATTGTAAACTATATATATTTCATATGAAGATTATAAAATGAGAACTTAAAAATAATTAACTTATATATGTAATCAAATATTTAAATACAATGCTATAATAATAATAATAATAATAATATAATTATTTTATATCGAGTGTATAGAAAAAATAATTAAATATTTCTTTTACATACATATTTTAATATAAACATAATAAATTAAAGTATATACTTAATTAATAATAATAATAATTTAAAATTGTAAAATTATAAATATTTATTTATGTATAAAAATTACATAAAAATATTAAAATTAATTTATTATAAATATAATTATTTTTTTAGAAATAATATAAAATGGAGATGAATAGATGATGGGAAATCCAAAACCCAACAGGACGAGATGAGAGTGAGACTTAATTTCTAACCCTAACATGGATCGGGGTGAGGGCGAAGATGGTTAAAAAAGTTGAGGTGTAAGGGAGGTAAAACCTCCTCTGTCTTGTCTCGTTGCCATGCCTAGAAGACAATTTACTAAGAAAAGTCTAAAAAAAATCTAAAAAGAGTTAAATAGTAAAGCACTTAGTCACATTAGTCGAACATTTGGGTATGTATTACGAGTGTATTAGAGTTAGAGTTTAGTTTTTTCTCATGAATATGCTTGTTCTTATTTATTAAAGTTTAATCAGGTGCAAAAATGGAGAGATATCTAACTTAATATTATAAAACTGGCTTGTACAGTGAGGTTTATACATCATCTAGCAATATTATTGTATATCTAGTTGATGTGAGATTTCAAACCACTTCACCTTGACGGGGATTTTTAACACACCCACTTACATTGAGAGATATTTTTTCATCACATCCCTCACATCGAGAGGGATTTTCAGTAGTCTTAATATTGCTAGAGCCGACTTTAATGCCTTGTTAACAATTGAGAGATACCTAACTCAACCCTACAAAATTGACTTGTAAGGTGAGATTTGTATCTCATCTATATACTATAATGTTATTGTATCTCTAATCAATGTAAAATTTCATCACACTCCCTTACTTTGAAAGGGATTTCA
Organism: Sphenostylis stenocarpa; assembly: GCA_963425845.1. Taxonomy (NCBI): domain Eukaryota; kingdom Viridiplantae; phylum Streptophyta; class Magnoliopsida; order Fabales; family Fabaceae; genus Sphenostylis; species Sphenostylis stenocarpa. The sequence continues at coordinate 15,334,125 of OY731403.1, read as the reverse complement.
TCACACCTCCTCACTTGAAGTTAGATTACATCACATACCCTTATCTCGAGGGGAATTTTATCACACATATTCACATTACTAGAGTTGACCCTAATATCATATTAGAAATGGAGAGATGTCTAACTTAACCCTACAAAATTAGCTTGTAAGGGGAGGTTTATATTTCATTTCATCTCATCTAGATACTATAATGTTATTGTATCTATAGTCAATATGGGATTTTTTTATCACACTAAAAAAAATTGAGGGGGTGAGAGGAAGTACGTTGAAATCTTGTATCATCTAGAAATATGATAATATTTCAGTATATAGGTGAGATACAAATGTCACCTTACAAGTTGATTTTATAGGGTTGAGTTAGGTACCTCTCAAGTTTTATAAATTAGAACCAGACTATCTTATATAATTTTGATCATATTGAGGTCTCAAATGACTAATAACATCATTTAATTAAAAGGTTCTCCATAATTGGTATCCTGCAATTTTAGGGTTCTATCAATGGTATCATGATTCAAACATTTCATTTGATAGTCACAATTTTGTTAACTTTCTTCAAACAAGAATTGTACATTATTTAAAACTTCTTATCTAGTCAATTCCTACTTTTGGGTATTGGTTGAGAATGAGAATGCTTTGGTTGTTGAGTGATTGGTAAAAGAATTAGAAGTAAAGGTTTAGTGAGATTCTTTGGTTCTTTTTTTGTACTTGTTACCTTGCGTGGTGAAAACTTCTTTAACTAGTCCTACATAATTTCATCAATTAAGAACAATGAAATAGACTTTGGTTATCTATTGTTATCCCTTCAAGATTTTGCTACACACTTACAAAGTTTTTGCTATCCCTTTAAGATTACCCATTTTCATTCACATGACCATGTTGTTACTTTGCTTTTAGGAACTAGACTTGTGAAGGTAATAACCTTTATAACTAGAAACAACATATTGAAATTATGATGTGTGACATGCCAAAAGAAAGATCATAACACTAGGTACAAATACTTTTCCCTCCTTATCATCCAAGTAAAGAAAGAAGGATGATTTCCAGGGCTTTAATGTCATTATCATAAAACAATTCTCATTCCAATTGTTGATGAGCTTATTGGTGATTTGTTTGAAGGATGACACTAGGAGATTTTGTATTAATTATCAAGCTTTAAATATCATTGTCATAAATGACAGTTTCTGTTAGGTATTAGAAAAAAGCATAAGCACACACAATTAAAATAAAAAGATGAGAAAAACACTGACAATAGGCAAAAGAGTAATTCCATTAATGAAAGAAATTACAACCTTTCTCTCTCTACCTCCAAGGAGGAAATAATAATACCTTCTCCTGAAAATAAAGGAAAAACAACTCTAAGAGAATCTAAAAGGAGAAACTAATTTTCTCTCTTAATTTATCTCTCAAGTACTAAAGCAGTAAGAGAAAGAAAATGAAGTGACTTTGGTGTGTTTTATAAGGTAATCATTGTACTCCTTTTATAACAAGAAAAGTAAGTACCAAAATAAGATTTGTTTGATGTGGGACTTCTCTTCTCACAATCTCACACTTGAAGATTTTGATTAAAATTAATCAAATCTTCACATTATGTTTGTTTTATTCTTGTCATCCATGTTGCTTATTTTTTCGTTCGGCAATAGTAGGATCGACTCCATACAAACTTGTCAACACTAACCGACGTTGTCATAACATCTGCTAGGTTCTCATCCATGTGAATATTTTGCATATCCACACTACCCTTTTTCACTACTTCCCAAACAAAATGATATCTTATTCCTATGTGTTTTGTCCTAGAATGAAAGGTTGGATTCCTTGAAATGTGCAAGGCACTCTGAATGTCACATTACACAACAATTTGTTATTGCTTGTGTCCGAGTTCCTCCATTATCTTCCTAATCCAAATAGCTTCCTTACATGCCTGGGTGACTGCCATGTACTCAGCTACTGTGGTAGACAGAGTTACAACATCTTGTAACTTGGATAACCAACTTACTTCCCCTCTTGCAATTGTAAACACATAACTAGTAGTAGATCTCCTTTTATCCAGATCACTTGCAAAATCTAAATCAGCATAGCCTTTGACAATTAGTTCTGATCCTCCATAACATAATGCAACACCTGAGGTTCTTTTGATGTATCTAAGGATCCTCTCTATAGCACTCTAATGCTCTCCACAGGATTTCCCATAAATCTACTAACTATTCTTACTGCTTGTGCAATGTTTGGTCTTGTACAAATCATGACATATATAAGACTTCCCATTGTTGATGAATATGGTACTCGAGACATTTTCATTGTCTTCGCTTTATTGTTGTGACTCATACTTGAGGATAACTTACAATTGATAGGAAGTGGGGTGGAAATTAGCTTGTAATCTTGCATATTGAAGCACCACAAGATTTTTAGTAAGTAATTCTTTTGAGAAAACCAAACCTTCCTATCTTTTCTGTCTTTGTGAATTTGCATCCCTAAAATCTTGTTTGTTGGTCCCAAGTCCTTCATGTCAAACTCCCCAGTCAATTGTGCCTTTGATTCTTAGATTCGATCTGTTTTGGGGCCTACTACCAACATATCATCCACATATAACAATAAGATAACAAAATCATTATCACCAAACCTATTGTAATATGTACAATGGTTTGTGCTCAGTCTATTGTAACCAAGGCAAATAATGAAGCAATCAAATATCTTATACCAACATCTGGGCGCCTACTTTAGACCGTATAGAGATTTGGTCAACCTGCAAACCAAATTTTCTTATTCTTTAAAGCGTTTTGGTTGAAGCATATAAATTTCCTCTTCAAGATCTCCATGAAGAAAAGCAGTCTTTATATCCAATTATTCAAAATGTAAATCAAATGCAGCACACATAGTCAAGACAACTCTGATGAACGTCAATCTGACAACCAGCGAGAATATCTCATTAAAATCAATACAATTTTTCTGAGCATATCCCTTTATCACCAATCTAGCACGATATCTTTCTACTTGATCATTATCATCTCTCTTGATCTTATAAACCCATTTGCAACCAATGACTTTTCGACCTTTCGGAAGTTCCACAAGATTCCATGTCTTATTTTTATGAAGAGCCTCAATTTCTTCCTGCATTGCAGACATCCATAGAGAAACATCTGAACAACTCATAGCCTCTTGAAAAGTTGAAGGTTCTCCTTTTTCATTTAGAAGAGAATATGCATCATGAATTGCCATCACATATTGTGAATGCCAAGATGGTCTGACTTTTTCTCGTGTTGATCGCTGGAGATCTTCATTACCAATCTCATTTGACTCTTGATCTTCGTGCTCCTCTTATAACTCAGACGATTCATTCAAAGACTTATTCTCTATTTGTACTATAACATTGTCCTTTATTAAGCTGTCATTTGCATGCTCACTTTGCAGTTCGTTTTCTACAAAGACTACATCTCTGCTAACAACAACCTTGTGGGAAGTGGGATCCCACAGGTGATACCCTTTCACATTGTTAGCATAGCCCAAGAAGATATATTTCCTGAATTTTGGATTCAATTTTGTTCTTTCTTGAGTATTACACATCACATACACAAGATAACTAAAAATACGTAAGGATGAATAATCAGTTGGTTTACCTTTCCATAACTCCATTGGTGTGCTCAAACCAATGGCGGTTAACGGTGACCGATTTATAATATAATAGACAGTTTTAACCGCTTCTACCCAAAAAGACTTGGCTACTCCAGTTGTTCACAACATAGCTCTAGTTCTTTCCAAGAGTTTTGTTCTATTTATCCACTCTACTACACCATTTTGCTGAGGCGTATGTGGGACAGAAAGTTGTCTGATGATACTTCTTGCTTGCAAAATGCTAAAAATTTTATGTCTACATATTCTCCTTCATTATCTGTCCTTAAGCACTTAATTCTTTTCCCAGTTTCAAGTTCTACTTATATTTTGAATTCCTTGAACTGTGAAAACATATCTGACTTCTTCTTGATAGGGTACACCCACAATCTCCTGAAGTAATAATCGATGAACGATACAAAATATTTTGCTCCTCCGAGGGATAGTACCGGCGATTCCCACACATCAGGATGAATCAAGTTCAATATGTGTTTACTTTTAGTAGTCACTCTAACAAACTTCACTCTAACAAACTTCAATCTATGTTACTTGTTTGTCACACAATGCTCGCAAAAGGCTAAACTAACCTCTTTAAACTCGGGTAAGAGATTACGTTCTGCAAGGATTTTCAGGCCATTTTCTGACATATGACCAAGTCTATGATGTCACATGATCATTGCATCTTTCTGACTTGTTGTTGCAACTAATGCACCCGCTTCTTGCAACATATCTCCAAGCAGCACATACAAATTTGCCATGATCTTCTTTGCCTTTATGACCACCAAACTTCCCTTCACCACCTTTAAGATTTCACCTTCAACATGAATCTTACACTTGAGGTCATTTAATTGCCCAATGAACAATAGATTCTTCTTCAAGTCCTTCACATGTCGTACCCCTTGAATTGTGCAAACACTACCATCATATATTTTAATTTTGATGGTACCAACTCCAGTAATCTCCAATGCATGGTTGTTTTCCATGAAGACGGATTCACCTGAGAATAGTTCATAAGTGTGAAACCAATATCGGTGCGGAGTCATGTGTCATATTGCACCTGAATCCACTATCCACTTATCATGAAACTTCTTTTCACCATTAGAGCTAATTACTACTTCACTTACTAGAATATCTTCATCTTTCGAGGTACTTACAACACAACCTTGTGAGGTTGATTCTTCAAAGTTGTTTCCTCCATTCTTTCTCTTCCAACACTCTTTTCTCGTATGTCCTTTCTTTCTACTAAAGTAACATTTGATTTTAGAACTTTTCTTACTTCGAGACCTCAATCTATCATTACTCAAGCCACGTTCCGTTAATCTTCCTCTCATCATCGTCAAAGCCTCTACTTGTTTGAAATTTTCGCCCTTACTCATCCGTCTGGATTCTTCTTCAAGAATAGCTTGGCGACATCCTCAAAGTGCATATTCCCACCAATATTATTATTTGTAATATTGATGATGAGTTGATTATACGAATCAGGTAAACTCTGAAGTAAAAGTTATGCATGTTCATTTTCAACTATGTTTAAATCTGTCATTGATAGTTGGACAAATAAGGTATTCAAATGGTTGATGTGGTCCGTCACTGATGTGGACTCAAGCATCCAAAGATTATAGAGTTTTCTCTTCAAGAATATTCTTGTATGAAGTGACTTCACCTCATATAATTTAATGAGGGTATCCTAAATCTCATTCGCAGAAGTCTTCTCCACAACACTGGACAAAATCGAATCTGTCATTGATAAGTGCAAATTCGTAATAACATTGTCAATCATTTCTCTCCACCGTCATTCATCGTCGTTCAAAGCTTAACCCATATAAAGGCCACCAAATTCAATCTTATATACCATTGCCTATCACTCATTCTATTTATGATTCAACAATTCAACCTCTCTTAGTACTACAATCAAGGTGATTCTTCATGGTCAAAAACAAATTCAATAACATCTAGTTTCATGGGAAGGAGTTGACATATCACACACAATTTGGGAATACTGAAATATTGAGAAACTTCTACAAAAGCTTAAGCGCAAAGTTGATTTTAAAGGAGAGGAATTGTCATGAATAAAAATAGAAATAGAAATAGAAATTCAATAAAGATAAAAGAAAAAACTCAAAGTGGCAAAAAAACAATAAGTTATAGATGAATAAAGATGATAACAAATTCAAAAGAGAAAAGAGAGAAAAATAAGTTAATATATTTACGAAGCTAAAAATTTATAGAGATATTTAACTTTTTTATTATAAGAGAGGTGGTATAAATAAATAATCTTTTTTTTTTAATTCTTCTTTATGAATAATTTCGATTTATTAACGTTATCTTTGTATTACTACTACGTGTTCGTATGATATAGTAGCTTTCACTAAATGTTTATACAAATACAAATTTTCTTTACTGTTAATGTATTTCTCTATATTTAAAATGTTTCAATATTTTCTTATTATTTAATTTTGTGCAGCAATTCACATCATCCCCACCGCTTCTAATGTCAATGCTTTAGCGAGGTGGGCAGTGAATGCGAATGCTTCCACCTCTTCCCAATTACCTTCCCAATCACCTGTAGGTGCTACTTCCGGTCCCCAAAATCAAGGTATAGTTGGGAATAATTCAATTCTCATTTTCATAAACAAATTTTGTAAATTATTTGTTGTCGATTGTTACGCATTTATCTACATGATTATTTATTTACATGATTAATTCTTGCAATGTTTATTTGAATGAATGTTCTATGGCTAACAAATAATTTTTTAAAATGGTATATTATTATTATCTTATACATGAGATAAGAATTATATTTGGACCATATTTGCACGTGTAATTTTTATTTTTTTAAATCTTTATATTAATTTTCAAAATTAAAATAATAACTATTTAGAATGATAATATTAACTGTAAAAAGATATATGCAAACTAATATTAAATCTATTATTTTCCATTTAATTTTATTTAAGAAGACTTTCCAGTAAAATTAAATATTTCTTTTCAACTAATTTAGATTGGTCATAGACCGATCTATTTCTTCAAACTAAGAATTTCTTTCATCCTTCGTCCCAATCAGTTTCTTGCAATTTTTAAACAACATTATAGACAATGACTTTGTGAAGATATTAACAACTTAATCTCGATTCATCATATGCACAAGCTTCACGTTTCCTTCTTTCACATGTTCTCAAATGAAATAAAATCGCACATCAATATGCTTATTTCTCTCATGGTTGATCAGGTTCTTTGCCAGTTCTATAACCGACTTGTTATCAACTCAAATCACTGTCACATTGAGTTGCTTCTTCTTTAACGAGCTCAGCAAATTCCTGAGCCACACTATGTGGTGCACATGCCACGATGTTGTTATGTACTCAAGCTTCACACGTTGATAATGTCATTATGGGTTGTTTCTTTGAAAGACAAGTAAATGTTGTGTTCCCCATAAAATACATATCCTGATGTACTTTTCTAATTATCCACATCTCTACACCAATCACTATTCGAGTACCCAACGAGTCAGTAATTATTCGACCTTGTATAAAATAGTTTGAGTGACATTATACCTCGTATATACCTTATTATTCACTTCAGCGTCTTTCAATGAGAATAACTCAGATCTTCCATAAATCAATTAACAATTCCAATGCTCAACAATAAGTCGAGTCTTGTGCTTGTAAGGAAGGCTTCGCACTAAGCTCCGAGATTTGCTTGGATTAATTTGGTCTCCTCCATCAAACTTTAAAAGTTTCGTTCTTGGTTCCATGGGGGTTGAGATCATATTACAATCGATCATCTTGAACTTAATCAAAATTTTCTTTGCATACGCCTCTTGTGGTACAAATATCCTTGACCCCTTTTATCTAACCTCCAAACTAAGAAAGAACTTTATCATACCCAAATTGGTCATCTCAAATTCAATCGTCATTGTGCTCTTAAACTCTTAAATAATTCTAGAATTATTTATCATAAAAATGACATCAACATATAAAACAACAAATATCACATCATCTCCACTCTTCTTCACATAGAAGGCATGTTCATAAGGGCACTATACAAACTCATTCTCTTTAATATAAGTGTCTATCTGATTATTCCATGCATGAGAAGTTTTCTTTAGCTCATAAAGAGCCTTTTTCAACCACAAAACTTTCACCTCCTCTCCTTTTTTCACATATCTAGTTGGTTGCTCAATATACACCTTCTCCCTGAGCACACCATTAAGAAATGTATCCATCTACATGATTGACCATTTGTACTGTGCTACCAGAGAAATTAACAGCCGAATAGTCTCCATCCTCACAACCGGGAAAAATACCTCATCATAGTTTATTCCTTCTTTCTACTTGTATCCTTTTACAATAAACTAAGATTTATTTTATCTCTCCTTGCATTCATCTTTTTCTTAAATATTCACTTTACACCAATTGGTTGTGAGTGGTCGACAATTCAGTCATCATCCATGTGTCATTTTGTTCTATTACTCGAATCTCATTATCCATAATAGCTCGCCACTTCTCATCACGTAATGCTTCCTCAAATCTTATGTTCATAGAATTTTTCAAAAGATGCACAACATGTACCTCATTCGTCGAGTTGTACAAGTCTTGTAGACTTTGCATTCTGGTTGTGGTTCTTCTTCCTCCTCAGTTTTTGAATTGGCTATAACTGGTGGTGTAATAACTCGACTTTTAATATCCTACAATGAGTCTCCCTCTCCCTGGTTCCACTCACTTGTTTCATCAATTTGGACATCATAATTTCAACCACCCTCTTGTTGATCGGATCTATCAGCTTATAAGCTTTTGTCTTTTCATCATATCCACTAAAGACATACTTCTTGCTCCTATCTTCAAGCTTCGTCCTTTATTGAGAGGACATTACTCCGAAAGCAATACTTCTAAACACTATAAGATAAGACACAATCAGTTTTTGACTGCTACATGCCCATGCCTCTTGCTATGTTCATCATCCAAATTTGCATGTGGACATCTATTTTGTACATAGATGGCACATTGCATTGCTTTTGCCAATAACTCCTTTGGAATATTCTTGGTCTTCAACGTTGATCGAACCATATCAACAGTTTAGTTCTTCCTCTAAGCCACACCATTTTGTTGTGGGGATTACAAGCGTTGTCAGAAATCTCTTTATACCTCGTCTTCATATTATTTCGTGAAGATTGCCGATGCAAATCGTCTGCCTCTATTAGATTGGATTGACCTAATATGTCTCCCAATCATCTTTTCTACCATTATCTTGAACTTTTTGAATAACTCAAACACCGCATATTTCTCTCTTAGAAAGTATACATACGTCTTTCTAGAGAAATCATCAACAAAATTAATAAAATATCTCTTATGACTGATGATTCAGGGGTAATCAGTCCACATAGATCAATATGAATCAATCTAAGTTTCTCATTTGCTCTAAACTCGATATTTTTCTGAAATAGGGTCCTCACCTATTTACCAAGCACATATTCTTCGCAAAATATCCCCTCACACTCCATGCGCGGCAATCCGAGCGCCATACACTTCTTCGACAGTTCGACTAGATCACTAAAATTCAAGTGACCAAATCGATGATGTCATGTCAACATTATGTCCTCTGTTAAGTTTTAGACATCTCTCTTGAATGTTTTTCAATTGCAACTTGTACATCCTATTCTTCCCCATATCAATTGGGGCGATCAGCCTCTCGTGCTCATCCTTGAATTGTAGTACTTGTTCTTTCATGAATACCGAGTATCCTCTTTCCATTAATTGTCCTATACTCAAAATGTTACTTTGAGATCAGGTACATAGTACACATCTTGGATAGACCCAATTAGCCCATCCCTCTGCAAGTAGCGGATCAAACATCGTCCTTTTATTGAGACCTTTAAGGTAATCTCCAAACAACATACTTTTAGGTTCTGCATTCTTTAGTTCTTTAAAGAGATGTTATTCCCCACACATATGGTTACTTGCATCCTGTTTAAATACCATATCGAATGGTGATCAGTATCTTCCCGAACTCCATTACTTTTATTTGTTAAGTTAAGATTGACCATCAGAACTATTGCTTCTATCTCTATGAGATAGGTTTCTTCCACCTTTTTCTCAGCTCAACATTCTTTCGCAAAATGTCTTACCTTACCAAAATTGTAACACTTGTCTATGTAACAATCCTTTGCATAGTGACCATATTTGTCATACTTAAAACACTCGACATTTGAGTGACTCATCGACCGACCTCCTCTCCGATCACGTCCTCTATCACGCCAATTTTACGTGTTTCCTTCTTTCTATTCATGACTTATACCACCTCGGCATCGACTATTACGTCCTCACCCTATACATTGAGTGTTATGAGAGTAGAGAGCTTCCTCACCTGTCTCACTCTAGAGTGCTTAAATCGTTGTTTCCTCCTTATTTTTCTTCTTCCGATGGTCATTGCTTTAAGGGAACCAACCAACTCTTGTACCATCAACTCGGACGAGACTTTTGATTACTCTATCGTGCACACTACATACTCAAAGTGATCGGTTAGCGATCTTAAGACCTTCTCCACAATACGATCTTTAGAGAATGCCTCTCCATTCCGATCAAGCTAATTTGCCACAGTTTCAACATGTATGACGTATTCGAAAACTCCTTCTGACTCTTTCATTTTCATGTTCTCCATCTCCCTATGTAGTGTTTGTAGCCGAACTCGTTTGACTCGATCATCGTCCTTATAAATTCTCTCCAATGCATTTCACACTTCTTTTGAAGTTTTATCATTTGTTATCTTCTCAAAAATAGATTCATCAACAATTCGGTATAACATGTAGAATGTTACATTATCCTTCTCACACTTCTCTTTCAACGCTTTGTGTTGCGATTAATGAAATTTCTTTAGTGCTTCTTGATTCTTCAAAACCATCATCGACTATCTCTCAATTACTTTGAGATTTTAGAGGAACCTTTATCTATAGACTCCAATTATCATACTTGATTGCTAGATAGAACCACATTATTTGTTAAACTGATCAACACTTTTCTCAAGCTCTCTCACACTCAAATAATCAAATCCTAACTCTTGATATCAATTTGATAACAACTAATTTTTGAAAAAGAGTATAAATAAGAATTATATTTAGGCATTTAAATACTATAATTTTAAAATTTTGAAATCATAACATTAACTCCCATAATAAAAAATAATAACTATCTATAATCGTAATATTAATTGCCCAATCAAAATATTTTAATTAATATTTAAATTTATTATTTTTCATTTAATTTTATGTACAGTAGTGCTGGATGGTCTAAACAATGATCAGGAGCAACTGATGAAACAGTTGCGAGCTACACAACCTGCAGTGGAGGTATTTAAAAAGCCTAACATGTTTTCAGATGTAATTAAATTTCCGTACTATACTATCTAACTTTGATATTCTATGTAGGTTACACACCATGCTCCACCGGAACAAGCATCTGGCTTAGATGATCTTCCTAGAATTGTTGTTTATGCATTACAACTGGGTTCATCAATAACAAGCATGGATTTTCATCCTGTTCATCATTCACTACTCCTTGGTAGGTTGAAATAAATAATTTCGTTTCTTGTATTATGAAGAAATTCAATCCTATACTGACTCTGAAAAATGATTTCTGAAACAGTTGGATGTGCAAACGGTGAAATTTCACTTTGGGAAGCAGGGCAGCGAGAAAGACTTATATCAAAACCTTTCAAAATATGGAATATTACTAGTTGCTCTGTCTTATTTCAGGTTTACATTACATTATTTAACGGTTTATGAATTATGGCTCTTCAAATATTTTCTTTCAAAAAATAATGTACCTGTCTATTATGAATTATTCACCTTGCATTTTATTTCAATCACTGTACTCAAATAGCATAGCAAGTTCATTTTTCGATTAAGGAAGAATACTTAGATGATAACTTAGTAAAATATAACATTAAACTAAATATAAATAATACATTAATACACTTAATTATGTTTAAATTGTATGAAGTGTAATGAAATGATACAAAGTTCTCATTATTTTTTGGGTATTCATTAGATTAGTGACCCAACAACCCAATCTAATCCAAGTATATTGGGTTGAATTTTGTCTCCGATGGATCAAATATGACCCAATCCAACTCATTTGATTAAAATTATTAAGTAATTTTAACATTAATAATAATAGTAGTATATTATTATTTAATTTATTCAATTATTATATTAACTAAATATGTATTTTTAAACTATTAGATTAATAAATTATTCAAGTTTAGCAAATTTATTCATTTTTTTTAATTTGTGACTAATTAACTTAATTCAATCCTATTAAGTTGAATTGAATTAAATCCATCCAACCTAATTCAATCAAAGGGGTTGAATTAAATTAAGTCAATCCAACCTAATTCAAGATTTTTTTTACTTCCGTTAGGTGATAACTTTGATGAAAATCATTCCCAACCAATCTAAATACATGTCCACCTTATTTTTTCTACCATTAAAAATAGGATATAATATGACTTGTGGAATGCATCCAAATCCATTACCGGCTTTCTCTTGCATCCCTCTCATATGTGGTGACTAAGGATCGGGGGAAGAATTATTTTATTTTTCCTACTCCATCATACAAATATCAAAGCTATGAAATGCTAACATTATTTGGTTATATTTAACTATTTTCCATCACATTACATTTCACTACTTTTTCTTTTTCTTATTTCACTTCTCTCACCGTTAAATATGTAGACATGAACTATTAGTATTAAAAAATAAAAAAAGGAAAGCAAAGATAGTAGGATGGGGATGCTTAAATTCTTTAGATTATGAATTCATAAGTCATCGAATTGCTACCCAACTAAATTTTGAATTTGCGTAGGTGGTCATTTCTTATAACACAAGATATGGTCTTGTTGAATGTAGCAATACACATATGTACAAAAGATAAAATTGAATAATATCTTATTTCATTTCATTATTATCTTGTTATATGAGTTTATATATATAACAAGTGCTAAAATAAAACAAAACTTAAAAATAGTAACTAACAAGCCAACTTTAACTTTATCTCTATTTACACATATAATCTCAATTAACTCTCTTATATCTATAAACTTTTCAACCTTTAATGCTTTTGTAAGTATATCAACAAGTTGTACTTTAGACCTGCAGTGCTCTATTTCCAACTTGTCATTACTGACTTGTCTCGATGTGTTTACTTCTTCCATGAGAAGCGGAGTGTCTTGTTAGGTCAATTGTTGATTTGTTGTCCACAAGTAGCTTTATCTTACATAGATGTTCCACCTTTAATTCATGCATCAATGATCCTAACCATTGTTTGGCAAGTTACGAATTATTCAACTTCACATGATGGTAGAGCCATTACTGGTTCTTTTGTAGAGCTCCATGAGATTGGTGATCACAAAAGAAAATGTACCCTGTAGTGCTCTTCCTGTCACTTTTTTCTCCACACCAATATGAATATGAATATCTAATTACTTCTAGTCTAGCATCAAACATTCCTTTTAGAAATAGAATCTCGAAACTAGTTGTGCCTTGTAGTTATCTTAGATCCTTTTTGTAGCAAGCATATGCCAATGTTTTGGGTCCTACATATACCTGCTAATCAATCCTACACTGAAGCTCAAGTTAGTTCTTGTATTGCAAGTACCTCAATTTTCTAATGCTTTCGATTGAGGGTAGGGTCCACTGATTCTTTATTTGTTTCCTTTTTCAATTTTAGTCCGACTTCAACCAGTTTGCTTGCTAAATTGTTTTGCTACATGTTGAATATGCTTGGAATGATGTATGATAATACCATATCATCAGGATTGAAGTTCAATACGAGAAAGACAAAATTAGGAGGAATAAGGGTGGAGTCTGTATTACTGGAAAACTTTGCACGGGAATTAGGATGTAAGACAATGTTATTGCTATTTAGATATCTGGGGTTGAAAGTTGGAGGGAACCATAAAAGGCATGAGTTTTGGGATGACGTCATAAGTAAAGTAAAGAAAAGACTCTCTAGGTGGAGAGGGCGTATGCTCTCCTTTGCTGGGAGGGTATGTTTGGTGAAATCGGTTCTTTCGGCGGTACCACTGTTTTATGTATCCATGTTCCAAATGCCTGTTAGAGTGATAAAAGAGATAACAAAACTTCAAAGGGAGTTTGTGTGGGGCTGGGGCAAAGAAGGGAAAAAGATAGCATGGATAAAATGGCAAAAAATATGTAGAAGAAAGGAAGAGGGTGGGTTAGGGGTGAAGAACATTCAGAAGATGAACGGGTCCCTGCTAGCAAAATGAAAATGGAGGTTAGGTGTCGAGTCAAAAGGATTATGGAAGGAAGTAATAGAATCCAAATACGGGTCCTGGAGAGCCTTAGTCGAACCGAAAAACATTAATATGGATTCAAAATGGTGGTTAGATATAAAAAGAATATGTAAAGATAATGTTGGTAGAGCTTGGTTTGATAAACATGTAACATGGAAAATAGGAAATGGGGAGAAAATCAGGTTTTGGGATGATGTGTGGATTGGGGAACAGAGTTTAGGTCGCTTGTATCCAAGGTTAAAACAAATAGGATTGAACAAAAATGGGGTGCTATCAAAACATGGTATGTGGATGGAAAATAGATGGGAATGGAGAGTAAGTTGGAGAAGACAACGTTTCAAATAGGAGAAGGAAATGGAGGAGGAAATGTTAAGTAAAATTCAGGGCGTAACACTTAATAGGGATACAGAAGATACGTGATTGTGGGGATCGAATAAAAATGAAAGGTATATTGTAAAAGAAGCGTATGAGATTCTAAATGAAGAAACTTGCAATGAGAATGAATCAATCTTCAAATAGTACTGGAAAATTAAAGCGATACCAAAAGTCATGGTTTTAGGGTGGAGATTTCTTCAGGATAGGATCCCTACTAAGGTAAATTTAGCTAGGAGAGGGGTTGATATAGGTAACCCAAAATGCGCTTTGTGTGGAAGTGAGGACGAAACATCCAATCATCTCTTTTTCACGTGCAAGATGACCAGTGAGATCTGGGAAAAATGCTTTAGATGGGTGTGAATCAGCTTTGTTAGCCACTGTGAGGCGAAAGCAAGCCTGGAAAACTTTGTATTAGGTGGATTGGGAGCAAAGGGAAACATGTTGTGGAAAAGACTATGGGTAGCAGTGATATATGAAATTTGGTCTCAAAGGAATAAATGTATTTTTAAAAATGATAAATTTGATGCGGAAGTAGGATTTAGTAATGCGAGTGCAAATTTCACTGCTTGTTGCGCTAGAGACTGGGATGGAGCGTGTCTAGCAAACTCTGATTGGTTCTATGAACTGGTAAGGTGTATGAGACTAATTACCCTTTAGCTTCTCTTTTGTCTGTGTTGGCTAGTATATGTCTTTTCAGGTTAAAGTGTGTAATCATGCCACAATGATGAGAACTCATATAAGAAGACGGTGAGTGGGAGTATCCGAGAGCTAAGACTTTTTTCTTAACCTTGTTGTAAGCTTTGTTAGTGTTAACATTTTACTCGAAGCTAGTTCCTTTAGACACCGCTGGGGTAATTGAACCTGTATTCTTGAGCTTTCGTCCTTGTGACCCAGTAGGGTGTGTTTTATTTTCGTTCAACTAGCTTCTTTTAGTTGTATTTGGGTTGAAGTACCCCCTTGTACTTCTATTAATTTTATTCTTTGTTGCCGATAAAAAAAAAATATCATTTTAAACTTAATTCCCAAGAAGTAGTTCAACTGTCCTAGAATACTCATTTCAAACTCATTCAATATTTTATATGATTAAAAGTTCATCGACATATAGACATACAATTACCTTTTCTATCTTCACATTCTTATGCTAGCATTTCACATAAACTCCATGTTCAGAGAGGCATTTCTCAAAATCAATTTGACTTAGAAAATTGTCAATTCTTCGATTCCAAATCCTTGGAGCTTACTTGAGCTTATACAAGGCATTCTTGAGTTTATACACTTTGTGTTCTTAGTCTTTAAACTCAAATCCTTATGACTGTTGTGAATACACTTTCTTGTTTAAGAGCCCCTTCTCATACGTGGATAGAGACTGTTGTTGCTTGTTTAAGCATTTACTTATATAAGCAATTGGATGTTGATTCTGCATCAAAATAGCACCTAATCCTTGTCCAGATGCATCCACCTCAACTACAAATTGTTGAGAAAAATCAGGCATCGCTAAAACTGGTGCATGAACCAGATGTTGTTTAAGCTGTTGAAATGCTTCCTTTGCTTGAGGAGTCCAAGAGAAATTATTCTTCAACATTTCTATCAATGGCCTAGCAATAGTGCCATACTTGTAAACAAATCTTCTATAGTAACTAACTAGGCCCAAAAAACTTCTCATCTGCTTCAAGGTTTGAGGGAGAGGCCATTGTTGCATAGCTTAAACCTTTGCAGGATCTGTAGCAATACCATCTTTATAAAGGAAATGACTCAAATACTCTACTCTATCCACACTAAAGTAACACTTAGATTGTTTGACAAATAAGTTGTGGTTCTTTATTGTCTCCAAAACCTATTGAAGATGACTGATATGATCAGGGAGAGTTTTGTTGTATATTAGGATGTCATTAAAAAATACTAGTAAACACTTCCTTAGAAAGGCCTAAAAAACTAAGTTCATTAAGCCCTCAAATGTTGCAGGTGCATTGGTAAGCCCAAAGGGCATAACCAAATATTCATAATGGCCTCCTCCATGAGTCTTGAATGTTGTCTTATGGATGTTAGCCTAATTCATTCGTACTTCGTTATAGCTAGATCTGAGATCAATCTTAGAAAATATAGTTGATCCATGCAATTCATCCATCAAATCTTCCACTAATGGAATTGGAAATTTGTTCTTAACAGTGCCTTTGTTTAAGTCTCTATAATCCACACAGTCTCTAAGATCCATCTTTCTTTCATACCAAAACTACAAGACTTGCATAAAGACTGTTGTTAGGTTGAATCACTCCAGTTTTAAGGTATTCCTGTATTAGACCATCAATAATATCCTTTTGTTGCTTTACATATCTGTATGATCTCTTATTGACAGGGTTGACTACTTGTGTTAAAGGAATTTTGTGATCATGGCCAAGTCTGCTAGATGGTAACTTAGTAGGTATTTCAAACACATCCTTGTAATCATCCAGCAGTTTCTGAATGTCATGGTGTAGGGGTAGTTGGGTGGCATGAGTAGTCAGGGAATATAACAAAGAATATGCATCGGAGTCTGCAAGGCTTATCATTGATAAATGAACACCACAAGACACGGTCTTGTGCAACTGCTTCCTAATTGTTTGTAGCCCTGTACTTGTATTCCCTCTCACAATATGTCTTCTTCCTTATACATAGAATTCCATAGTCAACTTATTAAAATTCCAGGTTATATCACCTAAGGTCACCAGTCATTCAATCCCCAATACTAAATCACAACAGCTCAAAGGCAATATCATCATATCAGAAATAAAAGTTGTGTTTTGGATGGACCATTTAAAATTCTTAACCATATTAGAGACTTGAACCTTATTTCCATCAGCAACAGTAACAGTTGCAGGTTGCATGACCTCCAGTCTGCATCCCATCCTCTTAGTTTTTGTCTAATTAAAGAAGTTATGTGTACTTCCACTATCAATTGGAACATGCAATGATCTCTTTTTGTGTTGTCTAGTCACCCTCATTTTTCTAAAACTAACTACTCCAGTCAAAACATAGACAAATATTAATGGTTTCGTTTGATGATCTCCCTCCTCTTCACTAATAGAATTTTATGAAATCTGTAGAGCAGCATCTTCCTCAACTTCCAACACATAAATTTGGAGCTTCTTGTGTTTCAAGCTGTGCTCTGGTGTGAAAGGTTTCTCACAAAAATAGTACAACCCTTTGGTCCTTCTTTCAGCCATATATTCAGGTGTTAAATTTCTAGTGGTTTGTGTTTTCTGTAGAGGGTTATTAGGTTGTTTGGATTGGTTAGGCAGTAGGGGTGGTTTGGTAGTGAAGGTTGATTTTTGTGACTTAATAAAAGGTTTGGATTGGGCTTGAGTTACAATAGAGAACTCATACATTTTTTGCAAGGGAAAATGTTTTTCTAACTGAATCTGGCTGAAACATCCTGACAACCATTTTCACCTCTTGTTTCAATCCTCCAAGAAAATAGCTCAATTAGTGTTCTTTAGACAATTCAACCCTGGAGACTATTGCCTCAAAAGCCTCATGATACTCTAACACAGTCCATTTATGCCTTAGTTTCATTCGTTCCGCCATAGGGTCCTCGCATACCTCACCAAATCTGTCTAACAAAATCCGAGTAAATTCCTACCATGAAGGTAAATTCCCTATCCCCACCAATTTGACATATGTAGAATACCACTATAGTGTCTTCCTCTCAAAATGCACAATCACCACTTTTACCTTATAATTCTCAGGTGTATTATCAATCAAAAAGAATGTTTCATATTGAATTAGCCACTGTTTTATTCCCTCACCACTGTATCTTGGAAAATCGAGTAGGAAGAAGATTTGTCACCTCGAAGTGTTTGAGAATGCCCCAAAGAGTATTGCTCGAACATTTTTTGAAGAGAGTTGTTGAGATTCGCCGCTAACTCCACGAACATCTCATCAAGCTGTTGAAATCGCGACTCCATGTTTGCAGTGAGACGATCTTCAACCTCACGAATCGTCGTCTGGTGTCTAGTATTCTCCACCATAAATTCTTGAAGGAAGGTAAGGCTCTAAGATACCACTTGATAAAGATGAACTAGGAAAGACAAGCAATCGAAGAACATCAACAAAGAAGAAGGAAATTCATGAGAAAAGAAGGAATTCTGATCTAATAAAAACAATGAGTTATAGAAAAGAATTTGTTTTATCTGAATCACCCCGATAGCTATTTACAATTTGCCTTATATAGCCAATCTCTAACTAACTAACCAATCCCCTTTTCCAAAACAGAAATATAACATATTCTATAAGTTGCTAGCACTGCCACGTGTCCAACTCCTATCTCTTTTCCTTCCTCTATCAAATTCTCCTTGTATCAACATGTTCTACAATAAACAAATCCACAGATTGACATATAATAGTGGTTGTACAAACCACATGACTCATGATTGATAATTTTTCAAAGAGTTTAGCAAATTTTTTATTTCTAAAGTGAGAATTGGTAATAGAGAACAAATGAATATGAAAGGTGTGAAAACAATTATAGTTAAAATTATTCGGATGTCAAATTAATTTTTGAATATTGTTGAAAGTCCCACATCGCCTACCTCATATCATTTGGTATGGTTTAAATACATGTTAGGCTACTCCACATATTGCCAATTGGTTTTATGTTGGAACCTTAACATGGTATCAGAGCCAAAGCCTAACATCTTTCCGATTATTGTCATGGGCCAAAAGTTGCCCTTTAGTTGGGTCAAAAGTACCCTTTGCCTGGTCCGGTAGGCTTCGTTGGAGGGGGTGTGTTGAAAGTCCCACATCGCCTACCTCATATCATTTGGTATGGTTTAAATACATGTTAGACTACTCCACATATTGCCAATTGGTTTTTTGTTGGAACCTTAACAAATATTAATATTTTCTTGATATTTATAAGGTGTCTTTTGAACACAAACTTCGTGTGATTAAATATGCAAATAACTTGGAGATATTCAAAGGTCACACGAAGAAAAAAGTTTTACTTTAGATTTGATGAAAGAAGAGTTTACTACAAATGAGGATATAAAAGAAAAGTAAAAGAAAAAGCATATGGAATATTTCTTGAAGAAACTTGATGTCAAGGAGGAAAATAAAGATGTAGATGAAGCAACAACTTCCAACGTCCATCAAATGATCAATGATACTATCATGAAGTTTGAAAGAAACAAATGAGATGAAGTTGATAAAGGAAGAAATATATATTAATAAAAAAAGTTAAATTGAATAAAGATGTGATCTCATACAAGAAGGAGGATGACAAGAAGTACGAGCAAAAAAGGAGAAATAATAAGCAAAATAGATATTAAAGCAAGGAGAAATGTTAAGAAATTAATTTATTATCATTTATTTAAATTAGGTATTAAGTGATTTTTATTATTCTTTAGAATAAGAGAAAAATATAGTAGGTTTATTTTTATTTAGGTAATTATGATTGAGATATTATTAATATATGATATTTTTACTCTATATATAGATAGACTACATTAATAAAAGATATATCCATATGAGATATATTTTATATATAAAAAATACACATACACAAAATCCTAAGAGTTCTATCAATCTTGGACAATGTTAATTCCTTTGAGATTGTTTTCCAATTCCATTTTATTGTTTCATCAATTATTACATCCCTTCTGATTGATGTCTGACCTATCTCTGCATCAAATAGTTTGTAACCTCCAGTTGAGTGATAGTCAATCATTATAAGTGGAATATCCTTGTCATCTAGCTTCCTTCTTAATTGATCAGGAACATGTTTATAACAAATAGAACCAAATATTTTTAAGTGAGTGACATTTGATTTGATCTCAACCCAAGCTTCCTCAGGTGTTATTCCCTCCAGTCTCTTAGTGGGAGACCTATTTAGTACATAGGCAGTTGTTGAGACAGCTTCCTTCCATAGGTTGCTTGGTAGATTTTTATTTTTCAGCATGCATCTTACCATATTCAACATAATTCTATTTTTTTCTCTCAATTGTGTCGTTGTGTTGGGGTGTGTAAAAAGCTGTGACTTCATGTAATAATCCCTCATTCTTGTAGAATTCAATTGATGTATACTTCCACCATCAATTCTTAAAACTTTAATATGTTTCCCACTTTATTTCTCAACCATGCACTTAAATTTCTTAAAGGCATACAACACCTCATGCTTTCCTTTTAGCAAATATACTCACATCTTTCTAGTCAAATCATCAATAAACAAGATGGGGTACGTACTCCTCCAGAATTATTGACTCGTAGAGGTCATAAATGTCTGAGTGTATCACTCCTTGTTTTTTCTGTTGCCTTTTGTGGTAGGAACTTGTTGAACCTTCCCCATGTTTGTTTACACTAAACACATTCCTTACATACTTCTTCTAGAATTACAACTTGAGGTAATTCTTCAACCATATTTTGATATTTGAGTTAATGTAAATGTCTAAAATTGAGATGACCATACATGAAGTTTCACAACCATTCTACTTATATTTTTTTTAAGTGGCAAAACATTGATGCTTCAAATTGTTCATTCCAACTCGAAAAGTCCTATTTTGTGATAGGTTAGCTTGAATTACAAACGTTTTTATAAAAAATACTAAGGCAATTATCCTTCATTGTCATAGTAAATTCTTTATGCAGTAATTGACTTAAGCTCAAGAGAGTTATTTCCAGTCTAGGTACATACAACACCTCCTCAATTACTATTTCTCTGCCATCATAATTTCCCAGCACCATTCTTTTAATGTCTTCTACTGTCAAACTTCTATGATAAGAAAATATTATTTTTTTTCTTGAGATACATCATTTATCTTTATAAACCAATCCTTCCTACCTGTCATATGGGTAGAGCTATCAAATTCAATATACTATGATGTGTCATCTGAGAAATCTGTGGTAGTTTTTGCCATAAGCATCACTACTTCAGAATCCAAGGTATCATCTTTTGTCAAGTTTGCATGATTTTTTGGCTTGTTCTAGGCTTCATCTCCTTCCCAACATTCTCGAGCAAAATGAGCAAGCTTCTAGCAGTTGTGACATCTCACTTTCTTCTTATCAAACCTAACTAAAACAATTATTACGACATTATTATTAAATTATCATCTAACACAACCCCCTAATTCATAATCAATTTAATATTCAGAATTTTCCTTAATTCTACAAACCTTCAATTATTCAAAGGGTTAGTCATAATATCTGTCAGTTGCTCCTTTGTAAAACAATGCTCAAGCTTAAGTTTCTTCTTTCTAACTTCATCTCTGATAAAATGAAATCTCGGTCCAATAAGCTTACTTCTTCCATGATATATAGAATTTTTAGCTAGATTGATGGCTGACTTGTTATCGACTTTTAGTGTCACTATCTTTTTTGGTCTTCCTATGATTTAATTCACCAAACTCTAGATCCACTGTGCTTAACAAATTGTGTAAGTAGCAACCATGTACTCAGTTTCACAAGAAGAGAGTGTCACAACAGGTTGTAACTGCGAGCATCATGAAATCGGTGATTTTTTCAATAAGAATACATAACCTAAGGTGCTTCTAAACCCAATTTTATCACTAGCCTAGTCAAAATCAAAATATTTGATCAATTCTTCTCCACTATGATATATAACATTTGATAATAGAATAACAAAATCAATCGTTCCTTTAATATACCTCAGAACTCTCTTAGCTACAGCAAGATGAGAAGCTTTGAGTTTCTCCATAAATATGCTCAGTAACTCAGCACAAAAATAAATATATGGCTTACTACACAAGTACCTTAGACAACCAACCAACTATATGTAAACAATAGCATTTACAGGCTTCCAATCTTTATCATTGTCAAGCTTCAAATTTGATTCAACTAGAGTAATTGCAGCATTACACTCATTCTAAATTCATTGACCACATCTTTGGCATACTTACTTTGGTGAATCAGAATACCTTTCCTGCCTTTGATAAACTCCAGTCCCAGAAAATATGACAGCTTCACTAAATCGATGAACTCAAAACTGATCTTTCATCCTCCTTTTAAAATTCTCGATTGAAGTAATTCCTTTTAACTTCGTCTTGTACACCCATTTTACTCTAATTGGCTTTTATTCTTTGGAAGATTAGTTAAGTCCCATGTTTTATTCTTGTCGATTGCCAACAACTCTTCTTTCATGGCTTCGATCCACTTGGGATCCTCAATTTCTTCTTCAAAACAAATTGGTTTAATCTCGATGTCAGCATACAAGGCTAAATGCACAAGATCACCCTCGTCCTTCATTTCTCCAATCATTTGTCCAATTGCTATAATAAATGTGAGAATATGAGAAGTGAAGTCTCACATTAGGGAAATTATATATTATTTCTTACTTTTCCTGTTATAAAATGAGCATCATGTCTACCTTGAAAATAACCTCAAATATCTTCCTTCTCATTTCTATTAGTGTATTGCATAGTAGTTAAATTCTCTTATTTCTCATAGAGGATATTATTGTTGTTTTATACTAAAATTTAAAAAGGGTATTGTAATTTCTTCTAAAAGTAAAATTTTATTATTGCCTGTTGTTGGTTTTATTTCTCTTTTCTCATCTTTTATTTTAGTTGTGAGTTCTTATGTAGTTACTCTTATTCCTTATCGTGGTATCAGATTCGATGATTCGTCTGGTGACCGACTCAGGCTTAGTTGAGTATGATTATAGTAGGTGAAAGAATCTTGTATCAAAAGTCTTCATGACAAGGGTTTTAAGCAAGAAAGTTCCATTAAGTTGAACGACGATACAAGTAAAGTCACTACTAGGTATTCATGGTTAGGAAAAAATGCTTCTGCTTGAGGGGGTAGTGTACTTATGTGAAAGGGAATCACGCTTAAGAGGAAAATTGTTGAGAGTTCAAGTATGAGTTGAAGTCTCACATTAGGTAGAAATGGGAAAGTTGAGTAACTTATACGTGAGAAAGACTCATAACCTAATGTCTTAAGGTTTTGGGTTGAAGGTAGTATCATATTCTCTTATATGGTTGACTCATATCCCATTTGTGAGAATCTCCCTGTTGTTAGCCCCCTGAAAATCCCTAGCATCCAAAATCTTAAGGCATTAGGTTATGGGTCTTTTTCACTTATAAGTTACTCAACTTTCTCATTTCTACTCAATGTGAGACTTAAACTCATACTTGAATTCTCCATAATAAAATCACCAGTATTGATTACATAATCATCGGATCGAGCTAGTTTCTTAATCGATCTAATATGTCAATTTCTCCTCCCTTCGAATTTTGATGTCGATCGATTTCTTCCTCCTCCTTCAATTTCGAGAAACGATCGACTTCTACCATCAATATCAAGTCTCGATCGATTCCTACTCCCTTTGATTTTTTATATCGGTCGATTTCTTCCTTCTCTTTCAATTTCAAAAATTGATTGATATTCACCTTCTTCGATATTAGAAATCGATCGATTTTTTCCTCCGATCTCTACATCACCGAAGCCATCAAAGCTAACACTTTAATTTTCCATAATCGAACACCATTTCCATCAATCTTTCTCACATACAACAACATCTCTATTAATGATGATTATTTTCTTGATAGGATCATACAACTTATACTTACTAGTTGCATGATATCCTATCAAAATCAACTTTTGACTTCTATCATCAAGCTTCTTCCTCCTCTCATCTGGAACAAGTCTCCAAGAAATTGATTCAAATACTTTCAAATGCTTTATATTTTGTTTTCTCCTAGACCATACTTCTTCTAGAGTTTTGTCCTTTACTCTCTTTATTGAACAACGATTCAAGATGTGTATAATTGTTGATATTGCTTCACCCCAAAATGAATGTTGCAAGCCTTTGGTCTTGAACATACTTCTGACCATATTTAAAATCATTCGATTTCTTCTTTCAGCAACATCATTGTGTTGTAGTGTGTATGGGAGTACAAACTCATGCAAAATACTGTTCTACTTGCAAAATGATGCAAACTCACCATTCTTGTACTCTCTACCACCTTCTAATCTAAATACTTTGATTCCTTTACAGTACTATTTCTCAATCATCGATTTAAAATTGACGAAGTGGTGAAACACCTTTGACTTTTTCTCGAGTAAGTATACTCACATTTTTTTATTATAGTCATCGATGAACATCACAAAGGTCCTGTTACTACCTAGTGAAGAAACATCGAAAGGTTCACACTCATTGGTGTAGACAACCTTTAACACATCCTTGCTTTTCGTCTTGATGTGCACTTGATTTTTGGCTTGTGTCATATAGCCTTCACATATGTCTTTACTTTTTTGGACTCGAGGCAATCCAATCATCATCTCCTTCTCTCCAAGTTAGATAAAACTATCAAAACCAAGATGACCATATCTTAAATGCCACAACCAATTGACATCAGAGACTGTTGTTGTAAAATACAAGTTATTTGATATTGAAATATTGACTCAAAAAACTATGTGCTTACTCAGAGGTGCCTTCAAAATCGGTGTTTCATTCTTATCGAAGATTCTCAACATTTGCTCTCTTGATCTCTAATCAATCAAATACCCTTTCTGAAGTAGTTGCTGATATTCAGCAAATTGTGCATTATGATTGGAACATAAAGCACATCCGAAGTTATTGCAGATTTGTCATCTCTTCTTCTGATCATGATTCCACATTTTCCTTCATAGTTCACTATCAAATTATCTACAAATTTTACCTTCGATCTAACACTCTCATCGAGATCAACAAACAAACTCCTTTAAAATGATATGCGATCAAACAAATAGTATCCAAGTACCAGGAATCACCAAAATTCTCCACTAGTTTCATCGAGGTCACCATCAATAATACTTCATCCTCTGAGTCTTGTTTTTGTGCCACATTTATTCTTCTTTGTTCAAACAGTCGGCAACATAATGGTCATACTTGTTGTAGTTATAACATTATACATTCTTTTTATCAGCACCAGAATCATATCAACCACCTCTCCATTTTGAATTTCTGCCTCTACTAGCTCTCGTTTGTAAAGAACTCTCCTATTTCCTTTCCGAGTCTTGTCAACCATTATTTCTACCTCTTCCTCGACCTCTCTAGTTCGATTTTCCTTTATTACCTTCATTCTTTTGTTTTTTCAACAACGTTTATTCTACGTTGGACTTATCTTTTGCTCTCTCATGTAACTATTAATCGTGAGCCTCCAATGACTCCTATAATTCATACATCTTTAACTAATCGAGATTTTTTTTTATTATTTGATAGCAACTGAAATTATATTGCATCTTGCATCAAGGATCCTCAACACCTTCTCTATCATCGTTCGTTTCGTTCATTCCTTCGAGCTTTCACCATATGACTTCATCGAGTTTGTAATCAACAACAATCTTGAAAAATATTCTTGGATGGTTTCTTGCGTCCTCATCTATAACAACTCACAATGACGATTCAAGGTTTGAAGTTACATCATCTTCAACATTTCTACTCCTGCGTAACTCTACGTTAGTATGTCCCAAGCTTCTTTCGTCGTGTTTGTCAAAGAGATCTTCTAAAAAATATTTCATTGACACACTGATGAATGTAAAACAAAGCTTTACAATCAAGTTTCTTTGCATAATGAAACATAGCACATTATACCTCGATGACATTCTCTAGTAACCTGTCATATCCATTCAAGACTATATCCAAGACTTCTTAGAGCTTTCATCTTCACATACCATGTATCATAACTATTCAATTTTTTTTTATTGAGCACTGACATGTTGTCATGCAACCCAGTTCTTGTCATCGTCATTCTTCTTTTTCTTCTTGAATCTTGAAGCTCTTCATACCAATATTAGCAAAAAGGGGGTCCAAAACAGTTACAGAGAGAGTATCAAGAGAAAGAGGTTCACAAAATGAAAATTGTATTTAATGTAAAAACTTATTTATACAATAACACACAGAAATACTATAAAGACACAGTATTTAAAGTAGTAACTAAGGTTTGTTAGGTTAACTAACCTAACTGAAACAATCATATTACAATATTACTACTGAATTATCATCTAACATGGAGTTGGTGCTCTACTTTTGGCTTTGGTTATTTGGCTTGTTTTTGGAATTGGAAGACTCACTTGCATCATTAGATTTTTATCTTGTGATTTCTATTTGTTAACTGACTTGCCTCCTTCCCATGGTCCTTTACTCTTTCCCTTGTAATTTGAGCATGCTTGAAGTGTATGTTCTTGATAGTAATTTCTCTCATTAATCTTGAGTACATGTGCTTCAAGGGAATGTTGCAGCTCTTCAATTTTCATAACATCTAAGTCTTTAATTTCTTCAATCGCAACTATCACATGATTAAATCTTGGAGGCAATGTCCTCAAGATTTATACACGATGTGTTTATTTGTGATACTATATTTACAGGTCCTCATGGCATAAACATGTTCTTGAACCTTGTAAAAATAATATGCAATTGTCTCATTTTCCTCCATACTAAGAAATTCAAATTATCTTGTCAATGTTTTCAATTTCACTTTCTTACTTTTATCACTATCACCATAAGTTTTTACCAAGATATTTCATGCTTCCTTGGAGGTGGATACACTGGTAAATAAGAAATCGTGCTTTACTATTTTTTGTTGTAGTTTGTAATTTTTCTTCTCTTCTTCAGTAGCACATCGTTCAAGGTCTTCAAGTTCCACTGTTACTACTTTCCATCATTGGAAACAAAATAACATATTGGAAACAAAAAATCACAAGCATTTTGATTTGTCAGTCATCAAACAACTTTCCATCAAATATTGGCAAAGATCCTTGCATTATGTTGTTAGTTCCAGCCATTCTTGACACCTTTACTCTTTCTTTATCTTCTTCTTGACAACATACTTAATCAGAGGTTCTTTAAGCACATTTTTGTTTAATCTAGAACTTTCAGTAGCAGCAGCCACTAAAAAACTAAAGAATCACTCACTCACATAGATACTTTTCACTCAAACAAAATCAAGAAGTGCAAAAAGATTGTTGTAAAATTAGAAAAAATAGCAAAGTAGTATAAAACCAGAAACAAAGAAGAACAGAGAGTGATACAGAGCTCAGCAGTGAACAAAAGGGAAGAAAACTCAGTTGTTCATTAATACCATAAAGGTTTTCTTTTTGCATACATAAAGAGATATGTAAATCTCCACAAAATAAGGACTACCAATCATTTCTACCTAATATTTGACCATACAACCTACTCTTCCTTAAAATAAGGATTTTCACCAAACCAAAAAGCAATCAGAAGTTACATAAAGTATTTTAGAAAAAACTCAATTTCTAACACTCCTCCTTGAGATTTTTCTTGAATCCCCCAAGCTTTGATCTTAGAAATTCAAACTTGTTCTTGGAAAGTGCTTTGGTCATAATATCAGCAATCTGATCCTCTAAACTACAATGCTCTACGCTGATTTCCTTTGATTTCTCTGCTTCTCTAATGCCATGATATTTCACCTTGATGTGCTTTATTCTACCATGCTGAACAGGATTCTTTGCAATTGCAATGGGTGACTTGTTATCAACCCATATGACAGTAGCTTCATCATTCAGTTCCCTCAAATCATGCAAAATTTTTCTAAGCCAAATGGCTTGATTTGCAGCCGCTGTAGCTGAAATATATTTAGCTTCAGCTGTAGATTGAGCCACCACGTCTTGTTTCTTTGAATTCCAAGAGAAAACTCCACTACCAAATGAGAGAACATAACCTGATGTACTTTTAGTATCATCTAAACTTCCTGCCCAGTCACTATCTGCATATCCTTGAAGATCATCACTTTTATCCTTTGAAAAACATAGACCATAATCAGTTGTCCCTCTTATATATCTCAATACTCGTTTTGCTGCACAGTAATGAGCTTGACTAGGAGAATGCATAAATCTGGACAAAAAACTTGCAGCAAACATTAAGTCTGGTCTAGTGGCTGTAAGATACAATAAACTTCCAATTAAGCTTTTATAAGTAGTAGTATCTACTTTGCTGCCAGCATTATCAAGTGACAACTTTTCATTTACAACAAGGGGTGTGTTTACAGGTTTACAATTCTGCATAGAAAACTTCTTCAATATTTTCAAAGCATATTTTCTTTGTGTAATGAAGATTCCAACATCACATTGGTGAATCGCCATTCCAAGAAAATAATTCATTTCTCCCAAGTCAGTCATTTCAAATTCAGTTGTCATGTCATGCTTAAAGCTGCTCAAGGAATCTGAATTATTGCCAATAACTAGCAAATCATCAACATATAAGGAAACAATGAGCTGCACTTCATTGCTTGACCTTTTCACATACAAAGTAGCTTCATTTTCACTCCGTTTAAACCCCTTATGCAGAAGATAGCTATCAATTATGCTATACCAGGCCCTAGGAGCCTGCTTTAATCCATAAAGAGCTTTTTGAAGTTTGTAGACTTTGTTTTCACTCCCTAGAACAACAAAGCCTTTAGGTTGTTCAACAAAAATATCCTCTTCAAGTAAACCATTTAAAAAGGCTGATTTCACATCAAAGTGATAAATTTTTCAACTCATTTTTGCTGCCAATGCAACTAGCAACCTGATTGTATCATGTCTTGCCACCGGAGCAAATGTATCTGAGAAATCAACACCATGTTGTTGATGATAGCCTTTAACAACTAGTCTAGCCTTTAGTTTATTTATAGAACCATCAGGATTCAATTTGGTTCTATAAACCCACTTAAGACCAATAACATTGTGTTTAGTAGGCTTGTCTACAAGTTGCCAAGTTTTGTTTTTTTCAATCATATTCATCTCCTCCTGCATAGCACATCTCCACCCATCCATTTCAACTGCTTCATCATATTCTTTAGGTTCTAGTGCAGCAATGTTACACCTTTCATAAATTTCAACAAGAGTTTTAGTGCCTCTAACAGGAAAATCATCATCATCATCATCTAAATCTTTTTCTTCCATCTCTGAATATTATTCTTGGAGAGTGCCTACTCCAAGTTGTTTTTTACTTAAGGCTTCTACCTTGCATTTCTCCCAATTCCATCTAGAAAATTTATCAAACTTTACATTTCTACCAATGATAATCTTCTTTGTCAAAGGATTGTATATCCTATAACCTTTGGAGTTACTAGAGTACCCCAAGAAAATACCAACTTCTGACTTGTGATCCAGTTTATCTCTCTTTACCTCTGGAATATGAGTATAACATATGCAACCAAATATTTTGAGATATTCCACTGAGGGCTTCCTTCCATACCATGCTTCATAAGGTGTTTTGTCTTTCAAGGCTTTGGTAGGCAACATATTCAGCAAGTATGTAGAGGTGTTAACCGCCTCTACCCAAAAGGTTTTGGGAAGATCTTTTTCAAAGAGCAAACACCTTGTCATCTCCATAATGGTCCTATTTTTTCTTTCACTCACCCCATTTTGCTGAGGGGTGTAAGGAACAATTAATTGCTATTGAATTCCTGCTTGTGCACATAATTTTTGAAACTCCCCTGCTGTATACTCAGTTCCATTATCAGATCTGAGTTTTTTTTATTTTGCTTCCAGCCTCATTTTCAACTACCAGCTTGAACTTTTGAAAAACAGCAAGCACTTCTGATTTCTATTTTAGAAAAAACACCCAACTCATCCTTGTAAAGTCATCTACAAACAAGAGAAAATATCTACTGCCATTTAAGGATGTTGAGCTCATTGGGCCACATACATCAGTGTGTATAAGTTGCAGTTTTTCAGTAGCTCTCCAACTTGCTTCATTAGGAAATGGTAGTTTGCTTTGCTTTCCATATTGACATACATCACACACATCATCATGTTCTTGAATAGAAGGTATATTCTGAACTAAATTATTAGATTTCATTTGTCTTAAGGTTGAGTAACTAAAGTGACCAAACCTCTTATGCCACAAGGAAGATTCATCTTTTATGCTAGGAAAAGCTTGCTCAATAGTTTATTTCCATTCTAAAGGAAAACTTTTCTCTCTCATTTTGACAGACATTAGCTCACATCCATAAGGATCAAATATGGTACATCTCATATTTTCAAAATGCAAAGCATAATTCTTTTCAAGCATTTGCCCCACACTCAAAAGATTTTGACTCAACTTAGGCACAAATAAAACATCTGAAATGTATTTGGTACCTGTAGGAGTTTCAACAGAAACCACTCCTTTTCCTTTGACATCAACATTTTCTCCATTGCCAATAGTGACTTTTGACAAGTAGGACTGATCAAGTTCCTTAAAAAAACTAACATTATGAGCCATATGATTAGTACACCTGCTGTCTATGAGTCAAACTTCTTTGCTGCTACTTGCAGAATAACAATAAGCAATAAACAACTGCTCCTCACTCTGTTTTTTTCATAGTTACTTCTACCTTGAGGTTTGCCTTTGGTGTTAACCACAAAATCACCTTCAACATTTTCTTCCATTCTTAGAAATCTTCTCTGTTCAGTAGCTAGTAAAGCATTAACCAGTTCTGCAACTGAAATCTGAGAAAAATCTTTATTCTCTTCAAGAGAGGAGATTTTTTACTCAAACCTCTCTGGAAGACACACCAATATTTTTTCCACAACTCTTTGATCTTTGAGTTCTTCACCTAGCAATATAATCTGAGTAATAATTTTAGAAAGTCTGTCAGAAAACTCCTTCACTGTTTCAGACTCCTTTATTTTGATTGCTTCAAATTCTCTTCTCAGATTCAGTACCTTCATCCTCCTTGTTCTTTTGCTACCTTGGAACTCCTCCTTTAACTTTTTCCAAGCCTCTTTTGCTGTCTCAAGATTCAATATCTTGATAAAAACATCATCGTGAACTGTTGCATGCATGATGGCAAGTGCCCTGCCATCCTTTACCACTTCTTCATTATGGAGTCGTATTTGAGCCACAGTTGGGCCATTGGATAAAGAGGTTGGATTACTTCTATTTTCCACCACATCCCACAAAGTTTGTGCTCTCAAATAAGTTCTCATTTTCGCAGCCCACAAATCATAATTTTCTCCCACAAAAACTGGAGGTGGAGGTAAAGAACTGCTACTGGATGCCATTATCTGTTATTGGTATTTTTTTCTGATTTGTATATAACTTTCTAACTGATTTTCACTCCCTCACAGGCCCTTAAAATCAATGGGCTCTTGATACCATGTTGTAAAATCAGAAAAAATAGCAAAGTAGTATAAAACCAGAAACAAAGAAGAACAGAGAGTGATACAGAGCTCAGCAATGAACAAAAGGGAAGAAAACTCAGTTGTTCATTGATGCCATAAAGGTTTTCTTTTTGCATACATAAAGAGATATGTAAATCTCTACAAAATAAGGACTACCACTCCTTTCTACCTAATATTTGACCATACAACCTACTCTTCCTTAAAATAAGGATTTTCACCAAATCAAAAAGTAATTAGAAGTTACATAAAGTATTTTAGAAAAAACTCAATTTCTAACAAAGATTCACATGCCGAATTGATGACAACTATGTCGTACACATCTCATAGTATTATTTGATCGTAAAAACTCTAGATATCATGCTGAATATAATAATACATATGTACAGAATATAAAACTAAATAATACCTCATCTCATCTTATTATTACCTACATGAACATGAATGTATATATAGAGCAAGTGTTAAAATAGAACAAAACTATAAAAAAGAGTAACTAACAAATCTAACTTTATATCTAACATTACTGTTGAAAGTCCCACCTCGCCTACCTCATGTCATTTGATATGGTTTAAATACATATTAGGCTACTCCACATATTGCCAATTGGTTTTATGTTGGAACCTTAACAATTACCTTTATGGACTTGGGAAAATGTTAAAGTATATGGTTTATTACTCATCTTCTCATCCAATTTAAATGCTACAATATTTCTCATGTAATATGTTTGAGTTTAGTAAATGCCACTTTTATACAGGCTGCAATCTTGAAAGACTCTTCTGTAGCTGTTAGTCGTGTATCATGGAATGGTGAAGGGGATTTTATTGGTAAGTGTCTTTTAAGGAAACTTGGGTCCACTTCATTGCATATTAATGGTTAATAACAAAACTTACTTATCTTCTTTCAGGGGTTGCTTTTACAAAACATTTGATCAATTTATATGCCTATCAAGCACCTAATCACCTTCGACTCTGTTTAGAGGCATGTTGAGACCAGTTTCAATAATAATTTAGTATAGATTTTGTAATCTTTTACTGATGTCTTCTTCACTACAGATTGACGCTCATGCTGGTGGTGTTAATGACTTGGCATTTTGTAATCTGAACAAGCAGTTATGCATTGTAACTTGTGGAGATGATAAATTAATAAAGGTAACAAAGTAGTTTTTGCTCTATATTAGCTTATCTCCAAATGATCCTTAATTAATATTTAGAGGAATAATGTTATAGGTATGGGATTTTACTGGAAAGAAGCTTTTTAGCTTTGAAGGTCATGAAGCACCTGTTTTCTGTATTTGTCCTCGTCAAAAGGAAAATATCCAGGTAAAAGTTCTAAAGTCCCTCCCTTACATGGTGAACTTTCTTTTATTGAATTTGAGGTATATTGTTCCATGTGTTATCAATTATGTGAAGATGACTGAATATGTGTAAAGAGAAAATGATGGTATTGTCCTCTTGTAAAGACAGTTGCAGTAAAGTTTGGACTAATAATAGTTAGACACCATATATATGCAGTTTTTATTTTCAACTTCTGTTGATGGGAAAATCAAGGCATGGTTATACGATGACATGGGCTCCCGGTTGGACTATGCTGCTCCTGGACAGTGGTGCACCACAATGCTCTATAGTACGGAGGGAAATAGGTAAGAAAATAAGAATAATTCAGGAAATATATCTAATCAATCTGTGAGTTATGATTCCTGTTTCCTGTTTTAGATTGTTCTCATGTGGGACAAGTAAAGATGGAGATTCCTTCCTAGTTGAGTGGAATGAAAGAGAAGGAGCACCAAAAAGAACTTATTCTGGGTTTAGACAGAGTTCTACAGGCGTTGTGCAATTTGACACAGCAAAAGGTCGATTTTTGGCTGCTGGAGAAGATCACCAGATCAAGTTTTGGGATATGGATAATGTCAATGTTTTGTTTAGTACAGATGCTGATGGGGGTCTTGCTGTGAGTAGTCTTTGTACTTTCCATCTTTTCATTAATTTTTTAGAGCATTGTTTGATACGGTTGACTCCTTGTGTCAGAATCTCCCTCGCTTGAGATTCAATAAAGAAGGAAATTTGCTTGCTGTCACTACAACGGATGGTGGTTTGAAACTCCTTGCAAATTCTGAGGGCATCAAATATTTGAGGGTAATTGAAGCTCGATTTCATGAAACATTTAAAGCTCCTTTTGGGACCAAGGTTCTATCCCTCATATTGAGAAAAAAAATGTTTTTTATTTATTGAACTTATTGACATTAGTTTAACTTACAAATCATGCATCTTTAATAAAGTAAATTAAGATATTTAAAGATTTATATTGTGTTTTGTTTGGCATTTTTTGGTCTATTACACAGTAAGTGTCCAACTAAATTGTTTTTCATTTGTTTATACAAGAATGGAGTTGATTCTACGCCTACATGCACAGAGAAGAAAGGAAGTTTTGATGATGTATCCAACAAATCCAAAGTTTGGGAAACTATGGAGATAGTTGACCCCATTCAGTTTCGAACAGTTACCATGCCAGATAATGTGGATCCCACTAACAAGGTATTCCCTGCAACCTTTCCTTTTTTTGTATATGATTCTTAAGTCATATATTTGTATTACCTCTAACTTTTCCTTTTATGTATTTGTGTTCATGAAATCTTGTTTATACCAAGGTTGCTCGTCTTCTTTACACAAATTCTGGAGTTAGTCTTCTTGCTCTTGGCTCGAAAGGGATCCAGAGGTTGTGGAAATGGAGTCGTAATGAATTGAATCCTAGTGGAAAGGTAATTGTACCCTTAGACCAAGACATTGTAAACACTTTCCCAGTGCTTTATATATGATGCTTGTATACTGTTATGTCTTATACACAATTATTCACATAAAAGATCTAAATTTTCTTGTGTATGTTCAAAAGGCCACAACAAGTGTTGTTCCACAACTTTGGCAGCCAAATAATGGTCTTCTCATGAATAATAATGTCCCAAACTCTTCTGAAGCAACATTTCCTTGCATAGCACTCTCAAAGAATGATTCCTATGTTATGTCTGCATGTGGAGGAAAAGTTTCATTGTTCAACATGATGACATTTAAGGTGATATGACAACTTCTTATATTTTGTCATTATCAATAATTTTTCTCTTTGCAATATATTGCTATCTGTAAAATTTGAAAATTTGTGTTGTTTCAGGTGATGACAACTTTTATGCCACCTCCACCTATTTCAACCTTCCTTACATTCCATCCCAAAGATAATAACGTCATTGCAATAGGGATGGAAGATTCAACAATTCATATTTATAATGTTAGGCTAAATGAGGTAATTACTTCAAGTTGCTCTAAAGTTTAACCTAAAACTGCTTCTATATATATTGATTTGACTTCTCTTTGTTTAGGTCAAATCTATATTGACAGGTCACCATAAGCATGTCACTGGTTTAGCTTTTTCACCTCAACTGAATGTAATGGTTTCATCAGGTGCTGATGCTCAGGTATGTTTGACCATGATTTCTATTAGAATATTTGTTGTATTGTGTTAATTGTTGTTGCTTTGTGAAAAAGGAGTATTAGGTATGGGTTCTACAACACAATTATTTTGAATCTTATCACTTTGACATCTTTGGTTCGTTTTTGTGGGTTCTTTGTAGCTTACCTTTTGGGATATTGACTCGTGGCATAAGAAGAACTCACTATCACTCCAAATGCCAACTGGAAAAGCACCTGTTGGTGATACTCAAGTACAATTCAACGTTGATCAAGTACGTTTGCTGGTATGGCATGAGACTCAACTAGCATTATATGATGCTTCAAAAATGGAACTGATTCGACAGGTAAGCCAGTTATTGCCCCTTCCATTCTCTTCAAAAGAATGAAACCAGTCTTTGATTTTTATGATAATTAAATTCCCTATGTTGTGTTCCTTGTAAATGAGATAGTAACATCTTCATGTTTGGTTTATAGTGGATGCCACACGAGTGGTTGTTCGGTTCCATATCTTGTGCAGCGTATTCCTGCAATAGCCACCTAGTTTATGCTACTTTCACTGATGGAAATATTGCAATATTTGATGCTGACACTCTTAAGGTCAAATGTCGTCTGGCTTCATCAGCATATCAGAACACATTAATCAGGTTTCCCAACACTTCATTAATTTATCTCCCTATCTTTCAGACATTTAAATGAGAGGAGATATAAAGCCATGTGATATTCTTTTACAAAACATTACTTTTTTAGGTGGTCATATGACTTCACAAAAGTTCTAATCTTATAATTCGTGTATAACTGCATAACTCCTGTTTATTCCTCTCACTTGATATATGCTCTAGAAGTTTAATTCTAGAGCTAGATAAATTTGTTTACTGTCAACTAAGCTAGATGAATTTTCTTACATGATGCCCATCCATATTCTTCAAAACAACTCATCCTTTACCTTTGTTTTTGTGCAGACAAAATGTGTATCCTACTGTTGTTGCAGCGCATCCTGATGAGCCCAATCAATTTGCCATTGGACTTTCTGATGGCTCAATTAAGGTTATTGAGCCCAGGGAGTGTGATGGGAAATGGGGCAATTAAGAACAACATCACCCTCATGAACAAAATAATGTGTCTTTGAGCACTTCAATAAAAGATGTTATTCATTTGCATCACTCTAGACTTCTGGTTTCATAGTTTCTTTTTCAATAACATGTTGTAAAACTGTTAAGGTTGAATATTCCTTATTGTGCAACAGTGTTTGGCAGCTTACAATGATCTCTAGGTATAAATAGAGACGTGTGATGAATTATCTTCTTAGACAAAGATTGATGGTAACATATATTATCGCTTATGCTTATTTTAATAGTAGTAATGCCCAATTTTTGAACGAAATAATTTAGGAATTATTCAAAACTAGAACATACAGTTTTAATTAACTTTTTTCCTTTTTCCTTCTAGGCATTATTGCCTTTATTTCCTACCAACTTTTTCCTTGAATGATTTTTTTTTTTTTAAAATAAGTGTTAGATTAGAGTCTCATGGGTCATGTTACTGAAAGATGCATTCAAAATGTCATTGATGAACTATCCTCCTTACATTTTGGATTGCTAGCTATTATATATATATAAATAATAGTGGTCATGTTTACACTTATACTTTACTCTTCAATATTGCTTAAATATATAATTTTGTAATTAACTCTAAAAAAGAACTAGTTTTCAACCAAATTAGTTTAAAACATGACCAAGTGTTAAAGGCCACAACAAGTCCTGTTAGGCCCAAAACACACTCCAGCGTGCAGCAGTATGTTTTGCAATTGTAGTGTGTTAAACGCTTGAATTCATGTGGTGTAGAGTGATGTACTTGAAAAGT
Source organism: Sphenostylis stenocarpa (assembly GCA_963425845.1). NCBI lineage: Eukaryota > Viridiplantae > Streptophyta > Magnoliopsida > Fabales > Fabaceae > Sphenostylis > Sphenostylis stenocarpa. The sequence goes on along the minus strand of OY731403.1, from coordinate 15,297,445 downwards.
GTCCCCATTTTTTCATTTAAATGATATTGATCTGAGTATGAGTTGGACAACAACACCCTCTCATTATGTTCCTTTCTATGCCTCTCACCAATTGACACCTTGAGATAAAGCTTGGGCTTAATTATTTAATCCCCCCATCCACACACCCCTTAATTCTTTGTTGGGTAGACACTTATTAGTTCTTAAAAAAGATATTTTGTATATACCAAGTCAAAATAAAAAACTGGATTCAAAAACACTTTTTTATCATGTAAAAAAAAAATCAACATTAAAACAATAATAATAAAAAGATTAAGGGTTCATGTCAATTGCAGATCCCATTCAGAACATGTCCTATTTTATGTGGACCAAAGGTGGTAGCAGTAGTACAGCATGCTTAGACACGGTTTGTGTATTGATTTTCCTTGGAATGTAATCCACGCATCATGGTACCAAATAAATTATAAAGAGTAAACATATATTCCATGTTACTGCTGCTGCACTATTCCCTGTTCTGTATCCAAAAAAGGTGCCTAATATCGTGCACATAGAAAGGAATCAAAGGACACTTGACCACAAGTTCTACCCATGAAAACCGGTCCTTCCACAACACATCTAACTCCGAAATGAGATGCCCAAGGAAAGCAGATCAGAGATTCTAGGTACACCCTTAGGATCTTGTAGTACTACACAAATATGACACCCATGATGCCTGTCCTTCCAAATCAGTACTAGGATTAGAAATTTTCGGGCAAGAAATCATCAGTAACTATGACTCTTGGTGCCTATCAAAACTTGAACATCATGGAAACTTTTCCTTTTTACTGTCGCTTCTTACTTTCTTATCCTTATAGTACACATCCTCTCCCCCATAATTTACTGGTTGGTATCTAATTATCTTTAGTAACACAGCCACAAACCATATGTTTTTTACTGGTTGGTATCACTTTTACTGTCTTTTTTATTTATAAATAAATAAAACAGGCTATTTGGTCTTATCCTATGACCAAATAAAAAAGTTAATAGTTTGACTTAATTTATATTTTAAAATAAATTATAATTTCTTTTAAAATTACCTTTATACGATTGAAATAAAATAAAAATTATATATGTAAAAATAAATCATCTAAAAAACTAATAAAAAAATGATAAAATATGTTTTTAGAATTTAAATTTTAATAATTAAATTAAAGTAATTTTATATCTAATGATCTCATGTATAAATTATAATAATTCACTTATTTTAAAAATAAAAATTAGACACGTATTCTTATCTTTATTTTTATTATAATTTAATGATGAAAGAATAATAATTAATTTTAATCAATAAATTAAAAAATAATTAGACACTTATTCTTATCTTTATATTTTATTATTTGATAATTTAAAATAATAATTAAGTTTAATTAATAAATTGTAAAAATTAAACATTTATTTTTATTTTTATTTTTATTTTTATTTTTCATAATTTAATGATTTAAAATAATAATTAATTTAATCAATAAATTATAGAAAATAATTAGACACTTGTTCTTATCTTTAACTTTTTATAATTTTAATGGTTTAAATAATAATTTTAACTAATAAATTATAAAAAATTAAATATTTATTCTTATCTTTATTTTTTATAATTTATTAATTTAAAATAATAATTAATTTTAATTAATAAATTATAAAAATAATTATAAAATAAATTTTTATCTTCTAATCTTTTAAATGTTAGACAAATGGTATCAAGAAGGGGGTTGAATTGATTCTTTACAAAAATTGTCTTGACGTCTATACTTAAAAAAAATCAGTTTTATTAATTAAGTGTGTTACCAGAAGCGTAAAATAAAAAAGATTAAAGAAAAGAAGAAATTCACACAGTAATTTATACTAGAAGAAGAAATTCACACAGTATTTTGTACTGGTTCGGTATAGCTAACCCTACATCCAGTTCTCAGTCACCTCAATGTGAGAATGACAATCTCAATTCACTATATTTAGAGTATTTCAATTACAATCACAATGACCTAGTGAAACATGCAAAAGAAAAATTCTAGAGACTGATAAACACCTCTCTTGAGCCCTTTCAAGAGATGACAACACCTCCCTTGAATCACACAAGGGATGAAATACCTCCTCTCGTACCAAACAAAGGATGAAGATTAAAAAAAATTGAAACACTCGTCACCTGGAATGTAAGAGTACAAAAGACGGAATGTTCAACCGTATTTTCGTGTTTTTAACTCAATAGTAGTGTGTTGTCTCATTTTCTTTTTCTTTCTCAAAATTGGGTTATTTATAAAAAAATTACTTGAATTTTTTTTAAAAAAATTCAACTAATTCAATTAAAAAATATATTTGAAAATCATTTTTTATTCTCAATGAGAAAAAAGATTTTTTAGAAGAAGATATAGTCAGATAATACTTTATTTAAAAAACAATTTCAATTCAAAAGATATTGTTAATTTTAAATAAAACCAAATAAATTCGAAAATCAATTTTTATTATCTACGAAAGGAGAATTTTTAAGAGAAGATATAGTCGTAGAATACTTGATTGAAAAATCAGTTTCAATTCAAAAGATATTTTTATTTTTGAAAATCTAGCAGTAACATAATTTAATTATGTTTTAACCTTAATTGATTATGTACATAAAATTATTTCACTTGTGAAGAGAGATGATTTGACTGATTATTCCTCTTTTGCTTCCTCTTTATACAAAGAAACTTAACACCCTAAACACTATATCTTTATTTTGAGCTTATCTTAATCTTGTAGAAGTTTTGCTTGAATATCCATCAAAATCTTTAGCTTCAAAGGGGTAGTGGTGACATTCTTTTTGCTAATATTATTCCCCTTTTTGATAAGGATTAAGAAAACACCTATAATGAAAATAATTGTTTGGCTTTGTAGTCAGCTCAAGATTAACACAAGTGGTTAGTGTTGAATAATCATATTATTCATTAAAGAATTTATATCACATGGATTAATTCAAACACATTAAGCTTCTCTTATTATAATAAGATATATTGCTCCCCCTATTTGTGAGCACAATGTAAACATTCAACACATATAATCATCCAACACATAATCGAAACAAACATACAGAGTCACTCCCCCTTTTTATTGATTAACATTCAAAAAGGAGTAATATAACTCCCCTTATTATTTAGGCATATAAAGGCTTTCTCCACGTTTAGAGGTGATAGAAGGAAGTCATTAACAGTTTGAAAGAAACACATTTAAACATTTATCAAAATATTTTTTAAAGTTAAATCCGCAATCATCACAAAATACATTTAAATCATGTCATTAGTTATAAACTATAGAGAGATTAAGTGACTATCACAACACAAAAAAATATAAATTGCATTGTTACATAATGGATTATTTTAAACACATAATTAATTATTAAAAATAACTTAAAAAAACTATTTACCGTAACATAGTTGATTATGTAAATACCATCATTTATTATGTGTGCAATTAAAAAAAACTTAATCCATTACGTGATTTTATAATTGATTATGTGCAAAAGTTTGCATTGCGTAATCTAAACTTTTTTGTGTTTTACCCCTTAGGAATCCACATATATATGCCACTAGATATTCCTTTATGCTTTATAAAACATTTGTTTGAAGTGTGGCCAGTTTTCATGCAATAGAAACAACTAAGCCTATATGGAGAGGCTTGGAATCTTTTTCTTTGAAAATTTTGTTTGGAAGCAACTTGATGATTCATTTTTCTTGATTCTTTTACAAAAACGGTTTTGTGATTTTCTAGACCTTCCTTGAAAGTGTAACCAAGTCCATCTTTGCTAGAATTCAATCTTTGAGAATTTACCATTGAATCAAGATTTTTAGAAGAATTTGAAAATTTATTTATTATTTTCAATAATTTGAAAATTTCATTTTCAAGGTGAGAGCAATTTTCACAAGGCTTAAATACTTCTTTATTTTTAGAAATTAATTTGTACTTGTCTAAATTCATTTTTAAATCATCATTTTCCTTCTCCAAATGAATTAATGTTTTTTTTAATTCTTGGAACTTTTGTTTTAGAGAATCATGCATTTTCACTAAGTGAATAACATTCACATAAAGATCTTGATATGTACTATGTAATTCATCGTATTCATCAAGTGAATTCGTAGAATTTACCTTCGAAGTAGCTTCATCATCACTATTTATCATTAAGCACAAATTTGCTTCTTTTTCTTCTTCCTCACTATCCTTCGAAGTACTTTCCCTGTTGTAGATGAATCATTATCATCCTATGTAATGTAAGTTTTACGTCTATCCTTTTGAAACTTCTTGTCTTTCTTTTTCTCCTTGCTTTTATCATCTTTCTTTGCTAATGGACAATTGGTCTTTACATATCCTATCTTTCCACATCCATAGCATTTGTATCTTGATGTAGGATGTAGGTTTACTGAATAAAACGAATGGAAAAGAATAAAATAAATGGGAAAAATGGAGAGAATGAATATGAAATTAAATCAATCGTTATTCAGCTTTTATTTAGAATGCTAGTTCAAAATACATTTATAATACTGCAGTAACGAAAAATGTAGAAAAAAACTAATTTGAGATATTCTCTCCTAAAATCTAGGCACATTTACTTTGACTAGAAACCCTTATTCAACAACCAAAACAGAAAAATAAAACAAATAAAAATATCATGTGTAGTCACGTGCAGTCTAAAAATCAAATATCTAACACTCCTCCTTGGTTTTGGAACTGCAAACTTCAATCTTCTGCCTTAGAAATTCAAACTTGTTGAGTGGAAGTGGTTTAGTAAACAGATCAGCAACCTGGTTTTCAGTTTTGCAATAAATTAGAACAACAACTCCATCATTTTGTACCTCCCTTAAGAAGAACAACTTAATGTTAAAATGTTTAGTCTTCCCATGAAAAATAGGATTGTGAGAAATGGCTATTGCAGCTTGGTTATCAACAAAAACTTCTGTACTTTCCTTCTGCTCCATGTTAAGATCAATTAGAATTTTCTTCAACCACAAGACTTGGTTAACAGCAGCTGCGGCAGCAATAAATTCAGCTTCTGCTGTAGATTGTGCAACAATTTCTTGTTTATTTGAACTCTAAGAGAAAACACCAAATCCAAAACTAAAACAGTACCCTGAGGTACTCCTCATATCATCAATTGAGTCACCCCAATCGCTATCTGAGAAACCTTTCAGTTTGAATTCTTCAGTTCTCTTAAACTTGATGCCAAAATTGTAAGTTCCTTTGATATATCTAATAACCCTTTTTGCAGCCTTGAGATGCATTTCACTTGGCCAATGCATAAACCTAGATAAAATACTTACAGCATTTAAGATGTCAGGCCTAGTTGCTGTAAGGTACATCAAACATCCAATTATGCTTCAGAAAAATGCTTGGTCTATCTTCTCAGTTCCATCTTCCTTGCATAGTTTTTCCTTTTGATTCATTGGAGTGCTCATTTCTTTGCATTCTTCAAGTTTGAACTTCTTCAGAATTTCCTTGGCATATTTTTCTTGAGAAATGAAGATTTCATGTTCTCTTTGTTTGATCTCAATGCCAAGGAAGAATGTCATTAACCCAAGGTCTGTCATCTCAAAGACCTCCATCATTTCTTTCTTAAACTTTTCCATCAACCTTGTGTTGTTTCCTGTTACAAAAAGATCATCCACATAAAGGGAGATAATAATAATGTTAGCTTTATCATCCTTAATATACAATGTTGATTCAGCTAAGCTTTTGATAAATCCCAAGTTCAGCAAATGATCATCAATTCTGCTGTACCAAGATCTTGGGGCTTGTTTTAGCCCATATAGAGCTTTCTTAAGCAAATAAACCTTATCTTCTTCTCCTTCCTTTACAAAGCCTTGGGGTTGTTCAACATAAATTTCTTCTTGTAAGAAACCATTTAAAAAAGCTGATTTAACATCAAGTTGATAAATCTTCCAATTCTTTTGGGCAGCTACAGCAAGTAACAATCTAATGATGTCTAATCGAGCAACCGGTGCAAATGTATCTAAGTAGTCTACACCAGAAATTTGTGCATAACCTTTTACCACAAGTCTTGCCTTGTGTTTGTTGATAGAACCATCTGCATTTAGCTTAGTTCTGTACACCCACTTGACCCCAATCACTTTTCTGCTTTGAGGTTTTTCCACAAGAATCCAGGTTTGGTTTTTTTCGATCATTGCCAACTCCTCCTGCATTGCAGCCATCCAATTTGGATGTCTCTTTGCTTCTTCATAATCTGCAGGTTCACATACAAAAACATTGCATCTTTCATAAATTTCAGAGAGCAATCTAGTACCTCTTACTGGGACATCATCCACCAATTCATTTTGCCAACTTTCATCTTCATTTTGTTTTGTGTTTGAGGCAGATGGCTTGACCTCCATATCCATCTTCCTTTTACTGTCCCAATTCCATTCTTCATCCTCCATAAATTGAACATCCCTGCTAATAACTATTTTTCCAGTTTGGGACTAAAAGACTTTATAGGCTTTACTGGTTGTACTATAACCTATAAAGATACCTAATAATGTTCTTTTATTTAGCTCATCTCGTTTGCTTTGTGGGACATGAGTAGAACACAAACAACCAAATATTTTAAGAAATTTCAAAGATGGTTTGTAATCATACCAGACCTCAAATGGTGTTTGGTCCTTCAAAGCTTTGGTGGGTAGCCTGTTCTGAAGAAAAACAGTCGTGCTTGTTGCTTCTGCCCAAAATTCCTTCGGTAAATTTTTTTCAAACAACATGCATCTTGTCATCTCCAAGATATATCGATTTCGCCTTTCACTAACCCCATTTTGTTGTGGGGTATAAGGAGCAGTTAGTTGATGTTCAATGCCGGAATTCTCACAAAAAAGATTGAATTTTCCAGACGTGTACTCAGTGCCATTGTCTGATCTCAAGGTCTGAATTCTTAAACCAGTTTCATTCTCAACTCTGGCTTGGAATTTCCAAAATATCTCAGCAACCTCTGATTTGTTCTTAAAGAAAAATATCCAACACATTCTTGTAAAGTCATCAATAAAGAGAATATAATAAAGATTACCTTTCAATGAAGGAGTTCTTTGAGGACCTGCAACATCTGTGTGAATTAATTGCAACTTTCTTGTTGCTCTCCAGGCAGTTTTTGAGAAAGGTTTTCTGTTTTGTTTGCCAAATTGACAAGCCTTGCAATTTGAAATTCGATCCTCAAGGTTAGGAACATCAAGTGCCATCTCTTGTTTACACAATTGCAGTAGTCCCTGGTGATGGTAATGCCCAAGCCTTTTGTGCCAGGTTTTTGTGACATCTTCCTTAAGTGAGAAAGCAGCTTGCTCCTCCTCCAAAGGATTTAGAGAAAAGCTTTTTCCTTTCATTTTTACCTTGAACATATCCTATCCAGCTGCATCTTTAATCAAGCAATGTTTGTTTTTAAAAACAACTTTAAATCCTTTTTCAATGAGTTGACCAACACTTAATAAGTTTTGGTCAAGTTTAGGAACAAAAAGAACATCAGGAATAAATTTTGTCCCTGCACAACTTGTTATTGCAACTGTACCCTTTCCTCTAACTGTTATGTAATCACCATTACCTATTTTTACTTTAGTGACATTGGTTGGCCCCAAATATTTGAAGAGTGACTTGTCAAAGGTCATATGGTTGGTACAACCACTATCAATTAGCCAACTTTCATTGGACTCATTGCCCAAGAAACATGTAGCAACAAATAGTTGGTCTTCCTCCTCCTCCTCTGGATCAACAATTTGAGCTCCTTCATCGTGGTGATTTTTGCTTTTGCAAATTATAGCTTCATGCCCCATCTGGTTGCACTTGTTGCATTTTGCCTCTGGTCTTCTCCAACATTTGAAGGGCGGATGACCTTTTTTACCACAATGTTGACAAGGTGGATAGGTTTTCTTTCCTCCCTTGCTTCTAAATTGATTGTTTGTTGAACTTACATTGCTTGATGCTTGATTCTTATCAATTTCATGATGTTTGACTGGCAAAGCATCTTCAACAACATGATCTTGTCTCATAATTCTTCGTTGTTCCTGATCATGTAAGGCATGTAACACTTCTGACAAAGTGATCTTATAAAGGTCCTTTGAATTCTCCAATGAAGCTATAAATGCTTCATACCTTTCTGGTACAATTACCAGGATTTTTTCAACAATTCTAGAATTTGAAAAATCAGTTCCAATAACTTTACCTTGTTGGAAATATTTAACAATTTGTCTGAATACTTTTTGACTGTATCAGACTCATTCATCCTTTGAAGCTCAAACTCCCTCATTAAATTAAGCACTTGCATGTTTCGAATTCTTTCATCTCCAGCATATTGTGTCTTGAGATAATCCCAAATTGCCTTTGCTGATTTGAGAGTCATGACCCTAGTAAAAACCGTGGTAGAAACCCCAGCAAAAAGGCATGACCTTGTCTTTGCTTTTTGGGTTTTTTTTTCTTTGTGTAGCTTGATCTGGGTCATGGTAGGATTGTCTGGCTGCGGCAGGACTTCATAATCGTCTTCTACAACTTCCCATAGATCCAAAGCCTCCAAGTAAGCCTCCATTTTGACAGCCCAAAGATCATAATTTTCGCCATCAAAAACTGGAGGTGCAATGTGTGAGAAATTTGGTTCGACATCCATATCCACAGGCCCGTAGGAAAAAAGCTCACGATACCAATTGTAGGTTTACTGAATAAAACGAATGGAAAAGAATAAAATAAATGGGAAAAATGGAGAGAATGAATATGAAATTAAATCAATCGTTATTCAGCTTTTATTTAGAATGCTAGTTCAAAATACATTTATAATACTGTAGTAACGTAAAATGTAGAAAAAAACTAATTTGAGATATTCTCTCCTAAAATCTAGGCACATTTACTTTGACTAGAAACCCTTATTCAACAACCAAAACAGAAAAATAAAACAAATAAAAATATCATGTGCAGTCATGTGCAGTCTAAAAATCAAATATCTAACATCTTATCTTTCTTTTTCTCCTTGTCTTTCTTTTCTCCTTGCTTTTATCATCTTTCTTTGCTAATGGACAATTGGTCTTTACATATCCTATCTTTCCACATCCATAGCATTTGTATCTTGATGTAGGATTTTTGTCGTTTTCTTTCTTCTTTTGTCCATTTTTCCTATTCTTCATAAAACGAAAAAAGTGTTTTAGAAGTAAGGAAATGTCAGTGTCAGAATACTCACCTTCATTATTGTCCTTTTCTTCACGTGATTTTTTTGCTTTTCATGCAATGGTCTCGACAGTTGCTTGTTCACCATTTTTCAGTCTTTGTAGCTTCATCTCGTGTTCTCTTAACTTCCCGAACAATGTTGCTACATTCATCTTTGTGAGATCATTTGATTATGAAATTGTCGTGAACTTTGGTTGTCAATTTCTATCTAATGACTTGAGAATCTTAATGGTTAACTCTTCGTTTATGAAGCTTTTTCCAAGTGCCTCCAGATGATTGACTATGTGTGTGAACCGAGTCTAAAAATCACTTATGCTTTCACTCTGCTTCATTTGAAGTAATTCATATTTTTGGATGAGTGTGTTCTTCCGAACTCTCTTCACTTTGTTCATTTCTTCTTCGTGCATTACTTCAAGCGTATCCCACATCTCCTTCGCCGACTTACATCTTGATATCTTGTAAAATTCGTTAAGAGTAACAGCAGATACTATAGCGTTTCGAGCTCTTACATCATATCGTGCTCGTTTGTTTTCGTCTGGCGTCCATTGATGAAATGTTTTTTGTATGGGTCCTTCAGCAAGTATCACCATTGATATATAGGGGTCGTTTAGTACTGCATCCCAAACTCTAAAGTCTAGGGTTTGTAGAAAAATTTTCATTCTCGCTTTCCAGAAGGGGTAATTATCACCTTCAAAGAGAGGTGACCGGTTGATTGAAGCTCTTTCCTTGTACGTTTGATTCTGGAAAGACATCTTAAAAGAAATAGTGAAACAACTTATCACAACAAGCTCTGATACCACTTGTTAGACAAATGACATCAAGAACGGGGTTGAATTGATGCTTTAAAAAATTTGTCTTGATGTCTATACTTTAAAAAAAAAAAAAAAAAGATGTCAGTTTTATTAATTAAGTGTGTTACCAGAAGCACAAAGTAAAAAGAGTAAAGGAAAGAAGAAACTCACACAATAATTTATATTGATTCGGGTATAGCTAACCCTACATCCAGTTCCCGGTCACCTCAATGTGAGAATGACAATCCCAATTCACTATCTTTAGAGTATTTCAATTACAACCACAATGACTTAGTGAAATATGCAAAAGAAAAATTCTAAAGATTGATAAACACCTCTCTTGAATCCTTTCAAGAGATGACAACACCTCCCTTAAATCACACAAGGGATGAAACACCTCATGTATACAAAACAAAGGATGAAGAATAAAAAAAAATTGAAACACTGTCACCTGAAAGTAAGAGTACAAAAGAGGGAATGTCCAGCTGTATTTTCGTGTTTTTAACTTAGTAGTAGTGTGTTGTCTCATTTTTTTTTTCTTTCTCAACATTGGGTTATTTATAAAAAAATTACTTGAATTTTCTTAAAAAATTCAACTAATTCAAATAAAAAATCAATTTGAAAATCAATTTTTATTCTTAGCAGAAAGGAGAATTTTTAAGAGAAGATATAATAAGAGAATACTTGATTTAAAAAATAGTTTCAATTCAAAAGATATTGTTAATTTTAAATAAAATCAAATATATTCTAAAATCAATTTTTATTTTCTGCAGAAAGGAGAATTTTTAAGAGAAAATATAGTCTTTAGGAGAAAATATAGTCACATAATTATTGATTTAAAAATCAGCTTCAATTCAAAAGATATTTTTATTTTGAAAATACACAATAACATAATTTAATTATATTTTAACTTTAATTGATTATGTGCATAAAATGATTTCACTTCGAAGAGAAATAATTTGACTGATTATTCCTCTTCTCGCTTCCTCTTTATATAAAAAGACTTATCACCCTAGACAATATATTTTTATCTTAAGCTTCTCTTAATCTTATAGAAATTTTGTTTAAATATGCATCAAAATCTTTAGCTTCGAAGGAATAGTGGTAACATCATTTTACTAACATTAAATAAATCATTATTGATTTCCAACAACGAAAAAGTATAGAAATATATTGAATTTCACGTATTTTAATATAAAAATCTTTTATTTTATAAAAAATTAAAAAAAACAAATGTATTTATATATAATCAACTATATAAGTAAATATTATTTACATATCTTCTTACACCATTATATAAATAAATATTATATAATATTTACTTACATAATTATATTTAAAAAAATTTAATTAATATATTTTTATTTTTATATTATTATAATAATAAAAAAATAAAAATTACATTAAAATAATAAATAAAATTATTAGTAAAAAATAAATTTATTTTATTTTTTACTCATTTTCATTCATTTCTTTTAATCTAAACAACTCTATTCTTTATTTTCTTTCTTGCATTTTTCACTTCCTTATATTTTATTCTTCAATCCAAATAACTCCTAAATATTTTATTTCTCCTCGTCAATTATAACTTCAATAAAAATACTATTTATTTTTATTAAAAAATTGTTATTATTTTATAAAATAAACTTACCTATAAATCTATAAATTTACTCCCTGACCTAATTAAGTTATGGGCTAACCATTTTTTTTAACTTTTCAAACTTATGACATCCTACTAAAGAATTTTTGTAAGTTTAATAAAATATGAATTTGAATTTATATTATTGAAATGATTTTTAGAGTAGTTATTTCAAAAGTAAATTACATTATAATTAAATAAAAATGAAAAATTACTTTACACATAGTATATATTTTATTTATATTGTTATCTAATAATAAATTATTATATATATATAAATATTTAAATAATAAATTCATTATTGTAAAGACAGTGTAAATTATTTTTATATCAATAATATGTAGAAATTAATCTCATAAAAAACAATAAGTAAATAATATATATGTATTAATGGTCTAAAAAGAATTTTTTTTTATGAATTATTATCAGTTGTCCATTAAGTTCTCCTACATTTTGTATTTATAAATAGGATATTCCTTTAGTGAAATATTAGGAATTTGGATATCTAATTTTTCTTATATATATATATATATAACACAAGTAACTATCTTTATTTTTATATATTATTTGTTATATCTTTTATAATATATGATGTGGTTATTATTAATTCAATATTTTAAATTTTGTGATAGTCGTGATCATGTCAAACTTTTATTATATATGAGATTTATGAACAAAATAAGTCCATGAAAATTATAATATTTGTTCTGTTTCATTTTCATAAGTGAATAGAAAAAATATTTTATTATTACCTTTCATTCCTAGAAGTAGACGTATTCATTTTTAAAAGTAAATGTGAAAAATATTTTCTTGTTATATTTCATTTCCAAAAGTGATTGTAAAATATTTTATTCATAATTTGTGTTCATGGATATGGATGTGTTAACTATTATGATCATATAAATTATTATAAAATGATTTTTTGAGAAAATATTAGCAAAAGTGATATAAAATTATTAAAAAATAAATAAAAAGAGTAACACACAAGATGAATTATCATTATGATAATAAAGATCATTGATTGGACACCAAAAATATCTTAAAGTATTCATAAGGGAATTACTTGAAAATAATAGAAAAAAATATTCTTGCTTATAAGATGATGATTCTAATTATGGTTACATAAATTTTTATTATGAGTAATGATTCTTATTACGGGTTACATATGAATTTTGTTTGAGAGTCACAATTTTAATTATGATCACATAAATTTGACTTATCAGATTATGGTCAAATTGATAATATGCATATTAATATTTCTGATATATTGTATTGAATTCTTTGTGTTAAGATTAATTGAATTCCAAATATTTTAAATATATTTGTAATAAAATTTAATTGTGGTAATAAATACATTAAATGTATTGCTAATTATTCAATTGTTTTTATCTATTTTACTTTGATTACATATGATTTAATATTGAATATATTTAAAATTATTTTTTATAATGATTTAATTTACATAACTGTTTATATAAAATAAATGTGTTATATTCATAATGAGTTAATTTTTTTATTGTTTTAAAATATTTCATTATAATATATATATATATATATATATATATATATATAAAATAATAAAAGGATAATGACATTTTCAATATATATATTTTTTTCATAATATATTTAATAGCTTTTGAATGATTAATATAATAATTGTAAAGAAAGTGACGTATTAATATTACTATGTTTTTTTTTATAATATAAGAAGTTAGTATTACAATCGGTTACCAAATAAAATAAAATTTGAAATATATATTGTTATCGAATGGTGTAAAATTTGAACTTAATATATATATATATATATATATATATATATATATATATATATATATATATATATATATAATAAAGGATAATGATATTTTCAATATATATATTTTTCATAAATATATTTAACAGCTTTAGAATGATTAATATAATTGTGAGGAAAGTGAAATATTAATATTACAATATGATTTTTGATAATATAAGAAGTTAGTATTACAATCGGTTACCAAAGAAAATAAAAATTGAAATATATATATTGTTACCAATGGTGCAAAATTTGAACTTAAAATATATTTTAATCATCTAAATCTAATAAAATTTATCAAAATTTAAAAATATTAATTGAAATTGATATTGTTATATAGTCAATGATAATTTAAATTTATAATTATTGTAAAATACTTTGATTAACTTAAATCGGACAAAAAAAATAAAAAATATACTTTTTCAATTTATATGAATTTAATTTAATATTTTTTTAAAATTTATTTAATTGATGATATCTCACTTATGTATTTATCTTATCTAATAAAAATTTGTTTTGAGATAAATTCGTACACATTTATACTATTAATGAAAGAAATATATTTAAATTATTATATTTTTATGGTTTCTACCTTACATATAGTAATACAATTGAAATACATAGGAAACCAGAAGTTTACGAATTGATCAATTATGATATAAAGAATATTTATAAATTCATTTGTACATTTATTTATGAACTAGAAGTTTTTTAAGTCCAATAATTTATTATGTATTACATGTGTTACAAAGGAAGTTAATGATAATATCATTATCAAAATCTTGTATATTTGTGAAAAAAAAAAAAGTACAGTCACTACGTGAAATATTTATATATTTTATGATTTTAATTAATACATCAATTAGATATTCATACATTTATTTTATTTATTCAGGATTAGACATTTGTGAAGTTGTTAGTTCAATTAATTTGATAAAAGCTTATTTTTTAAATTAAGAAAATATTCTTCTATAATGTTGGTCAAATTACATCTTATACTTTTAATGAGTATTATGTGTTATTTGAAATTGATGTTGAACATCTTGTAGTTTAGGTCGAAAAACAATATAGACTTGTAAAATTATTTTAGTTTATTACAAAATCATTATTTATGAGATGAATTTTCCCATCATTATTTGAGGTTATTCAATTATATATAATATAGTACAAATTTGTATCAAATCAATACTTCATATACTCCCTTTTTATTATTGATTTTGATTCATCAATAAAATATTTTCTATTGAATAGCTTTTTTTTATTCTAATTACACCCCGAAATGAATTTCAATGGTTTATCTTAAAAGACTGAGAATATATGTTGGATATAAATTTTATTAATAAATAAAGTATTTTGAACCATTGGCTAAAGGTTATCTGATAACTCAACTTATCAATTATGAGTTTGATGAATAAGTTTTTCATCATTAGAGGAGAATAATACATCGTTGAAAAAATATATTAGTTAGAATAAATTATCATTATCTCATATTGATCCTTATGAAAAAATGTGAATTAAATATTAAAAAAAAATCAATTACAAAACTTATTTAATCATAAATCATTTATTTATTTACCCAAAGTATAGTACATAAGTTATAATATTACTAACTATCAATGTTCCAATTATAATTGGTGTTTCGGTTAGATATTCTAATAATACAAGTGAGTCTCAATCATGAGATATAAGTGTGGTGACTCAATCGTTCCATAACTAATAATCATTAAATAAAAAAAGGTAAGATGTGTAAATTGAGAGTGAAAATATCAAAATATTCATCTATCTAAAAGACAAGATAGGTCAATTAAGGATCAAAATCTTAAAATATTCATGTCAATTGAGGATAAAAATCCAAAATCCAATAAGAATCATTTATCTAAAAGACAAGATGACCAGGAGCAAAATTCTAAAAGATTCATTTGATATAATTAATATATATTAGTTCCAGAAAAACTCGAACAGAACAAAAGTATAACCAATATTGATGATAATTTTCTTCTTATAATAATACTAAATGTTAAAAGCTTACGATAAAAAAATCAAGTTCGGACAACTTGTTGATGAAGAAATGATTGAACAAAATAAAAAGATGAAATAAAAGAGAATTAGACTCTCTTGATAAGTGAACTAATTTTGCATTTATATTCCATATATTTAAAGGTGTTAAATCAATGAGATATAAACAACTTTTTATTAAAAAAAAGAAATAAAAATGATGAAATATAAAACATAATTAATTATTTGAGGAATTTTCATCATACCCAATATTAATTTTCGAATCATATATAGTTTATACAAATACTTTTAGATATTCAATTAACCTATTTGTATGGGTATCTTGAAAATGATATTTGTATGAAATTTTTTGAAGGATTTAATTTTCCAAATAATGCAAATTATAAAGAGAATTATTTAATCAAGTTGAATAAGTTTATTCATGGATTAAGTTTTTTTTTTAAAGAAGGGAATAAAAATATTTTCATTTTGTCCTTATCTAAAAAGGATTTTCTTATACTTGTTTATATTTGAGTTCCTAAAACATCTTAATAAGGAAGTTGATTCGTTTATAAAAAAGAAAAAGAATTTGTGATGAAGAATATTGAAGAAATAAAATTTCGTTTGCATTACATATTTAATATTTAAGTAAAAATATTTTTATATCCATTGTTTTCTTCCTAAATTATTGGTTTTGAATTAAGTGATTAAGTTAATGTGGAGGATATATATAATGCATGTATGTGAATATTTATATCCCATTATAAACTTGAATGATCGAAATATCTTTATATATAATTAAAAATGCTTTATACCATTGTGAAAAGACTATTATTCTTGTCAACTATACTAAACTTGATGTAACATTTGTTGTAAATTTATTAGTAAGATATAATTTTTTATCTATAAAAAGATATTTTATTAAAGTAAAATATATTTTTCATTATCTTGAGAAATAAACTTGTTTTATTCAAATGTTTTAAAATTATATTTAATGAGTTATAAAAATACAAGTTTTATATACATATGCATGTTACTATATCTCCATAATAGTTAATTATAAAGTGATAACATTGTAATTCTATTGCAATATATGAAATATAGTATTATCAAATCATATAATGTGAGAAATTTGTGATCTATCTTTAAAAAAATTAACATCAATTGTTACATATGAAGATATGCATTATTCTCAGTTGAAAGAATATATATTAAAAGAGATAAAATAAAATGTAGTTCTTTCAAAATAATTATGATTTAGAAGGTTTATTTATAAGAAACTTACATAACATTTAATTACAAAATTTATGTGAAGGATAACTTTTTTTTGTTCACATGATTGGTTTTTATTGTCTTAATAATAATAATTTACATAAGGGGGAGAAATCAATATATTCTAAAAATATATTGAACAATATACTTCTTTTTTCTCGATAGATTTTATCCCACAGGTTTGTCCTAATATGATTTTAACAAGGTACATTTTTTTTATCATTGAACAATCAATAGAGAATGTTGCCGATTATTATCGGTTGTCCATTAAATCTATTAGTATTTATTATCAATTTATATGATTTATATACTTGTAACTCTTAAGGTTACATCTTGATAAATAGGATATTTCATTTAATGAAATTCAAAAAATCTAAATATCTAATATATATTTTTTAATACATCTCCTAAAATCTTATTTCATAACACTATTATATTATTATTCAATAATAAATTATTATATAAGGTAAACTTGTTAAATTTAATAATAATTTTTTTATATCGTAGTAAAAATAATGGAAAGCGTAATAAATTGATAAAAAAAACATCTATTAAACTCGAAAACTAAATACATATATAAAAAAAATTGGAGGAATAAAGGAGAAAACATAAGAATGTGAAGTAGGTGAGATTGAAAGGAAAACATAGAACGTAGTTTGCAGGTAGTGTAGAGTTGTACTTGAGTGGGAGACGCTAACTTTGGCTTCTTGCAAGGTCCTCTTCATTATTATTGCTACATTAACCGAATAAGCTTCAACTCTTATCCTGGCATGTGGGTAATTTGAACAGAAAGCTCAGTTTCCAGTGTTTGTCTTTTGGTTTTTTCCACACACATCAGTAATAATTTGTTGCAGAAAACGACCTATGCAGTTCTCGAATTTTATTTTAGTCCTATATAGGATTCGCATGTCTTGTGCTTACGTGGAACTTTTCATGTTGGCCCCACCCACTCTCTCTTCTCATCATAATCACCCTTCCTTCTCCTTTTTCTTTTCCCTACCTGTCTTCCCTCGTACCACAGGCAACGAGCCCTCTTCGCCATGTCCATTCCCACAACTCACAGCAATTGCGATACCTTCATTTTCTCTTTCACTAAAATAGTTGCACCACCCCTTATGTTCTGCTGGTAAAATTCTGTCACATATTCCCACATGCACTTTATCATCCAATTAACCCACGTTTAAAATTAGTTTTCATACATACGTACCATTAATTCATTTTAACTAATCAGTATATATCCCTTTTTTACATTGGAAAAGTGCGACACTCAGTTTTTTTATGCTGAAATAAAATTTTGTGTATGAAAAGGGTTATGGCTTATTGATATGTGATCTAAACCTTTGACCAAGAGGGTGGAAAAAAAAAGAAGAAGAAGCAAAGGCTATGCAATTATTACGTATGAGATTGCGACTTTCTACTATAGGCAGAACTTTGAATTTCTTCTTTATAAAGAAACTGAACAGAGAAATTAGGGTTGTCTCCATTTATTTTCTTTTTCACACACAACTAGCATACCTAGCTTGCCATTGCCATGCAGGATACAGCTTGTTGAATAGAGATTCAAATAAGCCAGAAAAGATTAGTTAATGTTATTTGCGTGATTCTGATATGTTTATATCCCTTAGAATCTAAATTTTTCCCATTTTATCATTATCTTAAAAGACATCATCACACACAGGAAGGACAACAATCATACGTAGTTAGCCACGTTTAATCTTTTGTCATATCGTTCTTTACCACAAAATAGAAAAAAGCAAATTGATTTAGCCACAGTGAGGGAGGATTTTGGTGCCTTAATTAGAAGAGTTCAGCGGTAGCAATTCTATCCACAGGTAATGAGGACTTTAATTTGGTGCATTAATTACTAGTTTATATATATATATATATATATATATATATATATATATATATATATATATATATATATATATATATATATTGAGATACAGCAATTAGTTGTATCAGATTCTGTGTTGTTCAAACACTACCCCACATGGGTAAGTGGGACAATTGAAAAGCAACATCACCTCTATTCCTTTCGATGCGGTCTAAAAAGTCGTCAGGGATGTGTATATAGTAGTAGGGAATGGAAATTTTGAACATGAAAAGTCATAAATTGTAATATATATGTTTCTTATTGAGATTAATTATATTTAGCTAGCTACCATCTTTCCCCATTGTCATTTTTTTTTTTGTGTTTGGTTTTATTTTTCGTCATTTTCATTGAAGAAGGTGTGAAGAAAGGTACATTAATAAATATATAGCCATGAAAAGTGTTGCGTTCCTATTCTAAAGATGTCCGTTAGAAAGTTGTGGGACAGACAGAACTCGATGATGATGATGTTGTTGTTGAGAAGTGTGGATTGTGATCTTAAGACTAACCAAAGAAGAGGAACAAATTAGGGTTGGCCCGAACTTATTTCTCTATGTTTGCATCTTAGTCTGATAAAAATATTTCCAAAAACCTTTCTCTTGTATTGAATATGATAGCACAATATATACATGAAATACAGAAACATTCTAGGCTATAATTACGCTAACCATTATAGTCGGTATCCTAAATTTGTCTATTAACAGATATGACATTAATGTGCATCACTGTGCATCGCTGTCATGCCAAGCTAAATATGGAAAACATTAATCATGTAGAATCATGGCATGATACGGTATTTGTAATCGTATATTCTATGTTTATCACCCTCCCTCAAGATGGAGTATGAAGGTTGTGAATGCCCAACTTGCCTAAAAAAGAACCAAATTTAGTGGCGCCAAGAGATTTGGTGAAGAGATCAGCCAGTTGATGATGAGTGGACACATAGGAGGGTTGGATACGATTGTGTTGTATTTCATCACGAATAAGATGACAATCCACTTCAATATGTTTTGTCCGTTCATGAAACACAGGATTCTTGGCAATGTGAAGGGCAGCTTGGTTGTCACAGTAGAGAGTCATAGGGTCGGTGTGAGTAATGCCTAGGCTCGAAAGAAGGCCTTGAAGTCATTTCAACTCATATGTCGTGTTGGCCATAGAACGATATTCCGCCTCGCGGATGATCGAGAAACCGTATGTTGCTTCTTGGTTTTCCAGGAAACGGGGATTGACCAAGGAAAATAAACCAACCGGTGAGAGATCTTCGAGTTAGAGGACAACTTGCCCGATCCGAGTCACACCAACCATAAAGACGAAGGTCACTCTCTCTTTTAAAAGCACACCCCGACTCGGGCCGCCCTTTAAATAGCGTACCACGCGGAGTGCAGACCCGCCAATGCTCCTGACGCGGTTGGTGCATGAATTGAGATAGGACATGAACACCGTAAGATAATTCGAGTCGTGTAAAACACAAGTAAATAAGGCGACCGACGAGACGTCGATATTGACTCGGGTCGGAAAGTAGTTCGCCATCGCCCAATGCTAAACGATGATTTTCTTCGATTGGCGTGGACACGAGTTTCCCTCCAAGCAATCCTCGCTTCGACTATGATGTCCAACGCATACTTCCGTTGACACAAGAAAATTCCTGTAGGAGATCCGGCAACCTCCACCCCAAGAAAGTATTTTAATTTCCCTAAGTCCTTCATACGAAAACATTGATGAAGATAATCTTTGAATTGTGCAATGTCTTCATGATGATTGCCAGCAATGACTAGGTCATCCACGTAAACTAACACAACCAGCTTCGACATCTCCTTTGCGAAAGATGAACAAGGAGTGATCGGACGAAGAACGTTGAAACCCGTATTGAACAAGAGCAGCTTGAGAGCTTGGCAAACCAACACCGAGGAGCTTGACGAAGACCATAAAGGGACTTGCGGAGACGACACACCATACCCTTTTGAGACACCAAGAACCCCGGCGGCATTTTCATGTACACATCTTCCTCAAGATCGCCGTGCGGAAAAGCATTATGGACATCCATTTGATGAAGTTCCCGATCTTTGGCTACCGCCACTCGCCAACACTCGTCCGAATGGTGACCATCTTTGCCATCGGGGCAAAAGTCTCGTCATAGTCAATCCCCTCAACTTGGTGATTTCCCAAGACAACTAATCGGGCTTTGAAGCGTTCAACGCTCCCATCGGAATGATATTTGATTTTATAAATCCACTTGCAACCCGGAGGCTTCTTCCCTGCCGGTAGAGGAGTAATGTCCCATGTTTCATTACTTTGGAGGGCCCGAATTTCACTAGCCATGGCATCTCTCCATCTAACATCCCGAACGCCTTCAAAGAAATGCACAGGTTCTCTCTCCGCATGAAGGGCTGCAAGAAAGGTTCGGTGGGGGAAGGAGAATTTAGCAAAATTTAAGTACTTTGTCAAACCGTAAGGCATACCCGAGGAAGCTAAATGTGGAGTGCGAATTGAGGGATCGAGTTGTAAAGTGGTGTTAGTGACATAATCACGAAGCTTCACGGATGGCTTTCGTACACGAAGACCTTTCCCCGGGGATGCAGGGACAGTATGCTCCTCGGGAACCTCTAGTTCCGTCATCATAGAGTCGGTTTGTTCCGGTGGGAGAACGATCCGGGTGGGAGGCTCTTGTTCATGGCATTCGGCGTGGCCCTCCCCGAACTTAGTTGTGGACACATCTTCGTTGTGGGGTTAACGTCATCGGTCTCCACAACGTGTTCTCGCATTGTTCATTGCACTAAGTCCAGGCAATGCTTCCTCGACAATGCCAACATCAACGGTAGGCAATCCTACCTCCGAATGTCTACTGTGGGCAAGAGAGGCAAACGGGAATTCATGTTCTACAAACTTAACATCTCTCGAAGTCCGAAGACTTCTCTTTCCGGATCAAACAATTTCCAGCCCTTTTTTTCGATTGAATATCCAACAAATACATTCTTGCGACTTCTACTTGCAAATTTGTCACCTTTCCTATCTTGGTTATGTGCATAACACAAGCATCCAAATACCCGTAGATGGTCATAAGTGGGTGGCTTCCCATTCAATATTTCATATGGAGTTTTTCCATGGAGAACGGTTGAGGGTGTACGATTGATCAAGTATCCTGCGGTCAAAATGCATTCTCCCTGAATTGAAGTGGAAGTTCTCCCCGAAATCGTAGAGCACGAGCTACATTTAGGATGTGTCGATGTTTTCGTTCGGCTCTCCCATTTTGTCGAGGTGTTCCAAGTGCATGAGGTTTGATGGAGTATCCCATGTTGCTGAAAATATCGTTGAAGACACATAAACTCGGTTCCATTGTCACTTCGTAATATTTTGACTTGTTTCTCGTATTGTCATTCTATTAAGGCGATGAAATGCATTAAGGTTTGTGACACATCTTTCTTATTATTCAAGAGATATATCCACACAGCTCGAGAACAAGTCATCAACCAAAGTGAGAAAGTAAGATGCACCACAAGACGAGGGAGTTCTATATGGACCCCATACATCACAATGTATTAAATCAAATATATTGGATGCTTGAAAATCACTTAAAGGAAATGTGTTTCGCATTGCTTTGATCTCTCACACACTTCACACACACGAGTTGTATCCGTATTTCTATTCACGCCGTTCGGATGCGGAATTTTTCTAACAATCTGGTAGGCGGGATGTCCCATTCGCTTGTGCCAAATCTCTAGTTGATTTTCTCGCATTGGTCCGATACGCCTTTATGCCACTCACACCACGATACCAATAGAGTCCCTCTTTTCGTTCACCCGCTCCAATCAGCATCCTCGAAGTGTGGTCCCGCATTGCACAAAATCTATCGAGTAAAATGTACTCGTACATTTTACTTCATTCGTCAATTGTGATACTCGAAATCAAATTGCA
The DNA here is from genome assembly GCA_963425845.1 of Sphenostylis stenocarpa. NCBI lineage: Eukaryota > Viridiplantae > Streptophyta > Magnoliopsida > Fabales > Fabaceae > Sphenostylis > Sphenostylis stenocarpa. The sequence goes on along the minus strand of OY731403.1, from coordinate 15,275,012 downwards.
ATTCAATTTTGGAACATATAGAACATGTTTAAGTTTCAGTCCTCCATCAAGGAAAACCGATCCTTCTTTGTTTGCCAACACCAATTCACCATTTTGTAGTCCCACTCGGGCACCCTTCCAAGGCTCGACTCTCCCTCAAGTTTTCTAGAGTTCCTGTCATATGATTAGAGGCGCCACTATCAATAATCCACAAGTCACATGCTTTCTTACCAGTCATCTTTTCGGTTTCATTTGCCTTGCGAGAATTCAACATTGTTGTCAAGATCTCGCCATTGCTCATTACTCGGTCCCGCGACTTCGGTTTTTCGGTTGAACCAACGTTATCCGCACCGAGTGTGCGCCATATTGACGCGAGCCGTTCCTCCTTTTCCTCGGAAGGTTCCTGTTCTTTGTTGATTTTTTTCATCGTTTTTATCGGTTCGTGGTCTCTCTCCCCACCATTCCGGGTAACCAATGATCTTGAAGCAATTGCCTTTGTCATGTCCCTTCCTTCCACACCGCATGCAAACAACCGATTTTTCTTTCGCTTCATTGCGCAACTTGTTCCCGGTTTCCGCTCGCATAGCCATTCCCACGATCATTCCTCGCTCTTCTTTAGACCCGGTGATTGTTCTCACCCTTTCTTCTTGCACCATGATGCCATACACCCGATTCAACGAGGGTAATGGATCTGTTGCCAAAACATTTGACCGTGCAGTTCCATAGCCCTCATCATCTAGCCCCATCAAGAACTGATGAATTTTTTCTTCTTCTCTTCGTTTCTCAAGTTGCGTCATAATATTACACTTGCATCCCCCACATCTACACTGTGGGATTTGCTCGTAATTTGTCAGTTCATCCCACAACGTTTTCAACTTCCCATAATAGGAAACCATAGTCATTCCTTGTTGTTTGCATTCTGCCTGTTAGGATCGAGCGCTTACCACTAGGCCAAAAGCTATAGCCATTAGTCAGAGCGCAACTCTTTTTACTTTAACAGCCCAAGCGCCACGATTCAATTGTGACTCGACCCACCTGACCTTCGTCACAGGACAATTGATGCTACCTGCAACAATCTCCCCCTCAGCAATTATCCTACAAGGTATCCCACTCTTGGATTGTGACTTGGCCCACCCGGCCTCTGCCACGGGACAATTGTGCAACCTGCAACAATCTCCCCCTCAACAATTGCCCACCAGGAATCGAACTCGTGACCTTGGCTCGATACCAATTGTTAGGATCGAGCGCTTACCACTAGGCCAAAAGCTATAGCCATTAGTCGAGCGCAACTCTTTTTACTTTAACGACTCAAGCGCCACGATTCAATTGTGACTCGGCCCACCCGACCTTCGTCACAGGACAATTGATGCTACCCGCAACAATCTCCCCTCAGCAATTGTCCTACAAGGTATCCCACTCTTGGATTGTGACTTGGCCCACCCGGCCTCCGCCACGGGACAATTGTGCAACCTCGCAACAATCTCCCCTCAACAATTGCCCACCAGGAATCGAACTCGTGACCTTGGCTCGATACCATTGTTAGGATCGAGCGCTTACCACTAGGTCAAAAGCTATAGCCATTAGTCGAGCGCAACTCTTTTTACTTTAACGACCTCAAGCGCCACGATTCAATTGTGACTCGGCCCACCCGACCTTCGTCACAGGACAATTGATGCTACCCGCAACAATCTCCCCTCAACGAATTGTCCTACAAGGTATCCCACTCTTGGATTGTGACTTGGCCCACCCGGCCTCGCCACGGGACAATTGTGCAACCCGCAACAATTGACTCGGCCCACCTAACCTCCGTCACAGGACAATTGATGCTACCTGCAACAATCTCCCCCTCAGCAATTGTCCTACAAGGTATCCCACTCTTGGATTGTGACTTGGCCCACCCGGCCTCTGCCACGGGACAATTGTGCAACCTGCAACAATCTCCCCCTCAACAATTGCCCACCAGGAATCGAACTCGTGACCTTGGCTCTGATACCAATTGTTAGGATCGAGCGCTTACCACTAGGCCAAAAGCTATAGCCATTAGTCAGAGCGCAACTCTTTTTACTTTAACAGCCCAAGCGCCACGATTCAATTGTGACTCGGCCCACCTGACCTTCGTCACAGGACAATTGATGCTACCTGCAACAATCTCCCCCTCAGCAATTGTCCTACAAGGTATCCCACTCTTGGATTGTGACTTGGCCCACCCGGCCTCTGCCACGGGACAATTGTGCAACCTCTAAGTCCTTCATGTCAAATTCTTTTGACAACTGCTTCTTTAAGTTTATGATCTCATTCATATCATTTTGCTACTTTATGTTGATGATATGCTAGTAGCAGGTTCAGATATGAATGAGATCATAAACTTAAAGAAGCAGTTGTCAAAAGAATTTGACATGAAGGACTTAGGCCCAGCAAAGAAGATTCTTGGAATGCAAATCACGAGAGATAAGCAAAAAGGAGTTTTGCAGTTATCTCAAGCGGAGTACATCAACCGTGTTTTGCAGAGATTCAACATGGACAATGCCAAACCAGTCAATACACCTTTGGCTTGCCATTTTCGTCTATCCAAGGATCAGTCTCCTCAAACGAAGGAAGAAGAAGAGTTAATGGCTAAGATTCCGTATGCTTCAGCCATTGGAAGTTTGATGTACGCGATGGTCTGTACGAGACCAGACATTGGCCATGCAGTGGGAGTTGTAAGCGGATTCATGTCAAATCCAGGAAAAGCTCATTGGGAAGCGATCAAATGGATTCCGAGGTATCTACGAGGCACAACAGAAAAATGTCTCGTATTTTAGAAAAGGAGATCTAAAATTGCGGTGGCTACGTAGATGCGGACTTTGGAGGTGAAGTTGATCACCGAAGAAGCACCACTGGGTATGTGTTTATCGTTGGAACTACAACTGTTAGTTGGATGTCGCGGATACGTAAGATTGTTGCTTTATCCACTACGTAGGCTGAGTATGTAGCAGTGACTGAAGCCGATAAAGAATTGATATGGCTTCAAGGATTGTTGGCGAGTTGGGATTCATTCAAGAAAGGAGTGTTTTGCACGAGTGATAGTCGAGTGCAATACATCCGGCAAAAAATTCAAGCATTTCACTCCGGAACCAAACACATCGACATACGTTATCATTTCATCAGATCTCTACTTGAGGATGAGATGCTAACATTGAAGAAAATTGTGGGAAGTAAGAACCCAACAGATATGCTAACAAAGGTGGTGACTATTGACAAACCGAAGTTATGCTCAACTTCGGCTAGCTTACAAGGATAACGGACAAGAGAAGACTACTATTGATCAATGTGTGAGGACAGATTGAAATCGGTCCTCAAGTGGGAGATTGTTGGTCAAAGAAAGTAGGTAACTTTCTCACTTGCACCGAAAGAATGGAAGAAAAGGGTGGGTGCAAATTTTTTTATTCAAGCATGAGGTGCCCACGAGGCATTTTTTTATTGTAATGCACAGTACCAATTTTTGCTATAAATTGGTCTTCTTCCTTCAAGCAAAATCATCCCATCTCACACAAAATACTACTTCTCTTAGAGAAGAAAGAGTGGCACCAGTGAGAGGCAGAAAACTAGAGAGTTTTAGTTTAGCTTCTGGGTGTAATTGGGTTGTGAGTTGTGAGTGTTTTGGGAGTGTTTTGTAAACACTTGTGTATTTTTCTTTTCTCCTAGTAAGAGATCTGTAGTAGTCCGGAGACGTAGGCATTATTGGCCGAACTCCGTTATCAACTTGTGTGTGCAATTATTCCGCTTTTATTTCACTTTCACAGATCTGACCATATGGGAAGATTCCGCATATTTTTCCCAACACTGCCAACTCTGACTTTAGCTGCTGGATTCTTGGTCCGTTCACGATCGAGAATCGTTCCTTGATGTCATCCCATAGGTCCTTTGCGTTTTCCATGTATGCAACAGTGGAACGCAAACTAGGTTCTATAGTGTTTAGTATCCAAGATACAAGCATCGATTGAATTGTCCACCAATCTTCTATCTCGGATGTGTCTTCTTCAGGTTCCTTATGAGTTCCATCTATGAAACCCCATTTCCTTCGAGCCCGCGAAATATCTTCACGGCCCTTGCCCATTCCTCGTAATTCTCTCCTCGTAATTGTACCGTGTAATCACATTTCCAGGATTATCACCGGCACTCGGATCGTATGGCGATGGTGTTTTCTTCACCGTCTCTCCTCTCTCTGCCATTTTAGAAGTACGACTGTGTTCTCGAGTACATTGGATATCGGAGTTTGGTTCGCTTCGATACCATGATAAAAATATTTCCAAAAACCTTTCTCTTGTATTGAATATGATAAGCACAATATATACATGAAATACGTAAACATTCTAGGCTATAATTACGCTAACCATTATAGTCGGTATCCTAAATTTGTCTATTAACAGATATGACATTAATGTGCATCACTGTGCATCGCTGTCATGCCAAGCTAAATATGGAAAACATTAATCATGTAGAATCATAGCATGATACGGTATTTGTAATCGTATATTCTATGTTTATCATAGTCATAATATCTCCATTTTCCTGATTAATGATATATATGGTTGAAAAGAATGACAGCAGCAGAATAAGTGGTGATATAATTGATATAATATAGTATGACAGAAGAAAAAGGATAAAAAACAAAATAAAGAGTGGTAATTAGATGTTGAGATTACGTAGGTGGTAAAAAAACAACACTACATTTGCTACTATGAAAAATAGAAGCAGCAAAAAAGTAGGAAAATTGATATTAAGAAAGAGGAATTCGTTTGTTAGGATTGAGATGTTTGTAATTAAGTTGAATTGACGTGAGTAGACTAAGGAGCAAGCGTGAAGATGGTTATGAATTTATGATTGGTGTAAAGATAGAGATATTGGGAGATTTTTTGTTTTCCACTTTCGAAAAATGCACATCACATGACATGATATATATATATATATATATATATATATATATATATATATATATATATATATATATATAAACTAAGTTGGATTTAATAAACCTTACGAGAGTTTTGAAAATGTGATCTAATAAATTCTTTTTATTTTTAATATAATATTTGGTTTTAAATTTTTAGATATACAAGTAAATACTATTAATCATTAAAAATATAATTAAGTATATATATTAATTTCTTAATTCATAATATTTGATGTAGTACTAAATAAAAAATGATTCACTTCTTATCAATTTGTTAGCAATAAAAATCCATAAAATAAATAAAAAAACACATTCTGTTTGCCATCACCAAGTTGTACTAATTTTGAATAAGATTGTAGAATACTCTAGGATGAGTGGGTGTGGTTTGTTTGATAGAAAACATAAGATGGAAACGGTGAATGGTGTGTGAGTGAGGCCAGGCTAGCATCTTGGGCATGATTGATGAGGGCCCCACCGTCCCCCATTTCTGCTCTGTCAATCCACATGCGCCCTCTAATCTCTGTGCCCCATGCACCCCAAACTTATTCTGATTCCCTCACCCATCCCTCCCTCCTACCCTCTCCACGTGTCCCACAAGGAGCCCCTCCACCATCGCCACACCCTCCCGTTTCATCACACGTGTCAATCCTAAACCACAAACCCCTCTAACCCTATCATTGCCCATCTCACAAATATTAATGTTAACAACAATATCATTAACGTTGTTTAGTTTGTTCAGTGTTCTACTCACTCACTCCGAGTAAAACAAACACACTTCAAACAATTTACTTTGCCTAAAAATACGGACATGTGAAAACACCACCCACTGTCCCTCTGCACTGCAGCCACAATCTATCAGGGCCGTTTCAAACGACTTTGTCGGCGAGAGACGTTAATAATCATGTTAATTAACAGGGCCAATAGCCAATTATTGCAATTAATTTACTTGTTTTTTATGCTTTTATTATTTTCGGCACCTTATTATTATTATTCTCTCTCTTTCCCGTTTCACTTTTTTTGTTCTCCTCACCCTTATTCTGTTTATTTTCTATCTTTGAATTAAAATAATAATTAATTCATTGCTGCATGGAAAGCAAAAGCTGTCATTATTATAGTGTAAATTGAAATTTGCTATCACAAAAATAAATAAAATGTTACCAAATATTTGTATATACATGACCATTTATGAAAGGACTATCAATCTTCTCCTTTTCTGTGCGTAGATTAATGCTTATAATAATACTCACAAAACTGCATAAAGCTGCTTCTGTTCCCGTGGCTGGTTCTTCTTCCTCTTTTTTCCTTCTCTCTCACTCTCTCTCTCTTCTTCTGCTGCTGCAATTTCTTTCTTTCTTTTTCTTTTTTTTTTTCTTTTGGTTACTTGTTTCGGCTTTGGCACTAGCGCCGGTTCCTGTCTCCCTTGGACCCTGACCCTGTTGCCAGCTTTGACTCAAGAAGATGCTCGTAAGTACGTTTTCGTGATTCATTTTGTTCTGATTATTTTGTTTTTGTTTTTGCTATGTTTGTTGTCTTTGCCTTTTGACTTTACGCCTTGTTTCAAATCTGGGACTCATCGATAAGTAAGAGGGCGTTTTCAAATTCCAATCTTGGGATTGGTTTTAAATGTTTAAGTCAAAGTATGCGTGTTGGGTCTTGTTTTGTTGTTCTTTTGGTTAGGTATGTGGCAATGGTGATTGATGTCAATGATGGGGGATTCAATTGGATCAAGTTTCATTCCATTTGATCTAATAAACTTGCATTCACGTTTCAGATTGGAATTCTCTTTCAAGTTCCTAGTCATCTGATGTGTGTCTGAACAGAATTGTTTGGTCAATGATGAGATTATTTGTTTATTTATATTCCAATTGAATTGTGATTGGATTTGGCTTTCTGCGTGGTCCTTGCGTCTTAATCTGGGGTATAATCCTGTTGTTAATTATTGTATTTGTAGGATATCTTCTGAGAATCTATGGGTTGCATTTTTCTTTTTCTACCCTCTTTCAGGTGGCATTGCTCTTGCTGGTGGCATTGAGCAATGCCGTTAGAGTTAGTGCAAATGGTGGGCAATGTGGTTCCAACCCAACACTAGACCCAAGACCACACAGTGTCTCCATTTTGGAGTTTGGTGCAGTTGGAGATGGTAAAACACTCAACACCATTGCATTCCAGAATGCCATCTTCTATCTCAAGTCATTTGCCGATAAGGGTGGCGCTCAGCTCTATGTTCCTCCGGGTAAATGGCTCACTGGAAGCTTCAATCTTACCAGCCATCTCACCCTCTTTTTGGAAAAAGGTGCTGTCATTATTGGAACTCAGGTATTGCTTCTCTTTTCACTAGCCTTTGATATTTCTCCTGTCGTTTTTTGCAGATCCTTTGTGTGTTGTTATGGTTCATGTTCTAATACGGGGTGTGTGTTATTATTTGGATTTTGTTTTTTACATGTTGTTATTACTTGTTTAGGATCCGTCTCATTGGGATGTTATTGAACCCTTGCCTTCTTATGGACGAGGGCTTGAAGTACCTGGGGGAAGATATCAGAGCTTGATAAATGGATACATGTTACATGATGTGGTCGTAACAGGTTTTTTCATCTCCCAATATTCTGTTTCTTCCAGCAAGATTTTATGTGTCTGTTTCTTGATTGAATTTTCATGTCTTTTGTGATTCCTTAGGTAATAATGGAACCATTGATGGCATGGGAATGGTTTGGTGGGAGTGGTATAGCTCCCATTCCTTGAACCACAGCCGGCCTCATCTGGTTGAAATTGTGGCATCTGATTATGTGGTGGTTTCAAATCTTACATTCTTGAACGCCCCAGCTTATAGCATACACCCAGTTTATTGCAGGTATATATGTTCTGTGCTTCTACTGGACACTAGATATGTGATATTTCATTTTTTAAAGAAAAAAGCAAGGTCATGTTGATTTAGTTGTATGTAATTTGATGCAGCCATGTACATATTCAAAATGTTTCAATCTCTACTCCTCCGGAGTCCCCTTATACTGTTGGTATAGTGCCAGGTTTGTAACAAACATACCATCATTATTATCCTCTTTTCTTTTGGTCCTTATTGTGAAAATGACATTGCTTCTAAAATATCATTAGCTTACCAAACTTTGGTTAGGGTCACTTTGGTAACCTTTGTGCGCTTCGTGTTTTCAGATTCTTCTGATTATGTGTGTATAGAAGATTGTATTGTTGCAATGGGGTTTGATGCAATCTCTCTTAAAAGTGGCTGGGATGAGTATGGCATTGCTTACGGCAGGCCCACTGAGAATGTACACATTAGAAGGGTGCATCTTCATGCATTTTCTGGCTCTGCTCTTGCATTTGGCAGTGACATGTCCGGTGGCATTTCAAATGTTCTAGTGGAGCATGCTCATCTTTTTAACTCAAACAGTGGCATTGAGTTTAGAACCACCAAAGGAAGAGGTGGTTATATGAAAGATATTGTTATATCAGACATACAAATGGAAAATGTCCACACAGCAATTGCTGCCACTGGTAATTGTGGGTCTCATCCTGATGACAAGTTTGATCCAAATGCACTCCCAGTTTTGGACCACATTACGTTGAGGGATCTCACAGGTACAAATATTACCATTGCTGGAAACTTCGCTGGAATAGAGGAATCCCCTTTCACAAACATATGCCTTACCAACATAACCTTGTCTACAAATTCTGTTTCTCCCGTTACTTGGGAATGCTCGAATGTGTCTGGATTTTCACATTCAGTGCTCCCAGAACCTTGTCCCGAACTAGGAAACCCCTCATATGATTCTTCCTCGTCCTGTTTCTACCTTCGGAGTATCAGTGGAAAAACTTCAGTGCAGTGATGATCCTTTTTCAACAGAAGATTCTTATTCGTATGTACCCTGATGCTCGACGTTGATGAAAAAGTGAATGGCCATCTGCCATCAAAGATTACGCCACATTCTTTCCAATGAGACTGTTGTGAGAATTATTCATTTTTTCATCCCTTAGATTTGCATTCTTGCATGTTCCTACCAGCACATTATTTGTACAGTTTCATTTCTTCATTCATGTGTAAGGAAATTTTGGTAGTGCCGTCACAGGAGGACTCAAAGTTTGATAGTATTGCATTAGTTCCATTGCGATTTCACTGTAAAGCATGTAGTGGATTTGGTGATACGTCAATTAAAAGAAAGTTCAACTTTTTGTTATCGTTATCCAAGTCTTAGTGGTGATGTCATGCCTGCAATCTTTAATCACTATTTAAACCGAGTCATACAAAATATATGAAGATGTTTATGCTTTAAGTTGTTGATCAACAAATCGATCTGTCTTGATTCAATTGGATAAGTTCAGTAGTGGTTTTGAGAGTTTAATTTGTAATGAAATTTGATGACAATGACAAGATTATATTCAAATGTGATACTCAACAAAGTGTCATGTCATCAAATAATGAAATGGATGACTTTATATTTTGCCACCTGGCATAAAAAAATACGTATATCATACTTTTGGAATGCACGTTACCTCACTATTGAATAAAAATACGTATTTACCCTTACTCTCTGTTATGTATATGTACATTCATGTATTTATCTTACCATAGAGCAATGTCCAATAATCTTTAGATGAAAATGTTTAAAGGCTCATCGCACGATATTAAGAGTAGATATATGTTTTTACTGAATATATGTTAATTATCAATTTTTTAATCTTATACACTTGGAGTAAATATATTAATATTTAATATTATTATTTATTTACTCACTTTATTTGCTATTAATTAAGATTATAAGGTTGTATTCTTTTTCTTAACATTTTTTATTTACTTTTTTAATTTTATAAGTACATATTTTTTATTGTATATAAGAAAGGTTACGAGAATTTGTGTGACGTTGATATAGTAAGAAGGATTAAAAAAAGATCCACAAAGTGCTTATATATATTTGAAAGAAATTATCCTTTTCTTTTATTAGGTAAAATTAATTTCTTAAATTTTCAATCTTACTAGATACTCTATTAATATAAAATCAAATGAGAACCTAATTGATGTTTAACAAAATCAATTATCAATGTGTTAACTATTTATTCGAAATTAGACCTAACTTATTAAATTAGAGTATTTTTTTCACTCTATTTAAAAAAAAAAAAAAATTGATGGTAAGAGAAGAAAATCTAGGTGGGAACAGCAAGAACCAAAGCCCATTTTGGAATGAGGAGGATCAACATTCTTGAATTGGGTTTTGACCTATTAGTCCATGACAATTTGTAAATATAAATCAATTTTCCATGCTTTACACTATTTAAATTTATTTTCAAATTTTTGTTTGCTACTTAATAGAAACTTCACTCACATACGAGTGACAACTTTTTAACTTCTTAAAAAAAAAGTTATCTATTTTACTGTTATTTTGACAGTTTTTACGAGATAGATTAATTCTACAAGTTTTGTTATAATTTAAAAATTCATTAGTCTATTTTATTTTAACATGCAATACAACACTTCAAATATATGTAAATTTTGTATTTAGATAATACATTCATATTTTCTTTAAAAGCTACAATTTCAAAGAAGGAAACCATAGGATTACTCTGCTTACTATTTCCTTGAATTTGAAGTGTATGTTCTGTAGCTTTTACCTTATATTACATACACGAAGTGCACGTATGGTTGTACATTAAGATTTATGTTCAGACGAGAATCACGTCTGTTAAAGCAATTTGCTTCCACAGTTCACGATGAAGTTTGTTTGGAAGCTGATCAGTCTGGCACCCACTAGAAAATAATCTGATTCTTGCTTATACTTTTCCATTTTCTAGTTTTAGATTCTATAATTTTACTAATCTGTCACGTACTAGCTTATTAGTACATATGAAAGGAGAATTGTCCGTCAACGTAATTTCAAAAGTAGCTCCTGATGTTCTTCTAGACTATCCTACATGCATTTGGATTTTCATCGCTGAATATGGATGTGATGTTTCCATTGCCACTTTGGTAGTCTCCATTGCAGCATTCCACACGATTGTAAAGTGTGAGCCTTGGTGGTGACCTCACACACTCATTCAGGGACATAAGGTGATGGCCTATATGAATTATAACTGTGTGCCACGTAAACTGGTTGGGGTGGCTCTTGGTGAAATGTTGGGCTATTATGGTATCTGTCACCGCAATGTCCAACGTAGCTGTGGCCAGAACCAAATCTGTTTCCGAAGGTACTTGGATTGTGGTGTATCGCATGAACCTCTCCTACATCTTTGGTTCTTGGTGATTGCTGGTTTAGATTATTCTCTGCATGTGTTTGTGATGGTGTTGCTTCAGGTGGTTGTTCAAGAGGTGGTGTGTCCTTTAGAGGTTCCTCTCGGGGTGATGCTCGAGTTGGTGGAATTTCTTCTGGTTGGGTTGCTTTAAGGGCTTGTGCAGCATTTTCTTTAGGTTCTGGTTCTGTTGGTTGAGATGATGGTTCTTCTGGTTGAGACGGAGACTCAATTGGTTCAATATTGCAAATGGTGACCATCTTCCTTGTCTTCTTAATTGCTTTGACAATTTTCTCAGGATCTGCCCACCCAATTATTGTTATTTTTTGTTGAGGGAAGTCAATGTAGAAATCATATATACCTGCAAGAGGTAACAGTTTGTCAGAGTTATTTGAAAAGTATTGGTTCATGCGTCTTAAAGACCATCAATTAGTGGGGAAACTAATCAAATTATGCGCATACTTACCATTTATGCCACTGATTGCTTGCTTAATCTTCTGCACGCATCCATTACAGTTCATTCGGACTTGTATCTCTGTGACTCGAGGTTTCTAAATTCTAAGTGTTGATCAAGATCTCTCTAAAAGAATTTTAGCAGTTTATCTAAATCGGTAATAGCCATGCCATAATTGCAATAACATGTTAAGTTGTAAATATGCATGGATTTTACCGTACCTGGAACTCTGGAACCATAGGGCTGAATTAGAAAGAAGACCAATGGATGTGTTTGTCTGATGATTATGGCTGTGAAGAATATGTGATTGGCATATATTTGTATATGTGCAGAGAATATGTATGGTCCATGAAAGAGAACGATAGGTATTTGCTTGATTGGTCCATGAAAGTCATTATCTAAAGCTTAAACTGACCATTAGAACTTTAGATGTGGAAAAGGGTGGGAGGGGGCATCCTTATGAGTATTTGTAAAGATGAGCCAAAGGGAATTTGCTTTATGATGGATGGTCTCTTGACAATGTATATGTAACGTTGAGATTAAGATGGTAGAATTGGAAATACGAACTTTCAGAGTCAAAAAAGACCGAAGTAGCTTTTTCCTTGTAGAATCCACTCCTCAGGTATCCTTTTATTATAGAAAGATCGGCATGATGATTTCATAAATAGATTGTTTTATATACACTTCATACCCCACTGTGACTTGCTTTGTTGTTTTGAGTTTTATTATACATCATTCAACATTAATTTTTGGTACCAAAGTACAAATGTTATTAGTATGTCTAAGATGTTCAAAGCACAAACGTTATTAGTTGCACAATGATTTGGCAGAACAATTACCATCGAAATACAATGCTCTATCAATTCATAAAGATTAAAGAGGATAGTGAATCTCCAACTCTGGTATCACAAAAAGTACAAATATATTGCCAAACCGCAAAGCATGCCCTTGAAGACTAAGGACTTATTAAGGAATTCAATACCTCCCTATATTTGGTTGCGTACTGTATCATTCTATATCATTCAAAAATTGAATAACATCGACATAAACAAATGAAAATTTAAGCATAGACTTGTGGATTCTCAAGCAGGTAGGCTTCCACAACTTTGCAGACTCCAAGAGAGCTTTCCTTTCCTTCCTTTATCTCTTCTTCTTTGACTTTAAAATCCCCTATGACATTGTATGTGCTTGTCATCTTACAAAGGCAACCCCCATCACTTGTGGCCTCGAATTTAACCTCATAAACTATAGACTCAAGCTTGTCCCCCAATGGACCCCCTTCAATCATGGTGTATCTGCACACTAATTTGTCTTTATCAACCTCATCAATCCTGTGTTTTACGTATTTGAAGGGGCTAGCTGCACAAAAAGTAAACAGAAGAAAATTTTCAGCCACTAAAAACAGAGATATGTTCATACAAATAGGTATATATAACTTTGTAATCCATTAATTTCACATTAATTTGTCAATGTGTTTTTGCTAACCTTCAGCAAAGTTAACTTGTTCAATGGTTCCAGCTTCCTCATCTCCTTGGATCACGTTGACCTCTTTTATGAACTGTGGTAAGAGCTTTGGAAGCAAAGTTCTAGAGTCAGTGATCAAGGCTTTGAACATGCGTGATGCAGCAACAGGGGAAGAATAATCATATGTAAAAGTTGTGCCTCCCATGGTGAATATTGTGTAGGTTGCAAAGATCACGGAATATTCAAGGTTGTGAAAGTTGAATCCCTAGGGATAGCACTTAGATGTCTTGTGGTTATGGGAGTAGGTTTCTTTATGAAAGAATTATCACTTGGATGGAAAGGAAAATGTTTCCTGATGCAGCTTATAGAAAATGGGCATTTATTTGGCAGTTAAGAATGGGGTTTTTTTATTTGAAGACTTTCAATGAGTGGGTGATTAATAAGTTTTGTATTTCATATTCCCCAATAATTGCATCAAACTTGTACAATGCACATGGGCGGCTATTGGCAGAATCAGACCATTTTGCTAACCTTATGGACTTGAATTCATACAAGTGAAAATAGTGCATTACCTACCTCAAGGATCGTTTGAATCACAAGATGTCATTCACCATTTTTGAGCAATCGATTTGCATTGAGGTAAAAAAATGCATTTTTTTTTACATTTGTTGCAAAAGGTATTTACTTTCTCTATTGTGGGACCCATAAGTAATGGTTGCAAACTCATCCTTCAATGCTTCACCTTCAATCAATGTGTAATTGTAAGTAAATGTGTCCTCGTTTACACTTTTCACCTCGCTGCCTGAAAGAAAAAGGAAGGTCGTGTTTATTGATATTACTTTCTTCATGTTCATTGTAGAGGAGCTAAATTCGAATCCAACTCTTCTAAACTGAAAAACTCAAAATATGCTTGTATTCCCTTTTAGAATGATTCAAACTTTTGTGTGTGGAGAATAACCTTCGCACACTTAGGTTTTACCTGGAACCAAGTTTGTATAAAAGCAAGACCAAGGCTCCTTTTGCAAAACTCAATTCGTAAAATTCAAACTAATTCAAAATTAAGTTTGTCAATTTTAATCCAAGCACTCATTCTAGAATATAAAGTAACAAATCTCATGTCAATGTATACCAAATCATGGATACATATCAACTAGTCGATAATTACTGTTACTTACTTTCTGACTCAATTTTACAAAAAACAAAAAGTGCAGCTAGAAAGTTACATACCTTTAGTGAAGTTAATCTGATTGATGCTTCCGGGCCCACCATCACCCTGTGTAAGAGTTCAATACTCTTCACAGCATGTGGCAGAAGTTTTGGAATGAGGTTGTGAGATTCTAATATCAAGGCCTTGAATAACCTTGATGGAGAGGTTGGAGAGGACTACTATCTTCATCCGTGTAATGTAAACACCCATGCTAGAAAGTGATATTAGAACACGGCTTCCAAGGAAATATAAGTGCTTGGTCAACTTGGCATGAATCAATGTTTTGGTATAGTTATCTATAAAGGGAAATATATATTTTCTTATTTTTTTTTAAATTAGTTATTAGGATATTTTTAATTATGTTTTTTTAATATTATTTATATTAAGAAAAAAAATATAAGATTTGAAACTCATGAATACAATGGAACATAGTATCAATTGAACACCAAGAAAGTGTTCGAAATTCAAGTATGAGATTGAAGTCCTATATTGGGTAAAAATGGAAAAGTTAAGTAATTTATAAGTGAGAAAGACTTATAACCACGCCTTAAGATTTTGGGTTGAAGGTGGTGTCATATTCTCTTATATGGTTGACTCATGACCCATTTGTCAGAATTTTCTTGTTGTTAGTCCTCTCGAAAATACCTACAGTTCATATCTAAGAAAGTTCTGACAAGGAAATACTTGGTATTTAAGTGTGTCCATTAGTGATGCACCTCTCTTTCCTGGGAATTTACCTAGTGTATTGATTTATGATATGTCGTTGTTGTTCCAGTAGACAATATTATTCATAGTGAGGATTGCATCGGTTTGGAACCATGACAACAAAATATGAGATAGAGAAATTCAATGAGAGTAATTTCTCATTGTGAAAACAACGATGGAAAGAAATGAACGATAATGTTATTGCGAATATACACTTATCAATGGAAAATTCAGTTATATCCAGTGTTGCGAAGAAGATTTGGGATACCCTTATTAAATTATATGAAGTGAAGTCACTTCACACAAGAATATTTTTCAAGAGAAAACTTTATACTCTTCGGATGAGTAAGTCCACATCAGTGACGGACTACATCAACCATTTGAATACCTTGGTTGCCCAACTATCAGCGACAAATTTCAACATAGTTGAAAATGAACGTGCAGAGCTTCTACTTCAAAGTTTACCTGATTCGTATGATCAACTCATCATCAATATTACAAATAATAATATTGGTATGAATATGAACTTTGAGGATGTTGCCAGAACTATTCTTGAAAAAGAATCCAGGCAGATGAGTAAGGGCGAAAGTTCCAAACAAGCTGAGACTTTGACAATGATAAGAGAAAGATCAGCGGAACATGGCTCGAGTAATGATAGATCAAGGTCTCAAAGTAATAAAATTTTTAAAATCAAATGCTACTTTTATGGCAAGAAAAGACATATGAGGAAAGAGTGTTGGAAGAGGAAGAATGGAGGAAACAACTCTGAAGAGTCAACCTCACAAGGTTCTATTGTAAGTACCTCGGAAGATGGAGATATTCTAGTGAGCGAGGCAATAATTAGCTCTAATGGTGAAAAGGAGTTTCATGAAAAGTGGATAATGGATTCAGGTGCAACATGACACATGACTCCGCACCAAGATTAGTTTCACACTTATGAACTATTCTCAGGTGGATTCATCTTCATGGGAAACAACCATGCTTTGGAGATTACTGGAGTTGGTACCGTCAAAATTAAAATGTATAATGGTACTATTTGTACAATTTAAGAGATACAATATGTGATGGACTTGAAGAAGAATCTATGGTCCATTGGACAATTAGATGACCTCGGGTGTAAGATCCATGTTGAAGGTGGAATATTAAAGGTAGTGAAGGGGAGTTTGGTGGTCATGAAGGTAAAGAAGATCATGAAAAATTTGTATGTGTTGTTTGGAGATACGTTGCAAGAAGCGGATGTATTAGTTGCAACAACAAGTCAGGAAGATGCAGTGATCATGTGGCATCATAGACTTGGTCATATGTCAGAAAGTGGTCTGAAAATCCTTGCAGAACGTAATCTTTTATCGGGGCTTAAAGAAGTTAGTTTACCCTTCTGCGAGTACTGTGTGATAAGCAAGCAACATAGATTGAAGTTTGCTAGAGTGACTGCTAAAAGTGAACACATATCGGACTTTAATCATTCTTATGTGTGGGAATCGTCGGTAGTATCCCTTGGAAGAACAAAATATTTTGTATCATTTAGCGATAATTATTCTAGGAGATTGTAGGTGTACCCTATCAAGAAGAAGTCAGATGTGTTTTCACAGTTCAAGGAATTCAAAACACAAGTAGAACTTGAAACTGGGAAAAGAATTAAGTGCTTAAGGACAGATAACGGAGGAGAATATGTAGATGAGGAATTTTTAGCATTTTGCAAGCAAGAGGGTATCATTTGATAACTTTTTGTCCTACATACGCCTCAGCAGAATGGTATAGTAGAGCGGATGAATAGAACCATCTTGGAAAGAACTAGAGCTATGTTGCCAACAGTTAGAGTAGCCAAGTTTTTTTGGGCAGAAGCGGTTAAAACTGTCTATTATGTTATAAATTGATCACCATCAACCATCATTAGTTTGAGCACACCAATGGAGATATGGAAAGGTAAATCAATTAATTATTCATCCTTACATGTTTTTTGTTGTCCTGTGTACGTGATGTATAACACTCAAGAAAGAACAAAATTGGATCCAAAATCCAAGAAATGTATCTTCTTGGGCTATGATGACAATGTGAAGGGGTGTCGCCTGTGAGATCCCACTTCCCACAAGGTTGTTGTTAACAGAGATGTAGTATTTGTAGAAAATGAACTGCAAAGTGAACAGACAAATGACAGCTTGATAAAGGACAATGTTATAATACAGATAGAGAAGAAATATTTGAATGACTCGTCTAAGTCAGAAGAGGAGCATGGAGATCTCCGATGATCAATACGAGAAAAAGTCAGACCATCTTGGCATTCACAATATAAGATGACCAATCATGATGTGTATTGTCTTCTAAATGAAGAAGGAGAACCTTCAACTTTTCAAGAGGCTATGAGTTGTTCAGATGCTTCTCTGTGGATGACTGCACTGCAGGAAAAAAATTAGCTCTTCGTAAAAACAAGACATGAAATCTTGTGGAACTTCTAAATGGTCGAAAAGCCATTGGTTGCAAATGAGTCTATAAGATCAAGAGAGATGGAAATGATCAAGTAGAAAGATATTGTGCTAGATTAGTGGTAAAAGGATATGCTCAGAAAAAAGGTATTGATTTCAATGAGATATTCTTGTCGGTTGATGTCCATCAGAGTTGTCTTGGCTATGTATGTTGCATTTGATTTACATCTTGAAAAATTGGATGTAAAGACTGTTTTCCTTCATGGAGATCTTGAAGAGGAAATTTATATGCTCCAACCAGAAGGTTTTAAAGAATAAGAAAACTTGGTTTACAGGTTGACCAAATCTCTATACGGTTTAAAACAGGTGCCCAGATGTTGGTATAAGAGATTTGATTCCTTTATTATTTGTCTTGGTTACAATAGATTGAGTTTAGACCATTGTACATATTACAATATGTTTAGTGATAATGATTTTGTTATCTTGTTGTTGTATATGGATGACATGTTGGTTGTAGGCCCCAACATAGATCAAATCCAAGAGTTAAAGGCACAATTGACTAGAGAGTTTGACATGAAAGACTTGAGACCAACAAACAAGATTTTAGGGATGCAAATTCATAAAAATAGAAAAGATAGGAAGGTTTGACTTTCTCAGAAGAATTACTTATTGAAAATCTTGTGGTGCTTCAACATTCAAGATTGCAAGCTAATTTCCATCTCACTTTCTATCAATTGTAAGTTATCCTCAAGTATGAGTCCCAACAATGAAGCGGAAATGATGAAAATGTCTCAAGTATCATATGCATCAGTAGTGAGTCTTATGTGTGTCATGATTTGTATAAGACCAGACATTGCACAAGCAGTGGGAGTAGTTAGTAGATTTATGAGAAACCCTGGTGGAGAGCATTGGAGTGCTATAAAGAGAATCCTTAGATACATCAAAGGAATCTCAGGTGTTGCATTATGTTATGGAGGATCAGAACTAGTTGTCAGAGGCTATGTTGATTCAGATTTTGCAGGTGATATGAATAAAAAGAGATCTATTACTGGTTATGTGTTTACAATTGCAGGAGGGGCAGTAAGTTGGTTATTCATATTGTGAGAAGATAAGTCCCACATCATACAAATCTTACTTTAGTGCTTATTTTTCTTACTATAAAAGAAGCACAGTGTTTATCTTGTAAAACACACCAAAATCACTTTCTCTTGTTACTTTAGTACTTGAGAGAGATAAATTAAGTAAAAAAATAGTTTTTCCTTTTAGGTTCTCTTAGAGTTATTTTTCTTTTGTTTTCAAGAGAGGATATTATTCTTTCCTCCTTAGATATAGAGAGACAAGGGTTGTAATTTCTTTCATTAGTGGAATTACTCTTTTGTCTATTGTCTGTATTTTTCTCATCTTTTTATTTTAGTTGTATGTGTTTATATTTTTGTCTGATACCTAACAGTGGTATCAGAGCCTATGGTTTATTCGGTAACTGCCTTAGTTGAGTATGATTATAGTAGGTGAAAGGTCCTTATGTCAAAAGTCTTCTTGACAAGGGTTTCAAGCAAGCAAGTCCTGTTAAGTTGAACGGCAGTACAAGTAAGATCATCACTAGATACTCATGGCTAAGAAATGTTTCTGCTTGAGGGAGAGGTATACCAATGTGAAAGAAAATCACACTTGAGAGAGATATTGAGAATTCAAATATGAGTTTAAAGTCCCACATTTGATAGAAATGAGAAAGTTGAGTAACTTATAAGTGAGAAAAATGCATAACCTAATATCTTAAGGTTTTGGATTGAAGGTGGTGTCATATTCTTTTATAACTTATGACCTATTTATAAGAATTTTCATGCTTAATCCCATCAAAAATACCTAAGAAAGTAAAACTATAAACCTAATTTTTTTAATCTCATGTCAGTTTCTTAATTTTAAAGTTAGTAATAATCATTATCCATGCATAATGGGAATAATAAAATGATAAGATAAATTAAATATGTAGATCCGTATTTTTCACCTTAGTAATACTGATCTTAACTGTCTCGAAATTTTACTAAAACTCATCTAAGAATCTTCACTAAATATTATCTAAGAATCGACCTGAATTAGTGATTGACCTAAATCCGTGGCATATGAATGATATCACAAAATCCTTCATTGGTCTTTATATTAAATGATTTTTGCCTAACCAAGCAGCATTGTGGAAGCATGAGGTTACAGGATTCAGAGATCCTATGCATTTGGACACTTCTAACAGGTCTAATTAAGACATTGCTTTTTAAATTCCAAAATGAACAATCACGGTACCCAGATCATTTGCGTTTTAGATTCTAAAAATATGCGAGACAAAGGTAATGGTCCAAGTTCATCAAACTACTAGGGTGAATGATGATTGAGGCTTTCTCAAGATATGTTTATCTTGAAAGACCACAACAAATCGTTTTCAATGCTTGTGGAACATTCAAAGTTTGATTACTTAGTAAGACTTCTTGTCTGTGGAGCCTTCAGCATTGATTCATGTTCTGTCCATGATTTTACATACATATCGCTCACGCATGTTGGTGGCAGAATCATTGTGTTAGTAAAGAGTCCCAGTTTTCCAATGAAAAAGAAGTGTCCCAGTTAACCAATGTGTTTGATTATCCCACCTTTTAACTAGTAACTGTGTAGATAGTATAAATGTATTATCATATCTGGCTATCAAGCCCTATAAAAGTAACACATAAATTTTATTATAAGCCAAATCATATTAGTCTTCAAAGTAGATTATAGGCTGAATTCTGAGCACATCATATCATACTGTAAAATAAGATCACTTCAAGGCTTCAAGCATAGGCCTCTGGGTTTGCCAAAAGATAGGCATCCACTACCTTGAGGAGAGCCAAACCTTCCTCCCTTGCAGCCTTGAAATCCTCCTCTTTCACATCAACCCCTGCTTTGAGCTGATAAGTGCTGACATTCTTGGTCTTGCAGCCTCCCTCTTCAGTGGCCTCGAACCTAATCTCATGTGAAATTAAATCCACTTTTTCCAGTGCAGCATCCCCCTCAATCACTGAGTAGCTGTAAGTGAATTTCTCTGGGTCTATTGCATCAATTCTATGCTTCAAGCGTTTGATCTTATCACCTGCATTGAAGACATTACAATAACGATCTCTTCGTTAGTCATTTCAGTTTGAAACCTACCGAGAGATATATGGGATTATGTTAGTATATATATATATATATATATATATATATATATATATATATATATATATATAGATATAGAGAGAGAGAGAGAGAGAGAGAGAGAGAGAGAGAGAGAAATCGAAATCTTAAGGACATGTCAGAGAAATAATTATATGATATTGAACTATCTATGATTTTTAATCTTCACATGACATATAACCAAGTTTTTCAATTTGTACGAGTTAGTAAGACTCAATAATGTGTCATGTGGAGATTGTTCGGAATCATAGTAGACTCAGTTCATACAATTTCTCCGTGCAGCACATTCCTTGACTTTAAAGGTCATGGTTTGCAATCTGGTTGGGGGGATGTTGGGCTCTCATGCGCCCATTTCTCAACTGCCCCTTGGATTCCAATTCTCTGTCACAAATAACAGCAAAAAATGATGATAAAGTGAAAATTAGAGTGAAATGGTGCAACTGGCCTTCAGCAATGGTAATCTCCTGAATGCTTCCAGGGCCTCCATTCCCTTCAACCAGTTGAACATTCTTAATGGCCTCAGGCATCAGCTTGGGGATGAGGTTTGGAGCTTCAAGGATCAAAGCCTTGAACAACCTTCCTGGCTGGACACTGCTAGTAAACTCTTCTGTGAAAGTGAGCGCCCCCATGCCGCCTACAAGTTTGATTTGAACTACAAGATGTTGTAGAAACTTAAATTCTATGGAGCACTTGGAAATGCAGTGATGTGAGATATCAGATATGTGTGTATTTATAGATGAAGAGGATAAGTAAGCATTTAATGCTACATTTGACAATATTTCAACAAACTATGAAGGTGCCTGTCCCACTACTGTAAATGGACCGTCCCTTTGCTTGCCTTATTAATTCCAATGAAAGTCTTTTGTTTCCTACCAAAGTAAACATCTACTCAGAAAACACAACCTATGATATGACCTTAATGCTCCTCCTAAATCTATGCAGCAATTGAAATTATGAAATTACATACATGGAGTAGGCTAATTAGTAAAATAGTCCAGTATTATTTTGCAAATATATGGAATTAAGTTTTCTTTGTGAGTACTAATACCTGAACATTTGTAGAGATTAAGGCCATTCCAATCCAACCTCTAACAGATGCCACAAATTTCAATATTTCTCAGAATGGCTTGAACATTTGGCCACCGACTCACCGCTATTTTAAGTATGCCAAACATAAATGAGGGGGTTGGATTTTTCTGAGTCTCTAATTCAGTTGAGAATTTATTGGCTGCAACTTATGCACCCACTTTGTGTAGCCACAAGGATCTCAATTTAACTAGAGAGTAAATACAAACATCCTAATGGCTCTAGCCTCTTAAAAACAAGATCAAATTACAGTAACACAATAAAGATTCATGTTCTTTTGTTTCACCATCCTAATGCTATTGTTCTCTATTGTGTTCATAGCCATCAATGACTGCTCATGGTTGCTATTATTGTACACATCAGAGAACATAGGCTGCAGTGTACCTGCCCATTTAAGGTAATAAATATTAAACTCATAGATGAGTGTCCATTCCCCTACATTGTAACAGATTGCTTTAAACTTTTAATAAATGTTTGACTATACAGAAAAAAATTTAATTATAAGTTGGTTGATCGAAGCTTGTCTAATTTAATGGCCGAAATATGTAGTTGTGGTCGCCATTTTAGTTCAGCATCACATGTTCTTTCTCTCTGTAGAGGAAAAACTAATCCCGAAGAACACAAAAAAGTCATAAGAATATCCAAGGGAAAAAAATTAAAAAACTTACAATCAGAAGCAGTTACTCAATTTTAATGAAAATCCTGTCAATAGCAATTTTAAATAGGAGTATTTTTAGGAGCTATTAAGATAGTTAACCTCTTAAGTTTGTTAATATATCACTTTATCTTGATTTTTAAATTAAATTTTAATTTTTTTTTTTAAAAAACATCAATAGTTAAAAATAAATTTCTTTCATAATATAAATTATTTATCATAAAAAAATATTATTTATTTATTATAGATTTTAAATATATAAAATAAACATTATCAAGTTCATTGCACAAACTAAAATAACAGTTATCTGATGGTAAAATAAAAATATTAGTTTGAATACACAATTTAATTAGTTAGTAATTCCATATTAATAATGTTTTTATTGAAAATAAATAATAAAAGGTTTATTCAAGACTAATGTAAAAAATTTATAATATGGTGAGTAAGGGAGAAATTAGGATAGAAAGGACAGTGAAAATAATTAAATTTAAAATAAATATTAAATTAATTAATTCAGTAACAATATTTAACTAGTTGCATCTTTTTTATATGGCCTAGATTCCTTTCCCAATTTTATTTGAACCAGAAAAATTATGAGTCTGCTTTTAAGGATTCAACTCTACTGCACATGTTGCGCAAGGTGATCAGCGAGCTACTTGGGTAAACCTAAAAGTTCAATCTTTAAAATTGTTAAATTGATTTTCTCAAAATTAACTCCATTGCACAATTTTAATTCAAATAAGTATCAGCGACTAACAATTGTTTCTTCTTCCACGATAAAGTCACCGTCGGATACAGATCAAATGGAAATAACTATGAGTAATAAGCAATTGCCACAAATTCCTAAAAGAAAAAGGAATAAGAATGAATGTTTATCTTGAGTAAAAATTACACAGAACTGAATAGTAAAAATTAGGTTAGGGAATGGTTTGGGTATAATCTATTGTTGGTGAAAAGAGAGGCAGAGGGAGAGAGAAAGTTGAGCCTGTTGACATTGCTCGCGCTTCAGAGCGGTGCCCGCGGTGGAGCAAAGGGTGCGCACCGCCTCCGATTCTTCGGGACACGCCGACGAAACAAGGCACATGGCCAGCGCCTGGTTAAGGTGGCGACACGCTGAGTCGCGACTCGGACCTGCCGGAACTCGACGGTGGCACTCTCGCAGCGCCCTCTCCACACGATCGCACGTGTCTTCCCTTCTCATCTTTCTTTTTCTCTCTCCTTCGTTCGTTCCAGATCGAACGGAAATACATGATTGGGCATGCTTCTTCTCAATTACGGTATTGGTTACTGCTGACCTAAAAAATCACTTAAACGACGTCGCTGCATCTAAATGTTCGTTGGATAATTTATTTTTGCAATTTAGTTGTTCAAGTCTGAATCACACATCTAAATGAGAAATTTGGTTTTCATGATTTTAATTACTCAATTTTAATATACACATTATAAATGAGAAATTTTATTTTGTCAATATAATTTTAATATAATTTTTCTTGTACTTCAAAAATAGCTTGTAATTATTAATCTTTATGATATTTTTTTTAATTGTCAAGTATTACGTTAATGGATAAACTTTAAAAAACTTATAAAACATGTGAAGTTGTTAAAAAAATAGAAATAATATTTGATGACCCATCTTAATAAATAAATGATAAATAATTTATAAATGAAAGAAGTAAAAATAAAAAATATGAATATAATTATTATTTTTTTATCATTATATTATTATTATTATTATATTAATAAAAGAAATAGTTAAACGATTTTTTTATATTACATTTTCTATGTATATTTGTAATATAAATAAGTTTAAATTGAACTTCGCAAACAACGTCTTTGTATTATAAAATTTTATAACTTCTTTCTTCAACCTCAAACTTATGGAAAAATATATTTTCACACCGCTACTCACACAAACAACCCTGCATTTTATATTATAATAATAATTTTAACTTTTTTCATTTTTATTAAATCTTTTTCATCGTTATTATATTAATATAATGAGGTTTTTTTTAATGGTGGTCAAAGTATCATTGCCCAAACTTATTACTCTCCTATCATTTTATAAAGTCAACTAGTTGTCGATGGTAATTATAATATACAACTCTTTTAAATAATTACATATCCACTTCATAAATAAAAACACAAAGATGAGATTTTTATTTTTTGTCCTGAAAAATAAGATACCTTTTTATTTTAGTTTTTATAAATATATTATTTTTTACTTTAATTCATGATGATGTCGTATTGACATTTTCATCTAGATATCAAGAATTTTATTAATTTTTTCTCTAGTATAAAGAATTAATTTAAAGTTCTTCAATTTCATAATATATCTATATTTTAATATTTTTATTTTGTTTTAATATAAGATAAAGAATGTTTCTTTGGTGAAGGACAGGCTCCGACTAGAACTTTTCAAGGAACAATTCTTGGATTGATGAACCCAGCTAAAAATCTAACAAAGGTAAATCAAGTGAAATCTGCACTAAAATCAGTCCTTTTTATGTACCCTGCATTTGAAACTAATTTAATTTTTTAAATATTACAACCGCCTTATACAACCCCTACTACATATGAATCCAGTGGTAAATTTTTCGAGTGCAATTCCAAAAATCATGGTTTAATTATTTGATCTGTTTCTTACTTTATTTATTCCATTCTTAATGCTTGAACTTGATTTTCTCAGCTCCTTAATCTTTTTTCCCTTTCTTATAATTTTTTGATTGCTGTGTGGTGGTGACATTCCTCTATCTATTTTGTATTGTTTTCCCACACATTCCTTTCTTGATTCTTTAATTTCTGCACTTCTTGTCTTTTAATCTCCAAAACTACTGTGAGGTGACTTTTCTAGAAGAAAGGAAGTGTCTCTATCTTTTACTGTTGTCCCGTACATTCATCATATACCACACCAAAAGACGGCTTTATATTATTCAATATAGTTTATTGATTACTTAGTTTTACAACATTATTATACATGTATACACATAAACAACTCTTACATAACTTCACACTTGTCAATCAAATCAAGCAGTGGAACATAACAGAATGGCTGAAGAACACAGAAAGCACCACAATCTGCAGCAAAAACTGAAGGGGTTGGTCTGTTCTAGTTGTAATCAGGATTAGCCAAAAGATAATCATCAACAGCCTTGGCAAACAGTGCAGACATCTCCTTGGTAGACTGCAGAAACTCTTGTGTGAGTTCAGCATCGTCTTTTGTGTAGTATTTGCGTGTGACCTTCACGATGCATCCTCCTCCATCAGGGTTTCCCACCAAGTTGTACTCATTTGACACCTTCTCCAATGGTGGGTCTGTCAGAACATTGCCTTCAACTATTGTGTAGTGGTAAACGTAGTTATCTACGTCGATCACATCCACCTTTTGCTTCACATACCCTAATCATATACATAAACGGTACATTCATGATTAGATGATACAATATTGTTGATATAAAAGATGATTTCAAAGCTAAACTAAATTAACCTTCGGGAAGACTGAGCTTCTTTATGGTTCCGGGTCCTCCGTCTCCTTCAATGATCTCAACACTCTTAACGAAGTTTGGTAAAGCTTTGGGAAAAAAATTGCTAGAATCAAGCACAATGGCTTTGTAAAGTCTTGCAGGGGCCACTGCAAAAACTATCTCGCTTTCAGTTGTCACAATTCCCATGATTTTTGGACAGAAAGGATTACTTCAAGAAGTGATATGAAGAAGACACTGAATTTGTTGATTGAGATACGGCATTTTATATAGACATGGGAAGTGTGAAGTTCCCCTAATACGCATGCTAAATAATGTTCAATTAGTTTGAATGTTTTAAATAATTTGCCGAAATAATAAATTAATATAATATAATATAATATAGTCAAATTAAAAGATGCGACTTTAGAAGGAACCAGCTCCTTCTGGAATACTTTATTAGAGAATAAAAATTTATACACAATTTTGGTGAATTAGTCTATTGAAGCTTGATTACGATGGATTAATTAATATACATGCTGATATATGCATAAATTATTCAAATTAAGTTCTATATAGTATGTACCTAAAAAAAACTTTAATTATCTACTGGTTTTGTAACCATTAATATGGATTTTGTTTAGAGACTCTCTTAAATTTTATTAAGGGACTGTTCTCATGTACTCCTTTTCTTAAATCTCATAACCACAACCATTTTGTTTGAGACTTCTTTGTTTGAATAAAATCATTTATAAGTATTTTTATGTGAAGAAATTAAATAAATTTTTAAATTAAAAATAATTTTTATATATAAATATTAGTTTGTAATTATGTATTTTTAAAAAACCGATTAATCTAAAATTGTTCAATTTATATACATTTAATCAAAAATATTTTCAAAAATAATATTTTATTTTTCAAATTTTGTCCTGGTTAAAAAATATATAATTAATAAATTTAGTTAAAATACGTTTTAAGTTTTTTCCTGTGTTTTATTGAAAATTGAATATTTTAATACCGAATTCTTTATGAGATAATATGGCCTTACAAATTCTTTGAATATGAGCCCATAGGTATTGAAGGTACACACAGATAAACTTCTATGACAATGTATAACTTTTGGACCTTATCATATAACACAATTTATATTCTTTGTGATAAGGGTAAAAATAATAAGAAGATAAATTATAATATCAGTGATTTGTGATAATGTTAAAAATAATAGGAAAATTAATTATAATATCAGTGACAGATGTTTTGAGAGATGATAAATATATCTTTTTCAAAATTTTGTAACTGATTTATATATTTATGATTTTAATCATTAAATATAATAATTATTAAATATATTTTATATATTTATAATTTTAATCTTTCATATTTTAATATTTTATATTTATTTATTAATAATATATTATTTGTTCTAAAATAAATACACTTGAATAATGTCATTTGTCGCCAACAAATTGAATGATAATCAATTACACATATGTGTTTAAAGAATTGAAAAAAAAAACTATTAAAATGATAATATATAAACTTTTTCAAAAATATCTTAGTTTAGTTTCAGGACATTTAATTCTTTTATCTCACAACTAAGTACATTTCATTAACAAAATGACATCATATTATTTAAACTGTAGGAGTTTTCTCAAATCTCTAAGGTGTAAAGTGTAGTTTTTAGAGTTCAATTCAGAAAATTACGCTAATAGGTGACTTATATCATGGTTTAATTTTTATGTCTTTCTTGTATTCTTTATTCCTTTCTTGATTCTTGAAATTCTTTTTATTCACTCCTTACAGTTCCCTTTCTTGTAATGTCTTGTATTCTTTATTCCTTTCTTAATTCTTGAAATTGAGTTAAGTTTTCTAATAAAGGGAACAGGGTCTATTGATCTTTTTATTCTTTTCCATACATTTCTTATACAACTATTATCATAGCTTAATTAGCATTTTTATTATAAAATAATAATAACTGGGCATAGTACATATATATATATATATATATATATATATATATATATATATTAGAAATATTAAATTAAAAAAAGAAGAATAGAATAACATTTTTAAGAGTTTTTATATTATTCATTAAAGTATATGGATCAGTTATAGTTCTACAAAACATGATGTACAGTTGTCACACAAATGAAGTATTAATTGAAGCAACATGCACGAGGAAAACTAAAGGTTTGGTCTGTTTTAGTTGTAATGAGGATTAGCCAAAAGATAATCCACAACAGCTTTGGTGAACCCAGCAGATTTTTCCTTGTTAACCTTCAAAAACTCATATCTTTGAGTTGTGCGTCGTCTTTGGTGTAGTATTTGATTGTGCACTTGATGATGCATCCTCCCCCAGGGCTTGCCACCAATTTATACTCATAGCACACCTTCTCCAGTGTCTCCGGTAATACACTACCTTCATCTACTGTGTAGTGGTACACGTAGTTTTCTTCCTCCACCACATCTACCTTTTGATTCACGTATCCTATACTCCAATTGATTGATATATATATGTTATCACATTCTGTATGGTACAAGCTCAAATATTTTAAAAGTTAAAATTTAACTTACCATGACCAAGAATGATGTTCTTGATGGATCCAGGCCCTCCGTCTCCAATGATTTCAACACTTTAACAAAGTTGGGTACAGCTTTTGGAAAAACATTGCTAAAATCAAAGGCCATGGCTTTGAATAGTGTTGCAGGAGCCACAGCACAAACTTGCTCGCGTTCAGTAGTGACAATTCCCATGATTTTTTACACGAGGGTTAATGCAGGTACAAGAAAATATATGTCGTGAGTGCGATTTCGTGGATTGTGAACACGGCATTTTATATAGGCGATGCTGGGAATTGGAATAGTTCACCGAATACGCAAACTTGTTATTCATTATTCAATTAGTTTGAATGATTTTCAAATAATCTGACAAAATAGATAATTAACAATAGCCGACTTGAGAAGGAACCAGACTCGTCAAATCATTCAATGCCTTCTTTACAAAATTATTAGAAAATATTGGTTATTTATCTTTCGGAGCTTGACTATTATTGATTAGTTTATATAGATGCAGATGAGTACACGTTTGTTATTAGTATCTTCGATTAAGATTATCCTTTTGTTCTAAGGGGAAAATGCTACTTGTACAAATCAGGTCAATGAAATTTTAACACAAAACAATATTGAAACCGAGACATCTGGATGGTCTTTGATCTACAATTGCTATCTGTATACTACATTTATTTATCATCTTACGTGCTCTTACTGTGTATTGAAGCAATGAACTTAAATTAAGAGTCATAGTTGTTTTGTGACAAACAACACTATATATGTTTATTTTATATACGGTCAGATGTATAACCCATTTGTAGTAAGAAATTCTGTTCAATTTCATTAATGGACGTTATATATATATATATATATATATATAAGTCTGTGACGAAGGGAAAATGTTTTTTTTTTTTAATTTACAAAGACCTTTTAATAAACAACTTGTTAACAGGTTCGATTGTATAATCTACTTGGCCCTAGCATGAAGAGAAACAGCAATATAGTATTGTATTATATATTTATTCCAGAATACAGATGGAGATCGACGTCCACACCAACAACACACACACGTAGATTTTTTAGAACCGACATCATTGTAACACTTAAAAGTGTTTGCTCACAAGGAAATTAAACCAAACCAAACCAAACCCAAGAAGGCACATGAGAGATGGATCTAGTATTCAGCAGGATTTGCCAAAACGTAACCCTCAACGGCCTTGAAAGCACCAGTTCCTCTGGCTTTTGATTCTTCACGCACTGCATCTAAGAGCGGTGCATCGCCTTTGGTGTGGTATTTGACGCTGACCTTGGAGATGGAGCCACCATCAGGGCCAGGCACCACCTTTGTCTGGAGTATGATTTTCTCCAAACTTTCATGCAAGCCTGTCCCTCCCACTATGCTGTAGTCGTATCCCAGGTTGGCCTCGTCCACTGCATCCACTTTCTGCAGCACGAAGCTTGTTTCGCCACCTGCAACACCGCCATAAATTAATTCTACATGCACTAACATTATATTATATAGACTCACGTAGATAGAATTAGCTGTCTCACTGCACCGGCGGATCTTAGTAGTAGGAAAGAGGTCATGGTGATTCTGGCCCCTAATACTAAATATACTATAAAAAAATTGAAAGAGTAAATCAAATAAAAAAATTAAAAATAATTTTATTATCTAATATTTCCATCATCTCTCACTTTTTTTTATATTTTTTTGTTAACAGTAATATTTTACTAATATTTAATTATTTCTTTAATTTTTAAGAAATATATTACATAAAAAAAATTAAAACTAATTATTTTTTTTTCACTCTTCAAATTTCATTCTTAAAATTATATTAATTAAAAAAAGTATTTTTTTATTATTTATTCACATTATTTATTTTATTATTATTTGTTATTCTTTGGATTTTAGTGAATAAGAAAAAATTAATTTAAAATTTCAACTTTATCATTTTATACTTGATGCTTCTAATAATCAAGATTTAAAAAATTTGTTTATCATGCTTAAATTATGTCAATCTTTAACAAAAACAAGTACATTTTACTTAATAGATCGTTTTAATTGTCTTATTTAATTCTTCTTGTTTCTATAGCTATAGCTGAGAAATTATTTTCTACAATAAAGATTATCAAAACAAGACTACGAAATAAAATAGAAAATGAAATTTTTGCAGATAATATAATCATTTATATTGAAAAAAATAACTGAAAACTTTAGTTTTTATTCTATTATTGATGAATTCAAATATTTAAAAGAACGAATTATATAATTTTAAATAAATATTTTATTTTTTAGTTATTATGATATAATTTTTTTATAATTGACCCCGTATTTATTAAGATCCGTCACTAAGATATGTCACTGATTTCAGTCAATATATAATTTAATATAATAACTTGTTTTTAAAAATAAGTTTTTGTTAAAAATAAAATGAGAGTTCTTTTGAAAAATTAACTCATTAAAATCCCTAATTTTTAATAGTGTACATATAAAAATTTATCTATAACAAATTATAACTAAAAATTATACACAAATACATTATTAAGCTAAAAGCAAAAACATTAATGATGTAACTAAAATGAATAATTCAGATTAGATTAAGTGAAAGGCAAATACTAAGCAGTGTGTTTAGAAATTAAAATATATTTGCATTAAAATGTGTAAATTTCCTAAGATATTTCTATATATTTTCTAAAAACAATTCTATATTTAGTATCTCTTAAGAGAAGTAGTTAGAAAGAGGTAAAATGTTGACACTTTTACAGTCCCAGTGAATATTATACACTGACCTTGAATAGTTGATACCTTCTTGACGGTTCCCGGTCCACCATTTCCTTCAACAAGTTCAATGCTCTGGATGGCCGGAATAACCTTTGGGAAGATGCTGTCGGAATCTTTTGTCAGAGCCTTGTACAGTATTGCTGGAGGCACGGTAGAGGAGTTCTCATCATCGTAAGCAAAAACACCCATGATCGTGCGTTTAGTTTGTGATGCGTTCAGGGCATAGAGAGAGATGCTATTTATAGCCTCACACCAGCTACCATTTTTCTCATCAATTCTACTTGTTAGCTCGACAAGTTCACTATGGCTGGTGCTCATCACGATGTTCATTTAATTATTTGGTCATCTCGTATTTGCTAGTTTTTTAATGGGATTAGGGCAATGAAGACTAAGAATCAGTCAATCGGAAGGAATATAAAGAATATATACGAGTATTTTAAAAAATGGGTAGGACTGTACATATTTTTAATTTGCTTAAATAATGTTATAATACTCTCTAAAAATTATTTTTTATTGCATTATTCATGAAAAGGCTAAGATGAGAAAATATGTTCCATAAAAAATTATGTCTTATTAAAAAATATTTCTATTTTTTGGGGAATAAAGTAATTTTTTATTTTATTTTAAAACGTATAAATTCGTATGGTGTATTTACTCTGATAGATATATCTAGAATTAATTTTTTATCCAGAATGATTCAAGATCTTCGATATCATCAAAACTTAAAATAATAATATGCTTAGAAATGTTCTCACTTTTTAAAAGGTGAATAAAAGTCTTTGTCATCAAACCTTATGACTCAGTCATAGCCAAATTGACAAAATAATAATAATAAACTTGTATATTTATTTTCTTAGACCAAATAAACTCGTATATATTTATCGACAACGAAAACCTACATATTGCTATTTAAAATTAGAAGCTGGTTCCTGAAATCACGCAAATTATAAGTCATAATGATTATAAATTATTGTGGACGACTATTAAAGCTACATTGAAACTTACTATTAATAATTAATTAACACTACAAGTTTTAGATTAACTTTCTAATAATAATGATAATTGTAATTACCGACAGATTAAGACAACATAGTACCACTAAAATAACATTTTAACTAGTTAGAATAACATCAATGATCAATGCATTTAACGAGGTTTTCTGACCCCGTTCCGTTAAGTAGGGTGACTTTTTAGAAACCGTGGTAAAATATAATTGATTTTTATTTTCTCCTAAATTTTTTCACCTTCCCCCTTGCCGTCTTTCTCACACAGTACTCTACCCCAAAATTGTTGCGTACCTTACTCATCCCTTCGTCGGCAACAAAGCCCTAGTCGCCGCTGCCGCCGACGCCGACGTAACCCTATTCGCCGTTTTCGAAGCTCTGTGTTCACCCTAGACGAACGATACCCTTCTCACCGCCGATACCGACGAGCCCTAAGCTGTTATTGTCCCCGACGAGCCCTATTGTGGCCCCCAAAATAACCCTAGTCGCCCCCGAGGAAGCCCCTAGAAGTTCGCCTACTCTCAAGGCTAAGCTCTCAGGTAAACTTTACTTGCTCACTCTCTCTCATGGCTTACTCAACAACCTTTGCTTTCTTCATCGCTTTGGCTCATCCCTGTACTCAAATTTGGGTAGTCATTACACGTGATTACTCATAGAATAATGGATAGAATTTGGGTCTTTGCTTCGCAGGGTTTACCATGAGGTTTCCGTGAGAACCTGGAATCTACCTCGAGGTTTTTGGTGAGAACCAGAGTTAGGGATTTGCATTGCAGGATTTACCTCTGTAATCAAAGTTCCTCTGCCTTCCCGATCATTTGTCTTTCCCTTTATCGAATTGCAAGTTTCTCTTTTAAGATTGCTTATTTCATCATCAGTTAATGTTTACAATTTTCTATTTGATATTCTGAGATGAGATTTGTACATCTTATTATCTTTCTTGAATCCTTTTTTATTTATGTTGATATTCTCGTTTTATCTGAGATGAGATTCTGTTTCTGTTTGTTTCAATGTTGAGTGATTAGTTGATAGACTTTTACTTTTTGTTCCCGTGTAATGTATGAGAGAATCTTTTGTACAATGTCGAATGAAACCATCCGTGTGCTTGGTAGTGCCCATTGTATGTGTTCTGGTTCCAGATTTGGTCTCTGTATTGCATGTAAATCAGGAAATCTTGACTTCTCCAACTCATTACCTCACATGTATTTACATTAAAACAATCCTTTCTCCAATTTATCTTTTAACCTACCTTTGTAAATTCATTTTTAGTATATATTACATTCATTTCTCAATACTGAACAATTTATGTGAAGATTTCTAGTGTTTTCTTGTCTGATGTTGTCATCCATGTAAGAACTATTATCCTATGGAAATGAGCATTTTGATGTGTATTCCATATGCGCTGGTTTTTCTAATATAATATTTCATAAATTGAATTCAGAACTTAATTTTATTCCACTTATAACCAGTCCCTTGTTAGCATTAAACCGTAATGTTTCTAATTTTTTAGTTCTTGTCTTTCTCTATCTCCCCCCCAGCAGACTGTATGAAATTTCTATTTGACTGTAACCTTCTCTTGAACTTAAAGTCCCACCACCTAGATTCTAGTACTATGCATGTTGTTACATTGATTTTCTTAGTTGAAATTATGGGTGCGAGAGGAAACTGATTCAGAGTATGTGAACATGTGTGTTTTGTTTTGTTGTTTTTGTTGGTTGGTTTGTGCTAACTGAGAATACTATTTGGTGGGTTTTGTGTTTTTGTTGTATTTTTATGTTAAATTGGTTCGAAGCTTGGATTCTGCCATGATATATGCATGATTTTTCTTTATTCTTGGGTTTAAATCAGGGTAATATATGAGCTGTTATTCTTGGTATACTTATACTGAATAGAATCTTCTAGATATGGATCTTAGTTTGCCGCTTATCTTTGTTATACCGATTTTTACTAAATTAACAAACCAGATAACAGAACTTGTATTCAAATATGATCGAGTTAGTTTGATTCCTAATATCAAAATTTCTTTGAACAACCTGGAGAACTGATTACTTTAAATTAAAGTATCTCCTGAATTCAAACTAGCTTGACATGTTCCTTCCAAATCTATATTATGAAATATGCTAGACACTCCAAGTGTATAATATTTGTTTATTATAAGTTTTAATATTAAATAAACATTTATTTTACATGCCGTGCAGGATATAATACTAATTATTTAAATGGATAAAAGATTCTAATATTTTTAAAAATTAAACTATCAAAAAATTCAAAGAATGATAACAAATTTATACAGTATATTCCCATAAGCACAGTCCAATTCGAAGAGAGAAACTTAAAAAAGATTCAATCTTTTCACCTCTTTACAGTTTCTTCATCCTTCTTAAGGTTTGAATTTCCTTACTCTCTTTCCCTTCATCACCCCCTTTTCACTGCATGCTTACCCAATTTAAAACCAACGCATTATCATTCTGTGCTCCCAATCCTTGCAGGATGGCAAACTCCGTGGAAGATTTCTCCCAATTCGGGATTTCAAAGGAGGTGATTGATTTTTTTCCTTTGTTTTCATCACCCACTCTTAAAAATGCACATATTATGGAAAGTAGGGCAAGCTCTTACTTGAATTGATTTTCAGGAAAAGGATAAGCTTGTTGGGGAAGTGATTAGGTATATGCTTTTCAAAACCCATCAAAATTCAGGGTGCCCTATAAAGAGAGAGGAACTCACTCAACTCGTTACGAAGAACTATCATCAGCGTAACCTTCCTACCTTTGTGATTAACGAGGCTAAGGAGAAGCTTTCCTCGGTATTTGGGTATGAAATGAAAGAGCTTCAAAGGGCCCTCCCTTCATCCAAAGCCCAAACACGGTTATCCCAACAAAGTGAGCATTTTGGCTTTTCTTGTGTTTTCAGCCTATATTATGGTTCTCTTAGGGTATAGCTTCTCCATGACTACTTATGAAAAGAAATTGAATAAAGTTTCTCTTGTAAGGTTAAATTTCTCTTATAATTATGCTAAAAGAGAAATGTTATTTGTATAACTAGAGCATCGACAATGTATGGTCTTACAATGTCACATGCATTCAGGAACTTTATACAAAAGTTAACTCCACTGCTAAACTTGCTAAAGTTAGTACTTAACCTAAACCCTATTAAATTTTGTGAATAAAAGAGTTTTTTGTAACTATTTGTTTGATAGAGAGGGAAGAAATAGAGGGAGAAAAGACTTTTCATCCTCACCATCCAAATCTAATAGTTAAGATGAATTACTAATAGGTTACCAAAAAATGAACGATGAGGATGAAGAGTAAATCCCTAACTCTTACTTTTAGAATGAATGAATATCTCCTCTCTCTCTCTCTCTATATATATATATATACATACATGAAAAAAATCTTTTATATGTGCATTTTATAGCTTATACCTGATTGGGTCATTTATGTAATTTTAATCTTATTTAAGACTAATATACTATCATAATTTATTATTGTGGTTTGCTTTTATTTATTATGATGTTGAAATGTCAACTTATTATTGTGTTAAAAGTATTATGCTATGCACAAATGTCATTCATAGATTTTTTTATTTTTTTTTTAGTAGGTAAACCTTGCGAGTTTACAAGTGAGTCTGAAAATTCCATGAGTCTATATAGATTCGAGAGTTTGACAACCATGGCATTGCTTGTTTAAACAACCCACTCAAGTTATGAACAGACACGTCATTTGCTTCTATGGAGAAATATGAAATATGAAAAATGTTGTGATAAGAAGTATTAGACACAAAAAATGATGTACAAATTGTTTTTGATTTGTTGTATGTGTATCACATTTCAAGATAATTTAGTTTCTGGAGAAGTTAAATATGAACTCTTCTATGAAAGGTTGAAATGCACAAGTTGATTTAGCTTATGAGAAGAGATTAGTTCATTTTGTTCTTTTATTTATTTTTTTATAGGTGTTTAATGAAATATTTATCCAAACAAGACCTAGCTGACATGCCATGGTAATGATTGAGTTGTATAAATATATGAGTTCAGTTTTGTGTATTTTTAATAGCTGCTTAAGCACTTGTTTGGTTGTATGCAGTGAATGATAGAACTGTTATATGGGCTGGATTGCTTATTCAGTTATTTTATGATTAGGAATATTTTAATGGGCTATTACTGCCGCATTATAAGTCATGTAGTTTGTCTTGATAATTGATGACTGATCTGCCTTTGTGGTTGCTTTGGCTATATGATATAAATATCATTCGGACTTTTGATGATGAGAATACTTTTACCTATACCTAGTAATCAGTAGAGACTACTTAGACTTGAGAATGCTTAGGTTTCATTTGACATTGTTTTCTTCTATCTGTAAAAGTGTTGTGGAGATGCGTTTTGAGGAAACGGGAAAATTTACACTGAATTGCTTTATTTGTCCAAAGCTGGTTGTGTTCCCAGGAGTTTTCCACAATGTTTTTGTTGTTTCCAACTGCATTTTCCTCTAATGGTCTGATGATGCTTTGTTCTTTCAGGTGGTGCAGATTCAAAATCATATATTCTCACAAGTCAACTTCCTCCTAATATATATGAAAAATATGTTGTGGATGCGAATAATGCGCATATATCTGGATTCACTTTTGTCATAATTAGTACTGTACATCTTGCTGGTGGCAAAATTCCAGAAGGTATGATTGTTTATTTAGTGTCTTAATGCTAAAATTATATATAAGTATATATGCGTATGCTCCTAGTAAACTTATGGAAGTCAATACTACTACTTTGAAGGTCTCTAGACAAATATCATAAATCCAAAGCTTCTATGTTTTTTTTTTTTTTTTTTGAATTTTGCTTTATTGGCCTAAAGCTTTAATTAAAGTCTCAAGGGTTATTCTTATGCTGTCTTTTTAACACTATGAAACTCGGCGAAAGTACTGCAGAAAATCTATGGAGCCAATTGAGGAGGATGGGTTTGGGTGAAAATGAAGCAAATCATCCAGTCCTTGGAAATGTTAAGCAAGCACTGGAACTTCTTGTTCAGCAAAGGTGAGATTTGCTTAATGTGTTGGATTTAAATTACAAGATTTATTGCATTTTGTGGCATTTCTGATTTCTAGTGACAAACCTTGAATTGGTTATTTATTCATCATTTATTTTGTAGGTATTTACAGAAAGACAAAGTTAATGGTCCTGAAGGCAATACTGTATATTATGAGCTAGCTGAGAGAACTTTAGATGCACCCATGAGCGACAGGGTGAAGGAATACATATCTCAGGTAGTGTCTTGGAAAAGCAAATTATATAAGTTTGTGTTTTGTTCTTTCTTCTCTTTTAAATCATTTAACTCAATTTTATATTGGGCAATAATGGCATGATTGAATATATAGTTTAATTAAGCTATTATCACACAAGGATTTATGCATAAATTTGACTACGAAATAAGTTTCTATTTTAAAATCGAGAACTTATTTTGATAAGCTACTACACTAGATGCTTATTGAAACAAGTTAAGATTTTATGGTAGTTCTGAACTATTTTTGTAATTTCAAACAAGCACTTCATATGTCTTCCAAATGCTACGTAAATGTCTTGTGAACTTCTTTTATGGGAGCTTTAGCTTGATGCCGATGCAAGTTGCTATTATATTACTCATTTGTTGCTGAACGTAGTAGTCAACATTGAAA
Source organism: Sphenostylis stenocarpa (assembly GCA_963425845.1). Classification (NCBI taxonomy): domain Eukaryota; kingdom Viridiplantae; phylum Streptophyta; class Magnoliopsida; order Fabales; family Fabaceae; genus Sphenostylis; species Sphenostylis stenocarpa. The sequence goes on along the minus strand of OY731403.1, from coordinate 15,237,228 downwards.
AAACAGCTGAAGCAAATAGATCAATCTGTGGAGCATTGTTCAAATATGTTTCACAGCAAGACCAAGGTGGTTTAAATTTTTTTGGCCTGTCTTGTAACCTTAGTGTATCCTCTGGAAACAGATAACATGTGATTACTCAACTCTAGTTTAGTTTATTTTTCTAGTAATGTAGAACTTGCTGCTTCTGATAAAACCATTACTCTTGATCAATGTAAATATCATCTATTGTGTATAGTTTTGAACAATCCTATTATTTTATTTGTGCCTATCTGAAACATGGTTTCTCTTGCAGATTGTGCAGGATAATACTTCAGTGGGTGCTGCTTAAGAGTTGCTAGCTCTTCGGTGTTGTCTCTAGTGATATATATTTATGCTGACAAAAAAAAATAGTGGAGAAATAGAGATACAAACATGGTTCGAATTGATTACTAACTTTTAAGCCTTAAGCTCTTAAATAATCTGTATCCAACCAAATCTGCTGATTGGATGTATGAATGCTAAGATTTAGGTTTAGATTGCCATGATTGAAGTTTTGTAAATTTCAAGTTGACGGTGTATATAACTAAAGTTATGTTTTTTTTTTTTTTCAGAAAATTAAATTGACGTCACTTTCTTTTCTGGACTAAATAGTTGTTTATTTTGCGTGAAAGTCTTGGTCATTATGGAGAGAGAAAAGTTGAATGGAAGTCTTTGTCATCAGACTTTGTGACTCGGTCATAATAATAGTAGCAACAAACTTGTCTATTTATTTTCTTAGACCAAATAAACCTATGCACACTGGTAAATAGCGTGCATTTTGAAAGAAAAATAAATTCATTGTTAATTTGTAACTTTTGGTTCAGTTGTACAGGTTACTTCAAAACCTTGGATAAATACTTTTGAGTTTATTTCAAATGCAAAAGTTCATGTAATAAGTAATTTAAAAAAAAAAAGTGTGAATGAATAGAAATATATGATCTGACTGGTTTTAACAGGATTTGTTTTTTTCTTTTTGTCCGCGATTATAACTCCTATTAAGTGTGTTATTGGCTTTTCGAATTTTCCCTGAAACATCATCCATTTCATGATACATTATTTCTTAATTAAAGGGAAAACATATCAGAAATGAATTGGAGATGTGGTTGTTTATGATTCATTATTATTTTAAACAAGGTTAATGCTAACGAAGAAATTAAGTTCAATTATTACATTAACTAATTATTTCAGTTACTCTTTTTTTTTTTCCTGCCAACGACACTTCCAAGGAATGGTAATTTTATTGAGTTCTAACCTCACTTTTATTTTTCTGTATGGAACTATTCAAGTTCTACATACATATTTTCGACCCAAGAACTTGTATATCTCCATCAAGGATCGCACCATAGTCAAGATTTTAATGATTAACAAGAAAGAGGTTGATCAGTAATCAGGATTTGCTAAAAGGTAGCCTTCAACAAGCTTGACAAGCCCTTGGATCTTGGCTTGGTTAGCGTTGAGGTCCTCCTGACTAAGCGTAGCTTCACCTTCTGTGAAATATTGGACACGCACCTTCCTAATTGTTCCTCCATTCGGGCCTTCTACCAATTGGCTCTGGAATGAGATCTTCTTCAATGTGTCTGGCAAGGCACTGCCCTCAATTATGCTGAAGTCGTATACAAAGGTTGCCACATCAATTGCATCAACTCTGTGCAGCACATACTTCGTTTCCTCACCTGCTCCCATGCATTAAACATATTTTTACACATTAAAATGGATCTCCAATGAATTCCTTAGACAGTCTTCTTAAACACATACTATATATCATGTGTTGAAGTACTAAGGCATACTTACTGACCTTCACTGGTGGTGATCTTCTTGATGGTGCCAGGACCACCATTTCCTTGGGTGAATTCAATATTGTGGAAGCTATCCACAAGCTTTGGGAAGAGGTTATGGAAATCTAACGTCATGGCTTTGAAAAGCCTATCAGGAGGCACAGCAGCAGGGGTATCATAAACCTGAGTAAATACACCCATGATCAAGATGGAAAATCTACAGAGGCTAGTGATGTGGTTATTGTCAGAAGATGTTAGTGTTGGTTGCTGCTATGTGATCTCTGGTATATGGAAAGGGTAGTGTTTATATAGAGCACTGGATGCCGTGGCCTGCAATGGTCATGATGTGTGCTGGTTTGGTATACTTCTACCATCTTGGTGGGGTTTTCCACTCTATTCCCATAATTTTGGTGGCTAGAAAATATTTGGAAAATAATTAAGTGGTTGACTCATTAGTCAAGATGGTGGTGGATTTTCAGTAATAGAAGTGACATTCACCCACCATAAAATGTAATCGATAGTTGTGGAAATTTGAGAGGAGCAGAAAATTTTTTTTCGAGAAAGTGATACAAGTAATGAGTCATGTATGTGAAAATGAGGTAAAGGAAAAGAAGAATATTCAAAATAATTAAAAAATAATAATTAACATGATTTAATTTTATCTTGTTTAAAAATATTTTTTTTCTTCAATCATTTTTAAAAAAATTCATTCATAAAAATTGAATATATGTTGGAGGATTTACATAATTCTAGCACCTTATTCATTCTATTTTATTCAACGTGGACCTTCTTGACAATAAAAAGTAAATTTATATTTAAAAGAATAATGAGACAAAAGAATTAAAACCTCAATCAAACCATATTTATTAATTTCACTTACTACTTTTTAACCTATACAACTTCTTAACCACACGGTAGACGCAAGTCTGTTGAGGTGGTAACAAGTCTATGTTTTTTGTCATAAGACCCTTTTTTAATGAAATCGGAATACCCCTACCTATGTGGAGGAGATAAGACTCTCAACAAAGATGGAGCAGTATCCCTACCATAAGGGGTAGGTTCACGAAACACTCATATACCTAAAGATATAATATCTTAACAAATTTCTCGGCTTCAGATTATTGTGGCATGGAAATGCCATTGGCATGTTGCAGTGAAGATGCTCTAAGCTAAGGTATAACTCTCATGAGTTCAACTTGAAGGAGACACTAACTTAACTGTTTGGATATCTTACTTTATTTATAAGCCAAGGATATTGGACTAGTAATCCAAACCTGAGTTGAGTACAGCAATAAAGTGGTTACTGCAACTTGCTGTTCTTCTGAGCTATTAAACTTACGTACACTTGCTGTAAGCAATGCCTTTTACCTACTATATCTGTAATTTAGGTTATCAAATGTTAGCATGACTGAACATCATAATACTGTGAGCAGGTCTCACTCTGAAACTATTTTGTTCTGTTGCCCGTAGCATTAACAATTTAGTGTTAGCTGCATTTGTAAATGTTTTTTGGCTTGGTATGTTTTATCTTATTCATTTTGTTAATAAGATTGTTAGGGTTGTATAATGCACATGATTATTAATAAATTACTGATTCGGTCCCACTCTACAGAGCCTGAGTGCCTGCTTCCTGACCTACCATTCCCTATCAACAGCTTTACAAGGTATGAATTGCTGTCTTTGTTCAGTTTCTGTCTGTGTTATATTTAAAAGGGTATCAACTATAACATTTTTATCTTAATCAGGTTCAAATAATGATGGGTTTCATCTTGGTTCAAGAGGTAACGGAGTTGTTATCCAAGTTATGATTACCAATCTTTGGCACTCTATCTAGTTTTGTACAGACGACAGCAACCATCTAACTGTAAGATGTAATTATCCTACGCGTTTCTAGCTTCCACACTACTGCTTCCATTCTATTAGCTTTTCCTATGAATAATGTAAATTCTGAATTAATTTGTTCTCATCCACTCTCGAGAGGAATGCCACTGTACTGCATATTCTTAACAAAGAAACACTACAAGTTGAGGCTTTTCAGCAAATTTGAGAGCGCTTTTGTTATACCTAGATTCTGGAAGTACCTATGACATTATTACCTACAACTGATTGTAGCAATTATGTATTAAATTTTGTAAAGTAAATTAGACTTGAATCTTCCACTCTCTTTTTTTATCATCATTACAATAATATTTCTTAAAAGAGTAAAAGGTGCATGACGAATGTAAAAAGAAGGAATAATATAACATTTTTCAAATAAATAGAAGATTTGTTTAAAATTTTATAAAGACTAGTGTTAGTGTAATTTGAGAAAATATTGAAAAGTTTTTTCTCAAATGAAATTTATCTTTTGACATCCTTTGCTTTACATATATTTGAAATATCATACCTTACCTTGGAATACTATAAAGAGAAATTGTATTTGTGCCTTAGAAAACTCATTAATATGAACTCCCACAGTAAATTAATTTAAAAGTTTAAAACACGTACTAAAATTCTCTTCTTAAAAGATCAAAGCCCCCATAATCTTCGGTATACAACGTATTTAATAACTCGCCCTATTATGCTATGTAAACAAGATTATTTTTGAAACATTCAAGTAATAACTAACTTGGTCCCTATAACCTATCAGAAAATTCAACCAATTGGCGTGGAAGATTATCTAAAATTGACACTGCATTAAACCTACCTTAATTATAGACCTACAAATATCTCAGACAAACCATAAATCGAATGGGGCTACAATATAAAATCTACTGCCCCATGTTTCCGTGATCGTGAAACGAATTTTATTCCCAATGGTTATTTGGAACAAACACAGAAGACAAGCAGGATAAGAAAAAAAAAGGTTGCATATTATGAACATAATAACTATAGACACAATACATATATATAATATATCCAATGTAGCTACTGCCACTTCGTATCATTCTGACTCTCTCTCTCTCTCTCTCTTGCTTACAGCTCCAATTCCTAATACAGTAATGGCATACGAGCTACAAATGCAGTCATAATTAATCAATCATCAAGAATGGTGGACAACAGAAGGCCTTGCACGAATTCAAACCTTCGAGCGTTCTCTACTTTATCCTCTTCTGACAGCTGTGACTGTTTAGGTTTTCTGTAACCATACAATATTGTCAGACTAAAAGTTTTGGAAGAGCTGTGAACCATAGAATGAAGGAAAAGCTTTTGAAGTAGTGTGACACGATGCTAAAATGATCGTATAACAGTCGAACTTATCCCTTCCACTAATCATAACCATTGAGTGCATATCGAACAATTCACTACATCTTGATAAATCTAGCTTAAATACGTATTCGAATGTGAGCTGTCTGATCAAACATTTAATGGTTCCAATTCATGAATGCGTAAATGCAAGAAATCATTTCTTGTTTCATCAGTCAGTTTCAGAAAAGAAAATGATTACAAATTTAACTGCAAACAGAGCAGAAGACCTATGCACCTATGCATGCATCCAATGCTAAAACTTTTATATCAACAACCTCAATATTTCCCATTCTGTTTTCAAGCAATACAAAAAATAATCAAACTGAGGTATCAACATTCCTACCTTTCCAAGAAATCATCTTTTGGTCTCTCTTTTACACGGGCTCGTTCAATAGAAGGAGGAGGTGTTGCACTAGAAGACTCATCAGCTGCAACTGGGCTAAACATAAAAGATGTTAACAGAGGATCAGGCTCAGAGTTGGAGGAAGCTATGAATGAAGAACCACCAAGAAGTGACTGCCAGGCTCCCTCTCGTAACTCTCTTCTCAAAATAGAAATTGTTGAACCAGAGCCTCCTTTCCTTACCCTCCTTTTACGCTGCACGTAAGTTCTGGTTATGGAAAAACATTTAACCAAATGAATAGTACTTCAAATGAAAAAGTTATTCAAGGGAATGCAGATATGAAATAAGAGTGGGGTTCACTTCCCATATGAAAACGGAAATGAGCAGGGTTTGGGTGAAGTATTATAGTATTTATACCTGTATTTAAAAATAAAATAAAAATATTAATTAAAAAATTTATCACAAAATTTCACTCTTGAATGCAAGGATTTAGTTGATTGCTTACGTAATTTGTTATAACACTCACAACACATAAGGTTATTGTTAACATGCATATATGCTAGTTTGTTCAAAAATTCCGATAGAAATTGAATGCATGAAAATGTTTATGTTATTTATCAATATGTCTTGCTAACTTACACCCAATTGTTCTTTTAGAAAGTGTATGTTAGTTATAACAGCAGAATTTTCAAAATACACCCAATGTAGGGTTTAAGTTATAACAGCATATACTCTTCCACAAAATGTAAGTGGGTTTCAGTCAGTAAATGTGAATCGGGTTTGTTAACTTATCCACATATCTTTTAAAAGATGTAAGTAAGCTATAACTACAATTCTTTTAGAATACATATAAGGCGTAACTAGCTAACTTACTGCCTCTGAAAAACAAATGCGTGTACGTTAGCAAAACTATAGATATAAATAAAATTAGGTGCAGGGTGGGATGAGTACTATAGTATCCTACACAGCCCCATCCTCATTAACATTTGTAGGTAAATAAATACCTATCCTAGAGTCATCTCAATAAGCAGGTAATTATCCTACCCATTTGTAGATAATTTTCAAGATATTCATAGTGAGCGTAGACTTTGTCATCCCTACTCATAGTGAATCTTGTTGTACATAGATAGTTAAGTAGATAGGACAGAGAAACAAGTGATATTATCATTTGACAATTTTGAAATCACAGGAATAACTACACAAAACAATTAGCAGCCCTGGAAAAAGTCAAATACATCAGATAATGCATGCTTAGACGGGTACCACTGTTCTTCATTCCAACAAACTAAACAAATACTTGCTTGATAGAAACATAGCTCATTGAAATTTATCACACATCTACACTCGTCAAGTAGCTAACCCGACCGTTCATAATGATGGGTGGGCACATACAAACCTCTTTACATGACATTTTACAGGTTTCTTTTTCTTTTCATTTTATAAAGGCAATATACATGCATATTGAAATTTTTATCTATCAGCAAATCTTGGCCTAGTTTAAATGTTTACGGAAGAAGAAAATTTGAAAATAAAATTAATCAAGCTTCCTTCCTAAGTTAAAATCAATGTATGGATGTATGTCAACCTTTAAGGAAGTTATAAAATTTTACATTTCCAAAAGCTTAAGTCCATTAGTTAATTTTAACTTTTCAGAAAAAAATGATTCATTTCACTTCCTATTTCTTCTATTATACATGTGCATTGAGTTTTCAAACTTCATGAGTATCAAACAAGTGAACTGTCAACTTAAAATTATCAAATAACTGAAGTATAGAAGAATAGACACCATGCACAAAAAACATAAGAAACAGGCCAATTTGCAAAAAGGATATCCTCAAGAAACTCCCATGTTGCGTGGTAATATGTCCTACGAGATCCACTCCCACCTTTTTCCCACAAACAGGACACACCTGACAACACAAGCATCAAGTAACAATTAAGAAAACATAAGTTAGCGCGCAAAACAAGAAATCGGCTTAAAAACATGTAATGTGAGCACAGAATCAATATTGCTGTTCAAGTAGCAAACAGACTCGCTCATTCTCGTTGTCATTCTCGTTGAAGTATATTAGTAATAAAAATATATAATTTATTTATCGGTTACAATGATCACTAATTTACATTATGATTAACTACTCGTTTCAACTTTATACTTATAAATATTATATATACATTTACAACATTGGAAACATCTCACTTTAATCTCTATACAAGTGCTTTTTTTATTTTCTTCTAAATATACATTTTTAATGAGTTAAGTTCCTATAACTATAATTAAAAAGATTACAAGGCATATGCTGAGGTTAAAATGTAATATGGATTTTTTTTTAATTAGAAAGATTAAAAATAAAGTTTCAAACGAGTAATTAAACCTTGATATTAAGTCTAAAGGTTGTGTTGGTAATTGGTAATTGCAAAGAAGAAAGGGGAAACGGACCCCGTTTTTGGCTTGTAGAGGATGATGGTCGTCAATGTGGCAACAGAGGGAAACGACGTCGTAATCCTCGGCGCAGAAAGGGCAGAGGTATTCCGCTCTGAAATCATCGTTCCCTTCTCTCTCCTCCATACACAGATCTGCAACAACCATTGCAAATCGCTATTACAATTCGTTATACCGTAACTTTTCAATTCAATAACAGAACCATTTTTCATAATTGAGAAAAGGGAGTGGGGATAGTGCGAGACCAGATCGAGGATGATAGCGACGTGACGAGATGGAGATGCGCGTGGAAACCCAGGAATCGGAGTCCATGAAACCCTAAGATGGAAACTGGAAGAAAATGTACGTCGGAGAGAGAGAGAGTTTGTGGCACCGGCAAGAGGAGAGAGTTAAGTTGTCGTGTTTTGCGTTTTATATAAGAAGAAAATAAGTGATGATGTATTGTGAATTATGAATTGTTGTGTGTGATGGTTAATCTCATAATACGACAATGTGTGTCTTCTCCACGTTCAATTTCGGAAATGCCCTTGACTACATCTTCCGTCGATAACCCTATACCATCAATCAAGTCTCTTATACGTTAGTTATATATTTTTATTTTAGAATCACTAACTACGAGCTCTCGTAGCTCAGTTGGTTAGAGCACCCGTTTAGTAAGCGGGAGGTCTTGAGTTCGACTCTCAACGAGAGCAATTCTCATTTTGTGTTTTGTTTTTAATTTTTTAATATGCTACGAATTTTAACAACGATTTATTATCAAAATAGGACTTAATTATTGTGTGATATCCTGTTCTGTCAAAAAAAAAAAAAATATAAGTTGGTTTATTTTGCATAATTAAGCTATTTAATTATACTTTAATAAAATAAAATTGGACCTGTAAAGATAGAAAAAATGTTTAAAATTAAGATGAGTTTGGATTTGACAATCCTAACCATGGGAGACTAAAGTTTGAACCTATAAGTTTTTTGTTTTTCATTCTATGAGTCATGATACTTGATATAAACCATAGAGATGATAAAGGAGAATTTGGAAAATAACTTAAAACCAATAAATCAAATGTATCATCATCTGAGCTAAAAAAAATGTCTCATGTAACTGTATATAAAAGAATAATCCTTAAATTTTAGTAAGATATTATTGTACGTGATGTTAGTGATTATTGTGATTACATTTTATTAGATTAAAAGTTACTGTATGTTTGGATGGAAGAAAAGATTTATAATTAAGATATATGAGAGAATTAGATTATTAAATTGTGTATTATGTATTTAGGGAGTATTAGAATATAATAAAATTGTGGGTTGAATGTTATCATAGAAATAATCTTTTAATTTTATTGATGGGATAACATAAAACAATTTATAACAATATATATTCATTTCTATATCTATATATTGATAGATATAGTGACCAAAATATAAGTAAAAAAAAAATAAAAATAAACACAATGCTCTTATTCAAATGAGTTATTATTTTCAACCAATTTTATGTTTCAATTACTGAAGATAAGGGTTAAAATTTGTTTCCAATATTCAATAACTTGATTAAATTAAGACTGCACAACTTCTTGAATTCTTTGAGTGGTTTCTCCTGGTCTATTATTTATGTATTTATTAGTAATCTTCCTCTGGAGTTTTTAAAAGAAAGACAAACGAAATTTTCCTACTTGCTTAATCCATGTTGTAATTAAGACCGTAAACTTTATATCCTCAACAGTGTGCTTCATTAGTTTCACTATGTACTATTTGGCCTGCGATAATCAAGTTCCAAAAATATACCATCAACTCATTGTAATATTTTGAAAGTGGATAGCGTCCTTGATATGATTGGAATGATTTCTTCATCCGAGTAAAAGTAGAAATACCTCTTTGACATTGTAATACCTTCTATTTTCCAACACATATTAATAACCATACGAGTAATTATGCGTGCATTTGAGTTTCAAAAAGTATGACATAGGATTACAAGAATACAATTGTTCCAGGTTTTATTTAAACAGTAAAATTGGATAGCACAAATCAAGTGAAATACACAAGACAAAAAACCTAATGTTTTTGCTACTCAATAAACCATGGACAGAGTTTTGTTCAAAGTAAAAAATACTCAAAAAAGAAAAAACATAATTTATTTCTCTCATTGTCACTGCCATCAGATTCCGCACCACTGTAAGTCTCCGCCATCGCCCAGCTCTGCAATTATTGGACCTGACTGGAAACCCAAGAACCATAATCTTTAGTAGAAACTGCTTCTACAACGATTGGCATAAAAGCATGATTAGTTCCACAGATCTCACTACATTGACCATAATATACCCCTTCTCGTTGTATAAAAGTAGAAATTTGATTCAAACGACCAGGTACAGCATCACATTTCACACCTAAAGAAGGTACTGCCCAACTATGAAGTACATCAGCTGATGTTATGATAACACGCAGATGAGTTTTGGCCGGTACTACCACCCTATTGTCTACTTCTAATAACCGCAGTTGACCCAATTCTAGATCATCTTCTGGAATCATATAACTGTCAAAAGCAAGTGATTGCTCATCTGAATTGTTATAATCTGAATACTCATAACTCCAATACCATTGATGTCCAATAGCTTTGATAGTAATGGCTGGATCTACTACCACATCGTCCATTGAGTATAACAAAGTGAATGATGGTATAGCAATGAACATTAGGATAAAACTAGGAAATATCGTCCAAAGAATCTCAATTGTTGTTCCATGAACAATCCTTTGGGCGATTGGATTCATTTTATGCCTGAAACACCATAAAGCGCGAGCCATAACCCATAAAACAAAAACCAAAATCTGAATAAGGAAGAAGAAGATATCGTGATGTAAATCTATTATTCCTTGCATTATAGGTGTTGCTGCATCTTGAAATCCCAATTGCCATGGTTCTGCTGCATCACAATGGGCTATTGTGGGGATGCCTCCACACATCAAACTAAAAATAAAAATAGCAACATTCATAGAATATTTGATTAGTGGAAATGATCAATTATGTTTTTTGAAAGCATACATAATTAATCATTATAAGTTATAATATTATTTTAATATCTCAATTCGAAATTATACTGATGGTTATATAATTTCTTTTGCTATGCATTTGGCATGGCTGTTGCAAATCACACGAGTCTATTAATTATATATGCAACATAGATATTAACATTCAGATGGTAGTGAAAGAATACTAACCTCGGAACCCATGGAATCTTCCTCATCACAGTAGCTAAACCATGGATTTCAGATTTTGGAACAGTCTCGGGCTTCACTGGTGTTGTGGAGCAACTATCCTTGCTATTAAAATGAATCATTCTTGAATTTCTTTTGGCGGTTGATAAATAAGATGAACACGCAAATCCTTCACTTCCTATGTTTGGCATCTTAATTCTAGCACTTGAAGTCCTAGACTCAGTTCCAGTTGTCATATAAAGTGAAGAATATGATCTCATGCTAAAATTTTCATAGTATGATTCACTACGACTGGATGAAATCAACTTGCGTTGAAAATTGTTCGTATGCAAGAATCTGGACATGCCAAAGTTTCCTTTGCAACATTTTCCCACGACTGTGGACCTAACATAAGATAGCAGGCCCATGCTGCAACCTGAGGAATTTCTGCCTTCACTTTCGTTTCACTAAAATAGAAATAATAAAAATTTTGTAAATTTCAAGAAAAATTATTGAATAACTTCAAACAAAGATACACCTAATAGAACATGTCAATGAGATCACTAACAAAAAAACCTAAGACTGAACCAATTACAGCAACTTTTATATGATCCACACTCCATGAGTTATCTATCAACTGCAGATTTGCATATGTTTCATGACTTGCTGTAACGTGCAAGAAAAATGAGAGTATCATAAATGCTGAGCTGGAGGTGGAGGGAAAATCAGTTACACAACAAGATCTGATCTGTACGAGGGAGAATGTATTTCTAAAGGATTACGATCCATAGGGGATGTTATGCGTATGGTATGCACACCCTGAAATTCCTCTATTCTGTTTTTTTTCTCTTCTTTCCATGTTTCCTCATTCTTATTCTTTCCTGGTTAATTGCATCAGGTTATGTGATATGGCTGCAGTATTTCGGACTCAAATTACATTAAATTTCCTGTTTTTAGTATACGATTGAGACCTTATTCTCTGTACTTTTCAGTTATGTAATATATACTGAGGTATTATTCAGTTTTTTTATCTGACAATGGCTCCAATGATCTACCAAATCTCCAGCAAGAACCATAACAAAAACAACTCCAAAATATAATTTCAACATCAGTCATCCACCTTTCACAACAACACTTTATATAAAATAAATATCTTACAATCTACAAGACTCCTTTGGATTCTGCATCTTTTTGTCAAAAGAAATAAATCAATTACTAATCCATTCCCAATACCTCAACTTCACCAACTGCACAAGCTACTATTAAAAGTAAGAATTTTTGTCCATACCAGAGTACCCATATATACTCACATACCAAATAATAATACCTTTGTCCATTCTCCGTTCATCTTTGTTTATCATCAAATTCATTGATAAAAAATTACCTTAACCTTAAGTCCTGGAGAAACCACACTCCAATTCCAGTGTACTTCAAAAAATGTAAGATTTTGTATTTAATTCTACCATACTAGCATGGGCGGAGAGAGGGGACTGGCCCCTTGAACTAATTTTCCGGTTCCGCCTCTGCATGCTATTATCCTCTGATCTGGATCTAGTTTGGTTTTTAATTGAAAAATGGACTAATTACAACTAAACACATCTGTATTAGGTTTTTTTACCTGGTATCGAATCGCACAAGAGAACTTGTATCTAATAATAAAAAGACGAAATGAATCAGAAGAAGTCATACCTTAGAGCATTCGGAAATGAATCGCAATTGAATGACGATGACAAATAACAAATTTATATGGAGAAAAATTGGGAGATGCGAGGAACCCTAATATACGAGAAAATGCATACCTGGGTGGGAGTGTGTGGCGTTGTGAAGAATCCAAATTGTTAGGTCTCCAAACTATGTGGCATGTGCGTTTCCATCGCCCTCTTTTCTGTAGAATATATAGACCTTGTCAACAAAAATATCTGTATGCATATAAAAAATTTCATCTTTTATTTAATTTAATTTAATTATTTTAATTGATATTGAAATAAAATTACTGGGGTAAGGTTCATTTTTATAATTTTAGTCGTGTTTACTTTATTATCTATTTAAATTAACAAAAAAATTTATTGAAAATATTTATATTATATTTACCACATTCGACGTATTAAAAATCTTATCATATAAATCAATTATTATTATTATTAGTAGTATTATTAAAAATTGAGAATCATATATTTTTTTATTAATGATAAAGTCTAATAACTTTATTAATAAATTATAAACAATTTAATATATGTAATATGACAGAAAATAGCTTATAATACTACAAAACCCTGTATAATTAGTTATGATATGATGACTTACTTTTGAATTTAATATCATATTTTATTAAAAACAAAATTATTAAGAACAATTTACATCATTAAAACTTCTTATTTTAACCTTCTATTACAAATATTTTATTTAAATATTTTATTAAAATATTTTTTATAACTAAAATTTAAATTATAAATGAAAATGATACTACAAAATTATACTATTTAAAATTTTATTCAATAATATATATATATATATATATATATATATATATTTAATTTCAAAGAATTATAAATTTATTTAATTAAATCATCAAACACAAAATTTATATATATATATAATTTTTTAATCAGTAATTTACTAAATCACATAAATCCAATCAAATCATCAAATATTATATATTGGTATACATTAATCATTTAGATTATATTATTTTATTTCATAAAAAATATTTTTAAGCGAGAATAAAAATTTTAAAAATCCAATATGATAAATTATTTAAAAATATTAAAATAAAAAATAATACTTTTATAATATATTAATAGTCATACCGATCTTAAAGCTTCATTTTTTTTATAGTTAAATTTTCTATAAAAAAAATAATCTTTTCATTCTTAAAGTATATTTATTTTTTTCTCATTCACATATTTTTACTGTTTTTTAAATATATAATTCATAATAACTATTTTCACTTTAAACTATAAGACTTTTATTTTTCTCTTCAATAATATAAAATTAAGTTTAATTTCTTATTCCAGTTTAACAAATATATGTACCAAATACTTTTAAATTAATTAATTAGTTTGTTAGCTAATAAAAAAAATTAAGTGTATAATTAATCTGTCAAAAAATTTCAAATTAATTAATAAAAAAATACTAATAAAATTTCAACCATTCATAATTAAATATATTTTATTTAAACTTAATTGTGTTACATGTATTTCTATATTTGAATACCTTCTTTTAATATAATTTATATTAATTTTATATTTCATTTTTTTCTATTTTTCTTAATTATATGTGTTCTTATTGAGTTAAAGCTGATCGATTGGCAAGATAGAAAAATGAATGGATTATTCGATCTTCGAATTAGCTTTGAAGACGATTATCGAGAAAGCATAGACTCTCACCTACAAAAGGCTCAAGTCAACTTTTAAACAAAAGATTGATGTATATGAAAATGTGTTATGAGTTGAAGTTTACTCTCTCCTTTATATAATATTCCAAATATAGCAATGGGTTGAGATATAATAATTAATTGTCCATAAAATAATAACTAATATAAGATATTATAACAGAATAAAGATAATTAATAACAAAAAAAATAAAAGTAATATCTTTAATGGATTTGGGTCAGTAAGCACGGTTAATTGGTCCAGTAATTTTGGACCGAGTAGGTATATAAGTCCCCCAAGCTCGGAGGACGAAGACTGAACGAGCTTATATATTTGGTCTTTTAATGGACAACTTTAATAAAATAATTATAATATGAAGAGACGTTATTTTTACTATTATTTTTTACAAAACCTCTCATTACCTTCTCATTTCGTATTTTCTTTCATTATTCCTCTTTTGAACTTCCCCCTTCTTTTATTCATGTATTCCTCTCACACTTGTAATTATCCTCTGCATTAATAAGTACGTTCTTTTTTCTTCTACATTATGTCTAATATTGATAGAAATAAACCTAGTTTTGTATTTGTGAGAGAAATGTGAAGTGCTTTATGATTAGCAAGTAGTTCTGATAAAGAACACTCCCTCTCTATGTCTCTAGAGACCGCTCCGATGATGGTGCTTCCGGGTGTACTGTTGAGGAATTCGTCAACTTTGACCAGTGCCAATAAGATAAAACTTTTGCAGAATGATTTGGTTGAGTCCCAACAAAGAGTGTCTACTCAACTAAAGGCTCATGAGGATGTCATTTTTGCTAAGGTCAAGGAAAACGAAGCATTTCGCGTGCTTTGAAGGCTGAAGACAATCTCCAAGTGAGGGGAGCTTTCTCAGCATAAGAGCCAATTGATCAAACTAAAGAACAATATGTTAGATAGTTATTAAGATGACTTCAGGAAAGTTGTTCGTCAAGTTGTTATATTCATATTTGTCCTCGAGCTCAATGTTGCTCATTTAGACATTGAAAGGGATGTTCACAATGGAGAGTTAGTAGATGATAGTTAGGAAGAATGACATTAATATTTTACTTTTATGTATCTCTTGAACTGATGTATAAATTTGAACATTTTCAGTACTTGTTTCAGCATATGTGTTGCATTTTACTATGTAGGTTTCATAAGTTTTATACCCGTTTTCTTAAGTATGATACGTGTATTATCAAAATGCTTTTTATACTCATGTTTTTTAGACATAATTTATTTATATTCGTAACCCCGAGTAAAACATGATTTATTTATACTTGTATCCCCCGAGTAAGGGATGATTTATTTATACTCGTATCCCCGAGTAACGTATAGTACATGTAAAACTCGTATTAAGAGTAAAATGTGATACATCTATACTCGTCTTTCTGAGTAATGTGTGAGACATTCATATTGTGTGATGCGTCTATACTCGTACACCTAAGTAAGGTTGTGACTAACTGTAATACGACTTTAGATGTGTTGTGCTCCAAGTCAGCGGAACAAGTCTTTCGTTCAACTCTTGTAATTTATACACGTTGTTGTGTAGTGAGTCGGTGATGCGAAATGGTTCATCCCAATTAGGAGCTAACTTTCCTTCTTCCTGTGATTTTCAGGCTTCTCGTACCTTTCTCCATACTAGGTCTCCTTTTTTAAAGTCCCTTCTTCTGATCCTAAAGGTGTGACACCGAACTATTCTTTGTTTTATGGCTTCCTCTCGGACGTGAGTTGAAGCCCTTAACTCATCAATCAAATCCAGCTCAATACATAAGTGTCTTTGTTCCTGTTGAATATAGAGGAAATAGAGTTTGAGATTAATCTCCCTTGTGTATAAATCACACATAGGGTAATCTATTTACAATAGAGAGATACAACTAAAAGAGTAACTAAAAGTAACAAAATAAACAGAAGATATTGTTTGATATTGTGGTTAACAATATCTTAATAATATCAAACAATATCTAAACAATATCTAACACTCCCTCTCAAGTTAGAGCATACAAATCGTATGTGTCAAGCTTGTTACGAATATAATCAATTCTAGGTACCCGTAAAGACTTAGTAAAAATATCTACTAACTGATTACTTGAGTTAACAAACTCAGTTTTGATGTCTCTAGACGTAATCTTTTCTCAAATGAAATGAAAGTCAATCTCAATATGTTTGGTCTTCTCATGAAAGACAAGATTAGAGCTAATATGAACAAAACCATGTTAAGGTTCCAACATAAAATCAATTAGCAATATGTGGAATAACATAAAATGTATTTAAACCATACCAAATGACATGAGGTAGGTAATGTGGGACTTTCAACACTCCCTTCCAATGAAGTCTGTCGGACCAAACAAATGGTACTTTTGACCCACAATGAAAGGGCAACTTTTGGCCCAAGACAATAATTATAAAGATGTTAGACTTTGACTCTAATACCATGTTGAATATAGATGAAATAGAGTTTGAGATTAATCTTTGTTGTGTATAAATTATACATAGGGTAATCTATTTATAATATAGAGATACAACTAAAAGAGTAACTGAAAGTAATAGAATAAACAAAAGATATTGTTTGATATTGTGGTTAACAATAACTAACAATATCTTAATAATATCAAACAATATCTAAACAATATCTAACACTCCTCCTCTAGCTGGAGCATACAAATCGTATGTGTCAAGCTTGTTACAAATATAATCAATTCTAGGCATTCATAAAGACTTAGTAAAAATATCTGTTAACTGATCACTTAAGTTAACAAACTCAGTCTTGATGTCTCCAGACATAATCTTTTCTCGAATGAAATAACAATCAATCTCAATGTATTTGGTCATCTCATGAAAGACAAGATTAGAGTTAATATGAACAAAATCATGTTAAGGTTCCAACATAAAACCAATTGGCAATATGTGGAGTAGCATAACATGTATTTAAACCATACCAAATGACATGAGGTAGGCGATGTGAGACTTTTAACACGCCCCCTCCAACGAAGCATGTCGAACCAGGCAAAGGATAATTTTGACCCACAACGAAAGGGCAACTCTTGGCTCAAGATAATAACCGGAAAGATGTTAGGGTTTGACTTTGATACCATGTTGAATATAGAGGAAATAGAGTTTGAGATTAATCTCCCTTGTATATAAATCACACATAGGGTAATCTATTTTTAATAGAGAGATACACCTAAAAGAGTAACTGAAAGTAACAAAATAAACAGAAGATATTGTTTGATATTGTGTTTAACAATATCTAACAATATCTTAATAATATCAAACAATATCTAAACAATATCTAACAGTTCCTTTGCTCGTTAAATTGTTGTCATCACCATGATTTCTCCCCTAACTCCACAGGGATCATGGCATCGGTTTTATATGTTAGCTTGAATGGGGTTTCCCCGTAGAGGACTGGGGTATACAGTGATATCCCCATAATATTTATGGTATTTCTTTAGCCCATAGTCTTTTGGCATTACCCAAATTTTTATTTAATTCCATGACAATGACCTTATTTGCAGCCTCAACCTGTTTATTGGATTGAGGGTGTTCAACAGATGATACTTTGTGTTGTATGCCAAGTTGGTTGAATAGTTTCTCTAAGTTTTTCTCTACAAATTGTCTTTCGTTATCGGTGATGAGTGCTTGTGGAAGACCATGTCAACAAATAATATTTTTCCAGACGAATTTTTGTATTTGTTTGGCTGTTATGGTGGCCAGAGGTTTTGCTTCGATCCATTTGGTGAAGTAGTATATGGTTACTATAAGAAACTTCATCTATGCTCGAGTAATTGGGAAAGGTTTGATTATTGTCCATTCCCCAAATGGCGAAAGGCCTGAGACGACTATGTTATGCAATTCTTCTAGAGGTAAAAAGAATATTGGAGTGAATTGTTGGCATTGTTTGCACTTCTTTACAAAGTTTTTGACATCTTGTCTCATTATGGATCAGTAATACCAAACTCGGACTATTCGTTCTGTCATATTTTTTGCACCCGAGTGAAGGCCACAAATTCCTTCATAAAGCTCAGCTATGACATAGTGAGCTTGTTCGTCATCTAGGCATTTTAGAAGAGAAATGTATATACCCCTTTTATAAAGATCTTTGTCGTATATGGGATATAGAAAGGTTATTCTCCCTATCTTTTTCGCCTCTTCTGGGTTATCTGGTAGTATATCGTGGATTATGTACTTTTTTATGGGAGTCATCCATGTGGGTGGTTCGGTGTTGACCTTGAAGATTTCATCCTTATCACAACTCGGGCTCGATAACATTTCTAGAGGGAGAGTCCAGTGTTGTCCTGGTTTTTTGGTACTAGCCAATTTTGATAAGACGTCAGCTCTACTGTTCTGTTCTAGTGGTACATGTTGTATGACGAATTTATCAAATGTTCTTATGATGTTTTTAGCGATATAATGGTATTTTTGTAGGATAGGTTCTTTAGCTTAATATTCGTCGTTTATCTGGTCGGTTATGATGACTACATCATTAGGTCCTTCCAAGATTATTCTCCCTCCACTCCTTTTTTTGTTGGAAGAGCCATCAATACTGAGAGTCCACACCTTGTGTTGCTCTCCCATTGATGGTAATTCGGCTAAGAAGTCAGCAAGGAACTAAGTTTTCATCGGTCCCCTACTTTCGTATGTGTGTCTAAACTTGAACAATTCAACATACCATTTGGTCATACTCCTCACAAGTTCGGGTCGTTGTAATATTTGCTTGATCGGGTAGTTGGTTTTTACTATGATGGGAAATCCCTAAAAGTAAGGTCGTAGTCAGCGAGCGAAATGGATGAGAGATAATACCAATTTTTCAATGGTCTAATACCTTTTTTCGGATGGCTGAAGTGTCCAGTTGGTGAAGTAAGCTATATGTTGAGTTTTGTTCCCTTCTAATACTAGGATGAAGCTTATGGTCGATTTAGTTGCGGCCAAGTATAACAATAAAGTGGTTCCTTCTTGTGGGCTAATGAGGATAGGTAAGGAGGCTAAATCTTCCTTGATACGGTGGAACATGATTTCGCATTTCGACGTCCATTCAAACTTTTCTGCATAATAAAGTAGCTTATAAAATGGTTTAGTCTTCTCGGCCAATTTAGGCAAAAATTGGGCTAGTGCTGCTGCTAGTCGGTCATTTAAGCGTTGAACATCTTTGACGTTCCTAGGACTCAGTGTTGATATGAGAGTTTCACATCTATTCGGGTTTGCTTCAATGCCCCTCTGGGTAATCATAAACCCTACTAACTTGCTGCCTTTGACGCCAAAGACACATTTCGCAGGGTTCAATCTCATTATGTCGCCTTATTTCTTTAAAAATATGTTCTAAATGTAGGAGATGATCAGCGGCACTAGTGGACTTGACCACCATATCATCCACATAAACTTCCATGCAGTGACCAATGAGGGTCTTGAATATCATGTCCATCAAACGTTGATACGTCGCGCCTACGTTTTTTAGGCCAAAAGCATAACTCGGTAACAATAATTAGCTTCATCCGTCATGAAGGCCCTTTTTTTTCATTTGGTGGGAACATTCTAATTTGATTATATCCTGAATGTGCGTCTAGGAAGTTGAGCAGTTGATAACCCGATGTGTTGTCAATACCCCGATCTATATTCAGCAAATGATAAGAGTCTTTCAGACATGCTCTATTCAGATATGTGTAATCTGTTCACATTCGTCACTTCCCATTGGATTTCCTGACTATAACCACATTTGCTATCCAGGTTGTATAAGGTACCTCTCTAATGAACTGAGCTTGCAGAAGTTTCTCAACTTCCTGTTGGACAACTACACGTCTGTCTCCTCTTAGCCTTATCTTCCTGTAGGTTACGGGCTTTATGTAAGTAAAACATGCTAATTTATGACAGATTAAGTTTGGATCAATACCGGACATATCCAAAGGGCTCCATGCAAAGTGATCAATATTTATTTTTAGTATGTTAGTAAGTTTAAGCCGATCTTCTGCTTGTAGTGTTTGTCCGATCGTGATTACTTGTTCCTTCTTGGACTTCCATCAATTGCTCGTTGAAGGTTGGTCTATCTTCATTGAATTCATCTCAGGGGTCGAGGTCAACTGTTGCATATGCGATGCAACATTCTTTGTGCTTTGTATCTTCATTTGGTTCATCCATCTTGGCTTTTAATGAGTAAGGTGCGACCTTGAGACTTCTGATGTAACATGCTCGAGCTTCATTGGGATCTACTCCAAGATGATTTAGTGTTTGTCTTTTTATCAAGACATTGTAAGACTGTTTTTGCTTCTATCATTCTATGAGTATGTATTGGACCATGAGTTGTTTGTTATGCTCAACCAAACCAAACATGGTGATTAGGTCCACATATCATTTACACTACTAAAAATCATCAAATTCATGTGAATTTTTCTGCAAAATTTTTTTAGTAAAAAATAGTTACAATTTTTCCTAAGAAAAATATTTCACAAAAAATTATTGCAAATTTATTTGCAAAATATTTTTTCTAGAAAATACGTAAGATTTTTTTTTGTAAAAAATTAATAGTAAGAAATTCCTGCAAATTTTTCTTCAATTATATAATTATAATTTTATTTTATTTTTCAAATATATATTCGTATAAAATTTTGCAAGAATGAAAATTATTTTGTATATTTTTTTATAAATAAAATTTGTAAAAAAATATTTAATAATATTTTTAAAAATGGCAGACAAAATTTAAAAATAATATTTTTTAAAAAGATTTTAATTATTTTTATAGAAAAATAATAAAATATTTTATAATTGGTTACTTTAAAAATAATTAAAATATAAAAAGAAAAAACAAAAACTGAAATTTGTTTATCGATGTCTCGCTTGTTAACGTCTTCGCTCGTTAACGTCTCGCCTCTCTACTTCCATTAATAGTATCCAGTTTCTTCTTCGACCACATTACATTTCTTCTCCTTTTAACCACTATTGTTTCTTCTTCCTTCCTCCGCATTGTCGACGCAATGACTTGAATCGCAATGGAAGACGAAGAATATCACATAAATAGGTCTAACTTTAACTGTCGGAGTCTTTGGTATTTTGGTTCTATTTCACATAACATTCAACTATCTAGTGTATTCTATAACTTATTCTAGTTATGTTTTACTTTTTTATTACTAGTTTGAATGTTAGGGCTCGTGGAAATGAAATTGGGTTTGATTTCTGTTGCAAATAGGGGTCTGTTGAATATTAGAGGAAGAAATTTTTAGAGCCTCCATTTAACGTAATTTGATTAACAGTGCAACCTAGGGTTTTCATTTCATATGATGTTTCTAATGTTTTGGGAATAATATAGGTAGTGATTGAACTATTTGTTGAATTGTTGTTTTGATTTTGGGTTGCGCTACTCACTGCTTCTCATCCCTGCCTTGCTTTCTCTGCCTTCTACATCAACCTTTCTAAAACTCATAAGGTAAGCTTTGTCTACCTCTTTCATATACTTTTTACACTTTACAACACAAATAATAATCCTTACAATTTTACTTCAATCTTCATTAGTTTAATCAAGATCAACACTAGTGCCTTCCATTTTGTTTAGCCTGGTTTAAAAGACCTGATTAAGATAACTAACCATAGTTTATATGTTGTTGTGGTTGCAGTAGTAGTACCATGATGTTTTAACAGATCTTTTCAAAATCAACACACGATGATTATGTCTTTCTTGAGGATTAACTCATTCACAAAATTCAAAACACACATGTCAACACACTAATACATGTTTTTTTTTATATTCTAGCTACATGTGTGAACCAAACGCTGGTTTTATTTTTGTTCTGTTCTATGATAGAGTTTGTGAACCCTTGACTCTTGACATTTTGATCCAGCTTTAGCTTAGGGTCAGTAACTGAACCCTTATAAAGTAACATTGGTGAAATACTCAGAAAAACATGAAACATGAAGCTTAAACTAGAAGAAAGAAACATATGCATGGTTCAAGAATTAATAGAGAAACTAAAAACAAAGTTGAGTTCATTTATATTAGCTTTTTGAACACTCATATATGAGTCTTTTTCATTTATCTTCTTTGCATATAGTAGAAGATGTAATATTCTGCAGGAAATTTACGTATATCTCTATCTATGTTAATGAGGATGTTATTCTGGTGTGCTTTAGAATAGTACGTTGAAGTAATGTAATCAATATCTCCTGCATATGCACATTCTGTGGATATTTGTTTTAGCATGATTGTTATTCTGGTCTGTTAACGAAACTCTACATAAGTTTTGCTTCTGCTGCTTCCTGCCTCCAATACTCTTAACCTATACCCTTTGTAATGCAAGAAGACATCCTCTTTAAATCTAGTTTAGAAAATTCAGAATGAAGAATCTACATTTCAGATTAATCTTTCTGTAATAAAAGCAGGTGTGTGATAATATTATTGAAGTGTAGGAAGAGAAGGTCATGAGGAATATTTGTCACATGTTTTGGTAGAACTTAGTTTGTGGCCATTAAATATGTTAGGCATGTACATGGTACTCTAAATAGTTCTCGTCTCGCCTTGAAGTTTTCTAGGACAGTATTCGTGGCATGTTTTTGGTAGCATTGGGTTTGTGTCTGTTAGATATTGTTTGGATATTATTTGATATAGTTAAGATATTGTTAGATATTGTTAACCACAATATCAAACAATATCTTTTGTTTATTCTGTTACTTTCAGTTACTCTTTTAGTTGTATCTCTCTACTATAAATAGACTACCCTATGTGTGATTTATACACAAGGGAGATTAATCTCAAACTCTATTTCTCCTATATTCAACAGTGTCAATATTATTTTGGGCCAAATAACGATGGAATTCTTTTGGTTACGAATATTGAATGTAATTGAATATTTCTAGCAGTGTCCAACCCTATGCATTCACATTTATTCTTTAATTAAACATGATGCAAAGAAAATAACAAATGTAGGCACTAAATTCTAGGCTTAACTTGAAGTAAATTGAATAATAGAAATTTTGCTTGAGCTATAAGATGAAGATATAAGGTCATCCCATCCCTGGTGTAGCCATTGTCTTGATATATGAAATTTCTTGTTAACTCAAGCAATGATATTCATTTCATCTTGAAATTAAACTCCACAGTAGCCATTGTCTTGATATTAAAGATAGGAGCAACAATATTTTTCTTCTTTTTTCTTTATCCTTTGTAATCATTTTTTTTATGATTGTATTTTATTAGTCATCTTGTTTTTAAGTGGTTTATTGACTTATATTTCTACTTGTTTCTCTCTTTTATATTTTCTATTTTTATCTTATTTATGTAAGTTCCTCCATCATTATTATATTTGACGTTTTTTCTTCACACTACAGTTATTATTATAGTCTATATTATTTATAAGAATCACCTTTCTTGATTACTCCTTTTATAATAAATGGTTATAATTTGTAACATTGATGTTTCTTCTTAGGTTGCTCTTTTGGTAAGAGTTTGTGAAGATCTTTAAATCTCGTATATGAAGTTTCCAGGTAAGAATAATTTTAATTGCTTGTTCAAAATAGTTATATGTGTCTTATTAATATTATATATATATATATATATATATATATATATGTATATATATATATAATAATAATAATAACCTTAGGCATTTTCGAGTCAATCTAATAATGAATATATCCGAACGTCGAACATGGATGTATAATAGGCTTCTTCCTGGTCGGGAGACATATACAAATGAATTTTTAAGTGGCCTTGATGTGTTTATGACTTTTGTTTGTCAACAACCAAGCTTTTTGAGTGAAGGAAAAATAAGATGCCCATGTAAGGAATGTAAAAATGAGAGGTTTTTAATCCCAGATGAAGTAAATGTTCACCTTCTCCGAAAAGGATTTACATTTGAGTATTGGTATTGGACATCTCATGGAGAGAAAATCCCTCGTACTAATGTTAATATTGATATGCATTCAGTGTCGAGTAGTAGTCACCCATGGGGTTCTAATAGTATTAATAGACATGAAGATATGGTGTTTGATGTTGTTGGTCTTAATCATGAGCAACATTTTATACCAAATGAAGAGGAACCTCCAAATATGGAAGCTGCCAAATTTTACAAAATGTTAAATTCAACTCAACAACCATTATGGTTGGGATGTAAAAATACATCAGAGTTGTCTGTTGCTATTACGATGTTAAGTATAAAATCTAAACACAATATGTCGCAAGCTTGTTTTAATGACGTCATGAAATTTATGAAAGAGTCAAATCACCCAGAGAATGTTATTCTTTCCAATTTTAGGGAAACAAAAAAACTTATAGCAAGACTTGGTTTATCAAAGATAAAAATAGATTGTTGCATTTATGGATGTATGTTGTATTACAAAAGTGACAATACTTTGAAGGAATGTAAATTTTGTAGAAAGCCTCAATATAAAGCACCCAATGAAGGCAAGAAAAATCCTAAAGATGTTCCCCATAAGAGATTGCATTACTTGTCACTCATTCCTAGATTACAAAGGTTATATGCTTCAACGAGATCTGCAGAGCACAGGAGGTGACACTATGAAAATCGTAGGAAAGGTGTGTTGTGTCATCCTTCAGACGGGGAAGCTTGGAAAGCATTTGATAAATTATATCCTGAATTTGCCTTAGAACCTCGAAATGTGAGACTTAGGGATGGCAAAATAGGCCAGTCCGCCCGTTTTGGCCCGCCCCGCCTTTGTCCCGCCAAAAGCGGGACTGGGCGAGTTGGCCCAATATAGTCATGACGGGTTGTAGACCTTGGCCCGCCCCGCCAAGGGTGGGTTGGCGGCTGACCCGCCATAATTTAGAAAAAATAATTTAGTTTTTAAAATAATTTATTTTAATAAAGTTAATAATAAGATTATTATTTGTTTGTCAATAATTTAATATATATATATATATATATTATTTCAATTTAATAATATAAATCAATACATTATTTTAAGAAATTATAATTTAGAACGATAATAAAATTTACATAATAATAAATAATAATAAATATATATATATATATATATGTATGTATATATATATATATATAACGTTAAAACTTATAAAAATTATATTTTTTATATTGAAAAATTCAAATATCTATATCTTTTTTATTTGATAAAACTTCACATTATTCTTGGTTGAGTAATTCTTACACTTTTAATTTAAGTCATAAGGATAAAAATAATCACTGCTTAGGATGAACAAGGAGAACAAGAGAGAGAATGTTGTGTTTCAGTAAGGAGAATATTTTCTGTGAGAGTCAAATTTTTTTAATTCTCTTTTTAAAATTTCTAACTTTATATATTATTTTTATAATTAATTTTATTACAATAAAAAATTATTTTTTTATTAATTAGGTGGGTCGCGGTCGGCCCGCCCGTCCCGCGGGTTGGCCCGATGGGTTGGCGGGGCGGGCCAAAGCGGGCTGGTGGGCTGAAAATACTAACCCGCCCCGTCATATTATGGCGGGCTGGCAGGCCGGCCCGCCGGACCTGACCCGTTTTGCCATCCCTAAGATTTGGCTTGTGTGCCGATGGATTCACTCCCTTTAACTAATCAACAATATCATATTCTTGTTAGCCAGTAATTGTCACACCATATAATCTCCCTCCATAATTATGTATGATGACTCCTTATATGTTCTTGACTTTGATCATTCCATGTCCACATAATCCAAAAGCTAAAATTGATGTGTATTTGCAACCATTGGTAGATAATTGCAACAATTATGGAATAATGGTGTAGTAACATATGATGCCTCTAAAAAGTAAAACTTTCTGTTGAGAGCTGCATTATTATGGACAATAAATGATTTTCCTGCATATGGGATGTTGTCTGGGTGGGGCACTGCTGGAAAATTTGCTTGTCCAATATGTATGAAAAAAATCAAAAGCTTTTTCACTGAAAAATGGAAGAAAAATGACTTAGTTTGATTGTCATTGTCAATTTTTACCTCAGAATCATGTTTTTAGAAGAAATAAGGATGCTTTTACAAAAATAGAATTGAGAAAGATGAGTCTCCTCCTAGATTAAGTGGTGAACAAGTATGGGATATGGTCTCTAACATTCCTAAGTCAACTGAAGCGAAGAAATGCAATGTACCTGGTCATAGACATTCCCATAATTGGACAAAGAGAAGCATATTCTAGGATTTGCCATATTGGAAACACAATTTATTGTGACACAATTTAGATGTTATGCACATAGAAAAAAATGTCTTTGAAAATTTGTTTCATACTATTATGGATACCAAAGAGAAAACTAAAGACAATGAGAAGGCACGATTGGACTTAGCATTGTATTGTAATAGAAAAGAGTTATTGTTAAAAACAAATCCTAATGGGAAATGTATAAAGCCTAGAGCCAAAAATTTTTTATCAAATAAATAAAAGAATGATGTGTGTGAATGGGTGAAGGATTTAAAGATCCATGATGGATATGCTTCTAACATTTCTAGATGTGTAGATACAAAATGTACAAGATTATATGGGATGAAAAGTCATGATTGTCATATTTTTATGGAATGTCTTCTCTCCATAGCTTTGAGAACTCTTCTTGAACCCAAATGTAAGCTCATAACTGAGCTTAACCAATCCTTCAGAGATTTATGTTCAAGTGTGTTACATGAAGATCATTTATTGCAAATGGAACAAAATATTCCTATAATATTATGCAAGTTAGAGCATATATTTCCACTTGTATTCTTTGACTCTATGGAACATCTACCAATTCATTTGCCTTTTAAAGCTAGGATGGGTGGACCAGTTCAATACCATTGGATGTACCCATTTGAAAGGTAACATTCTTTTATACCCAATATCATTGTACAATTCACCAAATAATTGATTACATTTTTTGTACATAGGTTTCTAAATAAAATTAAAAAAATTGTGAAGAACACGAGAAATGTGGAAGGGTCCATTTGTGAAGCATATTTACTACAAGAGACATCATATTTCAATTCTCATTATTTTGCACCTCAAACTTATGCGAATGAGGGAGTTCATGAAGACAATACAAAGCTAACATTATCCATCTTTAAGCCATTTGAACAAACGGTGGGTAAATATAAAGAAATGTGGCTTAATGATAGATAAAGGTTGGCTGCCCAATTGCATGTTCTTTTGAATTGTAACGAAGTTAAACCGTTCATTAAGTAAGTATCAAATATTATATAGTTGTCAATTTTAATTCATTTAACAATAGTCATATAATTTAATTATCCTTTTTTGTAGTTTATATGTACAAACTTTGAAAGATGCCTATGGGAATCTCAACGATGATATCATTGATAAACAAATAGAAGTTGATTTCCCACGATGGTTTGAAGAATATGTAAGTTTTGCTTTGATTAAACAAATAAATTTGATAGCACATTTAATTAAGTTATTTATTATAACTTTTATTTGAATAGGTAAAACAGAATCACCAACTTAGGTTAAAAAAAATTCAAACTTTTATGACTTGGCAAGGGGACCTTTGAGGATAACAAAGTTATGGCCAATTTATTTTGTGAATAGGTACAAATTTCACACAACAACATGGGGTAAAGGCAAAACAACATATAATAGTGGAGTATGTGTTAGTGGAATTGGACATGGTGAAACATCAAGTGATTATTATGGCATTCTTGTAGAGATATTAGAATTGGAATGACCAAGTTAATCACAAAAAAAAAGTTAGTTTTATTTTATTATGATTGGTTTGATCCTTCAAACCATGGGATGAGAACAAAAGTTACAAAGACAAAAAAAGATAAGCTAAAAATGAAAAAATAGTTGACTGAAACTAAGAATCAAGTACCAACCTTATGCAACACTTAGGATTTGTTGCACCTTCTTCCTACCCATCTTCATCATTTCAACATAGCAATGAAAATGATGATGAAGATAATGATCATATTGAAGATGGTAATATTTAAAATTTTATTCTTAAGTTATTATAACACTTAATTTAATTATTGAAGGTGATAATGAAATTGCAGGGAATTAAAGATATGATGTGATTTTGACAATAACAATGATTTACTTTGATGTTGTGAAATAAAAAAAGGAAGCGTAAGATTATGTTGCGATAGCTCTGCACTTCATCCTTTTATACTTAGAGGTTCTTGATGTCATAATAAACAAAGATATGCAATCTATTGCATGACTTCCAATTGATTAAATTATTATCGTGTTTCATTTTAGGTTATAGGTCAGCGTCATTGATGACATGGACTGCACTACTCTTTTTGTAATGAAATAAGCAGTTGGTTCATTATTCTGGATTTTTTTGTGACTGTTGAGTTTCTTCTCTTCGAAGCTGTAAATAATTGTTTTTGTGTATATATTTTTTGGTAGTGAAGGAATGATTTGGTACAGAATAGTTCAATTCATTATTGAGTAAAAAGCTGCAGAAACATTAGTACAAGACATTGAAAATGAAAATAATGTTAATCTCTAATCTCCATTCCTGGGGATAACAATTAAATCTGTACCCGTGGAAACCTACTCGTCCCCGCCTCGAGTTTGACAGGAAAAAACCGAGTTGACAGGGGCGGGTTTTCCCCGCTTTAAAAAATCGGAGGCGGGGCCGGCGGGGATGGGTAATGCAATCCCCACCCCGACCCCGATTTTATATTTAAATTTAAAATTTAAAATATTAATACTTTAAATTATTTTCTTTTCTTTTTCTATTACATATAAGATTTTTTTTTTAATATTCCACCAATTTTTAATTTTCTTCTACCCACTTTTAATTTTTTTGTCTTTTTTAATCTTTTATATCAATTAATTTATTATATTATTCTCTCTTACCTTTCTATTTTTTACATTTCCTTAATTTCTCTCATCCATTTTTTTTAATCTTTTCAATCAATTTGATGAACACAAAGTAAATTTTTTTCTTTATCTTTTTCTAAATATTTTACATAAATTCTAGTAGTAACTAATATTATTTTATTTATAATTTATATTTATTAGGTTTTATTATGTCATATTTTTTTATCTTATTATTCTTATTTCTCATATATCAAATTTTATCTTAATAAAATAATTATATTTTAAAGGATTAAAAGAAATTGATAATTTAAACTTTTATTACTTGAACTAATTAAATAAGAATTAACTTATTAAAAAATTTCTTATAAACTATATATTTCATATTTTTAAATGACAACTTAAAAATTAATTAACTTATATATATAATTAGATGTTTGAATACAACATTATAATAATAATAATATAAGTATTCAAATATTTGAATAGTTTAATAATAATAATAATAATAATGTTATAAATATTCTCTCTATATATATATATAAATAAAAAATAATTAAATATTTTTTACATACATATTTTAATATAAATATAATAAATTAAAATGTATATTTAATTAATAATAATTATAAATTATAAAATTATAAATATTTATTTATATATAAAAAATACATAATAAAATTAATTTATTATAAATGTAATTATATTTTTAAAAATAATATAGATCGGAAACGGGACGAGGGACGGAGATGGTTAAAAAGTCGGGGCGGGGATCGGGAGCCAAAACCCGCCCGCCCGCCCGCCCCGTTGCCATGCCTACCTACCCCCAAATTATTCACCATTTATTACGTCTATTGCTATGAAAATTTGTGATAATTACATTTATATATATATGAATAGAATTTTACTTTATTTATGTTTTGTCTTAAAATTCATAGGGATCATGTTGATGTAAGACTAAATAATTTTTTTAAAAAAAATTCATGTTAATTTTGTTTTTAGCTTAGTTTTTAGTCAAATAAATAAACAATTTTTTTATAATAGTTAATTATGTAATAAAATAAAATATATAATAAATATTTTTTTGTTAATTTATATATATATATATATATATATATAATTTCAAATTTATATAAAATTTCTTGTAAATTTTCTTAAAAGATAATCTCATAAGAAATTACGTGCAAATTTAAAATTAATAAGAAATTTCCTACGAATATAAAATTACCCAAAAATATTTGTAAATTTAAATTTACTTGCGAATTTGAAATTGGTAAAAATTTACATGCAAACTTAAATTGGTAAGAAATTACATACAAATTTAAATAGCAAGAAATTACATGCAAATTTAAATTTTCAAAAAATTACTTACGAATTTTTTCACAAAAAATTTGTAGGAATTTTTTGTGAATATTAAATCCCTGGATAATTTATTTTCCACGAGCTAATTACGTGCTAATAAAAATTGGTATGAAAATTCACAAAAAACTTGTTTTTTGCAAAATTTACAAAAATTTGGTAAAAAAATCCCATAAAAGTTAAAAATTTCTAGTAGTGTTAGTATGAAGCGTTCTCTGGCAAAGTCGAGTAGTGGTTCGAGATAGAGTTGAATTACTGGAAAAGGAAGACCAAGTCTGAGGAAAGTCAACCAATATAAGACATTCGCCGAACTCCCTTGGTCTATTAATGATTTCTTTACCTCCCAATTGGTCATTTGTACCGTGACTACAACTGGGTCATCTATATTTGACTTATGAGATTTGAAGTCCTCATCGAAAAAGATTATAGGTGGTTGTGTCCTTCTATGTGAGGTGTCAACGTTGTGGATAACCCTGAGATGTCGTCTTTGGGCCGAATTTGATGATGCTCCTCCTGCGAAACCCCCTACAATAGTATTGGACTATTCGTTCTTTCATCCTCAACTTCTTGACGTTCACCACAATTTTGTTGATTTTGATGGAGTGCTGGTAACGGAAGAGCATCGTGACCACGACCTCATCCATAAAATCCTCCTCGGCCCCATCCCTGAGATCCACGACATTGTCCAAGATTCTTATATAAAACTCTTAAACAAGAGAGTAATGTATTTAAGAATGAATGATAAGGTAAAATTTACTATGTAATTGGATCTTCTTACATAGAACTTATAAGATAATAATAGTAAAAAAGTTAATAACTAATAAACTAAATAAGATAATATATAACAAGATAATTAAGTAAATAAAGTTATTTTAATTAATTTAAGTAGTATAATTAGAGATGAAAATTAAACCTGCACTGTGGGGACTAACCCGTCCCGAGTTTGACGAGAAAAATCGAGTTGACCAGGGGCGGGCGGGATGTGTAATGCAATCCCCACCCCGACCTTGTTCTCGTCTTCGCCCCTAACTTTTTATTTAAATTTAAATTTTAAAATATTCATATTTTAATAATATTTTCTTTTCTTTTTCTATTACATATAAGGTCATTTTTTTTATTTTTTACTATTTTTACTTTTTTTTTCTAACCACTTTTTAATTTTTTTATCTTTTATATTAATTACTTTATTACATTA
Organism: Sphenostylis stenocarpa; assembly: GCA_963425845.1. Lineage (NCBI taxonomy): Eukaryota > Viridiplantae > Streptophyta > Magnoliopsida > Fabales > Fabaceae > Sphenostylis > Sphenostylis stenocarpa. The sequence continues at coordinate 15,205,589 of OY731403.1, read as the reverse complement.
TTATTTTTCTATTGTATTTTAGTTTTTCACATTTTCTTAATCTCTCTAATCATTTTTTTTCATCTTTTATCTTTTTTAAATATTTTGCATAAATCTTAGTAGTAACTAATATTATTTTATTTATAATTTATATTTATTAGATTTTATTATGCCATATTTTTTGAATCTTATTATTCTTATTTCTTATATATCAAATTTTATCTTAATAAAATAATTGTATTTTAAAGAATTAAAAAGAATTGATAATTTAAACTTTTATTACTTCAAATTAATTAAATAAGAATTAACTTATTAAATATTTCCTTATAAATTATATATTTCATATTTTAAAATAACAACTTAAAAATGAATTAACTTATATGTAATCAAATGTTTGAATATAGTATTATAACAATAATAATAATAATAATATAAATATTTTATATATATATATATAAATGATTAAATATTTCTTTTACATATATATTTTAATATAAATATTTCTTTTATAAATATTTATTTATATATATAAAATACATAGTAAAATTAATTTATTATAAATATAATTATTTTTTAAAAAATAATATAGATTGGTGGCGAGATAGGGTAGGGCGAGGCGGGACGGGCAACCCGAAACTCAATAGAGACGGAGATTTAATTTCTAATACCGTGAGGATCGGAAACGAAACCGTTAAAAAAATCGGAATTGGGGAGGCAAAACCCGCCCGATCTATATTATTTAATGTTAACTAGTAATGTTAACTAGTAACTAAATTAAGAATATATAATTTATTTATATAATTAAAAAAGTAATGAAGTCAGTTTATACAGGATAAGAAAGCTGATACCAGTAAACCAGGCCAAGCTAAGAAGAAAAATGGTTGAAACTTACATAAAAGATCAATAGGCCAAAATAGGGCAGCTATAATATTATAAGTATTTTTCTCTTCACCAAATCTGTAACTTTTATTAGTGAATTCATTTTCTTAGGTTTCCTTCATCAAACCAGAAGTTACAAAGAACCACACTGAATAAGTAATATTGTTGTGCTTCGTTTTTTATTAAACAAAATTGGTTACCAATAATGTTCATCTTATGAGCCATTTACAGTTTCCTTACATCACACCATTCCATTCAATTATCTTGACTCACTTGCCTTTATTTGTACCTTAATGGATTTTTTTGACTTTCAGCAATCATATTATTTATGCTATTATTAGTCTTAGTGAAAGTCAGAAGAAAACAAAGGATAGTGTACACCTAAAAAAAAAAAGGATAATTATTGTTCCAAACAGGTGGAACACTCAGAGAACAAAGAGTACAACTTCATTTTAGTATATGCTCATGCGCAATAATTATTTTTTAAAACTAATTAAACTGAATTCATTCATTTTATAAAAATAGTTTAATTAATCAAACTATTTTTATAAACTAATTTAATTATATTATCCATTTAATGTTTAAATATGATTCAGTTTTCTAAAAAAGTCAAACCAAAAGCGTTCCATAAAATTTGGTTAACTGGACAATTTCTATAATTGGGTTTGACTGTTTTAGCCACTTCTGCAAACAATTGACTTATATTACTCCGAATTTGAGGCTAAGGAGACAAAGTAAGTTTGTCGGTGGTATCTCCATGAAAGTTTTTGTCCTACATTTGCATAAAATGGGATTTAGTCATTATCCCATCATGAATTACTTTCTTCTGAATGAAAACCTTCTTTTCTTCTTTGTGGGCACATATCTAACTAACAAACACAGGTATGTATATAGTCTCACCTGGGAAAAAACAAATGAGCATGGAGATTTATGTGTACTTTGTGAATTGCATGAGATGTGAATATTTTGGGACGAATAAAATTTGGTGTAGTCCAGCACACATGGAGGTGCCGTGGCACAAGATCAAGAGAGATTCTAAGCAACAACTCCACAATGTTTGTACTATCAACTTGCCAAGTTGAGGAACTAGGTTTATTCTCAGCAGGGACATGTGCTCCACTTTCAATTCACCGTGGTTTACCATCACTAATAAACATGTTCTGTTTAAAAAATTGCATTTTAAAAATCATCTTGAGCCCTGAAGATGCTTCATCTTGTTTGGGTGTTCTAATTAATATCAAGGTTGAATCTTATTAACAGAATGGAAGAACACAACATAACCTCTCCAGAACACAATGAAAACCATCTAACCGTTTCTCCAAACAGGTTGTCTGCATATTATAACCCTAATATATTGATTAGGAATAAAACTTCTTTGGCAACGCATGACCTACTCCTCCATTATTGTCCCGAGTCTAAAAGAAATAATATTATAAGATACACATTACAAAGAATAATAGAGAAATCAATTTAATTTTAGGGAAAAACTTGGAAAGAAGAAAGTGAGGGACATTGAACATGTTATTGAAGTTACGGTTTGTAACTTGGATGACAACAAGCTATATACTTTTAAAAACCATTTACAAGTAAGCTAATGACCTGTTTAATAGAAAATAGTTCATAAACAAGACAATAATATAAGGTGACAATATAAAAAACAATTAAATTTTATTCTGCTTTAAAAAGCTAAAATATTTTAGGAAACGCTTTAAATATTCTTTATATGATATAACCCGATGCATTAACTAAAAATATCTTTTTTATTAATAATAGAATAATTCATTTGAATATTCACCAATTACTTAATTTATACCTTTTAAATTCCACCCATAACCATAATTAAGGGCATGTTTGGCCTCCTTTTAAATATTAATTAATTTACCTTTAAAACAGAGGGAAGAAAAAGTGAGGACATTGAACATGTTCTTAGCGTTGAGTTGTGTGGGGTGGCATTGGCACGTAACAGATAGCAAGCAGAGTTATATACTTTAGAAGTGTTGGTGACTTTGTGACAGCGTTGGAAGTGGTTTTGAGATCCGAGGTGGAGGGTTAGTTAATCCAATCCAACCAATGAGCTGGATCCACTCTTTCAGGAGTGAACACTCCAACCTTCAAATATTATAATATTAACATTACAAAATGTCAAAATAATTACACACCATCAACATTTTAATATTGTTGGTATTATTATTTTTAAATAACATTATTTTATGGAAAGTAATAAAATATGCCAGAAACTGAGCATCAGTTTTTGAAACAGAGGAAAAAAAAAAAAAATTCTTTCAGAATCAGACCTTCAATCATTTCCATTATTTATATGCAATATTATCTGCAGCCAAAAGAAATTCCATTACCCTTTTCTCTGTTTCTTCGTCTGAACTCCTTAAACAACTTACTCTCGTTTTTATTTTATCTATGTTTTGTTTATTACTCTCATCATGATGCCAGTTACAACCATGTGAAGCTGTTTGTGTCTGTGTTTGTTGTTGTCTACTGTTTTGGATCTTCTCAACCATGAATCTCGGCAACGGCAAGGGATCCACTTCCAGTTCTCCTCTGAAAACCGGCGACGCCGTCTCCGACCAGTTTCCGGCGGGTCTCCGCGTGCTGGTGGTGGATGATGACCCCACTTGCCTTATGATCCTTGAGAGGATGCTGCGTGCGTGTCTCTATGAAGGTGCTTAATCACTTTCTTTCTCTCTCAGAAGATGACTTGGGTACGAAAAAGAAATGCAATTTACCCTTTTTTCAATGTTTAGGTGGTTATGGATAGTACTTTGTACTTCACAACCACCTCCAACTGTGTCTTGTTATGGAGTTTTTACTCCAAACATGTTGTTTGATACAGTATTTACTGTAATTTTGGATTCTTGCAGCTGTCTATCTTTTCAAGTTGATGCTTTTTTGGTATGGTCAAATAGCATGGCATGAAGTGATTGATGGTGTTTGTTTTCACCTTGTGATGATAGATTTGTTTGTTTATTGTTTTTTCAAACCTTTGGAATTGGTTCTTGAGTGAAGTTCGAGTCATGATGAATATGTGTGTCTCTTTTTTCTTTTTCTTTTTTTACTTTCATTTTTTGAATTTTGATTTGTCGTTTGATTCGGTTTACTTGGTGGGCTTATTTCATTTCAGTGACGAAATGCAAGCGGGCTGAGGTTGCATTGTCACTTCTGAGAGAGAACAAAAACGGGTTTGATATTGTTTTAAGCGATGTGCATATGCCAGATATGGATGGATTTAAGCTTTTGGAGCATATTGGGTTGGAGATGGACCTTCCGGTTATTAGTAAGCATCGTTTGGATTGGTTTGTGACTATTGAGAGACACTGCATTGATATGCACTAACAAACTGTGTGTGAATGATTTCTACAGTGATGTCAGCTGATGATGGAAAAAGTGTTGTGATGAAAGGGGTGACGCACGGTGCGTGTGATTATCTGATTAAACCTGTGCGAATTGAGGCTTTGAAGAACATATGGCAGCATGTTATTCGGAAGAGAAAGAATGGGTTGAAAGATGTGGAGCAATCGGGTAGTGTTGAAGAAGGAGATCGGCTTCTAAAGGGATGTGATGATGGAGATTACTCGTCTTCAGTGAATGAAAACAAAACCTCCAAGAAGAGGAGGGATGAGGAGGAGGAAGGAGATGAGAGGGATGATTCCTCCACGTTGAAGAAGCCGCGAGTTGTTTGGTCTGTTGAGCTTCATCAGCAGTTTATGGCTGCTGTGAATCAACTTGGAATTGATAGTATGTGTCCCTCAATTACGTCCTTGCAAAAAATGTTCTGCTGCTTTTCCATGATGTCTTATCTGACACAGCAGTCTATGCCTCTCACTACTTTTGATCTTTGGATTCTTTATGTCTAATGTTTACTTGTCATATAAGAATCGTGAAAGCATCAAATCCACACTTTTACTACTTGCATCTTCCATATTCGATTGCAATATTTTGGGATAACCCCTTCTATCCTTTCCTGACTGTTATCAGATTGGCAAATCAGTTTTCCGACTATATATTATTATTTAACCACATTCGACAAATATTCACACACATTCAAGAACCTAGAGTGGCCTTAGCTTTACGAAATTGTTTTTATCTCTAAATTAGTTTTATTTTCACCCACAACAAATTCCTGAATATCAAATATATGAATAGTTCTGGTATATCTTCTTGCCTGGTTCATTAGAGTTTTATTGAAATATAAATTCCTCATCTTACGTTTTAAATTTGATATTCATATACAGAGGCGGTTCCTAAAAAGATTTTGGAATTGATGAATGTTCCTGGGCTCACTAGAGAAAATGTTGCTAGCCACCTCCAGGTTTGATATTTCTATGTTTCATATTACATGTACTTAGGAGAAATTCATGAATTGATGTTATCCATACTTCTCCCTTTATTGTGGTTTTTACGTTATTAGTTGATTTGAAGGACTTATCTCTTTTTCCATCTGTGTTTTTGGTACAGAAATACCGTTTGTATCTTCGAAGACTGAGTGGAGTTTCACAGCAGCAGGGTAACTTGAACAACTCCTTCATCAGCTCACAAGATGCAACATTTGGGGCAACCTCAATCACTGGAATTGATCTTCAAACTCTTTCAGTTGCTGGCCAGCTTCCGGCACAAAGTCTGGCCAAGCTTCAAGCCGCAGGACTTGGCAGGACAACTGCTAAAGCTGGTGTGTCTATGCCTCTATCTGATCAACAGAACCTTTTTAGTTTTGAGAACCCACGATTAAGATTTGCAGAAAGGTCACTACATCATTTAAGCAACAGTAAACCAATAAACTTGCTTCATGGAATTCCTACCAACATGGAGCCAAAACAACTTATCAATTTGCACCAATCTACCCAAACCCTTGGTAACTTGAACATGCGAGTCAATGCTCCTGCTGCGCAGAACAACCCCTTGTTGATGCAGATGGCGCAGTCTCAACCAAGAGCTCAGATGCGAAGTGAAAATGCTGATTCTCATGTAACCAGGTTTCCATCATCTTTGGTGCAGCCTATAGTACCAAATGATATTTCTAATGGTGTTTTGGGAAATGGGATTACTGGAACCAGCAACATAACCACTGCTTATAATACAGTTTCACAAAACTCTTCATTGTTGAGTTTTCCTATGAACCAAACCAATGAAATGTCTGTTAGTAGTTTTCCTCGTAGAAGCACTCCAAGTCTAACTAGTATCCCAACTAAAGGCATGTTTCATGAAGAAGGTACCTCTGATATTAAAGGACCTGGTGGATTTGTTCCAAGTTATGATATGTTTAATGAACTCCACCATCAAAAGTCCCATGATTGGGACTTAACAAACACAGGCATAACATATGATTCTTCTCAGCATGCAAATCCTTTACAAGGCAACATTGATGTCTCACCATCAGTTTTAGTCCATCAGGGTTTTCCCTCTATGCAACAGTCTGTACGAACTAGAGATACTACTTCAATTGGAAAAGCTATGTTCTCCACAGGGGAAGGCATACAAGGTAATCTCCAAAATGTTGGTCAACACCTCAATAACCCTGTTGACAATTCCGTAAGGGTTAAGGCTGAAAGATTTCCTGATCCAAGCTCTCAGATTAATAACCTTTTCTCTGATCAGTATGGTCATGAGGATCTTGTCACTGCATTTCTGAAACAGGTTGGTCCTTCCTTCCTTTTCTGTTTAAATATCCTTTCACATAGTTTTCCTTTATAAACAAATAATTTTCTTCTACGTTTCTGGCAGCAAGAAGGAGTTGGACCGTCTGATAACGAGTTAGACTTTGATGGATATTCCTTAGATAACATTCCGGTTTAGAACAGATCCTGCCAGATCTCTTTCTAATTGCAGTCGCCAATGTAAAAATAGTTGGCATTCCGTATGAACCATGTCATACTGCAATTAGTTAGTTTGTTCCTTATTTTTTTAAATTTTCAACAATAGAATTTAGTTGATGTAAAAAATTCAGGCTTCAGGGAGTAGTATGTTATTATGATTTAGTCTGGATGATCAAGATCATTTAAGTGATCTGTCAAGATGAATAATAACAAACATTAAATGCATGTATGCAAAAGGCATATTTGCAAGTTTTTGGCTGCTTTTGATTGCAAAGGTTCTAGCAACCTTCTATTAAAGTGTACATGAAGACATTGATTTAGGGCAGAACTGCAGAAGCAAGGTTTTGATCCACCTGCAGACTTGTAGGAGCATTTTTAACTTTAATAACACCCTTAAGAAACATTTTTTCCTCTGTTCCTTTTTCCTATTTATGTTTTTTAAATTGATCATAGGACTTCTGTATGTAAATATTGCATTGGGTTGCCCAAGACATTTAATCTGCCCATTCTTTTGCGTTGCTTCTTTACTTGGATAGTACTTATTCAATTATGTTTCTGCTGTAGATGATCTGCTAATATTTTTTCATTATGATGTGCACACCATGCCCATGAAAAACTGATTAAGTTCTCATTCGGGGATTTAATGGCCAAAACTATTAATAATTCATATCAGGAAAAACTGATTAGAAGAATAGGCTAACTCTAACAGAAGTGACGAACCTCGTCTGAATCCCATTTTAGAAAAGGTGTTTATGTTTTAATTCTTATTCTACCCTGACCTTCTAGCCTAATCATACCTGTGGGCTGTGGTGGTCCCTAAAATTAAGGGTGATATGATGACTTTCAATATGGATATATATAGCAAGAAAGGATTAACTCATTGAAAAGTTTCTGGAAGATACTAATTTAAAAATTTAGTGAAATTATAGGGATTTAACGAGTAGGTTACTTCATATTTTTTTATCTCAATTCTTGGTATCCGAAAACCAATGTTGAGTCCTCACTAATCCAAACTGAGATGAGCAAATTCATACAAGGGATCAAGCTTTTTGGCCATTACACCACCAAGTTGTACTGCACAAAATTGTTAACTGCACAAAAAGAGAAATAACGAACTGTCAAAAAATTAGAAAAAGTATATCTCTGTAATCTAGCATAATTCTACAGATAATACCCTGTAAAGAATCATACAAAACGGATATACAACAAATGATTGTTTGATGATGTGACTATATAAACCCTGTCTCAGAACAACAATCAATCAAACATTGCCACTAATGGCACATGAAGATGATCGACAGCAACATCACTAACAAGAAGACAGCCAATGAGACCTCCTTTCTCGTACCACTGCTTGGTAACACCGAAGGAAGAGAGCATTCCTCCCCATTGAAGAACACTTTACTTGGAAACCCATCACCGCCAACCACATTGATTCCAGGAGTCTCCTTCTTCGTAAACGAGATCACTGATTGCTGTTTCCCCGGCACCCTAGGATCTTTCCGAGGGTTAGATCCATCCGTTTCCGCGACAAGAAAATTCAACCCCTTCTTCCCTTGCATGAATATCGTGTTTTCCACACTCTCCAAAACGCTTCCATTGAACGAGTACACTTCCTCAAACCCCTTTGCCGCTTTGTTCATGTGCACTGCAGCAAACCAGTCAGCAAAACTAGTCTCACCCCAGTTGAAAAGTGTCACCCGCGCGCTCCAACCTTTGCGGTAATCCGTAGCCACGTGCCAGTTTATGCTCACACCACAGTTATCACCGCAAGGCATTGGATTAGGCACAGGTAAATGGTTTATCTCAGCCCAAGAAACGGCCATCTTAGTTCGATTATCAAAAGGGACGAGAAGTGCCTCTGGTCGAAGCAACATGGCTGGTGAAGTTGCACTGCATGTTCTCTCCGAGTTACTTGGACATCCACATGCACACGTGTTGCATGGAATAACCGATTCATTGTAAAAAGCTGAAAAGGAAACACAGCACTTGCGTGTTTCACGTTTTGTGTTTGTGATGTTGCACACCACTTGCCAACTTGCAATTGATGATTTGTTTGATGGAATGTGTCTAGGGTCGGGGGATTCACTGGGACTAATCCTAATAGGGTTGCCACATTCGTAGTCAGGGTTAAGGATACCCTTTATCTCCCAGTTATTAGGTGGTGTGAGTGTGGAACGGTTAAGGTTGGGTGGCATTTTGTACACTTGCATTTGAAACCTTGAAGCTGACATGCTAGGATCCATTGTTGGTGGCAAGATAGTGCCATTCCTGCAGCAAAATGGGATTTGACCAAGGTCTGAATCATTGAACATTGAGGGAGGAAGATCCACTATGGTTGGCCTTCTTTCACAGTTCAACACGTTAGCAAAGTCAAGTTCCTTGTAGAAAACACCTTGAGAACCGAAAACACAGTCAGAGGAATCCACCTTTAATGGATATGCACCCTTTGTTGTGTAGATAAACTCGTCGTTTTGCCAGTCCCAACTCAGTCTCCAGTTGTCAAGACGGCCTAAAGGGTTGTGGTTTGCGATTGTAACCTCTGCCCAGTAATTGGAATTGTAGGTTCTGATGATGTCGTATGTGATGCTTAGGTCACCCTTCTGACGGGGTAGGAACTCTTCCTCTCTGGTCATGTTTGTTTTGAAATTAGGATCGCTTGTGCAACAGACATGAGTTTCATTATTGCTCCCTGGACATCAAACATCCAAACTATACATATCAACACCTCACAATCACACTTTTTTCCCTCTTCTTCCACTTAATCAACTTGCTTTAACTATGTTTAGATATAAAAGTACATAAAATTATATGCAATCTTTTAAATATTTCCCTACTATTTTTTAATTGGAACTAAAATTTAGTTTGAGTAGCAGTTTACGTCCAACTTTATTTGGATTGATGAGTGAAATTAAGAAAGTAAAAAATAAAAGAGAAAAACAGTAAAAAATGAAATTGTTTGGATGAAAAAAAGATAGTAAAAAATGATGAAAATTAAAGAAAAATATGATAATAAATAAAATTAATTTGATTAATTAAAAATAATTAAATAATTAAATCAATTAATAAATGATTAAAATATATTTTATAATTTAATAAAATTAAAATAAATTGAAATTTATTTATATATAAATTAAAATTAAATACAATAAAAAAATCAGTTACTCTTACATTGTGATTTTCTAAAATTAAACAATGTATATATATATATATATATATATATATATATATAACTTTTTTTATAAATAATATTCCAATATTATTATTGTAATATATATATATATATACTTATTTAATATTTTGACATGCTTGAATTATTTTACATATTTTAAAAAAATATTTTTAATGGGTAAAAATTTGAAATATATTTATAATTTTATAATATGATTATATGTAATTATGTTATTTTATTTTTTATATTTCAAAATTAAATAAATATATTTTGAATAATATTTTACTTAATTTTTTAAGTATAATTTTTATTTAAATTCTTCACAAATTATATCAATAAAATTGTTTGAATCTTATCAAATTTTAATTATAATTAAAAATATAATTTCCTTTTAAATTTTTATTTAAATTCTTCACAAATTATATGAATAAAATTGTTTAAATCTTATTGATTTTTAATTAAAATTAAAATATCATTTTTTCTTTTAAATTTTTATTTTTGAATTATCTATATTTTAAAAATATTTTCTACAAAATTATTCCTTTTTCACATATTCTTTTCCAACTTGACAACTATTTGAATAGAAAGTAAATTAGGAATATCAATAAAAATAAATAATAAAACTAATTTTATTTAATTTTAAAAACATAATTAATTAAAACAACTTTAAAAAATAATTTTATTCATAATTCAAACTTAAAATTTTAATAATTATAATTATAAAAATTTAATTGTTAATATGAATTTTATATTATTAAATTAAAAATATTATAAATAAATAATTATAATAATCAATATACTTATTATAAATAATTATATTAATTAAATAATACTTTAAAAAATTTATTTTAATAATTTTTTTATGTACCTTTTATTTTTAATACAAAAAAATAGTTAAAACATGATTAATTTATACATTATACGTTATACAATTTAAACAAAATTATTAGGTGAAGAAGAAAAAATCAATTATTTTTTATTACATAACCAATTCTTTTCTCTTCTATAATCAACTATATTTATTTATTTATATAATAATTAATACTTAAAAAATAATAAAGTTATTCACGACATTCATCTAATTTTCTCTATAAATAATATCATATATGCAATTTTTAATTATCAAATCCAAATTTCATCCTATTTGTAAATCTATTTTCTCGTTTCCCCTTGTACATGGACACAGACCCATGCACCTTTTTCATAACTAAAAAATAAAATAATAATAATAATAAACAAAGCTAAACATGGTTATTGATAGGATGTTTTTTAAAAATGAATAGTGTTACTGAACCTAGTAAATTAAACAATTGTTCGAATTAAAAATTAGTTGACCAAGCTGAGAAAAAAAAAATTATCAAACAATATCTGCAGATGAAAGAGTTCTTGTTACAGGGTTTCAACCTCAAACAAACTACAAACTACAAGAGTCCATGTTTAGCAGATAGGATAGAAATGAAGCAGAGAAGAAGGTGGATATACCTACCTTCACCAGAGGGTTGACCACACACGAATCCATCGTTAGACAAGGTAACCGACCGAGGCATCGGCACAGAGGGTGGTGCCACCCCAAGCAAGCTCCCCACCATCTCCACCTGAATCTGCATCTGGTTCAAGTCCCCGGCGGTCGCCACCGCCGTCTTCAGATCTCTCACCGTCGACCCACTAAATATGGTGCCGTTCCCAACCGCACTGGGAAGACTCGTGCCGTCCGCGAGCACCGCGTTCGACGCCGACACCAACCACTCGCTGTGCTGAAACCCCACGAACACCTTCCAAGACTTCAGCTCCTCCAACCCGTTGTTCAGCACTGTCAGTGTCGACTCGAACCGGTACGGCTGCTCCGTCACGTTGGAGAGGTTCGGCGGCAGCCGCTCGCCGCCAGTGTAGACGTACGACACGAATATTCCGTTGCAGGAAGCTGCGGTTTGCGACTGCGACATCGATGGTGTTCCGGAAAAGATGGCTACGGTTAAGAAGAGGAAGAATACGTGGACATGCATGGACATGGCTAAGAATTGTGAAGAAAGTGAATGATAAGAAAAAAATGGTAGGTAGGCCTGTGTTGGTGTTGGTTATGGTATATGAATATACGAATATTAATGTTTAAGGTTGTTATGGTCTTTGAGTTGAGTGATTCAAGGAGCACAGCGTGTTGTGTGTAGTTGCTTTATCAAAGTTTTGTTATATAGTGTTGGATTGTTAATTAGGTTTTTAGTGGCACGACCAAGAGACCATGTGTTTTGGTCCCATGGTGGCAGATTTTAGTTTTGACCATTTTTGTTTGGTGATGGCATTGTGTCCTGTATGTTTGGATATGGACATAGTCAAGGACAGGGATGGTTTGGCCGAATGGCTTACTAAGTTGAAACGGTATTTGAGAGTAGGTTGGTATTTGGAATTTAATATTCATCAAAATCATAAACTAGTAATTATCATAGACCAATTAATAATTTTACGCCATAAAAACCTTTTTTTTAGGAAGTGTTTGTTGTTTACAGATTCTTCAAGGGTGACCAAGTGAAGAAGGAGAAAAGGTATTTGTTGCGTTCCCATTTCATTTCCAACTTACCAACACACGCTCCGAAAATTCGCTGCTTTCTGTTGTGGATCCTAATTAACTTAGTTACTACTAAAAAGATAGTTTTTATTATAATTAATTTGATTACCGTTATAATAATAACTTGTGTAGTCTTTAAAAGCTACTATGGCCCAAAGCCCAAAAGAATAACAAAGCCCAAAAGAAAATGTCTAGGAGATAAGCTAATATGGCCCAAACTATCGTATGGCCCAAACTATCGTATGGCCCATATAAAAGCTATATATGGCCCACTTTATGGGTTATTAGCTATTAGTTTCTTTGTGTGGTGGAATGTACATGTTTCTAAACCTTCTAAATTAGGGTGAACGTCTTACTACTTAATGTGTTATAATAATAATAACAATTATGAAAAGTTATGATTGTAAAATGCATATACCTCTACTGATAATATATAATTGCAATGTGGGGCCCAATGGTTTTCAACCAACTGGCTCTCAAAATCAAATCCACATAAGAGATAGGTAATAAGAAGACAGGTAACACAAATGAATGTCCTTGGGCTTGCACATTATGTTCATGGATTCTTCCTTCAACTGTTATGTCATTACCAATCATCACTCTGAATAGGAGCAGACTCCACTAGTAATTTTAAAAATTTGGCAATCCTTGGTTGAAAAAGGTTATCTAAGCTACCCCATCAATCAATACCTGAACAAGAAGTTTATCAATATATGCTAAGAACCTAATAGTTCCCACACTCATCCCATCTTTCAAAGCATTCAAAGATAGGATGGTGGTGATCTTCCATAGAAATAGTGTTAACATCCCCCATTACCACCTCTTCTAGAGCCTCTGATTTGGTTGTATCATCTTCATCCAACTGAAGAAACAAATACTGTCTATTAGAACACTTTTCATCACAAAAGTAATAAAAACCCTTTTCTCTTCTCAATTACATCTCAGTATTGGGATTTCTGATTGGAGGGTCGCTTGGAGTGGGTAATGAAGGTTGCCACAATAACTGAGATGCAACTTTTGCATAATAAGTTGAAACAAAAGATTTAGTGAAGGATTGTTTTGGCGGAGTACAATATTTGTCTTCATATAGTTTTGCCAACTAAACAACACTTAACAAAGAACATGGTGACAGGGCCATACATCTCTTTTAATATCAACATTTAATATCATGAACACATGCTGGAATCACAAAAGAATTCAACCTAATTGAGAGAAATAAACCATGAAATGAACAGAAATGAGAAGAATGATAAGAGAGAAAAAGAAAGTCAGAGAGACTGTGCAAACCACCTACATGCCTCCTTTGACACTTATAGTCCATATGCTCTCATGTGTTTCTTCTAATAGTTTCTGATACTTTTAAATATAATGTCATTTATCCAAAAATAACTTATTTTGGTGCTATTGTTCTTTTTCCTATGCATGTTACATTTTACTTAATAAATATTAATTAAATTTTAAATATTATATTAAATTAAGTTACCCAATGCAACATTTCTTTAAGATTTCATAAGTATTTAATTATACTTTCTGATATTCAATTTTGGTTTGAAAATATTATTAAATTATTTTGACTTTAAATTCTTATAAATTAAATTATAACAGCATTACATTATTGTGTAGATATTAATGTGCATTTTTAAAACGTGTGAAAGTTACTAAATATAACTATTTAAGTTGTTGGAGCTTGTCAGCGTATTAAACTCTATAAATCAGTATCTGCACATGCTTCAACTTCAATCCCTATATTGTCAACTTTCAAATATGGACCAGCTTCAATTCATCCACTACTCTTTCACACATACCTTTAATAGCAGGTCATTAATGTGTATTCTATAAATATTTTCAATTTTCTATACAATATAAAATTTAATTTTAGTTTTTTTTTTTTAACATTGAGTTATTTGATATTGATCCTCAATTTTACTCTCTTCGTTGCTTTTTAATCTTTGCTAAAATATTTCTTTGTTTTAAATAATTGGAAACTATATGATGAGAAATGTTTAAAGAAAAATTACAATTTTCTATGATAAAAGTAGATTATTTTTTCTAAAGAAGCAAACCTAAATTATATCTAAACATAAACATTATATATGTATAAAAAAAGTTATACAAACATTATACGAGGGACCCACGAAGAATAATTTAGTTAGAAACTTAATTGGGCTGATTTGGTTTATGAAGGACCAATTGGGCCAGTGCTCGTGACCCATCCCCTCACGTGTTTTTCCAAATTCATGTTATTTAGCAATCATTGAGCACATTTTCTTGACATATTTATTGATGAAAACGCTTCTCTCTCTCTCTCTCTCTCTCTCTCTCTCTCTCTCTCTCTTTTTCTGGTTATTGGTATAAAATGACATAGATATTTGAGGTAAACATCGATCCACCGTAACTTCACACAAAGTCTGAAATCAAATCATGATCTTTCTCTCATACAATGAAAATAATCATCACGAGTTTATCAATATATATATGATTCTTGATGAATGAACACCTGGAAGAACTTTTCAGATTGCATTTACTAAATGAAAATGATAGATCCATTTGTTCAACTTTATTTCTCTAGGTATCGATTAGAGTTCATTACTCACTCACTCGTTCGATTTCGTAAAAGCAATAAGTTTCTGTAAAAAAGACAACAAAAAGTACAAAATTATTTTCTTAATAAGCATAATTAGACACTCAAGTTAATTTGTAAGTTAGCTAATGATTAAGTTAATGTGAAAAGGCCAAGTTAAAATGATTGGAAGATCAATCCTAGGTTCAGACAAGATGAACATTTTGATGGAACTTTTCATAGTAAAACGTTGCTGGGTAAAAGCATATTGCATGTTTATATTTTCAAAAAGAATGGAAACCAAACTTCTCCACCAGTTTTGTTCGCAGTTGATATTCTCAGTAGTTGAGAGCGTTTTCCTGCTATCAAAAGTAGGTGAAAAATGAAACCTTGGAAAGTAAAAACAAGTATACATTATGATTAGAATATCTCAGAAAGTGTAAAAATTTCCTTGGACAAGAACAGCCATTGAAAAAGCATAAAAGCAATTGAAAGTGTGAATAATGCATTGCTTGTCCATGCTGGCTAAGATTAAGGAGATAGAAAGGTGTGAACTGTGAGAATGATACAAAGAAAGATGGAGATCTATTTAATACATTCAGAGAAAAATGAATATATAATACAAGCTAATGGTAAGAAAGTGTTTATGTGGGGACCATCAAAATGAATCCATAACTAGTCCTGTAATTTAGGAGATTTTCTAGCTGTAACACTCCTTCGTTAACCCTCAAAGTAACACAACCTCCCTTCAATTATTATTAGATCAGGAGTGGATTCTCAGGCATGAGCATTATTTGTTTTATAAAGGATTTGATATCTCTACAAATAGTAATCGCATTGAATTCTTTGTCGTCATCTTCACTCTCTCTGTCAACTACGTTGTTGTTATACTCTGTGAAGATGATTGTTAGAGTGAGTAATTAACACAATTTAACAACGTACCCTTCTAAGTTATACCCCTAATCTTATGAGCATATTTGACAAATTTAGGTCCAGTTGGATCCTTCTAGAGCGAGCGCAATGGAAGATATACGCATCATACATAATATACAACACAATGTTCATTATCTTATGACAGAACAATCACCTAACTTTTCCTTCAATAATGCTAAGCTACGAACAGGATAATGTTAAGCAGTGGAATAAATAACTCATTTTGCGCAATTGGTATGAGATATATGTAGATCAATTTATCAGTTCAATCAAATTATGAGTGCTTTTTTTCTTCTTTTTGCGACACATAATTTAGAGATTTTAAAAAATTGACAACATTTTCGAGTTAGCAGATAAAAAGTAAAGAACTTTGGTTGCCTGGATGAAGAAGAAAATGATTGTTGAGTGGTGGAGCCTATGGGTGAGGAGGAATGAGCAACTTTATGGGTTATTTATTTAAGGCCAACCAGGCTGGAAAGGTACCACGGACGGCCATTTGTGGTGGAAATTTCCCTTTCCAACACCGTTTCACGTTGACAAAGGCTTCATAATTTTACCACAGGCAACCAAACTTTGGGATTCGTGATTTTGTTGTAGGTTTTAAAATCTTCTTAATATATCGTTGGATTGTTCTTTGAAAATGCTTCCTTCTGCTTTATTTTGACTTTCAACCCATTCACATGTGGCCATGGATCTTTGGTAATCAATGACAAATGAACACGAACTGGTGTTCAATTAACCGAGTTTGTTGCCTTTGGATCACGTTGGCTAAATGAATTGAAACAAAAGTTCTACGAACAATTGAAAAGTGATTCTTTTCACTTTTGTATTTGATAATAGAAAGACAAAAGCTTTTCCAAAGGAAATAAAATAGACATGGTCGAAAAGTACAACGTAACTGTGTGGCATATATATTTACCATATTACTGGTTGTACGAATTTAAAATAAATTTGATTTGATGCCCCCAGAGGTGTACATGTGTGTGTCTGTGTGGCGGGCGGGGAAAATGACAAGAAATGATGAATAGTTCTTATCATATTCTTCATGAAAGAAATCATGAACATTGCAATAAAGAAGATGCATAGGCACAAAGGGACATAAGGAGCAATTTGAATAGCACAGATCCAACGCATGAAATAAACAATGAGATGAACCCAAGTCCAACTAGTTTCCCATTTTGCATCTCTCGATAACCTCTTGCGTTTCCTTTACGTCTCCACTTTAGGACCATCCATCTTCGTCATCATCATTTTCTCACTGTTTACCCATCCTATATCTATTACATGCACACCATATTTTAACCTAATTTGACTTTCTTTACCAAAATAACACACTATGTTAGTGTCAGAGTGAGACACACTAGCCCACTCATCCTAACTTAAACCTAAATCAAAACGGACTCACTCGCTAAAGTGAAACCCAACACTCAAAATGGTAAAGTAGAAACGTTAAAAAAAGTGAAACAAAGTACTTCTCTACCATACTGTGTTTCACAATTAAATTAATCTCTCCACATTCGTTTCTTATTTCTTAACCGTGTTCAAACTTCAAACATGGCTGCTTTATGTTAAAGTAAAAACGTGTCGGTGACCACCATTAAATTTTTTTATTTTCTGTCTTCCGATATTATCCCCTTTTTTCACTTTTTTTTTTTTATATTATTTTATTTAAAATACAAAAACTAGGGGTGCATCAATAAAAAGGCCTAATACAAGCTGAAAAGAAGAGTACACTGCTCTAGCCACAGCAGAACAGCACACACTACACCTCAAATAGCAAAGCAACACCCTTCCCTTCACTTTTCTTTTCCCTCTCTCATCCTTCTTTCCTAAGCAATTAACAACCTCATTCCTCGGATCCTCAGAGGATGGGAACCAGAGTGTGGTGCTGTTTCATGATCATTCTCTCTCTCACTGCTCTTTCAACGACAATGGCAGATCACAATCTTCAAAATTCGTCAAAGGATGACATCAAATGCACCCCCTGCGGCCAGGTTCCCTCGCCGCCGCCACCCTCTCCGCCGCCGCCAGCTCCCACCACCACCTACTGCCCTCCGCCGCCGTCTCCTCCAAGCTCCGGCGGAAGCGGCCCTTACTATTACTCCTCTCCGCCGCCCCCCTCTCAGTACACCTACTCCTCTCCACCACCACCAGCATCCACCGGTGGCGGCGTGTATTACTCGCCGCCGAATAAGTACTACCCAACGCCGCCTCCACCGAACCCAATTGTCCCTTATTTTCCGTTTTACTACCACACCCCGCCGCCGCCGTCCACGGCGGCTCATCCCCCGGCGCAAAGCTCGTTGGTCTCTGCAATCTCGTTGTTACCTTTTCTAATTGCGTTGCTTTGGTAGAAAGAAATGAAAAAAAAAAAAAAAAAGCAGAGAAAGGGAAAATTGTGGGAATAAGTGCAGAAAATAGCAGATCTTGGGAAAGTGAAAGTGAGGTGAGTGCAAAGACAGTGTGCTTATTTCCCATTTTGCCCATGGGAAAATAGCATGAACTTGTTTCAATTTCTTGATGTCACTTCTTATGATGTAACGGAGGTTGATCTGCAATTTGTTGAGAAATTGTAACTGTATTTAACCTTTTGATTTTGATTAGTACGAGGAAATTATAAATTAAAGAAGGTTGTATTCGTTTCCAATTTGTTACTTTGTGATGGATAGTTTTGTGTTGTATGAGCATGAGGTGATGGTTAATCAATCAAATAAATTTTGTTGACACTGATTGAATTTAAAACATATGAAAAGTTTGTTAATATATTATTATCTTGAACGATATATGTTTGTAATTGATGTGAAGAAATAGATGATTTGTTGGTAGATGAGGTTGGTGATAAGAGATCACATGCTTACCAAGTTCCATTGTCTCACAATATGCTCGAGTAAGATAATCATTGCGTCCTTAAAATGAAAGTGGCACCACAATTTTGTGACACCAATGATTCTTTGCTGGATCAGTCGAGTTTCTGATAATGGTTGACCAACACTATATTTACAGTTCATATTTTGGTGTAAGTAAACTTATGCTACATTGGGACTTTGTTGGTTCCCCGATTAGCATTTTTCACGAGTGTAACGAACAATGTTATTTTTTTGAAGGAGGAAAAATAACATTAAACTAACAAAGAGAACACTGTACTACATTATTGGTAAAACTAACAATGTTCCACACTCATTTTCCTCTGTGATTTTATGTAAGCTTTATCTTCAAACTTGCACCAGAAAGAAAGTTTTATTGTCAGTTCTAACAATATTAATACTTTACATTCCATTTGGGTTCGGGATTCTTCTATTTAAGTGTGTTAATATAAGTTTATATTTCCCCACTGTTACTGCAAATGGAACAAGAGAGATGATTTTACTTAGAAAGAAGGAGAGAATATATTTTCATAAAAAAAAAGGGAGGAACTAGCTGGAAGGCAATATTTAATTATTTAATTATTATTTAAGATTTTTATGATGATGTGAAGTGGGGTTGGTTGTGTTGCGTCTTACAGTTGCCACTATTCACGCTCACGTCCAAATCCAAACCGTGGTCTCCTCCTCTGTTCACACACTTCCATTTATTATTATTAATATTATATATATATATATATATATAATAAATTTCTATCATTTTAATATAATTTAAAATTCTTTCATTTTCAACAAAAAAGGGTTTTTATGATTATTATTCATTTTTTAATGATTAAATTTAAGTTAAACTGTTTAATATATTTTAACTTTCTTCTTCATTTAATATATATATATATATATATATATATATATATATATATATATTGTTGTATAATTTAATGAGTTATATTTTTTCATTTCATTATTTATTTTTGTAATTTCATTTGATTGTTATTGAAAATGAAATTTTGATAATGAGTCACCATTTAATATTAAAATTTCACGTGATATTTACATATATTATGTCAATTATGTCACATTCATAAATATATATATATATATATATATATATATATATATATATTAATTTTATATATTTTTTAGACAACTTAATTTATTTGATATAAGAAATAAATTAATGTCCTTTAAGAAAACAGAATTAAACTTACACTAAAATACAGAAAGATAAAAATAAAAAATAATATGATGAAAAATTTATTAAATCCTTAATATTCAACATATTCTTCATGTAGATTTAAATCTATTTATTTTCTATTGCGACGTATGTTAGATTTAAACTTCAATTTTTGCACACATGAGTATGTTAATAATAATGTTTTGATTGAGAAAAAAGAAAATTGTATTATTTGGCTCTTATAGCTCATGAATTTTGTGAAACGATTATAATGTATGAAGAGAGGTATGTTAAAGCTACGGAAGCGCATAAACATTTTAAATATAATCTGATTTTAATATTAAAATACGACGAGGATTGAATAAGAAAAAAAAATTATAAATTGATGATTAAGAACACCAAATCATGGATAGGTTAGGTTGTCTTATCGTTTAAAAATAAAATTAAATATTTAATTATAAATTTTGATTTTTTTTTAAAATTTGATTATAATTATTTATATGAGTAATTATTTTTTAATTTTAAATAATTTTCTCTATTTTTTAAATTATTTTGACATAAAATTTATAATAAGAGATGGGGTTTCAGTCGTGGCTTCCCTGTCTTCATGTCACTAATTTTCTTCACCTTCCGACACTAGATAAGCGTTATCCTCCATATACCCCTCGTTACAATCAAAGTTAGCCACTCCCTCGGTATAAAAATTGAGACTTCAATCAATTTTCAGCAATAAAAATATATTAAAAAGTGAGTTACAGAAATCATTGGTAACATTTATCTTACTGTTATACTATCTTTTAGTATTTTTTTATATATAATATTATTTTTTTAGTGAGATACTTTTCTTTCAAATTATAATGAAATAGGTGAGAAGTTATATCCTTCACAAATTAATATGTTGTTATAATAGATTTAAAAGTTACTCTTTGTTCATCCAAATCATAAGCCAATAATTCTTTTATTCTATGAATCCAATTTTTTTTTAAATATTTCTTCTTTTTTCTCTTTTTCATTTTTTTTTCTAATTATTCTCTATCTATGTTACTTTGAAAATAATTATTTTATCCAAGTAATTAGTTAATATTTTTACTTGATTACTTTTCAGAAAAACCATCTAATATATCTCTTTTCCTTCTTATTCTTTAAAAAAAAAACAAAAGAATGAAAAACACATTTCAAAAATTAAAAGATTAATTTGTTCATGATAATTATTTATTAAATCAATGGATACAAATATATTCTAGATCAAAATTGTGGGAAATGCTGTCTTATTTTTGCTATCAACTTAAAGTCCTATTTATTATTCATTTTCTATTATACATAAATACTCTTTTAAATATTTAAAAAAGAAACATGTTATTAATCCTTTATCCATTTTGGTGTTACTATTCATCCATTTTTTTTTATTAATTTCTTTCTTTTATTTATGTTAATATTTGTATGCTAATTCATGCAAATGACATAAAAATGACCCGTTTAGAGGATATATTATTAAAATAATAATAAAGAAACACACCATTAGTAATTTCCTTGATAGATATTATTTCTGGACACAGTAATAAATGTGGTAATAATATTATATATTTTTAAAGTTTAAATAAACTTCATATTAAACCTCAACACAAAATATTAACGCGACTGTAAAAACAAAAGATTTATCTTCTAAACCATATTCCACTAATTTTTTTACGGACTTAATTAAATTTTTAAAGAATATGATCAATCTTCACATTTCAAATGGTCCATCAAGACCTTAATCTCTTCCAAATATGAATATATTTTACGGGACATTGATTTTTAATCTTGAATATTAGAATATGTGGACATGTAACAGGAATGATCAGTTATTAACACATAATACTAACTTCTGTTTTTTTATTTTAGAAAGAAGAGAGTAACTTTTTTAATTATAAAAAAACATCATATTATTTTAAATTAATTGTTGGTTTTACTTAATTATATTTTTAATCTTTATAATTTCAGGAAAATAAATATTATTTTAATCTAATAAATTTTTCAAAATAGTTTTAAAATTTCCAATTTAATATTAAAGGATTAAATTTAGAAAAAAAAAACTAAAAAAACATTTTTTTCTTAATTTGATAAGAACCAAAATCAAATTTATTCCACATTTTAAGCACTACTTTTACTGTTTTCACTTATAAGTGAAAAAAATACCTGTTTTCTAAAATATAAGTAAATTCTAATTAAAATACTGTATTTCTAATTAATATGACACATTAGGATTTATCATTATCATATGTATTTTTTATGATATTAATTATAAAGATATGCTAGAAAGATAGTAAAATTTAACACAATCGGTTACATGTGAATTTATTTATTTTTATGATTGATAACAGTAGTAAACTATAATAAATTGAGCTATTAACACGATGACATATTCATTGATTGAGAAAACTAACTTGTTAAAATCAATATCATAATAGTAAAATAAAAAGTAATGTTTTAAATATAATTACCATTTATAGGGTATGTCTGTAATAGTATTAAATTTATGACAACATGAAAGTAAATTTCCGTTCCCTGCTCTAACTATTATATATATAACTAATCAATCATTTTTTAGTGGAATGAAGGGTTTAGTTGCCCCGTCTGAAAGGTTGCAACAGCTTGATGAATGTTGGATATATTATAATTTTTTATAACCAAGGTTTTGATCTTCTGAATTTTATTGATTTTATAGCAAGTCGATACTATATGAAAATTGAGTAGAAACATATAAAAGTCATTCGGAAACTCAATTCATTATTAGATCTCACTAAATGCATGAGTAATCTGATTTCGAACAGATCACATGAAAAACTAAATGTTAAGCATTAGATCCTTTTGGTAGAAAATTTTGTATGTCATTATAGAATTCTCAACAACCAAATAAGTCTAACTAAACAGTTATTGAATGCATCTTTATCAAGAAATCAAGTAGACTTATAAGCAAAAAAGACATATTTTGGAAAAAATATTTTACAAATTGTTGTAACATAATCTGACAAACTGACCGAACTTGATATACATTCTTTCCCATTGGACAAACACATTGCAAGTCTCCTGGTCAGAAAGCTCTACTGCTGCTTATTGGCATTATTCATTCTTCCCCTAATGTGAATTATATTAGATAAAAAAGGCTTCAGAATAAAGCAGCCCAAAGGATAAATGCAATCACAAAAATATGCTAATTCTTTCATTAGAATACAACCATAAAATTGGTTTCTGAACACTGTATTCACTCAAATCAAATACTGACTCTGTATAAATAAATTAACAATACAACTACGACTCAATAAAAAATAGGACTCAAAAGCCGTATTCAAGAAAACCCATCCACTGCCACACCATGCGGTCCCTGCTACTGCAACAAAGAACCTTCCAATAGTTATGCCACAGCATATCTATATCTATATATATATATATTTTAACACAACATAAGCTGCTAACAAGGTCATTATGTTGCTGTTGAACCCACCACCACCCTTCTTATTTGGACATGGTAGTTAAACTGACCCACCCTTGCACTTCATTAACCACGGACACAAGACCAGACTTAAACCAGACACCATCAAGTGCAAGGGACCAAACTGACCGAACTCACCCCCCAACCCCACCCCAGACTCGACTCCAACAGTTACCCTAGCATCAACCCTGCTCCTTCCAACCCGGTTCCTACAATTATTCAAACCAATTTGGTTTAGAGAATTGTGAAATTTATATTAAAAAATGAAGAGAAATTCTGATTAACGACCCTACAGAAAAAATAATATTGAGACAATGCACGCACGTTTTACCCAAACAAAAGTCTTCAACTAAAGTTGAATCCACCAGATGGGACTGGAAGCTCATTTCCAAAATTAAAACCAGGTTGAGCACCATCGCCTGTAGGTAGTGTGTCATCTTCGTCTTCCAACCAGTAAGTTTCAAGAATCTTAACTGCCTTTTCATATATTTCGTTGTTGTCATGACTCTGCAGGTTTTCAATTCTCTCCAATCCTTCTGCATCATCTATCATCTGAGCATACAAGTTGACATCTCCAGTGTTACCCAAGCTCTTCTCAGCTTCCCCAACCTTCAGAATGTTCTCAAGACCTTCTAAACACACCGTGACAATTCTTGGGTCGGGGCAAATAAGCAGATCGCAGAGAGGTTTAATGCAACCCTGGCTCACCAAATACCTTACAACCACATATGATAGTCAATAAATAACTTCCAATAATTACCAACTTGTAATTATATTATAAAGCAGAATCAAAAAACAAATAAAAAATAAAATTCATACTTGATCTGCTCATGGGTACCACCAGATGTGGCGTTTGAGATTGCCCAAGCCGCTTCCTTTTTAATGTCAAACTCGGCATTTTGAAGAAGATTGACAAGGGGGGCAATCAGACCAGCTTCAATAACAGCCTACATCACATATAAACTGTATAAAGTCAAACCACTTCTTGAAATGAAACAAGCCAACTAAAAATTCTATACTAAATCCATAACAAATGCAAATAGAACATTTTCAAGATCCCAAATAGAGTATATGCCTTGAGCCGACGCCCTGCTACATGAAGATATAAGTGATTTACCAGCAGTGTGTTTCCCTTAGTCATTTTTGCTTTGCTTTAATTAATCTCAATTACAACTTCATAAAGTAGAAAATAGAAAAGCTTATCAAAAGGTAGTTGAGCACATAAGTATGTTGTTTTGAGATGCTTAGGTTCTGCATTGGAAATTCATATACATAGAGCAGTCAAATATTAAAGAAAAAACACTTTTGCCTTGATTGTTCTTTAATGATAATGTGTTTTATTATTTCAGAGTTGAATTGAAAGACTTCAATACTGTTAAGGTTTCAACATAAAACCAATTGACAATATGTGGAGTAGCCTAACATGTATTTAAATCATACCAAATGACACGAGATAGGCGATGTGGGACTTTCAACACGCCCCCTCCAACGAAACCTGCCGGACCAGGCAAAGGGTACTTTTGACCCATAACAATAACCGGAAAGATGTTATGTTTTGTCTCTGATACCATGTTAAGGTTCCAACATAAAACCAATTGGCAATATGTGAAGTAGCCTAACATGTATTTAAACCATACCAAATAACATGAGGTAGGCGATGTGGGACTTTCAACAAATACCATTCAGTTGCACAACTATCTCATGTCTTTTAATAATAAGATATCATGTCATTTGTTGTTCTCAAGACTTGGTTCTCTTAATTATGTTTTTTATTTACTAATTATTCGGTTAGCTTTCACTTGTTGAGATTCCATTATTTCATGAACACAGCAGAATCTCACACAACCAACACACTCAATCAGTACAACAGCATTTTATTCTATCATGATCACGCATTTTATTGTAACTAACTCTTTTCTCTTTTTTTCTTGTGTGACAATACAACCTTTTGTCTCAGATCCATATTATTTTCTTCATCATGTTTCTCAGGTTGTCTTCTGTGAAAATACCCTCACATATAGTTTTACCACATTTTCCTTACTCACCTTTCTTCTACAAATAGACCACTCTTTCATTTATTTTCAGCGCTGCTGCTGGATTTGGCAGAAATAGATGAGAGGGAGGGGAGAAAATATTAAAAATATATTGTTCTTAAAATATGGATAGATTTAATTAAAAGGGTCATGAATGGATTAAATTTTTAATGGACAACATAAACTAATGAACTACTTTATCCAATCGAATTTATCCTTTATCCTACCCAAATGGTTGAAGAGACTTGAAACTTTTGACAGATGCAATTTAATATGCAAGGAGATAACAAACATCAAGCTAAAGAAAAACATAAAGAATTAAAGTTTAAAATACACACACACATACATATATATATATATATATATATATATATGTGTATATATATGTATGTATATGTATATATATATATATGTATGTATATGTATGTATAAGGATTTACATCAAATAAAAAATAATTGGGATATACTGGTTTACCTGTATCTGTTCTCTGTTTCCAGCTGTAATGTTCGATATGGTCCAGCATGCTTCTTTCTTGATGCTTTTCTTATGATTATGTGCCAATAGGCTCAAAAGGCATGGGAGTGCCCCATGATTAATGATAGTCTGATGAAAAGAGTCACACCAAAATCAGGAAATCCTCACTAATGATAGATTGGGGAAGCAAAACCTAGATTCATGGTGAGTAGTGGTGGTATCACAGTGCAAGTCAAAGAGCAAAAAGCTAAGAGAGACAAGCAAATTAAATTCATCAGTGGATAGTGGATGGTGTATGCAGCGAATATCTTTGTATAAATTCTTCACTCTTCCAAAACTATTCTCCCCAAGCCCTCAAAGGAGATTGAATTGTATTAAAAAACCAAACAAGAACCACCATCTGCAACATTCCACCCATGCCAGCCAACACAAATTCACCAACAAAGTTATGAAGACTAAAATTTTGCTGAGTTGCACAGTTCCATTACGCTCATATTATAGCAATAGCATGAGTTACTTCATCATATTAGACTAGAGAAATGAGCCTATCAATAATTTTGGGTGAAGTTATTTTAATATTTAAATTTAAGTTTTCAAGATTTCTCAAAGCATATTCAACATGCATAATTAACCGATCAACAATTTGGGGTCAAGTTATTTAAATATTTTAATTTTCCAAGATTACTTATGAAACACCAACTTCTATTACTTCACAAATGATTATTAATGTCCGTTTACAAGTCATTACCTGAGTCTGAATATCATCTCCTGTTACAATATTTCCCACTGTGCGAAGTGCAGGAATCAGCACTGAAGGGGATGGGTGCCTTTAAACCAAGCAGACAAGTTTAGTGCCTAGATAATAAACAATTGAAAAATATAGCAATGGTGGACCGGGTTTAGTAGATTTAATACTCACATAAGGAGCTGCACCAGTCTGCTACATACACCAGCCTCAATAACAGCTTGAATTTTGTCATTTGTTCCATCCGAAAGATATGATAGCGCCCAGCAAGCGTCTGTTAAGACCTCTTCATCATTGGAAAATACCAATCGCTCTAGAGCTGGAAGTGCTGCTCTGACCTGCCCACAAAAATTCATGATTATATGCCAAAACAGATTTTCTTGCAGCTTTGATTTCAATTCCACAAAAAGACAATTTACCTGCTCAAATGGAGGCTGTGGTTTGCCCCTGCAGAAGTTTGACAGGGTCCATGTTGCATTTCTCAACATTGAAAGTTTTGCATGCTCGTTCAACTGGGCCAACAGAGGGGTTAAGGCCCCATGGCCAAGAACAAGATCACGGCACCTGGGGGAGTCACCAGCAACATTTCCCAACGCCCACACTGCCTGGAATTTCAGAGTTTTAGTATTCCGCAAGCTAGGTCAAAACTCCAAAAAGGAAATGCCAGCACTACTACATTCTTGAATCAACGTACCTGCTCCCGAACATCATCACTGGGCGAACTAAGCAGCTTGACAAATATGGGAACTGCCCCATGATCAATCACCACCTTGGTATTCTCAGAAGTTCCAGATGCTATGTTTGTGAGAGCCCATGCGGCCTCAAACTAACCAAACAAACAAATTACACAAGCAACCAATCAACAATAAAAAAAAAATGTATCCAAACTACACCACCACACAAAAACTTCCAATGCAGGGAATAAAACAAAACCTGAAGTTGAGGGAAATCCTCCCTAACAAGAAATTCCACAAATCGAGGCACAACTCCAGCTTGAATAACTTCCTCAATAGGAGGGCTGCGCTCTACACAATATCATAAACCACACAAAAACAAATTCAAAGTTAACAAACATAACCAGAGCCCCAATACAATAACATCATACAGAATCAATCCACAGTTACCAATTGAAAGCAGTTTTCGAAACTGCGTGGTTGCTTCCAATTGCTGGTTGTTATCTTCTGACCATACTCCAGCAACCATCGCAGGAAGGCTCTCTAACTGCGCCAACAACAAACAGACAAAAGCAACCGTCATAACCGTTTTCATAACTAACCAACTAAGCCCCAACCCACTCATACAAATAAAATAACAACCACACGATTTCAAAGCATAGGAATCTGAAATTTCAGAGATCACTATGGAATTCTAATTCGCTGCTATGCGATGCCAATAACAGCAAGTACCTTCTTCTCGACAATGGAGTTGGTTTGAAGAGGAGTGGGGAACTGTTGCTGAGCTTGAAGGCCTTCACGGCGCTTCTTCTGGAGGCTCTCTTCACGCTTACTCTTACGGATCTCCACCATGTTATCCTCCCTCCTCCTCCGACCCTCATCGGCGTCCACCGCCACCTTGTAACGGTTGCGACGGACCTCGGTTCTAGCATTTGGCCTCAACGACATCTTCGGGGCAACAACAATAACCCTAACTCCGACAACAATCTAAGATCCAAGGAATCGGAATTGAAAATGGAGGAAAAACCCTAGGTATGGATTGAGAATTAGAGGGACATGGATTCTGCGATATTCTGAGGAAATTTAAATAGCGGTGGGGGTGTGTATGGAGTGGGGTGTGGGGTTGCGTGTAGTGGTGGTTGTGGATTTGGATTTGGGTCTCGGATATAGTGTTTCGGGTCGGATCAGGGCCCGTTGGTCGTCAGTAATATTGATAGGGTTTCATTTTTTAATGGATCGTACCGATATCATGCGAACGGGTTACAGTTCGTCGGGCGAGATGGGCCCTCACTTCAATCATAACCATGTTTCCATGAAATTGGATGGGTATTCCAAGAATATCCAATTCAGCAATATTTTTTTGTATATATATTATTTAAATAGATTGATAAATACTTAAGATTAAATATCCAATTTAAACCATATACTTTTTTATATTTAATCACCGAAACAAATAAATATAGTCTTGAAGCTTGAATTCTGGTGTTGAGTACGAATCGTAGAACACGCTAACATCAAGCTTTATTTAATCTTTGACTCGAAAAATTGCAAGTGGTTGACTCAATCTTTTTTTTTTTTTAATATTTTAAAAAAACTAGCCGCTTTTATGAAAAATAAATAAACTGAATTTATAGAATAGGAAAAAAAAAGACAAGAGAGGATTTAAATCTCACACAAACACTAACAAACTATTTAAGTTAATCAAATAACAATTAAGAAGTGAATAAAATTATTTTACACGATAATAAGACTTTCTATTAGAATATAAAACCTAGCTGAAGTCTTTACGGTGTCTTTAAATTTTATACTTGTTTTAATCCAAATTAAAATTTTGCTTCAATAATTATGTAAATTAATGAGAAAAAAATAAGTTTTTGTTCTTCAATTACTCAGCCAATAACAATGGCAATTTAGACCGAAGTTATAGGTAGACCTAGAAAAGCGAATCATTTTCTGAAGTTATTTACACAATCAAATGAATTTCAACCTTTTCGTTGTGTGAAACTAAATCAACACTCCACTTTCCCCGTGCCCTTTATCAAGATTTATACAAACTCGTAACTTTTGACAAATGGAGTTGGAAACACAGATAATAGAAGCTCATTCTGGTTCTCTCTGTTTGTGGGGTTCTCTCTGGCAACGGTTGACATATACTGTGGTTGGGGTGATCTTGGTGGAGAAGCATACAAGGCAGAGGCTTCTAGAACCTCTCTTCGAACACTTGCTACTTCCTCTGCCATTTTTTGTGCACGTAGTGCTATTAGGTATAAACCAGCAGCCAAGAAAACTGTTGTTAAAGCCAACACCCCTGCAGCAGAGAAGAACCCTTCTCTGATGCTGTAGCAAACTGTTTTTGGCTTCGACCAATTCTTCAGATGACCTGACTCTACACTAAGTGCTGCCAACAACAAAATTTCCGCAACTCCAAAACAAATCCTGAAACATACAACCAGTTTAATTCACATGTTTCTACTAGTGCTTTAGTTTATTGCTAAAAGAGGAAATATCTTGGTTCTGAATTACTCAGATATTAACTGGAATCAATACAGGAAGAGTAGAAGTTCTGAATTTTTACACTTCTACTTAGTCATAAATTATTATATACAATCAATTAGGTAACTTTTATAATAATTACATTAGAAATTATACTAAAAATGATTTTTCTTTCATCAGTAGATAGTATAAATGTGGACAGACGTTAAGCTCTAGAACATATAGAGATATCCATTATTGTTAGAGAAAGGTTAATTAACATATGCAGGAATCCATATTGAATTAGGTTTTGATTAATTAAAGTTAAGGATAGTTAGGTATAAAGATAATGCTCCTTCCGTAATAATATAGGCTGAAGTTTGTCAACTAAAAGATAAGAATGTATGAAATTAAGATTTAAAATAATTGATCAATGAAGGGACCATGCAATCAACCTATGTTTGTTCTTCTCTTTGATGTATTCACATCTCTCTCTTTCCCTCCTTTTCGTTTGACTCTATCTTCCCCCGAGTTTTTATTAGCACCTTCTACTTCTACTCCATCTCAATTATTTCTATCTAATTTCAAATCAATCTGGTCCACTGCCCCTACTCAAAATTGTTGTTTTGTGTGAATCCTCAATGCACATCGATGGTCCAGTTAGCACTAGCAAAACCTTTCAGTTCTAATTTGGATAAGGTTTATGAAATTTAATGGAAAACACGAAAAGGAGGTATATTTTTTGTGATAATAAGGAACATAAGAACAAAATTGTCTTTCTCTTACCAAGTTGTAACGAAGAAAAACGCTGCCTGCCATGTTAGGGACTTGGCAGAGGGAGAATCAGGGTCCCAGGTAAGCAAAGAAGGTGATGTTTTACTCACTGCTATCAACATGTAAGTGTGTTGCATGACCATGGCAAATGCAAGTCCAACAAAAGCAGAAGCAGCACATAGCAATGGCACTTTTCCACTACCACTATAAACACATTCTGATTTGGTTCCATTTTCTTTTCCACCTGTGTCCATCCATGTCACCTGCCACATATCATATCACATCATCCACCAGATTATACATTAAACTTCATGAGAAGTTCATTCCCCCAGGGGGCAATTGGTAGAATTGTAATCTGCAAACATATCAAACTTGTACCTCAGAACGTGTGGCTTCTGCTATGAGACATAGAATGAAGCAGAAAAGGCCTATTAGTATTGTGAGAACCATAAGGAAGGCCCCAGTTTTGCTACTCAAATCTGTTCTACTTCTGCTTGGTTCAAGGTCAGCATGTGTGACTGCCATTCTCTGTGGCATATTTTTGGTGCTCAAGAAAAAAGGACACAACTGAACAGAGGGGAAGAAGATGAAGTTTTTAAGTTTTGAAGGGAAGATTTGGGAAAAGGGAAGGAAGAGAAGAGTTTCAGAATTGCTTGGAGCAAAGGTTGCTTAAAGGCCAAAGATTCCCACTGTGTGGGATGTAATACCAAACAGTCCCACAAAGGCAATTGTTAATTAGCACCATATGTTTATGTTTAAAGTGTATTCATTGATGAAGACAAAGTTAGTGCTAATGAGTCATGACACATCAAAACATGTGTACATTATGGCCAAACAAAGTGCAGAGTACCTTTCAGTTAATTCAGTTTTTTTTTTTTTTTCTCAAATATTAGGATGAAAATGTTATACAGTTCTTGCATAACGTACGACTATATATATAGGGATGTGGGGAATTGAACTTGAACTTGCCTTTAAACCTATGGCAAAGAAGGACCCCTTTAATGTTTGCTTTAGAAAAAGACTGAATACAACCTTCAATTAGTGTTATGTGATTATTATATCCATTTGTGATGATAAATAAAGAAAAGGAGAAAGTTGACCCGTATGTTGAAGTAGCAAATGCTTGATGAACAAGTCTTTTTAATGAGAAAGCCAGGGAAAAAGAAAAGGAATCACAAAGTGTTGATCTAATAGAAAGGGAATGAATTCTCTGCTTCTGAGTTGGGCCAAAGCATTATAAGATGAACGGTGGTTATTCTTCTCTAGAACTTAACATTCTTGGTTGAAACCAAATTGCTGAGCATAACAACAAAGCCCCAAAAAATGGTATTCTGAGGTGGAAATTGTAGTTGAGAGTGAGAGGGACAAAAATAGCCACCAAGAGACACCAAATAGGTCAATTGACAAATGAAAGTGTGATGTTGGTGCTAACGATGGTCCTCACGCTGGTTTGGTTTTTCTCAAAGAGAAAAAAAAAATCATATTTTTGTAAATCTATTTAAACATGCAATTCTTTTTAAGTCAAATGGTTAGAACCAACCCAGTACAACAATTAATTATGAAAATGCATTTCATAGTTGTCCCAACATAATTGTACTGGCCATCCAAGCCTTATCTTTAATCGCCAAATGCAGTCTGTGTCACGACACTTTGTCAAAATATGACAAACAAATAGACCCTGGTAACACACTCATTGGTTTCATAATATCATATTAACTGTACCAATTAAAAAAAACAGAGTTATCTAACTGAAATTATTGAATGCAATTTTCCATTGTCCTTTTTTTTTTAATGAAAATATTATAGACAGGTAAGAATATATACATGGTTAAAAGTAGTTTTATCTTTATATTTTTCAATCAGTGGTAATAGCTATGAAAATATTGTTTAAAGGTGAATGAATCGTTTGAGGTATAAGAAAATAACTAATACTGATACCTATTCAAAAGTATTTTTAAATATACTCTTAGTATCTTTTATACTCAACGTATTTTTGGAAGAGGTGCATGCATGGATTATCCAAACGCGTACGTCGTTCTTGAATATACTTTTCTAAAGCGTAGTTTTTTGTGGTACTTAATGAGTGTATTCAAAATGAATCACTGACGTGATTTTTCATTTTTTCATTTCTCACTTTAAGAACATAGTTTGTTGCCCACAAAACATGTTTTCAAACGTTGACTAACACAACACCATCTTTTCATTATAGACTCGTAGTACCCAGTTGCATATGCCAGACATATTTGTTCTTAATTTAAACATAGATAATCAATTCTCACTTATTCTCATTATTATATACTTTTCTTAATCTTTTTAAACATCATCTAAAATATATTAATAAGACAATTTTTTCATTTATAAGAATTTAATTTTTACTTATCTTGTCAATAATAATACATAATACTTTTTATTAATAAGACAATTTTTTCATTTATAAGAATTTCATTTTTACTTATCCTTGTCAATAATAATATATAGTACCTTTATCAAGAGAATTAAGAAAAAAAATTGTATTTAATATAAGAATTGAATTATATAATAACATTATTGAAATACTATAGAAACGTAATATTAATAATAGTCACGAAAGTTTGCTAGGGTAATTAACCTAATTGAAACAATCATTAGAATATTATTGCTGAATTATTATTTAACGCACCCCTTAATTCAACAATCAATTTAATATTCAATTTTTTTTTTCTCAATTCTTCGAACCTTCAATTATTTAAAGATTTTGTCATAATATTCGTTAGCTGCTGTTTCGTGCTACATTGTTCAAACCTCATATTCTTCTTTCTTGTTTCATCTCTAATAAGTAAAATCTCAATTCAATATGTTTATTTCTCCCATGATGAATTGGAATTTTCGCTAAATTTGTGGTTGACTTATTGTCAATCTTCAGTGCCATAATGTTCTCTGATATTCTAAGGACTCAATTGATCAAACTCTCGATCTACAGTGATTAACAAGTTATATAAGAAACAACCATGCATTCAACTTCACAAGGGGAGAGTGTCACAACAGGTTGTAACTCTGAACACCATGAAATCAATGATTTTCCTAATAGTAATACATAACCCGATGTGCTTTTGAAACTAACGTTATCTTCAGCCTAGTTAGAATCATAATATTCAACCAACTCTTCTACATTATGATGTGTAGCATTTGGTAATAGAATACCAAAATCAATCGTCCCTTTAATATACATCAAAACTCTCTTAGCTGTTGTAAGATGAGATGCTTTGGGTTTCTCCATAAATCTACCTAACAATCCAACACTAAAGTAGATATCTGATCTATTACAATACAAGTATCTTAACCAGTCAACCATTTGTCTCTAAACAATAGTATTTACATACTTCTCATCTTTATTTTTGTCAAGCTTCAAATTTATCTCAATTAGAATAATCGTCGCATTACACTCACTCATACTAAAATTCTTAAGCATTTTTTTAACATATTTACTTTGGTGAATCAAAATACCTTTTTTGCCTTCGATGAATTTCATTCCTAGAAAATATGGCAGCTTTCATAGATTGGTCATCTCAAACTGATCTTGCATCCTTCTTTTAAAATTATTGATCAAAGTAATTTTAATGTCTATAATAAACAAATCATCGATAATAAACAAACAATTAACACATCATCTCCTTCGAACTTCAAGTAAATCTCATATTCGGATTCACACTCTAAGAATCCTTATTGTCGAAGACAATTATCGATATTTGTGTTCCGGGCTCTTGGGGTCTGTTTCAAGCCATACAACACCTTCTTAAATCTAAGAATCTTTTGTTCTTCTCTAGTAATCACAAACTCTGGTGGTTGTGTAACATAAACTTCTTCTTCTAATTCACCATTCACAAATGTAGATTTTACATACATCTCATTCATTTGCCACCTTTTATAGTTAGCGAGAGCTACAAATATTCTTATTGTTTCCATCCTGACAACGAGTGTATACACTTCTTTATAGTCTAAACCTTCTCTCTATAGAAAGTCTTTCGCCATAAGTTTGACTTTATATCTTGCAATTGTTCCGTCTAGTTTTAACTTCGTACACCCATTTTACTTCAATTGGCCTTTGATTACTTGGAATATCAATTAATTCTTATGTGTTAGACAAATGGAATCTAGAGGGGGGGTGAATAGATGCACAAATTAAAATAGATGCCAAATTAAAAATTTATTTTAAGATGTCCAATATTTATTAATTCAATTTTAATTATCAAACTGAACAAAGATAAAGCGAAAACAATATAATCAGAGAGATAAAATATCGACAAGATAGAGATAAAAATAGTGGGTGTAAGGAGAGTAATGCAGTGAAAAAGAGATAAGGGAAAGAGAAGATCACACAGTGATTTATATTGGTTCGGGTATAATCAACCCTACATCCAGTTTCCAGTCAACTCTTAACACAAGAGTGACCCCAATTCATTATCTTTTTAATTCAGTTCACAAATTACAATCAACTCAGCAAAAGGTAAACTAAACCAAAAGACAATCATCTCCTTAGAAACCCACTAAGTATGAACACCCCCTCTAAACAAATCAAAGGATGAACACACCTCCTTAGAATCCCACTAAGGATGAACACATCTCTAGAATCCCACTAGGGATAAACACTTCCTCTGAATAAATAAAAGGATGAAAACACCTCCCAGGACAAATCAAAGGGATGAACAGTTTCTACACAAGAAAAAAAAAACACAATAGAATGACAGTGACTACTTAAACCCTAAACAAAGAATTTAACAATCAACCACTTAAGCTCACAAAGGATGAAGGTAATAAAATAAGAACAGTCCCACCTGGGTAATGGAGACAACAAATTGTAGAAGCCTGTAAAATGCCAACCTCCAAAAACAAGTGTGATTAACAATGAAAGCACAAATGGCAGTAGAGAAGAGAGTTTTGGTAAAATATCTCTGTGGTAATGGAGAAGAGGGTTTTCTCAAAACATGTAAAAGTATCTTTGTTGCCTTGCTCAAAATTCTTTTCTCAAAATTGATTGAATGTAAATTGTATTTTCGAATTCTGTAATTGTGTTTTTGATTTTCCATCAAAACTTAATTAAATAGAAAAATAACATTAGAAAATGGTCGTTGGATATTAATATTTTCGTGGATAAAGATCAGGATATATTCAAAAATATTTATTTTTCAAAACAAGTATATTTTTGAATTTCGAACTGCCATAATTGATTATCTCTTCAGCATAATCGATTGTCTCCTCAACATAATTGATTATGTCGGGGTAAAAATTAATTTCTCAATTCTGATGCATCATAATCAATTATGACAGTGAAAAATGTCATGTTACGAATTTTTATCACACTTGTGCTTTGGAGGCTTATGCATAATACTACTTCATCAACTTGTACCTCCATATCCAGTATTCTAAGACTCTATCTAGTCTTCAAGAATAATCTTGGGCTTGCTTGAATGTTGAATAGAATATTTATCAAATCATATATTGGGATTGCTTGCGTCTTGAATGTTGTTGACTTGAATCATCATCAAAATCAACTATTGGGAATGTAGAAACATATTTCACATTGCCATCAATCTCCCTTCATCTTACAAAAATGATGCAAACTCACCATTTTTCTATTTTCCATCACTGTTGGACCTCAACACTTTAATAGTTTGACTATACTGTTTATTGACCATCAATTTAAAATTGATGAAAAGTCTAAACACCTTTGGCTTCTTCTCGAGCAAATACATTTGCACCTTCTTGTTATAGTCATCGATGAATGTCATAAGATACCTGTTACCACCTAGTGAAGGAACATCGAAGGGCCCACACACATTGGTGCAGATAACTTCTAACACATTCTTGCTTTTGACCTTGATGCACACCTTAAAGAGATTTTTGGCTTGTTTACCTACCATGCAACTTTCACGTTGTTGCAATCAAAAGCACGATTGGACGATTAAATTATGCTTGTAAATGAAAGAAAAACAATAAAGTCGTCACCAATATTTATTTTAAAGAAAAATATCAGAAAAACCTTCAAAAAGAAAAAAAAAGTGGTCTACGAAATAAAGATTAGGTTCGAGGTTGATTATGTGTAAGGAAGGTATTAGCATCTTATAACATCCGTTCTAAAAATGGTTACCTTTAATTAGACATAAAAAAATTTAAATATCTTAAAATTATCTATTTTATCCCTCAAACTTATATTGATTAAATATTACTAAAAATAAAAGATTATATATTTTTATATTTTTAGCTCGACAGAGATCATCTTCCTGCTCCTATGTATCCCCAGATGTAATAGAGAATCAAAGTAACATAGTTCTTTTTTTTTATATATATAAATGTATTTGTGAGTAATTTATTTAAATTTATTTATTAGTGTTGCTAAATTAAAAGTATACTTCGAATAATTATGAAATAAACAAATTAGAAGTGCATCTAAAGTGATTATTGTTTTTATAATTTAAGTAATAATTAAGTGCATCCAAAGTAATTATTAATATTCAAATATTTTTAATTATTATATTTATCATCTCTTTATGTGGATTTAAGATATTTTAAAAATCAGTATTTATTATAATCAAATTAAAAGTACATTTGAAGTGATTATTATAAACTTATGATAATCAAATTGGAAGTACATCCAAAATGATTAATTTTTTATATAATTTTAAGTAATAATTAGTTTAAAATGTGTCATAAATAATTATTGTCATAATTAAACCTTTTTGAAATTCATTGTACTAAAAAATTTAACATTTTAAAATAATTTTCATAATGATCAAATTAAAATATGTTTGAAGTAATCATAAAATTTTAATCTTACAATAATTAAATCAAAATTGTAATTATATTTGGAATTTTTTTAGTTTTAATTGCAAAAAGGGGTTGT
Source organism: Sphenostylis stenocarpa (assembly GCA_963425845.1). Classification (NCBI taxonomy): domain Eukaryota; kingdom Viridiplantae; phylum Streptophyta; class Magnoliopsida; order Fabales; family Fabaceae; genus Sphenostylis; species Sphenostylis stenocarpa. The sequence goes on along the minus strand of OY731403.1, from coordinate 15,168,124 downwards.
AATATAATAACACCAAGAAATTTTAATTGTAACTAATGCAAAATATTATCCCTTTACTTATTTATTGATTTTAAATAAAGAAAAAAGAAAATAATAATACTAATAATAATAATAATAATAATTATTATAATAATAATAATTTTTTCATATTTGTAACTTATTTTATTATGTTGTTCAGTTTAAAATAGAACAAAAAATATTAGGCCCAATAACTCAAAAGATTTTCAGATTACTATTTGAAATCTTGTATGTTATTTTCACCCTTTCCAATTTGGGTATGCCTTCTTTATGCCCAATTCGGTCTCTTGGCTCATTTTCTTGACCTAAATTTAATAGGAGCTGCATGTCACGCCCTTGTTTCTCTAACTTGGTTGCGTGCGGCCTTAGCCTCTCGTGCGCCCTTCGCAACTAGTGAAGTCAGCCTCACCTCACTCGGGATCGTGCTCGGTGTGTGCAAGTGCTTTGGCTAGAGAAAGTGAGAAAGAGAACTTGAAGGGAAAATGTTTCTATTACTCAAACTCTAGTACAAGTGAGCTCTCAAAGCTTGGATGGTTTGCAAATGAGGGGGGCCTCCTCTATTTATAGGCATCACCTCCTCTAGGGAATTCTCTAGATCCTTCAAGGGTCTTGGTCTTTCTAGACCCTTCCACACAAATCCTACTCTTTCTACACATGTCCTAGAACCTTCTACACAACTCAAGATGATCTTTGCCCTTTCTACAAGTCTCTACAAGGTTCTAGGATGTTCTTGTCCCTACTACAAATATCTACATAATTCTGGAGCCTTCTAGAAGCTTCCAGTCAAGTCTAGGTCTTTCTAAAGGCTTCCATATACAAGTAACTAAGCTTAGTGCGAAAGAAAAGGCGGGCAAGACTCGTTCTTGCTCGTGTGCGTGCATGGAGTGATGCGGGGCGTTACATTCTCCCCCACCTATTGTGGTGGCGTCCCTGTCGCCTCATAATCTTCGAGGGTATCTCAAAATTGCCATAAGTCCTCCTCGAATTCCCATGATGCTTCGGATGCTGGGAGTCCCTTCCACTTTATTAAGTACCGTTTCTTTGGCGGTACCCCACGTCTCCTTACAATGTCTGATGTGAGCACCTCATCCACTTCCTTGTCAAAAGACTTGGTTGTAAGGGGCGGTGCTCTCCGTGATTGCCCTCGGCTTGGGTCTTCCACATCCTTCTTGTAAGGCTTTAACATGCTCACGTGGAAGACTGGATGGATCTTGAGTGTTGGTGGGAGATTGACCCGGTAAGCAACATTCCCTATCTTCTTGATCACTAGGAACGGTCCCTCATATCTTCGTACTAGTCCCTTGTGCAAGCTCCGAAAGGTCTTGAATTGTTGAGGCAATAGCTTCACAAAGACTAGGTTGTCTTGGGAGAACTCTCGCGGATGCCTCTTTGTATCGGCCCATTTCTTCATTCTTTTACGGGCCCTCTCCAAGTATGAACGTTCTAAGTCTGCCTGTTCTTCCTAAGTTTTGATCATTTTTTCTACCCCGGGATTCTTCCCATCCTTTGTAGGTATGACAATTGTGTGAGGAGTAAATGGTTGTCGTCCTGTGACCACCTCAAATGGGCTTCGCCCAGTTGATTCACTCCTCTGCAAGTTATAGGAAAGTTGGTCCACATCAAGCAGCTTGGCCCAGTCCTTCTGGTTAGCGCTTACAAAGTGCCGTAGATAGCACTCTAGTAGCGTGTTTACCCTCTCCTTTTGCCCGTCGGTCTGGGGGTGGAAGCTTGTTGAGAAGTTAAGCTCAGTACCTAGGAGCTTGAAAAGTTCCGTCCAAAGTCGCCCAGTGAAACGCGGATCCCTATCACTCACAATACTCCTTGGTAGTCCCCAGTGCTTGACCACATTTTTGAAAAATCCACGGGCAGCTTCCTCGGCGGTACAGTCCTTGGTGCATGGGATAAAAGTTCCGTATTTTGAAAATCGATCCACCACGACCATTATTGACCCGTATCCCTCGGACTGTGGTAGGGTGCTAATGAAATCCAGCGTGATCGACTCCCATGGTCCTGCAGGTATTGGTAATGGCTCGAGTAGTCCCGCTGGATGCTTGTTTTCGACCTTGTCTTGTTGGCACACGAGACAGGTCCTCACATATGTTTCCACATCGTTCGTCAGTTGGGGCCAGAAGTAGTTGGACTCGAGTAAGGCTATCGTCCTTCGTTGCCCTGGGTGGCATGCCCACTTGGTATCATGACACTCCTTCATGAGATCCCGTCGTAGTCCGTCCCACTTTGGCACAACCAGACGTCGTCCTTTTGCATAGAGTAGTCCGTCCTCTACCCAAAATCGTTGGGTCTTGCCTTTCTTTGCGAGCCCCATGAGTGCCTTCGTGACGGGGTCCAGTTCGAGCCCTTCTCGAATACGGGTAAGGACATCCCCGTCGGTTTTGCTGATGGCGGCAAGTTCAGCCTTGCGGCTTAGAGCATCGGCCACCACGTTCGCCTTCCCTAGTTTGTATTCCAACGAGTAGTCAAACTCAGCCAAAAATTCCTTCCATCTGGCTTGCTTTGGGGAGAGTTTCTTCTGGGTCTGGAAGTAGCTAGTGGCTACGTTGTCTGTCTTTATGCTGAAGTGCGCCCCTAGCAAGTAGTGGCGCCACACCCTCAAGCAATGGATGATGACTGTCATCTCCTTTTCTTGCACCGTGTAGCGTCGCTCGGTGTCATTTAACTTTCAACTTTCGAACGCTATTGGGTGCCTTTCTTGCATCAATACTCCCCCAATAGCAAAGTCAGAGGCGTCAGTGTGAACCTCAAATGGCTTAGTGAAGTCAGGTAATGCTAAGACAGGCTCCTGACTCACGGTGGTCTTGAGATCCTCAAATGCTCTTTGACATTCATTGGTCCATTTCCACGGCTTCCCCTTCTTGAGTAGGTCGGTAAGCAGTGCGGCCCTCGCCGAGTATCCTTGTATGAACCGACGATAATAGTTGACCAGCCCTAAGAAGGATCCTAACTCGGTAACTTTGGTGGGAGCTTCCCATTCCATGATCGCCTTCACCTTTGCCCCGTCCATCCGGATCTTTCCATGGCCTATGACATGTCCCAAGAAGTTCACCTCTTCTTCGGCGAAAATGCACTTGGACTCCTTAACATAAAGTTCGTTCTCCCGGAGTACCTTGAATACAGTACGTAAGTGGTCAGCGTGCTCCTTGAGCGAGTTGCTATATATAACGATGTCATCCAAGTAGACCACCACGAACCAATCTAAGTACGGATGGAATATCTCGTTCATGAGTGTACAAAAAGTAGCTGGGGCATTCGTGAGCCCGAAGGGCATCACTAACCATTCATATGACCCATACCACGTAATGCACGTGGTCTTGGGTTCGTCTCCCTCGGCGATGCGAACTTGGTAGTAACCCTTCTGTAAATCCATCTTGGTGTACACTCGGGCTCCCCCAAGTCGATCAAATAAGTCAGCAATCAAAGGGATGGGGTAGCGATTCTTGATAGTTACCTTGTTGAGTGCCTGATAATCTACGCACATGCATAGTGTTCCATCATGCTTCTTTTGGAAGAGTACGGGTGCGCCATAGGGGGCCTTGCTCGGGCGGATTTTCCCGGTCTCTGTGAGTTCCTTGAGCTGCCTCCTCAATTCCTCGAGCTCAGGGGGAGACATGGCTGGTGGCTTGGTGCCTGACTCCAACTCAATCTTGTGATCCACACCTCGCCTTGGTGGAAGCTTGCTTGACAACTCAGCAGGCATGACGTCCTTGTTCTCCTCAAGGACTCCTCGGATAAGGGAGGGCACCTTCGGGGATTCCTCCTCATTGTTGTCCTCCTTTAGTACTGCCAAGTAGGTTGGCTCTCCTCGCTTTGCCCCCTTGGCAAGCTGCATCGCGGAGAGTTGCTTGCTAGCACTCTTTTTGTCCCCTTCTATAGTTGGAACCATGCATGGAGAACCCTTCTCCAATATACAAACAGTACTAAAGGATGACATTGGTATAGCTGTTACCTGTCGTAAGAAGTCCATGCCGAGTACCACCTTGAAGTCGTCCATGGGTGTTATTGAGAAATTCACTCGTCCTTGCCATGTCCCTAGGCGCAGACTCACATTGCTAGCAATTCCGTCGAGTCGACGAGCATTGGCATTGACAGTCTTTAACCATCCAGTTTTCTCGGACCAAGATAGTCCTAATCTTGCAACTTCCTCCTTGGTAATGAAGTTGTGACTGTCTCCTATATCCACCAGAGCCTTTGTTGGAGTCCCGTTAATATGCGCTTCCACATACATGAGCCCCTTGCTAGACGTGATGCGCTCAAGCTTGGTATTGAGGGCATTGAGGAATTGCAACGAACCTATCATTGTTGGCTCTGCCTCCTTAGTCTCAGTCTCGGACTGCTCCATGATGGCTGAGAGGGGCCCTAGCTTTGGACAATCCTTCATGGCATGTGGCCCCTTGCACACGAAGCAGCCTCCCTTAGGGACAAACGCTTGTTTCTTCTCCTCATAGCTGCGGCGTCCGAAGTTTCGATCCTCCTTGGCCGGCGCTCGTCGCTGGTCTCGGGAGTCTCGGTTCTTGTTGTCCCTTTTATCTCCCCCACCTTTGGCGAGGTACTTCTTGTCTTTCTTGGTGGCATCTGAAGATGAGGATAGGTAGAACTCGATTAATGACTCGGCAGCGGCAATTGCATCATCAACGGTCTTGACACCTCGACGTTGTAGCTCTTGCTTTGCCCAGTGTTGGAGTCCGTCCATGAAGAAGAAGAGCGAGTCGTCCTCTGTCATGCTGGGAATTTGGAGCAAAAGGGTGGTGAATTCTTTGACATAGTCACGGATGGTCCCCTTCTGCTTCAGCTCCCGCAATTTCCATCGAGCCTCGTACACCATGTTCTCCGGATAAAACTGTCGCTTGAGTTCTTTGACAAAGTCCTCCCATGTGTCTATCCGGCACGTGCTTCGTTCGATATCGTCGTGCTTCCTGCACCACCATACACATAACAGTATCAGAAAGATAAAGGGAAGCAGGCTTTACCTTGGTAGCTTCATCCGTGAGACTTATGCCCTCGAAATATTGTTGCATCCTCCATAAGAAGTTGTCAACTTCTTTGGCGTCCCTTACGCCATTGTAGCCTGTCGGCCTCAGACACTCCACCCTTGGTGCGGCCGTGGAGTTGCTAGCCTCCCCACTAGCAATCGCCTTCTTGCAAACAGTGAGATCCTCACGCATCCCCTCGATGCTTGCTTGGAGATCCTTCACAAGGTCCTCCAGGTGATCCAAACGGTCCTCCGTGGAGCTTTATGCATCGAGCCCCTCTTGGACAACACCTTTGACGGACTCAATTTCCTCCAAGACGTGTGTCTCCAACGTTTTGAAGGTGAACTCGACCCTTTCGAGTTTCTTAGTCATTTCCCCAATGACTTGGTCTAACGGCGAGACCTCTGCCCGAACTCGGCTTTGGTCCCGACGTTTCTTGTCCTTGGTTCCGGTGGTGTGTTCTCGCCCTCAGGTTTGCTCTTCGCTTACGCTTGACCCTGACGCATTATGTTCCTTCTCCCTTGCCATACTTACACGGTACCGAGCGTTGCTCTAATACCACTTGTCATGTCCTTGTTTCTCTAACTTGGTTGCATGCGGCCTTAGCCTCTCGTGCGTCCTTCGCAACTAGCGAAGTCAGCCTCACCTCACTCGGGATCGTGCTCGGTGTGTGCAAGTGCTTTGGCTAAAGAAAGCGAGAAAGAGAACTTGAAGGGAAAATGCTTCTATTATTCAAACTCTAGTACAAGTGAGCTCTCAAAGCTTGGATGGTTTGCAAATGAGGGGGGTCTCCTCTATTTATAGGCATCACCTCCTCTAGGGAATTCTCTAGATCCTTCAAGGGTCTTGGTCTTTCTAGACCCTTCCACACAAATCCTACTCTTTCTACACATGTCCTAGAACCTTCTACACAACTCAAGATGATCCTTGCCCTTTCTACAAGTCTCTACAAGGTTCTAGGATGTTCTTGTCCCTACTACAAATATCTACATAATTCTGGAGCCTTCTAGAAGCTTCCAGTCAAGTCTAGGTCTTTCTAAAGGCTTCCATATACAAGTAACTAAGCTTAGCGCGAAAGAAAAGGCGGGCAAGACTCGTTCTTGCTCGTGTGCGTGCAGGGAGTGATGCAGGGCGTTACATGCAGGAGATGAAACCTAAACCTAAGGAGCCACAGGTGATAAAACGTAAACCTAAAGCACCGCAAGTGAAGGGAAGAACACACTGGTGGCGGTGCGACAAGTGAGGATGATGGTAGTGCGCCGCACGAATGAGATGATCACAAGTGGCTAGGGTCCGAGTAAGGATGAGGCCGCGGAGGCTAGGGCCGGCTCACGGTGGCTTGGGGTATGGCGGAGGTGGTGCGAAGCGCAGTGATTCCAACCGAGGCAATGAAGGTAGTTTCACTGCAACTAGGTTCGAAGAGTGAGGGTCACGGGGATGGGTGGTCTAACACCCGTGGTGGAGGTGAGCTTGTGGTGGCTAATGATGGGTCGACCGTGGTGGTTGGAGGTGGCTATCAGAGGGGGAGTGAGAGTTGGAGAGTGGAGTGAGAGGTGATGGTGAGGAAGGATGAAGGAGGCGCATGTATGGGCAGAGATGGCGGGTTGCAATGGTGTGGTGGTGGCCGCCGGTGGTATGGTGGGCTTACTGTGATGGCTAGCGGTGAGGCGGTGAAATTGTTGTGGTAGTCGTCGGTGGTAATGAGTTTTTTTTTTTTTTTTTTTTTTATAATTTGTATTAGTCGTTGTGTAATATATTTAGGTATAACAACTACTTCATGCTATAATTGAGAATCAGGACTACAAATATTACAAATTGGGAACGTGTTAAGTGTTAATTGTTGATTGCCTCTGCCTCTGATTGTGGTCTCAATTGATTGTTATTGTGGTCTTTATTGATTGTTATTGTGGTCTCTATTAATTGTTTTGAATTACTGTATTATTGTGGTTGGGGTTCCCTGATGGTGGGTGACTAAGGGTTATAGGTGTTTTTGTTTTTTTTGTGATCGATTTTTTTCTCTCCCCCCTTTTTTCTTTCTTTCTCTCAATTTATATAGAGCTCCAGTTCTATGTGGCTGGGAGGATGTAGAGAGGTGGTTGGGAGGCTGTAGGGAGGTGGCTGGGAGGCTGGCTGGAGGGAGCTGTAGGGTGGTTGGAGGCGTTTACACGTATGTCTTTACATTTTTGGACTCAAGGCAGTCCAATCAATATCTCCTTCTCTGCAAGTTGGCTTAAACTATTAAAGTCAAGATGACCAAACCTTAAATGTCTTAACCAATTATCATTCGAGACTGGTGTTGCATAACACAAGTTATTCAATACTGAAATATCAACTAGAAAAACTCTATTCTTACTCAAATGTTTCTTCAAAATCGGTATTTCATTTTTATCGATGATTCTCAATATTTGCTCCCTTGATCTCCAATCGATCAAATACCCTTTCTGAAGTAGTTGTCTAATATTCAACCGGTTGTGCTTTATGGCTAGAACATAAAGTACATTTGAAATTATTGCAAATTTGTCATCTCTTCTTCTGATTATGGTTCTACCTAAGGATGACAATTAACTCGTACTCGTGGGGACCAACACGTCCCTGCCTCGAGTTCGATGGGAGAAAACCGAGTTAACCGGGGGCGGGGCGGGGATGGGTAATGCAATCCCCACCCCGACCCCGTTCTCGCGCCACGCCTTAACTTTTATATTTAAATTTTAAAATATTAATATTCTAAAAGTATTTTCTTTCTTTTTGTATTACATATAAGGTCATTTTTTTTATATTTTACCATTTTTACTTTTCTTCTACCCCACTTTTTAATTTGTTTATCTTTTTTAATCTTTTATATCAATTAGTTTATTACATTGTTCTCTCTCTTACCTTTCAGTTTTTCACATTTCCTTAATTTCTCCAATCAATTTGTTTTTATTTTTCAATCAATTTGATAAATACAAAGTTAATTTTTTTCCTTTTTATCTTTTTCTAAATATTTTATATAAATCTTAGTAGTAATTAATATTATTTTATTTATAATTTATATTTATTAGGTTTTATTATGTCATATTTTTTTTATCTTGTTATTCTTATTTATCATATATCAAATTTTATCTTAATAAAATAATTATATTTTAAAGTATTAAAAAAATTGATAATTTAAATTTTTTGAACTAATTAAATAAGAATTAACTTATTAAATATTTCCTTATAAAATATATATTTTATATTTTTAAATGACAACTTAAAAATGAATTAACTTATATATGTAATACAACATAATAATAATAATAATAATAATAATAATAATAATAATAATAATAATAATAATAATGATAATAATAAAATAATGTTATAAACATTCTATATATATAAATAAAAAATGATAAAATATTTCTTTTACATACATATTTTAATATAAATATAATACATTAAAAATATATATTTAAATAATAATAATTATAAATTGTAAAATTATAAATATTTATTTATATATAAAAAATACATAGCAAAATTAATTTATTATAAATATAATTATCTTTTTAAAAATAATATACATCGAGACGAGAACGGGGTGGGGGCGGGAACGAGGATGGTTAAAAAAGTTGGGGACGGAGATCGGAGAGGCAAAACTCACTCCCATCGGGCCTCGTTGTCATGCCTAATTCTACCTTTTCTTTCACAGTTCACTATCAAATTATCTGCAAATTTTACCTATGATTTATCCTCTTATCGAGATCGACGAACCAACTTTTTTGAAATGACAAATGATTCGAACAACCAATTTCCAAATACTAAGATTCACCAAAAGTCTTTACTGATTTCGTCATAGTCACCATTAATAGTACTTCATCCTTCCATTCTTTCTTTTGTGCAACATTCGTATCTTCTTCTTTGCTCCAACAAGAAGCAACATAATGACCATAATTATAACAGTTGTAACATTGTACATTCTTCTTACTCGCATTAAAGTCTGATCGATCACCTCTCCATTATGAGTTTTTATCTCTGCCACCTCTTGATTGTGAAGAGTTCTCCTATTTCCCTTCTGAGTTTTGTCCACCATTATTTCTACCTCTTCCTTGTTTTCGACCTCTCTTGTTTGATTTTCCTCGATTTCTTTCATTCTTCTGATTTTGCTTTGTCAACAACGTCTATTTTGTGTTAGACCTTTCTTTCACTCTCTCACATAATTGTTGTTCGTGAGCCTCCACTAATCCTTATAGTTCATCAAGTTTTAATAAATCGAGATCCTTAGACTCTTCGATAGCTACAAAAATTATGTTGAACCTAGCATCAATAGTTCTCAGCACCTTTTCCACCACCACTCGTTCTTTCAAGCTTTCACCACAAGATTTTATCATGTTTGTGATCGACAGTAATCTTATAAAGTATTCTTGGATGGTTTCTTGCGTCTCCATCTGTAAAAACTAATACTGAAGACGTAAGGTTTCAAGTCGCACCACCTTTAATCTTTCTTCGCCTACGTAACTATGCATCAATATATTTCATGCTTCTATCAACGAGTTTACCAATGAAATCTTCTCAAAGTTGTTTTCATCAACACACTGGTGAATGTAGAACATAATTTTGCAATCACATTTATTTTTCTCTTGAAACATCGCATGCTATGCCTTAAGTGAGGTTCTCCAGTAGCCCTTCATATCCATTCAAAACTACGTCCAAAACTTATTGAAAATAAAAAATGACATTCATCTTCACATACTAACTATCGTACCCATTCAGATTCTTGTTGTCAAGCACTGACATATTGTCATGCAACCCAGTTCCTGTTATCGTCATTCTTCTTCTCCTTTTTTTTCTTTTTTCCTGAATCTTGAGGCTTTTGATACCCCTGGAAAAAAGTCTAAAAACAAGTATAAAGAGAATATAAAAAAAAGAGGTACACTCGAGTAGTGGCGGATCTTGACCATTGATCTTGGGGGACCAAATAATATATTATTAATAAATAATAAATAAATATAAAATAATATATTATTAGTAAATAATAAATAAATATAAAAGGAAGAAAGAAGATGAAAGGGTAAAAAGATAAAATTGTAGATATATATTTAAATATATTAAATGATCATTAAGTTTGAGGGAGACAAAATCATAAATTACATGGGAGTTACAAAATTGAGGAGGAGCGATAGAATTGTAAATATACAAGTAAATATATTAAATGTTTATTAAGTTTTGGGGGACCAAAATCATAAATTACATGAGAGTTATAAAACTTTGGGAGGGTCACGACCCCTCAGACTCCCAAGAAGATCCGCCATCGAGTATAATAATATTATAAAAACTAAAGTATACCATCATATTATTAAAATAATACATAGACTTGATAATTATAATAGTCACTTAAATTTATTAAGCTAAATAAACTAATTGAAATCAATACAACATTATTTATTTTTAACACTTTTCATAATACACTTGATATATTAGGAATAAATTTTTTTTAAAATTAACTCAATTCTATTATCGAACCCTTCACAGGAACAAAGACTAATAGTTTACCTCTAGCTATTTTGGATTATTTTATATAATTTATAATTTAAATGAGTATAAATTAGTCTGTTTCGTAAACTTTTGTTTATAATTTTTTAAAAATAATATTATTTTATTAAAATATATACATAAATTAAAATTTATATATCAAATAATTATATTAAGTTATTACATTTTTAAAACTTTGGATTTAAGATTTTTTTAAAATCAAATCAAAGTCAGTGCCTCTTTTACCCGTCCTAATTATATTACAAGTTTACTTAAGTTTTTCGAATATGCTTATTTTTAGTTGAAGTTGTTTGATGTAACATGACTCTTAACACTTTTTTTTTTTTTTCATTTTATATATGTAACATGATAAAATAATGTATATTTAGGGGAAACACCTCAAATACTTCTTCAAATATACATTTTTTTAATCTTATATATTTTGATTGTTTTGCATAAATTTTAAAAATTGCCTCATTTTAATGACAAAATGGTGCATTGAAGGCTTGTTATATTCAAACTTAAAAAAAAAAAACTTGTAGGGAAAAAATAAGTAGAAAAAATTGAAATAAATTTCGTCATATATTAAAATTAATTTATATTTTCACTGTTTTTTTTTACTTATACAAAGTTAGTTTGAATTTAGGAATAATGTTTACCTCTAGAAATCTTTAAAAAAATTATCAAACAAACTTAAGGATTTTTTTTTCTTGTGAAGATACATTCGTTACCCTCTATTTGAACAGCGAATTTACTTAAGTGTTAGGGAGTATTTATAAAAATTGTAGAACTTCACCTCATCACATAATATAAAAATAATAGCAAAACACTTAGTGAAAAAAATAATAATACTCGAACTCTTTTAACATAAAAAGTTAAATCTATATTACACTAACTAAAGTAATTAATGCAATTTATGAAACCTTTTACACTGGACTGATTCACATCAATTTATTAGCATGTAGCTGCTTCAGTTTGACACTTCAAATAATGGCGACCATTTATGATGATGTAGTCCTTTTATTCTTGCGACCACGAAGTGGCCGATTAAATTAAAGGATCTCTAATCAAAGCTGTAACCAAACAAGAAAAAGATGTGTGTGAGAGCATCTTCTGTATATTGTCTATAGCATAGGCCTGCTTCGTCAATGACCGCAGGGCCAATGCCACGTCAAATAATTGAAAATTGTTTCCTCATATACATGACAGCACACACTTGTTTAATTTATTCCAAGAGTCATGAACTTTTGCAAGTGATTCCTTGAGCACCCCATTAACCTTGCTGCCATCCAACATAGATTCTCCTGCATGTGGTGCATCATAAGTGGAGTGTCTCTTAAACCACCTTAAAATCTGACACCTGCTGCCATGTTTTGATCATCCTTCTTCAATATTTACCATCTCACTGTCCTATAGCTACCCTTATTGAACATTATAATGGCTTCAGAGGAGGTCTCTTTTGATGCTAGCAACAGCCAAGGAAACTCTTCCCCAGAAATCCCTCCTACCAAATCCAACATGGGGAAAGAACTAGCCAGGAGAGCTCTCTTAAGGTCTCATCTACGCAAAAATGGGAGAAGAAAAGTTGCAAGTAACAGTGCTAAATCATTGCCAAGCAGGTTAAGTAAAGTTTCTCTGGGAGAAGATTCTGCTGAATAAGTCATGGATAGGTATGGAACTGCCCAAAATGTATAATTCCATATTGTAATAAGAGATGAAGCATCTAGAATGCTAGCATATGATTGATGCCATGAATGTAAATATAGAAGTTCCAGATATGTCTATATAGCAATGATCAGGATTCATTTGCAAACAAATGGACTGGCAGTTACTCTGATAGGTTCAAATTATAAAGAATTTTTGAAAAATAGCTAATAATAAATTACCCCAATTGATCATTTACTGCGTCAACAATGATGTCGTTACTATTATTCATTTGCATGACAGAGAGAAACAATTTATTGAAGGGGTTCCAAAGAGAAAAATATCATTTGTTGGGATAAGAAATCAACTTCAAGAAGGCTCTGATTGTCATAAACGCGATTAGAAATCTTGATACCAGCATAGTTATCAATCCCATCATATAAACATACATATTCATATAGTGCCATATCAACTCACAGATTAAGTGAAATATCATGCAGTTTATAAATATGCATACAACAAAAATTTTATACAATATGAAGCCAATTAACATCTTTTACGTGTACACATACAAGCAGTTTATTGTCAACTACAACTTTTAATGTAAAAACTGGAACCTACATGACAGCCGCCATGATTGAAACCAGTATATATATATAAAAAAATCGATTATCGCTGCACATGTACAGAAAGTACAGGAAATTTTTTATGTATTTAAGTAAATCAAAATTTTCATGCTTATACAGTGGTGCAAATAGCACCGAAAACTTCGCTCATATAAAAAGTAGGAGGCACCATGTGTATCACTGGAGTGGAGGAAAGGAGTGAAGAAAATATAAAAAATGTGTATTACATGCATGAAATAAAGAAAATGCATTTATGTACCCCCAAAAAAATGCATTTACTTTGTACAGCAATACTACTTCCACTCACTCTACATGTACCCTCCTAACGCATCTCCACTCATATTGTCACCCGCCATTATTGAGCAATCTGATGCATCACGTCCATATTGAGCACATAAAGGCGCGGAAAGCTGCCTGCGCTTCCTTGTGAGATCGACTCCATCTCTGGCCCTTCTTTCCTTGAGCTTTCCTGTAGTGATAGAATCATGGGGATTTGTGATTGTAAAGCCGTGAATCATTCCATCAGTATCTTCTACCTCTGGTAGGATTAATGAATCTGATGGATAACTATATGCAATGTCATTCACCCCATGTGGGGACCTAGGAAGGGCTTTGATGCGTGATAGCACCATGGAAATTTGCTCGCAAGCAACATCCAGGCGTTCCTCAGTTTCAATGGATTCCACTAAAAATGTTGAAACCATGGATTCTAAAAATTGGATCCGTTCAGGCTGATCCCTACTAGTTGTACCCCGGAAGTGGTTAACAGAAGACGAATTGATGCCTCGCCATCGACCTGGTAAATATTGATCAGGGATGTGAAAACAGTTATTAGTTGACATGACACGTAGTACATGTCTACATAAGATGCCTGAAAACTCAAACAGATGGCAGCTGCAGCTGATGTGCTCTTGACAGGGAACCCAAAATACTTTGCACCCTCCGTCTGACTGAGAGTGGTGTCTGACCTGGAAGCAACCTTCATCAACCAGAAAGGATGCATATTGTGGCGCCAAAACTAGCTCTTCCTGTAGTTTACATAACGAATATGAAGTAAGTACAGTGGCAGCATGGGATTCAATAGGTGAGCCAGTTTTGAGGCAAACTTTCTGCAGTTTCCTTTGCATCTTTTGCTTCGCTCCAGCTCGGTCATTAAAATCAACAATATCAGTCACCTGCAAAAAGAGATATTTAAATATGGCATAGCATACCAATAAATAAAACTAAGGAAAACAAATTATATATCACAGACTTGCTCCACAAAGCGGTCTAGTTGAGATTGGGCACTCAAGAAACGTTGGATGAAAGCATTAATGGACTCAGATTGACATGTACTGGTCAATCCTGCAAAGAAGTAACGCCTCAAGAATGGTAAAGCCCAAAATGCCCTTAATGAATATAGGCTAATAATATGTTTATTTGCGTGGAGTCCATATTTATCAACCATTTGTCTCCAGCCTTCTTCAAAATCTTCCACCAGTTCCAAATTGAAGAGCCGGTGAAACTCAGCTTTCCACTCATCATATTGTGATCCAAGAAGTAAAGAAAACCAGTCAGAGAACTTCGAAAGAATATGCCATATACAAAAGGCATGTTTAGTTTCAGGCAATTCAACTGCAATAGCTTCTTTCAGCCATGTGTTGTGATCTGTCAATATTGTTTGTGGAGCTTTTCCTTTCATGAACCCCAAGAAAGCCTGCATAATGATGATTAGGCTAAAAACAAAAACAAAAATGAAACAGTCTCACAAACATCATTTAAAGGAAACTTAGGGTATAAATATTTGCACAAAGTATCAGTCAATGGATTGCATCATTATTCTACTATCAAGAAAAAAAAAATTATACCTATCAACGAATCAAATGTTGAAAAGAAAAACTGCGTTCAAGATTTTTCTGTTCAACATTAAGGGTTTTGTTTACAGGAGTTATTAGAGCTCATGTTAAGGTTCATCACCTTGGAAATCGAAACAACACTTGATACATTCATCTTCAAATAAAAAGGGTAATTCAATGACGAGAGTCAATGCTACTTTTAATTCTTAACTTGTGCTCACATGTTAACCAATCCCTATTATTTATTATATGATCTTACTAATTTATATTTATACAGTTAAAAAAATTGCTCTTGGATTTTATTTAGCAAAAACATTATCAAAAGCTAATAAATTGTGGTTTTGGCATAGTAAGTTAAGCCTACACTAGGCAATTGAGAAATCAAATACAAGATTATCAAGTTAAAATATCACAAGGTTCTTGCCTTTAGAGCCCATGAAAAAGACTGCATGTTTTCATCCCGCAGAAGTGCACAACTAAAGAAACAAGTCATGCCGTTATTGTCCACACCAAGCCAAATTCCCAAAAGCATGTCATAAGCATCTACTCGGTAGGTTGTATCAAAAACTACAGCATCACCAAATGCCTCATATGATTGAATGGATGAACTGTAGGACCATGCAATATGCTCAAGCCTGTTATTACTATCTATCTTGAATTCATACTTGAAGTTGTGGTTTTCATCCTTTAACCTCTTGCACATGGCAATCAAATCAATGGCATCATTATCTCTATCCACATTTCTGAAAGACTGCAACAGGTTTCTTACATCTATCTCTGTAAAAGGAAGACAACCAAGTTTGATGCCTTTCTCTAGCTCCATCAATCTTAACATTTGCCTTACTGACATTCCAGCTTTAGCAAACATGCATATACGACTTTTGTCATCAGGAGAAATTGGACAATATGCTGGAAGAAGGCGCACCTCATTGGATTTTAACAACTCATGATTGTGTATGTTCCTAAAACCAGTAACACGCCATTCAGGGACATCAAAATCTGCCCTTTTCACAATACGCATGTATGCTTGGCAACCACAGCGAGATGATTTGCGGTTCCTTTGCACCTTTCCATCATCAGAAGGTTTAATCTGGGGATAACCACCACGATGGCAAGTAAAATCCCTCCTTGTAACTCCCCTGCCAACCCCATCTTTCCCTCGAGTTCGGTGTCGTCTAATTGAAAAGCCACATTGTTTAGCAAAACTGCAATAAAATTCATAAGCTGCTTCTTGAGATACAAATCTTTGACCAATAAAAGGAACAAGGTTGACAGAAGTTTGTCTTGACAAAATTGTTTCCTCTGCTGTTTCCTCAATGGTGTCAATGTCATCCTGAGACAAATCTGTGCCATTTTCAGATGACTCCAGCACCAAACTGGTTCCTTCCGACATTCTTGTCTGTAGTAACAGCCCAATTGGTTTGCAGAAGTTTAAACCTGCAAGGCCAGCAGACGAAGAAGATATCACCACAACACACAGTTACTAAGCTTATGACTTCAAATATAAGAACTTAAATTACTTAAAATACTCAATGATACAGGTAAGTTTAGATGCTATATCTTTCACATGCTAGCTCTGAGGTTAACAATTGATGAAGAGTATAATCTAATGGAAAATTGTAGCACCGAACACGAATAAATAACAATAGAAGGGACCAGAGGGAACGGGGTCCCTGTACATGGCAAGTAACAGAACTTTTAAACAACACACCCTCTCTATATTTCAATTACAAATACCTTTCATTCAGTAAAAGTGAGTGTTAATCGCAACGCCAAAACCAATCAGAGTTCATACTAACAAACTGAACTTATCTACTAATAGTTGCTACTATAACAACTATTATGCTCACTCTCTACTACCACTTCCCAGCACACAATTATCATTCTCCAATGTCAATGATTCTCATGTGGGTCTCCCCAAAAAAAACTGCCATATAACACAATTTAAGTTCTCATAACAATGAACTCATACTTAACTCTCACAGATCCAAATCCATTTATCCAACATCTCAGCCAATCTCAACCCCATTCCAGACACTGAGAAACACACCCAAAAACACAAAGCAGAAATCCACAACGAAAAAACAACGAGTAAATAAATTCAAACCAGTAATCAACACAGGTGAAAAAACAAATTCAAAAAGGGTTCAGTTTAACAAATTGAAAATTGAACATGACACCATAATGGCCATAAAGCATACCAGGTAGAATCGTTGGGAGTAAGAGGTTGGCTCAACGGTCAATAACAAACTACAAAATTTAAGAACAGAAAAAAATAATCAAAGAAAAAGAAATGAAGGTAGAAGTGGCGGGGAGGGTTGAGGAGTAAAGCGCATCCCATGGAGAACGATAACCATTTACAGGGTAACAAATCTTATCATGCGCCGTGGATGCACAGTGTTATCGAGCGCATCGAGTTATCATCGGCCGTTAGATTAAAATCCAATTATGTATGTAGTAGGCTTTCCATTGTTTTATGTTTTTCGTGAAATACTTGGTCTGGGCTCATCAGCTCATGGGCTTGATCTTATGTTAGTTCTTGAGAAAGCCCAGTTGTACAAACCCTCGTTTTTTCACATTTATTTATTTTATGCCAAATTTTATTCCAATAGTATTCTTATATGTCTGATTGAAAAATATGTTATTGAATTTATCGTTTTAAAATTGAAATTAAGAAAAAAAGTTTTCTAAAATAATGTTAGGTATCAGACAAAAGCATAAGTATACACAACTAAAATAAAAAGATGAGAAAAATACCGATATTAAACAAAAGAGTAATTCTACTAATGAAAAAAATTACAATCATTCTCTCTCTATCTCCAAAGAGGAAACAATAACACTCTCTTCTGAAAATAAAGAAAAAACAACTCTAAGAGAACCTAGAAGGAGATACTATTTTTCTCTCTTAATTTATCTCTCAAGTACTAAAACAACAAGAGAAAGAAAAGGAAGTGATTTTGGTGCATCTTATAAGATAAATATTGTGCTCCTTTTATAATAAGAAAAGGAATTGTCAAACTAAGATTTCCCTTATGTGAAACTTTTCTTCTCACCATCTCCCACTTGAAGATTTTGATTAAATTAATCAAATCTTCACACTATGTTTGCTTTATTATTGTCATCCATGTTACTTATTTTAACGCTAGGTCATAATAGGATCGACTCCATACAAACTTGTTAACACTAACCGGCTTTGTCATAACATCTGCTAGGTTCTCATCTGTGTAAATCTTTTGCATATCCATACTTACATCTTCTACTGCTTCTCGAACAAAATGATATCTTATTCCTATGTGTTTTGTCCTGGAATGAAAGGCTAGATTTCTTGCAATGCACAAGATACTCTAACTATCACAATACACAATAATTTGTTATTGCTTGTGCCCGAATTCCTCCATTATCTTCCTAATCCAAATAGCTTCCTTACATGCTTGGGTGACTGCCATGTACTCAGCTTCTGTGGTAGACAGAGCTACAACATCCTGTAACTTGGATAACCAACTTACTGCCCCTCCTGCAACTGTAAATACATAACCAGTAGTAGATCTCCTTTTATCCAGATCACTTGCAAAATTTGAATCAACATAGCCTCTGACAACTAGTTCTGATCCTCCATAACATAATGCAACACCTGAGGTTCCTTTAATGTATCTAAGGATCCTCTTTATAGCACTCCAATGCTCTCCACCAGGATTTCTCATGAATCTACTAACTACTCTCACTACTTTCTAGTCTTGTACAAATCATGGCATACATAAGACTTTCCACTGCTGATGCATACGGTACTCGAGACATTTCCATTCTCTCCGCTTCATTGCTGGGACTCATACTTGAGGATAACTTACAATTGATAGGAAGTGGGGTAAAAATTAGCTTGCAATTTGAAGTGCCGCAAGATTTTTAGTAAGTAATTCTTCTGAGAAAGTCAAACCTTCTTTTTTTTTGTCTCTGTGAATTTGCATCCCTAAAATCTTGTTTGTTGGTCCCAAGTCCTTCATGTCAAACTCCCAACCCAATTGTACCTTCAACTCTTGGATTTAATCTATGTTGGGGCCTACTACCAACATGTCATCCACATAAATTAACAAGATAACAAAATTATTATCACCAAACCTATTGTAGTATGTACAATGGTTTAAGTTCAGTCTATTGTAACCAAGTCAAATAATGAAGAAATCAAATCTCTTATACCAACATATGGGCGCCTGTTTTAGACCATATAGAGATTTGGTCAATATGCAAACTAAGTTTTCTTGTTCTTTAAAGTCTTCCTTCTGGTTGAAGCATATAAATTTCCTCTTCAAGATCTCCATGAAGAAAAACAGTCTTTACATCCAATTGTTCAAGATGTAAATCAAATGCAGCACACATAGCCAAATTTTGTTCTTTCTTGAATGTTGTACATCACGTACACAGGACCACAAAAAACACGTAAGGATGAATAGTCAGCTGGTTTACCTTTCCATAACTTCATTGGTGTGCTCAAACCAATGGCGGTTGACGGTGACCGATTTATAACATAACAGGCAGTTTTAACCTCTTCTGCCCAAAAAGACTTAGCTACTCCAGCTGTTCGCAACATAACTCTAGTTTTTTTTTGGAAAGTTCTATTCATTCGCTCTGCTATATTATTTTGTTGAGGCGTATGTGGGACAGAAAATTGTCTGATAATACCCTCTTGCTTGCAAAATGCTAAAAATTCTCCGTCTACATATTATCCTCCGTTATTTGTCCTCAAGCACTTAATTCTTTTCCCAGTTTCAAGTTCTACTTGTGCTTTGAATTCCTTGAACTGTAAAAACACATCTAACTTCTTCTTGATAGGGTATATCCACAATCTTCTGGAGTAATCATCGATGAATGATACAAAATATTTTGCTCCTCCGAGGGATAGTACCGGTGATTCCTACACATCAGAATGAATCAAGTCCAATATGTGTTTACTTTTAGCAGTCACTCTAGCAAACTTCAATCTATGTTGTTTGCTTATCACATAGTGCTCGCAAAAGGGTAAACTGACCTCTTTATGCCCAGGTAAGAGATTACGTTCTACAAGGATTTTCAGACCATGTTCTGGCATATAACCAAGTCTATGATGCCACATGATCACTGCATCTTCCTGACTTGTTGCTGCAACTGATGCATCCACTTCTTGCAACATATCTCCAAGCAGCACATACAAATTTGTCATAATCTTCTTTGCATTCATGACCACCAAACTCCCCTTCACCACCTTCAAGATTTCATTTTCAACATGGATCTTACACCTGATGTCATTTAATTGTCCAATGGATAATAGATTCTTCTTCAAGTCTTTCACATGTCGTACCCCTTGAACTATGCGAACAATACCATCATACATTTTAATTTTGACAGTACTAACTCTAGTAATCTCCAATGCATGGTTGTTTCCCATGAAGACAGATCCACTTGAGAATAGTTCATCAGTGTGAAACCAATCTCGGTGCGGAATCATGTGTCATGTTGCACTTGAATCCACTATCCACTTGTCATGAAACTCCTTTTTACCATTAGAGCTAATTACTGTTTTACTCACCAAAATATCTCCATCTTCCAAGGTACTTACAACACAACCTTGTGAGGTTAATTCTTCAGAGTTGTTTCCTCTATTCTTCTTCTTCCAACACTCTTTTCTCGTATGCTCTTTTTTGTCACAAAAGTAGCATTTGATTTTAGAAATCTTCTTACTTCGAGACCTCAATCTATCATTACTCGAGTCACGTTTCGTTGATCTTCCTCTCATCATTGTCAAAGTCTCTGCTTATTTGGAACTTTCGCCCTTACTCATCCACCTAGATTCTTCTTCAAGAATAGCTTCGGAGATATCTTCAAAGTGCATATTCCCACCAATATTATTATTTTTAATATTGATAATGAGTTTATCAGATGAATCAGGTAAACTCGGAAGTAGAAGCTCTGCACGCTCATTTTCAACTATGTTGAAATCTACCGCTGATAGTTGGGCAAACAAGGTATTCAAATGGTTGATGTGGTCCATCACTGATGTGGACCCACTCATCCAAAGAGTATAAAATTTTATCTTCAAGAATATTCTTGTGTGAAGTGACTTCACCTCATATAGTTTAATGAAGGTGTCCCAAATCTCCTTCGTAGTAGTCTTCTCAACAACACTCGATAAAACCGAATTTGTCATTGATAAGTGCAAATTTGCAATAGCATTGTCGTTCATTTCTTTCCATTGTCGTTCATCCGTGTGTTCCACGGTTCTTTCCATAATTGCATCAATACAATTATCCTTCCTTAAAATTGTCTTTATCTTCAATTACCATAATGAGAAATTACTCTCATTGAACTTCTCTATCTCATATTTTGTTGTCATGATTCCAAAACCAATCTATGCAATCCTCACTATGAATAGTATTGTCTGCTGGAACAACAACGGTAGACCGTGAACCAGTACACCAGGTAAGTTCCCAGAAAAGAGAGGTAGGTCACTAATGGACACACTTAAATACCAGGTAAGTTCCCAGGAAAGAGAGGTGGGTTACTAATGGACACGCTTAAATTCCAAGTCTTTTCTTGCCAGAACTTTTTCTAGACATGCACCATCACACTACCAAATAATATCCAGTAACAAAAATAACTCTTTTCTGAAGTGGAAGATCATATTAACCGCAACCACATAACATATTAAGAATTTTCTCCAACAATATTCTAATAACTATGGAGCAGAAGATAAATATCACAACCTAGTGGCTCTGATACCACTGTTAGGTATCAGACAAAAGCATAAGTACACACAACTAAAATAAAAAGATGAGAAAAATACTGATAATAGACAAAAGAGTAATTCTACCAATGAAAAAAATTACAACTTTTTTCTCTCTACCTCCAAAGAGAAAACAATAACACCCTCTCCTAAAAATAAAGGAAAAACAACTCTAAGAAAACCTAAAAAGAAAAATTATTTTTCTCTCTTAATTTATCTCTCAAGTACTAAAACAGCAAGAGAAAAAAAAAGAAGTGATTTTGATGCATCTTATAAGATAAATACTATGCTCCTTTTATAACAAGAAAAGAAAGTATTAAACTAAGATTTCCCTATAACTTTTCTTCTTAGAAAATATTCATCACGCAAGAAATTTGCTTCATTCAGTAGACACTTTTTCAAAGACCTATCCTTTCAAAAGGGTTCTCTTATATAAGAGGAATTATCATAAACCAAGTAAGAAAATATTGTTTTTCCACCAACTTTATCATCTTCACTCCACTCTCAATTCAAAGGAACCCTAAACAATCACTACTAAAGGTTTATAATTTCTCCCAAAACTCCCAAACACTCATTTATCAATCCCTTCGTAATGTCATTGCAACCATTCTTCCCCTTCAATCATGAATTGCACCTAAGTCACTGTCACTGTCACACGTGCACCACTGATCCTTCTTCTGCTTCATATGGAGCCCCATAGCGTTGCTTTCTCCGCCATCATCATGCTGCATAATATAATCATTGCTGTTGCATTGAATTGACCCAAGTAATTTCATAGAAGCTAAAAGAAAATTCATGTCTCACAAATTATACACACCTCTGAATCATTTTTCTGCTATATAATTCATACATTAAGGAAGTAATTTGAAACAAGCTGAAAGAAAATTCATATGTTAAGTTCAAAACCAGTAGCACGAGCCTTAAACATGGTGGATACAGGGTGTTACCTAAAAACATATGTGGCATGATAAGGAGGCGAAGCTCCGAATTGTTCTTGAAAACTATCATGTTCTCTTTGGAGGGGACAAAGCCACCACTAGCAAAAGTGGAAACAACAATAAACAATGAAAATTTTACAATTTTAATGACATTGTTCTTCAGAACTTGCAGCGCACTCATGTACAAAGACACCAGACTAAAGCCAACAAATTGATACAAATTGAATCTTGATGATTAATCTATGTGCATCAACCTTTTGTTGATAGAACCTTTGTTAAGGGTATATTTGGACAATTTTCATTAGCATTTTAATGAAAGAAAAAAAATTTGAAATGAACATCTTTATAAAATTAATTTATTTTAAGAAGTTAAAAAAAATTACATGAGATGATTTCTGACACATTAGTTCATGCATAAATTAACTTTAACTTGTGAAAAGTTTATTTAATTTTTTCTTGAAGAAATTTTGGTATAAGAAATTTGTCCTATTAATCACCCAAATTGTAAAATTGTCAAAAACTATTAAGCGTTTTTATATCAAGCATTAGTCCATTAATCATGTCTATGACTAATATAACAAGAATGAACTATATAAAAAAACTATTAAGTATTTTTATATCAAGCAATAATATCAATATAGTAAATTATCGATTAAGTAACAAAATAGTATCAAAAGTGAAAAAAAATAAAGAATCGAAGAAGTAATGTTTCGATAGCATATCGAATATCAACAGTGAAATTGAACTATGGAAAAATATAACAAAACACAGAAACTACAATACAATTCAAAATCGAGCACCGAATACCGAAAAATAAAAGAATAAGAGGATCGACGAGAATTAAAGATTAAAAAATCTTATTACACATTCTAATATGTCAATGAGTTATAAAAATTTATAGATGAGAAGAGAAAGAAGACCGATAAAATGGTTAAAACAAAAAATAAATTATCTTTTTTTTTAACATCCCTCTCAAGTTGGGAATAGATATCGATTATTCCTAGCTTGGAAACTAAATATATGGAAGTAGGAGGTGGCAAAGTCTTTGTCAAAATATCTATGATTTGCATGTTGGAAGAAACAAGAAGAAGTTTTATTAAACCTCTGTCAACTTTCTCTCTAACAATGTGACAATTGATCTCTATGTGTTTTGTTCTTTCATGAAAAATTTGATTGGAGGCAGTTTAAATGGCAGATCTATTGTCATAATATAATGAAGCTAGTCAAATATAGTTTATCTTTATATCATCAAGGAGACATGTGAGTCATTGTTGTTCGCAAATAATAACAAGAACACGATATTCAGCTTCAGTTGAACTCTTTGAAACAGTTTGTTGTTTCTTCAATTACTAAGATATGGGAGAATTTTCAAGATAAGTAATATAGTGAGTGGTGGATTTTTTAGTTTCAGGACAAGTAGTCCAATTTGGATCACTATAAGCTTTAAGTTGTATATCACTGTTAGCAGAAAGAAATATACCTTTTTTTGCAGAGAATTTTTAAGATATCGAAGGATTCTTAAAGTAGCTTGATGATAATTAGTAATAGGAGCAAAGATATGTTAATTAAGATGATGAATAGTTAAGTAATATTAGGTCTTATGTTAGTTAGATAGATGAATCTTCCTATGAGTCTTCGATAAGATGCGATGTCTTCTATAGGTATTCCTTATGTACAGGCAATCTTTGTGGAATGATTCATAGGAGTTTTAATAGGAGCACAACATAGCATACCTGTGTCTTTGAGAAGATCGAGAGTATATTTATGTTGACTCAAATGAATTCCTATTTTATTTCTTGTAACTTCAAATCCAACAAAGTATGTTAAATTTCCAAGGTTTTTAATTTTAAAGGTCTCATTTAATAAATAAGTATTTCTATCTATTTCTGTAAGATATTATTTGACTAAGATAATATCATTTACATAAACCAAGATTATAATTTTACTATTACCTTTTTTATTTAAAAATAAATGGTGATCTGTTGAAGAATGTATGTATCCATGAGATAGAAGGAAGCTAGAGAGTTTCTTATACCATTGTCTACTTGCTTGTCATAATCCATAGAGATATTTATGTAATTTGCATACCTGATTCTTAATGTCGCCAACCATACAAGGAGGGATACTCATATAAACGTCTCCATGTAAATCTTCATGCAAGAACATGTTGTTGACATCTAATTGTTTTAGATGCCAAACTTTATCGCAACCATAGATAAAAGCATTCTGATAGTTGTGAGTTTAGCAACAGGGCAGAAAGTATCAAAGAAATTAAAACCTTCAAGTTGAGTGTACCTTTTGCTACAAGTCTAGTTGTATATCTATTTATGATTCCATTATTTTTATGTTTGATTTTATATACCCATGTACACCCAATGGCAGTTTTATTTTGAGGAAGTGAAGTGAGAGTCCAAGTATTATTATTTTCTAGATCATAACTTTCTTTTAACATAGCTTTTCTCCAATGTTCATGCTTGCAGGCTTCTTCATAAGTTTTAGGCTCTTTGGTAGTGTCAATGTTAAGTATAACTTGTTTGAATGTAGATGACCGTTTATTATAGGAAATGAAATTTTTGATAAGACATTTCTGACCTTTTACAGTTGTAACATAAATCTTTTAGATGAGTTTGAGGATTTCTGATGCGAGTGGTTCTTCTCAAGATAGGAACAGAAGAGATACTTGTGTCATTTTGAATTGATGTAGTGTCTTGTGCAGTATCACTTGATTGAGTCAAGGATGCATCATCAATGGATGTGTATCATCGATCAATTGACTCAAGACACATTCTTATGTTGTATCGATCGAATTGGTTCAGGACTTTCTACAATATCAATCGATTGAGTGTGAGCTCTTTTGTCCTTGATTTTGATGTCTTTGATTTCTTAAGAGTCAATATTTACATTGAACCTCTCTCTGGGGGGTATACTATGGTTTTTCTTTTCAATTTTTTTAAGATATGAAAAAGTTTTTTGATAAAATATTACATTCTTTGATATAATTATATCTCTTGTTTTTAGATTAAAAATTAAATATTCTTCTATATTACTTTTAAAACCCATAAATATGTCAGGTTCAACTCTTGGATCGAGTTTCTTTCTATTAGCAGTAATAATGCTAATGTAAACAAGACATCCAAATTGTTAAGTGGTAAAAAGTTGATATAATTATGCCTTAAATTGTTATGAAACCATTTAACTTATGTTAATTCTAATATATTTTTCTCCCAATATAGGATGAATTCGAGAATACCTTGATACAAGAGTAAGGAGCATATTTGTCAGCATAATTAGAAAAAAATTGAAAGAAAGAAGAATGCTTAAGCAAATGAATGATGCAAGGCCTGACCCAAATTCTCTTATAAAAAGATAAGATGTGTTTTGAGAAAGGAAGCGGTTTTGGAGGAGAAGAGGCGCGACTACTGTTAAGGTTTCGTCTAATCTTCATCAATTCTTCACTTCTTCATCAATTAGAGCATTGTAATAGCTAACATGAGTGGCTAACTTCATTCTCTTAGGATTCAGTGCACTTCCTTTGAACTCTTTTATATCATGGTGATATTTTGAGATTTTAATCTATGTTTTGATGTTGTTATTCTTATCCTTTATGTTTGAGAATGATTTATTCTTGATGTTTGGGGTATGATTGGAAAATATATCTTGAACCCTAGATCACGGTAAGAATATTTGTTACGTTAATTGTCAGGAATGGAATGAATGTATCAATTGCTTAACACCCTAACCCTAATGCTAGAAAATCTCTTAATTGTGTGAGGAATCAACATGGATGATTTGAGTAGGTGGCATCAACATTGTTAGGTTAATTGACATTCTTAATTGATTTAACCATTACAAAAGAGGGATAAGGAAGGAAGTCAATCCTAAGTACCTTTAATTAATATTTTCTCAACAATTTATAGTTCTTTGTCATTTAATTTCAATTCAACTCTTATTGCAAAACCCAATCTGTTTTAATCCACTTAGTAAGCATAATTGGAAATTTTTATTGAAATTGTTCCTCGTGGGATAGACTTTTATTTAATCGAAATATTATACTGCGATTGATAATTTTGGTACGCTTGACAATAATTCAACAAGTATTTCTGGCACCACTGCCGGGGAACGGTGTTCTTTGAGAATTCTTTGTTTAGCTTATTGAGTATTTTATTTTTATTTTTATTTCTGTTTTCGTTTTATTTTTCAGTTTTAGTTTTTTTTTTTAATTATAATCTTGTGCTAATCTTTGCTTGAGTTACTCTTTTGATTTATGCGTTTAAGAGGACAGGTATCTTCAGAGCAGTTAGAATTTAATCCAGAGATTGAAAAAACAACTCGGAGGAATCGGGGTAGAAAAAGAAGGAAAACTCAAGAACAAGCCACAAGAGAATCTGTTAATTCTTTTTTCACACTTGATTTACCAGATCCAATTATAGAAGGTATGGCGGAAGAAGGAGCAAATCTGAATCTGAATCCAGATCCAAATATTAATCCAAATCAAAACCCAAATTCAAATTCATCTAGAAGAACTCTTAGAAACTATGCTATGCAGCAAGGTCCAAGACACTTTTCCAGCATTGCCATACCGGATGATCAAACATTGCAGATGAATCCAACTTTCTTAAGTTTGATTAGTGCTCATCAATTCACTGGATTGGATCATGAAGACCCTTACATTCATTTGTCTACTTTTTATGAGTTGATTGGTACCATGAGATTTAGAGCAGCAAATCTTGAATCTACATATTTGATATTATTTCCTTTTTCTTTGGCAAGTATGGCAAAGGAGTGGCTGAAAGCACATCCTAATCAGAGTTTAACTAATTGGAGTAGTGTAGAAGAGAAGTTTATGAATAGATTTTTCCCACCATCCCGTTACATCAAAGCAAAATCTGACATCACTTCTTTCAGACAAGGAGCAGATGAACAATTTTGTGAAGCATGGGAGAAATTTAAATCACTATTGAGAAGTTGCCCAAATCATGGATTTGATGACGTTTCTCAGTTGAATATTTTTTATACTGGCTTGCGACATGATGCAAAGATGCTATTAGAGACTGCAGCAGGATGATCCATGTTGGATGTAGAAATTGATCATGCCACCAGAATTATTGATGCACTAGCCTTTACAGACCAACAGACCCAACATGATAGACATCCAATTCAAAGGAAGGGAGTTCTTGAACTTAACAACTCAGATGCTATCTTAGCCCAGAATAAACTTATAACGCAACAAATTGAAGCATTGAACTAGAAAATAGAGAAATTACCTCAACAAATACACACAGTACAATCTATTCTTAATCAACAGATGAGTTGTGATGTGTGTGGAGGTGATCATGCAAATGAACAATGTTCTTATCAAGGCAACATTCAACAAGAAGAAGTTAATTATATGGGTGCCTAAGGTAGTAGTCAAGGCAGACAAAGTAATTTTCCTGATCTTAACAATTATCAGAATAATACTGCACAAGGATGGAGAGGGAATCAGAATCATAATCATAATCATGATTTTGGGTGGAAACAAGGTGTTAGCTCATCTACTAGAAAACCTGCATTTCAACAACAGTCATATCAACAACCTCCATATCAAAACCAGTAACAACATTATCCTTCAGTGCCTGATAGAATAAGTAAATTGGAGGATACTTTAGAAAAATTCATGCAAGGAACTATGGCTAATCAGAAAAATACTGAGGCAACTGTAGAAAAATTCATGCAAAGCACTATGGCTAATCAGAAAAATACTGAAACTTCATTCAAAAATATAGAGACCCAGATAGGTCAACTGGCTAAGCAATTATCTGAGCAGCAACAAGGAGGACAGTTTTCAGCTAACATACAAAACAACCCCAGGGAGCAATGCAATTCAATAACTACAAGGAGTGAAAAAGTTGTAGATAAGGGGATTGGTGACAATATAGTTGTTGAAGAAGAAGTTCTGGTAAAAGAAGATGAAGAGCAAGAAGAGGAGAGTAAGAAAGAAAGATAAAAGAAGAACAAAGAGGAAGAGAAAAAACAAAAAATAGAAAAAGGAGGGAGTAAAAAACCATTTGTATAGAAATTACCGTATCCCAAGGCTCCTTCACAGATAGATAAAGAAAGACAGTTTGCAAGATTCATGGATATTTTCAAGAAATTGCAAATTAATATACCATTTGTGGAAGTTATGGAGCAAATGCCAACATACGTCAAATTCATGAAAGAGCTCTTAACTAAGAAAAGAAGATTTACTGATGAAACAGTGGAGCTAGAAGCAGGATACAGCGCTATAATTTAGAAATCATTACCTCAAAAGTCCAAGGATCCTGACAGTTTCACTATACCAGTCACAATTGGTGAACTACCGGTAAAAAATCATTACTTGATTTAGGGGCCAGTATAAACCTCATGTCATTATCTATGCTCAAAAGAATAGGAGACTTGGATGTTAGACCAACTAGAATGACTCTGCAACTAGTTGACCGATCAATAAAGATTTCTTATGGAGTAGCAGAAGATGTTTTAGTTAGAGTGGATAAACTTATATTTCCTGTTGATTTTGTGATTATGGATATGGAGGAAAATGAGGAAGTCTC
Organism: Sphenostylis stenocarpa; assembly: GCA_963425845.1. Taxonomy (NCBI): domain Eukaryota; kingdom Viridiplantae; phylum Streptophyta; class Magnoliopsida; order Fabales; family Fabaceae; genus Sphenostylis; species Sphenostylis stenocarpa. Next base: position 15,139,262 of record OY731403.1, on the reverse strand, counting down.
ATTGATCCTGGGAAGACCATTTATGAAGACTGCCAAAGTAATTATAGATATTGACATGGGCAAGTTGAAAATTAGAAGTGGAGATGATGAAGTTAATTTTAATCTATTTGAAGTTGTACAACAACCGGAAGACAAGAAAGATTGTCTCAGAATAGATACTTTGGAGGAATTACCCATCTCAACTGAAAAACAAGATTACAAGCCTGTTGCACAACCCCAAAGACATCTTAGTCTGATTATGAAAGAATTTATTCAAAGAAAGGTACTGAAACCTCCTGAAGCAGGTATGATTTATCCAATCTCTGACAGTCGTAAGGTTATTCGCAATGAAAAGAATAAATCCATTCCCACAAGGACAGTCAAGGGATGGAGAATGCGTATATATCACCTTGATCACTCTCCTGCATGAGCCTTAAAGCAAATAGGCATCGAGCTGAAGACGTTAAACAAGCGCTCCTGAGAGGCAATCCAATGTTTTGAATTTTTTTTTTCTTTTTGCAGTTTAAGTTTTTTGTGCATTTTTCTTCCTTAAGTTCTTTCTTTGCAACATTGCTCTAGATACATAGTGAACTTCTCCTCAAGACTTTGAAGCCTTACTTCAATGGCCTGGGGACAGTCTGCAGCTGAGGCTGAGGCACAAGATAAGGAGTAGATGACAAGTGAAGAAAATGAGGGAGGAAACTTACTTTGTTTTTAATGTTTTTAATTCCTTTATTTTTAATTTAATGTTTTAATTGCTTTATTTTAAATTTTGAATTCCCTTGTTGTCCCATAATTTGTTTTAAAGTCATACATGAGATTATTGTTTATTGTCTAATTCAAATCTAGAACGTGAAAAATCATTTTGATTGTTTTCAATAACAAGTGATTTTGGGATGATGAGTATGATAGTGAAAAGGAATTGATGAGGAGAATTAGAAATTAATTGAATTGGAAAATTTAGCCAAAACCCAGGTGAGTAGAGAACCAAAAACAGATAAATGGAGTGTCAACACTTTGTGATTGATAATTGATATTGGTTTATTCTTTGATGTGATTACATGTTGGCAAGACTTGAAAATGATAAAGGCATTTTTTTCTTCGTAGAAGATATAACCCAGAGCCAAATAGTCAACCCTGCAGTAATTATAGGACATCCATTTGAACCCTTCTGAGCCAAAAATAATATTCTTTTTTAAACAGAATCTTTAAGCCTAAACACTATTTATCTATCTTCCTATATTTAAGAAAGGAAATGAGTATGAATGTCATTATTTTTCTTATTGTTGGGTATTGCTAGTGTTATCCTGCAGGTATTATTGGAGAGATTGTTATTCTTAAAAAAATGTAAAGGAAAAGGAAAAGCAAAGCTAAAAAAAAAAAATTGGTAAAGTCAAGCACTACAAAAAATATTAAAATTACCGACGGTCAAAATCCGTCGGTAAATAAATATTACCGACAGAATTCCGATGGCCAAAAATCCGTCGAAAATTCAGTTGTCGGTAAATATTACCGATGAAATTACCGATGAACTAGAATTCGTCGATAATAATTTTATTATTTATTAAAAAATTTACTTATTTATAGCATTTTTTTCTATAGAACCCCTCCCCTTTATATTCTTATTATTTATTATTAATTATTCCTTCATATATATTTTTTTAACTTTGAATTATTATTAGAGGGTGATACTTCAACCACTAAGCTACTAGAATTTTTTGATAATAATTTACAAATAAATTATATTTATATACAAATATATTTTTATATTTTTATATATATACTATATATTTATATATTTTTATATATTTATATTTTTTTATATATTTATATATTTATATATTTATATATTTATATATTTTTATATATTTATATATTTATATATAATTAAATATTTATTTTTTAAAATTATTTAATTTAATAAATTATTATAAATTAATCTAATTATGATTAAATTAAATTATTAAATAAAAAATATTTTATTTTTTAATTAGGTGAATAATTAAATTATATTATATAATTTTACCGACGGATATATCCGTCGGTAAATAATTGTTAATTTGCAGATGAATTTACCGACGGATATATCCGTCTGTAATTAGTTGTTAATTTATCGACAGATTTACCGACGGATATTTCCGTCGGTAAATTCATCTATAAATTACCGACGGATATATCCGTCGGTAACTAATTATTATTTTACCGACAAAAATATCCGTCGGTAACATCAAATTCCTCAAATATTTTATATCTGTCGATAATTTCCGTCGGTAATGATTATTTTTTGACGGCTATAAATCCGTCGATAAATATCCGTCGGTAATACGCGATTTTCTTGTAGTGAAAAATAATACATGCAAAAGCATGAAAAAAATATAGAAATATAGTTCAAGCGAGGAATAATAACTTGTGAAATCATTAACTCACTGTCATTGTGTTAGGGACAAAAGCATGAAGTTTGAAAACTGACTTGAGGAATTGTTAATCAAGAATCATTCATATGAGTTGAACTTCTCAAATATTTTTTTATATCCCAGAAAAAGCAATAATTCTTTCTTAGCCTAGCCCCATTACAAGCCTCAAAAGACCTTTTGATTTAAGTCTTGTTTAACAATTGTTGATTGCTTGAAGATGATTATCAATATTGGATTGTCTAAATGAAGTGATTGAATGAGATAAACACTTACCTGTAAGAATTAGAGATGAGTATATATAACTCTATTTGAGAGATCATGTTTCTCTGAGGATAGTTGATGACTAATTATTCTTTGTTGGTTTCTGTAAATTGAATGCTTATATGTTTTATTTTCATTTGGAATTGTGAGCATCACCTTTGAAAAATTTTATGTTGTGGTTCTGGAAGAGAAAGTGATAATAGGCGATAGTTTTGTTTTGTAAAAATTACTTTGCTTGGGACAAGCAAGATTCTAGGTTGGGGGGAGTTGTTAAGTGGTAAAAAGTTGATATAATTATGCCTTAAATTATTATGAAACCATTTAACTTATGTTAATTCTAATCTATTTTTCTCCCGATATAGGATGAATTCGAGAATACCTTGATACAAGTGTAAGGAGCATAATTGTCAGCATAATTAGAGAAAAATTGAAAGAAAGAAGAACGCTTAAGCGAATGAATGATGCAAGGCCTGACCCAAATTCTCTTACAAAAAGATAAGATGTGTTTTGAGAAATGAAGCGGTTTTGGAGGAGAAAAGGCGCGACTACTGTTAGGGTTTCGTCTAATCTTCATCAATTCTTCACTTCTTCATCAATTAGAGCATTGTAATGGCCAACATGAGTGACTAACTTCATTCTCTTAGGATTCGATGCACTTCCTTTGAACTCTTTTGTATCATGGTGATATTTTGAGATATTAATCTATGTTTTGATGTTGTTATTCTTATCCTTTATGATTTGGAATGATTTATTCTTGATGTTTGGTGTATGATTGGAAAATATATCTTGAACCCTAGATCACGGTAAGAATATTTGTTACGTTAATTGCCAGGAATGGAATGAATGTATCAATTGCTTAACACCCTAACCCTAATGCTGGAAAATCTCTTAATTGTATAAGGAATCAACATTTATTAGGTTTTCTTATGAATTTCATGTGTGAGGAATCAACATGGATGGTTTGAGTAGGTGACATCAACATTGTTAGGTTAATTGACGTTCTTAATTGATTTAGCCATTACAAAAGAGGGATAAGGAAGGAAGTCAATCCTAAGTACCTTTAATTGATATTTTCTCAACAATTTACAGTTCTTTGTCATTTAATTTCAAATCAACTCTTATTGCAAAACCCAATCTATTTTAATCCACTTAGTAAGCATAATTGGGAATTTCCATTGAAACCGTTTCTCGTGGGATCGACTTTTATTTAATCGAAATACTATACTGCGATTGATAATTTTGGTACGCTTGCCAATAATTCAACACAAATACCCTAAGGTTAGAAATATCGTATGATTTTGTGTACAATTTTTCAAAAGGAGAGTTATTACCAAGATAAGGTGTAGGATTGAGATAAGAGTGTTCGAGTAATATTAAGGATATGTTGATGCTTTATCTAAACTATCCCATTTTGTTCAGGAGTCTCGACGCAAGTGGTTCAATGTATAATCATTTTGTGATTATAGTAATTTTTCATGTTAAATTTTGGTCCATTATCAATCCTAATACACTTAATGTATCAGTATGAATCAAATTGAAGCATTCATTAGCATAAGAATGAATATAAGAAGAAGAATGAAGTTTCTTCTATTTAACAATGTGACACATTTTGTAAACCCAATTCTTATCACTGTATATAAGAGTAATGTTTTTTTATCAAGTTCATCCTTTCATTTGATATATGACCTAATCTAACATGTCAAAGGTTAATGTTGCAATCGTTATTGCTAGTTTTAGTATTAACATTCACATAATATGTTTGTTCTTTTAGAGTATGCAAACCATCTTTAACATCAACTATACAAATCTTCCTCTTGCTCCTTGCATCCTGTATAATACAAAAATTATGATAAAAAGATAGTTTGTAATTTTGATCAAGCGTCAATTTCGATACAAAGATTATATTATAGGAAAATTTAGATATGAATGAGACATCTCTGAGGAGAATTTTGTTATCGATTTTAACAATCTCTTTATGAGTAGCATAGACATAATCATCATTAAGGAGATTTATGATTATGAGCTTAATTGATTCATAGGAGATGAAATTTGATAGAGAATAAGATAAATTATCAGTAGCTCCAGAATCAATAATTCATTAGTTTTCGTCATGCTCCCGATTATTGCAAGAGTTAATGATAGAGAAGTGATGGTGTTGGTGTCATGTGTGGCTTTAGAATCCCCTTCAGGGTTAGATTGTTGTAAAAGCATCATGAGACTTTGATATTGTTGTTGAATTAATTTAATATCTTGATTTTCTGAGACGATGGTGTTTATACTCTTCTCATTGTGTAGTTTATGTCTAGGTGGGTATCCATGCTTTTGGTAGCATATATCCATTGTGTGACCACTCTTCTGGCAATGAGCATAGATTTTCTCCAAGAATGATAATTTCCTACATCAAGATCCGGAAAGACCAAGCTTATAGAAGTATTTTCATTTGGACGAATATACAGGAAGATGCTAGTAGAAGAAGAATCTATAAGGGGGCATTGAATATGTATTTGATGAATCAACTAGTTTTTCCACAGTACCCAAGAAAACAAGAAAGATAGGAATCCAATATATAGTCAGAGTGCATCATAGAACTCTTCAAACGAAGAGCTCTGATACTATGTTAAAAAATGATTGAGCGTCTTTATATCAAACAATAATATCAATCCAGTGAATCGTTGATTGAATAACAAAATATTATCGAAAGTGAAAAGAAATCAAAGAATCGAAAAAGTAATTTTTCAATAATGTATCAAGCATTAATAGTAAAATCAAACTACAGAAAAAACACAACAAAACATAGAAACTATGATCCAATGCAAAATCAAGCACCAAAGATCGAAAAAGAGAAGAATAAAAAAATATACAATAATTAAAAACTGAAAATTGTCATTACACATTCTAATATGCTAATGGGTTACAAGAATTTATAAATGAGAAAAAAACCGTTAAAACAGTTAAAACAAAAATACATTATCTTATTATTTTAAGAAAATGATTTATATAAATTAAAAATTTATAAATTTAGTAAAATAAAACAATAGCATGCACATAGAAATGTGATAAAAGGTTTCTGTCTTTTAGTGTATAGAAAACAAGGGCTTATTTCTAAAAAAAGTCCTGGATTGAGATGTAAAGGGTATATAAAGTTTGTGTGGGAATATGGATTGTTTGGGGTGGGCAAGAGAGCAACATATTTTCTTTTCATGGATGTTTCATGGTACTTGTGACGCCAATGAAAGCCTATCATTGAATTGCGCGAGGAATACGTTGGCCCCATTGAATGTGTCATGTTCCCAACTTCTCTTCTTCATTTTCTTGCAAGTGTCGTAGGTTGTTCAATTTTCTGTTTATAAGTAGTGGGGTGGTTTAATCTACACGCCACAATGTTGTGCACGCCATATTGGGTATATCTCAGATATTTATTCTATGCCCACAGTTTGCAGGAAGATTTATGAGTACATAAATCCAAGAGTGAGTTTTTTTACACTTTTATTTAAAGAGTTACGCTATGTTGGGACCTTAAAAAATGTGTTTTAATTTAAATTCTTAATATATATGTGAAAGTGGTCTAATCCAACATGAAACATGGAACCTTAGTTCCATTGGTGATCGTCCCCTACTATCTTCTCTGGATTTCATTCTTAGTTGTGTTTTGTCATCTTATAACAACCAACGAGAGATCGTGTTTCGCCACTACCTTCGTCTAGATCCGTACTTCAACTTAAACAATTCTTCAACATCAAAATGATTTAAAACTACCGTCTGTCGAATGTCCATTGGACCATTAATTTGCAACTTCGATTCAAACCAGGATTATATCGTCTAATACCCTTCTTCGACACAGTAAGGAAGGTGAAGAGGAATATTACCTTGGTAATTATTGAATATTTAGTTTATTGTGATAGTGCTTATAAAAATAATATCATTTTTTTATTAGAAATATTATTAGATATCAATCTAAAATAATTAACATTAGCGAAGTGATCAACAATTTATTTATATATATATATTCTTAAATGTGGACTTTTTTTTGACATATATATATATATATATATGTTTTTTAACTATTTTTGTGTCTCTTTTTAATAATAATGATATTGTTTTAATTATTTTTAATTATATATAAGAGTATTGTTGGGAAAAAAATAGAAAAGATTAAAGATTATTATTGATTTAAGGTAAAAATGTAAAAAATATTTTAAAATGAAAAAATGTAAAAAATATAAAATAATAAAAATCTTGACAAAGAGAATATTTTTTTTATCACATGACTACATTATTGTAAAAATAATATTTAATGAGATAGTTAATAGAATTAATTAATCAAGTAAATCTCAACTACTGCATTTCAAAAGGTAATTTGCGCATGGTGTTTTTGCAAATCAGTGAAAGTGGCACCAAAGTGCCCTATGAGTTAATTTCATATAGAAAAATCGAGATAAAATAAAATATTTAAAAAAAATATGTTATATTTGAAAAGAGTGATATAAATGAAAAGGAAAATATTTATTTTAAAAATAATAAATTAATTAATTATAAATATATATATATATATATATATAATTACAGATTATTTAAATAATTAATAATTACTTTGTATGAATTAAAATAGTTTTTAAATTATTTTTTCAATAATATATATTTTTAATATATAATTATAAAATATTTTATTTATAGAATTATATTTTCAAAGAATATTTGAATTTAAAATAATAAAATAATATTACATTAAAATAAATTTAAAATCTATTAAACAATTTATTTGATTATTTTAATCATTTCCATATTTATTACACTCTATAGTAATAACATAATTAAAAAATAAGCGTACATATATTAACTAAAATTATAAATATAAAAAACAATTATAAAAGAAATTTTCTTTTTTAACTACAATTAGCATTATCCAAGAGAGACAAATAAAACTATCATATTGTTTCTGGTGAAAATTTGATCGATTTCGATTAAATCGAGACTTAGGTTCTAACCAAATTTTAACCGCGTAGATTCTTTTTATTTAGGCTAGCAAACGGTTTTCAATCGAAAATGCATGAGAATGTAAACAACGTAAATTAGTATGCAAATCGAAAGTACTATTTTTTGTATTTTTATTAAGAAACGCGAAATAAAGAAAGCAGTAAATTTGTTGAATCAAAAAACGGTGCAAAATATTAAATTGCAGAGAAACATAAAATGCGGAAACCTCAAATTTGCATTAAGTATAAATGACAAGGAATCGAAAATTGCAGAATCGTAAATAAGCAGGAAATCGCAATTTGCAGAAGTATAAGTGACGAGGGACTTAAACGTATAACATTAAATTGCGTAAAAGTAAAGGAACTAGGAATTGAAAGGACAGAAACTTAAAGTTGATAAACGTAAGTTGCATGAAAGTAAATTATCAGGGAAAGTAAAGAAAGCGATAAAGGCAGTCAATGAAAATGGAAATCCAGATCGCCAGAAACTTCATGATTTCGTCGTTCTCCGGTAGACTTTTTCACTAATGTTTCAGTTCTCTCTGCCAATTTCCCCTCTTTTTTCAGTCTTCGCTCTATTTATAGAGCATCCTTCAAGTAACCTCCTAAGAGTGGTTAATAAAACTGTCACCACGATCCTACGTGCACGTATTTTCAGTCTTACAGTAAAAAAAACTGCATTCCACGTTCTCACGCATAAGAGAACTGCTCCCTTGATCTTCGATCTGAGCCACGGTTTCGGAACCGTTTCCCGTGTCCCCTGTATGTGTTAACCGCTCCCTTGATCTTGATTTCAAACATCGAGTATTTTGAATTTTGCTTTTGATTCCCTTTAATTCTTAACTTTGCACTATTCTAATCTCTCGATTCTCTTCAACAATAGACATCAAAATTTGTTTCTTCGATTCTCGATTTTGATTTTTGATGTGTTTTTATCTTTGTGGTTACCAGGTGTCTTTTACCATTTTTATCAGTTTTTAACCAATCATATGATCTTCGATTTTTTTCTTTCCTTCGTTTTTCGATCTTTTTAACGATTTCCCACTAACAAAATGCCCCCTTGGAAGAATATAAATATTTGTATTTATATTCTTTCAACATGATTCCCGCTTTTACATGTTTGGAAATAACTTAGGGTTTAGGGTTTCTGGGTTTTTTAGGGTTTACAGGGTTTTAGGGTTTTTTCTACTTTATGTCACCTATCACGTCAGTTCTGCTGCCACACTGCACTCGCCACATTAATTACCCTTCGCCTCCGTCGCTTCCAATACCCTAGTTAGTTTCCTTTAAACGCTTGTTAGCCTTTTTACCCTTGTTTTTTACTACGAACTTAATTCACTCCTCCTTTGCACTTTCGTCTTCTACCTCGCACCTTCGTCTTCCACCTTTTGTCCTCGTTTGCTCTATCAACTACTGAAATGGTGACCTCATCCAAATCCTCTGACTTCTCCGCCCCACCACTTCCCTCGGTGACCGCTAACCTACTAGAGATTAATAGACAGAAGTTTGCTCCAGTTCCTTTGATGGAGGAAGCTTCTCAGAAGATCGCTGAGACGCAGGTACTCATTCCCTACATTGCTGATAATGTTAATTACGCTTTTGGAGGTCCTATTCGCTTTTGTGGCGGATCTTTTTCTTCCCTCAATCTATCTTCAAAGAGCAAGGCTCCTATTCATCAATCTGAAGTTCGAATTGACTTTCTGAACATTGTATCTAAAGTATACCGAACGGGCCCTGCCTACAAAAAACCCTTGTATATTAGGTGGTTTGATCGAGTAAAAACCAAGTTTGGGAACCATTGGAGAGATGTGGGGATCTTCGATTTCCTGCATCTGTCTCGATGTGATTTATGGCTATGTTCTTATCAGTTGTCCACCTTTGGAATAAAGACCTGCATGCATTGGAACTACCTTGTGGTCCCCTTTCACCCACCTTCTTTGAAATTGCTGCTATTACCGGACTAAAACCCATAGGGGAAAAATATTTTAAGGGTGTTTTTCCTTCGGATAATTCTTTAAGGTCAAAAATCGATTGGGAGTCGAAGGCGTATGGACATTTTATCGAAAAGCACTTCGTCGATGATCCATCGATAGCTGTAACTGATGAGGAGCATATATCCTTCCTGGTGTATTGGTTATGTACTCATGTTTTCTGCCCCCGATCCATCCAAATTTCATCCCACCTTTATAACCTTGCCTATCTCCTACACACTGGTCAGCCTCGAATTTGTTTAGCAAAACTTTTATTAGCCCATATCTATACTGCTTTTGATGAGGCCGTCGAGATTTTGAATACCCCCAGGGCTTCAGGAAATTTTTCAGGTCCCATTTGTTTTATCCAATTATGGCTGAACTCGATTTTTGAAAGTATCCTCCCCCCAACCTCCAAAATCCCCTCAAGTTTCAATTTGGAAGGTGCTCGATTGTCCTCTCGACATCCTCACCACAAACCCGATGAGGCTACTTATCGCAATTACCTGAGATTCTTATTAACTCGATTCCATTTTGATTCAATTTTGGCCCCTTTCACTGTGTATCTCGGAAAAATAAGTGATCAACTTCGAGGACCAACATGGTTTAAATCGAAATTTCCTGCTCTTACTCCGGGGCTGCAGTCAGATTTGGTTGAAGTATGGAGCAATTACTTGACCCAAGATGTGTTAGTATCGGGTTTTCAATCAAACGATCTTCAGCTTGTTACTTATTATCCTCAACTTTTCTCGAGGCAGTTTGGCTTGAGTCAAGCCTTACCTTTTTTCCCCCTCGATACCCCCTCAAGGTCCAAATTAAGTGAATCAACTGTTGGACGGGAGCTCGCCAAATTGCTACCGCAAAACCCAATGCAATTTTATCCTTATATTTTTTAGTCCAATTATTTATCTACTCTTGGTTTCTCAGATTGGTGGGCCGATTGGTTTTCGAATAATCATTTTGATTTTGATATAGTTCAACAAAAATTGACTGCCCATCCTTCTCTCGTATTGCAGGACAAATCGAAGGCGAAGAAAGGTACACACTCCCACTATCTCCAAATATCTCAATTCGAAAATTTTTATCGAGTATGTTACAACCCCTTAAAATTAGAATCGACCTTCTATGATGTTGTTATTTCCTTAGCCAATAAAACAGACACTAATCGATCAAACCACAAAATAATTAATCCTCGAGGTAAAACCCCATTTGAAATGTATTGTCCCGATCACCTTCCCACTTTTCCTACAGCTCCTTTTGGACTTGTCAAACCTCTAACTCATCCTAAATGGGTTCGAGAGTTAAGATCTTTGAAAGAGACCCTTTATCCAAAACCCAAAAATAAAGAAATCTCGATATCGAAACTGTCCTATTTTCCTTACCTAAACCTTCCTCAAATTCTTCTTCCTCCCTGGTTTGTCCATATCGACTGAGTCAAGATTTTGACTCCATCACCTTTTGGTGAGATTTTGCTACCTCTTCTAGGAATATTTTTTGGTTTTCTTTATATTGCGAGCTAACTATTTTTCTTTTTTTCGACAGTCTCGAAAACTTCTAAAATTGCCGCCTCCGAGAAGGAGAAGCCTCCGATGAGTCGGATCCATCGGCCCTCACTAGGAAACGCAAGCATTCTGCCACCATTTCATCTTCTAAAAAATCGAAGGTTTATTTTTCGATTTCTTATTTATCCATCTTTCTTTGTCTATAGCTGTGGATTCTCATGCATATTTCTGTCATTTATTTTTCGATTTCTAATTTCAGAAACAAAAATCAAAGAGTCCTCGATCTGTTCAACCAACTGCTATTAATCCATTATCGAAGGACTCTAACACGGTCACAAAAACAGGCCAAACAACACTCACTACTCGTTCAAGTCACGTAAGACCCTGTTTTACACAAATTTTATATACCTAGATTTTCGATAAGACTTATAACATGATTTCAAATCTCGATGTTTTCCAGGATCATCCATCGGCGACTATATCGACGAACGTCGATTCTCTACTTCAATCATCAACGCCTCTTCCTGAGGTACAACTCTAAAATTTTATATGTATGTTTACTTAACTTTTTCACACGTTTCTTTTCTAATCTTTGTTTCGATCAACAGCAACCCGAGGCTGTACAACATTCTCCTCCTGCCTCAACATCCCTCGCTCTACTTCCCCCTGGTACTAACTTTTTCTTTTACTGTTTTAATTCTATTTCATTCTTTATTAGGATTTTTTCGATTCACCCCTTCGAATTATTTTTTCTTCAGTAAATATCCCCATCATCCAGGTCCAAGATTCCCCTTCACCAATTTCCGCAGAGCAATTGGATTCCCCTCCTTTTGCGATGCCTCCTGTCGAGTTGCTCTCGGAGACATTGCCCGAGATAAGCGAGCCTGCTCCAGGAAACGTGCTAGAATATCGCACTGCTATCGAAGAAGACCCTTTCTCGATCCTTGATTTTCTGATGTCTGATGAAGCTACCCCCTCAAGCCACTCATTCCAACCACCTACGACCTCGACTGAGGGGATGTACCAGCTGAAACAACGTTTTAGATCCTTCTTCTACTCTTCACCTCTGGAGGTTCTAGTGGAGTCGCGTGAGAAAAAACAATTCTTCCAAGAGATTCTCACCTCTATCGAAGCGTTCCCTGAAGACGTTTTTCCGAGGGGTTTCGATGCGGAAGTCGCAGCGGCCACTGATCTGTTCAACAAAGCCTATGCTGCAAGGAAGAAGAAGCAGTCGATTACGACCAAGTTATCTGACATTTCTTCCTTTCAGATTGAGAAGTCGAATTTATTGAAGACTCAGAAGCTCAATCTAGAGGAGGCGTTGACAACGCTGGCTTCGGTCGACCAGGAGATCGAAGAGTTAGAGAAGAGACTACATCAGCTGAGGTCGCAGAAGGAGTTCCTTACATCAGAGATAGACTCGATTAAATCCTCTGCGAAGGAAGTGGCGTTATCTCTGGGGCAGAGTATGGAGCGTAAGCATAAAATGATCGCCGAAGAACACTCGATTTCCTCTACCTGGACACAACTATTAATATATTTTGATCATCTTAAGGCTCAATACTTGTCTTTGTAAACATTATTCAAATTAATTTTGAATGTTTATTTCCCTTATTCGAGGTTTATATTCTTTCAAGTATTTACCATTTATCGACAAGACCTTCTCTTTATTATACAACTCGACGATCGAATAAGCATTACTCGATAATATTCTAACAATTTCGAAGGGTCATTCCCAATTTGGTGACCAATTGCCATAACTCTTACATTTTTTATCCATTGGCAAGATCGTTTTCCACACTAAGTCTCCTACACTAAATGTTTTCTTTCGAAATCTTTTATTATAGACTCGAGCGATTTGATTCTTTTGTAAAATCATATTATTCAATGCTTGCAATCTTATTTCATCGAGTTCATTTAATTCATCATACATCGAATTCCAATAATCATAACTGGGTAAATCATTTTGTTTCTGTATTCGAGTTGACTCAATATTTATTTCGATGGGTAAGACAGCATCGTGCCCATAAACTAATTTATATGGAGTATTTTGTAAAGAATCTTTCGGTGAATTTCGATAGGCCCACAAAATTTGCAACAACGTTTCGTGCCATGTTTTTGGTTTATTACCAACATGTTTCTTGATTAAACCAATAATTACTTTATTGATTGCTTCGACTTGCCCATTAGCCTGAGCATAATATGGGGTTGATGCTAATAACTGAATATTTCTCGATTCGGCATATCTAACCATCTTTTTACCAGTAAAAATCGTCCCTCTATCAGTGGTGATAGATTGTGGGATCCTGAATCGATAAATGATATATTCTTCAATAAAATCAATCACATCTTGTTGATCGACATCTTGTAACGGAATTGCTTCTACCCATTTTGAAAAATAATCAACAGCAACAATTATATATCTATGTCCTTTTGATGACTGTGGAAAGATCTGTCCGATTAAATCTATAGCCCAACCTCTAAAAGGCCAAGGTTTGATAATCGAGTGTAGTTCGCTAGCTGGAACTTGTTGTATAGGACCAAACTTCTGACATTCTTCGCAGGACTTAGCATATTCGATACAGTCTTTTAAAATCGAAGGCCAGTAATATCATTGTCGAGTTAACGTCCATTTCATCTTCTGGCCTACCATATGGGCACCACATATTCCATTATGTACTTTAGCCATGGCTAAGTAGGCATCGTCATTCCCTAAACATCTAAGTAATACTCCATCGATACCTCTTTTATATAATTCATCATTCATTATAACGTATTTTACTGCTCGATATTTAATTTTCTTATCGACTCTCCCATTTGGGTTTTGCAAATAGTCTATAATCGATTTTCTCCAATCTTGATCATCTAAGTCGTCGATCTGTAAAATTTTACTTCCTTGAGATAATTTTTCTTTTATTTGAATCATTTTCTGTAAATTTTCCAGGGATATCTTATACTTAGATGCAATTTGCGCCAAGTCATTGGCTTCTCGATTGAATTCTCGAGAGACATATTCGAATGTTATGTCATCGAACATTCTGCTTAAAGTCATTACTTTTTCTAGATATCTGACCAAATTGGTGTTAATGCATTTATATTCTTTTCGTACTTGTTTGATTACCAGTTGTGAATCACCTCTTATGATTACATGCCGAACTTTTAACTTAATTAAAGTTTCAAGCCCTGCGATCAAAGCTTCGTACTCAGCTTCATTATTCGAGCAAGTGGGTTTAATTTCAAATAATAACTTAGTTGGGATATTATTTGGAGAAATGATAAGAATTCTCACTCCTGATTTATCTTATGTGCTCGATCCATCGAAATACATTATCCATTTACTTATTTCAACAAATAAGTTATCAGTTGAATCAACTGTGTGATCAGCCATGAAATCGGCGATTATTTGTCCTTTTACCGATTTTAAAGATTCGAAGCCCAATGAAAATTCTGTTAAAGCTAAAACCCATTTCCCTATTCGATTATGCATAATAGGTTTCGACAAAAGAAATTTCAAAATATTATTTCTGGAATAAACCGTTACATCATGAGGCTTCATTACATACTTGAGTTTTGTACAAGAGAAATATAAGCATAAACCTAACTTTTCGATATCACTGTATCGAGTTTCAGCATCATTCAAAATTCTACTTAAATAATAAACAGCACATTCTACACCATTCTTATCTTCTTGTGCTAGTAGACTGACTATTGTTCTATCTGATGCCGATACGTATAGCCTTAATGGCTTGTTTCTCTCTACTGGTATCAAAATCGGAGGATTTGTCAGCATCATTTTGATTTGCTCAAAGGCTTCTTGATGTTCCTCCTTCCACTTGAACTCTGCTTCTTTTTTCAACTTCAACAAAGACGAAAAAACATAAGTCTTACCAGCCAAATTAGAAATAAATCGTCTTAAATAATTTATCTTTCCCAAAAATGACTGCAGTTGTCTCTTAGTTTTTGGAGCAGAAGTATCTATTATAGCTTTTGCTTTACTCTTATCGATCTCAATCCCTTTTCCGTGTACTATGAATCCTAAAAATTCTCCAGCAGATACACCAAAAGCACATTTCAAGGGATTCATTTTTAATCCATATTTTCTCATTCTTTCAAAAGATTTTCTCAAATTATCTAAATGTTTATGTTTTTCTTTCGATACAACAACAATATCATCTATGTAAACCTGCATAAAATCGTTGATCAAATCATGAAAAATTAAATTCATTACTCTTTGGTATGTTGCCCCAGCATTTTTCAATCCAAATGGCATCACTATCCATTCACACTACAAAAAAAAGCCTATTACCTACGGAATATTACCTACGGATACAAATCCGTAGGTAAATTTTACATTACCTACGGATATTACCCACGGATAAAAATCCGTAGGTAAATTTTACATTACCTACGGATATTACCCACGGATGAAAATCCGTAGGTAAATTGTACATTACCTACAGATATTACCTACGGAATTCTATCCGTAGGTAATTATCCATTACCTACGGATATTACCTACGGATATTACCCACGGATGAAAATCCGTAGGTAAATTGTACATTACCTACAGATATTACCTACGGAATTCTATCCATAGGTAATTATCCATTACCTACGGATATTACCTACGGATATTACCCACGGATGAAAATCCGTAGGTAAATTGTACATTACCTACGGATATTACCTACGAAATTCTATCCGTAGGTAATTATCCATTACCTACGGATATTATCCGTAGGTAATGTAATCCGTGGATAATTCCATAGGTAAAGTGTACATTACCTACGGATATTACCTACGGAATTCTATCCGTGAGTAATTATCCATTACCTACGGATATTATCCGTAGGTAATATCATCCTTGGATAATTCCGTAGGTAATTACCTACGGAATTACTATCCGTAGATAAATTATATTAAACTAAAAGAATTGTCACTAGCAAGAATCGAACCCAGCATCTTAAAGTTGAAAACGATACTTCAACCACTAAACTAATAGGATATTCTAATAATAATTTACAACTAAATTATACTTATATTAATTCGTGTAAATATATAAATATATAAATATATAAATATATAAATATATAAATATATAAATATATAAATATATAAATATATAAATAATAAATATAAAATATAAAATATATAAATATATAAATATATAAATATATAAATATATAAATATATAAATATATAAATATATAAATATATAAATATATAAATATATAAATATATAAATATATAAATATATAAATATATAAATATATAAATATATAAATATACAAATATACAAATATATAAATATATAAATATATAAATACATAAATACATAAATACATAAATACATAAATACATAAATACATAAATACATAAATACATAAATACATAAATACATAAATACATAAATACATAAATACATAAATACATAAATACATAAATATATAAATATATAAATATTTAAATATTTAAATATTTAAATATATAAATATTTAAATATTTAAATATATAAATATATAAATATTTAAATATTTAAATATATAAATATATAAATATATAAATATATAAATATTTAAATATTTAAATATTTAAATATTTAAATATTTAAATATTTAAATATATAAATATATAAATATATAAATATATAAATACATAAATATATAAATACATAAATACATAAATACATAAATACATAAATACATAAATACATAAATACATAAATATATAAATACATAAATATATAAATATATAAATACATAAATACATAAATACATAAATACATAAATACATAAATATATAAATATATAAATATATAAATATATAAATACATAAATATATAAATACATAAATATAAATATATAAATATATAAATATATAAATATATAAATATATAAATATATAAATATATAAATATATAAATATATAAATATATAAATATATAAATATATAAATATATAAATATATAAATATATAAATATATAAATATATAAATATATAAATATATAAATATATAAATATATAAATATATAAATATATAAATATATAAATATATAAATATATAAATATATAAATATATAAATATATAAATATATAAAAATATAAATATATAAATATATAAATATATAAATATATAAATACAAATATATAAATGTATAAATATATAAATATATCAAAATATAAATATATTTTATATTTATATATTTTATATTTATATATTTTATATTTATATATTTTATATTTATATATTTTATATTTATATATTTTATATTTATATATTTTATATTTATATATTTTATATTTATATATATTTTATATTTATATATATTTTATATTTATATATATTTTATATTTATATATTTTTTTATATTTATATATATTTTATATTTATATATTTTATATTTATATATATTTTATATTTATGTATTTTTTATATTTATATATTTACACGGATAAATATAAATATAATTTATTTGTAATTTATTTTCAAAATAACCTAATAGCTTAGTGGTTGGAGTATCAGCTCCAACTCGAAGTACTTGGGTTCGAATCACTGCCAATGACAATTCCCTTAATCTAATAATAATTCAAAGTTTCGAAAATATAATAAATAATAAAAATATAATATAAAGGGGAGGGGGGTTCTAGGTAATAATAAAAAATAAGGGAGGGGGTTTTTAATAAATAAAAATATTTTGTTAAGGTGAGTGCATTACCTACGGATTATAAATCCATAGGTAATTACCTACGACCAAATTACCTACGGATTTTCTTCGGAAAGAAATCCGTAGGTAAAGTGACATTACCTACGGATTTTTGTCATTACCTACGGATTTTACCAGTAGATAATAAGCGTTTTTTTGTAGTGTCATAAGTACCTAATGCCCCCGGGCATCGAAAAGTTGTTTTAGCTATATCATTTTGGGAAACAAAGATTTGATTATATCCTGAATAACCATCTAAAAGACTTAACATTTCATTACCAGTCATTGCATCTATTAGCATATCAGCTATTGGCATAGGATATTCATCTTTAGGAGTTGCCAGGTTTAAATCTCGATAATCAATACATACCCTCATTTTACCATTCTTTTTAATAACTGGAACAATATTAGAAATCCAATCGACATACCTAGCAGTCCTGATGAACTTTGCTTTCAGAAGTCTCTCGATCTATTCTTTAATCTTACCCATCACCTCCGGTGCAAATCTTCTCAGTGCTTGTTTTACTGGCTTCTTACCTTCTATGATGGGTAATCTATGTTCGACTAGACTTCGATCCAATCCAGGCATTTCTTCGTACTCCCAAGCGAAGCAGTCCTTATACTCTTCTAATAACGAAATCATATCTTTCTTCATTTCTTTCTCGAGATATCTGCTGATATAAGTAGGTTTTCGGTCCTTTATACTCCCCAAGTTAATTTCTTCTAATGGATCTTGGGCTTCGACTTTCTTGTGATTCGATGTGATGGATTTTTCAAAACCTAAAGGAGAATTATCATAAATACAATCAAGTATGACTTGATCGCTATTATTTGCTACTACTGTCGAGTGAATCGACTTATTTATTTCTACCTTAGTACTACTACTTTCTTGGCCCTTCTTTTCATCTTCATATCTTTTTAATCGGGCCAAGAATTCCTTGTAATCCCTATTCATTTTCACCGGCCACTTCGAGGCTGGCCCCCTCTTTGATCATAACAAACCCTTTTTTCTCGTTCATTTCCAAAAAACGCTCCTCGTGTAATTTTGAATTGAAGTCTTCAACAGTCTCGAAGGTGAATGGTTGAGTGAGCGCTAAATTCTGCAATGTTCGACCAGCCTGGGATACAAATGTCACAAACTCATGCTGATCGCCTGGAATCACTTCGAGATGTCCATCTCGATTCCACATAAACAACTTTTGATGAGTCGTAGAAGGTACGGCTCCAACTCCATGAATCCACTCCGTGCCAAGTAGTGCATTAAAATTGGCATGTGATTGGACAACAACAAACACAGTGGGCCTTGAATAAGTACTCACTTTCACATCTAAGGCAATCATGTCTTCTGAACTCGATGTTTTCCCACTAAAATCAAAAATCATGATATTATGTCTGACTAAGTCTTTTAATTTGATACCAAACCTTTTCAGCATAGTGATTAGCAATATGTTCACCGCTGCACTACCATTGACAAGGACTCTATTCACCTTTTGTCCTTGAATCTCGATATTCAGTAATAAAGGCTTCAGATGAAACCTCATCTCCTCAGATGGAGGATAAATAAAAGCAGCATCTCTATGGGGTACTTCGCATGATGCTTGTGTCACCCATGTCACCTTTGGTCTCATGTCTTCGGAATAGAAATCATCATCTCGATCGACATTACTTTGTTCTTGCTACTCTTTATACTCACTAACATATTCTGCGGGTAGTATCGATATTACTCCGATTTGATGTTCATCCCAACTGCCCTCATTTTTGTCATCGCCAAAGTCTCTTGCATATTGGCTTCCCATTGGTACATTATTCTCTTCAAAGTTTCTGTAATTATTAAACCTTCCCCAATAAGGGATTCTCCCTCATCTTCTCCAGGGCCTTCCTCGAAATCTTCTTTGGAATGTTGGAAATCCAATATTCGATCCTTCATCGTATGAAAGTCTCTCGAAGACATCATTATTTTGGAGTCTGGCCCTTCCTTCTCGAGAAGGATACATTTCTTTCCTAACCCATTGTTTCTTATTTCTACTAGCACCAGAACCAACAGATTTATGTTGACTTTCCCCTATCATTGCTTGGACTGTTTGATCTTCTTTATCATTGTCCCTTTTGTTTTGATTCTCTATTTTCTTTATCTGTCCTGCTCTGAAAGCTTTAGCGGCTGACTTGTCGAACACCGCACTGCATCGTGGACATAATGTCACATCTTCATCCTTTTCTTTCTTTCTGTTTAAAAACTCGACGAGAGAATCTTCTGATCGAGGATAGATCTCTCTCTCGAATTCTTTCTCGAACTCGCTTAAATCAAATTCTATGTCTTCTTCTGACATGTCCATTCTGACATGTTTGGGATTAATGTCTTCAGTAACATCAACCATGCCTACAAAGGTCGGATTTGTCAATCGGACATCTTCAGCCATGCCCGTTTGGGATTCGATATACCCTACTTGAACCTCAAATGGACTCGTATCCACTTTCATTGACATCTCCTCGAACTTCAATCTCCCTTGGTCAATCGCATCTTGGATCGTGTTCCTGAAATGTATACAATTATTAGTCCAATGTCCATAAATATTATGAAATTTGCAATATTTTTTACCATTCCTTTGTTCTGCAGAAGGTAGTTTATGATCATCACTCAACTTAATCTGTTTATCTTTCAATAAAATATCGAAGATTTTCTCCGCCTTTATTACATCAAAAGTATATGTTCGATTTGTCATTTTGTCTTTTACTTCATTTTTCTGTAGCAATTTACAAATGTATGGAGCTCCTACTTTAAGCTCTGCTATATTTACTTTCTTATCGACAGTTTCTTTAATATCTGTTTTTGCCTTGGGATCTTCCTCATATACATCATTTATATATGCTACTTTTTCTTTCTTCATAGGTTTCTCGAATTTCTTATACCTTTGTTTTTCATATTCAATTTGTTCCACTCTTCTCACTTTATCGGCTAACTGAGCCATGTCATTCAATGGTAAATTGACTAACTTTTTCCTAATCGAGAATTATAAGCCTGCGGAGGTCATTCTGACTAATTCATATTCAGGAATTGGAGTAAAGCATCTTGACTTCATTTGTCTAAATCTATTCAAATAATCATCTATGCTTTCATAATTATATCTCTTTATGTTCATTAAGTCGATGAGACTTACTTGAGTCTCCCCCCTAAAGAATTGCTCATGAAAATTTCTTTCCAATTGCAACCAATTATATATCGAATTGGGTGACAATGAAGTAAACCAAGTGAAAGCATTCTTAGTTAATGAACTAGGGAAATATTTCATTTTTAATTCTTCATTCATCGCTAGGTCCCCACATTCGATCTGATATCGCGCCACATGTTCGATAGTGGACTCACCAATTTCTCCAGCAAACTTGGTGAATTTAGGTATTGTGTATCCTCGAGGTAACTCTGTCTCGAGAATCGTATTTGGAAAAGGAGAAACAAAATATGGTTGATTGGGTGGCCTTAATTCCACTACTTGGGGATTCATCCTTTGTCCTAGCATGTGATTATACTGCATGTTATTATACACATTTTGAAATCCTTCATTCAAATTTTCGTAAATATCATTCCTCACCTGTTGATATTCATTCCCCATATGTTGATGTTGATCATTGTTTCAATTTCTCCTTAATAAATAAGGGGGATTGATGTTAGCATTCTGGTTAAGGTTCTGATTGGCATGATTTTCCACTTTTGTTTGTCGAGGTATAGCCAATGCATCCCCGATACGTGACATTTGGTCTGCTAGTATTTTGAAACTAGTGGTAGTGTTTTGCACTAATGGATTTAATACTGTAGTCAACTATTGTGATAACATGTTAACCATCTCGAAATTTCTTTCATCCATTTGTTGTCTAAGTACTCCTAATGAGTTACTGGAGATTCCAGTACTAGCGTTTTCGATAGTCTCAAGATTGGATCGATGATAATCTCTATCGAATGTATATCTCCCATGATCCAGATTTGCTCTGTGATCTAGATTTGGAGGTGTCTGTTGTGTACCTAAATTCTGCACACTCCCTGAATTCTGGCGGGTTACTAAATTTTGAGATGCCCCTAAATTTGGAGATACTCCAAAGTTTTGTGGCATACCTAAAGTTTGAAATGTACCTAAGTTTTGAGGCATTCCTAAGTCAAATCTCAAACTTCGTTGTATTGAAGAGGTACCAGCCCCATTCATATTATTAAGCGAAAAATCAGGCGGCCTTACGCTCATATACGGCCCTACATATGTTGTTATAGGGTTTCCCATAGTTTGCACACTACTGCAGAAAAGGCTTTTTACATCGGTTAAAATGGGCTTTCGACGTCAGTTAAAGCGGCGACATAGATACGGGGGTCATAGAAAGTAAGGCTTTCTACGTCGGTTAATAGGAACCGACGTAGAAAGCCCTACTTTCTTTGAGCTATTATGATCGGTCAAACTGGTTATGATCGGTCATAGAGCTATTACGATCGATCATAAGCTGGTTCACGATCGGTCACGAAAAGACTTTCTACGTCGGTTAGTCGGGAACCGACGTAGAAAGTCTTATTTTGTATGAGCTATTATGATCGGTCATAAGCGGTTACGATCGGTCATGAAGCTAATCTGATCGATCATAGCTAATTCGACTGTCGTAATACTTTCTATGTCGGTTAACACTTATAACCGACATAGAAAGTCTTACTTTCTACGTCGGGTAATGACATAACCGACGTAGAAAGTGTTATTTTTTTTAAATACCTGCATTTTATTTACGAGATGCTACCTTTCTTCGAGTAGACTCGCCTATTCATCACAGTTCCGGACAAATAATCACAGATCCGAGTGCAGACGGATATGCACAGTTCATATATAAATTTTGCTACAAATATATATCCAAGTACAGACAGATTCGATTGCAGACGAGATATGTACATATGAAACACATTGAAATGAATATATGTACAGACAGATCCGAGTTCCAGACAGTTCATTTACTTAAACGAATGTAAATTTCCTAACTTAAATCAATTCTATCTAAATTGTTACAAGTTAAATTTCCTATGAAGATTGAATGCTTAAATTTCCTATCAAGTTGGAGCATTCTCCCAAAATCCTTCCATATGGTCATAACGGATGGCATGCACATCATCTATTTCTACATTAACACTCAAGTTTGGCATATTTGAAGAGAAACATGGTGTCTCGGGTATATCAAGTACTAATTCATCATTCTCATCGAAGTATACATGGGTTTTCCTTGTAGAACCACTGACCATCCTTTGTTAGCGGGATTAGTGACATAAAACACTTGTTTTGCCCGAGATGCCATGATAAATGGTTCTTCGGTATAACGAGTATTTTCAAGGTTAACTAAGGTAAATCCAAGATCATCGGTGAAGATGCCGATATTAAAATCAACCCACTTGCATTTAAAAATAGGTACTCCGAATATCGTGTAATCTATTACCCAAATCTCTTCAATTACACCAAAGTAGCCCATTGACGCCCTTATCGGATATTTATCCTTTGAACTCTAGAAATGCATTGATTCGACCACCACCATGACTCCACTATTTTGCATTGTGCTTATTTCATCTTCTCCCTTTGTATAAAATGAATAGTTATTTATATCATACCCACCCCAACATATCACATCAAAGTTTGGCTCACATGCTAGCCACTTTAGTGTATCGAAGTTGTATTGTCACCTTCAACTTGTTGTTTAAACCACTTCAAAAAGCTCTTATTGTGTTCGGTGATCACCCACTTTTTAGGCATACGTGGATTATTTCGCTTCACAATCTCTTTATGAGCACCTAAGTAGGGGATGACTTCTTCATCGTTATTCAATATGTACAAATGCGCTTGAAGTACTTCATCTCGACACATTGTCACAACTTTTGCACCTCGAGTTCCTCTACGAAGACCTATTCCATGGTAACGAGTCTTAGGTAACCCTATAGGTTCAACTTCTGATAAGTAGTTTGTACAAAACTCAATAGTTTCCTCTGCAATATATCTTTGAACAATTGATGCTTCAGGACGATATTGGTTCTTCACATACCCTTTTAATATTTTCATGTATCGCTCAAAAGGGTACATCCATCGTAAGAAAAGCTGGACCACAGATTCTAACTTCCCTGGCTAGATGAACAATCAAGTGAACCATAATATCAAAAAATGATGGAGGAAAGTACATCTCAAATTGACATAATATTACTGCAGCCTCATTCTCTAACTGATCCAAAACATCCGGGTCCATAACTTTACTACATATGGCATTAAAAAAAAAGCATAATCGAGTTAAGGAATATCTAACATTGTCTGGTAAGATACCTCGAATAGTCACAGGTAGAAGTTGTTGCATCAATACATGACAATCATGAGATTTTAACCCAAGCAATTTGAGATCTTTCATAGATACAAGTCTCTTCACATTGGAAGAGTAACCAAATGGAACCTTCACACCTCGTAAAAACTCACAAAAACTTTTTTTCTCTTTTTTAGACAAGTGTGTGACATGCTTGGAGGCAAGTATGTTCGGTTACCATGAGGTTGAGGAGCTAATTGTTCTCTTATACCCATTTCAACCATGTCCAAACGAGCATTGGCACCATCTTTTGTTTTTCCTTGAATGTTAAGGAGCGTTCAGATGATACTTGTCACACACATTTTTCTCTACATGCATGACATCTATACAATGCCTCACATCAAGAACCCTCCAATATGGAAGAACAAAAAGGATTGACATTTTCTTCCATATACCTGTGGCTTTCTTTTGCGTCTTTCCAAACTCACACGAAATTGCACTTACTCGTTGATATACTTCTTCCCCACTTAAAGGTGTTGAGGCTGCATCATTTTCTTGACACCCGTTAAATGATTTTTTTAATTTACGATATGAATGGTTTGAAGGAAGAAATCTTCGGTGTCCAAGGTACACTTGTTTTCCTTCCATGTTCTAGTTGATAGTGACATGTGTCTTCTTCACATATCGGGCAAGCTTTATGTCCCTTTGTGCTGTAGCCACTCAAATTACCATATGCTGGAAAGTCATTAATTGTACAAAATAACATTGCACGCAACTTGAATAAGTCACTTGTGTACCCATCAAACACATCAACACCTTCCTCCCACAACATCTTCAACTCTTCAACCAATGGGCTTAAAAAAACATCAATGTCATTTCCAGGTTGTCTGGGACCCGAGATCATCAAAGATAGCATCAAGTACTTACGTTTCATACACAACCATGGAGGTAAGTTGTAAATAACTAACACCACAGGCCATGAACTATGTTTACTGCTTAAATTTCCATATGGATTCATTCCATCTGTAGCAAGTCCAAACCTAATGTTTCTTGGATCATTACCAAAATTCTGGAAGATGGAATCAATTTTTTTCCATTGCAATCCATCTGCCGGATGCCTCAACTGACCATCTTTAATACGACTATCTGCATGCCATCTAGTGAGCTTTGCATCATTTCCATTAGTGAATAATCGTTTCAACCTTGGAACAATGGGAAGATACCATAACACTTTTGTCGGGGTACCCTTCATAACATCATTGTCAGAATCACCATCCTTCTTCTTGTATCGTGATTCCTCGCATTGTGGACATTCGTGACAGTTCTCAAATTCTTTCCTGTACAACACACAATCATTCGGACATGCATGAATTTTTTGGTACTCCATACCCATTGGACACAATATCTTCTTAGCATCATAATTACGGGTTGGCAATGTGTTAC
The DNA here is from genome assembly GCA_963425845.1 of Sphenostylis stenocarpa. Lineage (NCBI taxonomy): Eukaryota > Viridiplantae > Streptophyta > Magnoliopsida > Fabales > Fabaceae > Sphenostylis > Sphenostylis stenocarpa. The sequence goes on along the minus strand of OY731403.1, from coordinate 15,113,728 downwards.
CTTCAGGGAGCATGTCACTCAACAACTCAAGCAATTCTGTGAAACTTTTATCAGTCCACCCATTCTTTGCCTTCACATTGAACAATTTTAGTACCGCCGACAATCGTGTGAACTTAGTACAATTTGTATACAAAGGCTCTTTTGCATCATTGGACAACTTCTCATACACATGTGTGTGTTGGAAGGCATCTTGTCCAAGCTCACGAATCATTTCCTCTAGCTGATCATCCATCTCTAGATCAACTTCTTCTTTGTCTTCTACACTTGGCATGTTTAATAATTCACCATGCCATGTCCACTTTATGTAACTCTTTAGGAAACCATCACAAAGAACATGTTCCCGAATAACTTCAGTCGGTAATCTTCGCTCATTCAAGCAGTTAACACAAGGGCAATAGAATCTTTCATCATTATCCGGAAGATTCATCTTAGCAAATTCAAGGAATTGTTCTACTCCACTCTCATATTCATTTGTTGTTCGTCTATAATTGATCCAACTCCGATCCATTGTTACAAATCTAATTTTCAAAATCAAATTAGCTACAGAAACACGAAATAACTACATTATAATGCCTACACGAAATCCAACTCCACTCTCAAAATAACTACATTATAATACAAATCTAATGTTCAAAATCAAAATCACGAAAGAATGCCTACGGAAACACATTCAAATGACTAAACTACTTACAATACATCTCTAAATTAGCTAAAGACACCCGTGATGTTTCCCTCTCTTGACAGCATTATTACTTACTAGATTCAATACTGTAAACCTACATTGGCTAAAGCAAGCACGAAAACTTACCTCTTGAAGACCTACAGAGGTGGCAGGTGGCGTGACGTGCAGAGCTGGGTGGGGAGAAACGTATCCCAGGCGACGGGCACCAGTAGCAGCAGGCGGCACGAAGCGTTGGCAGGTGGCGTGACGAGCAAATATGGGTGCGGAGAAACGTATACAAGCGAACGGGGGAGCTCTGGTATGGGTGAACTGATGAAAGGAAATGGAGCGTAGGGAGAAACGTACAGGGGAGCTCTGCTATGGGGGGGAAGTGATGAAATGAAATGGAGCGCGGGAGGAGGGTAAAACAGAAGATACTATGTCGGTTGCCCTAACACCCGTCATCAAAGACACTTTCTACGTCGGTTAAAATTTACCCGACATAGAAAGTGACCTTTCCACTTACTATGTCGGTTAAAACTTACCCGACATAGAAAGTTTATGATTTTATTACAAAATTGCCACCGCGCCACATACTATGACGGGTGGATTACGACCGTGATAAAAACCCGTCATAGAAAGCTATTTTTCCACTAGTGGCATATTGTTCGATATCGCAGTACTAGACCCTACTTGAGTGTTTACTAATGTACTTGAACTTTGTTCATTACTCATAGGTATCGACATACTCGCAGTTGTCGATATTACAGGCATATTCCCATTATGACCTTGCCCCCCAGTGTTTGGTGGATGTGAACCATTTAGAACCTCACTGTTACTCTGATTATTTGGTGGATGACTCATTCTTATTACTCGCCCACTCCTTAATCTCATACACTTTCGAACTAACCAATTTTGTGTTTTTCGACACAAGACCCCCTAACTGGCGCGCCAATTTGTTTCTGGTGAAAATTTGATCGATTTCGATTAAATCGAGACTTAGGTTCTAACCAAATTTTAACCACGTAGATTCTTTTTATTTAGGCTAACAAACGGTTCAATCGAAAATGCATGAGAATGTAAACAACGTAAATTAGTATGCAAATCGAAAGTACTATTTTTTGTATTTTTATTAAGAAACGTGAAATAAAGAAAGCAGTAAATTTGTTGAATCAAAAAACGGTGCAGAATATTAAATTGCAGAGAAACATAAAATGCGGAAACCTCAAATTTGCATTAAGTGTAAATGACAAGGAATCGAAAATTGCATAATCGTAAATAAGCAGGAAATCGCAATTTGCAGAAGTATAAGTGACGAGGGACTTAAACATATAACATTAACTTGCGTAAAAGTAAAGGAACTAGGAATTGAAAGGACAGAAACTTAAAGTTGATAAACGTAAGTTGCATGAAAGTAAATTACCAGGGAAAGTAAAGAAAGCGATAAAGACAGTCAATGAAAATGGAAATCCAGATCGCCAGAAACTTCATGATTTCGTCGTTCTCTGGTAGACTTTTTCACTAATGTTTCAGTTCTCTCTGCCAATTTCCCCTCTTTTTTCAGTCTTCGCTCTATTTATAGAGCATCCTTCAAGTAACCTCCTAAGAGTGGTTAATAAAACTGTCACCACGATCCTACGTGCACGTATTTTCAGTCTTACAGTAAAAAAAATTGCATTCCACGTTCTCACGCATAAGAGAACTGCTCCCTTGATCTTCGATCTGAGCCACGGTTTCGGAACCGTTTCCCGTGTCCCCTGTATGTGTTAACCGCTCCCTTGATCTCGATTTCAGACATCGAGTATTTTGAATTTTGCTTTTGATTCCCTTTAATTCTTAACTTTGCACTATTCTAATCTCTCGATTCTCTTCAACAATAGACATTGAAATTTGTTTCTTCGATTCTCGATTTTGATTTTCGATGTGTTTTTATCTTTGTGGTTACCAGATGTCTTTTACCATTTTTATCAATTTTTAACCAATCATATGATCTTCGATTTTTTTCTTTCCTTCATTTTTCGATCTTTTTAACGATTTCCCACTAACACATATGCACAATCTATACTATATATAAAATAATATAACCACTTTTTACTTCAGAGGAAAAAAAAATATAACATAAGTATAAAAAGATAAAATATCATGGAAAAAAAAGTGAAATTAAAAAAATATATATATAAAAATTGGACACTGATACACTTTAATGCTAATATTTCTAAGGTGTCCGATGGTGCGGCACGGAGGCAATTAAAGGAGGTGAAAGTTTTGGAGCTACCAAGGGTAAGAGTGAAAGTGGAGGGGACAACGATTAGGGTCGTAGGTTTGGTGAAGGTTCAAAAAGTTCATTCCATCCACCAACATTTTCCATAGATAAATATGTTAGTAAGAAATTGTTAATTTAGTGATGGATAAATATGTCGATAATACAAATTTCTTTCATAACACATATATGTCGGTATAATCCGTCGATGAAAATTTATTTTTTGATCAATTTTAATTCGTCGGATAAATTTCATCGATAATTAGCAATTTTCTTATAGTATTGACGACATAATTTTTATGTTTTAAATAGATTATTTACAAATTATTTTTTGCCAGTCTAATTTATTTTCGATTTTTATGTATTTTTGTTTATTTTTAGTATTCAAATTTATTTAATGAACTATTATTTATTAATTTTAATTTATAATTAATAATGAACAATAGTACATAATGTATTTAACATCGATTATTTTAGATATTTTATATTTGTTATTTAATTGATGTAGATATTTTTTATATTGATTACAAAATCGATTTAAAAAAGCGATATATAACATTGGTTCTTAGAATAATGTACCGTATATTTTATAATGAACCAAAATGGGTGAAAAGAATAGGAAATACTATATCGATTTTTACCAAAACCATGTCTTATGGGGTCTTTTTTTAAGTTACATTGGTAGTTATGATTCCAAACCTAAAAATTGAAATTTAGGACATAAACACGTAGACAATTCATATATAATACAATATAATTCATACATAATGTCATATAGGAAAAGTACACAAATACTAATAATTATGCTCACAATTACCGTATGAAAACCACACTAATCTACCACTATTCCAAAAACTTTAAAAAAACTTAGTCCACTCTTGTCTAATTTCTTCGATGGTAGCATAATCCAATGACTTCTCGTTTGCAAAAATCTATAACAAATATATTATAGGTTTTATATTTAAAATCACATAATGTGGTAAATAATTTAAAGTAATTATTGCTTACTCCCATGAATCCATAATAAACACACGAACTATGGTCAACATCTAATGCATGACGTAATATCCATACTTATAATTTTCTTGTTGCTTATTATACTAATATGTCAATTACAAAAATTTAATTATCTACAAACTATAAAACATGTTATGAACAATTTTGATGTAGAGTTATATATCTTAGATAAATCTATCGTAGATTATGTGACGATGAAGTACATTTACTGTTTAAGAAATTACGCACATTCATCGCACCATATAAAATGAAATATTAGTTGTTAATAATTTATAATACTTTGATAAAATAAAAAAGGTAATTAAAATAATACCTTTGTACTAAAATTTTAAAGTCTACAATTAGCTTTTTATGAAGTGAACAAAATCACACAATAATATTTTTTATCACAATTAATATTATCAATTGTCAATGAGACCTAAATAAAAGATTGATTAGAAATAATATATTATTATATTAAATATGTAATAAATATATATTGTACTTACACATTAATATATGGAGTCATATATGTAATATATGGAGTCATATAAATGGTCTTCCTGGTGTCTTGAATCAACCGTTAGATATAGGTTTGACATTCCATTTTTTCTATTTCCAGACTTTTGGATAGCTTGAGGCTCAAAGAAGTCATACAAATTAGTATTTCCCATATTTACAATTAATTGATTAACATACCTATATTGTTAACATAAACATAAGATAATGTACCAACTCATATTAAATGAGTGGAATGAAATTTAGAGTTAGAATATTCATACATTATCCATAATTTGTATGACGATAATGTTCAACATGTGGTTACTCTGTATTATTTCAAATGTGTCTTGCATGGTTATGTAAAAAGGTACATTATTATTGTCCACACCAAAAATTGTTGCATCCCATGGCATCGCATATAGAGCTTGATATAAACTTTGTGAAACTCTAATCAAATCCACCAGTGCATTAGAATGGTGTTGAGGCCTAATATTAGGTGTCATAGTTTGCTTTTACGACAATATCATGCTTAATACCATGACAAAAATCAATATATATATATATATATATAAGACATATATATTCATAAAAACTTTAATTACATACCTTATTTTTCTTAGAAATGGGTTGAATTAGATGTGTAGGTCATGCAATGAATATACGAAGTGTTTGTCCCACAAATTTAACCCCATTTGTGGGCATAGGAACTCTACCAGTAGCATCTTTAATATCTTCAATCACTACTCTTTTATAACCCTTATCCAATGTCATTAAGTGTAATGTGGACCCTCCATATACTCTCCCAATAGCCACAAGATGAAGATGATCTCCATCCACAAATAATTTATATCGATAATATATTCCTATGTCAACCTCCTCATATACATCCACATTATCAGCAACATTACTACTTTTTGTACTAACACAAGCATGTGTAGGAGGTATATTCTCTCGAGGTACTTTATTATGTTGTGAAATATCCATGGACTCCATTCGTTCTTCAAATTCATCCTCCACTCATGTCTTCATTCTTCTGTAAGTGTTCTTCTTATTTGGTCATCTATTTGTGGTGTCAATCTTTGTGTTAGGGTGGCTTCTAGTTGCTTCATCACCTTTTGACTTACAGGTCCATCATAATTGCTAGTGTGAGGAGGTACTTCAAAATACTGTTGAACACCCACAACGAATCTTGCAATACGCACACGACTAAGGTGTTCTAAAGTGTTAATAGTAGTGGTCAAAATATCTTGACGCCCAACAAAAGTTCCCTAAGAACTCTACTCAAGTAACATGTCCTATAAACAAAAATTATTATCAAACAATATCATTTATAAATTTATATATTATAAAAAATATCTTCTTTTTTTCATAAGCTTACAATTTGATTCACAATCACTCTAGATGTCTCATATGTCATTTGGCCTAATGGTTTAGTACGATCCATTTTCCACTTCTCATGTTGAGTAGGAGAGGATGGAGGAGACACAACTTATTCGTTGGAAAAGGATTCATTTGTTCTCTTGGTCTTCTACAATATAATCTTCTTCTCCAACAAGTCATAGCCCCCTTGAGACAATTTGTAAGGAGTAGTATTCTTTTATTAGACTTCTTCAACTTTTTTTCTTTTTTCCTATGAATAAAGAATGAGATACAATTGACTTTTAGAAACATTAACTACATATATTTAAATTTAATAAATAATATAAACAAACCTATCATGATTCATCATTTTTACTTTGAACAAATGTCTCCCATGTTTCCTTATTTATACCATATATCTCACATGGATATTTATCTTGATATTTTCAAAATATATAATAACTAGTTAATTTTTTCGTAAATTGTCTCCATTTTATAGCTACGGAGGATATTATCTTGCTCTGTTTGTACTGAGGAGCCTCAAACTCAAAGTTTATCTACAAAAAATGATAAGAACATATAACAAATAGTTAAAACTAAACAATCATATCACAAAAAATATTTTTATCATTTTGTGTTGACATCATCACAATCATCATTTTTCATTTTGTAGCGTGAAACTCCACACCTTAGATAATTATATAATGCTTCAAACTATTTTCTGTATAATATGTAATCATTAGGGTAAACATGTATTTTTTTTATACTCCAAACCCATTGAACAAAAGATTTTCTTAGCTTCATAGTGACAGATAGGTAGTGTATTACCTTATAGTAACATTCTATTCAACAATTCAAATAATTCAATAAAGTTTTTATCAATTCACCCATTTCTTGTCTTAATATTTATCAATCATAATATTACTAATAAACGTGTGAAATGTGTATAACCCATATATAAAGACATCTTTGAATCAATTTTCAAGGTTTCATATATAGGGACTTGCTAAAAAGATTCTTATTCAACCTCACAAATAATATCCTGTAGTTTATCATCGACACTCATATCAGAATATTGACATTTAGACATGTTTGGAATGTTTAGTAATTCACCATGCAAAGTCCAGATTGTATAATTTTGTAAGAAATCATCATAGATGTTCTCGTATTAATTCAACTTGTAGTCTTCTCCCATTCAAACAATTAACACATGGATAAGAAATTCTTCCATTTTTATATGCAACTTGTAATCATTCAACAACTTTATAAATTCTTCAACGTCATTCTCGTGTTTTTCACTTATTCGACTAAAATTTATCTAACTTCGATTTATAACTACATAATGACATTCATAATAACTTATTTTATACTTAATGACATTTATAATAACTTATTTTGTACATAATGAAATTTATAATAATTCTAAATTAAATCCCTAATTATATTTTTTCCTAATTCTAAAATTAAATCCCTAACTGTATTAAATCTTTAATTCTAAATTAAATCTCTAATCCATAATTTTAAATTAAATATTTAATCCTTAATTTTAAATTAAATCCCTAATTCTACATTAAATAGTTAATCCTTAATCCCTAATTGTATACTAACTTTCTAATTGTAAATTAAATCCCCAAATCGAAATCAAATCTCTAATCTTTAATTCAACATAAAATCTAAAATTGTAATTTAACAAACAATTATCACATTGTTAAAGGTCACAACTTAAATAAAGATGAAAAATAGTATGTACAATACCTTAAACATAGTGGTGGGTGACAAACAGGTAGGACTGGTGGGCAATACGGTGGTGCATTAGAAATGTTTTGGGTGGCATGGTGGTGGTGGCAAACGGGGTGGGTGTGGCACGGTGGTGAGGCAGTTTTGTGGCATAGTGGTGGGGTGGTGCAATGACGCAACAAATGTGGTACGTGGTGACGACGCAAATGATGAATGGTGATCCCAAACGGAGATGGGTGTCTAAACTGCAATAAATGCAACAGCAACAATAGTGGTGACACAGCGGTGGTAGGATGCAGCGAGTTGTTGGCAAATGGTGATCACAAGGTGCAATGAGAGTATTGCAATGAGACTAAGTGCAACGTTCGTAGGAATGAAATGAATGGGAAAAGAGACAATTTTTTTAAAAAAATGATACTACTTCAGTTTAAGAGGACCGACATAGTATATGACTTATTAAATCGATTCTTCTTATATTTTCGAAAATATTATTATGCCTTATCTTATATCGATTCAATAAATCATTATTATATCTTGTTGTAAAATGTCCTTCTTACATTAGTGGAAGTTTTGTTTTAATTTTTTTTTAATTTGACTTAAAATCAAGTGTGATTAAAAATCGCTGCACTTTTATTTGAAACAAATATAAAACAGAAGTAGAAAAATTATGGATTAAATTTATCTAACAAGAAAAAGAAAATTAGATATACAATTAAAATTTATAATAATTAAATTTTCTCCTTAAAAAGAATTATTATTAATTTTATTTTGTTTTTTAATTAAAATTCTAAAAAATAATATGTTAAACAATATTTTCATTATATAATATGTGGATCACAGACCGATTAAATATTTATCCTATAAACCTTGTATGATATTTAACATGTAAATGGATTAATCCATCAGAACTATTAAACCTTGTGGTAGGTATAATAAATATAGAAGAGCAATGATTGAAGGAGAAAATTGAAATTTTAAATTGCACGATTTATTGTACGCCCCTACAATTGTTAATCGAGTATATTTAAAATTTGAGAACCAATGAAAAGAAGAGTATGATCATAGAACAAGTCCCATTTTCTTATTCATCTGTACCCAAAAGTTTTTGTCCCCCGGTCATCTCCACTTGCCTTTTTAAGGGGTGCATGAGAGGCATATTGTGTTTGGGAGGAGTCGTCCCCCACATGAACTTCTAGATTTGCTTCTTAGTGCTTTTATGGAGGTCTCATTGCTCGAATACCCTTTCTTTTGTCCTTGTTAGTGAAACTGCAACGTTGCAAATTCTCATCATCCAAACACTGTGTTACCTTTTGAGAGATGATCCTATCCCATACAGAAGGAGCACGTTATAACAAAATCACCAACTCTATATGGTACGGACACTGTTTGCATTTACATTTGAAGAAAACGTCTCCACCCACACCACACTTAATCCATGTCACATAAAAATAATATTTCCACAAAAACGGATTTTTTAAATGTTCTTTACTTTATTTTCTCGTTATTATGATAACATCCTCATATTAATCTTAATATTTTAATATCTTAAATATTATTTATTGATTTTATCTTTATAAAATATGTGAAGGATTAAGAAAAAATTATATATATAAATTATTTTTAATATTGACTCTTAAATTATATAATACTCATAAATTCATCGGAACAAAATAAATAAATGTTTGGAGCTTAGAAATTTAATAAAAAAATATTTTTGTTTTATTCTTATAAAATACATTTACTACTTTTAATCATATTATAAAACTTATATAAATATTTTGAAAAAAATATATTTTTTATTTTATTTTATGATTAGGAATTGTTATAACTTATAACTAATTATGCAAGAAGATCTCCCAAAGGAGTGTCGGTCGTGTTCTTCCATTCTATTTTATTATTTATAATAAAATCACGTGTTGTATATACAGTGAGATAGTGAGATACATAACAATTTGTTTACATTAAGTTTCATTTAAATATACTTTATTAATTATATAAATACTCATTAAACATAAAAAAAAATTATAACGTAGTACGGTTAAAATCAAATTATCAATTTTCTTAAAGAGTAGGTAATGATTACGTGTTTATTATTTTAAAAATTACATCGAATGGATTAGTTCAATTGGTATAGAAATCAGTAGGTTACTTTTAAATAATTAGACTTTAATTAAATTAAAATAAAATCGGAAAATCAACTGAATTCTTGGGTTGAACTAAAAAAATTAAAGAAGAAATTTTTTTAAATATTTTATTTTATAGAAAATATAATATATTTTAATTTTTTTCTATTTTTATCTTATATTTATTTTATTTTAATAATGATTCATCTTACCCTTTTTAATGTATTTTATATTTATAATCTTGATCATAATTTATAATGATCATAATAATAATCTTTATTATTTTTATTTTTTATAAAAAACGTTGTTACTAATAAACTTATTATATATTTATCTTATTATAAAAAAATTATTTTATTAAATCCAATTGAATATTGTTGAATATAGAAAAAATAGAGTTTGGGACTAATATCCCTTGTGTATAAATCACACATAGGTAGTCTATTTATAGTAGAGAGATACAACTAAAAGAGTAGCTGAAAGTAACAGAATAAGCAGAAGATATTGTTTGATATTGTGGTTAACAATATCTAACAGTATCTTAACAATATCTAAACAATATCTAACACTCCCGTCAAGCTGGAGTATACAAATCATATGTGTCAAGCTTATTACAAATATAATCAATTCTAGGACCCCGTAAAGATTTAGTAAAAATATCTATTAACTCATCACTTGACTTAACAAACTCAGTCTTGATATCTCCATACATAATCTTTTCTCGAAATGAAATGACAGTCAATCTCAATGTGTTTGGTCATCTCATGAAAAAGAGGATTAGAACTAATATAAAGAGCAGCTTGATTGTCACACACAAGTGACATTTGAGTGACACCTCTAAATTGTAACTCTATGAAGAGCAGCCTGATTGTCATACACAAATGACATCTCCAAATTGTAACTCTCTAAGCAATTGTTTGAGCCAAACAAGTTCACATGCAGCTGAGACCATAGCTCTATATTTTGCTTCTGCACTAAATCTTGTCACAACACTCTGTTTCTTACTTTTCCATGAGACCAAGTTACCACCAATGGAGACACAATATCCAGATGTAGATCTTCTATCCGAAGGAGATCCTGCTCAATCAGCATCTGAATATCAAACAACTCTTGTATGGTATATCAACTAAGTTCACGAGTTGGAGATAAGCGGACTCGAACCGTTGACATCCGTCATAAGGTAAACCACTGCGTCTCAGGTCCCGACTAATTCTACCATAGAGGCCAACGATAGACAATAACTCCCCCGAACACAGCTCACAACTTTCATCGTATTGTGCTCTCCAAAAGTGATCGGCTCAGTTGGGTATAATTATAGTAGGTGAAATGTCATTGTGTCGAAAGTCTTCCTGACAAGGGTTTTAGACAAACGAATCTCATTAAGTTGAACGACAGTACAAATAAGGTCATCACTAGGTATTCATGGCTAAAAAATGCTTTCACTCGAGGAGAGGTGTACTAATGTGAAAGAGAATCACATTTGAGGGGGAGATGTTGAAAATTTAAGTATAAATTTGAAATCTCACATTGGGTAAAAATGAAAAAGTTGAATAACTTATAAGTGAGAAATACTCATAATCTATCACCTCAAGGTTTTGAGTTGAAGGTAGTGTCGTATTCTCTTGAATGATTGACTCATGACCTATTTGTGAGAATCTTCCTGTTGTTAGTCCCCTCAAAAATATCTAACATAAACCATGTTTTCACTTATTCAATTTTAAACCATTAGTTATAATTGTTAATATTATATTTGACATTTTATTGTTAATATAATATGAAATATTATCTTATCACACTCACATATTAATTGAGTCAATCAAATACGATTAAATTAGTTACCGTGAAGTAATTAAAAATAAATTTCTCAATTAAAGATATACTTAATTAAAAACATTTAAATATTTCCTGTGTCTTTAGACCATTTATAAATAATATTATTATTTGTTCATTAATTCTCTCTAAAGCTTCCAACTACAATTCAAAGAATAAAAACTAGTATAATTAAGTGTACAACATCATGTATGAGAGAAGAAGTGAGCTTTATAATCATTCAAATATTTCATAGATTTCATAACTATTTTTCTCTCTTCAAGTCGCTTCTACATCCATTCTTCTTAAGTTAAGAGAGACAAAGATTGGTGAGATTTTCAACATAAAAGATGGTTATTTCTTTATGGAGATTTTCACATCTTTCTTTTGTTTTCTCTTTATAAATTAAGTACTTTTCTTCTGTATTGCTAGCTGTTATTGTCCTAAAAGATAATTTAGCGAGTAATATAATTTATTTGAATTTAATTAATTGTTAAAGTATGATTAATAACACTTTTGTAAAAGGAATATGATTAGCAAAAAGATACCATTTTTTTAAACTGTAGCCATTTTCTTTTCATTTAATGCCTCCAACTAATTCATATTTCCTAAAAAGAGTTATCACACTTTTAAAAATGTCTTTAAAAAGGGTCTTTAATAAGTAAAAGGACAGATTGTGACTTAATAATTTTAACTAAGATGAGACTCAAAATTATTAAATTTTTTAGATGTCATAGTCCAAATTGACACTAGTTAACACCCATTTCAATTTAGTTTTCAATGGTTGAATTTCACACTCGTCGACACCTATATTATTGAATCTTTCATTAATAAAATAATATCAATTATCAACTCATAAACCATTAATAATTTGTTTTTGAGTGGCGAAGATTTGAAATTTTAAGATAAGACAGATTGAGCCATTTTAATGTTGCAAGAGCTCATACGTTTACTCACAATTCACGAAAAAAATCCAACACAAATAAAACCTAAAAGAGTTTTAAGACGTGTTTGGAAAAACATTTTCATCAACATTTATAAAAAAATAAAATAAAAATAGAAATATATAAAATGAAATTTTCCATAAGCTAAAACTGGTTTATACATATATTAATTGGTAGATAATTAAAAAGAGAATAAAGAAAAGCTTCTCTAAAGAACCTTTAATCAATATTTTCAAGTGACACATTATTTATCAATGTCCTTAAGATTTAACATCCAAATTTTAAATCTATGTTAATTAATGTGACGACACTCGAATAGAAGGGAAACAATTTAGGGTTAAGTTTTAAGAGTTCATTTGATTGGAAATAGAAAACAGAAAAACATAAAGGATACCGTAGGCGCCACAAATAAGAATATTTGATAAGGCAAGAAGGATCGCCACAAGAATTGGATAATTCTTGATAAGATCAAGTGATGCAAGGAAGAACTCTAGCAGAGTAACAACTCACAAAGTGATTCTGAATATTATGTACGTTCATTCTGAATTTTCAAATGTTTAATACAACTTAAGTTTATGAGTTTGTCTCATTGCAGGAAATAAAGATAATTAAAATCCTAATATCCCAAGCAAAGTTAAGTTGTCCTGATGGTTCAGTGAAGGCATTATAAGTTTTGGGTCTTGGGTTCAAATCCCCACTCTAGCATTATAAGTTGTCACTTTGTGTTGCAATGCCTCTTGTGCTTTTCTGAGCCTGCCTCTTGTCATAGGTCCACCTAAGTCTTGGATTTGATCTTGGTCTTGATCCTTCTCGTTATGGGTTTGGGTCTTTATGTCCACATCATTCCCTCCTTCTTAGGCAGCATTTGTCCTCAAATCTATGAATTCATCTCCTGCATCAAAAGGAGTCAAGTCAGCAACATTAAAAGAAGAACTTACATTATACTCTCCTAGTAGATCAATCTTATAAGCATTATCATTGATCTTCTCTAAGACTTGGAATGGCTCATAAGTTTGACCATCAGTTTATGGATGACAAGTAGTAGAAAACAATAATTTAGTATCAATCTTACCCCATAAGGTCCTCCAAAAGTGACTAAGGAATTTTGAATCCATATCACTCACAATGCTCCTCGGCAGCCCATGTAGCCTTACTACTTCCTTGAAAAACAAATCAGTCACATGACAAGCATCATCTACCTTCTTACAAGGTATGAAATGTGTCATCTTGGAAAACCTATCAACAACAACAAACACAGACTCTTTTCCATTCTTTGTTTTAGGCAGCCCTAAAATAAAGTTCATAGAAATGTCAGTCCAAGGATATTCAGGAACAGGTAAAGGAGTATACAACCCATGAGACTTAACTTTAGATTTAGCCTTTTTACACACGATGCAGTGATCACAAAACTTATTCACATCTCGTTTCATATGAGGCCAAAAGAAATGGTCTTGCAAAATTTCTAAAGTCTTTTGAACCCCAAAATGACCCATCAAACCCACTTCATGTGATTCACTCACAAGCAACTCTCTAATGGAACACTTAGGCACACACAATTTATTTGCTTTGAACAAGAATCCATTATGCCTAAAGTAACCATTTTTAGAAAACCTTTCACCTGCAGCAAAAGTTTCAGCAAAATCAACATCATTCACATACATGTCTTTCAAAGATTCAAGACCAATCGATTTAGTTTCAAGCATAGAAAGTAATGCATGTCTCCTAGAAAGTGCATCAGCTACTACATTCCCTTTTCCCTTTTTATGTTTGATGACATATGGAAATTGCTCCAAGAACTCAACCCATTTGACATGTCTCTTGTTTAACTTACCTTGTCCCTTTAAGTATTTCAGATATTCATGATCACTATGAATTACAAACTCTTTTGGTAAAAGGCAATGCTGCCAAGTTTGTAAAGCACGCACTAAGGTATACAATTCCTTATCATAGGTGGGATAGTTTAGGGCACCCCCATTCAACTTCTCACTAAAATAAGCAATTGGATGACCTTCTTGTAGCAAAACAGCCTCAATACCCACATTAGATGCATCACATTCAATTTCAAAAGATTTTGCAAAATTTGGTAATGCAAGAATGGGGGCATTAGATAGTTTGTGCTTAAGTTCAGAAAATGTATTTTCTTATTTTTCACCCCATTTAAACCCAACATGCTTTTTTACTATTTCATTAAGAGGTGCAACCAAAGTACTAAAGTTTTTAACAAACCTCCTATAGAAACTAGCTAACCCATGAAAGTTTCTCACTTCACTCACATTCTTAGGGGTAGGCCACTCTTGGATGACTCTAATCTTTTCCTCATCAACTTGTACCCCTTTAGAACTCACAACAAATCCCAAGAACACAACATGATCAGTGCAAAAGGTACATTTTTCAAGATTAGCAAACAATTTTTCCTTTCTAAGCACATTCATGACAGCACGCAAATGTTCAACATGCAAATCAAAATTAGTACTATATATCAGAATATCATCAAAATACACCACTACACATTTGCCTAAAAACTCTTTCAAGACATGGTTCATCAATCTCATAAAAGTTCTTGAGGCATTAGTTAACCCAAAGGGCATAACTAGCCACTCATACAACCCATATTTAGTTTTAAAGTTGTTTTTCACTCATCTCCTTCTCTAATTCTAATTTGATGATATCCACTTTTCAAGTCAATTTTAGAGAAGATACAAGCACCATACAATTCATCCAACAAGTCGTCTAACCTAGGAATGGGATGTCTATACTTTACCGTGATGTTATTGATAGCTCTACAATTTGTGCACATCCTCCAAGTTCCATCTTTCTTAGGGACTAGAATGACTGGGACTGCACAGAGACTCAAGCTTTCTTTAACCCACCCCTTTTGCATTAAGTCTTCAACTTGTTTTTGAATCTCCTTGGTTTCTTGGGGATTTCTTCGATAGGTTGGTCTATTAGGCAATGAAGCTCCTGGAATAAGGTCAATTTGATGCTCAATACCCCTAAGAGGGGGTAGACCTATAGACACTTCTTTGGAAAAAACATCTTCAAAATCCTGCAACAAAGAAGAAACCTCTTTTGGAAGAGAGATAGTAAAACATGGACTGTTTGATTTACTTTCTTTACTCAAAAGTAAAAGTATTGGTTTTCTCAATTGCATAGCCCTTTTGACTTCTTTTTCTTTTATAAACAGATTTAATTTTTTTCTCTCTTTCTCTTTTTCTTCCTCTTTTTCCTTTTTCTTTTCATTCTCTTTTTCTTTTCTTTCTCATTTTTAGTTGATCCTCACTAACTTCTCTTGGAACCAAAGGTGCAAGAGTAGTTTTGCGGTCTTTATGCATAAAAGAGAACTTATTAGTGAAACCATCATGCATAACTCTCCTATCATACTATCATGGTCTCCCAAGAAGTAAATGACAAGCCTCCATAGGCACCACATCACACAAAATAGAATCTTCATATTTCCCTATGGAAAAACCCATTTCAACTTGCCTATTCACGGTCATCTCACCATCTTCACTAAGCCATTGAAGTTTGTAAGGTCGCAGGTGTGGCTTAGTCTCCAAATTCATTTTTGAAACCAACCATGCATTAGCCACGTTAGTGCAACTCCCACCATCAATGATCAAAGAGCACAACTTCCCTTGAATGAGGCACCTTGCATGAAAAATATTTTCTCTTTGACAATCATCCAGTTCAACTGATTGAATACCCAACATCCTTCTAATCATGAACAAATCTCCTTCTAACACTCTTTCATCTTCATGCTCATTTTCATCACTATATGGAGAATCTGAAGAAGATTCACTAATTATTTCTCCATCCTCCTTAAGTAACATAGTCTTCTTAATGGGACATTGAGAAGCTATGTGACCTCTTTCCAAACATTTGAAGCACTTAATCTCACTGCTCCTTGCTTTCTTAAGTGTCTTATCAAACTTATTTTGAGTTTTGTGAGCTATAAAATTGGGATTGCTTGTTGATGATCCTCCCTCCTTCTTATTTTTGTCCTTCCAACTAGGAGAGTGAAAATTAGATGAACTCCTCTCATGGCACCCTTTCTCTTCAATTGTTGTTCCACCTTGGAAGCTTAATGTACTAAATCCTCCAACTCAACATAATTTTGCAACTCTACAACATCTCTTATATCACTATTTAGCTCATGTAGGAATCGGGTCATAGTAGCCTCCCGAGCCTCCATAACATTAGCCATAATCATGGAAACCTCCATCTCTTTGTAATATTCATCAACACCTCTACTACCTTGTATGAGTATTTGGAGCTTGTTGTGAAGATCTCTTTGATAATGAGAAGGAACAAATCTTCTTATCATCAACCTCTTCATTTCTTCCCAACTTTCCACTAAGGGTTCTTCATATCTCACCCTTTCTCTTTGTAATTGGTTCCACCAAATGAGAGCATAATCAGTGAATTTCATGGCTGCCACTCTCATCTTTTTATCTTCTGTGTAATTATGGCATGTAAATAGTTGCTCAATTTTTATTTCCCACTCCAAATATGCTTCTGGATCACTCTTTCCTTGAAAAGAGGGTATGTTCAGCTTTACTCCTTCAATTCTGTTATCTCTAACATCACCTTCATTATTTCTCCTTCTCCTCCTTCTACCTCCACCATCATCATCATTTCCTTGATTTTCTAGTTGTTCAATTCTTCCATACAACTCCTCGGTATGTTCTGACAACATTCTTTGCATTTGGGTTGTAATGGCATCAATCAATAATCTATTGTCACCCCCTAGAGGAGGGGTACCACCACCACATGTACCTGCCATCTTTCAAGTAAAAAAAGGAAAGAACCAAACAAATGAAGTAATAGGACCCCACCACTATTCTCACGTGTTTGCACTCAAAGATGTATCACTCGTGTTTACTCTCAATTTGGCTTTTGTATAATATGCACTTTTGCCTTTTTTCACTCGTTTTCTGACTTATGATTCTTACAAGAATCAAACAATCAGTAGTTCAAGAATTAGTTTTAACTGTAGCAATCATAAGAAATAAAATAGAATTATAGTACCAACAAAGGACAAGTAGCAAAGAACAATTTTACTACTAACAACAAGCAAGACAAATATAAATTGTATGGGAAAACAAAAATTAGAAAAAGACGTTTGACACTTAGGAATTTTATCAAACAGCTAATGTGTATTGAAATTTAAAGGATGAACAACTGTCACACACACACACACACACACACATATATATATATATATATATATATATATATATATATATATAAATGAAATTCAATATCAAAATTGCAGTTTTTTTTAAATAGTATACGTGAACAGTGACAAATGAAAATTATCGTAAATGCAGTGACAAATGAACATTACTGTGAACAGTGTCGATGAACAATACGAGTGACGACACTCAAATAGAAGGAAAACAATTTAGGGTTAGGTTTTAAGAGTTGATTTGATTAAGATTTAACATCCAATTTTTAAATGTATGTTAATTAATGTGACCTTTAATAGCAACGTTTTTCATTATTTTAACTTTTTCACCAGTAAAGATAGTTTGATTTTATTATTTTGTACATCATTAAAGAAAACTGATCCTACAAGATGAATGAATTATCGTTAGTTCAATATCAATTTGTTCGTTAAAATTATTTTTTTAAGGTAACATAAAATTTGTTGATTAAAAGACAAAACTTGAGCTAAGGGTAGCATAATCGACAAATATTCTTTAAAATATAGATATAACTCAAGAAAGAGTTTTATTTGTAACCAAATTTTTTATACACATGATAAGAACTGGACCTTAATTAGCATGATAATTTATAAGATTTAATTATAATAAAATGTGAATTTATTGTCATAATTAAAAAGACTATAATATTTTTAAGCTAAAATATGTATTTGTCTTTTAAATTTAATACAGCATTTTAATAAATGCCGGCATAGCTAGCATCCCCCACTGATTCGATCTGTGACACTACAGGCATCATAATTTGATAATTTCGTAATTTCATAATTAGGGACGTAGGAGTCAGTTTGTCGATCATGTTTTTACAACAGTTTGATGGGAAATGAAGTTTGAATATAAGTAGATTTCTCGTGATTCTTTCGGATTCCAAATCCAACTGCTAAATTTCCATTGCCTTTTTCCATTACTTTTTTTTTTCTCGTCATTGGCTTTTAAATTTCTTTACAAAGAAAACCGAGTAAAGTTAAGAGAACATGATCTATATTGTTGAAGATAGAAGGCACCTGACAAATAAAATTAACAAAATTGCATTCAATGTTTCTGGTTCAAAATTTAAACGGTTATAAGGTTATAATATAAATTTAATTGATAATATGTGAACTAGTTTAAGTATTTAAATTTTTTTTAAAAATTATTGAATCAAGATAAGTGTTGAAAGTCTCACATCGCCTATCTTATGTCATTTGGTATGGTTTAAATATATGTTAGGTTAATACACATATTGCCAATTGATTTTATGTTGGAACATTAACATGGTATCAGAGTCAAAGCCTAACATCTTTCCGGTTATTGTCATGGACCAAAAGTTGTCACCCTTTGTCTGGTCCGGCAGGCTTCGTTAGAGGGAGTGTGTTGAAAGTCCCACATCGCCTACCTCGTGACATTTGATATGGTTTAAATATATGTTAGTGCTACTCACGTATCGCTAATTGGTTTTATGTTGGAAGCTTAACAAGAAGGATATTTTCAAGACAAATTTTAATCTAAGAACATAACAATCTTAAGATATAAAGATAGGACAATTCAATGATCCTAAGACAACATATAACGTTAATATTATGGTAGGTTCAAGTAAAATCTATTGATAATATATAAAATAATCTACCAAAATATTTAAATCATATCATATACGACAAAATGGACTTCCATGAGTTAAATTAAAATAATCAGAGTATCAGATGATATCATAATATTACACATGCTCACTTAGGTTTTATAATGTAGGGTTTGTTTACAGGTCGATTATCTCTTTTTGTAGAGTCACATCAAAACTTTATGCGCAAAGACTGATAACAATGTTGAAATTTACAGAACTCAGCTAATTTTGTCCCTTCCACTTCATGCTAAATATTTTATCAACAAGTTTTGTACATTATATGGTATTTATAAATTAGGTTTTAGTTGATTGTGATTAGTTATAAGACAAAATTAGAATTAGGTTAAGATAATTTACAATAAAAAATGTAATTAAAAAGCCTAATTGTCTGTTTTAAATTAAACAGCTTTGCTTTCGCATGACACATTTTGTCATGCTGATAGATTCTTTGTAGTATTCAACTTTTCTCTTTATAGGAATGTTTTTCATGTTGAATTTTCATATGACAATCTATCTCTTTTCATAAGAGGGAAGGGATAGATCAAAACTTTCACACAATATATTTTGTAAAAAAATCGTGAGAGAGGGTCCATTTTAAATCTCATTCGCCACAAACACCTTCCACAAAAATAGAAAGACAAGTAGCTTAACAACAAGAAAAATATGAGAACTGAAATTCTTGGTTCACTTTATTTATGCTGCATAGCATCGTATCAGCTTAAACCTTGCTTGGGAAAAGATTAAAAAAGATGTAATTAAAACTGATAACTTTTTACTTGCATAGTGTTATCTAAGGTAAATTTAATAATTTTTTACCCTAACAATCTTGAAAAATCATACTAATAATGATTATTGTGATTAACCAACAGTGTAAAAAAGTATTGTAGCACACAAACATGGAGTCGTACAAAATTGATCTGATTTAATTATAGAAAAAAGATAGTCATAAATAGTGGTGTTATTGGTGTATATATGCACACAAGGTGAGTGAAGCAGTTGAGAGAAGTATAGGAAAGCAGTATGAGTGGTGCATCAGAAAACCCTATTGATGACAGTAACGAGGGTAAAGGTTCTTCTTTCCCCTCTTCATCAACAAGAACGTTAAAACTTTTCGGTTTCCCATTAACCCCACCGGGTTACGAAGAGATTCACGTGGCAGGAAGTAGCACTATTACTCCTCATTGCCCTTACAAGAGATTCAAGTGCCACTTCTGCTACCGCGAATTCGCGAATTCTCAAGCTCTGGGTGGCCACCAAAACGCGCACAAGAGAGAACGCCAGAAAGCTGCTCTCTCACCCTTGGGTTACTTTCACCGGCATCAACGGTTGACAGCGCGAAATAATCCCCCGGTCGTGGTTCCGTACGGAGGATCGGGAGCGTTGGTTGGTCCACGTGGCAGGGGTCAACGACCGTGGCTCATGCGGGACGCTGATGAGGGACCTTATCATGATCACGATCATGATAGGGTTCGGTCAGTGAGGCCAATGGGTGCAAGTGCAATGAGCATGAGCACAGTGAGGGAAGTACAGAATATTAATTTTGTTGATGGTGATGGTGATGTCGATCTTAACTTGAGTTTGGCTAACAACACACCTTCCAATTTTAGGGACAAGGAATTGGGCAGGTGGTGGAGAACTTGAATTTGGACCAAAACCATGCCCTCTCTTCCCAGTACTACTTTTGGGCTTATTCCCTTTTACAAGATAGCGATGGTTTTGGCTTGGCTCCCAACACCATAATTTGACCTACTTTTTCCCTCTCCTCTCTAGGTACGTACACACATAATTCTTCACACTTTCTTCCAATATATTATAGGGCAATTAGGTTAGGGATATCTCGTCTATATCCTATGTTGTGTGCTCATGTAATTCATGGGGATATCTTATGTATCGTATTATCACTCTTTTTTGTAAATAAATAACTATCAGTTGTCAGGGAAAGACAAAAATCTCTGCATTTTCTCTTTATTTCTGTACCATCTTTCATTTTTCCTCTCTATTCGTTTATACTTTTATAACTATAGTGCATACGAGACGTACAACATATATTCTGATTTTTTTACATGTTTGCTAAGCTTGTTGCATTTTTTACAATATTATTAATTTTATTTTTTCAATACGATCTTCTATTGGCAAGGAAATTTAACTAATTAGTTGTTTCCAGCACCACTTAATTTCGTGTGACTCATCAGGTTTAATTTCTTTCCTCCGATACAATCCATTTTGGATCCAAATGGAACAAAATCTTTCAAAACTTGTACAACCTTTGATCCATGTTTTTCTCTCTACGTACTTCAGAATTATTTGGGATTGAAATTGGAAATTGTCCATTCGAAAGTAAAGTTAAAGTTACTTTTATAATTTTCTCATTATTATGTTTATTTTTAAAGCTGCTTTTTATTTAATCAATCACATAAATATATATTGTCAGTACCTTAAATGTTTTCCTAAGATGGGCACCCTCCTTATTTTTGTTATTCTTAGAAGTTCAAAATTATTTAAATATATTGATAGTTTTTAAGTTTATTCTTCTCATGATATATATATATATATATATATATATATATATATATATATATAGTAGACAAATTTTAAAAGAAATAAATTTTCAAACACCAGTTCAGATCAAGATATACACAGCATTCTATATTCATGTATTGATATATTTTTAAAAATAAAATTATAATGAAAATATTAAATTCTAAAGAAAACAATAATTTAAATATAAGAATGACATTTTAATATACTTGAAATCTAATCATTGATGTTATTTATTAAGACAAAAATAAGATTCAAAGTTACTTATATTCTTTGGCTATATGGAATTTGTTCTCGAATACTCAAAAGTCCAATTTCATTTAAAATAAAAACTAATAATAGTATATATATATATATATATATATATATATATATATATATATATTCTATTAAGCGAAATATTTGTTTTTAAGTGCAAACTATCTCATTCACAACCTTTATCTTATCAATAGCAAAGACTTATTTTTCCTTGATCTATTTTCACCCTCCAATTATATATAAGTGGGGCTAGAGCCTTCGTTTAATTTGGTTAGACCCTATTTTCTATGCTACACCTCTCATGTTAATGGGTTTGGTTTGAAAATGGACCTTCTATAGAAGCTAGTGCAAGGAATAATAATTAATGGAATTTTGAAAAAGTATGCATAGCCAAGAATGATAATAAGAAGATATTAAATTGGTGAACTGGACAAGGAATGATAAGAAACTATTATATATACACAAATTGTTCAATAATCACCATCATATATAAAACTTAAGCAAGCTATGAATATATCATTAAACAATGTTATATCATAGTTTTTGTAGCAGCCACTGAATCTAGTTCATCGAGACAAAAAATAATAACTTAAAGCCCGTAAAAAATAGGTTTTATTAGAAAAACATATCTTATATCTGGCTCTCATTTTCATTATAATTATTACTCATTCTTGAAAAGAAATGAAGATTTGTATGTAAACACATGATTGATCTCTTGGGGTGGTCCTATTTTTCTTTGTAAAGGATGTTTGGGGATTGTGACACCATAGTACCATTCATATTCAAGTATATTAAAATAGTAACCAATGATACTATGTGTAAGACATTAATTCTGGAATATCAATATTATAGGTAACAGACCCTGGAACTAAAAAGTGGTAGTGTAGAAGCCTTAACGGTCAAAATTGCTGCTGAAGGATGGATATTAGGGCATTATAACTGAAGGGCTACTTATATCAAATTTTAACCTTTATACCGTCTTTGAGGCTAAAACTTATTTTGAATTCTTAACATAGTTATGTGGGTTAGCGTCCCCTATAATTTAAGATCTTTTAAATTCTTTTTCAATGTTAACATTTAATTTAAGTTCTTAACTCATTTTACATGGGTCTCATAGTATATTATGTTTCTAAATTTGTGTCTTTCTGTCTTTTCTATTTATTGTTTTTCAGAAACAAATATAAAATTTGTTCAAATAACGTAATTAAAAAAACATTCTTTCTCCCAAAAGTTGTAAATTAAACCAAATTTCGGCCACAAAATAATATAACTATTCATACAAAGCTCACTCAAAAGTTAATTAATTAATGTAAGAACACAAGAAAGTGGGAAATTATTATTATAAGTAAATTATTAACTAGTTATTTTTTAAAATTGAACGGTTAAAATATATCAAAGACACTGAAGTTCATGTTAACACAGAGAAACTTAAAGATATCGTTGTTACAACACACAAATATACAATGAAATTATATGTAATATAATGTTTTCAGACATTCAAAAGTCTCCCATCAAAATCAAAAATTCTTTTAAAATTACTTTATTGATTTGATTTGAGATTAAAAAAAATGGTCTAGATGATTTCATTTTAAATTTTAGAAACAAAATATTTATGAAACTATAAATGAACCAGAGAGATTGAAGGTCCACCCCTCCATTATGTGCCCTAGCTCCCAAAGGCCCTCTTATTCCCATTTTAAATTTGTTGTGTTGTGTCCTTCTAAAATAAGTTTTTTTTTTTTTCTAAATTCATAAAATATCAACTTCACCATTTCATGTTCCTAACTTAATCATTCTAAACCCAAATAGGTAAGCCATAATTGTCTTTTGGTTTTTATTGTTATTTTTAGAATTTTCTTCAACTCCATATAAACCCCAAGACACACATTAAAATCCTCACCCACGAAAGAAAATCTGCCACCTCTTCCTGCGGCCCTTCCGTCGTCACCACCGTCGATACATCAATATACGGCGGAAGGTTGAGGTAGATGGAAGAGATGGAATGTGGCCATTATGTGGGTCATGGCTACGTGAGCAACTGGGGCATGCAGTGCGATAACATGCGTCGCCGTAGACGTACGAGTAACGCGCCACCATCTACGGCGGTTCCCGGGTACATAAAATATTTGAAGGGAACGGAGTGGGAGATGAAGAGGACGCGGCGCGTGGGAAAGGACAAGTCCTTTGAAACGGAGAAAAAAGTATCTCTGAGAAAGATGCAATGGTTGATGAATAACAAGAATGGGAAATTGACCCATAATTGCTAATACCTAAGAACCCAACACAATCACCATTTTTTTCCTTTTTAATTTCAGATCACAGATCGAACCTGTCAAAAAAAAAAATGGTCTAATTCAGATAGAATAATTATAAATAATAAAAAATTTATCCAAACATTAATACAATTTCTCCAAAATTAAGCTAGAACAATATTATCCTACACCAGAATCAAGTTGGTGGTGAAAAAAATTTGTTTAACAATTGTATGTTTTTGCTTTGGTAAAATTCAATTCCAAAGTTTATCATATTTTTGTATCTTCGTGATTCTACCTAGTCTTTCTCTCTTCTGCTTTTAACTTTTTATGTGTATTCATGAAATGTGTACTTTGTTCTTATAATTTGATAAATTTCTTAATAAAATTTGCTGTGTTATACATACACAAATCCATCTTATCTCATGCAGTTAAATACTCAGAAGATGTCGTGTAATAAATAGAAAACATTTATATTACTCTAATATATTTAAGATTCAAATGGTTCAATACTTAATGGTTTAATTAAGATTAATAGAATTTTAACAATATTTATTAAAATAGTATTTTTTATAATATAATAGGATCGTTAATAATTATTATTTTTCATACAAGAAAAAATTATATCAATAACAGATTAATATTACCGTAATTTTAAATTATAATAAATATAAAATATAATAAAAATAAAACTATTGTTTTTAAGTTAACGAGACTCGTATAAGATATAAAAAATATTATATCTTTTATAAAATAATTCTCTTCTAAAAATATTAAAAAAATCTGATTTTAATTTTTTTTTACCAAATGATTAAATCCAAAACTTCAAAATTTTAACTGTTTCTCTCTCTCTCTCTCTCTCTCTCTCTTTTTCAATTTATACCGATTTTTGTTATATTAATTTAATTAAAATTCATTTATTTGTTTGAATCGGTTGAGCTGGGTCTGATTTTCAAAATACCAATATTTATATTTATTATTTATTATTTTGTAAGTCAGTCAAAATAATAGAAATATTAAGATAAAATATAAAAATCACCCATATAAATATATTATATTAATCTGTGTGTCAGTCCAAATAATAAAAATGTTTTTGTAATTTTCATTTTCCAACTTGTTGTGAACTGGCTATTACAGTACCTCCTATTTTATTGGACCATTCGTACAAAGAAAG
The DNA here is from genome assembly GCA_963425845.1 of Sphenostylis stenocarpa. Taxonomy (NCBI): domain Eukaryota; kingdom Viridiplantae; phylum Streptophyta; class Magnoliopsida; order Fabales; family Fabaceae; genus Sphenostylis; species Sphenostylis stenocarpa. The sequence goes on along the minus strand of OY731403.1, from coordinate 15,088,297 downwards.
AACAATCCAAAACTTTTTATAGTTATGCTATTTACACTTTTCAATATATCAAGTACACACTTTTTTTCTCTTGTACTATATTATATTAATTTTAAGTTAATTACTAAACTTATCATGTATATTTTTTAACAAAAAAATGATTTTTAAATAAAAATAAAATTAACTAATAAAATACATAAATGTGAAATATATTACCTACAATTTAATTTTCAAACTTTTTCGAGACAGATTTTAAGAGTAAAAGACCTAACAACAATTAATTGAAGATTCAAAATTTAAAGAAGCAGGTAAATAATTATAAAGTCTTATAGGAATCTGCACGTAGGGCTAATTAAACCAAATGAATAAGGACAGAGTAACAATTTATGTATAATTTTTTTGTCATTTTCTACTATCAATTTACGTAGGAGTTGTTGGAAAAAAAATTAAAAAAGAAAAATTGAGGCCCTGTAGAAAAATGAAAAAAAAAAAAAAAGAGAGAGAGAGGTAAAATATAAAGCATGAAGGTGTTGACTTGTTAATAAATGTGACAGAGGTGATTAATATAGTTATGGTTGGAGAAGCACTGTAGTGTCGATATTCATTTAAGAGAGAATGCCACTGGGAAAGGTATCCAAGAAATCAGAATATGGGAACTTAAAAATGCCAATAAAAGCACTTTTTTTTGTTGGTTGATACAGAAAATACATTTTTTTTTAAATCAAGAACATTATTAAACTTGTTTTTACACCTTTCAACATTTTATGTCTCTATTTCACTTGTTTTTTATGTTCCGAATTTTTAAAACAATTAAAAAAATTCCGGGAATTATCTTTTTAAAACTAATAAAAAAATTATATAAAACATCTAATAGTGTAATAATAAATAAAGATACTCTTACATCTTCCTACAAATGACAACGCATGCTCCTAACATTTTAATAAAAACATTCCTAATATATAGTTATTATAAGTTTTTCATTTAAATTTAATGAGTATTACAATGTCGCGTAAATTTAAATATTCTACATAAAAATAAATATTAAAATTGTTAACGTGAGACGTTAATTTAATTTTGGAAGTTTTATAATTAACATACACATTAATTATTACTTTTTTCTCCTTCTAAGCACTTATGTAAACATTCTAATTCTAAAATGAGTCTCATTAGAAAACCTAATATACTTTTGCATTTAACAATAACACAAGCCACTAATTAATTTGTTATTAATTTCAAAAGACCTTAAGGTCGTTTGTTTACATTTTTTTTATCAAATAAAATAGAGCATATAATATTATAAAATGGATTTTTCTTTTTTCTTTTTTTAATTCATAGAGGCACTAAACTACTAACACATATTTTTATTTTAAAATTTTATTTTTCAATTTTTTGGTTGGATAAAATTAGACTAAGTAATTAAATTCAAATAATTAATTACGTTTTTATTTAATCCAAAAATATTTCGAGTTAGCTTAAAGGAGTAATTTATTTGTACTTCTCTCAAATAAATAAACACATTATCGACAAAATATGTTTTAAAATTTGGTAATTATTGTTTAAGTTTTTAATAAATATTTTAAAAGAGGTTAATAATATTTATAAAATATTTTAAAAATTATTAACACATTTAAAGAAGTAAACAAATTATCCTAAAATAGGAGTAATTCATAGTAGAGATTTTTTTCCCGATTGTGTTTTTCCATTTCTCACACATAAAAAATATTTATTTAACATTGAGATTTAATTATACATATGTTTCTTTTATAAAATTGTAGATATGATTAATTATATGTATATATAACGGATATGTCAATGGATTAAATGAACTTTATTTTATCTTATATATTATCATATATCTTAACAAAGTTAAATTAAAATTTAAATAAATAATTCTATTTAAAATTTGGATAAATTCATCCCAGTTAATCCTGTAAACAGCCATAAATTAGGATCACATTTTTGATAATTTTTAATTTGGTGAGTCGTTGTTGTTACACGTGTCATCTAACAATAGGTGAACCAATCCTCGAAATCCACGAGTCCAGTGACGTTATCAAGCTCCCTCGGACCACCTTTTTCCCCGTTTGGAATTTGAAATCACATCCCTCTCGAGAGAGACGTTATAAACTCTCCCTTTTTTTATTTTTTTATAATTATAATAATCCAAACGTATTTCAAAATAAGCATTTTTTTTTAATTTTAATGCAGTTTTCAATTCACCACTTCATGCAAGAAAATTCTCTTCTCTGTCTCCATTTATTATCACTTCAAACTGTGTCTGTCTCCCTCTAGACTCTGACTCCACTACTCTCTCTCTCTCTCAATTCCCCAAAATTTTTCCGTTTTGCTTCAACTTCTCAAGATTACCCATCTATTGCTTCAACTGAGCTCCCCTCTCTTTCACAGTGAAAAAAAAAAAAAAATGCTCTTGCGGTGGGTGCTTGCTTCTTACCTTTCACTCCACTCAAATTCTAGCTGACCCAACTTATTGTTTCAACGTAAGTCTCCCTTCCAATGCCAAAGATTGCATCTTTTCTTCATTTCCTTTAATGGGTTTTTTGTCGTTGGCTTCTTCCTTTCAGATTTGCGTTTGACTTTGGCCACTCTCTTTTCTCCTTGTTGGTACTCATGTTGTTTTTTATGTATGTTATTTTTAGTGTTCGGATTCAGTTTAAGCTTTTACCTTTTGAATGGCCTGAATTTGGTGTTTTTGGGTTTTCCATTTGTTATTTGACGTCTGATTCATTTGTTGAGAAGGAATGCCTGTGTGTAATCACAGTTTGTGTACGTCTCTGTTCTTATTTGAATCTATCGATTGGACTATATAGGATTGGACTTCTCTAAAATGCTCAAGATCCACATAACCTTTGCTTTTTCAAACTATGGTTAATTTTGCATTTTCAACCCATTTTCCTCCCTTTTTCCTTAGGATTACTATATCCACATTTGATCCCAGCTCAAAATTTTACTCTGGATCTTCAGAATTTTCTTCTTAATAATTTGAAGCAGCCATCATTGTCTATTTGTTATTGATTTGGACTGCATATGATTACTTTCAAGTTTAGCAACACCAACAATGTTATGATACTATTTTGTCTAGGTAGATTTGAATATTGATTGTCAGATTGGTTCTCTCAAAGGAGATTTACATAAGCAAAATATGAACCATGTAGTGGATTTAGGTTTGGTGCACTAGCATCTGACTGCTTTCTTCCAACAGAGATCTAGAGATACAGAGAACCATTCTATTGAAATCTTCGTGATTGAGTTTGTTTGAAGTTTTGGTTCACATTGAGTTAATTATTATGTTTCCTTTCATGTTAATATTTCCGTATGTATGCGCCTTTTTCCTTGGAAATTTCACTATGTTAGAGTCAGCAAATCTTTAATATAATTATCATTTGACTAACGATGTTAATCTTTCATGCCAATCTTTTCCTGATGTGTCATGAAGGTTTACTGTCTTTAATCGAGACAAATGACGTTGTGTGATACATGTAGCTGGTCTCATCTTCTGGCACGAGGCTTTGTTGTTGTGTCTTGAAGGTGTATTGCATGCTGCTTTGACAATGGGAGTTGAAAAAGAAGGGAAAAGTGGAGGAGGTTATGTTGGTGGCTTTTTCCAGTTGTTTGACTGGTCGTCAAAGTCCCGCAAGAAATTATTTGCAGCCAAGTCAGATTTACCAGGTAAATTTACTGTATTCATAGAACACACAAGCGTTTTTATTTCTCTTGTTAATTTTTGAATCAGTTATACCAAAATTGTAAGGATCTAGTCTTTTTGTGTTCTGATGTTGGTAATTTTTTTTCTAAACCATTTGCAGAGAGTTTAAAACAGAGGAGAAGAGTCGATTACAATGTTTCAATGCCATTGACACAGTCCTCCTATCTGGTATTCTTGCAATCTCAACTGTTGTTTGTATGTACATATTTATGTTATGAAATTTGATGGTTACTTTGTTTAATTCTCTCAGGTTGATGAAGATGAAAATGGAGTTGGGGCAAGTCTTAGAGGAAGTTGTGATCATAGTTATGCTTCATCTGTTACAGATGATGAAACATGTAGTACAAGGGCACCTAGTGTTGTTGCCAGGCTTATGGGATTAGATTCCTTGCCTTCTTCAAGTTTTTCTGATCCTTATGCTACCCCATATTTTGATACCCGGTCCCTTCAAGATGCTCAGTACTTCAAAAAAAGCTTTGGTCAACAGCATGACCATCAGACCCCATATTCTGGAAAGCTGGTTGAAAAGGTTGAGGGCTCATCCAGGAGCTTCATTGAGCCAAAGCCGCAAAAGGCCATTACCAGGCCAATTGAAAAGTTTCAAACAGAAGTATTGCCACCAAAATCAGCTAAATCAATTCCTGTTACACACCATAAACTTTTGTCCCCTATTAAGAGTCCCAGTTTTGTTCCAACAAATAATGCTGCATATATAATGGAGGCTGCAGCAAGAATTATTGAGCCTGGTTCCCAAGCTAGTACCAAGGTTAAGATACCTCTGGTAGCATCATCAACACCACTGAGAGTCAGAGAGCTTAAAGATAAAGTGGAGGCTTCACAAAAAGGACCTCTATTTGGGCCAACCTCCATGAACTCTAGAACTCGAGATCTAAAAGAGAAAAGAGAACTTTCTCAAAGAACAACCAGGCTTTCTGAATCTTGTCAAAGAACAGTCGAGTCAAATGCTGCCAAGTATCTAAAAGGACAATCTTTGAACAGAAGCTGGAATGGTTCTGTGGATACATCCATCAAATCTCCTACACACGAGGAAGAAGTTTCTTCATTGAAGAATAAGGGGAAGTCCATTTCACTTGCAATCCAAGCAAAAGTGAATGTTCAAAAAAGGGAAGGTTTGAGTTTGACTGGTGGAAGAAGTATGATGGCCCGGAAAGAGCATCCTGACTTGAAATCCAACCAACCAATGAAGGCAAATGTTCAGAAAAATTTGCACAAGAAATCTTCTACTCAGAATTCATCCGGTGCTCTGAGACAGAATAATCTTAAACAGAATTATTGTATTGACAAAGACAAATTACCATCAAAGCCATTGGTGACTAATTCCCACAGTAGGAAAGTTATGACTGGGGATTCTTCTTTCGGACGTCATAGAAACTCCAGTAATAAATCCATTGCAAAATCTAAAGTTGGATCCAGAAAGTCAGCCATGGAGGTGACTGATAGTGAAAAGGAAGTTTTATACACCAGCACAAACAATTTTCCTAGAAAGAAAAGGTCGACAGACAAGGACTGGAATGATAGGGTTGTGGACAATTTGTTCATTGAAAAAACTCAGAGGCCTGCTAAGTCTAACCTAGTGAGTAATAAACAAAATAGTTGGGCTGACGATGTCAAAAAGAAAGACATGGATGTAGTTTCATTCACATTTACCACACCATTAACTAAGAGCAATACAGGTTTTGAGACATGTGGACACGCTGGCCAAAACAATAATGGTCTTTCCTTGGATCAGCGCATTAAAAGAGTGTTGCTCGACCCGGACAATACAAGGTCTCCAATAGGATACAATTTGATTGGTGGTGGTGATGCCTTAGGTGTCCTTTTGGAACAGAAATTGAGGGAACTAACATGTATGGAAACAACTTGTCATGACTCTTCTAAAGTGAGGCAGCCTGCCATTACTGCTACTATGTCAGATGTCCAAGTAACTGGCCTGAATGTAGTTAACCTCAATCCGACGTTGCAACAGAAAAAAGACCAAGATGTGTTATTTACGGACAAGTTAAGCAACAATTATAATTCAGACATCTCCTTCAGGGGTCTTCCTGAACTATCATTGAAGCGGAACTCATGGGTATGTGACATTTTCTTTAATTCTTTTACTCTTTTCTTTTTTTGTTGCTTTTGTCGTGCAAGAATGTAATTAGAACAATATACGGTCACTTGTTAAATGGTCCAGCAAAAATAATAAGTTAGGCTTGTTCCTTTCATGTTAAAACATCCTTATAGAATAAAACAAAAGATATCGATTCATTGCCTATTTCCCCAGAAAATTAATTTTCTTAGAAGTAACAATTAGATATAGTTTTGATTGGTGTAAGTTTCTACCTGTTTAGTACTCCACAACTGGTTTTATTACTCTTAGAGGCTGCATGTTACTTTTTCTAAAACAAAATTTTCCTTACTACAAATGGCATTTCACTTTGTAGTCAGTAATACAGAAAAAGATTAATTAAAGTAGATTGTAGCTGATAAATGCAGTTATGTGCGAATAAAGTGAAATGACTTTCAATTTTTTGACCCTTTCTTGGCTTAATGATACTTTAGTCATCTTTAGTACTACTTCTTTGCTTCAAATGATCGTTGATCTCTTATGTGTTCTACTATTTATCTGTAGTATTATGTTGCAGCTGGTTCTATGTGGTTAATTCTTATGATAAACAACTAACAATTATAATGCAGTTAATGTAAAACCAATTTTGTATAGACAAAATAACGTGTGAGTAAAATTACAATTACAATTGTATTGAATAATCAGTATTAATCAACCACCCTTCTCCTAACTGATGGAATATTCCTCATGATTTCTGCCGGATTGAGTACGAGGCGATTAACTCAAGTTGTTTACAGATTGATGAAATGGAACCACAGTCACTCAATTGCCGACACCCAAGTCCAATCTCTGTTCTTGAGCCTTCTTTTTCAATTGAAAGCTGTGAATCTTCATTGAGCACAGATGTTACTAGTACAGAAGGTAGTTTTATGCTTAAATAAGGTATTCAATTACCTATTTCGAAATTAACTATTTCATGACTCAGGAGTGCTAATACTATCTACTTTCAGGAAGCAAGTTGTGGTCATCTGTTCAAGCTCAAGAAGTTCATGGGTTGAATTTTTCAAGGAAGTTCTATGCTTGTGAATCTGATGCCGAGTTATCCGATTCAGCTTCTTCAACCTCGGCTGGGAACATGATGAGGAGGCACACAAGTACTGTCACAAGGTTTGGAAGCTCAAGCACATGGGAGTTGGACTATGTGAAAGATATATTGTGTAATGTTGAGTTGATGTACATGGACTTTTCCCTTGGCCAAGCTAGCGAGGTTATAAACTCTCATCTATTCAAACAGTTGGAAGGCTGCAAGGTAGGGTTTAAGCGTGATGAGGAGTCTAGGATAAGAAGGAAAGTTACATATGATTGCGTGAGTGAATGTTTGGACTTGAGATGCAGGCGTTGTGTTGGAGGAGGATTCAAAATGTGGACCAAAGGGTTTGAAATGGTGAAAAGAAAAGAATGGTTGGCAGAAGATGTGTACAAGGAGATCTCATGTTGGAGAGGAATGGGAGACTCAATGGTGGATGAGCTTGTGGACAAGGACATGAGCAGCCAACACGGAAGATGGCTAGATTATGAGGTTGATGCTTCTGAACTAGGATCAGAGGTTGTGGACCAAATATTTAATTCTTTGGTTGATGATGTTGTCACAGAAATATTGCAATTGTAAACATCTTATGATTGATTTTGCGGCTGTTTTACTATGAAATATTGTCCTCATATTGATTCATTTATAGAAGTAGCATGCATTATCAAGTAAAACTGCTGCATGGTCGTACTTTTGTTCTTCTTGGTGTTTAAAACAAGAAGAATTCAATATACAAACTCTTTGGACACTATTTGTGTGATGGCTTATGTTATGACTTACTTACATGCAATAAGTTAGAGTAGAATAAGTGTGTTTATACCATGTGTGCGAAATTGTAATCCTTATTCCTCCCTAACTTGATTTTAGTTTTTATTTTTTATATAAAAATAGAATTTAATGGTGAAAAGAGAAAAGTTTTCACAAAGTAAAAATGAATATAAGTTTGTAATTAAAAGAATATGTTTTCATTGTTGAAAAAAACATTACATTGTGTTCTCATCTAATGGAGATTAATACAAATGTTAAAAGCATGCAAAAAGAAAATATTTAATTTTATGAAACTTTAAAATACTTAATGTGATTTACTCAAGTCGTTTATTCACCCTCCATTTGTCACTACAGATTTCTGATTGAATAGCAACATTCCTTAAGCTAGCCATCAGCAAATGATACCAAAGTTACCCAATCCTTACCTAGGCTGTACCCACCATATAACTTTGTAGACCCAAAAGAATCCAAAAATTTGGTTTTTGAATTCAAACTTCAAATCAATTTTACATGAACCCGTCAGATAATTATTTGTTCATGTGAATAGTGTAGACAAATTGAAATCAATGTTTTTAAAACCTCATCTGTCATGGCTGATCATGGTTTAAAGGTTATACATCTCAATTTAATAAAATAATATTTTTATAATATAATAAATTTATTAATAGTAATATTTTTTATTAAAAAAATAAATTATAAAAATTACTGTTTTAATTATTGTAAATTATAATAAAATATGGATAATTATTAAATAAGAAAAAAATATAATAAAATAAAAATTAATATAGTTAATATAAGAAAAAAAATTAAAATATATTATATTTTTTTATAAAAAATTATATTAATAAAATTAAATCCTACATATTATATTTTTTACTAAAATCCATTCAACCCACAATCTCATATGCGATTTCTTTTATTTTATTCTGATTTATTTTTTTGTCCTCATTTAAATAAAGTTTGATTATTTGGAAATAATAATCTGGTTTCCAGTAACGTTCGACTGAAGTAATTATGTCCTTAACTAAAAGTTATTAACTTTTTCTGACAAGGGCATTTGGTCTAGTGGTATGATTCTCGCTTTGGGTGCGAGAGGTCCCGAGTTCGATTCTCGGAATGCCCCAACTATTAGTTGTACAATTTTTATCAGTGTGTATATTTTACATGCATCCTAAAAAAGGAAACTGAGTCCAACATATTATCAATAACAATGTATTTTTCGACCAAATATTTAATTTTAATAATATCATAAGTTACGTTAATTGAAATTATGTCTTATTATTACTTAGAGCTATTTATTAAAAAATTTATAAGATTATAAATTACGATTATTTAACTTATCATTACTTGGAGGAGTTAATTAAAATTTATAAATAAATTTATATTTTAATAACTATTTTAAGAAACATATTTTTAATTGAAAATTGGAAAAATACAAGGAAAACATACATGTTGTATTCATTACTGTTAGCAAGAATAATTGCCAATTGTAAGTATAAAAAGTATGGTTAATATTGAAAATAAAGACTTTTTATATTTTTTTTTCTTTGAGACGAAAGATTAAATCAGATATTTTGTTTTATTCAGCAGAACAACTAGGCCCGGACCACGATAGGCCCAAAGAGATACACAAGGACTTCTGGCTGGGTTGCCCAACAGTACATTTGTATGCCCATGATAACCCGTTATCAAGCCCGACGTTTCACAATAGAGTACTAATTCATCATAAGGGTTTGTTTGTTTTTTAAATAATTTTAGGTTTTTAGTTTTTAAAAAGTAAAAAATTAAAATTTTCACCACATGGACAAATTACTCAAATCGAGAGTGATTAATTCTTTTAAATTTTTTATATAATTATTTTGTAGCAGAAAACTGAAAAAGAGAAAAAACATCAAGAAATATTTTGAGTAGAAATTCCTTAAGGAACTTAATTTAAGGCTATTATAATAATAGTAATAATAATAATAAATCTAAAATAACCTTACTTTTTTTCATAAATGCATTATTTTGAATAAAAAGTTAACTGATTCGAAAATATACTGGGAAGAAAAAGAGTAGTAATATCAATCATTTTAGAAAACATTTTTAAATAGTTAAAACCGTAGATATTTTAGAATGGAGAGAAGTTCCAAAATAGTTGATGTTGTAGCTGAAAACAGTGAGACTGTGCATGCTGATTGAACGGTGTTCGTACCCTTATCAGTTTTTATCTCCATCGTATCGCTTAGAATTCGACATTAAGAATATTTTATATAATTCTTCTCTTAATTTATGACACTTTTGTGATAAAGAAGAAGAAAACAAACATATTGACGACGTTATATCTGGAGACTCTCGTGAGGAAACATATAAAGGTGACGAAGTTAAGAGATGCATAGGATTTAACATGCCCCAACACTAAAGAGTTTATATATTACACCATTATAATCTGTTCCACACACGTAATACATACAACTCCATGTGTATATATATATATATATATATATATATATATATAGAAAAGACCTAGTATCTTCCCTTGTATAGGTTATTACTACATATATCATATCAGTGATTAATTACACATATATAAAACTCAGAAGCAGAGATAACTGTTATGAACATAATATTATTATGTGAAATTTGGAGGCAACAGAGCGCGTCCCATTACGATAATAGCAAGTCCCATTACAGCTTGGCTAGAAGTAGCCTTTGTAGCAGCTTTGTTTTCTTCTCTCTGAATGTGCTCAGCCACGTTGAAGTTTCCTGCATTAATGCATCCTCCAATTACCAATACATTACAAGGACAAAATTGCATGAACTTTTACAAACATAAGGGGTAACATAAAGTTGTTTTAATGAGCAATCATAGTAAGGATATGTACCTCTTTGAGGGCCATAGCCACATGCAGCTTCGATCGTGTCTTCGATGTCGTGTATGGTTGCTTTGTTGTAAAATATGAAGTTGCTGAAGACATCATTCAGGCACTTGAGGACCAAGTTGGTCTCTGACAGACACGGTCCTTGGCAGAATAAATCAGTTTTCTCTGCTGGCACGTTCAGGTTTCCATTCTGGTTTAATCTGCATGACTCTTCGCACCTGCTATAAATCTGACACCCCTCACCAAAATCATAAACTCTATCAGAACACTAACTTCACTACATGCATCCTCTGTTTATACTCACTCAATACTAGTACCACTCGTAAAAGTACCTATGTTTCACAAATTTTAGTGTTACCTTTAAAGTTTTAACTTTTTTAGTTTTGATTTTTTCCAATTTATTCATCTAAACTTTTTTTTTTTTTCTGTATTTATAAACTCTCCCCAAAGTTGAAGGTTCAATTGAAAAGTGTTAAGCTCTGAATTTTAGTTATCATTATAAGCTTGTTACCTACACCTTTAATTGTGATGATAACAGTTAAAAATAAATGTTTGTAATATATTATTTGTCGTGTTTTTCTTAACTATCCTTTTTGCAATTATTTAAAATTTATTAACAATTATAAAATTAGCAATGAAGTTCTTAAATAAGAACCTCCATCACAAAATTTTACTATAAACAGACATTATTTTAATAAAAAAAAAATACGAGTTTCTCAACTCTTTGAAATAAAGGGGAGAAAGTAACATGTAAAATAAGAAAGAAGGAAAAACAATGATTTAAGTATAAAATTGAATTTTAAAAAACGCCTCCTTTAAAAGTAAACATAAAAATCAGTTGAGGCACTCACATAGTCATTATTGAAACACTGCAAGGCTTTGGCGAAAATTTGGGAAGGGTCACCAACCCCATCACCACCGGTTCCAAACCCACCACCACCACCAATACCACCGTCAACCCCACCGCCAATACCACCGAACTCACCACCATTCTGTCCCTCATACTCATCGTCATCAGCATATCCTATTAAATTATGGCTTAAATCGTGACACACGTAAAAGAAAACAAATCAAATTAAAAAAAAAAAAAAAAAAAAACATTTAATCTATCAATAGCATACCAAAGTTTTTCTCGAAGACACAAACGTAGAGGAGAACAAAAGTTAAAATCCCACGCCTGAGACTGATTCCGAATGCCATGATCCACGCTTACTTCGTACAATCCAAAATTTCACATTAGAAAATAATTGAATTGGATCACATTATATAGTAATGCAACGTTAAAGGGTTTGCACATAACTACAAGAAATACTTAATTAGTTGACAACATTACCAACCACTACCGTTCACTTTTTTCTTAATCAACTTGATTAATAAAGTGAGGTTTTGCATGAACATTCTTCCTTTTTCTTGCATGTATTTTTCTAATCGGAATTAACCTCCAACGGGATAAACGGTTCAACATAATTAAGTGAAATGAATGAAGTACACAATGTTGAGTTGAAATTTGGGGTGAATTTCGTTGGAGAGAGAAACTAGTCAAAGGGTTTGATGCAAGTCACGATTCAAATTTATGGAAGACAAGACTAAAAATATGAGGACAGGGTAGCAGTTGAAGTGCAAGCCACCAACTTTTCTCTTCCTCTGTCAGCAGAAATCCAACCTAAAATTTGTTTTACTTGTTATGTAATACTTTGCTTACAAGCTTAAGTAGCATTTGTTGCCGTGGAAAAACAAATGCACCTGCTTATTTATTAACCACAAGTTTTTCTTTTCTGTTTCATGGTTAATTATTCTAATCTTTTTTTTTCCTTCCTAAAATAGTATACCGGTGAATTTTAATCCATGGAATTAGTGTCAGTAACTAACCATGTATCGAGCATATTCTCAAAGCTTCTAACGTGAAAAATAAGATTGGGTGATATTTTGACAATTAAAAATCATATCACTTTTTAAATAATTCATTTTTATTAATATAATAATTCATCAAATAATTCAATAAAAATAAAAATAAATTAAAATTATTATTATAATATTAAAAGAGAGTTATTTCCAAAAGTTATATAGATTTTTCAAAATATCATTCTAAAAAATAAATGCATGTAAATATCATACACAATAATGATATCTTTTCTTATTGTACATTACATCAATTGGGCTATACTCGTTCACATATGTACACATTAGATCCCTTTCATAACGGTTTATTACTATAGAAAATAGATACATAAAAATAATTATTATAATTTATATATTTAAAAATAATAAATATATAAAAAAATAATTAATAAAAAAATAATGAGTACAATTAAAAAATTATAAGAAAAATATTTAAAGAGTATTTAAAAGAATATATACTTTTAATACTTATATTTTAAATAAAAAATAATAATATTGAATTTTATCGAAAAATAATTATGCATGGGCCAGTACACTACATGTATTACTAGTTCTTTAATATTTTTTTTGTCACTCTATCCCTTCAATAGGCTTAAAAATCATGTTATTTCTTCTCGTTATATGTATTTTTAGTATTTCAACTTAATTTTTATATTATATTTATTTTGGTGCAATTGCACACTTATCATAAAACATTACTCGTATTTTTCGACTTTTATTATATTTTATTAATTTTATTAGGGTCAGAAACTCAACAATAATTATTATAAAGTATAACAAGTTGGACAATGGTATAATAAAAAATAATTCCAAAACTTATTAGTGTAAATATCACTATAAAGATCAGATGGACGGTCGATTCTACCAGAATCAGTTTAAAAAGTAGTTTATTGTTTTTAAATAATAGAATTTTAATTCAACTGATAATATTAAAAAAATTATTAAATTTTTAGGTGAAACCGATTTTAATAAAAAAATATAAAAATCAAAATATTTAAAAACTTTTAAAAGATAATTTTTATGTAAAAGATATAATTTTTTTTAAATTAATCTTATGAGTCACAGTTTTATAATATAGTTATGTTATTATATTTTTATTTTATTTTTATAACTACTAATTTTTATTTTTTATTATAATTTATAATAATTATGATATCAATTTTTATTACTATTATAATTATTATTATTTTGAGATTAAATCAGAAAAATATTTTTAAATAATTGAATTTTAATTAAATTGATATAAAATAAAAAAACTAATACAAAATTAGTAAAATAAAAAAATTGAATGAAGTTTTAAATGCGACCGATTTAATAAAAAAAATTAATATAATCTTTTTTATAAAAATATTATATTTTTTAGATATTATTTTAATTTTTTTATTTTCTTAATAATTATTCATTTTCTAATATATTTTATATTTATAATTAAATTTATGTTAATTATGATAATAATATTATTATTTTTAGTTATTACTAATGAATTTAATATAAACTTATTATATTTTAAAAATTATTTTATTAAATTTGATTACATCTAGATGGAAGTCAATTCAATATTTAAATTCTGAACTTATGATATTAAAATTCTATCTACTATCTCATCGTAATTAATAATATTATGCGCGGTCTCTACTATATATATATATATTTACTTTTTTTTTTATCATGGGGAAAAACTTGACAAGTACTTTATAAAGATGGACACATTGTAACAGTGAACACTACTAGAAAATATGCTTTCAACGTCGCTGTTTAACGTCGGTTACATCTTAGCCGACGTTGAATATGCTTTCAACGTCGGTTGGTCAACAACCACTACTAGAAAATATGTTTTCAACGTCGCTGTTTAACGTCGGTTACATCCTAGCCGACGTTGAATATGCTTTCAACGTCGGTTGTTGAACAACCGACGTTGAAAGTCGAATTTTGGCACATTCTACGTCGTTTTAGCATGCCTGACGTGGAAAGTAGGCTTTCAACGTCGGTTATGCCCTCACCCGACGTTGAAAACCCTTCTGCATGGGCTTTCAACGTCGGGTGTGGGTATAACCGACGTCGAAACCCTGTAAGATTTTCTTCCTTACAAAAACTCATACACTTTAGATAACGGTTATATGGGAACCGCTATCTAAAGTGCACTTTAGATAGCGGTTCTAAGGGAACCGCTATCTAAAGTATTATATCCTCTCAGTTATGATCGATCATTTCAAGTTATGATCGATCAGAACCTTATTTCGCTCGAGCGAGAGTAGTGTCGCTCAAGCGAAATACAACCCGAGAATGCTAATTTGGTGCAGGGGGCGTTTCGCTCGAGCGAGAAATGTGTCGCTCAAGCGAGATACACTTTAGATAGCGGTTATAAGGGAACCGCTATTATATCCTCTCAATTATGATCGATCATTGCGAGTTATGATCGATCAGAATCTTATTTCGCTCGAGCGAGGGTGGAATCGCTCAAGCGAAATACAACCCGAAAATGCTAATTTTGTGCAGGGGGCGTTTCGCTCGAGCGAGAAGGGTGTCGCTCAAGCGAGATACATTTTAGATAGCGTTTCAATCGATTAAATCTCGTTTCAATCGATTAAAACAATTTCTGCACAGCATTTTAATCGATTAAAACTTATTTTTATCAGTTAAAATTAGTTGAAAAGTTTTACGAGAAAGTTTTGCAGTATTTCAATCGATTGAATCGTGAAACAATCGATTAAATCAACTTAGAAGATTTTTTGTAAAGTGTTTTTGGAGGATTTTGGAGAGGGCTGTCATAAGGATCCAGCATGCAACTTAACTTTCAATCCACTGCACGCACCAGATGAAGTGATTCCAAACAAATACGTAGCAACATTTGGATCTTCAACCATGCCTCATTAGGATGGCGCTTAAGTCACAGTATTGGGTTGCATGGGTTGGTTTTCAACGTCTCTTAGTACATACTACATTCCGTATACGTCACTTAGCACATCCATCAGTTTGTAAAACCTACGCGGTCAAATTTTCGAGTTGCGTGAGATTGGTACGTTGTTGTTTGTGTGAAAGACCACTGTTATATTTGTTCATATATTGTTGAAAACAAAAAATAATTACAAGTACGTTTTCAGAGAATACTATCACCATTCTTAATATCCCGCATAAGATTTTGTTATTTCGTCCACAACTTGGATAAATTTCTTAATACATATTTATAGAAAAGAAAAATAATAAATAAATTAAAGTTTTCTCATAAATGAAAATCAATTTTATATAAGTATATTTTTGATAACTCTTATCTATGTTTTCTTTTTCTTCTAAAAAAAAAAACTAAGTTATAAAATTCATTTTATCTCAAAGATAGTTGAAAAACTTATAGGAATTGTTCCTTAACACTATGTTTTGAAACGAGTTATTTTCATCGGCAATATCGACGATGGAGATCTTGAAAATTTTGTCTACTCTACCAAGAATTACCTTAATTTAGCTCAACTAACATTGGTTTTGCAAGTTATCAGACTTGGCAGAGACCCGCATATATCGCTCAACCACAAAAAAATTGTATCCACCAACCTAAGAATTACAGTAATCATAACGTCAGGGCTTTTTTTGTAAATCATACGAGAGGGTCGTCAGGCATGAAGAACACAAAATTTTGGAGGAGGATTATCGGTGCGAAGAAGATGAAAGTACTTGGGTTTATTTGTATATATTTACACGGATATATATTTATTTGTATATAAATATAATTTATTTGTAAGTTATTATAAAAAAATTCAAGTAGTTTAGTGGTTGGAGTATCAGCCTCCAACTCTAAAGTACTTGGGTTCGAATCCTGCCAATGACAATTCTCTTAAAAATTAAAAAACTTCTAAAAATATAATATAAAGAGATGGAGGACCTAATAAAAATATAATAGGAAGAGAGGGAGACTTCTAGATAATAAAAGGGGGGTAAAGGGGTTGTAAATAAATAAAAATTATTAATTTAAAAAATCATACTTTCAACGTCGGTTTTTGAACCGACGTTGAAAGTTACGACTTTCAACGTCGCCTGATACAACGTCGGTTATTAAACCGATGTTGAAAGCCTTCCAGAACCGACGTTGAAAGCTTTATTTGTAGTAGTGAACCGACGTCGAAAGTCGAATTTTGACACATTCTACGTCGTTTTAGCATGCCCGACGTGGAAAGTAGGCTTTCAACGTCGGGTGTGGGTATAACCGACGTCGAAACCCAATATATTGATGTTCTTCCCCACAAACTCACACACTTTAGATAGCGGTTATATGGGAACCGCTATCTAAAGTGCACTTTAGATAGCGGTTCTAAAGGAACCGCTATCTAATTTCAAGTTATGATCGATCATTTCAAGTTATGATCGATCAGAATCAAATTTCGCTCGAGCGAGCATAGTGTCGCTCAAGCGAAATACAACCCGAGAATGCTAATTTTGTGCAGGGGGCGTTTCGCTCGAGCGAGAAGGGTGTCGCTCAAGCGAGATACACTTTAGATAGCGGTTATAAGGGAACCGCTATTATATCCTCTCAACTATGATCGATCATTTCAAGTTATGATCGATCAGAATCTTATTTCGCTCGAGCGAAAGTAGTGTCGCTCAAGCGAAATACAACCCGAGAATGCTAATTTTGTGCAGGGGGCGTTTCGCTCGAGCGAGAAGGGTGTCGCTCAAGCGAGATACATTTTAGAAAGCGTTTCAATCGATTAAATCTCGTTTCAATCGATTAAAACAATTTCTGCACAGCGTTTTAATCGATTAAAACTTATTTTTATCAGTTAAAATTAGTTGAAAAGTTTTACGAGAAAGTTTTGCAGTATTTCAATCGATTGAATCGCGAAACAATCGATTAAATCAACTTAGAAGATTTTTTGTAAAGTGTTTTAATTGATATAAACGTTGCAGTATCAGTTAAAACAAATCTGTTAAAGAATGAAGAACGTATTAATGGATTAAAAGAAGTTTTAACAGATTAAAACTGCACTTTTAACAGATTAAAAGAATCTTTTAACAGATTAATTAAACCAGCAGTTTTGAAAATCTTCTATAAAAACAGTTTGGCTTGAACTTTGGGGTTCGATGTCGCCAGAGTTGGGGTTCGGCCTCGAGTTCGTCGAGGTCTGGGGTTGAGATTCGAAGTTGCTTGGGTTTTGATTGGGTGTTTTGGTCACTCGGATTTGAGATTCAAGGTCACTGGGTTGGATTTCAAGCTTGAGGTCGGGTGATGCATGCTCGGGTTAAAGATCTTGGAAGTCTGAATAGAAGGGTGGAGGATTGGGGTTGGAGAGACGAAGGTGATTAAACTCGAACAATGGTGGATAGTCACTGGTACAAGGTCGAAAAGAGGGAGTGAAATTGTGAGCGGGAAGGTGAATTTGGGAGGGTCGTCAGCATGAAGAACACAAAATTTTGGAGGATTATCAGTGCGAAGAAGATGAAAGTACTGGGTTTATTTGTATATATTTACACGGATATATATTTATTTGTATATATTTGTAAGTTATTATCAAAAAATTCAAGTAGTTTAGTGGTTGGAGTATCAGCCTCCAACTCTAAAGTACTGGGTTCGAATCCTGCCAATGACAATTCTCTTAAAAATTAACAAACTTCTAAAAAGTATAATATAAAGAGATGGAGAACCTAATAAAAATATAATAGGAAGAGAGGAGAGACTTCTAGATAATAAAAGGGGGGTAAAGGGGTTGTAAATAAATAAAAATTATTAATTTTAAAAATCATACTTTCAACGTCGGTTTAACCGACGTTGAAAGTCGACAAGTCGATATTAGATAGCGGTTATAAGGGAACCGCTATCTCAAGTCGACTTTAGATAGCGGTTATAAGGGAACCGCTATCTAATGTCGACTTTAGATAGCGGTTATAAGGGAACCGCTATCTAAAGTGTATTTTCAACGTCGGTTTTTTGGAACCGACGTTGAAAGTTACGACTTTCAACGTCGCCTGATACAACGTCGGTTATTAAACCGACGTTGAAAGCCTTCCAGAACCGACGTTGAAAGCGTTATTTGTAGTAGTGGAATGTAGATACTAAAACTATGAAGTATGACATATTATTTGTTTGTTTGCCTCTAAATTATTTTTATCTACTTTCTTATTTAATTTGCAATGCATATACTGTGGACAAGTGTAAACTAGCAAAAACTCCTTAGTTAAATTTTTTTTTTCCAAAGTAAAATGTTAAAGCTAATAAGTTTTCTTGATTCCTGGATAAAAAGGACACTATAGCATTCAATAATATAAAATATAGATTAAAGAAGTAATGACACAAGATTAGGAGTCATCCTTTTAATTATTTAAGTTTACGGTTGAAAGCTAATCTAAGAAGTCTACCTACTTAGTAACTCATAATAATAGATCCTATGATAGAAAGCTTAGATACGTTTCCTTTGTGATTCTACTTCAATTTTTTTCTTCAAATTGATAAATTCTCACAAACTCACAAAAAAAAAAAAGGCTTCAAAAATTTATCTAAAGTTAAACAAAAATATATATTAGACAAATCCATCCCCTAATCCAATCTATTTTTATGGGATTGAATTTGAGTTATTAAAATTTTCAAATATATTTTTAAAATTTTTAGAAAATATACTATAAATTAATATTTTAAAAAACACACATTTAATCGTTTTAGTTTAACTAGATTGATTTAAGTATTTGATTGAATATTAATAAAATGGGTTAAATAAAAATTGAATGACATAGTTACTGATTTTAATAAATATTTCTATTTATTAAAAATAGGATAATATTATTGTATTAAAATTTTCTAGTTATTTTTTTAATTATTTATATGTATGTGTAATAAATAAAGGCTTCTTATGGAATACATTTGTTAATAAACTCCATAGATAGTATGTTGATAATTAAGTTTAATTAGAACTTAATAATTTTAGATTGATAATAAAGTAGTCATATTTTGACTTGAATAGATCATTTTAATTTGAAATTTTAATGTTTGTGAGTGATTTATTTTTTTTAAGTTTCCGGAAGTACTCTTTATTCTTATATTTTATTCTTAATTCAAAGTAACATTTTTTTAATCTATCAATCATTTTATAATTGTGTGATTAATCTTTACACTACCTTTTATGATTTTTTTTCACTATATTATATTTTAATTTGTAGTTATTTGTGTCTGATGTTAATCTATCCAATTGAATAAAAACCCTCACCAATACTATCCAAAGATAATTTCTTTGTGGAGGTTATAGGAAGAGATGAACACTTTTTTTTTGTCGAAAAAATATATTATTTCATAACATAATTGATTATATATTTTTCATAGTATTTATAATCTTTTAAAAAATATTTTTTAATTAATTAAATCAATTTATTTTTTATAATTTTTTATTAGTTTTTCTTCATTTTTCACTTTTTTTTTCTCAATTCAAATAATCTTATTTTTTCCTTTTTCTCTTCTTTCCCATTCCTTGGAATGTACCACTCATAGTGGAGGCTTTTTGCTGAAAAAGAAGCAGTTTGTATAAGATATCTTATAGGGAGTGTTTGGGTTTGTGATGAATCCTCAAATTTCCTCTGCATCTGAGAAATGTAAATCCAAACTGGTTTCAAAAAAGAATGGCGAAAAAAACTATATTTTGATGGGTCCAAGATTATTGGGAGATAAACATGCTGGTGTAGCCCACACAGTTTATTGCTGTCACATACTAATCCAAGGATGAAACACAGATTCAGGAAGAGATTCCTTCTCTATCAAGACTAGTCATTTGTTGTGTGAAACTTTTGCATAAACTAAAATCAATTTACCCAACATTTTAGAAAAGTAGATCTGAGATTTTTACAACGCATTATAGAATGAATTAGGACTTCGACGCCGGCATAGTACAAGTTACTTACAAATAAAGATTAAGATGGTAACTAAAATATGATGTAAAATTATCAAATTTTTTTTTAAATCAACGTTTAATTTGACGGTGCTCAACACTTTGAAGAACAAAATCGTGTTTGGAATAAGATTATTTGGCAACCTAGTATTATTGACGGATAATTAAGTGAACAATATTGTCCAAATGAAAGGAAATTAAACCTTGGATCAATTGATACTTGATTTCCCCTAGTCTTTACAGAAATGCTATGTTATGTCATGAGATTTGATCCAATTCCTACTGCACTATTCGAAGGAAGGAAGAAACAAAAGGGGAATCCAGATGAAATTTTTATTGAACTGCTAATTAATAGAAAGCACGAAGTAAAATGTAATATACATAGATCAGGAACACCATGAGTTTCGTAATACTGAAATTGACTTAGCAATCCTTGTTCCGCTTATTAAATCTATTCTCCCTGCATTACAATGGAGTTAAAGTTATATTCATACAATATACAATTCAGTAATGAAAAAAAAAAATATTGAAGTTGGAGCATTACATATTAGAGTTATTCACCGAATTATCTCAACCAGATGTGCATGCAGGCCGTCTTGGAGGAAGTTGTTGGTGTGGAGTTCTCTGTTTGAAAATACAAAAACGAAAAATGTTATAGAGGAAAATTGGTTCAACATTTAAAGCAAACAAAATAGTTTAAACCATAAATTAATTAAAACTCCAAGTCATACTTGTAGTTTTGGTCGCAGTGTCTCCACTGCTGCGGTAGATTGTTGATTCACTCCAGCACCTTGCTGTTGAGATGAGATACGAAAGAATCATATCTATGGGAAATAAAAGTTGTTTATATATATATATATATATATATATATATATATATATATATATATATATATATATATATATATATATATATACTTTTCTTATTTAATTTAATTGTTTCGGTTTGGGACTTTGTTAAAATGCATTTCTCTGTTTTAACATGTGAAATTCAAACATACCTTGCATAATGCCCAGTCTGCGGAATCAAAGAAGGCTCTTTCGTTATCCTTTTAAACAGCAAAAAGAAGCATAAATTAAATTAAATTAGATACAGGTGAATGAAAAAATGTAGCTAATATTTCTAGTAAGGGCTTACTTTGGATATCAAAGGCTTCTTCTTTGGGACAAGTCCACCGTACTTTCCCGCAGATGTTGCCTGATATTGAATAATTGTTAAATCAAAGCAAAAGAAAGGGAAATGAAAAAAAGAACATGATATTATAAAATCGAAGACCAAAATGCAACACTAGGAAAAAGTTAAGAGATGTTTGATTTTGAATCTTGGGGCCATATCTCACCAACCGCCAAATAGAATTGTCTCCAATAAGAAAAATCATGATATCACATATTTGTTGGTGCAAGAAAAGGTATTCGTTGTACACCAGTCAATGTTTGTTTAGTGGAAAATTATTTAGCCCAAGATGTTGCGCAGTTGGACCCTTCATTAATTTGAATCTTGAATACATATACAACGAACTAATCCAACAAGTTCAAATTATGTATTTGTCAACCAAGACTAAAACACGTGAACCTTGAGCAACTTCATGAATTGCTACTAATAGAAGCATGCATTTGACCAATTCTATCACTAACCTAAAATTGAAAGAGAGTCTTAAGTTAAAACGTCGGCGAGTTCAGAAAGAAAATCCTGTCACGTGGGTGGGGAAAGAGAATATTCTAGAAGACCTTAATTATGTTCTTCTTCTTTTTCAAAAGGTGAATCAATGATGGTCATGAGAAGGTGATGATGTTTGGGAGAAAACCAAGTTCACATGATTTGCTTAACAGCCCAAAAGCCAGTTAGGCTTGTTTTGTTTTGCACGGAGAGTTTTGTAAGCATCGTTTTTGGTAGGGACACCTTAAAACGTGTAACAG
Organism: Sphenostylis stenocarpa; assembly: GCA_963425845.1. Lineage (NCBI taxonomy): Eukaryota > Viridiplantae > Streptophyta > Magnoliopsida > Fabales > Fabaceae > Sphenostylis > Sphenostylis stenocarpa. The sequence continues at coordinate 15,066,138 of OY731403.1, read as the reverse complement.
AGTAACCGACAATTTTGGAACACCACCAAAATATCTTCTCGCTAAAATCCCTCCTCTTAATTTCAAATCTGAATTTGAGTTAACAAATTACAAATAAAAGTAAAATAAAAACGTCTCTTGGACCCATCGAAATAAATAAATTGAGTGAGGCATTCAAAGAAACGGAAAATGTTGTGAAGATTGAATTCACATGATATTATTTTATGTCACGCGTAATAATTTGTTTGATATTTATTACTGTAATATATATGAAAAAAAAAAAAAAAAAAAAACTAAGGTACCCCCATATGATAGAGGGCAGAAAAGTACAAGCATGATGATGAAGAAAGAGTACATGGGTACAACGTAATGTACACCAAAGAAAATAGACACGTGCAGTTATGTCAGTGAATGAAAAATAGACAGTTAGATTTTCCGTCTGATTCTCCTATAATTTTTGGTATTATTTGCATTACGTGTGGTAGTCCTGTTCCAATTTTGCAAATCGCAATGTCATGCCACACACATACCATTCACATTAATCACCGTTTTCGTTGCTTATTATCATCAAATCAAATCTTCCTTTCCCTAATTCATCGCACCACTTGTTGGCACCGCCATCAAACCACGCAACTTTTTTCGTTTTTCTAAGTCAGATATTGATAATAACATTGTGATATTATTATTATCATTATTGTTATTAGGAAGGAAAGAATTGAGGAGCCTTTTAAAAAAATAATAAATGGGGAAGTGATGGTTGGAGTTTGGTTATGTTACGTACCTCAGCATCCGGGGCAGTGAAATAGTCTTCCTTATGACACCCTGCCATCTTTCTTTACCTGTTCAACAAACCCAATTGTTGAGTAACAAAACAGAAACTAATATTCAAAGCTACACTATTATGAATCTACAAAATGCAACCTTTAATTTCTGTGAAAAGAGAAGAGTGATGAGGTGCAAGACAAAAAAAGAAGTGAGAAAGAAAGAAAGAAAGAAATAACAGAGAATAGAAACAGGGCAGTCTCCCAATCGAGCAGGGAAGAAGTAGTTGCAAGCAAAAGGTTTAGGGGCATATCCAAATTATATGGGCAGTGAAACAAAAAACAGAGAAAAAAGAAAAGAAAAGAGATAAAGAGATAAAGAAATGATGTTGATAATTACCTTGTGGTAAGAGGAAGGTAGAGATGCAAGGAGGAGGAGAAAGTGAGGGAAAAAGTGTTAAAGGGGAAAGAAAAGAGAAGTAGAGAGAATGAGGTAGAAGGGGTTTGTTTGAGTGAGAGGGTTAGATAAGAATATGCATCCACTAGAGATTAGATTTATACCAAGAGAGGCTGTGAAATAAGGCACCAAAACCAAAAGGAATAAAAGTAATAAGAATAATAATATTATTAATCATTTAAATTTGGATCCTGTAGGTCAAATATCCTTTGATTACGTGTGGGTTTTGTAGTGGCTAGTTGTGCGTGTTTCGTTTTAATTTAATTTTGTCAAGTTTCAGAAGACAATTAACTGCGACCAGATGGAAATAAATAATTGTTGGTGTGAGTTGGTTTTAGAAACGAGGGAGAAGAAGAAGAGAGTTTAAGACGTTAGAATATCAGCATCGTTTGGTCCATCTCATACCCCCAACGTACAATTTTCTCATGTGCAACTCATTCTCATTACCGACACTTTCCTGCTTACCATTTTATGTGATGTGATCACATCTGTTAATCGTTTCCCTTCTCCATCAAAACTCTCTAACATTCCAACCTTCATTTACAACTACCATCTTAGCATAGTGTGGGGGGTTTCGCTTAAAACTCTCACATCACAACTTTAACTTGTAACCACTGTTTGAGCCACAGTGTGAAGAAGGGTTTTATATGATCTGTGTCAGATCTTAACTTATAAATGCTCAAAATTCAACGTCCATTTTTATATTTTAAATTATAAACAGAGTAAAGGGAATTAGTAAATCAGTTCAAGAGTTATAAGCTTCCCTGTTTACTCTAATATATAAATATACATAACAATAATTATACCATTTAGTTTATATAAGATATAATTTTACTAATTTAACTGTTAAATTATACCTTATATAATATTTTAAAGCTATGTTAAAATTTGAAAATTAATTAGTGCAAGTTTAAAAATTTGTTAATATTAGTTAATAAATATCATTTAATATAAACAGACATATTTAATTATTATTATTATATAACTTCTAATATTTGATTTTTTTTATAATAACTTATCATCTTAAAAAAATTGAATTTCCTAAGATTTTTCTTTTTCTCCAATAAAATTGTAATTTAAAGGATTCCAACACAAATTTTAACCTTACTAGAAGAGGTAAAGCAGGTAAAAAAAATTGAACAAATTAGTTAATATTGAAAATAGGAAATAAAAAACTAAACATTTTAAATACATGTGCTAGTTATTTTAGTACTATATATATAAACTAGTTGAAGTAAATTATGAAACTAAAATAATTTAAATATGGTTTTGCCACTAGTGGAAAAATAGCATTCTATGACGAGTTTTTATCACGGTCGTAGTCCACCCGTCATAGTTTGTAGCGCGGTGGCAATTTTATAATTAAATCATAAACTTTCTATGTCGGGTAAATTTTAACCGACATAGAAAGTTCACAAAGTATATAAATATAATTTATTTGTAAGTTATGTATCGAAATTCGTAGTAGTTTAGTGGTTGGAGTATTAGTCTCCAACTCTAAGTTACTGGGTTCGAATCTTGTTAGACACAAATCATAAACTTTCTATGTCGTAGTAAATTTCAACCTACATAGAAAGTACTTTTATGTCGGTTAAATAACCGACATAGTAAGTGGAAAGGTCACTTTCTATGTCGGTTAAATTTTAACCGACATAGAAAGTGTATATTAAATAAAAAAATTAAACATATAAGTATATAAGTATTTATATATCAAAATATATAAATATATTTGTATTTATATATTTTGTATATAAATATAATTTATTTGTAAGTTATGTATCGGAAATTCGTAGTAGTTTAGTGGTTGGAGTATCGATCTCCAACTCTAAGGTACTGGGTTCGAATCTTGTTAGACACAAATCTCTTAACGAGATAATAAAATAATATATTATAAAGTATAATAAAATAATATATTATAAAGTATAATAAAAATATAATATGAATAAATAAATAAATATCGTATTAGTGTAGTGGTTGGTCTAATTCTAGACTCAAATGTACTGGGTTCGAATCCTACCAAGTAACAATTTTCGTAAAAAGTCATACTTTCTATGACTGGTTCATCACAACCGACGTAAAAAGTCATACTTTCTATGACCCCTGTATCTATGTCACCTCTTTAACCGACGTAAAAAGCTCATTTTAACCGACATAAAAAGCCTTTTTTCACTAGGGTTTAGGGTTTAGGATTTAATCTTTTTATTCTCTTCCTCTTAATCTAAACAATTTTTTAGGATAAATGTATGGATATTGTATCAGTCTTTAATAAAAATATTTCTTGATATTTACTCCCGTTCATCTATTTTCTATTTCTATTTGTTCTTTGATATTTATCTTGCAACACCTGAATTCACAAAACATGATTATTGTTATGGTCAAATACTTTAATACAAAAATATAAATATTTCAATAATAACTTGAAAGAGATGTCACAAGGATCGCGATGAAATAAAAAATAAAATAAAAAAATAAAGTTATCACTAATGTACACTTAAAAATTAGTGTGGGAAATCGAGTTTTAGATAAAGAATCACATATAAACAAATATATTAGTTTTTTAAATTACTACTCTAATTAAATATGATAACTTTAGAAATTCTTTATTTTACCTTCAAAATAATGAAAAAGTAAATACAATAATAATTTATTACTTATTTTCTCTATTGTTTTGATTAACTTTAATAATAATAATTATTATTAAAATAATAAATAATATTATTTTTAGAGTTGTAAAATGAGAATGTTCGATTCAGATTCACCTGAGATTATGAAACAAGTAAAAAATTAATAATAATTTAACTTGACTTATATTTTAAAATTGATCATAATTTTTAATCTAATTTAATCTATATTAAATCAATGATCCTATTAATTAAAAATTAAAAAAATATTAATGTTTTTATTACAAAATATAATTAAAATAAATATTTAAATAAAAAAAATATTTTTAAGAGATCATATTTATTTAATCTTAAAATATTGTTGTATTTGGACTGGAGAGTAATTTTAAGAAAGTGAAAAAAAGATAAAGATAATAAAAAAATGAAATTGTTTAGATTAAGAGGAAGAGAATAAAAAGTAAAAAAAAAAGTTAAAAATTATAAAAATAAACTTGATATAATTAATTAAAATATTATTTTATTAATTTTCAATAAATTTATATATTATTTATTTATTATTATAATAATTAAAACATAAAGTATATTTTAATAAATAGAAACTTGTTATTCCTTTTCTTCGCCCATAAACAAGAAAAAGAAAAGGTAACTCTTTTTATTTTTTTCTACCTCGATTTCTATACTTTTATTGTAAATTTTCACTACTTATATTTTTTTTACCTGTATACAAATATGTTGTAAGTATTAAAATTTACTTTATTATAAGTTATTTTTTATCAAATTAATTTATATATATATATATATATATATTAACAAAATAATATTATTTTTATTTTTATTTAAAAAATAATTATTATTCTATAAAACTATCAATTAATAAACTTATGAGATAAATTGACTAATCTAATTTAAATAAATTTATGAGATAAATTCACTAATTTATTTTTAATTATAATTGTTTTAACCTAATTTAATTTATTTCTTAGACTTTTAAATCAATGCGTTAAACTAAGTCTATTATATTACTAAATATCTATTTTTACTAAATATCTATTTTTACTAATTTAATTTATGAGAATGTTTAAAATCATTTTAACTTTCTTAAAATTCTTTAAATCATTATAGTGTATATATTTGTTATTTTACACATTATTTCACAATACTTTAACTGTTTGTTTTGATTAGAGGATGAATTTGAGGGAGTGAAAATTGGTTAATTTAAAGGAAAAAAAAGAGATCAAATTTAGATTGTTTGGATTAAGGAAAAATTGGTTAAAAAAAGATAAAAAAATTGTGAATAATATAATTGATTTGCCAAATTAAAAAATTAAAATTTAATTGATAATATGATTATATTAAAATTGTGCCCTTGGCTTAAATAAATATTTGAGAATAAAATAAAAATTAAGTAAATAATAATAAAATTAGATGTGATATATTATTTGAAATATATAAAAATTTAAATATATGAATTTATTATAAAATAAAATATATGAGTTGGAAATTAATTTGAAAAAATTGACATAATTTATTTAAATGAAATAAAATTATAATTTAAATAAATAATTTTTTTTAAATTAATTATAAAGTTAATTTAAATTTAAGTATATGATTTAGAATGAAAGTTAATAAAATAAATTGCATACTAAATTGTAAAATTATAAGAAAAAAATGCACAACAAATAAATACAAAGTCCATAGAAATAAATATTCAAAGTGTAACCCGAGAATGTCTTCGTCATGCATAATAATAAACATAAATATAGCATTAAGCAAATTAAGATATAAATTTAGGGATGACAATTAAACATGTACTCGTGGGGACCAACCCATCCCCGCCCGAGTTTGACTGGAAAACCCGAGTTGATCGGGGCGAGGCGGGCGGATTTGGGTTTTCCCGTTTTAAAAGTCGGGGACGAGAGAGGGATGAGTAATGCAATCCTCACCCCGACTCCGACCCCATCCCCGTCCCAAACTCCGACTTTATATTTAAATTTAAATTTTAAAATATTAATATTTTAAAAGTATTTCCTTTTCTTTTTCTATTACATATAAGCTCATTTTTTTATATTTCACCAATTTTTATTTTTCTCGCTACCCACTTTTTAATTTTTTTTGTCTTTTTTAATCTTTTATATCAATTAATTTATTATATTTTTCTCTCTCTTACCTTTCAGTTTTTCACATTTTCTTAATCTCTTCCATCAATTTGTTTTTTTTAATATTTTCAACAAATTTGATGAACACAAAGTTAATTTTTTTTATTCTTTATCTTTTTCTAAATATTTTACATAAATCTTAGTAGTAACTAATATTATTTTATTTATAATTTATATTTATTAGGCTTTATTATGTCATATTTTTTTATCTTATTATTCTTATTTATCATATATAAAATTTTATCTTAATAATTAATTGTATTTTAAAGGATTAAAGGAATTGATAATTTAAAATTTTATTACTTCAAACTAATTGAATAAGAATTAAATTATTAAATATTTCCTTATAAACTATATATTTCATATTTTTAAATGACAACTTAAAAATGAATTAACTTATATATATATATATATATATATATATATATATATAATCAAATATTTGAATACAGTATTATAATAATAATGTTATAAGTATTCAAATATTTGAATACAGATGTTATAATAATAATAATGTTATAAATAAAAAATGATTAAATATTTCTTTTGCATACATATTTTAATATAAATATAATAAATTAAAATGTATATTTAAGTAATAATAATTATAAATTATAAAATTATAAATATTTATTTATATATAAAAAATAGATAGTAAAATTAATTTATTATAAATGTAATTATCTTTTTAAAAATAATATAGATCGAGGACGGGAACCCGAAACCCAACGGGACGGGGATCGGGAGGCAAAACCCGCCCCCACCCGCCCCGTTGTCATGCCTACATGAGTTCTATTAAAAGTAGTCCTAGAAGTCATCAAATCGCTCCTCCAAACATTTAATTCTATCATGAATTCTGTCGAAACTTGTGCTAACAGTTAGGTTTAGATTAACTAAATCATCTTCCATTTGTTGTATTCTTGCTTGCATGTCGTAATCCCCTTCCAAATTTGTGATAATATTTGACCATCATATGGGGGACTGAATGTGGTTGAATTGATTCATGGTGAAGCGAGTCTTATTGTCCAATATTGATTGCATCATCTTAAGGTATTGCAAGGTCTTCATCATCATCATTTTCATCTTCTTGGTTGACCCTTCCATGTTTCCCTACGTCATTGACACAAACGATATTCAATTTGTTAAACATTTTGTTTACTAAAATAATGAATCCAACCCAACACGATGGAGGAATCCAACGTCAAATTCACGCCATAATAAACCATTATGCGTGTATGGCATATGAAATATGCATGTTATTGTTATTGCATTCAACATGTGTTGCATAATATGATACAATCAATTAATCAGAATATTACTTTTCAATGCCTACAACATAAAGATATCCTTTTATGTCAATTTTGCAAAATTTGTCGCCTGAGGAATCAATATATGAATAAGAACATAATGCAGAAGGTTGTAATTGATTTACAAACTTCGTGTCTTTTTCACATTACCCTGAACATAGCATGAAGTTCAATGTCATGGTTGTATTCCATATGTTTGGGGATATAAGGAAATGATATCTTGTAGCCTTCATATTTAAGACCAGCCAGAGTTAACTAATTTGCATGTCTTATTTTAATGTTTGTCCTATTGACATCATCACTGTATAGATACCCCTGTTCTGTGATTCTTAGGTTTTGTGTAAAATACTCAAATTAGCTCATCGTAGTATTCTAAATTTAACATACAAAATTGTGTCACTCATTGAAACTGAATATGATTCTAGAAGTCTAACCTTGAAACAGAGCGATACCAACAATGCAATAACCATCACACGACTAAGACGAGCATTACCACCACGAGGAGACGACGAGCACCAACACAACTCACCAGCACAAAACCTAAAATAAGACAACACAGATCAATGGTTGAAACACAACACAACTCTCACACACAAGAATCGATTTTCGTTATAAGAAGACATAACCGATAATCGATTTTAGTCCTCAAAAATCGATTATGCATTGTCCAAGAATCGAGTCTCCTTCATCAAGAATCGATAGCCATGAAGAATATAAAATGTTGGAATAAAAGGGACGATAATTGATTCTCCATGAGTCATAATCGATTTTCAACTTCAAGAGAATTAATGTTCTGTAACACCCACAACTATTCTCTCGGCCACTTTCACCCACCAACACACGACACATACAAAACCAAACCACAACCACAAACATCCAGCCTATGAGAACGAGAACTACTAACAACCAACCTCAATGTGAACGAGCAATGTATCACTTGCCTCCACGTAAATAGTAAATAATTGAAAACAAACACGTAAATAGTAAATAATTAAAAACCGATTGAAAGAAATATATACTATATTTACTTTTTCATTAATAAAAAATTAAATACAATAATATTAAATTTAACATTTAGTGTATTTATGACAAAATAATAAATATGGAGCCGTACATAAATTTTAGTTTTACATGTGTTTTTTTTCTTTTAATATGTAAATATTAACTTTTTAAAAATTAAAATAATAAATAAATGTTATATGAATTTTAATTTTAATATGATGAAAGTAAACTGAAATTATAGAAAAAATATATATACTATTTTTAATCATAAAACTATCATATTTTTTTATCCTTCACATTCATGGCCATACATATCTAGATTATTCTCACAATCGAATCTGATTGGACTAATGGATCATGAGACATCATCTGTTACCATTTATATATTTGTGTGCACAAGAAATTCTGGATAAAAAATATATTCCTAATTTGTAACCTGTAGTATATATATATATATATATATATATATATATATATATATATATATATATATATATAAATGTATATGATATGTAAATTGAATTAATATAATGACATATTAAACCTTTAAAGTTAAAAAAAATGTATAGATTTAATCCAATGAATGAAACTTTTGAATTTAATAAGTATAAACTATATAAAATAAATATAAATCCCCACAATTTTCTGAAAATTAGAAAATGTGGTACAATTGCCACTTGTCAAAGGCCCCAGCAGCTTCTCATTTTACAAATTATTTTATGGAAACTTTCACCATAACATCCACCAGCTAAGCCTAAGATATTATCCACCACCTAACAATAATTTGTTCATCTACATTAACTGTCATTCAAATTAAAACCTCATGCATCTCCTTCAACCATCTGTCACCTCACCTTACTACATTATCTCAGCTAAATATTATACTAATATTTCCACTATTCATCATATCACATATTTCTTTCTTTTAGAGAATTGATAGTGGGGCAGAATATATATATATATATCATAAATGTGTAAAATTATTGGACGGTGGATTTAATCCGTACAAAATGATTGTCCTAGTCCTATGGTCCTATAGTCCTATATAGTCCTATAGAGTCCTATCCTTATTCCCTGTTCTTAATTAATTGCAAATGCATAGCTCTCACCATTTATAGAATTCCATCGAAGTACCAACTCTACCCCTCACGCTGATCTTTTACCATTGGGTATATAAATTACTATGTTTCTGCAAAATAATAACATGTTTTCAGTTACAGTTTTTTTGTTTAAATAGAATTTTTGAGTTATTATAAATTTTTATGTTCAACTTCTAAAACAATGTTTCCATAGAAAGCATCTTTGGTAGCAGCAAGCAACCTTCACCTTTTCTTCACAAGCAGACAAAATACAATTATTAGTCCAATTCAACTGCCTAAACAATGAAAACAGCCACATTCAACTTGGTTCACATTTCTGAGAAGTCATGTTTTTTCTGATCGGGTCTTACTTGTGGGTTTGAAGTTGACCAAATTGCTTCACTTATTCAATAAAAATATAAATTTAAAAAATGGAAATAGATATATCGATAAACCAAAGATTTACACTTGGTCTCATCTGTTTGGTAAGTTGACTGGATCAAATTAATCCAATTTTGTTTTAAATTATTATTTTTCGCATTCTAGGCACGTGAGACCAACCACCTCAACATAGAAGCCGTCGCGAAATGTCTAGAAAAGGGGTGGCGAACGGTAAGAAAGTTGTTGTTAAGTAAGCAGGAGCATTCAATTGTCAGTTTTGAGACCAAAAGATAAGAAGAGGAGAAGTTGAACTTGGTATAAATCCCTTTTTCACATATGAAGTATGAATAATGATACATGGTTTACAAATTACAATTGTCACCTACACATCCTTATTTTACATTTGCATTTTACAGGCAAGTAACATTTATTGTTGATATTTTTTTGCTATTTGCAAAACTTGGCTGCACCTGTCAAATTTGTTTGACAGTTAATTAATAAATGGCAACATGAATGGTTCAGTTGTTGATTTGGTGCGTATTTTGCACAGAAATAGAATGTTTGAGATCACCAATGTGGAGTTCATGTTGACCGGTTGGGATTCTTCGAATACCGAACTGGTCCACAACGGACAAGTGTTTGCACACATGAACACCAACCTTCACGCGCTGCTTGGAGCCAGCAGGAACATGGGTCTTTTGGAAGTTCACCAATTGTTTAATCTGGGACCATTTTCCTCGTGGTGGCTTTGTGAAAACGAGAAGAGTGTGGGCCCCATCCATGGAGCCTTCGTTTCTGACGTCCACGTGGAATTCCATCTCCAGTGTGTCGTCACAATTGGCGTGGCTCACCCGCACTGCTTCGCTTGAAAGGGTTGAGTTTGAGAAGGGTTGGAGGGCGGTTAAGGAGACCGAGACCTGTTTTGGAGCAATGGCTAAGGTGTGGGTGAATCTGGAGTAACTAAGTCCGTGTCCGAACGGGAACACCACAGGTCCTTTGTAGAATCTGTAGGTTCTTCCTGGGTACCCTGTTGCTGGGTTTGGACGCATGTCCATGTTTGTCATGGGCACTTTGCTCAAATACCCTTCTGGGTACCATGTCATGGGTAACCTTCCTCCTGGGTTAGTTTGACCAAAGATGACGTCAGCGATGGCTGTTCCCCCAGCTTGCCCAGGATAACCAACCCACAAAATGCCACTGATCTTTGGGTCATTTACGGCAAACGAGATATCCACTGGGCCACCAGACATGATGACCAAGATAACTGGGCCTCTTGCGGCCCTAGCCACCCTGGCAACAAGCTCCTGTTGAAGGCCCGGTAAGAGAAGCCTAACTCTATCCCTTGTTTCGGCTTCTACGGACTGGTCAAGGCCCATTACTAAGACGGTGGCATCAGCTTGCCTAGCTACGGTCTCTGCTGCCCCAAATAGTTCGTTCCCCGTACAAGCCACACCCCTGCACCCCGCTTGATGAGCAGTCTTCACATACCTCGCAATCCCTTGCAGAGGACTCGTGTAACCACACGCCACACCTATCACGATTCAAACAAATTCATATCATTTATTAATTTCTAATAAAAACCTATCATCTTACTTACTCATTATTAAGATATTAAATCAACTAACCAGCATAGTTCCCTATCATGGTAACGGTGGCCTCCGAATTGGGTCCAATCACTCCTACGGTACGGATTCGCGCAGGGGATAGTGGTAGCGAGTTTCCTCTGTTTTGCAACAACACTATGCTCTCTCTGGCTGCTTGAAGGGCCAGTTGTTGATGGGCCGGGGTGCACACGTCTCTTGGGCCCAAGTTTCCGTATGGTTGGGCCGAGGGTTCGCCGTCGAACATGCCCAATCTCATTTGGACCGTGATAAGGTTGGCCAAGGCAAGGTTGAGATCGTTTTCGGAAATGAGTCCCTTCCTAATGGCAGCATCGGTGTGGATCGCCAAGAATGGGCCACAGTCCAAGTCCAGGCCCGCTTTTATGGCCTCTGCTGCTGCCTCCTCGGGTGTTCTTGTGTAGTGTTGGCTGTCATAGAAAACTCCAACGGAGTCACAGTCCGAGACTATGTACCTATTTTTTGTGTATGGCAAGAGAATGGTGAGAAAATGGGTAAAAAGTGAAACGAAAAGCCGAAAGTGAGGGTGAAAAATGAGTATATATTGGACTAACCCATTGAGGCGCCATTGGCCACGGATAGTGTTGCGAAGGAGATCAGGGTCAGCGCACGTTGGCTTGCCATTCACCTGATTGTAAGAACACATCACACTCGCCACTTCTCCTTCCAACACACAGGCTTTGAATGGCACGTCATAAGTGTCCTCCAGATCCTGTTTGCTCACCTGCACGTGCAAAATAGCCCACACCATTTTAATTCCGGCCCATATTTTTATTTGGGCTTTAGTTACTTCTTCCTATGCACACCACACCAAACCATTTTCACATGCACAGTTTATTTAAATTTAAGTATATTTTTAATTCTAAAAGTTTCAATGGCATCGCTGTCACTTATCCCAATCAATTTGCAAGTGGGCGCAAGTCCTTGTCACAACAACTTGGATCACTTCCACTTCACCCAAATTCGCGTCTCTTTTTCTCTTTCATACAAATCAACTTGTTTCAATCAAAGAAATGAGAAACAACAAAGTCGATAGCTACATTCACTTTATATATACATATTTCTAGCTTTGCTTCCTCAGCATATATATATATACAGATAGATAGATAGATAGTCATAACATGGCTGAGTATCCATGTCACCATTCAACAACGCTTGTATTTTAGGCGCATGAAAAGTGCGTAATTTCATTTAGTTTCACCTCAAACAATTATAGAAACTTTGAATAAAGTATGGTATAAATTGTAAAAATACCTGGACAAGTAATGATAGAAATAAGAATATTGTTGGGACCGTATACGCACCTTGGCGTTGAAATGAAACCTGTCCACACCATTCCAGTTATCAAGATCATAGGCAGTGTAGTGTTTGCAACAAGCAGCCACCTTGAGGCGGTTGCCGGCCCCGTCACCTTGGAGTCCTCGGACATAGCTGGCGGCGTATTTTGCGGCCAAGGTCGGGTCTTCGCCGGGAGTTTCTTGGCCACGACCCCACCGTGGGTCGCGGAAAATGTTCACATTAGGACTCCAATACGTCAAACCAGCCTGTCCACCGTTGTACATTGCTCTTGCTTCATCAGACACCACCTGTGTATGTACATGCATGATTAATTAGGTACATATTTTTAATTCAACAAACAATTTCAAAATATAAATAATGTAAAACAATTCATTCAATACTTTAGTTACACCTCTTGATATTAAGTACGTACCATTAATTAAAACACCAAAACTAAATAATTATTATTATGAATTTAATCGTATTTATGTATTTAATTAGTCGTAGATGAAGCCTTACCATTACAAGAAAAAAAAAAAAAAGACTTTCATTACTTCATTCAGTTTTTTTTTTTTAATATATCTATAAAGAGAAATTTCTTTTTCCTTTTTGCTTTATTGAGCCTAATTGCTAGAAGAATAATCTCAATCTCTTATAATGAAAATACAGTATAAAAAAATTATCATCATTAGAGTTATATAGAAAGTAATAATATTATTGTTGTGATTCAATAGATACTTTTCTTGTTCTTTTTCTTCTGAAAATAAAAATCTTTATCTTGGTTTATTCTCTGTCTCTTAGCTGAACTACCAACCGGAATAATAATAAAAGTTGTTTTTGACACTAAGAGACAAACAAATCACCCCATTTTTTACATTTTCAGGAATCTAAATGTCACGACGAATAACTAAATATTGAAATCATCATCGAACGGTTTTCTTTTCATCATCACTTTATCTAAAGAGAAGACCTTCACTTCACCAATAATATATTAATATAACAACTTTGGCTAATGCGATTGGCTATAGAATATTACTGGGTCTCATTGTTACAGCAATCGCAACTTATAATGAGCATTAAAATCATTAATCATGTATAGCCTCGGGACCAGAACGAAAAAGAAAAGAAAAAAGACGTAGTGGAAAGGTCGACGCAAGGTTTTGCAAGGTGTTGGTGTGTGTGGCCAACATCAAACACCTACTGTGTTCGTTCAATTATTCACCAAACCAATAATTAATAAAAGATATAAAGACTATGAAATTTTACGTTTCATTAAGCAACTTCAAACATGCAAATTAAGATGATTGATATATATGCTTCACTAACCTTAATAATCTTAATGGAAAACCTTGTCAATATTGCCCGCTATATTTAAGTAAGTTTTTTTTTTTTGGTAAAAATTAAGTATGAAAAGAATCTATTTAATTACCACGGAAAGTGAAACTAATTATTATTCGAATATTAACCGATGTATATTTAATTAGTGACGTAAATAGGTGAAGACAATGACAACGAGAACCACCATCTATTGTTGCTTTCGTAGTTAATGAATCAATGGCGTAATGGACTTCTTTTACCCTCTAGTTTACTGACAATTTAGGTTGAGGATTTTTCAATGTTATCATCATTTTCTTTACCATTAAAATGACCTGATTGTCAGATTGCGCATATATTTATATTAATATGCATGCAAGCCACATGGTGGTTGGGACACAATTCGTCAGCTACCATGTAAACAAGCTAAAACAGGTGAGTGTATAGCGAGTAGTCAAGTACCACCACATTCTTAATAATATTCCCCACTTTCTTCTTTTCTATATGCATTCAACTGAAACTTATTTGGATGAGAACAAAAAGGAAAAAAGTTTAACCAACGAAAAAACTAGTCACTTTTTATAATCTACATGTACAACAACAATTTTTTCTGTCGTTCTTCAGATGTTTTGTGATTACATAGTAGAAAAATATATAAAATCTCGAGCTCCGGTTTTAGATTCTTTTCAGGGCTCGGACCCTGATTAGATTATTTTTACTGAGTCAAAACTTTAAGCACATTGGTTGTAATTAAGACATGCATGCAATATGTAATGTATTAATTATGGATATAAAAGGTGATGGATAAATGGTTAATTTTATCAGGAATGGCCGAAGAGGAAAGGAGGGAATCTACTTTTTGATTATTTATTAGCCAACCCAAATGAATGTTGAAAAAGTCGATGTTACAAGTTTCATGGGATATGATAGAATAAAAAAGGAGAATGAGAGGGTAAAATGATCTAACCCGTCCAATTTCGCGCCAGAGAGATTGATTGAAGGAAGCAGCGGTTGTGATGACTTGCGGGAACATGGTGGCACCAGGAAAGGCCCCACCGAACTTGGTGCCGGGGCCCACATTGGAGACGCCGTGAAGCGCCTCGGACCACCACTCGTAGCCTTGGATTCCGAGCCTGGGCACGGCGATGGCGTTGTTGACGACGAGCCTAATCTTTTCAGGCAATGTGAGTCTGGCGATGAGGTCCTGCACCCTCACGTGGAGGGGCAAGTGCGTGTTGCAAAACTTGAACCCCCTGGTGAGTCCGTTCCCAGGGTCGCATGCAAAGGGCACCCTCCCTTCGCCCTCCCCCGGGAAGGACAGTGCGACGCAGAGCACTAGCGCAATGGCTAGTAATTTGGTTTTGGCGTCGTTTCCTGAAGCCATGGAATGAAGTTGAAGAATGAGGGAGTGAGGAGTGATGGTGAGTGGGGTGGGTTATATATAGAGTGAGTTGCGTTCAGTTGCGTCTTTCACAGGGTTTAATTTGGGTGACTATGGGGGCACGGAGAGAAAATTTTAACTTTCATGATTGGCTTTCCACGTCGATGCACCATATTCATATATATGCAGCTACCTAGCAAGCTTCTATAACCACTCGCAACTAAACTTTCATTAATAAATACATTTTTATTTACTTCTTCCGGAGATGGTGAGAGTCACACACCCTCACGCAAGGGAAAATAATGAAACAAAATAATCTCTTTTTAAAGATTGATCTATGAAAATAAGAATATGAAAAATTTGTATATATTTGTTAAAGACTATAACTTAAAAAAATCTGCAAATTCTTGATTAATTACGGTTGGGGAAGAAAGAAGGTTCATGATTGGGTTTCCACGTGGATTAATTGAAAGATGAATTGGATACATACATATCATATTCATCATAAGTATCAGGTTTATGAGAAGAGAGAGAGTGAGTGAGTGTAACACGTAGTTAGGCTCAGTGGGTGGTGGCTGGGTTGGTCCCAGGTACTAGTAGTATGGTAGTAGATGCTAAAATGCATTCATATAAATATATTACATGCCATAACTTAGGGACATGGATATATAAAGTAAGAGAAACTACCCAATAACTTTAACATTTTTAATTCATATTTTATTTGTTTTTAATCTTTTTTCAGAGAAGTGTGGAAGTTAATTATGGACATTCACGGACGAACCAATCTCTCGCTCTCTTACTTGTACCATAGTCTTATTATGCCTGGTTTTCTCTCTCTATATTTCTTCTTTTCTTACTTCATTATTTTTGTTGTTAGCACAAGATATCTATATTTTTATCTTTACTGGTAGGATGCTATTTGGACTATTAATCCAACCTTTCACACTCTCAAGAATTATTATACATTAGAAAACTAAACAAGTCAAAATATGTGATGGTTTGTGAAGGTTCTTCCCGTCTTACAATGACTTGTCAAATTGGAAAGCACTGCAGCAGCACTTGGGAGTTTACCTATGATCCGCGAAAAAACGCTTTCACCCCGTGACGTGATGTTGCTGCAATTGACCGAAACACCATAAAAAGAAGATCAAAACCCGTGACACCATTTGAGGAAAAATATGATTGTTTTTGTCATGTTTTTACTTCAGTTTC
This sequence comes from Sphenostylis stenocarpa, assembly GCA_963425845.1. Taxonomy (NCBI): domain Eukaryota; kingdom Viridiplantae; phylum Streptophyta; class Magnoliopsida; order Fabales; family Fabaceae; genus Sphenostylis; species Sphenostylis stenocarpa. The sequence continues at coordinate 15,049,591 of OY731403.1, read as the reverse complement.
CACCTCCGATATGCATGTACTTTCGAAGAATGCTACACTTTTTCTATGTGTACTTTTCTTCTATATATATTCATGTCAATTTTGATCGTATTTTGGTCCACGTATGGTTCTAAATATATGCATTATCTACCCTATAACTTGACCTTATTCCAATTTTTTAACAAGTCTGATTATTCTACAGAGGTGGATGAGAAGTACTGCATCTAAGTCCTTACTTACCCCAGAAAAATGTAACATCATTATTGATTTTTTGTTTATGCATGCATGTAAATAAAATTCTATGCCAACTTTCCGAGGGCCCGTGTAGACATTCTGTGTTTGTGATTGGATTAGGGTATATAGACAAATGATATCTATTAAATTAGTTAATATATATCTTTTCAAGCACAATAGGAATGATTGAGAATAAACAATAGGCTTCAATGAATTTCATTAACAAACGTTCCAAATACAAAAACTGATAGCATTGACCAAAGAAATAATTTGAAATTATGTGGAACATTATGTCCCATTTCATTTCATTTTTTTGTCAATTATGTGATAGCCTACCAACTGTCTTGAGAGTAAGGCATGTGAGGTTCACAAGCAAGATTCCCAGTTCCACATGCACCAGTCTCAATACAATAACAGATATTCAATATCAAGCTTGGAAAAGCTACTTCTTGTGGTTAAATTTTGATTTTTTGGGAAAGATTATGATCTTCCATGTTGAACATTTTAATTTGTTTAAACATAATATATATAAATTTATCATATTTGTTGGATCGAAAATCATATGCATTAATTACAGAATATCATTAAAATTCATGCTTGAATGTGGAGAAAAAATAATCATTTCACGGGAAAAAAAAATCAGGAAAAAAGCAATGAGTATGCGTAATGGTTTTGGTCTTCTTTGGAAATAAGGGTATACCCTTTTAAGTCCAAATAAATGGTCATACACCATTTATAGTTTTATTCTTGCTTTACACCTTAAAATAAAATAAAATGAAATAAAAAACTTTTTGTTTGTTTAAACTTTAAAATACAATAAATTTTTAGAGCATTCTTTACTTAAGATTTCATGTATTCTGTGTAAATACTTTTACTCAAATCGGATAGAACTAACGATAGTTTAGAGTTTTTTTTTTAAATGATCACTACAAGAAAAATCGCTTTTAGCGACTGAAAAATTCGGTCGCTAATGGCCAAAATTCGATCGCTATTCCGTTAGCGATTGAAATTAGCGACCGAAATGGTTGGTCGCAAAAGGGCAAGTCGCTAAGTTGTTAGCGATCGATTTACATTCGGTCGCTAAATAGCGACCGATCTGAGTGGTCGCTAAAGTGGTCGCTAAATAATTTGGTCACTTATTCATTGGAGACCAAAATAGCGACCGAATTAAGTGGTCGCTAAATCCAGTGGTAAAGTTTTAAAAAATAGCGACCAATATATTCGATCGCTAATATATTAATATAATTATTTAAATAATAATTAAAATCGGTCAGCTAAATCGATTGCTAAATAGTGACCAAAATGAAAATCGGTGGCTAAATAGCGACCGATTTAACTCGATCGCTAAATCAATGAAAAAGTTAAAAAAATAGCGACCGATTTAAATCGGTCGCTAAATCAATAACAAATTTAATTATTTTTATTTATTTACATTTTTATTATATTTATTATTTATTTTCCCTACATCTTAATTATATTATATTTTTGCTTATTTAAGTTTTTATTTATATTTATTTCTCTTATCTCTTAATTATATTATATTTTTTAGAAGTTTAACTTATTATTAGGTGATTTATTGTCATTGTCGGGATTCGAACCGGTACCTTAGAGTTGAAGGTTGAAACTCCAACCATTGAGCTACTTAGGATCTTTTAATAATAACTTACAAATAAATTATATTTATATACAAATAAATGTATATCCAGTATAAATATATAAATATAAAATCTATAAATAAAAATATATTTATATATTTTAATATATATTTAAATATTGATATATTTATATATTGATATATTTATATCTTTATATCTTTATATTTTTACATATATTTATATCTTTTCATATTTATATATAAAGATATTAGTTTTCTATATAAATAATATTATAATATAGTATATTATACTATTAGTATAGTATACAAATAATATATTAGTATAGTATAGTATACAAATTATTAATTTTGTAATTTATATACAATGAAAATAATATAATGGTATATTAGTATAGGATAGTATATTTGTATTCTAATTTTTAATTAAATTAAAATTATGCTAATAATGTATATTAATATATGAGGGGATAATATTGATATATTGATATATTTGTATATATATATATATATTTATATATTTATATATTTATATTTTTATATTTATATATATATATATATATTTATATATTTATATATTAATATATTTATATATTAATATATTTATATATTAATATATTTATATATTAATATATTTATATATTAATATATTTATATATTAATATTTTGATATATTTATATATTGATATATTTATTTATATCCTTATACATTTATATCTTTATATATATTTATATATTTGAAAAAAAAATATTAAATTTTAAAAATAATATTATATTTTTAAAAATAAATATTAGAAAAAGATTTAAAAATATATATAAATTATATTTACATGTACAAAATATTAAAGATATATGTTTATATCTTTACATATTTATATATATTTATATGTTTATATTTTTACATATATTTATATCTTTCCATATTTATATATTTATATATAAAGATATTAGTTTTGTATACAAATAATATTATAATATAGTATATTATACTATTAGTATAGTATACAAATAATATGTTAGTATAGTATAGTATACAAATTATTAATTTTGTAATTTATATACAATGAAAATAATATAATGGTATATTAGTATAGTATATTTGTATTCTAATTTTAAATTAAACTAAAATTACGCTAAATATATAATAATATATGAGAGGATAATAAATTTAATCCAATTACTTTTATAAATATATAAATATAAAATCTATAAAATATTAAAAATGATATTATATTTTTAAAAAGAAATATTAGAAAAAGGTTTAAAAACATGTATAAATTATATTTATATGTCCAAAATATTAAAGATATCCACATTTAAAACAATATTAAAAAATATTAATAATAAATTTAATTCTTTAAATTTAGTATTTAGAAACTAAAATTATAGTTTCTCTGTTTTTAAAAAATTAAAATAAATATTTAAAAATAAAAATCAAAACTAGTATTATCTTAAATTTATTAAAAGTGTAATTAAATCTCTATTTTCTTAATTTTATTTGTTTCAAACATCTCAATTCTACATTTTTGCAAGTTCTATCATTATATTATCATCCTCATCTCCTCCCATGTTCTACTTTATCTTTACAATAGTCAATATTCTTAACTAATTTATATTTTTATTTATAATTTTTTAGTATATATTTAGAAATTAATCAATTCTGATCTATTCTTTGAAAAACTAATCAATTCTAATCAATAATTTATAAAACTAATCGATTATAATTAATTATTTGAAAAAATTATCAAATATGATCGATCATTTCGAAAATCTAATCGATCAGAGCAAAAAATCGCTCGAGCGAGACTATATTCAGCTCAGCGAAATACAACCCGAGAATGCCAATTTTGTGCGAGGCGTTTAGCTCGAGCGATGTTATTTTTGCTTGAGCGAATAACACTTCTAATAGCGGTTAGCAGCTAACCGCTATCTAAAATATGATTTAGATAGCGGTTAACCCATAACCGCTATCTAAAATACATTTTAGATAGCGGTTAACCCCTAACCGCTATTATATCCTCTCAATTATGATCGATCATTTCAAGTTATGATCGATCAGAATCTTATTTCGCTCGAGCGAGATACTTGTCGCTCAAGCGAAATACAACCCGAGAATTCACAATCTTAAAATATTTTTTTGAATATTATATTTTTAAATTTGCTATTAGAGAAAACCTTTCAGAATTCAAAATGTTAAATAGTTTTAAATATTAAAATTAACTTTATCAAAAATTAGGAAAAAAAATTTATCCAAAAGAGTTCAAAAATGTATAAGAGTATTCTCAATTTTGAGTTTAATTATATTGTTCATTCTCAAAGTAGAAAATTATATTGTAATTATTTTAATTTACATTTTGTGATCTTCTTAAAATTAGCATCAATAACATTAGACTTTAAATTTGATTCATACCTAACTAATTATAGATTAAAAGGAAAGTGGTATAACCATGCATTTTACTTTTCTATTTACCTTATTCTTTTAATTATTTTATATAATATTTACCTTATTCTTTTAATTATTTTATATAATAATAATCAAAATATTCACACTCATATGGGCGTTTTCGAAAATAATATTATTGTATTATTGTTAAAATTAGCATCAATAACATTAGACTTGATCTTCTTAATTATATTGTTCATTCTCAAAGTAGAAAATTATATTGTAATTATTTTAATTTAATAAAATATAATTTAAATTTTTAATACTAAAATTAAAAGATTAAATAATAATGACTTTAATTCTTTAAATTGAGTATTTAGAAACTAAAATTATAGTTTCTCTGTTTTAAATAATTAAAATAAAAATGAATATCAAAACTAGTATTATCTTCATTTTTTTGTTTCAAACTTCTCAATTCTACATTTTTGTAACTTCTATCATTATATTATCATCCTCATCTCATCCCATGTTCTACTTTATCTTTACAATAGTTAATATTCTTAAATAATCTATATTTTTAATTATAAATTTCATAAATTAATCAATTCTAATCTATTATTTGAAAAACTAATCAATTCTAATAAATAATTTAGAAAACTAATCGATTATAATTAATTATTTGAAAAAATTATCAAATATGATCGATCATTTTCAAAATATAATCGATCAGAACCGGATTCGCTTGAGCGAGAGTAGTCTCGCTCAAGCGAAATACAACCCGAGACTTAACAATCTTAAAATATGTAACTTCTAATAGCGGTTAACCTTAACAGCTATCTTATATACACTTGAGATAGCGGTTATAAGGGAACCGCTATTATATCCTCTCAATTATGATCGATCATTTAAAGTTATGATCGATCAGAATCAGTATTTCGCTCGAGCGAGTGGTGTCGCTCAAGCGAAATACAACCGAGAATGTCAATTTTGTGCGATTAGGCGTTTAGTTCGAGCGAGACCATTGTCGCTCAAGCGAAATACATTTTACAATATTTTAATCGATACAACTTGATTTTAATCGATTAAAACCACTTAAGGATTGAGGATGATCGATCATAATGCAATTATGACCGATCAGAATCGATTTAATCGATTAAATCTCGTTTCAATCGATTAAAACAACTTAAAATTTCTACACAGCGTTTTAATCGATTAAAACTTATTTTTATCAGTTAAAATAACTTGAAAAGTTTTACAAGAAAGTTTTGCGAGTATTTCAATCGATTGAATCGTGAAACAATCGATTAAATCAACTTAGAGGATTTTTTGTAAAGTGTTTTAATTGATATAAACGTTGTCGTATCAGTTAAAACAAATCTGTTAAAGAATCAAGAACGTATTAATGGATTAAAAGAAGTTTTAACTGATTAAAGCTGCACTTTTAACAGATTAAAAGAATCTTTTAACAGATTAATTAAACCAGCAGTTTTGAAAATCTTCTATTAAAACAAGTTTGGCTTGAACTTTTTTAACATACATTGAATATCATCTTTTACACATCCTTGAGCAATCAATCAAGCAAACTTCGACACTCTTTTCAAGAAAGATTCGCATCGAGTTTTTGAGAAGTTCTTTGAAAATCTTTTTGAGGCAACTTGATTTCTTTTGAAGAAGAAACACTTACGAGAATTGCATAAAGCTGGTTTGAGCATTCTAGTTTCTTCTTTTTCATTTCTTTACATTCTTTTTGTATTGTTTGGTGCCTGGAATTTGGGCACTTGGTTTCTCTATAGTTGGAATTTGGTTGTAGAGGTTATTAAGAGCTGGAATTTGGTAATACGAAAACATTTCAGAAAGCAAAATGTTAAATACTTTTAAATATTAAAATTGACTTTATAAAAAATTAAGAAAAAAATTAATCAAAAAGAGTTCAAAAATGTATTATAATATTTTCAGTTTTAGTTTAATTATATTTTTCATTCTCAAAGTAGAAAAATATATTGTAATATTATTTTAATTTAATAAAATATAATTTAAATTTTTAATACTAAAATTAAAAGATTAAATAATAATAAATTTAATTCTTTAAATTTAGTATTTAGAAACTAAAATTATAGTTTCTCTGTTTTAAAAAATTAAAATAAATATTTAAAAATAAAAATCAAAACTATTATTATGTTAAATTTATTAAAAGTATAATTAAATCTCTATTTTCTTCAATTTTTTAATATAAATTTTTAAAATATAAATTAATTTCAATTGAAATTTTCAATTGAAAAATAAATTCAAGAATATTTGTTATTAAACTTTTCTTAAACAATGTATTGAATAGTTAACATCACTCTAGTCTTAATTTATTACAATTTAAATTTTTAATAAATTTGATTTATTACAATTCATTTTGTTAATATTGAGACCAAAGTTTATTTTTAAAGTATATTTTAAAAATTAAATTATTTTTAAAAACAAAATTACTTTTAAAAAATAAATTGTAAAAAATATACTAAAACAATTAAAGTATATTTATAAAAAAAAATTTAATATAATAAAAAAATAATATTCATTAGCGATCGATTTCAATTCGGTCAGCTATTTTCTCATTAGCGATCGATTATAATTCGGTCACTATTTCAATTTGTAATTTGGTCGCTAAATCGAGTCGCTAAATGATTTTTTTATTTTAGTGTGGAATAGCCATAGATTTAGCGATCAGAAATTTTGCGACGCAAATTATTGGTCGCTATTTCGGTCGCTAAATAACAAAATGAAAACCAATTCATATTTTGGTCGCTAAATCGATCAGCTAATTGCGACCAGAATTAAAGTGATCATTGAATCGATTCAGCTAATTGCGACCGAATTAAAGTGGTCGCTAAATCGGTTGCTATTTGCGACCAAAATTAAATCGATCGCTAAATCGGTCAGCTATTTGCGACCAGAAAAATTCGATCGCTAATTTCGGTGGCTAAATGTCATTTTTCTTGTAGTGGATTTTCAATTTTTTTTAAAAGAATTACGATAAAATAATTTATAAGAATTTTTTTCCAATAATTTATGTGACGTATACTTTTTATTTTAATATTATATTAATATTATTGTGCAAGAAAACTTCGTAACGAAGTTTTTCTCATGCACAGTAGATTTTTTCTTATATATGCATACTGAAGCGGGGGAGGAGGATAATCAAAATTTTCCTCTCATCTTTCTTCTTTTGTCTAAATTTCAAGCATTGATACTCTACTCCTGCAGGATGGTGAAACATGAGAGAATTTGAATTAAGTGGGAAAACTTTGGTAGAAATACCATACAAGGTAAGGGAAAGTTTAATTCATTCAATATATGAAATTGAATTGTTGGGTACTCTGTGAATACCCTGTGAATAAGGAATAAGAGTAGAGATATGAATTATTTGAATGTCTGATTTTAAATAATTTCTGATTTTGGATGCACTGTTCATGGTTTGAAAGTTTTTGAAATTCTTAAAATTAAGGATGAATTATATGATAAAATTGTTGTTTTCAACTTAAATTAGATATAATTCATGTTTAATTTCGATTTGGGACTCGTTTGGTTGTCTAAAACTGAGTAATTTGAAATCTGCCAAAATCTAAAAAATTCGATACAGAAGAAAGGGATATGGTGGGGATTTTTTAAAAAGATCAAGGGTAAAATAGTCATTTTACATCCTAGGGACATAAATGTAATTTTCAAAAATGTTCAAGGGCAAAATAGTCATTTTACATCCTAGGGACATAAATGGAATTTTCGAAATTGTTCAAGGGTAAAATAGTCATTTTCGGGACATAGAAGGAATTTTTGAAAATGTCCAAGGGCAAAATAGTCATTTTCGGGACATGGAAGGAATTTTTGAAAATGTCCAAGGGCAAAATAGTCATTTTCAGGACATGGAAGGAATTTTTAAAAATTTCCAAGGGTAAAATAGTCATTTAGGGACATACATGGAATTTTAAGAAAAGATTAAGGGCAAAATAGTAATTTAATGATTTCGGAAATTATTTCGAAAATAGTTTCGGAAATGATTTCGGAAATGATTTTAGAAAAATATATATATAAAGAAAGAGAGAATGAAAGTAGTGTGTTGTGACGTGTGTGGGTTAGACTGAGGCTGAGGGCTGATGCCCAGAATCAGTCATGAGAAGTTATATACTGGCTAGACTGAACCGGAGGGTTAGTGCCAGAATCAGTCAAATACTATTTTTTATTGACCCGAATGAGCCGTGATGACAGGTGGTCTAGAATCCGACAAATGTGAATGATTTTTGTTATGTTTGAATGGTACCCGGGTTGGTACAGAGTACATTAGTGTAATAACTATGTCGGAGGATTCTGAATGAGGTCCCAGACTTCACTAATTGGTCGGGTCAGGTAGACTACGAGATCAGGTGGTGAGAAGTCGATGGGGGGATGACTGGTGGCGCGCTCGGAGGGGTACTCCAGTATGAGTGATGAAGGGCGCCAGTAATCCTACTCTGTGTGGAGGGTAATCAGAATGGTACTACGGGTACCGATCACAATGTGCCCACAGATGATAGCCTCTGAGTTCGGGCATAGTTAGGTTATACTTCCGGAAGGTGTCTTAGTGTATTGATGATTTTGTAATTGATCATAATATATAATTATTACTTCTATATCTGTTTTATTATATCGAATGATTTAATACTTACCCCTGTTTTTTCATGTGGATGGGACTGCGATGATCACTTTTATGTGGTAGCATATCAGGAGTTGAGAGATGAAGATGTGACTACTGGACAGCAGGAATAGTTCAGTGGGATAGCTTCGAGGGAGCTACTTTTACATGTATAATATATAAATAAATTATGTTACTATATTTTGAAGTTCCGTTAGTGAACCGAAATTTCAATCTCTGTTACAATTACAGTAATACAATGAAAAATAGATATCGATATTTACTTGTTTACTACTTTGCGAAAACATCATTATAGTAGCGATTTATAGGATAGTTCCAATTTATCTAATTACCAATTTAATTGTTACCAGTGCATTCATCGTTGCATATGTTAAAATCAAAGGATTGTAAAAATAAAACGATTACTTCTGTTAAACATCATTATTAGTGAATAATACAGAACGTAACTACCAAACTCTTCATGCAGCAACTGTGTGAAACCGATTTACAATTAAAATCATATTAAATAGATATTAATACGATGAATAGTCCATTAAATAGAAATGGGTATCACTCGGATTTAACTTTTATTATTTATAAATTCATTGAACAGATTTTTCGTCTTATATTTTCCTTAATTTAGAATTAAGAGCATACATGATCTGTTTTTTGAGATAAAAAAATATTGGTAGGTGACAAAATTTTGAATATTTTGATGTTGGCAAGACGAATATAAAATGAGGAATGTGACACCTTCTAAGGTTGTTATAGTGAATAAAATATTTTAATACATGGTCATTATTTTGTGCCTTTTCTGCGTGTTAATTATGTGAGATCAAAATTAGTTTTTCGTTGCAATATTCTTTTTCGATAACAGTTGTCTTTCCATTACACGAAAAAGAAATTTCTGAAGTGACAACACCGTTCTCTATAGACACACACTTAAGCATGAAGAAATTATTGATTCATCAATGGGTAAATGATGATTAAACTTGAACAAATGGTGAATGGATCATGATTAGTTTAAAGGGCAAGCTTAATTTTGAAGCATGGCAAAAGCAATTATAGTAAACTCCTTTTTATAGATGAACTTTTGTCGGGGCATAGTTTTTAGTTAACACCCATCAACCAAAAAGGGCACCACAAACCATTATTAAAAGCCATAAATGCAAACTGGTGATGGAAAAATTATTGTAATGCTATCTTGCCATTTTTTAGTACTCTTGTACTTTCTCATACTCATAATACACATATTATTTCTATATGTAGAAAGAGTAATTATCTGTCAGTAAAATATAACTAAGATTTTGTTGCTTTTTATTTCTTTTATATGCAAATTTTTATTGTTTTGTAAGTAACATTTCAAAATTTTCACTGTAAATATTGAAATAAAATAAAAAATATTGGATACTTTCTTACTATAAAGTTGGATATCAGTTTTTTTTTTTTTTTTTTAAATGTATAAGTCCGTAAGATGCAAAGGAATTGTGTTCAGAAGTTTTTTTTAAACTTTGGAAGTAAATAATATAGTTTGACTTTCTAATGTTACGTCATTTTTTATTTTTAAAATTTTATATGAGATAGTCTAACATTACTCCTTAGTAATATAAAGGTTTTTTTTAAGACTTTAAAAGTAAATGGCAAATTTTAAAAATTACTCATTTTAAGTTATTTTTAATTTTTAACTTTTAACTGTTAATTCACGAATACGAGTTTTAGATAATTTTTTTAATATCTAATAAAAATATTAATTAATAAATAAAAGTATTTAGAAGAAACACGAGCTAAAACGGGACGACCTCACCCGTTTTGTGATCTTACATATTTATGAGTTAAAAAAAGAAGGTATATATAAATTATCATTAATTTCGATTCATAAATAATATTGGACTCATGAGTTCAATTGATCGAGGATTAAGGAGTATGAGTAGAGCGAGCGAAACTCTGCTCTCAATCTATAGTGGATATAAATGTTTTATTTAAAAATGAAGTTGTCTTAAGTTTATATTTTATAATACTATTGTTAAGGTCAATTTTTATATTTGGTGTATTATTAACTTTAGAATTCTAATTTATCATGATTTTATCCTTAAAAAATAAAAATTTGATAAATAAAAAAATAAGATTGTATATATAAATTACTATTTATTTCAAATTATAAACTATAGTCTGAAACATATCTTAATTTAAACTACCATTGGAAAACTTTAATAAGTAAATGTTATATATATATTCTCTTAAAAGATTGTAATGGTTCGTCATAAATAATTTATTTGTTTAGGTTCAGGACAAATTGTCTCTGTTCACGATAAAATTTTTACTCTAGTCTAAGTTTTTTTTTTCAATATAGCATAATGTGAATTTGATAAGATTTAAATCCACTTTTGATCAATATAGTGTCATCAATGTGCAATTTTGATCTTTTTAAAATTTAATTATTTGGTCTTTCATTTTTTTTAAAATTAATTGTACTATGAATATTTAACAAAAATACTAATCTATTTTCAGTTATAATAAATGTTAAAATTTATCATCAAATTTCCTTTATGAATATAGTGCATAAATAAATTTGTAATATTGTTATTGTTTTAACTCGTGGACACATCAAAGCTTTTCTTTATTAGGATTAGTGTAACAGAATTTACAAAATCCATGCTCCAAATTAACGTGGGTAGTAAGTGACAGCAAATCTTAACTCAGTTCAATGCATTTGTAATTCCAGTTTTTACTTGAGAATTTGGTGATAAGCATATTCATACAAATAATGATTTCATAATAAACAAAAGCCAAAATAAATGTGTATTGTCTCTATCTGTTTCCTTCTTACTCCGGAAAAACCAAAACTCATGAGCTTTCTTTCACTTAGGTTATGTCGGGTGGGACCATATTGTTTAACAGAACTTACAGAGACCATGCAACGATTTGTTTAGATGTCACTAAAGAACATGCACTTACCTTTTTTTTTTTTTTTTTTTTTTTTAATGTTAAGTCATGTTTGTGTCTTTCACTCATCAAATAGTTTAGAAAGCAAGAAATTGTGTATCAAATTGGATAACAAATTATAATCTAGATTCCAGCTTCGAAACTTTTTTTTTTTTTTCAAGATAACTTAGAACTTTGTTCCTTGTTATCTGAATTAAATTGTTCTCATGTTTTGCTTTGCTCTAGATTAGTTTATTAAAATGTTTCGGTTTTCATGTGTCTCTAAAGGAAGGAATCGGATAAAATTCAAGTATCTAATCCAAAAGGAAGCTTGGTGAAGGAAATCAGTTTGCCAACTTAGTAAGCAATTTAGAGTCCGAACATAAAACAATAAATAATCAAAATTTTTAAAGTGTGTTGTGTAATACATATCTCACTATTTAATAAATGAAAGCAAACTTTCCTTTTCTACTGTCTAATAAATATCAATTTTTATTTAGTGAAAAACATGTATTCATGGTATCATAGACACTTGCGTACAACTTTGATGCACGATGAGTGCGGTGTGGTTCGCTGTGAGAAAGAGAATGAAAGCGAAAACAGAAAATGGATAAATTGTTGAGGTGGAAAAGGAAATGGGCCTTAGCAGACCCAACTGGATCATAAATAAAATGGGCCCACAAACCCTATCCAATGAGTGTGTGGATTTTGACAAGGGTTATGGATTAGAACAAAGTATTAGCTATGTGTGTGCACCATTGAAACCAAATCCATCATGATACTTAGACACCACCTCAATGAACATTCTACAAAGAACAAACAATGGCATGGTGTAGTTGCTCAACCATCTGGTATACCTTCTTATCCATCCTTATTAAATTTCTACGAGGTTACGTGAAGACACTGCTTTTCATCCAAAAACAAGTTAACCAATTGAAACTTTTCTTGCAAGATGAAGTTAAGTCATGTTAAATTTCAAAGGAACAATATTTTATTCATTATTACATTGTCTGAGTTATCAAGTATATATCATCATCCATCACCACTTACCTACTTTATCCCAAACTTTGAGTTGACTTTTCAAAACCTAATTTTTTAGCCTCTGCCCTATCTTATGCTCCTTAACTTAACCACCTTTTCATCTCTGTTCAATGCTCTATTCTCAGTTTCATCTATAAATGCAATCATAAAATGCAGCTAAAGGTGGAGGAATTGATTTCATCTTCATGTATATAATATCCCAAAGGAATATGTAGTGTGGGTCCTTCTTCATGGAAATTTGGTTCTTAAGTTTAAGAATATTGCAAGTAACATGTTGGTGAGATATAGTCGATCAATCAAATCATGGTAGTTATAATAGATTGAAATCGTGGTATTCATTATACATAGAATAACCAATTGGAAAGAACCTTGGCATTATCCATATATATGGTTTAATTTTATTCTACGCCACCTTGCTTTTCAAAAATTGCAGATCAGGCTAAAACCACATATTCCCTCTATTTCAAACACACTTCTAAAATTATTAATTACATACCTTTTATAAATTTTTTATTATTAAAAAAAATATATTACTTTTTTCAGTCTCGATACTTTAAAATTGTCCATTTTAGTCTTCATATTTGTCATTTTTAATCTTTTTAGTTCTTGTGAATTCAAACCGTATTAAAAATAATTAGAAATGAAAAACAAATACCTTGAAACATATTGAAAATGTTATAACAGACAAAAAGAGCAATATTTATTCTTGATACTTACTTGTCTTGGGAGATGACAAAAATAGAGACAATTTGTTTTCAGAATTAAGTCCCTGAAGAGGTGGTGGCGGACCAATACCCGCTAGTTTGTGTCTGTCGTAATTCGCTATCTCTCTTTTTAACGTTTATCTTTGTTTTCATTTTATGAATTTTATATATTTTTTTATTTTACTTATTTATTTCTTATTATTACTATAAAACTCAAAATAGTTGATGAAAAGGTGAGAAAATAATGAAAAATAAATATGTTTTGTTTGTGTTTGTACATGATCTTATCTTAAGAAGGAGTATGGTTTGGTCTCACTTAAATTTCTTTGACTAGATGTGCTCATTTCAACAATTTACAAAATTATTTTTTTTTACTCAAAAAAGTGAGAGAAAAATCTTTCTTTTAAAGTCAATTCCTTTTCTCATTTTTCAAACGAAATGTCTTATTTTTATTAATGCTGCATACCCAAAATTCCACAAGTTTATTGTTGGATACATGTTTGTCAATAGGAGAAACAACCATAGTTGTTGGGACATTAGCAATAATGAAATCGATCCTCATGTACTCAAAGAAACTACTTAATGGTTATTGGTCTTTGTTTGAATTTTTTAAAAATAATGATTGAAATTTTTTTTTTTAAGTGACTCTTATATAATTTTTTTTCTTTTTTAAATTACTTTTTTAGTGTATTTTTTTTATGAGCAATAACTCCAAATTATTAATTAAAAAAATATTTTTTTTCAATTTATACTTTTTGAATAAGTTTATCCAAACATATTAAAAATCATGATAAATTATTATTAAAAAAAAACACTTGAAGAAATAGACACATAATTTATATTATCTATATCTCTATTTCTTGTTTACACGTATGTTTAGGGTTGTGATGTGAATTAGATATTTGATATTAATGATTAAAGATTCATCTTTAGGGCTTGTCTATTTTCCTGGGCCCAATATGATTTCGTTGTGGTCTCAGTAGAAAACATTAATTGCAAAGTGTAGCACCAAGCTTTACTATTCCTTTATTAACTTAATTGACATTATTTAGAAGTATTAATTAGACCAGAAAATCTAATTAACTTATTCAAGAGTATTATCTTGTATGTAGATGGATTTATTGATGTGTGTATGTGTTTTATTTTTCGTTTCTGTAAAAAAAAATTTGAAATTTAGTGAAAATGAAAAAACAAAATTTCTCCAGGGAGAGGATGGAAAAAAAAAAACACTAAAACAAACCTATAAAATGATAATTATTCTACTTTTATGGGATTGTTCAACTTACTTCAAGTAAAATGGTATGGAACAACTCTATTATAAATTAGTGGTGTATTACTTAAAAATATTATTAGTAGAATTTAATGCTAGTGTTGTTTAAATTTATTTTTATACAGAACAAATTAAACAACTCTTCTTTCTTTCGTAATAAATGTGCAACATAATGTTTTTATATTGTTATTATTATTTAAATTGATCAACATGTTAAATTTAAAAGTGTTTGAATTCTAACATTTTTAATTAATTATAATTTAAAACAAAAATATTAGTTTATTTAAGATCTGAAGGAATTATAATAATACGAAGAAAAAGAAAGAAAAATAGTTTCTTTACATACAATTAGTTTATACATAAATTAAAAATTTGAAAAAATGAATACAAAATATTTTTTATTTGTTTGTTTTTTAAAAATATTTATGGATAAATTTCTCCAAACTTACCTTAATAAATATCTAGCCGTTTAAGTTTCTTTATGATGAGCTAAGTTGTACATTTCTCACAGTTAGGTTGATGTTCTTGGGTTGGGTTCATCTATTTGGGCCTTTACTGGAAGTCCACAATGTCGATTATTTTCTTCGACTTATTATTAAAATAATATCTGTCAAAATTAAAAAAAAAAGTTTAAATAAATTTTATGTCATCAATATAATTGATTTTTTTTTCTGAGTACTTATTAAAAAAAAAATTCATATCAAATATCTAATAAACTAAAATATGTTTTATAAAAATTCTTTTATTACTTGTGTCAATTCTGTTTTTATTGAGTTGAAATATGTTACCGTAATTTAAAATGTTAAGAGATTAAATATATTATTTTTTCTTCTATCATCTGTACTACTGACAAGATATAATGGAAAACAATTCTTATAGTAAATTAAAAAGTAAGCTGAGGACCAATAAAAAAAATATTTTATTGATTAGTTAAAAAAATGTTAATAAAATAATAAAGATAAAATATAAATAAATATTTGTATGAATTATAAATGAAAAATTTATAATTAGTTAGATATCTAATTTAAAAAAAAACACAACACTCAAAATAAATATAAATGATATATTAGACACTTTAAAATTTATTTAAATCTAAAAATACATATTCATATTAATGTTTATAAAGATTGTTTAACACCAACCATTAGACAACTAAAGATAATAATACTACGTACATAGTATTATTATGTAAGTTATTTAATGATTATTTAGATGATTAAACAATCATTTTTTTAAGTTTAAAGAATGGAACATACATTCTTGAAGAAAAGATTGAACACGCACCAATCAATTATAGTGACAAAACTAAAAAATATATATTAAAATTACAAAATAATAGAAACCTCGCGTAATGACTTATTTCATTATGAAATTACCATGTATATAATTTATTTATTTTTTTACATGGAGAAAGATGAACAACACTGCATAAAAAGATGTTTTTGCTTAAAAAAAACAATGCATAAAAAAACAAAAGCAAATGCAAGGACACGCAATTAGAAATATATTATCCAAACGAAACTTTGTATTCAGTGAAATTAATGCACGACATAAAACATCGCATAGTAAATATCGAAATCAGATTATTGATGCTGAAACTTGGTATGATTTTGATTGCACAACTTACAGATATTAACAAAATTGTTCACAATCCTGAATGATAAAACATTCAAATGTATACATTATATACCAAAATATATTCAATTTATAAAAGAGAAAGAAGACATCAAAAGCCAAGATATATGGCAAAGTAATAATCTATACACAAATTAACTATGAGTGTCCACTCCAATCTCGTTTCACTCTCATCATGTGGAGGCCAAAGTAGTTGAAATATCTTGTCTACTTGCCTTTATTATGAATCTTTAGCAGAATTTAAGAATGGACTGGCCAAGAATCTCAGCCAAGGAAAGATCAATTTGAGGAAGAAGATGGTGGGCCAGAGGGCTTAAAAGCCTTTTGTTCAGCACAGGAGAGAACTTCATTAGGCCCTGCCTCTTCTCTGCCAATACCCATGAGATCAAGGTAATAAAGATAGTGGGAAATGATGTTGTTCATGGCTTCATTATCAGATCCCTGACCACAAGTTTGGTCCCCATAGAGCAAATTTATAGTGGCACCAAATCCAGGTACCCTTTTGGACAATGTGTCATTCTTGGTGGGTTTCCAGTTGCCAACAAAGACATCATGTGGTGAAGGTAGGTGCTTCTCAGGTGGGCTCATCCACTGCCACATTGCAGCCTGGAAGGCTAGGGTTGCATTTTGTTCTATGTACTCTGGATGGTTCAACAGATCCACCTTCAAGGCTTCCCCAGCTTTTCCATAGTTGTAGTTCCTGTTATCAAGGAAGAAAACACAAAGAGTTTAATCATAAATTGCTGAAAATTTAGTAAAACCTTCGCATAAAATGCTTCTAACTAACCATTCTGAAAACAAGTAGAGACTTATATAAAGCATTATTTGTTTCTTTCTTAGGAACACAACCTAAACCAATGTTTACACAGATGTGAAAAAAAGCAAATATATATAATGATACTCCAGAAGGTGGATGAGATCCACCATAAATTATTACATGAGATTATGTGGTTCTGATCAATCTTTATATAACACCAAGTTACATTAATCAATTCATGAAAAAATTTAAAAACGTGTAACATATAAAATGATGTAAACCACATAGTCTTAGACCATGTTATAATTCAAATATAGTGATGAAAGGGATATTCAAGAAATCTTAATATGTGAATACCAGTAAAGTGGGATGGCACCACGGCCATAGTATGCTGCACCAGGACTGCAAGGGTAGGTTAATTTGTAGTAGTCATCGCAGTAGAATTTATCAGGACTCAATTCCTTGTTGTAGCATAAGCCCCAGGCTAAGGGTCCCCCAGTAGCCACCCCATAACCACCTGAAACAATATTCCAACAATTTGTTACCATACAAAATTTCATGGTCTTTAAACAAATCTTCTATCAACCTAACCAAAATAAATAAAAATCAAATTGTTCTGATATGATCATATGTCTATACAAAACATCTCACTTGAAACATCTAAATTATTGAGATCATGTATTCAACAAACTGAAAAACATAATTGTGTAAGAATAAGGCCATCTCCATGAATGATCATGAATTCATATCACTTGTGATATCATGATTCATAAACTTGTGATATCGTGATTCATATATCAGAAAAGTGTGACTCACAAGAGGTTTTGCTGCCAACATGGCCGAGGAAAGCTGCAACCTCCTTCTGGCCACTGGTCTTTCCTCCAGTGGTTCCAAAGCCAAGAGGCTGATACAGAGCAGCAGCAGTGATAAAAGAACGGTAATCCCAGAATCCAACAGCATGTGCCACTGGAGAATTGCGCTTTGCAAAGAGGTTCTCAAACTGGTAGGTCTGGAAGTAGTCAGAGATAGTGTCATTGCAGCAATAAGTAGACCAACCTTTGCACTCCCACCCTTTGTCACACACCTTCTTTCCCTTCACCGTCTTCACCAATGGCTTCACTGATGATTGTCCATTCCCAACCACCAACATAGCTGCAATGCTCACCACAAAAATCCATGTTGGACTCATCTTTGTCTCCTACTTTTCTCTTGAATAACGCTTTGGTGCGTGATGTGTTTGCTTGGCACCAAGTGAGAGAAACTATATAGAGATGTTGCATGTAGGAAGAGGGTTCTAGACAGGCTGTAATGTGGAGTGAAAGGAATGGAAAGCGAGTGTGTAACTTATTAGGAGGAAGAGATTTTTCAGAGTTGGAATAAGTGGAGCTTTTGCTTCTATTTTCATTCACGTTTGAGTAGAAGGGAAGAAAACTCGAGGGTGGAGCTTCCATCTGATTAATGTGTACTTGAACGTAAATCGTAGGGTTTTGTAATATTTAGTGGTTACTTTAGCCCTAGATTGTTGAGATTACTACAAATAATTTGTTCCTGAAATTGCATGTATAGGTGGAGTAAATGTAAGAAAGGGAATTCTTGTTCAATTGGGGTATTGTTTGTTAACTTTGTGCAAATTTGAGTTCAATTAAGACACGGCACTATCCATTTTTTTAGTAAGATGGTAATTGATTTTTAGGTTAAACATATTTTTAGATTCTATGGCTTATGTTTACCAATATTTTGTTCATCGAAGCTGAACTCATCCGGGTTTTTTACATTTCGGAGGAATTTAAAAAAAATTACGAAAATATATTATGAAATATAGGTAATTAGATTTAAAATACAATTTCTAATAATAAAAAAATTATTTTTAAAGCTTTTATTCTTTAATTTATTTTATAAATAATAAGTTGTGATTTTAAACCAAACCGTGTTTTAAAATTAATTTAAAAAAAAACAGTAGAAGTAGTGCTTCAAAATATAATTTAAATTTTTTGCTTAAATTGAAGACAACTACTCCAATTAAGTTAAAACCTAGATTTAATTATTTATTCTTGAAAAATATATAAATTTTATATTTGGTCTCTAATAAATTTTGCTTGATTTTTGTTCTTAAATATTAAGATTTTTTTTTTAATTTATCTTTGACAAAAAAAATATTTATACTTTATGTCTATTACTATAATTACTTTTTAAGTGATGTTTGAAATATTTTAACTTTTTTATTTTTTATTTTATTTTATCATAATAATTTATATGTTTCTTTTCATGGTGATGTAGCGAATCAACATAAATAGTATATTATAAGAGATTAAAAGGGAAATAATAATAAAAAAAAGTTTTAGAGATTAAAAGTTAAAAAAAATATTACAAATTTGAATTTATAACTTTTATATTTTTCAGGATAAATAATGAAAAACAATTTTAGGAATAAAATAATATATTATTAATAAATAATAAATTAATACAAAAAGTAAAAAATTAAAAAAATCATATAATTATTAAATTTGAGTGGTTTTAGTATCTAATAATCAAGGCTATTATTAATCCACAAATTTCAATAATTTAATAAAAACAACAGTAAAGTTAAATTAATATATGATAGCTTCTTATATATTCAATCGCTAATATTATATTATTATTATTATTATTAACTAAGTCTTAAAAGAAATTTTTCAACTTTGTCAGTATAAATCTAGGAAAATTATTAAAGTACAAAAATTATGTAACGAATATAACACACAAACATAAGGCCTCTTTAATTTAAAATATATCGTGTTTATTTTTTCACACTAATAATTATAAAAATTCATAATAAAAATTAGTTATATTTTTCAATTTTTTTATAAATTTATTTAAATTTGTAAAAAAAAATATTTTTTGTCATTTTTATA
Source organism: Sphenostylis stenocarpa (assembly GCA_963425845.1). Lineage (NCBI taxonomy): Eukaryota > Viridiplantae > Streptophyta > Magnoliopsida > Fabales > Fabaceae > Sphenostylis > Sphenostylis stenocarpa. The sequence continues at coordinate 15,029,512 of OY731403.1, read as the reverse complement.
AAAAAACTGTGAAAATATAATCATGGAATATGAGAATTTTTAGTAGTGATTACATATTTTTTAAAATATTTATATGAAAAGAAATATTTATCAGTTATATAAATACTTTGAAACATATAGTGGTGTTTTGTAATTATTAATAACAGTATTTTTTTCAAATTAATAAGATTGAATTTCAATCGTGAATAAATGAAAATAAAAATTGGAGGGAAAAAAATGTAAAGATAAGACGTGGACATGGGTATTTCTAGGTATATTGAAAGGGTTTGAGCACCTAATTTAAATAGGCTTCATATTACTATCAAGCTTATATCAATTTATATGTAAAATAATAAACCCTCATACCAATGTGACTATAATTTTATAAGTGTTGAATCTCTTTTGTAAATAACATAATTGGAAACATCTGGTTGAAAGCATGAAAATTTAATTTTTGTAACTTTTCTATAAGTATTAAAAATATAAGAAATTATTAAAAAAATTTATTGAATGTAACATCTTTTTAATTCTGGATATTAAATATGCATAACTTTTCATCTCAAATTATATCTAAATTAAAATATACAAAACTGAATATAATACTAATTCTAAACAAATATATTATAATTATAGAAAATAAAACTTTATATTTTAATTAAATACCATTTTAGTTAAATATCGTGTATATATTAGATTAATTGGACGTAACATCCTTATAAGCTTTGACTTAACGATGCATATTAAAATAATGTATAGTCTTAAAAATCTTTTATTTAGATTAATAAAAAAATTATAATAATAATAATAAATAATTATTTGTAATAAATTTACTTAAATGAACTGTCAATGTTTATTTTTAGGATGTATCAACTCAAAAATCCTAAATTTAATTAAAATAAAATATAATTAAAATTAAAATAAAAAAATAAACTTAAAAATGTTTTCTATAAAAAAAAAACTAAATAATTCTAATACTCTATTTCACTTTGAGATAGGAATTATTTCTTCTCGAGTAAAAAAATTAATATTAATAGTTCTTTAATAATTATTTTCATAATATTTTATTAAAATCAATATGTAACGAGTATATTAAATTAAATTAATTTTAAATTATTTACGAATAAGATAAAAATAATTTAAAATTTAAATAATATATTTAATTAATTATAAATAAATTATCTTTAAAATAAATGTTGTAAAATACTAATAATTTTCTCTATAAATAATCGACTTCCAAATTCAAAAGCGTAAAACATATTTATTTAGTAAATTATTTTTCCAATCTTTTCCATAGTAAATATCAACGAACAACTTAATTTTTTACCTTTTCACCGTCACCGGTTGCAATACACGTATATATATATATATATGCACATTACATGTCTGATTTTCCTGTAACAATGCTATAAACAGGTTATTGTTTAAATGGTTTATAGTATAGATTTTAAAATATTGATATGATAAGTATCAATTTACCATTTTGACCCTGAACAGTTCAATCTTATTAACGATTTTTCTTTCTCTTTATCACTTTTGTTATCTTCAGGTACAGTATAGGCTTCCATATCTACCCTTCTCTCAATTATTTAATTCTACTGACCCAAACACATCTTTTTTTTTTTCTTTTTAATCCAATAACAAATTTAATAATCGAGAATTGCCCTCTTTTATGAAATTGATTTGAAAAAAACTTTTTTATATGGAATGAAAGAATAAAATCAATTTTTTTATAAATTAAAATTTATGTATAAACTAATTTGAAAAAAAAATTGTAATAATATTTTTCTAAAATTTATTTATTTTTATTTATATATAAGTTAGTTTTAACTTAAGCAAAGTTTCTTTCATTTGTTATAACAAAATTTATCCAGACATATCTAAATCTAATATAAGTTACTATATAGACTTTTTATTATTAAACACTTATATAATAAGGAAGATTCATTTTTTTTTATGATTTCTGGAAATAATTATAATTGTATAGATGATATTAAATCAAATAATGATAATAATAATAATAATAATTATTATTATTATTTTGTTTTATATTTTCCATGAATTCTTATTAGTCTTTATCGGGAGATTCTCAAATAAGATCTTGTTACGAGATTTAAAATTTACGAGATTCTGCTGTAGGAAATAAAAGATCTTCGAAGGATTGATTATTTTATAAGAATTCTGAAGATTTATTAAATATTAAAAAAAATATTTTAAATTTTGAAGCAATCAACTTTTATAAAAAAGAAAAGAAAAGTTGTTGATGAAGGTTAAGGAAAAAAAAACAAACAGAGGGGAGACGAAAAAAGCATGGGAGTAGACAGAAAAGAGTAATTTTTTTAAAATTTAATGTTTGATTATAATTTTAATTATTTTTACACACAATTTCTTTTATTTTAAATTTAAAATTTTTTACACACAATTATATATGTCAATTTAAATTAATATAAATAAACAATTATTTTATTTTTTAAAATTATCAAAAAAATCTTTTAATAAAATATTTAAAATCATATTTTAATTATTACTGTAATTAATGATAAAAATTTTAATTTTTTATTATATTATTATTTATTCATATAATATAAAATATTTATTAATTTTTTATTTCATTTTAAAAAATTAAAATTTAATTAATAGTTTTAAAATATATTTTAAAATGTTAAATTATAACTTATTATAAAATCCACAAAAATTATTCATGATCTTAAAATACAATTTATTATAAAAAAAAAAAGACAAAATCTTAATATATCTTATATTTTGCCTGACACAATGATATCTGCTGAAAAAGTGATATGAAATAACCTATGTTTTTAGATAAACATTTTTTTTTCTGAAAAAATAAAGAATCATAATTATGGATGCTGATGGATTGGACTGGTTAACAAATGAGATACTATTCATGATTGTATTTGAAGTTTGAAATATCTCATCTTCCCCACTAACCAGAAAGTTCAAAAAGATGTGGCCAGTTGGTGGGGCCAACAAAATTAAATTCAGTTTCACCGAAAGCGAACCAAATTATTTTTATTACAGATGATATCGATAATCACAAAATAATTTGTTAATAGAGTTGTTAAGAATAAAATAGAATATTTTATTATAAATCTTATAATTTAATGGTTTAAAATATAATTAGAATTGATTATTTAAGTAATTTTTTTTAATTTTAAATAACTTTTTTTATTTTTAAATATTAAAAATTTATAATAAAATATTCACTTTTATTTTTAACTTTAATTAAATATACTCTTTATAAATATTTTTTAATATTTATAAGAAGAAATTTATAAGATATAAAGTCATTAAAAAAAATATTTAGTTATTATATTTGACTAAATTATAAATCTTGACGTTTATTTTAATATAAAAGCTTGAAAATAATAATTTTGGTCTTCAATGGTTGACATTTAAGGATAAGGTTGCTCTTATATTAGAAGAGTTAATTAACATTCCTATATTTTGTTTTCTTCTTTTTCCTTCTTTTTAAAATTGTTTTTCAACAAGTGAAAATTTTCTGATTATTGAAACAGAAATGAAAAAGGAGTGCCCCTCTTGCAATGTGAACGCTATAAATAAAAGTGGGTGGAGTCAAACTTAGACCAACAATTTGTGTATTGATGGATAGATGCAATGAACATGAACTGTACTAAAGGATTCAACTTTATCTATGTATCTATCAATGGCTTAGTTTTCTTCCTATGAAAAACCAACAACCAATCCCAGCCACAGATTTTGGTCTTTTCTTTTCTCCATATCAGTTTGTGGTGTTTTGTTTAACATTTCCAACCAACTTCCTAATCTTTTGTGAAAAAATTTCTATTCTGGTTCTTACATAATTTAGTTTTTATAAAATCTGTAAATTTGGTTTCTGAATTTTATTTTAATAATTTTGATCTTTTAATTTTTAATTATTTATAAAGTTATTTATTTATTTTATTTTAAATATATTTAATTATACAATTCAAAGAAAAATCTTGTATACTTATCAAATTTATTTTTTTCAACAAATTATGAATTAATTTAGGAAACTTTTATCTGATAGACGCCATCAGTAAGATTCTCTTAATTTTTAAGGATAGTTGAATTCAAATTAAACGAAGAAAAAAATTATAATTATCCTGAACCTACTAAAATTATTTCTTCAATATTATCTTCTACATTTTAATTAATTGAAAGTTCTATTAATTTAATTTTCTAAAACCAAAATTACTCAAAATAATGTTGAGAGAGGAATACCACGTTAGGTCTCCAAAAGTGTTGAGGGTGAATATTTTATAAACTAAACATCGAACAAAATTATTGATGATTATAAATTAACATGTTAAAATTGTGTAAAAAAAAGTCTAAATTATAAAAATTAGTAAAGCATTATAAATATTAAAATGATTATAAAAACTAAATAAATAATTTAATATTATTTTTACTGTAATATTTTATTAATTTAAATTCAAATTATCTAAAAAATATAATTTATATATTATATACACTGGAGTATATATTATTGAAGTTATTTTATTTATAAAATCATTATTATTGTATAAATAATTTTATAATTAAATAAATATTTAATTTCAATTTATTTATTTATTATTTTGTTACGCAAACACTTTTTTTATACTATATTTTTTACTTTATTTTTTTGACTACCGAATAAATAGTTAGAGTTGTAAAATTTGAATATTTCATACAATGTTTACCAAAATACAACATAATATACTAGCGAAGATGGTTAATATACCTGGCCCGTATAAACTGTTCACAAATTTTGAGATTTAAATTTTAAAGAAGAATAACAATTTGTTAACAGTAAGAATAATACTATAGTTGGTATAATTGGATGTTATTAAGTCTATTCAAGATCATCAAAGACGCATTTTAATCAAATATGTTACACAGAAATTATAAATAGTTTATCAATTAAAGGTAAATAGGAAGACTGTATTATTTTTATGGAGAAAATAACTTGAAAGAACACATTAAATATCTTTTAATTTAATATGTAATAATAGTGTTTATTTTTTTTAAGATGATATATTATTATATATAAACTTATAAATAAATGAAAAAATAGGTTAGGAAAATATCAAACTTTAAAGAAAAGTTAAAAGATAAGAAATGAAGTAACATAGATAGAGAAAGATTGATGATTTAAGAACAGAGAAAATGAGAAAATAAATAAACATCAGATGGGAGGGTAAAATCAAGAATAGAAAAAGATATCAAGGGAAGTTATACATGTAAAAACATATGGAATGATTATATCTTCATAAGTTAATACAAACAATTAATACACTCACAAGACTAAAAGTTGTTGATTGAAAAAACATTTTTACATTATTTTTATTTTTATTTTAAATAATTATAAAAAGTAATAAATAAATGCCATTAAATAAAAATAGAAAAATATAACAAATTATATTAAGAAATTTACATTCTAAAAATAAAAATATAAAATTTCAGCAAAATTCTTAACCTTTTTGTCATTACTTTCATCATATCAATTTCTGTTTATCCTTCAATTTACTTTTTTAATAATTTACATTTTTACATTTTAAATTTATTCTTTTAATTTCAATCCAGTATGTCCAAAAATTCTTTTTATCTTGATAAAGTTTCATCAAATAATTAAACAATGCTTGAAATAATAATCAAAGTTAATATTTTTTTTTTTTACAAACATCTTTAATAAGTTATATATGGGAGAGATCTACGACAAAAATTGAATTCATATCAATTATCAAGTAACATACAGATTAACATTGTTGTATTTTTTGACTTAGTTAAAATGCTATATAAATTAAAAAATATGTTATTTCCTAATATAAGTAAAAACAACTCACAAATTGATATGGAACCATTTTTTGCTACAATCAAATATTAACATCTCTTCCAACTTTATCTATGATTATCTCGTTTAAAAATTAGTATATGAAATTTATAAATTGGAAGAAATTATCAAAGTATTAGCCATAAATAAAACTCTACTATTTATTCAAACTTTATAAAAAATTTATATTCTATTCTTTAATAGAAGATACTATTTTTAATGGTTCAAGTTTATAATTTTTTTTCTTTTGCGGAGCTATATTTGTAGTTATTTGAATGGATTGAATTTTATGTTAAACCGAGTGTTTACTATAATTGATAATTAAGACATAATTGTCCTACTAACAAATAAATTCATCACCTTAATTTTAATATTAATTATTGGATATAGTGTTTATCATTGAAACAAATTATACCTAATAATGAAAACATAACTCTTTTTACTTAGATATGCTAATCCAAATAATCTACCTCCATCACAAAACAATTTAATTTTTATATCGGTAACATTATAGTCCCAAGGACAATTATAAGTACATGGATGAGAAGAGAAAATTTAAACAATTATAACTTATACTAATGAAGAATATTAGAGTGTCTCAATTTTTACATGAATTATGAGATTTCAAATATAACACTATAAAGATATAAGTAATTATAAACTAACAATAAAAAAAATACTAATAATTTTTCTTCCACCATTATTGTAAGATGGTACTTTATGAATGTGTCCAATTTTTAAACAAATGAGATTCATATATTTTTTATTAAAGAATATTTATAAAATATAATGTGTATTATTTTTTTAAAGAAAAAATAATAAAATTTATGAATAAATATATTTTATAAAATTAAAATTTTTATAAAATTAAATATTTGCCCGTTGTTTATAAAACTCCCAACAAATAGGGAATAGATTTGTTCGTTGTATTGACGTGTTCATAAATAACAGAAAGCTATCTATCCAAATCAAAAATTGCATTTGCATGGGACACAATAATTTGATGACCACTGTGTTTTGGGCTCTGCGTTTGTCGGAATTTGTACTGTAACCATCTACGCTCTGCCAGTGCAAACCATTTCTGGCAAAATAGTTTTCGAGTTATCTAACTATAAAAACGGGAATTTAACTAACAAAAATAGTGTTTTGATATGTAGACGGAATGATTTATATAAACATTTTTTTTTAATTTTAATAACTTTCTCCAATTTTAAAATATATAAGTTATAATAAAATATTTAATTTTATTCTTCCATACTTTCTTGTTAACAACTCTCGCAAATACTCTTGTATACTTAGTTTTGGCATTTTAATAAAAAAATAAAATCTCAAAAAAATACAACACAAATTTCCTTGCATTTTAATATTTTAGTATTATTATTATTATTATTATAATAAATATTTGCATTCAGAGAGTCTTTTTCATTATTACTATTCAATTGCATATTACTATTTTCTGTAGTTTTATCATTACTTTTAATAATTATTTTGAAATTTATATTTAATATAAGTTTATATTAAACTATATGTATCCCTATTTTAACTAATGGTATATTTTGGTATGAATAAAGGGAGTTCAGAAATCTGTTTAAAATGTTACACACGTTCCAAAATATAAACAAAACAAAAATACTATAATTTGAATAAGATTTTAGCTTTATTTAAATTTTTATATAAATTCATTTTTTTCGCTTTTTACATAATTAGACAATTTCTTTTTTTTATTTATAATTTAATAATTAAAAAATTTTCTTATATTTTTTTAAATCAATTAATCATTTTCGAGAAACCATAGGATTTTAGAATGCAGGAATATTATCAATAGAAAAATAAAACAATATAAAAAAAAAGTGAAGAAAAAGAAACAGAGGAAATCAGTGTCATTGTTCAGCTCCGACTAGACTTCATCCTTTTTTTTTTGGATTCCAACAGAGTCGCCTCCGCAATCAGGTAAAATTCTCACGTTTTCTTCCTTTTGTCTCCCCCCATTTGAGTTTGACCATTTTCGTTTCTTGTTCACAACTTATGGTTCTCTATATATTATCTCTCTGCATGTACTTTTCTAATTTATGTCTCATCATGTTGACTTCTTGCTAAGGTTGTCGGTGATGCAATTGTTGGTTTTTTGGTGAGAGAAGAAGCTGTTGGGTGGCAAAATTTGTCCTTGGTTTCTTTTGTTGTAATGGCAAACAACTTAACGGGGCAGCTTGTGGCTTCAGAGATACATGGGTTTCACACGTTGCAGGGTACTTGCATTCTTCCCCTTCTTACTTCTTCTCTATTTGGATTATGCTCATGTATGGTTGAACGACGCTAGACTTTTATTAAGTTTCAATTTTAGAATTTCCAGATTTTTCTATGTTTTTTTTATGTCGTGGGGGCATTTTGTGCGAAAATTGTTGTTTGGTCTCATTTATAGCTGGTTTTTGTCTCCTAAAGATGCTAGAGTGTGATTTTCAATGCAACCATGGAGTGAAGAAACAAAGTACGGTTGGATTGATTCTCCTTCATCAAGTGTGAACTTCTCTTGGTGTTTCTCGGGCTAAAGAGGGGAATATGAGATTTAGAAATTGTTCTAGTATTGGCTGCTGTTTAAGCTTGATGAAGTTCAAACATTTTTGGAAGAACTAACTAGAAATCATTCCTTGAAAACTTAAATTAAGGGTATTGGTACTGAAGTTAAAAAAAAATGCAGCAACTCCTCATTTTTTGTGTTGTATCCTTGTATTAGAAAATATTTTTCCTTGCTTGTCAAAAGGCTTGAGTCCCGTTTAGATAAAATTTTCAATAAGCGCTAGTAGAAAAGGAAATCAGAAGGTAACATGAATTGAATTTCTCCCAGAAGTTATAATTAATTTATGGACTAAGGTGCATAAGTTGATTTTGACTTATAAGAGATACTCCATTCGATTTACCTTTCTTATTTTCTTCTAGTAAATAAATATGAAGAATTTATTCAAGCAGTGCTTGAATATTGGAACGTTCTTTTACCATATTTTGGAAACACTGAATGAGTACCGACCTAAACTAAACGGATGTTCTCTGAAATATTACTTATAATCAATTCAATGTATTTTGTTTGCTATTACTATAAGTAAAATTGTTTCATGTATTAAGCTAACATTTATAAGATTTAGAAATTGTTATTTGTTAGTATCTTACTAGATAGACTGTTGTGACTGGCAATGTTGTAACTAAACATAATGCTATCATGCGGCAATTTTGACCCCTCTGGCATAGGAAATTTGGGAAGGGAGGCTCGGCGTGGCAGTGCCATATATAGGAAACAATGGCATGTTTATATGACAGAATTTTTGGCATTCCACCAACTGCCATTGATAACCGTTGTGACTGCAGAATATATTAATTTGTGAATTCTTCATGTTCAAACAAAATGTTGCAACATATAGCTAGAACGATCATGACTTTAAAAGGATTGGTCCCAAGACCCAGTAAACCAGCTGAGATGTCAAACATGCATATGAATATTAGCTTTTGTTAGGATGCGAACTGATTAAAGGAAGTACAAGATTAAAACTTCTAGATGTGAAAGCATGGCTTTAAACTTTTGGTTAAATATGGTATAGAAACTTAACTTGAACTTTTGAAAATGGGTTTACAGGAATCTGACAAAATATATATTTTCTGTGTATTTCTTTTCTGTTTGCTTCCCACTGCAAATATTATGACTACTACCGTATCAATTGTGTGGTCAATGGTCAAAGCATACAAGTCATCTTTGTTGATTTGTTTTTCTAAAGTAATTTCTTATATGTGACCCAGATCTGGATGTTAGTGATACTATGGAGGAGGCAAAAAGCAGATGGCTGCGTCCCAATGAGATTCATGCCATACTCTGTAATCATAAATATTTCAAGATCAATGCCAAGCCAGTGCATTTGCCCGAAAGTAATCATATGCTACTATTAACAGCAGCTTGACGTTTGTAAATTAGATATGCATTTTCAAATAGATTGTTCTTATCATTATTGTTGTCTTTTTCAAATTCTATTTTTACTTTTTCATGTAGCACTTTGATTTTCCTGCTCTGTCGTAGATCTATCAAATGAAATTTTAACAAGAGTAATATTTTTGCATCTACCTAGTAATAATATGTTTGCAGTATTGATACATGATGTCCAACAGGATTCCAATCATCAGTACTAATGATATATTATAATTTTGTTTGTAAAACAGGTGGTACTATTGTACTATTTGACCGCAAGATGCTTAGAAACTTCAGAAAAGATGGGCACAATTGGAAAAAGAAAAGTGATGGGAAAACTGTTAAAGAAGCCCATGAACACTTAAAAGTGAGGATTTCATTTCTGCAGTGTTTATTCGAAGTTTGGTGTTAGCAGTTACTCCATTAAATGTAGTTTACTGAACATGTATCCAGGGGGTTTTAATGGTTTCTTCTTTGTTTTTGGTCTTTTAATTTTGCCTACTCCAGTATAATTGGTCTCTTTTAATAGTCTCCAATGTTATCTTGTGCCTTCCTCAATCCCATTTAATTGGACTATCTAAGCAGTTTAACTGGACCTTTGGTTTTTTAGAGTGTCCAACGGCATCAGTTGGTCGATGTTTCTTCTTCTTTTAAGATGACAAATAATTTGAAATAAATTAATATTTGGAAAGTGATAATTATTTTAGAATTACCAAATTTCATGTTATGGCCCAGCAACTAACTGTCATTCCATTCCAAGTCCCGACACCAACCAAGATTAACTGTCATTTTTTACATTCTGTACATTTAGACATTATTTCTGTTAGATTTAGGAATATTAATTAACTAATTGGATACTACTAGATTTATGTCACACATTCTCTATTCTTTGTTCATCTACAGTTGTAAACTTCTAATATTTTTTAATATTTCATTAATTAACTGCCACTAATTTTAAATTCTGACACCATCAGTTATGGTTGATGAAGACGATAGCACTGAACATTTTAAAAGTAGAGGGTCCAAATTGAACTTTGTAAATAAATAGAGGGATTGAAAAAGTAATTTAACTTATTTTAATCATTCTCTCTCAGTTGCATGTGAGGAATATAATATGTTTTCTCTTTAATCTTGTCACCGTATTTTTTTCTATTATCAACTTCTCTTTCTACAGTGTTTTGTTATATGTAATTCCGATGTTCAATTGAGTTACGAATGATGCGTGTGTCTAATTTTTTGCATTCCTTTTGTTCATTCTTTTTTTGCCTTCTTCAATCAGGTTGGCAATGAAGAAAGGATCCATGTATACTATGCTCATGGCCAAGATAACCCAACCTTTGTTCGTAGATGTTATTGGTTGCTTGATAAGTATGTTTTGCATGACTTTAGGTTCTGAATTCCAATATATCATGTATGTCTGTATTTGTGACTGAGTTGGTACAAGGGTTGTGTATTTCTTGCATTTTTGTTAACCATAGAAGGAAAAAAATTTGCAAACAGTAATGTGACTTTCTATTGTTTGATTTTCTTTTCAGGAGTTTGGAGCACATAGTCCTTGTTCATTATCGTGAAACACGAGAGGTTGTGTTAGTCCTTTTCTTTGTTCCTTATTCATCTTCAAAATTTAACTTCATGTCCAAATGAGGACTAAGATTTGCTATGTGCATATTATTTTTCCTGATAGAAAAACCATATATTATCAGTTTATTGTAGAGATTATATGATAAGATTGTAGGTTGAAATTGCAATAAGATTATTGAAATTTTATGATATATAGGCTGAAAATGTTTAGATTAGCTGACTAATTTCTTAGCAATTATTTCCTTTTATTACCTATACATATTACATAATTAGGCTGAATATCTTGTAGATCTTGTAATATTTTTTCCCTAGTTATGGAAACCTCTTTGAGTCTTTGTACGAAGTTTCCATATATATGATAGGGCTGGGTGATTCTATTTTAAGCTAGTATTTCAGTCAAAAATTTGTTCCATGTCTCTTTTTAGTTGGTATTAGTAGTGCTCTCATTACCTAATCATTTGAGTATGTCTGGATGCGCAGAAGTTGTTGATTAGAATAGTGTCTCTCATTAACCATGTTTCTAAATTGGTGTCTTTTTTTTTTTTTTTTTTTTTTTTTTTTTTTTACTTTTTTTATTTGAGGAGGGGGATAAATTGATGTGGTTGGAATTCGTGGTGTTGTCTTCCAATGCATATATTTAAAGGCATCTCAAGCTAATTTAAAGCTCCTCTAAAGGGGGTTTGTGTCTAAAGTGAGCAAGGGTTATATCCTCACTTAAATTTTAGTTAGTTAAAATAATAATCTAATTCAAATTAAATCAAGGGTGTATACACCCTTACTGACTTCAGAGGAGCCTTTCCCTGACTCTAATGTTGGATATGTTCCATTGATGCTTTCCGATTTGAACTAGTTATTGAATAAAATTTGGTTTTCTAACCTATGTTAGGTGGTGGTTTTTGATACAGATACAATTGCAAAGTTCTCCTGTTACACCTATAAATTCAAATTCAAGTTCTGTCTCTGATCCAGCTGCATCTTGGATTCCACCAGAAGAGTTTGATTCTGGGACGAACAGTGCTTACACTGTTGGTGAGAAATAACTTTTAGATGATTTCGGTCCATTTTCTTATAAGTTATATTCTTGAGGCTATCAATATAAATGGCTTATTACTTTTTGTAATATTGGGACCTTATATTAAGATGTCAAGTATTTGTTAGGAATATAGGCATTGTGCACGTCTTTATACATTGAAAAATTTTATTCCTTCCACGCCAACCATTTTTGTCTTATACCCATCTTTCCAAAGGAAATCATAAATAAGAGCCTTTTTATTTATTGGTTATGATCTATGATCCCATATTTATGGTTACTGGTGTTGCTGTCATACATACTGTTTTTCTTTCCTGGACTAGGTATATATCCTTATCCTTTTTTCTTTTTTGGAGATAAACAGAGCTTAATGACAACGTAACAGTCAAAAATCATGAACAGAAGCTTCATGAAATTAATACACTTGAATGGGATGACCTAGTGGTTTCAAATGTCCACACTTCTACTACACCTAATGGAGGTAATCATTTGTGCTGTAAGAGAACCAGTTGCTTGTTGGCGAAGAACCTTATTATTTATATGTTAAATTTACTTTGGGCAGGCAATGCTCCATGTTCATATCAGCAAAATCAAAGTTTACTGACTGGAAGCTTTGGCAATGTAAGATAAAATGTCCTTGTTTCATTTGTGTTCTTTATTAAGCTGTGTTGTGCTTTTTCATTAATGCTTTCTGGAGGGTTTTATGGGACCATTAGTTCTTTGAATTTTGATAGATAGAAAAATGATAGAGATTGGGCATTATGGGGTGCCTAAGTCCCACATTTAGTAATATGGATTTTCAGTGAAGTATTTAAGTATTTGATTCTCCCCTATAAATAACTAGCTTTTAAAGGTGGGTTTCCCAAGTGTTTGGGTACGTGTGAACTAGTATTAGAGCTAGTTGTGGGTGGCTCGGAAAGGGTTTTATTTTGAGGTGGTGCTCAAGTTCCACTTCGAGTAATATGGGGATGCTTCCTTAGTAGTTAGCTTGTGAGGGTGGGTTTGTCAAGTGCTTGGATACTTACCATAAAAAAAACTTAATAGGAGGGAAATTAAGTTAAACACTACAATAGTGAGGGTAAGATATCCTTGAACTAGAGGAAAAAGAAAGCAAATCTAAGGGCAAAGTGGAGTATGATATCTTTTGCACTTATATATGTACAATATAAATTTATTTTTATATCAGTTAACTAGACAGGGCATATAGGGTTACTGTTTATATAGATAAAATGTCTCTTAATTATATTCTCATGTTCTTCTGCTCCTTCTCCCTCTTCTTTCTTTCCTTTTTCTAGTGATTACTTTCTTTGTGATAGCTGCTGTTGTGACCTATTTCGGTTTTTTATTACCAGGTATCCAGTAATCCTTCAGCAGAAATTCCTTCTTTTGGTGATTTAACTCGGCCAATTTCTGGTAGCGCTAGTGTCGGTTACGGTTTCTCAGAAAGTGTTAATCTGCTTAAAAATAGTCCTTTATCTCCTCTAGGTGTTGACACCTTAGGCACTTTGGTCAATGAAGGCTTGCAAAGTCAGGACAGCTTTGGGATGTGGGTGAACAACATATCCGATACTGAGTGTCCAATAAATGAATCGGCTCTTGAAACATCAATTTCTTCTGTTCATGAACCATATTCATCGCTGGTGGCAGATGATCAGTTATCTTCCCTGCCTGAACTAGTATTTAATCTCACAGAGGTGTCTCCTGCGTGGGCGTCTTCCACTGAGAAAACAAAGGTTTCCTGCTTCTCATATGTCTTATTGCTAGTACCAGTCTTTGATAACTTAGTATGGCTGTGGAATTTCAAAGCTTCAAACTATGAAACCTAAAACTTAATGAGGAGCACAAACTTTCATTTTCAACAGGCACTATTAGCACTCTGGCTACAAGAATGATCAACTCATGTGTTTGCTATACCATTTTTTATTAAATTTCTTTGCAATTATAATATAAGTACACATTTCATGTCTGTAAATCTTGCAGGTCCTGGTAACCGGATATTTTCATAGTAACTATCAACACCTTGCAAAGTTCAACCTAGTGTGTGTCTGCGGTGATGTTAGTTTTCCTGTAGAAATTGTTCAAGTTGGGGTTTACCGATGCTGGGTATCACCACATTCACCTGGATTGGTCAATATCTATCTGAGCTTTGATGGCCATAAGCCTATTAGCCAAGTTGTTAATTTTGAGTATCGTACTCCCATTTTGCATGATCCAACTGCTTCAATGGAAGAGAAATACAACTGGAATGAATTGCGACTTCAGATGAGGCTTGCTCATTTGCTCTTTTCTTCAGACAAGACCCTTGATATTTTCTCAAGTAAAGTATCACCAACTGCACTCAAAGAGGCTAGAAGATTTTCCTCCAAAACATCATTTATCTCCAAAAGCTGGCAATTCTTGATGAAGTTAATTGACGACAAAACAACTCCATTTTCACAAATAAAAGATAACTTGTTTGAAATTGCATTGAAAAACAAATTAAAGGAATGGCTTTTGGAACGAATTATCTTAGGCAGCAAGAGTACTAAATATGATGCGCAAGGACAAGGAGTAATTCATTTGTGTGCAATGCTGGGATATAATTGGGCAATCTCCTTATTTTCTTGGTCAGGCTTGTCGTTAGATTTCCGTGACAAATTTGGATGGACAGCTCTTCATTGTGCAGCTTATCATGGAATGTAATGTACATGAATACCTTGTCTGAAAATTAGCCTATCTGCAACCACATTAACCTTAAAATCCTATTCTGACTCTTCATGTTCAAGTTATTTTCCGTTTCCTTTCACTGTAAAGATCTTTAGACTATATATAACAATACTTTCTTGTATGTTTTTACCCTCCTTTTAATCCAGTAATAAGCATGAACAAACTTTTCATTGTTTATTTGGTTTAAAATTTAAATTGTGTCTGCAGGGAGAAAATGGTTGCAACTCTGCTGTCTTGTGGGGCAAGGCCAAACGTGGTCACAGATCCAACTCCACAAAATCCTGGTGGATGTACTGCTGCTGATCTTTCTTATATGAAAGGATACGATGGCTTAGCTGCTTACCTTTCTGAAAAGTCTCTGGTTGAGCAGTTCAATGACATGAGCTTAGCTGGAAACATCACTGGCACACTGGAAACTGGCTCAACTGACCCAGTAAATCCTGAGAACCTTACTGAGGACCAGCTGTACCTAAAGGAGACATTGGCAGCTTACCGTACAGCTGCTGGGGCAGCAGCACGCATTCAAGCTGCCTATAGGGAACATTCGCTAAAATTACGATATGAGGCAGTTGAATTAACCAGCCCAGAGGATCAAGCACGTCATATAGTAGCAGCTATGAGGATCCAACATGCCTTTCGCAACTATGAGACAAGGAAAACGATGGCAGCCGCCGCTCGGATTCAGCATAGATTCCGTACGTGGAAATACCGTAGAGAATTTCTTCACATGCGGCGTCAAGCTATTAAAATTCAAGTAAGAGCTACTCTTCCTCTCTATTATTGTTCATTTTCTTGAGTAAACATGTCATAGAAAACTGTGGATTCAACAGAGACACTTGAAAATGTAATTTAGTTATGGTTGGTTCTTGCTTGGGAGATTATTTATCTATGTATATCTATAATATGTGAGAATTTGTCTCTAAAGTTGAAGTAAGGCCAACAGCTTGAGTGATAATATACAATTTACACCTTGGAAAAGATTAATGGCATATGTTTTCAATGCAGGCTGCTTTCAGGGGCTTTCAAGTCCGGAGGCAATATCGTAAAATCATATGGTCTGTTGGGGTGCTGGAGAAAGCAATTCTGCGGTGGCGGTTAAAGAGAAAAGGCTTCCGGGGTCTCCAGGTTAATCCTGTTGAGGATGAGAAGCAGGAAAATGGTGCAGAGGAGGATTTCTTTAGGACCAGCAGGAAACAAGCTGAAGAACGTGTGGAGAGGTCTGTCGTTCGTGTGCAGGCCATGTTCCGTTCTAAGCAAGCACAAGTAGAATACAGGAGGATGAAGCTAGCACATAATCAAGCAAAGGTTGGTAACATGCAAAGTCAAATGTTTCATGTTTTCCTTTTATTTTATTTCACATGTCTGTTTACTTTGTTGAACTGCTTTGTGCAGCTGGATCTGGAATTAGAAGATTTCCTCAATTCGGAAGTTGACATGTTACCCAAGATATAGCTTGGCATGTAATGTAGCCAACTCCTGTAACAAAAACTAGTGAGAGCTTGGTGTCTTCTTTTGTATAGCAGCACGTAGATCATGTAAATTCCCTAGCGTTTATGTGTAGTAATTAAGCTCCCTTATTAGGGATGCTTCTGATGCAAGATCAAGTTTGTAACTTACAGAACAACTCATCTTAGATTTGAATACACATAATTGTTGTCAGATTCTATGCTGGTTTAAATTAATTTATATGCGAATGCCTATTTTCGTTAAAAGTGTAAAAATGAATTCATTTAATGTAAAGACACACGTAATTCAATGATCAAATCATAATTGTTCTGACTGTATACAAATTTTTAAAATCTCACTATTCCCGTTAGTGCAAATATATTATTATGCCGGCACGTTAAAATTACTGTATATAAAGTTTAAACTCTATTAATTCTGATATATCTTCCCCAGAAACCAACTTTTCAAAATATTGAGATTTATTTAAGAAACCAATTTTTTTTCTTAACATGTATCTTCTTGTAGGGATAACTTATATATATTAATTCTTCTACAAATGATCACTATGTCTTTCCAAACTATTATTTCATGCAGATAACAATTTTGACAAATTGTTTTCATTGTCCAACCATTCAAAAATATATATGCTGTAAAAAAAACTGAAAAAAATATAAAAAACAATAATAATCTTTGGCTAGTAAAAAGTATCTTGTAGGATAAACAATGAATAATTCTACACTTTTAGAAGGTTGTTTTCACTTTTCAAACAACTTCAAAAGAAAAAACAAAATCTTGGACTGAAAATAGTTATCTTCGAGGGTAAACAATGAATAATTCTGCATCTGCGTATAAAACTCAATCATCACATTATTTTATTTATTTAAAGACATTATGACTTCCATTTAGATCATCAGAATATAATGTCAATTTCAATTCATCGTCATAACAATTTTATTTAGCCTTAAATTATATATATTACTTCATTCATCTCAACCTTTTTATGGATTTAAAATTAAAATTAAAATTAAAAATTATAACATTAAAAAATAGATAAAATATGTTTTCCATCATTATAAAATTATAAATGTTAGTTTTTCGTTCATTTAAATTTTTTAAAATTATATGCTATGATTGTTGTCAAAGTCCGCGAGTGACTTTTTCAAAATAAAGTATATTTTTCATCTTTACAAATTGTATGCTATTGCTATGGATAGAATTGAAGTATATTAATAATTTATAGTAATTAATTAATTAATTAATTACTTGCTATAATCAATTATTTATTTAATATAATTGATTGTCCATTTAATTTTATTAATTATACATTTGATATAATCCATCATACATTTCAAAGAGTTCATTATTTACTTAATATAACAAATTATATATTTATGATAATTAATTATACATTTAACATAATTGATTGATTATTCATTTAAAATAATTGTAAATCCACCTAAATAATCAATTATTCACTTATCATAATTAATAAATTTTAACTCCATGAATAACATCGATACATAATTTTGGGGACCTATTTGAAGGATTAAAAATCAAACATTTGTAACTTTATAAATCCAGTAAACATATTTTTCACTGAAAGTAACTAACGGAGTTTAAAAAATACTAAACAATCTAAAGGGACGAACAATGAATGAAAAGTAAAAAATTAGGGTTTCCGATTTTTTAAAAAAATCTTAAAATTAGTAGGGTTTTAGTTTAAAAATTTGTATACTTTATTATTTAATTTTGTCACACTTTAATTAATTCAAGATGAGAAAAAAATAAACTAAGGGGAAATATTTAGTTTTTAAAATGAACTTTATTAATTTGTTCTGTCTTTATTTCATAAAGATAAAGTAAACTCATTTATTTTTCAATAGCTTTTATCTAAGTGTGTTTAGTCCAACTTTTCATTTCAAGGAGATGAAAAACTAGAAAGAAAATATAGACGAAACAAATGCCATATAAAAAAAAAGTAAAACATTGAAGAGTTTTATTTCCTTCGAGTCCTCCAACACTGGTTTCAAAGAAAATAGTGTATTGAAATATTTGAAGTAGCTCATAATCGGGTCACAAGGAAGAAATGTGAGAAAACTCAAACGCCATTCATGTGTAACAGAGAAGAAGATGGACTAAGATTTTTCCAGATTTATTAATAGTTCCTGCCAAGTCATACCATCCTACAACAGAATCGAGTATTCCAAAGGAGAACATTCCCCAAAAAAATCTTTGAAGATACAAATTTTATCATGTAATATCACTGCAGTTGTATCAAATAATCCAATCAAAAATCATCAAAAGCAAAAACAAAGTTACAATATCTTCTGATGTAACTGCAGACAGTGTAGTTGACAAGAGAAAGGGGAACTACAAATGAATAATGACTCTACTTGATGTATTGGGAAACCCACTGGAAGCCTTCACCATACCCCATCTTGCGCACAATGCTGCACATGAACACTTCAAGGGGTCGAAGGTTGGAGTCTGCGAGGTTGATCTTTCCTTTGCCGGTGGTGAAATTGGTCAGGCCTAGATGAAACCGTAGCTCGTCTTCCGATGCTGCATAAGGGATGTCAATCTTGTTTCCAAGAACAAGAAATGGAACACCTGCCAAGCCTTCATCTGAAAGCAAAGCATCAAGCTCCTTCTTAGATTCCGCAAACCTCTCTTTGTCATAGGCGTCGACCAGGTATACAACAGCATCCACCTGGAAAAC
This sequence comes from Sphenostylis stenocarpa, assembly GCA_963425845.1. NCBI lineage: Eukaryota > Viridiplantae > Streptophyta > Magnoliopsida > Fabales > Fabaceae > Sphenostylis > Sphenostylis stenocarpa. The sequence continues at coordinate 15,010,275 of OY731403.1, read as the reverse complement.
GGCAAGGTGAGAAATTTGAAGTATCCAACAACACCAAGTATCATCATCAGAGTCATTGTAGCTTAGGTAAAAACATGCGAAGAACTTTTTGTAGCTAAAGCAACCACCAGCCTTTAAGAAGCTATAGTGGAAAGGTGAATCAAACATTTAGCAGAATTGGTGAATGGAAAACGTTATGAGTCCAGATAATAAGCAGCAAGGACTAAAACGAAGTTCATATTTTAGTTTCAAGGTACATCTCCTCCCTCAAAGTGAAAGAATGAATCAATTTACAATTGTGGCTTTAATCCTAATTGTCTTTTTATGCTTAAAAGGATGATTCAATTTATTGGGAAGCCTAATAATGATCCTTGTAGACAAATCTAGGCATCTTTTATTTGTTCCTCCACTCTTGTGTATGTTCTTTCTTTCCCATTCTTAAGGGGAAAACAGGATATGTTAGGAAATCAACTAGTAAACGCCTCCAGAACGATTTATAGAGGTGCAATCAGCGAAACTTCCATGTCAATATTTGCCTCCCATGAATCAGATAAATACAAAGAGCTTTATCTGGGATTATGAAGGCATATATTGTGGGTCGATGAGCAATTGCGAAAAAGCAAGCAGACAGTTTAGTTATACAAGATTATGAACCAGAAGAGTGAATAAAAAAAAAAAAGTTGCAGAAGCCAGCACCCAAACTATAATGTCCAGAATAAATGATTTACAGAAGCAGAAGCAGCAAGAATACATCAACAAAAACCACAGCAAAAAAAATCCTTATCAGAAGATCTGGGACTCGATATTGAACAAGCCAGCAAGGAGGTAAAGGTGCTGGGTTTATAAGGTCAGTGAAGAAGTCATAACCAGCCAATCTATTAGAAACATTATATTAGAAATGACATACCGAATGAATAAACCCAACCACAAATAATTAAGAAGGAACTTCTCCCAAAATATGATTTTATTTTCTTTAATTTCTTCTCCTACAGCCATGGTAATGGCGAAGTTTATCCACACCAGAGTCAAAGCTAACCTCCTAAAGGAACTTCAAATAAAATAGCCAGGTTATAAACGTTGGTTGCATCACAACCCTACCAAAAGAAATTACGCCAACAACAAAGCAATAAAATATTACAAAGCCTAAAAACCTATCATCCGCTGCATGTTCCATCTCATCCAACTGGGAGTGCCTGAAGCAAACCCCACTTTCAGAAACTCCAAAATCACACAATCCGTTGCTCATAACCACCAGAGAAACATGACAAAATCGATAACAAGCATAAAGATCAAGAGGATGAAGCAAAATTAAAAAAATAACCTTGGCATAATAGTCTTTCCAGACCCTGCGAGCAACTTGATGACCCCCCAAATCGAAAGCCTTAAACTTGATCTTCCCAATGCTCAATTCCTCCGAAGTGGGGTGCTGGGTCGGCTGGTGCTGAACTAATCTCTGCAGCCAAATTCCAAAATTACAAAAAAACAATAATAACTTTTAACGATCGAAAAAAAAAATTGTGAAGGGTAAAAAAAAAAAAAAGAAGACAGGAGGGTAACCTCGTCTTTGAGCATGTGAAGGAGGGTGGTCTTGCCGGCATTATCGAGACCGAGGAAGAGAATCTTGGCTTCTTTCTGCCAGAGACCGAGAGAAGCGAGAATGCCATAGAACCAGTCGAAGAGGAACATGATCTGTGGTCTTGTGTTGGGTGAAAGAGAATTGTCGCAGATCAGAGGAATGAAAATGATGAATGTGAATTGAGAAGAGAGGGAAGCAGATCCCAGAGAGAGATCCTAGATCACGTGTCTGCGCATGTGGTGGTAATGCAATGCTATGCAACACAATACAATACACTGGTGCACTCTTTTTATTATTATTATTATTATTATTATTATTATTATTATTATTAATTTTTTTAATTTTTTTAATTTTTTTGACCCTTGATTTTCCCACGGGAGATTGAAGGTAGAACCAAGGTGGTGGGTAGGTGGTGGTGGCTGCCATCTATGTTTCTGATTTGTGAATAGAGGTGAGTAGTTGTGATTTTCAGTCAAAGCATTTAATAATATGCATTTACTTCATTTTTTTATTAGTATATTAATCACTATTATTTTGAGTATCAATTTTATTTTATTTTTTAAATGAATCAATATATATTTTTAAAATATTATTAAATTTTCTAAAAAAATATAATGTGATGATACTGACTTGGCTTATAGATATTAACTTAACAACATTTTACTATTATGTTAAATATCTTAATAATATTGTTAAAAATAACAATACTAACTTACATAAAAAAAACTAAATTAATATTATGAATAATAATTTAAATGAAATTAAAAAAATACAAAAATGGAGTAAATATAAGTCATTAAATCTTTAAAAATATATCATATACAATGGAAAATAAATTATATTGAGTTTAAGTGCAATTTAGTTTATTCTTAAATATATTCTATGTAAATATAATTTTATTGACAACTCAAATTTATTCACATTTATAAAAAAAATGTGATTTTTATTTTTATTTAATGAGTTTTAATTTCCCAATATTAAATAAACGCATATCGATGTTGGAAGTGATTCCTAAGCTGTGGATTAGAAACAGTGATACCATGTTAATTGGGAGGAGTGATAGAACTTTTTATTTTTATTTTTTTATGAAATATAAATCATAGTTTTCACTCCTTTGTTTATTAACAGTTTAAAAGTGACCAAACTTATTATGAGGATGTTTAAGGTTACATTTGTTCAAAAAGAAGACATAAATATATAAAGAAGATAGAAAAATATGTAGGTAATTGATAATTTACACACTAGATAATTTTTTTTTTCCTCTCATTTTTTAGTTTTTTTGCTCACTTTGCATGAACTTTTTTCACCCCATATATTCCACCATATTTAAAAAGATGAACTTTTTTTTTACTTATATAAACCACCATCTTCCTTCCTCTTTCTTTTTCATATTTGCAAACAAAACCTAAATTTAAATAAATAAATAAACTTATTACATATATATACTAGTAAATTAGATTAGAGCAAATAGTAAATATTTTGTTAACAATGAATTTTATATTTTATTACATATTCATTTTATTATTAAATCTTTGAATTATTTGAAATATTTCAGATAAACTATGTTACTTGTAAGTATTTTTCAAGAGTTTGTAAATAATTTCTTTGAGAAAGTTTTCAAGATAAGAGAATATAAAAATATTTTATTGTTTTTCATTAGTATTTTGAATGTTGATTTGTTTTTAGGTGAAGTAATATATTTTCATAAAACAATTTGTGACATTAACGTGATTGTGTTTATTAGTATATTACTTAAAAGGAATCAAATGAATATTGCAAATTATGATATAAGAAAATTTTTAAAAAATGGATAAAATAAACTATTTAGTTTTTTTTTTAAAAGTCATATTTAACTTTTTATTTATTTTATAGTTCTCATATTTTTAAATAAATAGTACAAGTTTACGATTTTTAAAGTACAACTTTGTTTGATTTAGATTAACAATTTGATACTGTACAGTAGAAAGAGCATGGAAACATGTTCAGTTTTACTTTGAATTACAATGGAAGTTGAAAATCATAATAAATAATTATTAAATAAAAAAAATTTGTCATTAAAGAGAGAAAACTCTAAAAGGCTTCGTCGTCTCAATCAAAGGTCGCATATATAATTAAACAAATCCATCTCCCAAAAACCCTAGCAGGCGGAACGGTACGAGCACTATCTCTTCTGTTCTTATTTTCAATTTTCCCTAACAGTTTTTTTGTGCTTTTCGCAATTTGCCCTCTTATTCTGCGTTTTCTGGTTCCAGCGATGGCAAAGTCTAAGAATCACACAGCTCATAACCAGTCTTATAAGGCGCACAAAAATGGCATTAAGAAGCCTAAGAGACATCGCCACACTTCCACTAAAGGGGTATTTTTTTTGTTGTCACTTTGTAATTTTTAGGTTTTCTTTCTGCACAGTTTTTGTTTGAGTTATTAAATTGTTTTTTTTTTAAGATTTTTATGCGTTCATATTGTTGGCGATTTGTGTAGATGGACCCTAAGTTTCTAAGGAATCAGAGGTATGCGAGGAAGCACAACAAGAAGAGTGGGGAAACTGCCACAGAGGAAGAGTAAAGTGACGTCTTCTGACGTTAATCGTTGATTTTTTTTAATGGACAACTTTGTTCGGAATCAATTTTCAATAGTATAATTAATGTGTTGACAATGTAGTATTCTTATAGTTTTGTTTTCCTGATTTCAATTGAAGAGAACCCTTGAATCTTTTTAATCAATGGAGTGAATGTTATGGTTTTGTTTGTGTTTTTTAGGCGTTATGTGGATGTGTTTGAGTAAGAATTGAATGTTTGCTGCCTTAATTCTGGAAAGAAAAAGAGGTAGCTTTTGCTTTTAATGGTTAGCTTAGAGCACTATTCCACCATGCTTTTGGATCTAGTCTTAATTGGGAAGAAGCTTGAATTTTCATGTTTGTACCCGAATGAGACAAAATGGAAAGGACTTAGGAAATGTGCATGGCTGATTTTAGGGTGTCTTTGGAAACCTTTTTGGTTCATGTTGAAGAGAAGTTTTACACTTTTCAATGCACACTGAGAAACAAAGTGAGCTGAACTTGTACATAGATTATTTGACCCCAACTCGTGCTCCAGCACACTTGACCTTAGATTGTTTCTTAATTAAACCCAGATAATTTCAGAGCAATTTTTTGTACTTGTTATTTCTGATATGCTCATCATAGTCTAAAAGGTGTGTTTCCAATTTATGCTGATAGAAGTGTATAAATTCATCTGCTTGAGAATGGTATTGTATTGGTGATTATGATGTATGTTAAACAGATATGTTTCCATAGCTCATTATAGGTAGCAGTTTTTGTGATACCTCTGCCCTGGTACGTTAACTTTGTGAAAGAATTTAAGGTTTATTTGGACTAATTATCAGTAAGAACTTTGGACAAAAAAGACTAGAAATGAAATGAATTTTTATAATGCATAAGCTAGTACTGATGAGTTTTCTTGTAGTTTTTTTTTTGTTCTCTAATTCGTGTACAAGTTAATTTTATCTTAAGATATTTTTTTTTTACTTATTTTTTCTTCAATAGTTTTTATTAAGTTTATGTATAAATGTATATACTGGCTATGCTATGTATAAACTAAAGTTGCCACCCCAAATTTATAAGGTCAAATTTAACGGTGCTTGATATGGAAGTTTTATATGAAGGATTATAAACCATATGTTGCACATAACTAAAGCAATTGTCTGTAAACCATACTCATATAACGTGTTCAACCATGGATCTAATTTAAAGCAATTGCTGTAGTTGTGAAGGCATTTGGAACTAAATGTGCTCCAAGTCCATCGTCAGTGGCATGCTATTAGTGGCTCGAGCAGTAACTATTGTAAAATGTTTGAAGTTGACTAATGTATCTTCTAAGCAGCAGACCAATATGTGGGTGTTTTAATGAAAATTATGAATTGTTAAAGATTTTATGTGGATTGGTATAAAAAATATACTCAGAAATAATACTTTAAAAGTAAGTTTAGAAAAAAAAAATTGATTTTATGTGTGGTGAAATGAAATGACATTTTAAAGTATTGGTTGAAAGATGTATCGAGAAAATTTCTATAAACGGCTCCTCGACATAATCTTATACGTTTATTCGGTAAATCAGACTGTATAATTAGTGCATAAACATATTGATCATAACAAGATAGCGCCTCATTTTGCCATGCCATAATCTGACTGGGAAGATCATAGCAATAGCAAAACAAAATTACATACAAGAAAAAAAAAAAACTATATGTAAAACAAAATTGCTTTATTAGTGGCTACGTTATTGTCATCACGGTAATATCATGATAAATCATACAATAAAAATTGAAAGTTTATGTACGCGCTCAAAACTGACTGAAAAATAGGCTACTCGCAAATGCCTCGTGACATGAAAAATAGGCTACAGCTAATAACCGAACAGTAAGGCATCTAGGCTGCAATTAGTGAAAACGAGTTTCTAAAGTGAAAAACAATCTGTGCTGGACGCTAACAATATGCCAAGAAAATAACAAATTCGGTACTCATCCATTCCGAGACCGTTGGTGAGACTCCTTCTTACTGTTCCCTTTTTTTACAGAATTCTGAATGTGTTGAAGATGTTAAAATGCATTGAAACTCCGTTGTACATAAAACCCTCTTGTAAAGCAGATACTCAGGGTAGATTAAACTGCAACTGCTTCCTTTACTGACCCAGAAGCTGGTGCTTTAACCTGATTTTAGTAATTGAAGAGGGAAACAATTGTTAAGGCACCAGGCATAACTAACTATTAGTGTAGGAACGTTTTAGTCTGGAAGTAAATTATGGCGTAGCTCACTTTTGCTGATTTAAACAGCTCATCAAGCACCTCAGACAAAGTCGGATGAGCATGAACCGCAAACTTTATATCCTGCATTGATGTTAGAGATACCATTCAGAGAGAGATAAAAGGATACAAAGATTCTTGAGGCTATTAACAGGTAAGTTTAAAAACACGGAATAAAAAACCTTATTTATTTGTCAATGTAGCACAGGCACCCGACCATCAATAATAACTAAATCCAGGCTCTCACATCTGACAGCTGTGGAAGCAAAAATTTACCTCAATACGTGTTCCTAACGCTATTGCATTGGATGCCTCGTGGATGAGATCAGCAGCATGCAACCCGAAAATATGAACTCCCAGTATCTCTCCAGTGTCAGGCCTGTATATCAACTGCATGAAAACAGCGTAAAAATACTAAACAATGAAGCTAGTATAGAACAACAATGCTTCTATATAAAAAGGGTAAGATTGAATTCAAGAAGTAAACCAGGACTCCCTGTGTTATGATTTGGGTGAGTCGATAATCATGTTTGGATAATTTGACTAAATCAACTCACATTTTCAAGGTTGTAAAATGGTTAGAAGATCGATAATACAAAATCAATTTTAGCAGGGGGAATCCAGTAATATGTAACATATACTTTTAAAGTAAAATGTTATAACACAATTTCCTTTACAATCTAACGCAAATAAGCTTTTGTAGAATAATAGAATCAAGGGAAAAGATAAAGAAATATAACCTTCGCAAGACCCTCTCCTTCATTTTCAGCCAAGGCCTTTGTGTTAGCTTTAAAACTTGTTTTGGCAACGCTTACTTCAAAACCTTCCTTTTCACCTTTCTCCCTTGCTTGAGGCTGCATATAATGTGTTTAACCATAATACATGAGTTCATCTGAGTGAAGGTCAACAAGAAGTAGTTTTAAATATAAATAATATAAGGGCAAAGGGGATTACAGAGAAGAAGAACAGGGGAGAGGAGAGGAAAGTTACCCATGGATATGAAAGAATGACACAAGCAGCAGGTGGAGGTTGAAACATAAACAAGAAGAAAAATAGTATTTACCTCAGTCAATCCAACCATGCTGATTTCAGGATGAGTAAAACAAGCAGCTGGTATGCTTAAATGATTGAGCACGTGATCTCTTCCAGTGACTTGTTCAACCACTGTCCAACAATCTTTTTATTGAGTAAAGGAACCAAATGACTCAGATATTTCTAACAAATTACATTACTTGCTTCTTACCTGAAATTCCTTGTGCACTGGCAGCATGAGCAAGCATCATCTTGCCATTTGCATCACCAATACAATACAAATGAGGAACCTATCATTCCATTCCTAAATCAGTAACAATATGTCAGACCAAGAAAAAATAATGTGTGCATGAAACATTTGAAGCAAACCAGTTTTCTATTTGCATCAAGTACTCGCATGCGCTCATCCACAGGAACAAAACCACGCTGTGTTACAACATCAATCTGCAGGAACAAGTAAAGAAAAATATCCAATCACTTCCTTTGAGGAAAACATTTTATCAAAAGTATATTTCAGTTAGAAAGGCATACATTCTCCAATCCAAGACATTGTGTGAAAGGAGCCCTTCCAGTTGCTATTAGTGCAGCATCCACCTATATCAGCATCAGCTTGTAAAAAGTCAATATTTAAATATGTATGTGGGGAGGCGGGCGGGGTTGTACATACATGTATGGATGGATTGCTAGATATGTATGTTAGGTAATTCAAATGTGATTCTAAGTCCCACATTGTATAAAAATGAGAAAGTTGAGCAACTTATAAGAAAATATAACTCATAACTCAATGTCTTAAGGTTTTTTTATTAAGAGTGTTGTCAATCCTTGTGTAGGTTGGACTCATATCTTATTGGTGTTGGTGTTGTGTTTTCCCCTGTAATGTGTTCTCCCTGTGAATTCTCCTCCAAAGACCTAACAATGTGAAATCCTTGAAAATCCTATCCTTAACACTTCAAATGTAGAGCTACAAAATTCAATGAAGATACACACAAGGTACCAGCCTCTAAATCTAAGCAGAGTCAGATGTAAATTTCAGAAACCTGGAAGGTGAAATCCTTGAACATTAACAGCTTCTGTCCCAGTTACGGTGAGCCACAGAATTGTCTGCCTGAGCATAGCTACATGCATTTGTACTGTTGTACTGTTCTCTATATGATTTATGAACTTGAGTACATTAATCACTTGGATTTTGAAAATGTGATCTCTCGGTTCATTACAAGGTCTATCATACCATGAGAGCAAACTGTATTAGGAGTGTCCTACTATATTATGAATATGACAAGGTAAGAGTTTGTTCCCTGGTCACATGTTCTCCAATCAACCTTTACAATTAGTACTTCTGTGGGAGAAAATTTTAGAGTTAGCTAATTAATTAAAAGCCTTGAGGAAAGACATTAAGGTACCTCCAAAATGTCCTTCTGTTCCTTCGTCTTTGCATCAATGAGCTCGATCGTGACAGGTTTTCCATCTCTTGCAGGAGTGATCTACATAGAGGACATGATGACTGACAGATCAAAATAGCTACCAATAAAATATTATATAAGAAATTACCAGATGTGATTACCTTTGATGCAAAAACTCCAGTATGATAGTCAATATTTCGGGGATTTATGAGGACCCTTTGAGCCAACTTGCTAATTTCAGGATCAAATCCTGGCATGAGCTGGTCTAAAGCTTCAATAAAAGTAACCTGCAGTGTATTATTATTATTATTTGCGACTATATCCCTTCTGCACTAATTATGTTTCTAGCTTTTACAAACAATGAAATAATATAAAATATTTCAGACATCCTAAAATTCTTTTAGAAAATGGCAAAATATTGAAGGTTCTTCTCATGAAAAAAATACAATGGAGAAAGAAAAAAGGAGAAGTAATACCTCACTTCCAAGAGCTGTATAAACATCACTGAATTCAAGGCCAATATAACCACTTCCTACAATTGCTATCCAATCTGGAACAGTCTCCAGTTTAAGTGCATGGTCACTGGTAATCACAGTCTTCCCTGAATGCGTACACTTGGTGAGATTTCATTTGAAACCAAATAAAACTTACAAGTCGAAATAAAAAAACAGAAAACATGAGGACCAGTCTCAATATAGAATAGAACTGGATAAAGATCTCCATCCCCTTATACACATTTTATTATTGTCTAGTATCCTATATACTAATATATTATCAATCAAAACATCTATCTAATGATAAATTGATCGCTTCTTTTTTTCATTGGGTGCTAACTGCTTATATAATTGATAGCACTCTACTTTTTATGCCACTAGTGGCATGATATGATTCCTGTTATAGATGGTACTGTACATCCCAGTTTCTGGCAGCAGGAAAACATGCCTATAATCAATCCCTTTCATTGAGTAAAACTGGAGATGCTAGCATAAACCAATAATGTCATGCAAGAAAAGATAAAATATGTAGTATACGGTGTACCATCAACTTCAATGCCCTTAGGAACAAAAGGAACTGAACCAGTGGCAATGATGATGTCTTTCGCAGTTATCACTTTGTTGGAAGAGCCAACTTTCACCTTTTGGGGACCCTGCGTGGATTCAAATACAAAAGGTGCTAAAATTATAATTTGCATGGTCGAAATTTAAGCCTTGCCTGATAAACAAATAATTCAATTTCCAAAGGCAATCACAATAGCCTTTATCTTTCACACCCCAACATATCACTTACCAAAATCGTTCCAAAACCAGTGAGAATGTCTACTCCCAGTGCTTTCAAGGAATTGGTCAAGTTGCCACGGATTTTGGAAGCAAGATTATTAGCATGGTCAGCAACTGCTTGCCTATCATACCCAGCAACGGATACCTAAAACAACAAATATTAATAAAACCAATCACTCTGCCTAAACACAGTTCACACATTTTCAATTCTAACACAACACTTTTACCTGTCATACCCAGCAGCAGAAACCTAGAACAACAAATATATCATAATACAACCAATCTCTCTCCCTAAACACAGTTCACACGTTTTCAAGTCTAACACAATATTTTTACCTGCAAACCCAGCGATTTCAAGTGATGATCATCCCGCAGCTCTCGCATACGACCACTCACAGCCAAAAGAGCCTTAGAAGGAACACAGCCCCTATTCACACACGTCCCTCCAACCACATCTCCCTCAACAATGGCCGTTTTTAAGCCCTGCAAACCACTTCCTCGCTTCAGAACTTCTCCAAAAAAATATAAAACTTCAGCAATACACAATATCTTCATTAATTAACGGCTAATTTGTGTCTCATCTTATTTCTTTGTTTCAGCTTAGTCTTCAAAGTTTTAAAGTTTAGTGGTTTGTTGTAATCTTAATAAACGTGTCAAATACTTATTTGGTTTTTAACATTTCTCCCAGTTTCTCACGTCTTATCAAGTTAATAAATAAACTGAGAAAAACAGATACACTTTGTGTAACAGAGTAAAACGTTAAAGTTAACACAAAACTGAAATAAAAATATAAAATGAGTGAACAAAAACTGATTTCAACCTCAATTAAACAAAAATTTCTAACTCATTACAAAATTCAGCTGAATTTTCCAACTCGACAGAGCGCGCTCGAGTGTAAGCCTCTCGGTGATCCAATTGTCCGAAGGAGAAGCACTGAGCGTACCTTCTCCACTGCGTGGAGTGCGGCGCCGTGGCCACCCACACCAGCGCCGATGATGAGCAAGTCGTAGTCGAACGATGTGGGAGCGGTACGGTTTTCAGAAATCGCGGCAAACACTGCTGTGTAGTCCCGCCGACGGTGGCGAGAGTGGTGATTGAGGGAACTGGAAGTGAGTGTCTGGCGGCGGAGACCGCAGAAGCGGAGAGTTGAAGGAGCGAGGCTGCAACAGGAGAGCGGAAAAGAGTGTCGTGGCTCGGAAACGGTGGAATAGTAAGAAGAAGTGAGAGAAATGGATGATTGCATTTTGGAAGAAACAGAAGTCTAAGAAAACAAGTGGTTCTCTCCTAGTGTAAGAGAGTGAGGGCGGTGAGTGAAAGTTTGTTGGTTGGTTCAAGTGCAGACGGATAAACCTCCTTCTTCTCTGTTTGTTAGCCTTCTATAATCAACGTGTCTTACTACTACTGGTCTCAAACTTGCAACTTCCATCTGAAAAAGATGCAAAACATGTTAGTATTTTTAAGAATCAATTTACTTTTTCTTATAATATTTGCTTATTAACTTACAAATGAAAGGTTGATATCTTTCATCATAAATTTATTTGTTTCTTTTTAAGGGTAATTTTATTTTAAAAAATAAGAATTTTTATTTTTATTTTAATAAGACATTTATAAGATAAATATGTTTGTCTTATAAAATAAAAATTCTGAGAGTTGAATAATAAAAAAAATGGGTTTTACATTATTATGTTTATTTTTTATTTAATATTTATTTTTTATTTAATGTTAAATTTTTATAATTGTAAGAAAGTTTTAATATTTTCTTTATAATTATTTAAGGAAAAGTAATAAGATAAGATAAAATATCATACCATAAATTTAATGTTGTAAACTTTAAAATTTAATTAAACTTTTATCAAAGAATATATTTCTTAGTGGTTGAAATTAGTATTGTTAATATATTTTGAATATATATATATATATATATATATATATATATATATATGTATATATATTATGATTTAAATGATTGTGTTTTTTATGTTATATTATTTAATATAAATTAATATTATAATTTAAATTATAAATATTTTTAATATAAATTTAAATTATTAATTATAATAAAATAATTTAATATGTAAATATAATTATTTTTATAATTTATTTAATAAACGACATTAATTAATAAATAAATATTTACAATATTTTTATTATAAAATTTATTTTAAATATATATATATATAATTTATTTTGTGTAAAAAAATTGATATTTTAACCACTAATCTATTATTTAATCAAACGCTTAAGTTTGTCCATCTTGTTTTTTTAACTAAAATCTAAATAAAGGACGAATTTTAGGCAAGATTTTCATTGTAAGATTAATTAATTTGTTTTAAACACATAAATTTAATAATATTTAATATACAATTAATATAACACGTAAAACTTAATTAGTTTGTTTTAAAAATATAAATTTAATAATATTTAATATAATGAATATAACACCTAAAAATATATTACAAAATATTTATTGTACTGTGAATTTTATTATCTAATAACATAAATTTTTTATCACTTGATTTTTATAAACATTATAAAGATATCAAACTAAGAGTTTGTGTAATATTTGATTGTTATTATTAAAATAAATCTTTTTGTGAACTTCGTATATATCAATAATTTAAATTTTGTTAAATATTTTACTTTATTAATTTATTATTTAATAATATTTATCATAAGTATAAAAAATTGAAAAGATATAATATATTTCATGAATTATAAATTATATTTTTTATTTATAATATGTTATATTTGATATAGTGAAATAAACATTAATATATTAATAATTTTAGATACAGCCAAAACTAATATTTATAACGTTTTAATACGTACTAGTTCACATTTTTTTCTTTATATAAAAAATAACATGATTAAGTGAAATAGTGATTAATAGATTAATATCAATATTTTAAAAAATTATATTTTTTTACACCCTTTTAATAACACATTTAATATTACGAGATATTCAACTTAAATATTATGAATGAATTAAATATGGGACTAAAATTTGATTTTTGTATTTGTTTCATTTCTGGCCATCTTCTTCCCCATTTGTTTTGTCTGTTATAGGATTTGATTACTCTTGAACATAATGAATCTTTATCTGCTAGGATTTGATTCATTCTGGATAAATGATTTTTAGATTAAATAATATATTATTAATAAATAATAAATACATATAAAAAATATAAAAATAAAAATTTAAATTATAAATATATAAATAAATATGTTTAATAATTATTAAACTTAAAAATTTAAATTATATTTATTAAATTTATAAATATATTTATAGATCATAAAACTTTAAGAAGTCATAATTATAAACTTCTAAAATGTTGTAAAGTTTAAAGAAGAATATTAATTTTTAGAATACATTATGAATTACTTCTTATTTAAAAATAAATAAATTTATTATATTACATTATTTTAAAGTAATATATTTTTTATTCTACTTAGATATAATTTTTTTTAATTAATTTTAATAATTCATTTTCTCTAATTTTTTTTATTTATTTTTTGTAAGTTACTTAGTTAAATAATAATAAAAAAATAACTTATCATGTCTATTAAGATTGTTGAAAATTTGTTTAAAACAGTTAATATTTTATTAAAATTTTTGATGAAATAATTTTCATTAAAGATGAACATTTGTTAAGAGAATTTTTAGTAAGGGTAATTTAAAAGTAAAATTAAATATTTTATTATAAATTTCAGTTATGAATTATTTAAAGATTGGTTAAAATTATTTATATAAATATTTTTTATTTATTTTAAATAATATTCTTTAATGGTAATCAAATCAAATATAAAATCCATAATAAATAATTAATTTTTATTAACAACTCCGGATTGTACTTTAATAAAAAAAGGAAAAATACATTTAAATTTCATGGGCATAAGATAATCACACATAACATGCAATCCACTTTCACGTACAACCACCTCACAAGGATAAATGATAGGCACATTGTCCAAAGAAAAACTCAATTTTTTTTTTTTTTTTTCATTTAGGATGTAGGTATTGGAAGGTAGCTTAAGAAACCACATCCACTTAACAATAGAGACGAGAAAGAATGATCTGACCAAACAATAGTTTATATATCAGTCAATATAACATCAATCAAAAATGATTTTTTTACACTCATGTTCAAACATCGAAGTGATAATTTGGGGATTCAAATATGATTTTCTTACAATTCATGGTTTTGATTATAATTTTGAAGGGTGAAAGTTGTAATTTAGAGATTGGTGAGGGCAAGTCTTGTGAATCTACAAAGTTTGTCACTGTTGGAGCGAAACACATTCTCCCGCTCTTAATCTGCTCACCCTTCCCAAGTTGAAAATCAAAGCAACTCCCCCTGTGCTTGTCTCTGCATTGTTCCCCTTTTCTGAATCTTCTCAGCCTTTCTGATCTTCTCATTTTTCGTCTTTGTCATGCTTGTGCCCCTTGAAGTTGTTGGAGCCAAACACATGTTCCCGCTCTTGTGAATTTGTTGACCCTTTCCAGGTTGAAAATCAAAGCAACTTCCACTATACTCATCTTTATGGTGTCTCGTTCTTTTAAATCTTCTCACCCTTTCTTGAATCTTTTCGCTCTTCATCTCTGTCGTGCTTATGATCCCCTTGAAGCCCTTCCCCAGCAAAATCTCCTAGTGAGTGCAGTTTTCGTCTTTGACATAGTTTTGCAACCTCTTTGAATATTTGGTACAATTCTTTGTCCCTATCTGCTCTATATAGGTTTAAATTCTGCAATGTCTAAGTATTGTGTGGTTGATAAACATAGCAAAATAATGCTTGATGTTATATGAATTGTGTGTTTAATGATTAACCCGCCATTGATGCTAAACCTTTGTATTAGGGTTTTGAAATTATTTGTCTTTTTTAGATGTTTACCAGCTCCCTAAATCTGTTCATATGGCCATGACCCAAAACTATCCCAAATTGGTGAAACACAACATTAACAAAATCATATTGAAGCGATTTCCCACAATCCCTTGCATTTTAATCTTGTTGGATAAAAATGATGAGGGAGAAATTCAAAACAAAGACTGACATTTAGTAGCCAAACTTATGTGATGTTGATTTCAATATTTATAGGAATATAGTATGTTGGGACAAAAAGAAACAATACATCTGGAATAATAAGATATGAAAGTGAAATGATATAGAAAAAAAATTAAAAAATAGGAGATATAGAAAAAAATTACAAGAGATGTTGTTGTTTGTTTTTGGATGTTGCATGAATTGTGTCTTACCTGATAAACCTGACATTGATGCTAAATTTGTATATTGAGGTTTTGAAATGGTGTTATTTGACATTTGATATTTTATGAATTGTGTGTTAGATTTTGTATGAATTGTGTCTTTATTGATGAAATGAAATTATTGAGGTTTTGAAATTAAGAAAAGAGTAATGAAACTAAGATAATGAGATCATATAAAAGATTAATGATTGTTTAGTGTTCAGAAGAAATTTAAGAGTAAATGCATTGTTGTTGGAATTTGAATGAAACTAAATTAAAGTAGGGAATGAATATTTGGTGGTCTATATTGTGGTAACAACTCAATTATGTCATTCTACATACATTAGAAAGTGTCTTTTGAGTTAATGGTCCTAGCCTCCACTTTGATATTCTAAGTCAAGTTATGGGTGAACTTCTTTAGCATTTGTTGTAACTCTTTGTTAATAAACATGTCTTTGTGTAGCACTTGTCCATGCAATTTGGTACTTTTTGCTCTTCTACTAAGTTTGACTTGTGAGACAACCACTAAGTTTGTTTAAGAAGAGGAACGTGAAAATTGTATGCTTATAATGTTAGTTTAGGTTATTATTATCTATTGTAGCCTTATATTGTTATATATCATTTAATATTTATTTTATTAAAATTATAGACTTATAATGTTAGTTTAGATTATTATTGAATATTAAAATTAGTTTATTACAAGTGTTTGGTATTTTGTCATTATAAGGTTAATTTTATTATAAGTGTTTGGTATATTGTTATATATCATTCAATATGTACTTCAAATAAAAGAGTCATTACAAATATGTATCAACGTTATAAGAAAACTAGTTAGCCCATGGTCAATTAGTGATAATTGTTTTAGAATAAAACAATATATTGTTTATGCATAAGGGGCAAGCGTACCAATATTATTAATCGCGAGTACAATATTTCAATTAAATAAAAGTTAATCCCACGAGAAACGGTTTCACATAAAATTTTGAATCATATGTTTACTAAGTATATTAACATAAAATGAGTTTTTCATAAACATTTGAATTGAAAACAAATGGTAAAAAGTTATAAACTGTATTTAGAAAAGATGAATTATGAGAACTTATGATTGACTTACTTCCTTTTCCCTCCTTTGTATAATGGTTAGATCAAATTAAGAATAATAATTAACTTATCAATGTTGATGTCAACTACTCAAATCATTCACATTGATTCCTCAAACATGAAATTCATAAGAAAACCTTATAAACATAGATTCCTCCTACATTTAATAGATTTTCTAGCATTAGGTTTTGAGTGTTAAGTAATTGAAACATCTATTACCATTCCTAACAATCACCGTATCAAATATTCTTAACCTAATCAAGGGTTTCAAGATATATTTTCCAATATATATGAACATCTAGGATAAAAATATTAACAGGCACAAAAGATAAAAATAATAACATCAAGAACATAAATTAATATTTCAAAATATCACCAAGATACAAAAGAGTTCAAAGGAAGTGCACCCAATCCTAAGAGAATGAAGTTAGTCATTCATGATGATCATTACAATAATCCAAATGAAGAAGAATTGAAGATTGGACGAAAATTCGATCAGCTACTACTGTGCCTTTCTTCTCAAAACCCCTAACTCCCATTTCTCAAAACGCATCTTATCTTTTTTATAGAAAAATTCTGCATCATTTGCTTAAGTGGAACTTTTTCTCAAGCGAGTAATGGTGACTTTCGCTCAAGCGAGAATTTTTTGCTTGAACGATTGAATATCCGAGAGCTTTAATATATTTTCATTGAAACGAGCGCTCGTCTTGCTTGAGCGAATGACTTCTGGAAAGTTTCAACATGTTTTTGGTCAAGCGAGTGTTTACCTTGCTCGAGCGAATTTTAGGCTGAAAATCTTTTTCCCTTTTTCCAATTTTTCTTCAATTAACTTGAGAATTATGATCCTTTCTCTTATACACAGGTATTCTTCAAATTTATCCTATATTGGGAGAAGAATAGATTAGAATCAACATAATTTAAGTGGTTAAATAAAAATTCAAAGCATAATTATATCAACTTTTACCATTTAACAACTCCCCTCAACCTAGAATATTGCTTATCCCCAAACAAAGTACTAATTCCTCCAAAACAAAAATTTATTACCTATTGTCACTTTCTCTTCGAGAACCTCAACATAAAAATAATTTTTCTTCAAGATGTGATGCTCACAACTCTAAGTGAAAATATGATACATAAGCATTAAAGTTACAAAAATTAACAAGGGATAATTAATAATCAACTATCCTCAGAGAAGCCTGATCTATCAAATAAAGTGATATATAATCATCTCTAACTCTCACGGGTAAGTGTTTATCTCATTCAATCACTTCATTTAGATACTCCAATATTGATAATCATATTCAAGCAATCAATATTTGTTAATCAAGACTTAAATCAAAATGTCTTTTGAGGCTTGTAATGGGGCTGAGCTATCAAGAAATTCATTAGTTTTTCTATGATATACAAAAGTATTTGAAAAATTGAAATTATATGAATGATTATTGTTTAACATTTCCTCAAGTCAAGTCTCAAACTTCATGTTTTTGCTCTAACATAATGATAGTGAGTTGGCAATCTCACAAGTTATCGTTCACATCAATTTGAATTTCCTTTTTATTTCTCATTATGCATTTATCATTTCATTTCAGCCACAATATTTATGTTTTTCTTTCCTTTTTCTCTACTCAACCCTTTTTTTTTAAGAATAACAATAACAATAAGAAAAACAATCACATTCATAATTATTTCATTTCTCAAATATAAGAAGTTGGATAAACATTGTTTAGGTTCAAGGATTCTGTTTCAAGAAACCATCTTATTTTTGGCACAAATGGGGTTAAAAAGGATTTCCTATAATCAATGCAGGTTGGCTATTTGGCTCCGAGTTATATCTACTTTCACTTAACAAAAAATTGTCATTTTCAAGTCTTGCTAACATGCAATTACATCAAAGAATCAATCAATATTAGTTATCCTCATAAATTGTTGACACTCAATTTAATTGTTTTTTGGTTCACTCCTCTCTTGGGTTTCAGCTAGCTTCTCCAATTCAGTTAATTCTTATTTCTCCTCGTCAATTCCTTTTTCACTATCATACTCATCATCCTAAAATCACTTGTTATTGGAAATAATCAAAATGATTTTTTTCAAGTTTCATATTTGAATTAGACAATAAACAATAATTTCATATATGACTTTAACCGAAAATGTGCGGGACATCAAAGGAATTTAATCACATCAAATTAAAAATATTAAAACAAATTAAGTTTCAAACATCAAATCAAAACATAAAAAACAAAGAAATTAAGAAAAAAAACATCAACTTAAAAAAAACATTGAAATCAAGTTAAATTGTCTTCCTCATTCCTCTTCACTTGATGTCTCTTCATCGTCTTGCGCTTCAGCATCACCCCCTCTCAGAAAAGTTGGATTGTCCCCAAACCATTGGAGTAAGGCCTCAAAGTCTTTTAGAGACGTCTACTGCGACCCTGGAGCAATCTGCAAAGAAAGTCTATGAAAATCTGAATTAAGGCTGCATTGACCCCGATGGGTAGCTGCCTGTTGCAGTGTCAGGTGCTCCATGTAGTTCATCATCCTTTGCTGGATGTCATCTTGATGTGGAGGTGGTGGGGATGCTTGCCTATTAACGTGGTTGGCGGGATGACTACGGTAGTGCTGGCGCTGTTTCTTCCATAGGATTTAAGCACCTCCGTTCTATGAATCTCTTGTTTATTGGTGGCTGGATTTTCATTGTAGGGTTGACCTCCACACCATGAGTTGCACACAAATCAGTGATGAGGGCAGGGAACCCTAGAGCTTTAGCTTGCTCTGCACGTCGACCACTTTCTAACACTACAAATTGATATATCTCTTCTGAAATAAGTGCAGCAACATCGATTTGGATCTCCTCCAAAATGCACTCGATAATGTGACAGCGTGGCATGTTCAAGTCTGAACTTTGCTTGATTGGCACAATGTTGACCAACATGAATGATGTCCAAATCTGAGTTAGGGTCATCATATTGCCTCTAAGTATCCTCATTTCCTTACCAACATGGTTAGCTTAATAAGTTCTCCCTGATATGCATAAGGCTCTAGTAGTATCATCATCGCCAAACGTAGATGCGGATAGACGCTTGTTATTCCTGATGACTTGGTAGGTGCAGATTTCACCTTCATTCAAATGCAGGGAGTTGCCTAGCAAATTGTTGATCGCATCATGAATATAAGAAACCCAACGACCCCTCACCTTATAATGGGATTGGAATGACTCTCCTGCCACTAGCCACGCATTAACATAAACTCTTTGACCATGTCTAGGTCAAATTTCGGCATCAGTAGTGCCAGCTGCCTCCAGTTCCGACGAGTAATTTCATTATAAAATTCTAGGAACTCGCCTTCATTGAGCTTCACTCACCTTTCAGTAATGAAGCTCCACTAACTGATTTTTTCAAATCTAGCCTGCCTCTCAGCGTCCCTGAATCTGCTTCTGTCTACATAGGAATCTTCAGGCCAGTCTTGGGCCTTTAACAGCCCTAGAAGATGAGGCACCATGTGTATCTCTTCGTGGACTCATCTGCAAACATCATGATAATCACAGATAATTAATGGTTAATTGAATATACTGATCCTATCATGAATAAAATGAGACTTAGGGTCATAGTCATGCATTGTGGTTTATGTCAGAGAGTCATTTTCAATAAAACAAACTATGATTCATACTGAGACCTTTCATTAAACAATTGGTGTGCACCTAATTTTGGGACCCTTATGACTCAAATTTTTAGCATGTACACTTTTTCAATGAAACATTTAAGCAAATCATGAGCAAACACAAGCTTAATATCCCATAAAAAGTAAGTCATTCACTCTGATGCATTTTATCAAACAGTTGGTGCACAACAGAAAATCTAACAAATAGATATGCATTCTAACATTCAAATCCAGTCATAATCATATATCACAAACATTCTTAGTTGGAAAAATCAAATGAAATTTAACATAGAAGAACAATGACACCCGAAAATCTTTAAACCCAATGCATGGGGAATTTGAAGAAAACTCAACAAGAGTACCCCAAGTTCAAACAATTCCAATCATGAGAATGTAATGCAATGAGGATGAAAAACAAGTAGTAAGGTTTCAAAAGTTACTTGAGTTTCAAATTCACATAAGAATGAGATGCAAGGACAATACACAGAGAAAGAAGTAAAATTTGGGATTTTCAATCGATGGAATCTAGACAAAATCACCCAGAATAGTTGGAATGGGGTATGGGAGACTGAAATTTGAGTGAATTAGGCTTGAATTAGAGAGGAAAGTGTGGAGGAGAGTGGAGGCATGAATAGGTGTCTTGAGAGAATAAAAGGAATGAGATAGGTTTTGGGTTTATATTCAAATTTTGGGGTATTTTTGCTCAAGTGACAGAGCTTCGCTTGAGTGAAAATGTCCGCGTTTCAAGTTTGAGCGAATAATGGACATTCGCTCAAGCGAAATTTTATTCACTTGAGCGACCAAAGACTCGAGAGGTTACACTGATTTTTGCTTAAACGAATCCTTCTGTCGCTAGAGCGACCAAAAACCCAAGAGGTTAACTGATTTTCGCTCAAGCGAATCCTTTTGTCGCTTGAGGGAATTCTAATTTTTTTTTAGGGTTTTCAGTAAAATTTGACTCTTAAACATGATGCTTAAATGCAAAACTTTTAGTAACCAAACTTCAAAAATTATTTCCTCCCCCCTTTTATACTGACTCAATAAAAAACTTAACAACCAAACCAAATATTGTTCAAACAAACCCAATTCAAAATTACCACAATTAACTAATAATGCACCAAAACTTAAAATGCAAAAAGAAAACAACTTTAAAACACTAGGTTACCTCCCAGGAGCGATTGTTTAATGTTTTTAACTAGACGTCTATTTACTTCATGGCTCAAGTAGGTGAGTGATCAAAGTGAGTCTTTCAACTTCACCTCCCAGATAAGCTTTAATTCTTTGCCTATTGACTGTCCATGTTCTTCCTGTTTCTGGATCTTCCAATTCCACAACACTGTAAGACTTAACACTTTTTATCAAGAATGACCCTGACCATTTAGATTTTAATTTTCCAGGGAAAAGCCTTAACCTTGAGTTGAACAGCAACACAAATTGACCTAGATGAAACTCTTGTTTCAAGATTTTCTTATCATGATATATCTTGACTTTCTCCTTGTACAACTTGGAGGATTCATATGCATTGAGTCTTATTTCTTCTAATTCATACATCTGGGTTCTTCTTTTCTCTACTGAAGCTCTAGGATCAAAATTGAGGAATTTTAAAGCCCAATAAGCTTTGTGTTCCATTTCCACCGGAAGATGACATGACTTGTCATAAACAAGTTGAAAGGGAGAAAACCTAGTGGGAGATTTGTATGCAGTTCTATAAGCCCATAGCGCATAATCCAACTTCATTGATAAATCTTTCCTTGAGGATAAAACAATTTTCTCTAAAATTCTTTTGATTTCTCTATTTGACACTTTTGCTTGCCCATTCGTTTGTGGATGATAAGATGATGCAACTTTATGTCTAACCCTATAATGCTCTAAACATTTTTGAAATTGATTATTGTAGAAATATGATCCTCCATCATTGATCAAAACTCTAGGCGTGTCAAATCTATAAAAGATATTATTTTTAAAAATCTTTATCATAGTTTTTGCATCTGCTTTTGCGGCTACTACTGCTTCCACCCACTTAGACACATAGTCAACTGCTACCAAGATATACTCATTGAAGAATGATGATGGAAAAAGGGCCTACAAAATCAATTTCCCAACAATCAAATACTTCTACTTCCAACATGATATTCAGAGGCATTTCATGTATCCTTGAGATTCCCCCTGTTCTATGACAATTATTACATTATTGGACATAGTTGTGGGCATCCTTGAACAAAGTAGGCTAGAAAAAACCAGATTGGATAACCTTTGCAGCAGTCCTCACTTCATTAAAGTATCCACCATAAAGAGAATTATGACAATGGCAGAGAATGCTTCTAGCTTCCTCATTTGTTACACACCTTCTCAACAAGTTATCACTCCCTACTTTGAAAAGATAAGGATAATCTCATACAAAATAGTGTGCATCTTTAAAAAATTTCTTTCTTTGATGGCAAGTAAAATTTTCTGGAACAACCCCTGCAGTTTTGAAATTTGTCATGTCAGCAAACCATAACCTTTCTTGAATAGCAAATAGCTTTTCATCTGGAAATTCATCTCTAATATCCTACTTTTTTGAAGTCACCTCTTCATTAATCAATCTGGACAAATGATCTGCCACAAGATTTTCACTACCTTTTTTATCTTTGATTTCTAGATCAAATTCTTGCAACAACAATACCCATCTTATCAATCTTGGTTTGGAGTCTGATTTAGTAAGCAAATATTTGATAGTTGCATGGTCGGTGTATATAACAACTTTTGATCTATCAAATAAGATCTAAATTTTTCTAAAGCGAATACAATTGCAAGTAATTTTTTTTTCAGTTGTTGCATAGTTGATTTGAGCTTGATTCAAAACCTTGCTTGCATAATGAATAACATGAGAGACCTTTGCTTTTCTTTGACCAAGTACAACCCCTACAACATAATCACTGACATCATAATTTAACTCAAAATTTACATTCCAATTCCAATAAGGTGTTGTAATGATGGGAGCTGAACACAATTTCTTCTTTATAGCTAAAAAGGCTTTGAGGCATTCCTCATCAAAACAAAACTTCATATCTTTTCAACAAATTGCTAAGAGGTTTTACAATCTTAGAAAAATCTTGGATAAATCTTCTATAAAATCCTGCACGTCCTAGGAAACTATTTATGCCTTTCACATTGATTAGAGGTGGTAGTTTATAGATAACTTCCACCTTTGCTTGATCCACTTCAATATCTCGAGATGAAATCTTGTGTCCCAACACAATACCTTCCGTAACCATTAAAAGACACTTTTCTCAATTTAGCACCAAATTTGTCTCCATACATCTCTTCAGCACCATATCCAAATGTTGCAAACATAAATCAAACGATGACCCAAATACTGAAAAATCATCCATAAAGATTTCTATGCAGCTTTCAACAAGATCAGAAAATATAGTAGACATACATCTTTGGAAAGTGGCTAGAGCATTACACAACCCAAATGACATTTTTCTATAAGCAAAAACACCAAAAGGGCATGTTAAAGCAGTCTTTTCTTGATCTAAAGGATCCACCATAATCTGATTGTAACCAGAATATCCATCTAAAAGCAGAAAAATGCTTGACTTGCTAATCTCTCAAGCATCTGATCCATGAAGGGTAATCGGAAATGGTCTTTTCTTGTGGCTTGGTTGAGTTTTTGGTAATCAATACACATTCTCCATCCATTGACTATCTTTGTGGGAATTAATTTGTTCTCTTCATTGCGAATAACTGTCATCCCACCTTTCTTAGGAACAACCTGCACAGGACTCACCCAACTGCTGTCAGAAATAATCATAACTGCTTCAAGAAGTTTCAACACCTCTTTTTTAACAACCTCCATCATAGTAGGATTGAGACATATTTGTGGTTGTGCAATAGGCTTGTAATCTTGTTCCATGTAGATCCTATGCATACAATAGGATGGACTTATACCTTTCAAATCTGCTAATTTCTACCTTATGACTCCCATATTATTCTGTATAATTGCTATTAATTTCTTTTCCTTAATTGGAGATAATGAGCTGTTAATTATCACTAGTTTATATATCTCTTCATCAACAAATACATACTTCAAGTGTGGGGGCAACAATTTTAACTCAACTTTCTTCAATTTTTTCTTCTTTTCCCAAGTCTTCAATCTTAGCACTGTGGGATTATCTCTTTTGCTTTATCCAACTCTATTAGGCATTCCTTCACTTCTGAATCTTCTTCCATGTCCAAAGTGTAACATCCTTCCATCAATGCTTTCTCTAAAGGGTCTTACTTGAATACTTGTTTTTCAGTTGAGATGAGTAACTCCTCCAAAGTGTCTATTCTGAAACAATCTTGTTTGTCTTTTGGGTGTTTTACTACTTCAAACAGATTAAAATTAATTTCATCATCTTCTACTCTATCTTTCAACTTGTCATTGTCAACATCTATAATCACTTTAACAATCTTCATAAATGGCCTTCCAAAGATCAATGAGACTTCCACATCTTCCTCCATGTCCATAATCATAAAATCTACAGGTAATATGAATTTGTCCACTCTAACTAAAACATCTATTACTTCATAAGGAATCTTTATTGATCTGTCAGCCAGTTGTAGAGTCATTCTAGTTGGTATAATATCCAAGTCTCCTATTTTTTTGAACATAGATAATGGTATGACGTTTATACTAGCCCCTAAATCAAGTAATGTTTTTCCCACTGGTCATGCACCAATGGTAACATGGATAGTAAAACTGCTAGGATCTTTGGATTTTTTTGGCGAGGATTTTTGAAAAATTGCACTACACCCTGCTTCCAGTTCTATTGTATCTTCTGCAAATATTCTCTTTTTAGTGAGGAGTTCTTTCATGAATTTGACATATGCTAGCATTTGCTCCATAGCTTCCACAAAAGGTATATTATATCTGCAACCTTTTGAAAATGTTCATAAATTTAGTGAATTGTCTTTCTTTGTCTATTTTTGAAGGAGCCTTGGGGTATGATAACTTCTTCACAAATGACTTTTGACTCCCTCCTTTTTCTTAGGCAGATTCATTCTTGCTACTCTCTCCTCTTATTATCTTTTGTCTTTTTTCTCCCTCTTCATTATTCTTATTAACGAGATGTCTTCCTTTATTACTCTCCTCTTCTTGCCCTTCATCTTCTTTTACCAGAACCTCTTCTTTTACCAGAACCTACAACTTTGTCACTCCTTGTAGTTATTGACTTGCAATGCTCCTTGAGGTTGGTTTGTGTGTTGGCTAAAAAATGTCATCCTTGCTGCTCAGATAACTGTTTAGCCAATTGTCCCACCTGTGTCTCTAAATTTTTGATCGAAGCCTCTGTATTTTTCTAATTAGACAAATAAGCTTGCATGAATTTCTCCAAAGTGTCTTTTATTTTGGCTGTTCTCTCATGCACTGGAGGATAATATTGCTATTGTTGTTGATATGGAGGTTGTTGATATGATTGTTGGTGATTTGGAAGTTGTCTATTAGATGGACCAGCACCTTGTTTCCACATAAAATTCTAATTCTGATCCCCTCTCCATCCTTGTGAAAAATTGTTCTGATAGTTGTTGGAATTAGATAAATTTGCTTGTCTTCCTTGACCACTACCACTTTGAGCACCCATATAATGATCTTCTTCTTCTTGTAGGTTGCCTTGGTAAGAGCAGTGTCCATTTAGACGATCACCTCCACAAAAGTCACAACTCATTTGTTGGTTGAAAGTGGATTGGACAACATGTAATTGTTGAGGCAGTTTTGCCATTTGCTTGGTTAATGCTTCAATTTGTTAAGTCAGAATTTTATTCTGAGCTAGGATAATATTTGTGGTGCTAAGATCAAACACTAATTTCCTCTGAACTGGATGTCTATCATGTTGGGCCTGCTGGTCTGTAGAGGTTAGTGCATCAATAATTCTTGTGGCATGTTTAGCATCCACATACATCATGGTTCCTTCTGCTGTAGTATCTAAAAACATCTTTGTATCAGGTCTCAGGCTAGTGCAAAAAATGTTCAACCGAGCAATGTCTTCAAATCCATGATTTGGGCACCTCCTTAATAATGATTTAAATCTCTCTCATGCTTCACAAAAATGTTCATCTGCTCCTTGTCTGAAAGTAGAAATGTCGAATTTTGCCTTGATGTAGCGGGATGGTGGAAAAAATCTGTTTCGGAACTTCTCTTCTACATTACCCCAGCTGGTCAAACTCTGATTAGGATGTGCTTTTAATCACTCATTTGCCCTGCCAGCCAATGAAAAAGGAAACAATCTCAAGTATGCAGATTCAATATCTCCTTCTTTAAATCCCATAGTATCAATCAACTCATAAAAAGTGGACAAACGAATATAGGGATCTTCATGATCCATTCCAGTGAATTGATGAGCACTAATCAAGCTTAAAAAGGTTAGCTTCATCTCCAAGGATTGGTTGACTGGTATTGCAATGTTGGAAAAGTGTCTCAGAACTTAACCTTGTTGCATGACATAGTCTCCAAGTGTTCTTCTAGGTTGATTTTCTCTTTCTCCCTCCATGTCTTCTATGATTGGGTCTGGAAAGTTGAGTGTGGAAGAAGAGTTGACTGATTCTCCTGTTGCTTGTTTTTTAGTTTCCCTTCTTCTTCTGTCACGATTCTTCCGAGCTATTTTTTCAATCTCAAAATCAAATTCCAACTGATCTATAGATATTTGTCCTCTTAAAATCATAAATCAAAGAGCAACTCAAGCAAAAATTAGCACAAGACAATAATAATAATAATAATAATAAAACAAATAATAAGCTACACAAAGAATTTCCAAGGAACGTCGTTCCTCAACAACAACGCCAAAAATACTTGTTGGTCTTTTGGGAAGTGTACTAATATTATCAATCGCAGTACATTATTTCAATTAAATAAAATTCGATCTCATAAGGAACAGTTTTACTGGAAATTTCGAATCATATGCTTACTAAGTGTATTAACATAAAATGGGTTTTTCATAAACATTTGAATTGAAAAAAATGATAAAAAATTATAAAATATATTTAGAAAATATGAATTATGAGAACTTAGGATTGACTTACTTCTTTTTCCCTATTTTGTATAATGACTAGGTCAAATTAAAAATAATAATTAACTTATCAATGTTGATGTCACCTACTTAAATCACTCACATTGATTCCTCAAACATGAAATTCATAAGAAAACCTTGTAAACATAGATTCCTCATACATTTAATAGATTTTTCAGTATTAGGTCTAGGGTGTTAAGTAATTGAAACATCTATTACCATTCCTAGCAATCAACGTATCAAATATTCTTAACCTAATAAAGGGTTTCAAGATATATTTTCCAATATATATGAACATCCAGGATAAAAACATTAACAAGCACAAATGATACGAATAACAACATAAAAAACATAGATTAATATCTCAAAATATCACCAAGATGCAAAAGAGTTCAAAGGAAGCGCACTCAATCTTAAGAGAATAAAGTTAGCCACTCATGATGACCATTACAATGATCCAAATGAAGAAGAATTGAATATTGGATGAAAACTCGATCAACTTTCGCATCTTTCTTCTCAAAACCCCCAACTCTCCTTTCTTAAAACGCATCTTATTTTTTTATTGAAAAATTTTGCGTCATTCGCTCAAGCGGAACTTTCGCTCAAGCAAGTAATAGTGACTTTCGCTCAAGCGAGAATTGTTCGCTTGAGTGATTAAATTCCTGAGAGCTTTAATGTATTTTTACTCGAGCGAGCGTCCGTCTCGTTCAAGCAAATGACTTCTAGAGAGTTTCAACGTATTTTCACTCAAGCAAGCGTCTACTTTGCTCGAGCGAATCTTAGGTGAAAATCTTCTTCCCTTTGTTAAATTTTTCTTCAATTAACTTGAGAATTATGATCCTTTCTTTTGTACCCAGATATTTTTCAAATTCATTTACATTGGAAGAAGAATATATTAGAAGCAACATAATTTAAGTGGTTAAATAACAATTCAAAGCATAATTACATCAACTTTTACCACTTAACAGAAGGTAGTTGCTTTAGAAGATAATGGTGTATGTTTAGTAAATATTTATTTGAAGAAGAACAAATAACATTAAAAAATATAGTTCGAAAGCTTCAAGCAAAAAAAATGAAAAATGATAAACATATAGTTGACTTTTGTAAGCTTTATATCTTATTTGGTTGGACAATATTTTATCTTCCTCACACATCTTGCACTGTTTATAGTGTTCCTTTTAGTTTATTAGATGATTTAAAATCATTAGATGATTATAATTGGAGTTATGTTGTGTACGGTCTATTAGTTGACAATTTGCGTCGTGTTAATGAAAACTTAAATCAATAAAAACATGTTTCTGAATTATATGTTGTTAGTTGTGTCGCTGTCTTACAGGTAACTTCTCTACCTATTAATGTTACAGTTCTTACAAATCATTGATTTATTGGTTGGTACAAAGTTATTGTGGCTTATCACATGGTATTTTGTCAAAGATTTGGGGAGTGAAACACTTGTCTTTGCCTATTGATCCGCAACGAAAGATCTCCTTTCTGTAGTTTGTTGAATGACCCAAAATAAATATTTGAATGTCAAAAATACAACGTACATCCATTTCAAACAATATAAAATATGTTGTGCATAACATATATTATTTTTTTTCTTTAAAATGTGGAACTATTATATTATGTTGCTAACATATAGAGTGTTAATTTTGTTAGATTTTATGAGATTAGGCAGTGTCTACCGAAGATGAGACAATTCAAGTTGTGCGAGAAGGTTTGTTATTTTCTGAGAATGCTAACATTCCTTACTCTGGTGGTGCCTCACATGAGTTGCAACAAGTCTTATCTGAGTAGTGCATATGAAGATCTAAAACATAATAAAATGAAAATAGAATATTCAACTTGAACGTGAGGTCAAACACTACAAAAAAAATTAAAATTACCGATGGACAAAATTCGTCGATAAATACATATTACCGACGATCCTAAATCCGTCGGTAATTGTGTTGTCGGTAAGAGAATTGTCATAGACATGATTCGAACCCAATACCTTAGAGTTGAAGGCTGATACTCTAACCACTAAGCTACCAGAATTTTTTTATTATAGTTTACAATAAATTATATTTATATACAAATAAATGTATATCCAAATAAATATATATATTTATATATTTGTATATTTATATATAATTAAATATTTATTTTTTAAAATTATTTAATTTAATAAATTATTATAAATTAATCTAATTATGATTAAATTAATTTATTAAATAGAAAAAATATTTAATTTCTTAATTAGGTGAATAATTAATTTATTAGAATATATTTAAAATTAAGTAATTATTATATAATTTTATCGACGGATATATCCGTCGGTAAGTAATTGTTAATTTACCGACCGATTTACCGAACGGATATATCCGTTGATAAGTAATTGTTAATTTATCGACGGATTTACCAAAAGATATATCTATCGGTAATTAATTGTTAATTTATTGACGGATTTACCAATGGATATATCTGTCGGTAATTAATTATTAATTTACCGACGGATTTACCTGTAGAAAATATCCATCGGTAACTAATTATTAATTTACCGACGGATATATCCATCGGTAAGATAAATTTTCACAAATACTTTATATCTATCGGTAATTTCCGTCGGTAATAACTAATTTTCTGATGGCTACAAATCCGTCAGTAAAAATCTGTCAGAAATAAGCGATTTTCTTCTAGTGAAATTTTTGAAAGAACAAATTGGAAAACACATCAATAACTCACCCATAAAGGCATAGGGGACATCTAAAAGTGTTCCGACAAGTCCTACCAAAGGTACAAACATGGAAAAGTATGGAATTGGTGGACATGATAAAATATATAAATTGTATAAGATTTGCACCACCAACTTTGATAATGAAGATAATCACACTGCTACAGATATGACTTTCAACGTTGGTTATATAAGGCTTTCAACGGCGATTATATAACCAACGTTGTATCAGGCGACGTTGAAAGTGTAGACTTTCAACGTCGGGTATATAGAACCGACGTAGAAACGCTGAATATAAACGACACTACATTTGGGGTTTTAACTACGTCGGTTATGGTAAAAATCGACGTTGATATTATTATTTTCTACGTCGGTTATTGACACAACCGACGTAGAAAGTCTATTTATTTTTTAAATGGCCGCTTTGTTTATACAGGGTATCCCAATGTTTGTATACAATACCTGCAAATTTGAATACAACCCAGGCAGACAATATACAAGATATAAACTAATTGAATGTGCATTCAAAAATAAAATTGTATCCAAAATTACAAATATGTATCCAACTACTTATCTACCAAATACACTAACTACTAATCTAACTAATAAACTAACTAGTAAACTAACTAGTAAACTAACTACTAAACTAACTACTAAACTAACTACTAAATTAATAACTAAACTTGCCTACTTCTAACTTTAACAAACTTATCGGCCCAGGTGTTTCTAATATCGTCAATGGTCTCTATGGGCAATGCTTTGCTGTCTGAAAATACCTGTTACAAGAAAAAAGATCATTTAACAGAGTATCCAATGACACAATATTTAATTTTATTGAATACTAAATTTAAGCAAACCTGATTCCATGTATCCTCAGTCTTGCTAACAACAATCAGCCACATCCAGTGCATAACATAATATCCGCACTCATAAGATCCTGGTTGCCTATTACACTACAAAAAATAATATATTAATTTGACATATAAAATGAATGATATAATACATAAATATAAAATTACTTACATTAACAAAAATCCAATTTGGAGTCGTGCTTTTGCTTGTGTGTACTCCATCAATTGTATTGCAAACCTTAAATGCACTTGTGTAATACAAGATATAATGAAACAATTAAGTAACAAAACAAGTAATAATTGTTTAAATTATTATAAGAATATGTATCTATTTACAATGTATTTAATATCTGCATCAGGTTTCTTGCCCAATGAGCGGAACCAAGCCACAACATTCTCGCTTTGGGCAAACAACCAACAACCGCCAATGATTTCTGCTACATTACAAAAAGTTAGGATACATACAATACACTATAAAATTTAATGCGAATAATTTCATACGCTTAAATACTTACTGATAGAAGTAAGCACCCAAGTAAACTTTCTTCCTTGACTTCATCATCCAATTTTGGATGTATATTTGAACTTCTTCTCTCTTGTTTCCTGATTTTTGTATGGATTGGGGCTCAAAAAATCCATACACATCTTGGGTGAGTTGTTGCTCCGACAATTCATTCATTATCCTAAAGTAGTCAGTTCAATGTACATTAAATATGATGATAACTTCAAATAACATAATTAGTAAATAAAAATAAATACTTACATTGTCCAAAATTGTAACACTGCTATGTTTAGACACTGATGGCCAACTGTTATCTCCACAGCATCGGTGTGGTCAATGTAAAGGGGAAAGTTTTTATTGTCTACCCCTAACTTATCAACATCCCACTTCACTTGAAAAGATTGAATATACAACCGTGGGACAACAGATAGTAGTTGAAAAATTGGATTTTCTGGGACATCTACTTCCTTACCTTTACTAGTATGGGAAGTAGGAACCAGCTTAGGCAACCTGGGTGGCTTCGAACATCCTACATAAAATAACATTGACTTGAGAAATAATAAAAAACAAGTACGAGACTACATATGATAATTAACGTAAAATATATGCAAACCTTTTTCAAAATAGGCCCGATTAGATGTCTAAGCCATGCAATGAAGGTCCGGAGGGCCTGTCCCACTCGTCATCACCTCGTCCGTGGGTACAGTACAAGAGCATAAGCATCTCGAACCTCTTCAATGACCACTTTGGCCAAGTTAGGTGCTAAAGGCACACTATGAATTGTAGAGGCCCCTCTTCAATTGAACCAACCGCCACCAATCGTGGTTCGGATCCATCCTCATCAACATAAAATTCACACTGACTCGATTACACAAAAATAAGACATTTATTATTTAATATGCACATTAATTTTTGTCATGAAGATATCACCCACACATACCTGAGTGGTCAGTGTCTGCAACAACAACAACAACCTCTTGATTAGTAGCAGGAAACTCTTGATCAGCAGTATTTGGCTCAGCACAACTACCCTTAGTGCTAACTCGTGCGGCAGATGGAGGAGGAACATCCATAGGTGGGTGGGTAGGCTGTGTGACACCTATGGATGCTAGACTTGAACCAAATACACGCATCATCTCCTCCTGAACTCGTGCGGTAATGGCTGGTG
This sequence comes from Sphenostylis stenocarpa, assembly GCA_963425845.1. Classification (NCBI taxonomy): domain Eukaryota; kingdom Viridiplantae; phylum Streptophyta; class Magnoliopsida; order Fabales; family Fabaceae; genus Sphenostylis; species Sphenostylis stenocarpa. The sequence goes on along the minus strand of OY731403.1, from coordinate 14,977,954 downwards.
TCAGCGTCGCTGTCAGCTCTTCAACCATCACTGGTCTCAGCTTCGTTGTTAGACTCTCCTCCAACTTCGCCATCTCCTGCTGGCTCAATGATGTGGTGTTGGTATGTAAGGAAGAACTTCATTTGTGTTATTTAGAATATACAAGTGTGCCCTGGTCAACTCACTAGCATTTTTTGATTGTATTTTTACCTCACGAGTGCCCTTACCATTTATTCTATGATCATGTCGTTGAGTAGGTACACCCACTGCTAGGGCCTTTCCAAAATATTCAGAACAAAATTCTATAGCTTCTTCTGCAATATACCTTTTAACAATAGAAGCTTCAGGTCTATATGGATTCTTTGTATACCTTTTGAAGATCTTCATACATCGCTCAATTGGGTACATCCACCTCAAATAAATCGGACCACACAGTCTTATCTCTCTTACAAGATGAACTATTAAGTACACCATAATGTCAAAAAATGATGGAGGAAAATACATCTCCAACTGACATAATATAACCACAACTTCATTTTCCAACTGCTCCAATGATTTCTCATCAACTACTTTGGCACATATAACATTGAAGAAGAAACAAAGACGCATAATTGCATGTCGTAGATTCTTTGGCAATATGTCACGTATAGCTACGGGTAAAAGTTGTTGTATCAAAACGTGGCAATCATGCGACTTTAACCCAACTAGCTTCAGATCTTGTATGGACACAAGACTCTTAATATTTGAAGAGTATCCTTGTGACACTTTAATACTGTGAAGACACTGACATAAACTAGTCTTCTCCTTCTTTGACAATGTGTGACAAGCTGGTGGTAAATATGTTCTCTTGCCTTTAGGTCTTGGATGTAATTCTGGACGTATTCCTAATTCACATAGATCTTGACGAGCTTTGACTCCATCCTTTGTTTTTCCTTTAATGTTCAATAGTGTGCCAATGAGACTATCAAATACGTTCTTCTCCACATGCATAAAATCAATGCAATGTCTCACATCTAGATGACTCCAATATGGAAGATTAAAGAAAATTGATCTCTTTTTCCACAAGCTTTTATCAGACGACTGTTTTTTAGTCTTTCCAAAGACAACATTAATGTTTTTAACCCGTTCATAAACTTGTTCACCAGTTAAAGGTTGTTTGACAATTTTATCTTCCTGCTGACTAGTAAAAGCTTTCTTCAATCTTCGATATGGGTGGTTATGTGGAAGAAATTTTCTGTGCCTATTATACACAGTCTTTTTTTCATGCTTCAATTGTAGAAAACTTGTATCTTCCTCACAAATAGGACAAGCATGATGACCCTTGACACTATACCCACTCAAGTTTCCATATGCTGGGAAGTCATTGATAGTACAAAATAACATTGCATGTAACTTGAAGCTCTGCTGTTGATATGCATCAAACACATCCACTCCTTCCTCCCATAATAGCCTTAAGTCATCTATTAACGGACTTAGATAAACATCTATGTCATTACCCGGCTGTCTTGGACCTGTAATCATGATGGATAACATCATGTACTTGCGCTTGAAAATCAACCATTGTGGAATGTTGTAAATCACTAAAAGAACTGACCATGAGTTGTGATTACTGGTTAAGTTACCAAAAGGATGCATGTCGTCTGTGGCTAGTCCAAGTCTAACATTTCTTGCATCACTGCCAAACTTGGAAATAGGCAGTCAATTTTCTTCCACTGTGGAGAATCGGCCGGATGACAAAGCAATCCATCACGTTTTTGTGCAGTTGAATGCCATATCATATTCTTGGCATCTTCTCCATTGGCAAACAATCGCTTAAATCTTGGAATAATTGGAAGATACCATATAACTTTTGCAGGAGGTCTCTTTCTATCAATATATTCGCTATTATCATCCTTGTCTTTCAATTTGTAACGCGATACACCACATCTTGGACACTCATGTAGGCTTTCAAACTCTTTTCTGTATAATACACAATCATTAGGGCAATCATGTATCTTTTTATACTCTAAACCCATTGGACAAAGTATTTTTTTGGCTTCATACATACGATCAGACAAGGTGTTATCGCTTGGGAGCATATCTTTTAAAACTTCTAGTAACTTAGTGAAACTTTTATCACTCCAACTAAATTTTGCCTTCAAATTGACCAATCTCAATACAGTTGACAATCGCGTGAATGTTGTACATCCAGCATACAGAGGTATCTCTGAATCTATCTTCAATTTATCATAGATAGCAGCATGTGCTTGCAGAAAATTCTCTTGACCTACATCACGAATCATGTCTTCTATTCGATCTTCCATTGTCATATCCTCCTCTTCCTCAGCTTGTGTTACTATTGGTGTATCAATCACTTCACCATGCCATGTCCATACGATATAATTCTTCATTATCCCATCACATAAAAGATGTTCCCGTATTGTCTCTAGTGTGTGTACTCTCCCATTAACGCAGTTAACACATGGACAATACAATTTTCCATTAACCTTGGTGCCATTGTGTTTGGCAAATCGCAAAAATTCTTCAACTCCATTCTCATACTCTTGTGAAATACGACTTGCATTTACCCAACTTCGATCCATTTTGGAATTGGAGTCTACAAATGAGAAACCAATAAAACGATTAATACTAATAATCGTTATCTCTAATGAAATCTATACAAAAGTAGATTAATTTCTAACGAAAATTCAACAGAATTTCGTCTATTTTTTGGTCAAAACCAAATTTGTATAAATTGAAATTATAGAGTTTTCATTGTTACTACCATCACTTATATAACTACATTGTTATATGTAGTTTTCAGAATTCACACTTCATGATTAATTTCTAACCAAAATCCGGCAGAGTTTCCTTTGTTTTTTTACAACAATTTTAAATGACACAGTGAAACCTGCCAATAAAAAGCCTCACGGGCATATTCAAGCAGTCCAAATATAATTGTACACATCATCAATACATTGAAAAAAACTATATTCATCTTAATTTTAAAATTGTATCATTATTTGTCTTGACTTGAGAGTTCCCCTGGAATGGGCTGAAGCTTACATCCAATCACCATTTTATGGGGACAAAACGTATAAACAATTAAATCAACAGTTAACGGCCAACAATAATATGACTAAGAATCTCTACCTATGAAATGAAGTAAGTAAAATTTTATGACTTCAACTTTTTGCCCAACAAATATAAGTGCAACAACATTGTACCTGTGGGTTAAGGCAGCGATGAAGGTGCGCACCACAGAGAAAGAGAGCAGCGCTGCAGTGGAGTGGAGGTGGAGGATGCGAGTGCGGCGTTAGGGTCGAGGCCGTGGTGAGCCGGAGGTGGACGATGCAATGTGGGTGGAGGTTGCGGTGGGGGTGGAGGGTGGGCGACTAGCGTCGCGGTGGGGTGGAGGTTGTGGTGGGGTAGGGTGGAGGTGGAGGCTGCGGTAGGGTGGAGGTCGAGCCTGCGGTGCAGCTGGAGTCTGCGGTGGACGATGCGGCGCCTACCGTCGCGGTGGGGTGGAAGCTGCAGTGGGGTGGAGGTGGAGGCGGAGGCTGCGGCGGGGGTGTCACGCGGTGGCGACGTGAGGGAGGGCGTCCGGAGAGTCCAAATGAGGGTGGTAGGTGGTGGCCGCGATGCTGGAGAGTAAGGGGAGATACAAAAATGGTATCCTTTTCAAATGGGAAAACGGGTTTTCCACGTCGGTTATACCCACACCCGACGTTGAAAGCCCTTGCAGAAAGGTTTTCAACGTCGGTTGAGGGTATAACCGACGTTGAAAGCCTACTTTCCACGTCGGGCATGCTAAAACGATGTAGAATGTGTCAGAATTCGACTTTCAACGTCGGTTGGTCAACAACCGACGTTGAAAGCATATTCAACGTTGGCTAAGATTTAACCGACGTTAAACAACGACGTTGAAAGTATATTTTATAGTAGTGTCAGTTAGTATATAATAATTAACAATGTAATCCATTGTTTTATTTTAGTGTTTGTAGTGAAGGTGCATGTTCATATATTGACCTTCCAGAACTTTGAGATGTTAAAGCCTAGGGGTAAAATTGACAATATGGTAAGTTTTTTATTTAATGAAATTGTAATTAAATATATTTGAATAAAATATATTTATTAATATGATATCGTTTGTTAGGTTATGTTGTTTGCAACTAGTTTAATGATGTATGACCAAATTAATGTGATTGATGACAACATACGACATTTTTGTTTTAATCCTTTGTTTGTGGTATGTTTATGTATTTAAAAAGTTACATTGAAAATTTTTCTGATATAAGTATATTATGATTGCTTGTGATTTTATTTTATACCTTTTCATAGACATATGTTATTGAATAAATGAATATTTGCAAAGGTAAAGTTTTGACCTGGACAATGAAAGAAGACTCACTTTTTTTATCCAGATACAATTATTTCAATGCAGAAGTTATTGACTTGTGAATTTGTGAGTATTCATAGTTCCCTTAACATTTCAAATTTGTAAAGTTAAAATTACATTAACAAGAGTTTTTCATTCTTACTGAAATATGTTTTGTATATTTTGTTTTATTATGTTTTAGATATTTGCTCCGATTATACACAATGATTATTGGTGGTGTTATGTGCTAAAATATAAGGATAGAGAAATGTTCCTTTTGGATTCATTGGACCATGATAATTGATCACACAAAGTAATTGATAGAGCTATGGTAAATATTTGTTTGAAGTTGTTGTTTACCTAAGTAATTATAGTTAATTCAAAGGAATATGTTTAACTATAAAAATGTAATATTGTGAACAGATGCAACGGTTTGAGAATATATTGTTGATGTTAGAAACAAAGTCATCCAATACCACCGGACAACTTAAGGTTACAAAGGAGGACTTGCCAATTCAACATAATATGTTAGTATCTTCTTATACTACGAAAATATGTTGTATGTAATGCGTGTAATAATTACATTTAATTGTGCAATTATGATTGTGGATTGTTTGTTTTAAAATATATGGACTTGTGGGATGGTGTGTGCAAAGTGAACGAGAAAAGTATGCTCGATTGCACATCGATAAACATTAAAGTGATATTATTAATGTCGTTTCAATTTCTAATAATATCAGTATAATTCATTTTGACATTCCTTATATTACACAGGAAGAACTTCAAAAATTTCGAAAAGAATATATATGTAAATGGGTATTGCATCCTCAAAATCTTCATTGACAAGTGATTTTCTTAAATGAGGATTTAATGTCCCCATATAGGACTAGAAATGTGCATATTGTATTTGATGACTTATTGATCTTTAATGTTCAAATGTGTATAGTTTATTCATATGAAATGTAACAATTAATTTGTTTTTTTATTATTATTTCAATGCTAACTATGATACTACGATATGGAAATTTGGACAATTTACTGAATTTATACGTATATAAATTTGTTTATTGTTCACATGATTACATAATTTGTGATTATGTTTACAATTACATTATTCATTGTGGTTTAGGCATGATTATGTTTGGGTAATACAAAAATTATGTTTCGTATGATTACAACCATTATTATGTTATGCACAATACACAATTATGTTAAATATTTGAAATAAACTCTCAATTTACATGTGAACGAGTAACCATTTATGTTATAATTGTTATGTATCTCAGGTGAAACTAAGTGTTGTTCATTGAAATGCTTTGATCTTTTTTTCATACCTTGCATATATGTTTATCCCATACACTTTACATGGTTAGTTGAACATGAGATTTTGGTATTATTTGTCTCATCATCTTAGGATCAAATTGTCTTACTATGTTTATTGTGAAACATGTCAAAGAACAATTTTTTCTTTTTTCTCATACCTTATGACATATGGTTAACCACTTGACTTTATATGATTAGTTGCACATAACATTTTATTTTACACCTTTCATACATAACATTTGTACTTAGGCACATGAACATACATGCTCAGGTGAACAATACAACCGTGGAAGATATAATACTATGACTATGTTATAAAGAGTAAATGTCCAATATCACATTATAATAGGCCACAAAACTTACAGTATAAAAGTTTAAAATCAAAACATAAAATATAAATTAATATGTTTCTCAGGACAAAAAAAATAAAGTTAACAAAATAATTCATTTATACATTATTTGCTAACACTTATGTGACATTTTTTCTTTTTCCTTGAATTAGTAGTCCATGGTGTTTTAACCGTACAAAATTTATATCGAATTATTGGATGAGTTTTAAGTCAAACATACATATTTGACCCTTCACAATGCAACTTTGATTCTTTTGTTGCTTCAGTATGATGTTTCATCTCCTTCATACTACCTTCAAATACAGGGGAAAAGTAAATTGCAGATGATGGAAAATTTACCTTTTCTCTTGATAATTTTGCTTCATTTAACAATTCCTGTAATTGTATTACCTCCTCCTTTAGTTTTGCAATTGTTGATTCTTATTGTTTGGTTAAGGCAATCAATAATTGATTCTCAACATTAATTCCACACTGTTAGAATTATAGGCTGAGATCAAGAGGGGGTGAATTGATCTTTACAAACTTTTTCGCAATTTACATATACAAATTAACAATTTCAAAGATTAAGAAATTTGGTCAAGTATTAAACCAAGAAAACCAAACTGAATTGAATAAAGTTCAAGTTGAATTAAAGAAAGTGATGGAAGAGGAAAAGAAATACCAAGAATTATACTGGTTCACTCAAACTACTGGGTTACATCCATTTCTCAACCAAATTTCAATTGAGTTCCACTAGATTGAATAATTTGATTTATAGAATCAAATTATAGAAAATTCAACCTGCACCAAGAACTAAAATCCATTTCATGAATCCAATATGCAACCAAATTCGAGTTGTAGAACCAAACCTGCACCAAGAACCAAATTCCAGTTCTTGAATCCAACCTGCAACCAAATTCCTGTTGCAGAACCAATGCCCAATCTTCCAGATACCAAGACAATACAAAATAAAATTGAAATAATGAAGAAACTAGAACAATCAAACCCAATTATGTAGATACAGAAATCCCACTGCAGAATGGGTTTCTTCACAATCAAGAATACAAAAATTCTTCAAGAAATAACTTTGAAAATTCCCACTGAAAATAGCATGCTTCTCTCTTAAAAAAATCTCTACTGATTGCTTGAATGATTTCTAAAAGATGTGTGTTTAAAGCATTGAATCAAATTTGTATATATAGAGACTTTTTCTAACAAATTGGTTTAATTAATCGGTTAATTCTTGTTTTAATCGATTAAAAAATCTTGTTTCTAATTGTTTTAACTGATGAAAATATCATTTAATCGATTAAAATGTTCTATAACACTTTCTAGAAATATTTTAACTAATAAAAACACAATTTAATCAATTAAAACAGTTACATAAAAATCCTTAAGTGATTTTAATCGATTAATTCAAATTTTAATCGATTTAAATACTGACAGAACATGTTTATCCTTATTTTAAGTGGTTTTAATTGATTAATTCGAATATGTATCAATTAAAACTACGACAGAACATGTTTTCACTTATTTTAAGTGATTTTAATCGATTAATTTGAATATGTATCGATTAAAATTGCAACAAACACATGTTTACACTTATTTTAAGTGGTTTTAATCGATTAATTCAAATATGTATCGATTCAAATTGCGGCAGAACATGTTTACACTTATTTTAAGTAGTTTTAATTGATTATTTCGAAAATACATCAGTTAAAAATGTGTCAAAAGTATTTTAGTTGATTTTAATCGATTAATCTATAAATATATTAGTTAAATCAAGACTTAAGAACATATTAACCGATTAAAAGGATTTTTAACATATTAAAAAGTTTAGAGGCATTTTTACTCTTTTCAAATGATAGAACCTCATGCTATAGAAATGGATAAATGATTATACCTACTTAATATTGATGCGGACTCACTAAACACTACATTCCTTATCCCATAAATCATTTGACTTCATCAAATTTTCAAGATCTTCAATCATCATCACACACAACGTACCAGTATAATTTTTTCAATTCTTCATATTCATGGGTGGCATGTGCTAACACTTCTTTCAGTATATCATGAGTAAGATATTCATTTTTGACACACAAGTCATGAATAACCTATGAATAAAAAAAATATATCAAATCCAAATCACATTTTCACATATGGTAAAGTAATTTTCTAAACAAGTTCTACTAATTTTTAATAAGCTAGCCATATTATGATTAAATGCAGCTAGAATTTTACTTCCCCCAATTATAACATATGTCCATTGTAAAAATCTAGGAAATCAACTTATCTCGTATGTTTTGGTATTATAAACTAAAAGATGCTCCATACCCCATATATGAATTAAGATAAACAAAATGCACAATATCAAATCGAATGACTATATTAAAAGTAGTTTAAAAAATCATAATTTAGGATTTACCTGTAACAAAAACATACGTCTTAATACATACAAGTGTGAACAATTTTTTCGCTTCGTTAAATAAATTAATGCTTCACATAAACTTTCAACCAAATATTCATACACAACTTTTTCCCAATTATACTTTCCAAGACAAGATAAATTATCTATTACCTTCAAAAACCCAGAATGTGTGGTACCTAGTTTATTTGGGAATAAAAACTCTGATAAACCTAAAAGTATATATAACCTGCAAAAGTTATCGACATCCTTGTCATTTTGACATTTAACAAGTTCATTAAAAATCATTTCCAAAGTAACATGTTTCCTGTTAAATAGTATTATAGTATGACAATCAATGTCTTTTTCTACAATTTTGACATTTTTGCCTATTATACGAAGTCTTAAACCTAAACATATATCTAAAAGTGTAAAACATACTATTTTAGACCTCATATTAAATCCTCCTCTATTTTCAACCTATTTACTTATTAATTCACTAAGCAATGTTATGCTAATTTTAATCTTTTTACTCAATAACATTAACTATTTAAATGGTGTTGAGTTAATACGACATTTGTTCTCTTTTGTTAGAATTTTATTCACTTCACCTAAATATTTTGTCCTACAAACTTGTTGCAAATATACAAAAAAATCACAATAAATAATTATAATCATCACCAATAATATTTAATATTATACAAGTAGATACAATATTCACCTTCTTAATATTTGAAGATTCATCATCTATGCTTTCATATGTTTTCATTTCAAACTGTAAATACATGTAATCTTATTTAATTTAAGTTCATAATATATACAATTTATTTACTATGATGACATTTACTACTACAAGTCCAACCCATGGATACAACTATTTCATGACAACAATCTAAGTATTTTCTAATAATCAACATCATAAATATGTCAAAACATATACTCCTTTTGATTATTAAGGGTCAATAACTTGCAATAAGAAAAAGTCATATATTAACCCGAATATCCAATACAAAAATTTAGTAATTGAAATCATAAACATCCAAAATTTCTCTCACTAACAAACAACATAGCAATACAAACTTAATGGTGTAGTTTTAGCTAGCTACATATTGTCATCAAACATTAACTAGTAAGTACATTCATTCATCTTCAATAATAAATATTATGTAATCTTGTAATGTCAATAATGAACAAAAACTAAAGTTAAACCGTAAATAGACAACATACTAACCTTAATCCTAAACCTAAATCAATAAAAATTAACCCTAATCATCAATTGACAAAAACTAAACTTAATCCTTAATTGACAAAAACTAAACCTAGCAACCGATGAAACCTAAACCTAAAGCAAAGGCCATGATCACATCACACAAACCTCTAAAGTGCCTAAGACAACCATAACAACGATAAGGGGAGAGATTGTGCGATTGAAAATAGTGAGAACGAGATGCAGCAAAAGTAGTGCCAAGCATAAGCTGGAAGCAATACGCAACAACAACTTAAAATAGTAATTGTGCGATTGAGAGTAGTGAGAACGAAATGCAATGAAAACAGTGCCAAATGATTGAGAGTGATAAATAGTGAAACACAAGATGAAGTCCAAAGAGATGCTTAAAGATGGTGAGTGAGAGCTGACAAAAAAATTCCAAGAGGAGATGTAGTGAAACCTAGTGAGTAAGAGTTGAACGAGGTATGTAGAGGGAGAAAGCGAAGTGGAGACATGAAGTATAAAGAAAGTTAATATGTAATTTAATGTTTTTTTCATTAAATTGTTGAATGGTTAATTAAATTGAGATTGTTAAATAGTACAAACTATAAATGATGATTTTTGAAAATATAATTTAAATTTATTTTCAAAACACATATTTAGGTTTTAAAATATGTATTTTTTAAATTTAAACTTATAACAAGTGTATTTAGTCTTTATAAATTGAATGACTTATAATTTTAATTTTAATTTTTTATGTATATAAAATTTGAAATAATTAATGTAATTCTATGTTAAAATTCGAATTTAGACTAATAAAATATTACAAACTAACTAAAAAATATTTATTATACATCTTTAAATAAAATATTATATTTTGACATTATATCATCAACTTCATAAAAAATGTTACCTATCGACGAATTAACTTTTATTAAACACATAAGTCATTAATAAATACCAGTAATAAACTAAAAGAAAAATTTCAATTTTAATAAATAAAAAACAGTTATTTGTATACAAATTGCTTATTTTTCAGAAATTAAAATTATATATAAATGAAAACAATTTACAGCTAATTAACTTAGTGAGGCGGATCCATCTAGTCACAAACACGTGTAAAGTGAAGTCAGTAGCCAATGGTGTGTTTGTCATTTCAGCTAGAATTCAGTGGTGTTTTCGGTATTTGATTTAGCGTATTTGTTTTTCTATTTCTCCTTTTGCTTAATTGAAGTCGGGGGACACTCTTGCTCGGAGAATATTATATAGGAGAGAGAAACAGCGAAGAGTGTATATGGGGAAACTTCACCATGCTACGTCAATGGCGGTTAGGGTTTCCTGTTGATCCCCAAAGCTTGATTCCCCTGCTATAGTTGTTTTCTCTGAAACCCTTCTCTCGTCCTCCAAACCCTAATTTGAACCCCAAAATTCAGTATCTCTGTTTTTTGTTGGCTTGAAATTTTTTAGTTGCTGTCTGCAATGGGCGCGCCGGAGAAATCGAAGGCCAACGCTAATTCGATGCAGGCAAGTGTGCTTTATGTGAATTGAAAGCTTTTAGGCTTTGTGCCTATTTTTAGTGGATACTATTATATATTTGTTTTGCTATTCGACGTGTTTAGAGTTCGCCTATCAATTTGTTTTACTGATGAATCGGTGAACGTAAGTGAATGTTACTGCTCGTGTATTCAGTTGGAGCGTTAGACTGTGTATAGTTAGCTACCACTCAGTTCGTGTAATGCTTTATGCAATGCTTTACTTGGTTGATATTTTTAGAGACATGAAAGGGGACGAAGTGGAGGATAGTTCTCTTGCTTGAATACGCATTTTATTTTCTATCTCGATGCTGTGATAGATTAACGTTTGTTTTGATTTTCCTCTTGATTTATTTTATTTTTTTAAATTTTAGAAAGAGTTTTTATTTTGATGTTTTATTTATTTATTATTTTTACATTATCAACCAGTGTTTATGGAGCACTGTTGAAGGGAATAAAAATAGGAGTGTCAAATAAAGTGCCAAAGATAATCGAGCTTTGAATTACAAATTTTTTAATTTTACTCTCTTAATAATTAGAAAAAATTTACGTATATTAAATGTTCTTTGTAGTTGTGCTTTAGGTCACAAACATTGATAATGCTAATGAGTTATCCAATGAGGGTGGATTTGCGGCCGTGCTTGCTCATACATTGATGATGTTAAGCAGTTATGCACATATACATTCTTCTAAAAGATAAAGGTTACTCGGAGGTGATTTGGGTTGTGCTCATACATTGTGGTTATGATTTATGAGAGAATAATCTGTTATTACCAGCCCTCCCCCCCCCCCTTGGACATTGTGTGTCACCAGTAATAGGCTGTCATAGACCCCTTGGACATTGTGTGTCACCAGTAATAGGCTGTCATAGAGCTTGGGAAATTGTTTCTATGTCATTGTCAGGAGCGATGCCCTAGTTCCCGTGCAAATCTTTTAAAATCTTTTCATGCAGTTACACTTATTGCTTGCTAAAGTACATGGTTTCTTCCTTGACCTTTTTTATACTTAAATCAAGCATTACAGTCAAGCACAAAAGGGCATGCGAATTTATTTATTTACTGTCTTGAACTTTTTCACATTTGTTTATTCTGTATACGACTTGTGTTGCATTATTGCCCTTTATTTCTTGTTGGTAATCAAGTTTTACTTTTTGCTTGGAATGATGTGGAGTGGCATGAGCAGCAATATGGACATATACTACATCAAAATTAGCTTTTGTGCTAGCCTACGCCCTGTTTTGACATTAAAAGATGCTTATTCTATTATTATATCAGATTTGGTAGTGTTGTCATGTGCTGACCATACTTATCAATCAAGTGCTATAGGGCTAGAGCAGAGTGTTGTAACACCCTGCCTCTTCTCCAAGTGCTGTAGTGTCGCTCCTGGCTGTTGTTGCACATTTTTTGCTCAAAATTGCTGTGAGTAGTGAGCGATACTGTACAGAATGCTGAAAGTCAAGCTTGGCCTTGATAACCAGCATTGTTTCAGGGATTTTTGGGAGCAAATTTGTAAAATCCCCAGCCTAAATCTATGCATTTTGTGTTCATTCTTACTGGTTTCATGTTTGTCTCCTCTATTTTTTATGGCCTAGTACCTGTAACATCTTCCTCTGTTATGCAACTTCAGTTTCTCAACTCTCCTCTGTTCCTCTGCTCTGCTTCTGCCATGTTGCAGCTGCTCACTGCGTGGTTCAAAGACCCATATATCTTCTATGTCTTGTCTTCAATCTTTGCAAATAAGAGTAAATGATTGCAAGTCAAAGACCCGTCACTCTTTCTTCTCTGTTTTTGTTTTTAGCATATATACACCCCATATAAAACTATTTAGGGTTCAAATGAGGTCCATCCTGCTATACTATTTACTATTGACTACTATTGTACTGGTCAGTTACATATTAATATTAAGCATTTATCCTTAAACATAATTGGGAGTTAGAAATTTCATAAAGTAATAAAACAATTTTTTGCACAAAAAAAGTTCAGTGATAATGATTGAGTATTTTTTAGTTTATCCATCACACCCTTTTAGAGAGAGGGAAGAACAAGTTGATGAACTGTCCATTTCAGATATGAAGTTGTACAAAAGTGACTTATTTGGAACTTTGAGATTTTATTTTCACGTTTTTCTGGGATTAATATTGTATTAACTATCATAAGCATCCACGATGAATGAATAACGTTTTAGGAAAGTTTACCAAGCTACTCAACATTTTTGTCACCTAATTTAACTTTGACGTGTTCACTGCTTGTATCTTACCTGTCCAATTTCAGCTGCTGAATGATATTGATGAAAATCTACATTTTTAGCCTTCCTCCACTAATACTACCGCCTAAGATATACAAACAGCTGCAAAAAATGCCTTTTCTCGGTTGGTGTGATCAGCTTTTGGTGTCACTGTGTTCTCTTTAAACCATGTCTTTAAAAAGTTCATTTAGATAATCTATGCCATTTAGTGGATTCATTTGATGGCATGCCATTATCATGTCGTAACTTTATAAGTTGGTAAAAGGGCCATTAGATCTAAGTTACTTCTAATGATTTCATTTGGAGTTTTTGTGGTCCTCCTCTTTCTTCATTTGGAGTGTCTATTTGTCTATCAACACCTGTTGGAAGGCTTTCTTTTCGGCAACCATATTTACAAATGTTAATAGTGGATGATGGCACTTTCTTCTTAGCAACCATATTTACAAATGTTAATAGTGCATGATGGCACCATCTTAGTTGAATTGATTCTGTTGCGATGATAAATTTAAGGTAGCCTTAGTTGGAGAGTAGAGAGAAGAAAAAAAGATTTGCAGAAAGTATTGGAAATACATGACTTTGGCCTTAGTAGAAGTGAAGTGAAGACAAAGTATATGCATTACAAGTTTAACAAGAGATGTACTAAATCTAGCCTAGAGGAAAGATCGGAGAACATACCAGTGTACAAGATCAGAAGTCACATTTTAAGTACCTTAGGTTAATCATTCAAAATGATGGGCAGATTGAGAGTGATGTCATTGTCAACAAGATCCAAGTAGGGTGGGTGAAATGGAGGAATGCTCTGTTTGTGTTGTGATAGAAAAGTACCACTCAAGCTTAGAGGAATGTTTTTTTACAGAGTTATAGGACCTGCGATGTTGTATAGGACTTAGTGCTGGATGATGAAGAGCCTAAAAGAAGGTAATCTTAATGCTGTAAAAAAGAGTGTTATGATAGATGAGTGGTTAGATTATGCAAGATAGGATTGGAAATGCAATCATTGAAGATAAAGTTTGGTAGCTCGCATTCTAGGAAAATTTGGTACAGTCTTGTCATTTATGGTTTGGGCATATGTGGAGAAGAGAAGACCCATATAAGCACCCGTGAGCAATGTTGGCAATATTGAGTTTCAATGTGTAGGATTTTATTTTGTGATTCAATGCGTTTTGGTAGCTCAAAAATTCCATGCTGTAGGTATCCTTAGTTTTATGACTTAGGACTTGTTTGTTTAAGGACCTTATGAGTTTTAATTTTAATTAAATGTTTGTTGTGATTTAGGTATAGGTTATTTTTCTTACAATCCTCCAATTCTGCACCCCCTTCCATTCCAGTGCTGTAACCCGATTTTGACAACCTCGCCAGTTAGGAGCAAAGGCCAAATGGAATGAAAATTGCAAGGGGTAGAGGAAGACTGAGAAAATTAGAGTCAAACTATTAAGGGAGATTTATAGGTTTATGGTCTATCTTTGCATGTACTATAAGACAGAAAATTATGACATCTTATGATTCAAGCAGACAACCCCCACCTAGTGAAAACATATTTAGTTTCTGTTGGATTTTAATCTGTTTTAAAATGTAGATGTATATGTAGCTAGTTTAAGGGTTTAAATCCAGAATCAATTAGGACAACATAAAAAAAAAAGCATTCTAGGCACTCTGCAAAGTCATTCTCACAACTCCAAAATCTACTTTACATGATAGGTACTTTAGAGTCCCAGTTTACCCATTGGAAATGTGACTTGGCAACATTCAAAAAAACACTTAAACTGTTAAGAGTTAGTCGAGCAGTTAGTTAATCTGCTATGAAAAGAATGAGAAAAGGTGTAATTGGTAAGATTTGGTAGCATATTTTTTGTAAGAATTCAGACTCTCCTTTCTTCAGATTCTACTGATCCAGAGGGAGAAGGTAATTAAGAGCTCTCTACTCATACCTTCCATTTCTTCTGTGGTGAGCCAGTACCTATTACAAGGACTGAAAGGCAGAAAGGATTGAATAACTTCACATTGAGGATACGTTGAAAATGATAATCCCGGTTTACAGTTGGTCTTGTTTATTAATTACTACAATCCTGGAACAAAATTTCATCTTCCTGTATTGTGTATTTTCTGTTTTTGTGTATGAATTACTACAATCCTGGGACAAAATTTCATTTTCCTGTACTGTGTATATTCTGTTTGTGTATCTTTATTATCCTTGCATTTCTTCTAATTTTACTCCTTCAAAGCTAGTGCAAGAGAAAATTGAGGCCATTCTCATTTTAGGTTTTACGTTGAAACTGTTTTTCTATTTTGATTTTCCTTGCTAATGCTACTTGGTTTACACTGCTTCCACCTGTCCCTCCATAAATATCTCTTAATGAAAAGGAAAAAATGAAAGGAAAATATGGCTCTGAATAAATGCTTCTTCACTCTGGATTTTAAGGATTCAGTCATAGGAAATTGCTATTCGACAACATTCAGCAGTTGAGCCACCTGAGCTCGCTGAATGAATATAGTTTCTGTATTTCTTTGTTACCTTGAAGTCTGACTTAATACAATATAGACATTTGTAAAAAGTTACAAAGAATGTGTTTTCAATCTTGATATCTTGAATGATTGAGGTTTTTGTATTGTTTTTTTACTCAAATATGTCTTCTTGTTGGATTTTAGCGTGTCAAGGTCTATCGTCTGAATGGTGATGGGAAATGGGATGACCAAGGCACTGGGCATGTCACTGTTGATTATTTGGAGGTTTGTACACCGGTTTTGTAAAGCTTTCACTTGTGACTATATGTATATGTGAGCAGTTCTGGATATTGTATGCTTGACTTCGACTTGATATGGTTGTGTATGTCAGAGGCTTTTTTAATTTTATATTTTATTTTAACATAATAATAATTTATAATATGTAGTTTTCTCAAGGATTGTGAATTAGGGCTTGTTTCTTTGCTGTTTCTAGAAACTGTTTTCAGGTTTTTAGTTTTTAAAAACTATAAAACTTGTTTGATTACTATTTTGTTAAAATAATTTTCAGAAATTGTTTTTGTTTTTTAGTTTTTAAAAACTATAAAATAAAAACTGATAAATGTTTTTTCTGTTTTTAGTTTTATGTTTTCACTAATTTTATGTGCATCTCTGCCTGCAACTGTGCCATATTGCTTGCTTTGTCAATTGTGAAGTTGTCAAAGTTGTTTTCCCGTTTTCATTATGACTTCTTGCTGTTGCCGTCACCATCCACCTCAGTCTAAAACAATTTTCATATTGAAGTTATTAAACAATTTTTTTTTCCTACTTATTTTCAAATACAAATTGTCAAAGTTGATTATTAAACATGTTTCTAAAACTAAATAAAAACTTAATCAAACAGGCCCTTGATGTTTACCATGTCTGATAAAATACCATTATATCTTCCTTCACCTTCATTGTACATAAGGATGCAATTTAGAGTTGACAACACAATATGGTGTTAAACAGAAATAGGTGGTTGGTTGATCTCAATTTTGTATGACAAGGAATAAAAATTGTAATATCTTATAATGCAGCGATCAGAAGATTTGGGTTTGTTTGTTTATGACGAAGAAGACAATGAGAACATACTTTTGCATCGCATCTCTCCAGATGATATTTACAGGAAACAAGAAGGTAATGACTATTAGTCTACCATTTGTTCATGATGCATATCAAGGTTCATTGTGTTCGTCAGTTTAATGGTAGACACTATTTTGTCATGTAGATACTATTATTTCATGGAGAGATCCAGAATATGCTACTGAACTGGCACTTAGCTTTCAAGTACCTGGTGGTTGCTCTTACATATGGTAGCAAATAACTATTAACTTTTAATTACTTCACATCTTTCTCTATGTTTTCTTCTTTCTGCTATAGAATTGATCTTAATTCTTATGCTTGTTTTATTCAGGGACCATATTTGCAATGTGCAAAGGAATATGCATTTTAATACTTTAAATAGTAAGTAATGAAAAATTTGAATCTTATTTTTCTTATGCATTTTAATACTTTAAATAGTAAGTGCTGCTGTGTTAAATATCAAGATTTCACCTGGCTTTGAACTTATAACATGACAAATACTAAAAAGGAGGGAGAAACGATCAATTGCCAAATTATTTTGTTTGTTGCTTTATGGACCTGGTCTCCCCGTTTTCTATGTGTTTCAGGTGAGGCATTTCACAGTGTGAACAGTGAGTCAAAGGACTTACCCACAGTGGAATTGTCAACACTTCCTTTGATTCTTAAGGTTTGAAAGTACTTGCTTCAGTTGGTTTACAACCTTCATTTATTCAAATTGAAATCCATCCATTCATGCTTTTGATTTACTGTCTGGAACCATTTTGCTGTGCCATGATTGTTAGTTTATGCAATTACCATCAACAATAGAGCAAATTGAATCCCACATTAGTAACAAGTTAAAAGAAAAATTCAAGAAATACACTCAACCCTGGATTCACTACTTATTATTTTGCTTTAGTGGTGTTCCTTATTAATTTGACTTTGAAATTTTATTAGCCGAACCTATCATACCTTCACTGAGCTCATGAAAGAAAAGGAGATAATTATCCTCCAAGGGTTTTCCTTCTACTACAATGTGCATCTACCCTATTGACAAATAAAAAAACTGAATGATTCCTTCTACCTTTGTTTCCTCTATTTATCGCTTGTTAACTTCTCTAACTAACTAACTAACAAACTATTCTAACTAACCAGCTAAATTGTCCTTCTCTTGGGGCTAATTCTGAAAGCAAATTCCAATGCTGATCATCATTGGACCAACAACCTGGTCCATAAGCCGAATTAGTGATTGTTTGACATATTGATGTTAATAAACTATCATAAACAGAAATGTTAGCCTATAATTATGCATTTTTTATAAAAAAGAACATACAAAGAAAAAAATGAGATACAAATGCAAGAATATACAAAGCCTTTTAGCATCTCTATTGATTTCAAAGCCTCTCAAAATAACATAGGAGCTTCTAAAAATGCTTGGGCCAAATCTGTTCCCCAACATCAGCAAACAAGAAACTGTTCAGCAGTACCAAAAACAATTGAGAAGCATTTTTATAAATCACTCTGGTGCTACACAAAAATCAGGCGACAAACTTGTGAGATGTGAATTTAAAGTAAATCATTGGTATTATTTTGGATTAGAACAATAGTCCAAACAAGAGATTTAACATGAGGGAGAAATTGACTTAAAATTTGGCTTATCAGAAAAGAAATAATCATTGTTGGGAGATGAAGAGATAAGCTGGAAATAAGATTTGGTTGTAAATCGCCTGAGGTGTCAAATCACGAAGTCCCCTGATCTGGATTCGATGATATATGGATAAAATTCAACTGAGTATAATATAGAGATTTCCTTATACAATTCTAAAAAATTGAAAATCTTAAGAAACAGTAGAATCAGAAGAAGAATAAAACTGAACTATAGGAGCATTGTTCACATTAGAGAGACAGACAGGTCTATGAAATGTGGAACATTTCCTACCCAAGGGGCCCTGTATAATTTGTTTAATATGGGAACCATCACCCAAACCCAAGGAAACAAAATATCTAAAACAAGCATGACGTTATGAAATGAATTTCCAGGGCTAGCATGCAATTCTTATTCAACTTGATTGGCACACCACTCATAAGAAAGCAAATCATACTTTTGGTAGCCTGATGGCTATAATTGAACAGGGACTAGGATGAATTGTCCTATAATGATAGATTTTATTTGTAATAATTATTGAAACATGTATGAAATTGATCAATAATATATTAGTATGTATGCATTATTCATGCAATTTATTTCTTACAATGTCATTTGCAAGTTAAGGTTTTGTTGCACATACATTTTCTGGATTTTTTTATGATTTTGTTACAAACACACATAAGGTGTTGCTTTTAAGATATTTCACAAAAATTTATGGTAGACATTGTCATATTTCAGTTGAATTTTAGTGCAGTGTTATCTATTATGGCATTTTTTAAAATGTTTACACTTATCTATCAAGCTTTAGTGAAGTTCATCCTTTTTTTCTGTTCACAGATGGTGGTTGATAGTAGCAACACAGATCAGTCACGGCTTGTGGAACTAATTTTAAGCGATGTAAGCTAAAATAAACCACTGTGCATACTTTATCATCATAAATTAAGCTCCTTCATTCTACATGATTTGGTAATGTCACTATAGCCATAGATCACCTAGTAATTAAAGGACTGAAATGATAAAAGATGCACTAGATAACTATTTTAAGTTATCCATAACTTCTCATTCGTCTAAGTTCCTAGTTTTTTCTCACACCTAGTTGTTAACTGCTCTTATCTGTAAATAAAATTACCATGGATTATAATTTTTTGTGTATGTTTTTATCATTTGTTGGCAGAGAAGTGTACTTTCTGATGATGTTGTTAACTATGTTTTCAGCATGTATGGTATAGTTTTTTTCTCACACCAAGTTGTTAACTGCTCTTATCTGTAAATAAATTTAGATGAAAATTACCATGGATTATAAATTTTTTGGGTATGTTTTTATCATTTGTTGGCAGAGAAGTGTACTTTCTGATGATGTTGTCAACTATGTTTTCAGCATGTATGGTACTGCGGTTTCCCGTTAGATCTCCCTTTTTAATTTATATATTCAATGCAGCAAGATTTTTTTGGGAAACTCATGGAAGTATTCAGAGTTTGTGAAGACTTGGAAAATATGGATGGCCTTCACATGATTTTCAAAATAATCAAAGGAATCAGTCAGTATTCACTTTTATGGCATTTTAATTTCAGTTCCTTTGTTGACATTTTTTTTTTTCATTTTTGATAAATGTTTGTTCTCTTGCAGTTTTGCTTAACAGTACACAAATTTTTGAGCGAATATTCAGTGATGAGTATATGATGGACATTATTGGTACCCTTGAGTGTAAGTTCATAACGCAATTTTTTTTTTCTCAAACTAGTGAAATGCGTTTTACTTTGGTGTTTAGACATTACATCCTATTGTATTTTACCCATGTGTGCATGTACATAGCGAGCAAACACTAAAAATGGGGTTTTCTTTGAATCTCTTGTTATGTCATTCAGATGATCCAAAGGTTCCCCATGTTCAGCAACACCGTAAATTCTTAAAGGAGCATGTTATTTTTAAGGAGGTATATGTTGCTATCTTATTGTTTATTCTAGTTTGGGAGAGAATCCAGGTGGTAGGTAGATCTCTAGATATGCCAGGAAATTTTACTTCTTTCTCATAATATTTACCTATTTTCTTTTGTAGGCCATACCTATACGAAACTCAAATGTATTATCTACTATACATCAGACATATAGAGTTGGTTTTCTGAAGGTTTGCTCCTTCCAAGTCTTTACTTGTTTACTCTATTTGTAATTTGGTTCTTACTTTATTTACTGGTTTTAGGATGTTGTTTTGGCTAGAGTTTTGGATGAGGCTACTGTTGCTAATCTTAACTCCATAGTACATGGAAACAATGCCATTGTAAGATTTTGATTTGTATGGAAAGAAGGCTCACATTTAATATAGTGACTGTTATATTTTGTTTTGACTCTGTTATTTTTAGGTTGTTTCTTTATTGAAGGATGACAGCACATTTATCCAAGAGTTGTTTGCTAGGTTAAAATCGCCCACAACCACTCCTGAATCAAAGAAAAATATGGTAAGCCTTTTTTGTCTCCTGTCCATGACAAGTACTAATTTACTACTTCCAGCATGACATTGCTATTTCAAAAGTTGACCTTTTCCCCTCCTGGTGGCGTAGCTTATTATTTCTGTGTGCAGTCACATTTGATGAAATTTTACTAAAAGAAGAAACGGAATTCCAGTGAGGTTATGCCAATAAATGGTTCCTGTTGTTCTCTACACTTTATTTAGGTTATTATCTATTAACTATTGGTCTTTTATTCTCCCCCTCTCGAATCTGATTTTGTTTCAAAACTTTAGAAAATATGCATTTTGTTATTTCAAGGTACCACCCCCCATAAACTGTTGTATTGATATTCCAGGTACTATTACTGATAGAGTTTGAGACAAAGATGTAAAGTATATCATAATTATTTATTTATCTGAATCCGTGACCTATTTTAATAGAGACTTGGCTAATAACTGACAACATGGCAGCTTACTGAATACAGTTCAGTTAGTTACCCTGATAGAACAATTTAGAAGTATAAAACATGTTCTGTAAAGTTGCTGTGCATTATGCTCTAACAAGTAGAGCTACAATCACATCAGGATCTCTTTCTCCTCTAGTTTTGAACTTCATATCACTGCACATGCATTAGAGCTAAACCTGGCCTAGTTTAATTGAAGTTCCGATCAGTCGTTCCACTACTTGTGCCATCCTGTTATGGAATGTCTATTAATTGCACCCTTAAATAGATGTCTTCTTTAATGAAAAACGTTAGAGTTGTGAATTGACTAGGCCTAAACCACAAAAGCTTGCTTAGAGAGTTGGATGGCACATTTCATTATTTGTAGTTCTTTGGCCCTATCATAGATGATGTGGGATCTTAACAGGAAATACTGCACAATGGCTAATTTAGTCTATTATTTTTCTCCTAAGCTTAAATGATGCAACATATTATAAGTCTTTGTGAAGGAATGCTTGTTCTGCCCTTTGTTTCTCAATTAGAACATAAACAGAGTGAAAGCTTTAATCCCTTTTTGCCATTTTAATTTTTCTTAAAAGTCATGTATAACACATTTGATTATAACAGTATGAAGTTGGAGGGAGTGTTTGGACAAATAGATTGTAGTTTGATATTACCTGAGTTTTAGCTTCACTTTCTTTCAAATGAAGCATGACTGCTTGACCTTTATTTTTATTTATGTATGAATGCAGTCCTATCTTTTATATTAAACTGCTTTAATGTTGATGCCAATTTTTTATGTTCCTGATTGACGTGCTGGTGATGCTTATGTTAAATATTTTTCCTCTCCATATGGTGGACAGGTCCATTTCTTGCATGAGTTTTGTAGTTTAAGCAAGAGTTTACAGATGGTGCAGCAGCTTCGACTTTTTCGGTATGTAGCATGTGGCGTGTTACATCTTGACACTGTGTCTGCCTGTTATGCAGTTTGTGTTCTCCAATTTTTAAAATCAGTTGCTACTGTTTGATTGCATTCTTGGTGTAATTATTTAGGCAAACTGTGGTATTCTTGTCAAGTTTGCTTTTGTTTTTCATAAGGAATAATTTGATCAAGCATGTTTAAAAGTGCTACTTCTTTCATGGGAATGGAATCTTTAATGGTGGAGTCATGAAGGCTTGTATTGGCTTTTAGTTTTTCTTACTCTATAATTTTTATTTTTAAACTATTATCATAAGTGATTACAGAAGATTTTATATCTTCAGTTTGGATTTTTTACAAAGTGTTTGCCTGGTAATTTTTTTACAACACTAAACATCTTTTGAAAAGCAACTTCCTATTTATAATTATTAAAGCCATCTCTATGGAAGCACTTTAAAGAAATTTTTATTAGGAAGCTCTCACATTTATTTTTTGACATGTAGCATAGATGCTTTATTATTCTACTTGAATTCCTGGTAGTTTATTATTTTGTTTTGGTATGTTTTCTATTTTTGGGATCTTATTAAATTTCATTGGTTCGTTGATTTTGAACATATTGTTTGTAGGGATCTGATGAATGAGGGTATCTTTGACATTATCTCTGATGTCCTCTTGCAAAGTGAAGACAAGAAGCTTGTGCTTATTGGGTAGTGATGTCTCCCTTTTTGGTTTTTACTTTTCCATCTGACATTCTTTATGATTAATTATTAAGAGGTCAATGTTGTTGTAATGGTTGCAGAACAGATATCCTCATTCTGTTCTTGAATCAGGATCCTAATCTTCTGCGGTCTTATGTTGTTCGGCAGGAGGGAATTACACTTCTTGGATTATTGGTAGGATTTTGTTTGAAAATGAAATCAAATGTTCTTTCTACATGAATGCTGGTGGAAATCAAATGACCGTGGTTTTTTTGTCTGCTTGTGTTTAATTTATGGGGGAGATGGGTTGCATGATTGCCAATACAATAGTGTAGGTCATACGTTTATCTGACCTGTGAAACCATTTACTGCCAGATGGCATGCTCCACACTTTGACTCATTTCATTGCTCAAGTGTGTGGTGGCCTGAGTCTAGCTCCAAATTGATGTAGAGCCAAGGGAAATGAACTAACAATGAAACAATAGATTCTTTTGTATACGGATGTGAATAGAGAAGAGCTTTCTGGTTGTTAGAATTATTATTAGGTAGTGGTTAGTAGTTGGTGGTTGGTGGTTGTTTTTTTTTATATATATATATATATATATATATATATATATATATATATATATATATATATATATATATATATATATATATATATATATATATATATATATGAGATCATAGAGTGGAGGAGTGCATCCCCACAAAATTATAAATCTTCTTTCAACTCTCTTAACTTGGTGTCAGAGCCAAAACCTAACATCTTTCCAGTTATTGTCTTGGGCTAAGAGTTGTCCTTTTGTTGTGGGTCAAAAGTATCTTTTGCCTGGTTTGACAAGCTTCGTTGGAGGGGGTGTGTTGAAAGTCCCACATCGCCTGCCTCATGTCATTTGGTATGATTTAAATAAATGTTAGGCTACTCCACATATTGCCAATTGGTTTTATGTTGGAACTTTAACACTGGCGTACAATGACGTCAACAAGGTTCGAACTTAGGTCCTTTATGCAAACTATCCAAACCTCCCACCACTAATGGGTTTACATAACTATGAGGTTTAATTTTTGTCTTTAGGAAAAATTAGAAGATGTAGGAAATAGGATAGGAGAGAATGGCTTTGATAAATAATTGTGTATTGTTATGAGAGGAATCATTGTGTTTGTTTTCTTAATAGAAAATAGAAGTCCGAGTTTGATGCAATGTGAAGTGCACCATATTGTCACAGTTCTGCATTTAAATTTCCCTATAAATTTTAGCTATGGGATTAAATGCGTCAGCCATATAAGCTCATGCAGTTTCTACTGCCATAGCGATGGATTTGACAACTATTTTCTGTGCTTGCTCCTCCATGAACTCAGATTCCTCCAATAAGAAAACAATATTTAGATAGCATCTGAGTAATGAGATGACAATTGAACATATTGGTCTCCATAAGGATATTAAAAGCATGTTACCATAGGGTAATGGCAATATTAGTGTTTGATATAACAGACATAGGTCCATATCATTTATGTATTTTCCTAGTCTTTGGAGATAATCCTATGTGCATAATACACATTAGGGAGTCAATTTAGCCTCTCTTATTTCAACATGATATCTAGAGTTAGATTTAATCCTTGCCTACTCGGGGAACCACGATTCATTGGTGCTAAATAATTTGTTTTTTTCTCAATTTTTTTTGCCTAAGAGTGCTCCCTCACCATGCCTCCACAATCAATGTCGCCATCTACTGCACCCCCATGCCCACATGCACCACCCCAACCTTCGCCATTGTTGTCACTTCTCGTTGTGCACGTTGGCAGGTCCATCGTCCTCTTAGGCACCAATCACTGTCGTCAAACTCGACTCTCTTGCCTCTTTTCAAATTTTTAACTTTCACTATTATCGAAGCTCATTGGAATTTTTTTTGCTTTTAGGGGTTTTTCTCTCTTGGTGATTATATTGCAATTATCTATGGCTTCTCTTAGTGCTATTATGTTTGATTTGTCCATCTTTACCTATAATGTCATTGTGCATCTATCCATTGACAAATTATATGCTACTAATTATAATACTTGGGCATCATATATTAGACTTTGACTTAGAAGTTACGGTTATGTTGATCATCTTAATAAGAGTGTGGCTACTATTGCCGAGAACGAACGTTCTCGTTTGTTGAATATTGATACTCAATTATGCATTGTACTCAAATATATTATTCAATTATTATTGAAACAAATATTTTGTGCTTAGGAGACATGTTCAGAGGTTTGGGAACATGTCAAATTGTTGCACACCGATGATACTCAACTTCAGTATGTTGTTTGTTAGAATATCTTAATATTGTTACTCCAAGAGTCTTGAAGGTGCAATGGCTAAATATTTGAGCAAAGTTCATGCTCTTCTCAATGACTTTAATGAAGTATTGCCTCCTGCCTCCACTCCTTGTCAAGAACTAGAGCATAGATCAAAATCGTGTTATTGGCATTACATGAACTTCTTGATTATTATTCATATGTCCGTGATCAAATTTTGGGTTCCCTAGTGGTTTCTACCTTTACTAACACTTGTTCTACCCTATTGCGTGTGTCAGGTAAGTCAACCATTGAAATACCTTCTTTAGTCACCATTGATGACTCTTCAACCTTGGTATCTCAATGAGATGATTGTAATCACCCTTGCAAGTCGGTTAAAGGGTGTTATGTTAATTGTTATGCTTTACATGGTCGTCTTTCTTGATTTGCTACGATTGTCGAAGTTGGTCTATCGCAACAATCTGATTTGGGTCTCAGTTCATCTGATCATTTAGGACAACCTCCCATCTACAATGAATTTTTCAAATGGTATGAGGAACGTTAGAACCTTGGTTCCATTGCTTCTGTTGCACACATAGGTACATCGTTTATTGGCCTCACTCACTCTAACTCTTTTGGCCCCTGGGTTCTAGACTCAAGTGCTATTGATCACATTGTGAGTAATACATCTTTTTTCTCTTCTTTGCCTACTTCGGGCTATTTACCTTTTGTTACCATGGCTAATGGCTCATGTGACACATGGTGTTGGTACTATTCATCTTTATCCTCATGTTGGTATCATCTACAAACATATGCACATGTTGGTTTGGTCATGGATTCTCCCTCATTCATGCTCAATTGGGTCATCCTAGTTTGCCAAATGCAGGTGCTTATTTAAAGTTTGTCTACGTTATTAAGTTTTCCTTGTGAGTTGTGTCAATTAGGAAAAAATTGTCACATTTTTTTCCCTAGAAGTGTCTCACAACGTGCTTTGTCTTCTTTTGCCTTAGTTCATTGTGACATTTGGGACCAAGTCGTAAGTCAAGTTTACGATTTCAGTGTTTTGTCACTTTTATTGATTATTATTCAAGATGTACTTAATTATTTTTTATGAGAGATCGTTTTGAGTTATTTTCCATATATTTCAATTATTTTACAATGAAATTAAAAATCAATTTGAAGTTTCTATTTGAACTTTGCGTAGTTATAGTGCCCATGAGCATCTTTCTCTTCTTTTTTTCAAAATTTTATGGCTTCTCATGACATTTTTAATCAAGCCGCATGTGTTTATACACCTCAACAAATTGAGGTGACTGAGTACAAGAATAGACATCTCATTAAAACAACCAGTACAGTTTTCTTCTATGGTGAGGTTCCTCAACGATTTTGTGGTGATAATGGTCTTAGTGCATGTTTTCTCATTAATTGTATGCCATCTCCGCTTTAAGATAACAGAATGCCTCATTCTATTTTATTTTCTCATGAGCCTCTCCATCCCTTACCACCCAGTTTTTGGGTCCACATGTTCTAATCACATTTTTGGTCTTGGTCTTGGTAAATTATTTGCTGCGTCGCATAAATATATTTTTTAAGGATTCAATAGATCACAAAAAGAGTATAAATATTTCTCTCACTCTCTTAATCGTTATTTCATTTTAGTCAATATCACCTTTAATGAGTCTTCACTCTAGATTAAGTCTAATACTTCTACTATGTCTTCATCTGATCAAGTCACTATCCATCAGAATAGTGGAACTTGGGAACTCGTTTCTTTATTACTTGGGAAGTATGTTGTTGATTGTAGGTGGATTTTTGTCATCAAAGTTGATCCTGATGGTACTATTGATCGTCTCAGAGCTTTAGCCATCTGGCTAAAGGTTATACATAAATTCTAGGTTATACATCAATGTTTGCTTATTTATAGCCATGACTGCTTTTCAATGTTGACCACTTTATCAATTGGCAGTAAAATATGCTTTTCTTAATGGTGATATTCTTAGAAGAAATATGGAGCAACCTTTGGATTTTGTTGCTCAAGAGAAGTCTTTTGAATTCGTATATGTCATCTCCGCAACTCTTTGTATGGCTTTAAGCAATCTCCTAGGACTTGGTTTGACAAATTTAACACTGTTTCTCAACAATGTAGTATGATTCGTTGTGAATCATATTATTTAGTATTTTACAGTCACTCGAGTGCTGGATGTATTTCAGTGATAGTATACATTGATGATATTGTACTTATATACAATGATCACCATAACATCTCATAGGTAAAATAACACCTTTGTCACCACTTTCAGACCAAAGACCTTGGCAAACACAAATATTTCTTGGGATTGAGGTAGCACAATCTAACAATGGAATTGTTATTTCTCAAAAGAAGTATGCATTGGATATTTTTGGAAGAAGTTAGGTTAATGAATTCAAAGTCTGCTAACACACTTATCGACCTCAATGCCAAACTTCTACCTAATTAGGAGGGTCACCCTTAGATCCTGATAAGTATAGAAAATTAGTTGAAAAATTGAACTATCTAATTGTTACTTGCCCTAACATTTCTTTTGAGTCAATTTCTTAATTTTTTGTGTAGATCATTAGGATGTTGTCATTCATATATTAAAATACATTAAAGGTTATCCTGGGAAAGGTTTGTTATATAAACATAATGATCGCACTAAGCTATATGTTATTTAGATGCTGATTGGGAATACCATCTAATAGGATATCCACTTTTGGATATGGTGCTTCATTCTCTTGGAAGAAAGAAAGAAAATGTTGTAGTAAGATCTAGTGCGGAAGCTAAATATAGAGCTATGGTCTCAATTACTTGTGAACTTATTTTGCTTAAACAATTATTGAAAGAATTGCAATTTGGAGAGGCCAACCAAATTACAGATATATGTGACAATCAAACAACTCTTTATGTTAGCTAAAATCCGGTATTGACAATCAAGCAATTCTTTATATTAGCTCAAATTCCATTTTTCATGATAGAATAGAACATATTGAGATTGATTGTTATTTTATTTGAGATAAGATTGTATAGGGAGAAATCAAGACTAATTTTATTAATTCTAATGACCAACTAGCATATGTGTTTACCAAATCATTACGGGGATCTAGAATTAATTATATTTGTAAAAAACTTGACTCATACGATTTATATGCATCGGCTTTAGGGAAGTGTTAGATGTAACGGGCTTAGACCCATATCATTTATGTATTTTCCTAATCTTTATATTTTTCTTATTTATAAAGAGATAACCCTATATGCTTAATACACATTAGGGATTTAGTTTAGCCTCTCTTATTTCAACAATTAGAAGGGGATTGAACAAAATTAAATCCCTATGAAGTATTTGATTAGTCCCTAGTCTTTTGCTTGAAATTGACTGAAGAGGTGGACTTTGAGCTGCCAGATACCATGTATGTATGGAATCATTAGTGATGATTTCATTGGAAGGAGAATGAAAGCACCAATAGGAAGGAGAATGAATGGAGAAAACAGATTAATCAGCTTCATAATTGGGCATGGAAAACTGTATTAAGCCAGAGCTAAAAGGTCTAAACCTTGATTGATGAGACTGCTTGAAACTATAGAGAGAACACTGAAGATGATAATCAAGCTGAGAGTTTTTAGAAAAAGTAGAACCCAAAGGCTGGTCTATATAAAGTTCTTGCAATTCACCACGTTATAATCATTTTTAATATCCAATTTGCCAATAAGCCTATGATGAATGGAAGCCATGATAAGAAACAGATTAAAAATTGGTTTTGGCACATTACCGATCATAGGTGTCCTGTAATGATTATTATGACCATTACGTTTAATCTTCAGAGTATGAACCTGATGGCAACCTATGATGTCTTGTTAGGTGATGAAGGTACAATTTCTCAAGTCCCACTGGAACGTAAAGATGACATTTCATCAAACATTTCTAGTTGGCAGTTGGGATTACCCATGATTTCACCTATAGACTTGGAAATAGATGCAGAATCAAAAGAGAAATAAATAGCAATTAGAGAAACGATCATTTTTAAAATACAAGTAGAGAGGAGAGGATTAGGATTGAGAGTATGGAATTTGATTGTGAAGTTTGGTTGATCAAATGGCATATGGGGAGAAGTTTCTCACCCTTGAATTGAAGAGGATCATTATGGCTAAGAAGTCTTTGGGGTGGTTTCAACCAAGTGTTGTTTCTTTGTTTCAAAAACACTATCAAAAACACTTGAACGTTACTACCTTGTGAAGTAATAGAAGATGCTGGGATGGAAATAATACCTTGTGAAATAATAGAATATGTTGGGAAGACTTGTACTAACATTATCATTGCACAAAATTTAATAGAAAAATATATTGATTTTGAATTTTTGCTGAGAAACCTTGAATTGTAAACAATTTTTATTTAGAATAACCAAGTACAATAGGAACAATCATCAATAGAAGTTACAAGAAAATTGTAGCCTGAAATTGAATGACATGACTAGGACCCAAATATCGGAGTGAACCAGGCTATGAAACATTTTCTGAAGTTGATGACTACTGGTGTGATGAGTATGTTTTCATAAGTGACATTTACATTAAGCAACTAGGGACCTTAAGACTCATTTTATGCAGACTGGAGTGAACTACTTGCTGATGTACGCATGAGTAGCAGTAGTTACTCAAGTAACAGATGGTGAAATTTTGTATAATTCTTTGCATTCATGTTCTGCTTCAATTGCCAGCCAGAAACTGAGTTATTAACAAAGCACAAAGTAATCAAGGGTCTAAGTGAGCTTGCTAATGGATATTAAATTAAAAGGACAACCAGGATAATCTATTTAGTATTCATTTAAATATTCTATCTAAATGCTCTTTGAAATTTGTTGCATCTGTTAATTGTCAATGTAAACTGCTAAACCTCCTAAATTTAAATACTTGTTAAATTGTCGATTGTTGTATTATTTATGAAAGTTTTTTAGAAGTTAAATTGAAAGTTGGACCGATATATTGACCTTTTTATAGTTCGTGATACTAGTTTGGCCTTAATAATTTATGGAAATGAACTTCTGTGCCCAATAAAAATGCGAATATGTGGATTCTGTATGGTATGTTTGTTTAATAATATTCTGTAATGTACAGGTTAGAGGCATGATAACAGATTTTGGAGATGACATGCATTGCCAGTTTCTTGAGATTCTTCGCAGTCTATTAGACTCGTGCTCATTGTCTGGGGCACAGGTTTGATTTTGTCCTTTTATCTGATTTATCAATTTTGTCTTGCTTTCTAACTGATTTTCTGCTTGACCCAAATGTGTCTAATCCAAGGATTGATCACAGTATTGACTGAAATTTCATTTTTAAGTTTTTAGAATTTATTTCAAATTTAAATTATTGTTATGAAAATTACATTATTATCTTCTCTTAGTATGCTTAGGGATGGATCTATTCACATTACTAGGAGTCCCTCCCCATTATTTTTTTTTCAAATTTAAATGTTCTAATATATATATATATAAGAGAAGAGAGAGAGAGATGAGTATTACTTCCCATCCTTACCATTAACTTTTGGTAATCTAATGATCTAATTCACTTTAAAATAAATAGTGATGAGTATTAACTTGCTTGATTTAGTTTTGTCTTTCAGTTTTTGAGATCAATTTTAAGAAACTCTTTTTTAAAATTATTTGGGAAAAAAAAAACTTGTTTGACAACTCTTTTTTTAAAACTGAAAACTGTTTTAGACGATAGAGAATGACACAGATTACCCTCAAAAGTCGTGTCAAAAGTTCTAAAATGATTTTGATAACTTCATAGTGATGAAGTTATCATGTTTTTTAGTTTTTAAATACAAAACAGTTTATAAAAACTATTTTAACAGAACAGTTATCAAACCAGATTTTAATTAAAAAACTGAAAACTGTTTTTAAAAACAGTGAATAAATGTTAACCAAGTCTGTGACTTTTACTCTTGACATTTCTAATGCCTTTGGAGAAGGGATAGTGCATCAATATTGTAAACAAAAAATATTGGTAACCTAAAATTCATTTACAGAAATACATCGAGAGTTATAATGGGTTATAGCTGAAGTATCATGGACAAAAATAAAATACAATATATACATATAGATAAATAAAAAAGTGCAAAAATATAATCATAATGCAAAAATATATACAATATATAATATACCGAATAGAAAACAATCATAAAATTTAATAATAATACAATTAATATTAAGAAAAAGTCTAAAAAATTCAAATAACAATAGATATTCGGGGGTTTGATTTTTATAGAGAATGAGTATTGAGTAGAAAGTAAAGAGAAAAAGGCAAAAAGGGAAGAGTTGATTGTTAGGCAAAAGGTCGAATGCAGAGGAGGAAGAGGTCACATGTGGCGGAGAAAGAGGTCACAGACGATGGCAGAGTTACCTGCAGCCAGTGGCTATGGTGGCTATGGTGGCTGAATTGGTTTTCCTTTTTGCGTTGCGGGGGTTCCCTGAGGTTATCTTAGTTTTTTTTTTTTTTTTTTTTTTTTTAAATTTTGGTTGGATTGTACTTTTGTCTTTATTAATCTATTGTGCTTGGTTGGGTTAAAATACTCAATGAGCTAGTTTTTGAGATTAACATAGGCAACCCAAGTTTGATGATATATAAGACTATCCTATTAGTTGTTTTGGGGCGTCTCAGGACCCTGTTATCGAGCAATTGACAGCTCAGAACATTTTAATCTTGCAAATTTCATGTTGAGATGGCTAGTTCTCGATGTGGAAGGTGTAGGAGATCCTACGTTGACCAGTCATATTGTCAAATAGTGTATATAAGTTGGAGGCAACCCTCATCCTATGAGCTTGTTTTTCAGGTTGAGTTAAATCTAAGCTCAAATTTTAAGAGTAGTCTTATGTTCCTTTTTGGGTTGCGGCTAGTTTAAGGAGGGTTAGCTGAGGTTTCTCTTTTTTAATTTTGGGTTGGCTTTGGGTTGGATTGTACTTTCGTTTTATTAAATCTCTTCGCTTGGTTGGGTTGAAATAATCATTGCGCTAGTTTTTTAGATTAACATAGGCAACCGAAGTTTGATGATATATAATATTAGTTGTTTTGGAGCTTCTCAGGACACCTGTACATTCAATTGACAGCTCAGATTATTTAATCTTGCAAATTTTATGTTTAGATGTCTGGTTCTCGCTATGAAAGGTGTGTTAAAGATGTACATTGACTGGTCATTTTGTCAAAATAGTGTATATAAGATGGTGGGAACCCTCATCCTATGAGATAGATTTTCGATTGAGTTAGATGCGAACTCAACTTTTAAGATTAGTCTTATGTTTCTCTGTTAGTAAAACTTGCCTTATATCATATTTTCATTTTGTGATAGCTTTACATTTGGAGTCAATCCACGTTTGCATATACTGGTTTAAATTTTGAATGTTGAGTTATGTTCTATAAATATTGTTGAAAGTCCCACATCGCCTACTTCATGTTATTTGGTATGGTTTAAATACATGTTAGACTACTCCACATATTGTCAATTGGTTTTATGTTGGAACCTTAATATGGTATCAAAACCAAAGCCTAATATCTTTTCGGTTATTGTCATGGGCCAAAAGTTGCCCTTTAGTTGGGTCAAAAGTACCCTTTGCCTGATCCGGCAGACTTCGTTGGAGGGGACGTATTTAAAGTCCCACATCGCCTACCTCATATCATTTGGTATGGTTTAAATACATGTTAGACTACTCCACATATTGTCAATTGGTTTTATGTTGGAACCTTAACAAATATATGTCCAGTGACTTGTTGGACAAGCTATATTGTTGAAATTAATTGTGGGGTTTGTCTCTGTTCTCTTATTTCTCATTTCAGTTTGTTTGTGCAGGTGTAAATTTTTCAAAAATGAGTTTGTGTTAATGTTTAATAATGTGTTGATTTTTTTTTTTTTTTGAGAAGCTGGTATGCTATGCGTTATGGTCTCATTCTTGGCTTATTAGATGGTTCTACTGGATTTGCTATTATTAACTTTTCAGTTTCACATGACAGAGGGATACTATTATCGACATTTTCTATGAGAAGCATCTGGATCAACTGATTGAAGTCATAACAACATCATGTTCTTCACATGTGAATAGTGAAATAATAGATTGTCGCCAAGTAAAGTATCAGAGTGGGACAAAGCCTGAGATACTATCAAACATATGTGAATTGCTATGCTTTTGTGTCCTACACCACCCGAACAGGATAAAGTATTTCCTTCTTACCATGCAGTAATCTGAATGACCTTATGTTCATCATTTAATGTGATTATGACATGCGTCTTTATTTTTTGCAGGTGCAACTTTCTTCTGAATAAAGTAATTGATAAAATTCTGTTACTGTCACGGAGAAGAGAAAAGTACCTTGTTGTTGGCGCTGTTCGGTTTGTCCGTGCTATTCTCTCACGTCATGTATGTTTAAACATTTGTGCAGATACTGTCTGTTTTGAATTTCGCCAGTGCAAATGCCAGACTGAAGATCCCCCTTCCCCAACTCTATATGTATCAACCTAATATTTGCATTCTGCCACAGGCTTGTAATTTTAGGGTTCATATGGGTCTTACACTTAGCCTTTTGTCAAGTGTGAATAAAATCCCCTTCCCCCTGATCATTACAGAATGAACCTTGATACCTGAGTATTTTAAGGTGTCTTTACTGATTTATTTCCCTTTCAGGGTAAGATATTTTGACTCGTTGCGTTAGTGATTAAGCTTTAGAATGGTCTGAAGTTATGAAATATATAGTGGAATATTGGAAATATTTTGTATGTGGAACCTGTAACTTATTTTATTCTATCTGTTATTTCCTTACATAAACTTCTATACGAACCATATTTTTGTTTAGAGTTCTCATATGCTGCTATTTGTTTTTTGCAACATCTTATTATATCACTTGTTGAGTTGTACATTTTGTCAATTGGAGCTTATTACAGTAAATTTTATTGAGAAGGGAACTAGGTATGAAATCTTGGCAGTTAGGGAGCATCTTCTTTCTTGATACTGTATAAATGCCTATACTTTTTTCATTTTAATCTGGCTATTCTCTAACCTTTTCTTTTCAAGAGTGGAGGAAGGTACCAGTTGGACAGAATGTAATTTTGGGCAATTTAGTTTACTTTGGTATAGCTGCACTGAGTTGTTTATGCTGCTAGCTTTTAATGTAATTTGTTATCACTAAATTCTTTTGTATGACTTGTTCTCATGGTATTTTTTTGAAACTCAACCTATAAGATATTTGGTTGAGTTGAGTCTTATGTGAAACTAATTATCTTGTTTTGGGACATATTACTGCTTGATACTATTTTTTTAATCCCCTTCTATGATTCTTGTTTCTTGTGAATATGGTTAACTATGTCTCTTGCAATAAATGTAACAGTTTGGAGTGTTGCCCTGCAGGATGAGCATTTGATAAATCATTTTGTTAGAAGTAATCTTCTGAAACCAATTGTAGATGCCTTTGTTGCTAATGGTAGTCGCTACAATCTTCTCAATTCAGCTGTTCTAGAACTTTTTGAATATATTCGCAAGGTATCATTCTTTCAGATGTATTCATTGTGGTATCATTGGCTCAAGCAATTTTGAACTTATAATATTGTATAATGCAGGAGAATATGAAATTATTGCTGAAGTATATAGTTGATTCTTTCTGGGATCAGTTAGTTAAATTTGAGTATTTGGTTTCCGTTCGTTCACTGAAAGTAAAATACGAGCAGGTATTTCCAATTTTTATTTACTCATACTTTACCAAGCTCACAGTTCTGACTCAAGATTATGCGCGTGCTTCAGTGTTTGGATACTGATGGGACAAAAGGGACTGCTGTTACGAATGACCTCCGAAGACGGCTTGATGAGCGTGCTCTGGAGAAAGAAGAGGAAGACTACTTTAACGAGGACAGGTATTTATCTTCTTTAGCATGTATTGTAGGAGATTTATTCTACTGGCATGGAGTCTATTGACAATTACTTCTTAATCAGTGATGAAGAGGATACAACCTCTGCATCCACTTCACATATTCAAAAAGTGAAACAACGGCAACCTGCCTTTTCCAATGGAGATGCAGCAAGCTACTCAAAGATGAGGTATACTTGTTTACTTGTTTTTTCATTGTATGTTACTAGGGTATTTAATGTGCACAATGTTATCCTATGTAAGGTAATGCATTTCTCATGATTTTCAGTTCAAGATCTGGTGGACTTGTTGACTATGATGATGATGAGGATGATGAAGACTACAGGCCACCACCAAGAAAGAAGCCAGAAGCATCTGAAGAGGATGAAGGGACAATGGAGTCTCTCAGGCTGAAAAGAAAATTGCCTTCAAAGGAGATCGAAAATATACAGAAGCAGAAGTCGTCAAAATTTTCAAAATCTAAAGATGGTGTTTTTGCTACCTTGTGTACAACATTGAGCCAGGCTGTGCTACCTAGTAAGAAATCTTCAATCAACGTTCATACTGGTCTTTGTATAGAGGACAATGAAGAGAAAGAGCAAAATGTTTCTAGAAACTGCTGTGAGAAAAGCAATGCAGCGGCTGAGGCGAACCATGTAGAGAAAGAAACTGCTGCCTGTAGAAATTCTTCTGATAGGTTGTACGGCACATCTGACAATGGACAGTTGGGTGGCGAGGAACATACAATAGTTTCACCGAAATCCTCTTCAGAGATGGCTGTTAATGGATCTTAAGTTTTTTCAAACAAGAGTCAGGCGGATTTGTGCTATTTGATCAATGGATTTGCTGGTGCAAAGTGGTTGCTGTGCCAATATGAGACAAAAGATTGCATTCTACTAAGGGGGTAAGTTCTGATTATTCGTTCTATGGAGGAATTGTGGAAATACTGTACAGTGCAAGATATTATACAGCAACTTCGATCTGCTCCTATGCTTTAGTAGGCTTTTCGGGCTTTGAGCATGGTAATTGTTGCATTTGTGTAACATTCACCAGCAATAATTCTCGTTTACCTTTCCTTCTCAACCTCATACAGCTCATTTTTCGTTTCTGCAGAGGATTCTGGGTTGGGGGTTGATCACCTTATCATTATAAAAGTTATATTAACTTATTGTTAGAGGGCGCCAATATTTGCCCTACACAGGTTTTACCTTTTTCTTCCCTCCCCAGTGTTGGTGGATGTGATATAGGGATGTGCAGTGATTTCTAGGGCCATTGTTCGCAAGTGTACTAGGAAGAAAACATGATCCGATGTAAATCTAATGGACTGTAACGTATGCATTGGACCTCCCATATAGTTCTGCCATCGCAACTGAAGTTACGTTGGTTAATTTTCGCCTAAGATCGCTTCTTAATTTCTGTATTTGGGGGTTTTCGTAATATGCCTGTCCTTATGAGGTAAAACTCTGGTGGTGGCGGCGGCGGCGGCGGCATAGCCTAAATTTTAGCATTCCCATGAAGCCCTTCATCTTTTGGCACCACTGGGGGAGTTATATGTTGAAGGACCAAATATTAATAATTTGAGACATAGAAAGCATCATTTTGAAATCAAGTAGGTTGCCCAATTGCCAAGTTTCCGGTGAAAAAATCCCTGACGATGATAATGTCTTGTTGCTCATGGTCGCTTCAAAACTTAGTAATCTATTTGGAAGAGAATTGTTTAGCGAGAAATTTATTTTTGTAGGTATTAAAATATTTCACTCTAAAATATAATTTGATGTTTTTAAAACAAATTGAAATTTTAAAGATTTATGATTGTAATTTAATTATTAAAAATTAAATAAATGTAAATTATACTTTAAAAGTAAATATTTGCATTTTCTTGTTCATGTTTTTATTGACATTTATTATGAGTTATTTCTATTAATATTATTGACATTATTTATCTATTAATGTAAGTTAAATTTATTTATTTTTTGTTGATATTTGTTAGTTTTTTTTTATTATTAATAATATAGGTGGAGTTATGTTTTTGCTGAATACAAATTAATTTTTTTTCTTGATTAATTTTTATCTTGAGGATAAATTTCATATTTAATACTTTTGTATATATTGTATAAATTTAAATTATCTCATTTAGTAAAGTATTTATGTTTTATATAACTTAAAATGAAAATAATTTAAATTATTATTAGCGAATCCAGTGCTGGAATATGCCTTGGATGAGCTGTAGCGGCGGATGCAAGCTTAGCCCCGTGTGTAAGCCCTGACCTTACTGAATTATTCTAGAAATTACATATATAGCATATCCATCAAAAACTTTATTGTTGATACTTTTTCTTATTGAAATTTATTATTTATTTTAACCATAATATCGGTTAATTATACCTTTCATTTAAAATTGAGTAATGGTTATATGAAATAAAGAATGTGTTAGTGATGTTTTTAATTTTTTATTGATCAAATGTGGGTATCGTATTATTTAGTTTAGATAAATGCGATCTTAAAATTGTAATATTCAATATTTCTTAAAAATTGAAAGTTTCATAGAGTTATTAAAGCCAAATGCTGAATTTGAAATGATAGAATACTCTACACTACGTATATTCAAACATGATTTTTTTATTAGCAAACTATGAATTTCGTATGCTCTCCAAATCTCTTAAAATTCTAACGGAGAATGTTAACATTAGTGAACCAGACAAACAAAAATAATCCTTAGATAACTTTATTCTAAGGATATTTTGTAAGAATAAACTTTTACAGTATATTTGAAAACTTGTTGAAATTGAAAAATCACGCTTGAGCTATTAAATATAACCATTAATTTTCAACTTTACGTAAAAAATGTGGAAATTTATTTATAGAAATCAAAACGCACTTTTAATATATTTAGTTTAAAATATTAGTTATATAAAATATAATTTTATTTATGTTTTTTATTGATGGAATTTTAAATAGATTCTAAGTGTTATTTTTCCTTCTAAATATCAAAAATAATTATTTTAAACGGTGATATATATATATATATATATATATATATATATATATATATATATAATATTATAATATGATATAATATAATATAATAACTAATGAAGCTAAATAATTTTGAAACAAAAAATTAAGATTTTGATAGTTTTAGATAGGAAGAGGATATAATAAGTATTTTTAATAGATGAAAAATTAAAATACTAAAATGGATTTAGGAACGGGTCGTTCGTAGGCATCATTATCTGATTAGCAGTGCAGTGGAAAACATAATAAGTGAAAGCATTCTCATAATCAAAATATTCCGAATGTCAAATCTGTTGCAAATGAGTTGCCACCACCTTCGCATTCTGATTGCCTCAGAAGAGCCACGTGTATACACGTGTTCTCCAACCCCCTGTTCTTCTCTCTCCCTCGCCCTCTATTGCTATTATTACCAACACACTCTTCCTTTTTCTTTTTGTCAAACTGAATTAGGGAGCGTTTTGATCATATTTGCAACCACGTTCGCTGTGAAGCAGCAGTAATAGTTAACATGAATCTGAACACCAGCGGTAACTTGGAGACTCGGTCTCTGCTTGATGAGCTCTGTAACTTCGACAAGAAGGGACTCTTCGATCTTGGACACCCTCTTCTCAACCGCATAGTTGAGAGCTTCGTCAAAGCTGCTGGAGTATCTATAATCTCTTCTCACTCTACCCGTTTATTTCTTTTTGTTCCTTTTGCATTATTACATGCATGTCGAACGGATTTTTCATGGCTTCTTCTTTGTGCCCTACCTTCGCTATATATAATTTTTTTTTCCCCAGATAGGAGCGGTTCAAGCTGTGTCCCGAGAGGCTTATTTCACAGCCATTGAAGGTGCAATTAATACTCCTCCTCCACTTTCTGTTGTAATTGTAAACTATAATTGTTACATTATATAAATGATACGTAGAACTGGTTATATCTTGATTTAAGATTTGTATGGCCATGTTGCGCGTATTTCTCTGCTGTCTTTGTAAATCATTTTTCATTTAGTTCTTTTGATGACTTTTTACCTTCCTCTTTTCATTGAAATGTTGTTCCAATTTTTTTGTAAACGAAAAGAATATTATAGAATGGTGACTCATTGGTGTGCATGATATGTATTCGTAGGTAACGGGGCAAATAGTAGTGGTTTGCCTTCAGAGGTTTCGAGCACAAAGAAAAATCAGTTGCCAGGTCTTAAAGGTACATTATGCCCGATTCCCGATTCATTATCCGTGGAGTTTTAATAACTATAGCATATCTCTCTTTCTGGAATGAAGTGTGGGTCCGCCGGAATATGGATATTTCAAAAGATTTGAGTTTCAAATATATGTTAACACCCAAAAAAGAAGAAGAAAAGAAAAGAAATTCTCTCCAATTCTTTTTATGTCTATCTTACCATTGTTCTACTGAATTTATTACGCTCTGTGGGGTG
Source organism: Sphenostylis stenocarpa (assembly GCA_963425845.1). Classification (NCBI taxonomy): domain Eukaryota; kingdom Viridiplantae; phylum Streptophyta; class Magnoliopsida; order Fabales; family Fabaceae; genus Sphenostylis; species Sphenostylis stenocarpa. The sequence goes on along the minus strand of OY731403.1, from coordinate 14,938,281 downwards.
GAAAGCTTTAATTTGTCATAGTATTGATATTTTGTTCTTTCTTGTTTAATTTAGGAGAGACCAGTAACAAATCTCTTGAGGCAATGGTAAGTTTATAATTGTACTATATACCTCAAGTGAAAATGCAGTGTAAATCTGAGATACTTGTGATCATACTATATAATATTTTTTTCTCTGTTAATTGCGTTTTCTTCCCTCCAATCCTCAGGTGAAGAGCACGGGCAAAGAGTCCTTACAATGGGGTATTGAAATATTCCCTCTACCTAACCAGCACACCATTTGCTTATATTATATTGATGAAATGTGATTTTTCTAAATAGGGATTGCTTTTAGCTGTGTAATAAGTTAGATTAGCTAAAGGTACAAGGACAAGTTTTGTCTCAATATTTTCTATTTTCCTCTTGTTTGTGTTGTATGCCTTTTCTCCAATGAATTCGCCACTATTGCACAATTTCTTTCCCTATTTATGTAGACAGATGGACCTTAAAAAATTCTGTTGAATGCAGGAGTGGCTGCAGGATTGTATTCAGGTCTCACATATGGGTTGAAGGAAGCTCGTGGAGCTCATGACTGGGTAGTACTTTTTTTCTCTCTATTTTATGGGTTTTATATTTCATGTCTCAACTTGAATTCCTCACACTTTAGTATTTGAACATGTATTCTCTCCTGATTGTGAGTGAATGATAAAAAAATGATTTTGCATCTCACTTTTTACGGCATTTTTATTGCTCTCAGCATAGTGCTATGTGATCTAACTTGGCTTCTATTGTTCACAACATCAATTACATCGTAATCTATTATGTGCACTGTGCACCGTGCACAACAGCAATAACGTCATAAATTTTATTATATTTGATGCAGAAAAACAGCGCTGTTGCTGGAGCAATCACTGGGGCGACCCTTGCACTACTTACATTGGATGATTCCACTCATGAACAGGTTGTGCAATGTGCTATCACTGGAGCAGCTATCTCCACTGCTGCAAATCTTCTCACTGGGATTTTCTAAATGGGTTCCCTTTTGGACTTGCCTTTTGAGAGTAGTTACCTTTTTTCGTCTGAATGTGATATATGTTTAAGATGGACTTGCAAGTATTTCCTTTTGAATTTTAGTTGTCACTCACGAATATCTTGTCAAAAAATTTTAAGTTCTGGTTTTCTTTCCTTACAATTTTTTCCTTTAATGTGGTAATAATTAAAAGAATATGCTTTTTATTTTTTTTCTCAATTCAAGAAAAGAAAAAACAAAATACTATCTACTTAACATCAAAGGCACATAGCAATACATGATTTTACTGATAAACAAAGTGAACAAACAAAAATTTAATGATGCATGATACACGAAACATAGATTATTTGCTCAAGAAGATTTCACCAAATTAAGTTAACTATCCTATTTACTATGGGCAATCTAATGCCTAAAATAGTAAGATGAAGGGTAACTACGATAGCACCGTTATATTTGCCTTTAACACGTTTAACACGGTTGTTTATAAGGCCCAAGTTATTTGTCCGCCGTCTACCACTAAACTACGATCAACATAACCAAAGTTGCTGTTACCCCAAAAATAAGTATTATCATAAAACAGAGTTGTGCTTAAAGAATCGATTGCACAAGAAGGGAGAGTTGTAGGGTCAGGCCACCACCCTTTTCCTTCGATATCATCAAACATGGACAACAACTCACGTTTGGACTTCTTAGAAGGCTTCTCTAGCTCAACACTAAAACCTTCATCACTGCTATCACTGAAAATTTTTGCCACAGCAGAGACACCTTTAGAACATGATGCAGTCATGAAATAGTGCTGGACAATGACCACGTAAGGAGGCTCTTCATCGTCATCGCTTCTCTTTGCCCTTAACAACAACAAGACCCTTTCCATCAGTGACACTTCCGTATAAGAAGGAGGAGGACTTGAGTACCCCACCATGCCAAATAGGGGTTTTCCTCTCAGGAAGTTGCTGCAGGCATGTAGGTCCGTTTAGAGTAACGTTCGCTAAAATAATATCACCTTCTTCCACTCTCAGGTTCATCAGAAAATCAACTTGGCCGCTTTCAAAGCCTGATGCATGATCATGGATTGAGATGGATAACTCCTTTTTGTTTTTATTATTAGGTAATCCAAGTATGATTTTAAGTTTCATGTTGTGTAAGAATAAATAAATTGAGCAACATATAAAAAAGTAAGATTTTGTGGTTTTGGGTTGAGAGTGATTTTTATGAGTTGAACTCATGTTTTATTACTCTATTTCTCCTCCTTATAAATTTCCTCTCAAAAGTAGTAACAGAGTCGAATGTTGATCGATAATTTAATCGATGTAAGAATGAAAGAGTTGATCAACAAGAAAATATGACTCATGAGTATCCTTCTCGAAAAACTCAATAAATGATATTAGAGTCGAATATTGATCCACAGAATCAAAATGGTCTTTATATCGAATGTGATAGTTTTTCTAACAAGGGATCACGTGAAGGGATTCACATTTAAGAGGAGATTATTAGATAATCCAAGTGTAATTCTAAGTCTTATATTAAGTAAGAATGAAAGAAGTATGACTGATAATCCAAAGGCTTAAAATAAGATTTTGGGTTAAGAGTGATATGTATCTTTTCAATAAATCCTTCTCAAAAGATCCTACACTTCTTTGTTGTTCGTTTTGATCAAACCAAGTTCACAGCTTGTTATTCCAAATGAGTACTCTACAGTCCAAGTGTGCACCACTTCATGCCTTGGGCTCCTCTTGGTTTTGTGTAAGAAAACCTTAGAGAAATCGTCTAGAGAAAAACCGCTCAGAGTAATTCTACTGGTATAGTTTCCCATATACGATGAAATGGAAAGAACCTTTGTGTCTACACTCGATGTGCCACCACCCTTTCTCTCACAAATTAATCGCTATGCTATGGTCAATGTTGATACTCTGATATATAAGTTATGTGACACTGGCAAGATGTAGTTATATAACGCATGCACAATTATTTTTCTCAGAAGGAAGTGTCCATCTTCCGCTATTGTTACTTTACTTTTGGATAAAGCTTGTTATCCTAACCTTGTGAGTTCATTAGAGATACAAAGTTAGGAAGAAAACGCATCACACTCACATGTCCGAGGCCTTTATTCTCCTTGGAAGGAATCATGGTTGTGTTAGGTAAACATTAAATGCATATAGTTGAGAGGTAATGGTTATAGAGGTAGTAGTTGAGAGGTCGTAGTTGTATTGAATGTATGTAGTTGAGAGATAATGGTTATATTGAATGTATGTAGTTGAAAGATAGTAGTTGTATATTAAATGCATGTAGTTGAGAGGCCATATCCAAAGACCTATAAATTAACCATGTACCACTCATTGCAAAAACACATCAAGTGATAACATATAGAGTGATTTGTTTAGATACTTGTTTGTCAACAAATTGGCATCAGAGCTTGAGAGCCTGAGTGTCTGAGTGCGTTAAAGAGAGTGTTTGTTCGAGATGACCAACTTAGCTAACAGTATGCCCCTGCCAAAGTTATCGAAAGGTGTCAGTTATGATAACTAGAGCCTACAAATGAAGGCTCTCCTTGGTTCCCAGGAAGTATGAGATGTGGTCGAAAATGGGCACCAAGAACCAGAGAATATTGAAGAGCAGACGATTGCCCAGTTTGCTACATTGAGAGCAACACGAGTAAAGGACAAAACGGCTTTGTACGTGCTGTACCGAGCTGTTGATGAGTCCGGCTTTGAGAAGATAGCAAATGTTAAATCTTCAAAAGAAGCGTAGGATATTTTGGAGAAGACATATAAAGGGGATAATTGCGTGAAGCAAGTCAGGTTTCAAACTCTTAGAGGCGAGCTTGAAAGCAGGAGGATATGAAAGAGGTAAGGAGCAAGTCAGTCAACAAAATTGGCGTGACCGAGGACAAGGTAGAGGTCGTGGCAGTAGAAGCCGAGGTGGTCAGTCAAGCAATTCCAAAGTTGAGTGCTTCAAATGTGGGAAGTACGGTCATTTTGCTAAGGACTGCCGATTTGAGAGCAAGAAGGAAACAAATCTCCTCTCTGAGGATGCTGAGGAAGAAGGAGTATTGATGAAAAGTTCGGATGTCGAGCTAAGTCCGAGTTGTTCTGACAACTCGGTTTGGTATCTTGATACAGGAGCAAGTAACTACATGTGCGGGGACGAGAACCTTTTTAAGGAGCTCACTAAAGTTGAGGTCGGACATGTGTCATTTGGAGATGCATCAAAGGTGGCGGTAAAAGGTAGATGTACAATCTGGTACCTGCAGAAGAATAGCCGAGTTGGAGAAATCAGAGACGTGTACTATGTACCTGATCTCAAAAGCAACATATTGAGCATGAGCCAGCTGATGGAGAAAGGCTACTCGGTTCTGATGAAAGACCGAGTACTATACCTGAAGGACAAGTCAGATCGTTTTATTGCCCGAGTATAAATGAAAAAGAATAGAATGTACAAGCTGAACTTGAAGATAGTCCAAGAGAGGTGCTTGAAACTTGACGTGAAGGATAAAACAATGATGTGACACTTTCGGTTTGACCACTTGTATTTTGACGGGCTGACCGAGTTGGTAAAGAAAGAGATGGTGCGAAGACTCCCGTCTATAGAATTTGAAAAGAAATTTTGTGAAGAGTGTGTGCTCGGGAAGCATCCGAGGACCTCATTTTCGAGGACGACCGAGTACTGTGCAAAGGAACAACTCGGATTGATTCACACAGATCTTTGTGGACCGGTTACCCCTGAGTCCTTCAGTGGGAAAATATATTTCATTTCTTTTATAGATGAATTTTCAAGAAAAACCTGGGTATATTTTTTGAAGGAAAAATCCGAGGTGTTTGAGGTGGTCAAGATATTTAAAGCAATGGTTGAGAAAGAGACTGACATGCCTATCAAATCTGTTAGGTCTGATCGAGGAGGCGAGTTCATTTCATCCAAACTCATGAAGTATTACGAGGAACAAGGGATAAGGAGATTTATGACAGCATCATACTCACCCCAACAAAACGGAGTTTCCGAGAGGAAGAATCGAACCATTCTTGACATGGTTCGAACAATGTTGAAAAGCAAAAACGTGTCAAAGGAGTTCTGGGCAGAAGCAGTGCAATGTGTCATCTATGTGCAAAATAGATGTCCACATGCTAAGCTGAACGAGAAGACACCGTAAGAAGTCTGGAGTGGAAGAAAATCGAGTGTGTCTCACCTTAAAGTGTTCGGTAGCATAGCTTATGGTCATGTTCCAGCTCAACAGAGGACCAAGCTCGAAGATAGAAGCAAAAAGTACATGTTTATTGGGTATGATGAAAAAACCAAGGCGTACAGGTTGTTTAACCCAATAACTAAGAAGGTCATTATGAACCGAGATGTTCAAATTGATGAAGAAAGCGAGTGGAGTTGGAACAATCCGGAGAAGGAGTCCATAGGAAGTAGAAGCTCGGAAGTTGATACACCACATACTGTGAGAGATCATGAGACTTCCGATGAAGAAGATGAACCTCTACAACCCAGAGCGCGAAGTTTACAAGATATATACAACTCCACTGACGAAGTGCATGTTGTATGTCTCTTGGAAGATTCAGAAGACTTAAGTTTTGAAGAGGTCGTGCAGGAGAAAAGGTGGAAAAAAGCAATGGACGAGGAGATCGGGGCAATAGAACGTAACAACACATGGGAGCTGACTGATTTTCCCAAAGGAGTGCGACCTATTGGCGTAAAGTGGGTGTACAAGAAGAAGACAAATGCTGAAGAAGAAGTTAAGCGATATAAAGCTCGACTCGTAATGAAGGGGTACAAGCAGAAGGAAGGAATAGACTATGACGAAGTATTCGCCCCAGTGACGAGAATGGAAACAATTAGGCTGCTGATTTCCTTAGCAGCTCAACACAGATGGACAATCTTGCAGATGGACGTGAAGTCGGCATTTCTAAATGAAATCTTGGAGGAGGAAGTATATGTTGAATAACCACTCGGATACATGCGAAGAGGCGAAGAGAAGAAAGTGCTGAGATTGAAGAAGACATTTTATGGCTTGAAACAAGCTCCACGAGCAAGGAACGAAAGAATTGACACTTACTTCAAAAGGAATGGATATGAGCAGTGTCCTTATGAACATGCTCTATACATAAAGAAGAAAGGAGAAGATATAATGTTTGTTACCTTATATGTTGATGACCTTATCTTCATGGGGAATAATGCCGAGATGATTGAAGAGTTTAAAGAAGTGATGAAGAAGGAGTTTGAGATAACTGACTTGGGTCTTATGAAGTATTTCCTTGGTTTAGAAGTTGTTCAAGGAAAGAATGAAATCTTTGTGTCGCAGGAAAGGTATGCTGAGGAGATCTTGAAGAAGTTTAAGATGACAAGTTGCAACCCGGTTTCCAACCCTATGGAACTTGGTACAAAACTTTCTAAGTATGCAGATGGAGACCGAGTTGATGCGAGCAAATACCGAAGTCTGATTGGAAGTCTTAGGTATCTTACAAATACCAGACCAGATTTAATGCTAAGTGTTGAAATAGCAAGTCGATATATGGAGGAGTCAAGGTATACTCATTGGAAGACACTAAAGAGAATTCTAAGGTATATGAGAGAAACAGTGTCACTTGACCTAATGTATACTAAGACGGATGATTATCGACTAGTAGACTACTCGGATAGTGACTGATGTGGAGATGTTGATGACCGGAAAAACACATCTGGATATGTATTCTTCATGGGAAACACATCATTCACCTGACTTTCAAAAAAACAGCCCATTGTAACGTTGTCAACTTGTGAAGTCGAGTACGTTGCAGCATCCTGGAGTGTCTGTCATGCAGTTTGACTTAGAAACCTTCTAAGCAAGCTGGAGTTGAGAAAAAGGGACTGTGATTTGAGTTGATAACAAGTCGGTCATTGAATTGACAAAGAACCCGGTCAATCATGAGAGAAGCAAGCATATTGATGTTCGGTTTCACTTTATCCGAGAACAAGTGAAAGAAGAAAATGTGGAGTTAGAACACGTCGGAACCCGAGCACAAGCTGTAGATATGTTCACGAAACCACTGTCAACCACTCTGTTCGATAACAGCAAGAAGATACTTGGAATGAAGGACAAGAAAAACATTTAAGTTTACGGGGGGATTTTGTTAGGTAAACATCAAATGCATATAATTGAGAGGTAGTGGTTATAGAGGTAGTAGTTAAGAGGTAGTAGTTGTATTGAATGTATGTAGTTGAGAGATAATGATTATATTGAATGTATGAATAGTTGAAAGGTAGTAGTTGTATTAAATGCATGTAGTTAAGATGTCATATCCAAAGGCCTATAAATTGACCATGTACCACTCATTACAAAAACACATAAAGTGATAACATATAAAATGATTTGATTTGTTTAAATATTTGTTTGTCAACGGGATGTCAATCCTTCGCAATGGTTTGTTTTGAATGGTTCTTTAAATATTTATAATTAAGAACGTTTGATTAATAAAAAAATATCACAGAGATAACGGGTTCTCAATCCTTCGCAATGGTTTCTTTTGAATGGTTCTTTTAATATTTACAATTAAGAACGTTTGATTAACAAGGAAATATCACAGAGATAATTTTATTCTTTTTTAGAGATGCACTTCTATAATACCAAGGATTCTAGAGTGCAGCATCAGGCTACAGCAATGGTTACTTTTGTTGCTTCTTCTGAGTGAACGTTAAATAACTTCTTTACAAATAATTTATATGAAATGATTAAAGTTTTCCCACTCGGAATATATGCGATAATATATATAGATTGTGACGCATAAGCACGTTACGTCATCAACATGTCTAGGCTTATTGGCTGTGTCTCTGGTGCACGATTAGGAAAATGATTATTGAAGGATCATCACTTTTAATAATCTATTATTACATTATCAAAAGTGTTATCAATGATGTATATTTCACATTTGTTTACATTTAAAATAGCTGCTTTACTTAATTTCTAAATTAAATAATAGTTTTGATTAATGACCCCTACAGATTTTCATTGGCTCTATTTGCAGTTTTGAAGGTGGAAGAAATACTAGAGGATGATGAAAAGGAAATAAATTAACTGGTGAAATTTATATAAAGGTAATTATTTTAGTTGTTCTCTTTTTTTATTACTGTTTGTGGATTGTTCCTTACATATTTAAACACATGTTATTCTAGACAACATTTTTAGCTCAATAGTAAAAAAAGTATGATATGTTTTACATAACTCTATTTTACTCTTTTTTAAGTTGATAATTCATTCACTGTTTTAATTTTTTTTCCCTTCACCTAACTTCAAATTTAAGTTATTTCCAGTGTTCAAAATTATCATGTTAAACAGTTTGGTTGTATTTATTGAAAACGGTTAATAAGACACGTAAAAATTGAAAAATTAATCAATAATATAAAATTATTAGTCAAAGTTATTAAGCACTCAAACTAATTTATTTAATTTTAAATATTTGATTAAATTGGAAGTATAGTGATAAAATCTTGATATTTTTATTTAAAGATAAATTATTTCAATTAAGTTTTCAGTTTCAATAAATTATGTAGTTTTTATAAATAATAGTTTTTTTTTCCTTATGTAACAAAAAAGATAAATAATAAATTTATTAAAAATATATTAAAACAAGGAATTATCAATTTAACATATTTGCAACTCTGAATTATAAGAGTATAATAGAATACAAAACTACTTTTAACTATTTGAACTGAAAGTATTGATTAACATGATATAAGATGTGTTGAAACATGTAGATCTTATAGGAAAGGACACCAAAAAAATTGTCATTAATTTTTATTCCTGTGGTGTTGTATAAGTGCATCTGTGGAAGAAATGTGAGTGACTCAAAGTATCAATATTCACCATTGTGATTCATTTATATATTGAGTGTAGAAGAGAGACAAAAAGGTTCCATTCCATCATGGGAAACACTCACACCAGCAATTACTCTGAGTGGTTTCCTTTGGACGATTCATCAGCGATTCTCATTCGCAAAACCAAGTTCGGGAGAGGGGTGGAAACTTGGACTGCGGAGTACAACACATTTGGAAGGAGAAACTGCGAACTTGAGTTGACCAAAACCAACGGTGATTACAGGCATGAGCAAGACTTAACCATCTCAATCCACGACCACGCATCAGATCATGCAAAGGACTACACTGATTTTCAGATGAAAGTGAGCGTGAAAAATGATCTTCTCTTGGGAGATATTAGTGTTGACGGACCTGCAAGCATGCTGCGTCTTCCCCAGTGCAAAATCCCGAATGCGCAAGGTGGGGTTCTCAAGTCCTCCTCCTTCTTATACGGAAGTGACACTGACCGAAAGGGTCTTCTCGTCATGTCAAGGGCAAGAACACATGATGACGATAAAGAGCTTCCTTACATGATCACTGTGAAACACTATTTTCTTGATGTGTGTTGTTCTCATGGTGCCTCTCTTGAGGCAAAGGTTCGAAGTAATAGTGGTGATGGAGGCTTGAGCGTTGAGATTGAAAAGCCTTCTAAGCATCCAAAGCGTGAGTTGCTGAAGATATTTGATGATGTCAAAGGAAACGGGTGGTGGCCTGATCCCAGTAGTTCTGATTGGGCAATGGACAAGAATCCTGCAAACCCTAATCCTTTTCCTTCCTATATCATGAGAGGCCTCATCGGCAATGGTGGGTACGTTAAAGGCAATGGTAACGGTTCTATTAACATAGTTCACAAGCACTATTACGGTTCAGGAAGGAAAAAGAAAACGTTTGAGCCCTTTGGGAAACAGTAAAACGTACTTTGAGATTGTATATCTATAGTAAGGTGATGATTACGTTTTCTTAGGAAAGGCTTCTTGAGCAAGTAATGCATGTTCTCTGTGTGATGTAGAATTCTGATTGTTAACTTCGCTAAACCTTTTTCTAGAGTGTTTGCTTTAGCAATCTTTTTAGTTACTGAATAAATATTACTTCTTATGCCTATTAATTTGATTGGCAGAAGAGAAAAGAGAAGTGTGCAGTTCTGTTAATACTGAATTATCAAAACCTACTAAATCTGAATTTAATTCTGATACATAGTGAAATAGCATAGTTCTTATGCTATTCATTTTTTGAATATATATACAAGTGAATCTATGTAAAATGTACATGGACGCAGGGTCTCCTTGGCCATTGCTGGTTTATTGTAGTTGATTGGACATGGATGGACTTGGTTTTGATCATACACAAAAATAAAAGGAATATAATTGAAATCTGGTTTTGGCATGTAGATAAAATATTCATATCTTTTTTTTCTCGATCAAGAAGAATATTTATCTATTAAAACAGGAGCATCGATCAATCAACTTCATATTAATTTGAACGACATAAAAGGAACAAACTTCAAATAGCATTTTGTCAGTACATACTTCCTATAGATAAAATCCATATTCTTCTATCAAATGGAAAAGAATATTTGTCCATAAAAAAAAGCATTTATTCTCTATTATCATTATCATGATAAGAAAGAGCATCTAACCTTATCCGAATAATATCTAATCTGTTCAAAAATATATATAATAAATACAAAATTTGTTAAAATTTATGTAAAAATAATTAAATCTTTTTTTACACCATCTTATTTATCCACATCAAAACACCATCTTGTGAACAAAATTATCGATACCATTTTATGCGAAAACAGTTTACTTTTGTTTACATTGATAATGAATTAAAAATAATTTTTAAGATAATTATCATGAAAGAAAGTAAATTATCATACATAAATATATTTTTATATAGCAAAATATGTATTACAAGTGAAACCGACTAACTCGATTAGCTTCAGACATGCTAAGTTTGCTGAAATAGTTGCAAATTCATTTAACATTATAATATAAAATTATCATACATATAATTTTAATACACAAAACCATTTTTTTTAATTATTATTGTTTATAAAACATATTTTAAATCCTAAAATAAAATATACACACACACACACACACACACACACATATATATATATATATATATATATATATATATATATATATATACTGACATGTACACAATAATCTATTTCTTCATTTTTATCCTAAATTCTTATTTAAAATATTATGCATTGTTTTAAATTTAATTATTATTTATAATCCTATTTTTAAAGTAACTAATTTGAAAAATAAATTTGAGAATAAGTAATTAGTTAAGCCACTTCTGTGATCCTAAGTTGTTAACATTTCATTAATTTAGTTTCTATATTATTTACAAGCTTCAATTAAGTCTTTTCATTTTTTAAATTGGTATAAATTCAGTTTTTTCCAGTAATTAGTATAACTCAAAAAATTTCAGTAATTTTAAAATTAAAGGACTTAATTTAAACTTTTAATAATATATAACTGTGTGTGACGTTCCTAAAAACTCAGAAGCAAGTAATGTTTATTATATAAGGTTAAGTTAACGGTTGATTCTTGTTCAAGTTTCATTTAAATACACATATTATATATCAAGTTTAAAACTAATGGTAACCTATTTGATAAAGTGAGAGTGTTTTTTTTTTTTAATTATTTACAAGTATTATCTTAAAAAAGAGTCAATTACATACCACCTCTTTTTTCATGGTTCATATTATATATGTAAATTGAATAATAACAATATAATCTGTAAAGTATCATACACTATCTCTGAAATAACCCACACAATCTCAGTTTTTGAGTGTAGGATGGTTCTCTTGTGATGGTAGGGTCTCTTTCTTATCTTGAAGGTGGCTCTTTAACATATATCCCATGCTTTCTTCTAACGCTACGAAGCTTTAGATACAGCAGGTTCACCTATAAATGAACCCTAGTGCAATGCCGGGATCATATAACTGTGAGTACGTGAATCTAACAAATACACACATATATACTGTCCTATTATATATATACATATATATTTGTATACTTATCATCTCCAAGCAATGGAAGGCCAAAATAGTTATCTTATGAGACTTAACTGTGGCGGTCCTCCGCTGCAAGTGTACGACTTCAAGACGCCGAAATACCTCGACCGTGAAGAACCGGGCGTGTTCTGTGTGAGAAGGTGCATCAAATTCAGTGTGGGTAAGCGAGTGTGTGCTTTCAACATAACTGAAAAAAGCAAAGAGGATCGTGTATACTCAGTAAATATCGACGTGACGGAACAATCCGGTAAGGGTTCTTATGCCAAAACGAGCATGTGGTTCGGAATGAATAATAGGTACGATATTTTGTGTAGCGTGCGTAGTATGTTATCTGGTTCATATGAATTGTTTAGGCAGAATTATAGCGTGCCAACTCTGCCAGACATAGAAAGTACGGGTTTCTTCTGTTCCATGAGCGGTTACGGAAGTTATTTCACTCTGGAAAAGAAGAAGTTGGAAAAGAGCGAAGTGGTGGAGAGAGTGAAGAGTACACACGACTTCCTGGTTGGCGGTGACGAAACGGTGAACGTGAAAGTGAAGATAACAAACGACAAAAAAGTAGGGTTGCGTGTGGAGGTGGAGCGGCCAGTGAAGCTAACATTGGATTACTCGTGTCGTGTGTTTGAAAAAATGGAGGAGAAGATGGAAGATGAAATACAGAAGAATATGTTGTCGTTCTTAAGAAATGCCACTGCGGAGCTTCCACCTGACGAGTCCCCCACTGACCCTTTCTCGCTCTACTATTCCCAAAGCGGTAGGGTTAGGCATAAAGAAAGTCTCTTCCATGGTCATGAAAGAAATAATCAGTTTTAAAAAAATTATTAATTTATTTATTTAAATAGACTTGATTATTAATTATATTAATGTTATTTTTTATATTGTTTTTATTTACTTATTTTACTATTTCTTCTAATTAAAACTACTATATTAATATTAAAGTTTAATAAATTTATATTAATGTAATTTTTTAAAATCAACTTAAAAATAAAATAAAATATTAATTAATTATTTAAAATTATGATAATAATAATAAAATTTATTTATTATGACAATAAATAATTTTATTTATGATAATTTAAATAATTAATTTTAAATTATTTTATCATAATAAATTAATTATTCATCTAATTAAAAAAATATTAATTATTTATGAATTAAATATATTTTTTATTTAATAATTCAATCTAAGTTAAGTTACGATGATCAGTCATATTCAGGAATTTTAATTTTTTTATTAAAAAAGTTATTTTATATATCTCACATTTATAATATAATATTTTTTAAAATAATATATTAAATTATAATAATTTTAGACAATTTAAATATTTATTTTTTTAAATAATAAAAAATTTATTTTATTCCATTTCAAAAAAGTAAGAATAATAAGAAGTGAACGAGAAAAAAAAACAAAGAATAATCTTATGAAGAAAAAAATTTCAAAAACAGTTAAGAGTTTCTATTATTAAATTTTGTAAATAAACGTATTTAATTGAGTAAATAAACTTATAAATATATTTTATTCAAATAATTTTATTTTTAAATATATTATTTATGAGATTAATTTTCCTATTACAACAAAAATAACAAAAATAATAATTTTGGGTGGTTATTGCTGGACAATAATATCATCTAATGTTAACTAGTAACAGTAATATATAGTATCATCTAATGTTATTTTGGATGTTTTATGATTAATAATAATAAAGTTTAATTAATATGCTTATTCCTTATAAAATCAGTTATTAATTATTTCTTAATTTAGTCCCTATATCTTTGATATGGGATAATTATGTTTTGGCTTTCTATTTTTTTAACTTATCTTGAAAAGTCAATTACTTTGTATTTTATTGTAAAAAAATGTGATTTTATTAAATTTTATACTTAAATATATTTGATATTAAATATTTTTATTGTCACACCATTCATATAAGTACTAAATTTATATATATTTTTAGTTTAAGAACTAATTAATCAACTATTAAATTATAGAAAGTAAAACTAAAATTTCATGGAATATATATATATATATATATATATATATATATATATATATATATATATATATATATATATATATATATATATATATATATATATATTTCATCCTTGAAATTTTGTTCTTGCTCCCTACTACCAATGTCATTCATTCGTTAGCAATTTATTTGCACTAGTAAACAAACGTTTCTTAAATTATATTATTTTGACTTAAATTATGTTATTTTGACTTTTTAATGTTTGATTAAACTCTACGTCAGAGTAATTAATCATGTAAAAATTTCAAAATTTACGTCGTTTATAACGAACGTAAATTTCATATTTTAAAATGATTCATTTTTTCTCCTTTAATAATTACCTTATGAAATTTATAATTGGTTACTACTCTTCTTAATTTAATACTGGAGGAGCAACTTCTTTTTTCTTTCCTCTTTTTAGCTTTTCTTTCTTGTTGATTTTTTTTTATATTTTTTTGGTATTTTTTTCTTCTCCTGCCCTTATGTCTTTTTGAGTTCCTCAAGTTGTTTCTCTTATGCTTTGAGTCTCTCTAGATATTCAACACAGTTTATACACTATCCTAATTAAAATTCTTAAAAATAACAATGATTTTAATTAAAAAAAATAGTGACATAGAATACTAACATTAATCACATAATTAATGTCTAAATATTTCAATTTAACAAGAAAAATGTTTAGAATCACCCATAGTTAATGATGGTGTCACTGTTATTTACCATGAACAAAAAAACGCTCAAAAAACTTATATAGTGGTTATTATCATATTTACGCAACAAAAAACTCTTACATGTGTGAGAAAAATGATCATCGAAAGATATATAAAATGAGTCTCTAGTAAAAAGTTAAATATACGTCAAATATATATTATAAAACTAATCTATTATTATTTATAATTTAAAAGTAAAGTTGTTATATCATGAATGTTTCAAAAATTGAAAACGGGATGGAAGATATAATAATATTATAGTATATAGGTAAAATAATTAATTCAATCTTATATATAAAATCGACTAGATAAAATAAGGATTGTACTAACTTATATATTACAATATTAATGTCTAAGATTTCCTTTCAAATATGGAATTACTACTTCCTAATATTTAATGTGTGACTACTACATAAGTTGTGAAAGAACATATACAAAATATGTCAATTCAAGTTGAGTAAAATACAAATAAATCAACCATCCAATCAAACATGTGTATTGATTAAGATTAGAAAGAAATTCACAATTTTTGCTCAAAATAGTTTAATTTTCCTAATTATGTCTAAAACATGTTTTCTTTGACATAAGAAAATGTAGTCGCTCATCTAGCCACTTCTATCCCTAAAAATATTTCAATTTTCATAAATCTTTTATTTGAAAATATTTGCTCAAGTAATCTATGAATCATTAGATATAACTTCATGATTGTTTCTACATATGATTAGATCATCAACATAAATTAAGATATTAAGTTGTACTAAATTGTTCAATAGAATTAATAAAGAATAAATAGAAAGAGTTTATTAAAATTTATATTGTTTCAAGAGACTGATCAATTTGACAAACCGACATCTAGGGACTTGTTCAAATCATATAGAAAGTTTTGAAGATGACATACTTGGTTTGAAGTATGAGAGTGAAAGCCTGGGGCAACTTCATATATATTTCTTCTTTAAAATCACCATGCAAGAAAGTGTTATGCACATCTATTTAGTAAAATTCCCAATTTTTGGATACAACAACGACTAATAAAATCCAAACTACAACCATCTTGAGTGTTAGGACAAATGTCTCTTTAAAATCAAAACCTTCAACTTGATGATTCTCAAGTGTGACTAGTCAAGTTTTAAATTGTTTTATAGTTTCGTTTGAATTGTAATTAATCTTATATACTCATTTGTCTCTCAATGTATTCTTATTTTTTGGTAGAAGATACATTGTTCAGGTTTTATTATCTTTAAATGCTTATATTTTTTGTCTCATGACTAAGAATCATCTACCATCTTTGTTGTTTCTGAATAGTTTGTTGACTCTCTCTCGGTAATTATTGCTACAATGAACCTGCGATGCTTCAAATAAAATTTATCACAACTTACATAATTGTTATGAGAGATGACTCATTTGAATTATAATGTGGAGTGAAAGAATAACTAGATCTACAAGGAACCTGTGATGCTTCAAGTAAAATTTATCACAACTTATATAATTGTTATGGAATATGACTCACCTGAATTATAATGTGAAGTGAAAGAATAACTAGATAAACTTTTTACTTCAACTGAATTAGTTTCATCCTGTCAAAGTCTTACAAAGAAAATTTTAAGACGTTTTCTCCGTCAAATATGTTTATTGTTTTCTATTTCATTTTAAGGATGAAGTTTATTTTTAAAAATTTTCATGTGTTGTCTCATCTTTTGCAAATATAAAATAATTAATAACACAATTTTCAATACTATCATCTTCGATATTAACATCAAACATCATCTTAGTAGAAACAATCTCATTACTAGTGGGTTATTCAAAAGGAAATTTATTTTCAAAAAAATTTGATATCTCATTACACATAATACTTTCAATCTCCACAAACACATATTTCTTATTACAACTAGTAAGCTTATCTTCTTTCCTCTCTTGATTATGAGCATAAGACAAAGAACCAAACAAACTTAAGCAATTATTTGAAGATGATTGCTCATTTAACATATCATAAGGAGTTTTTCCATCTTACAAATGTGTTGATGTTCTATTTATTAGATACTCAGCTGTTAAGATACATTCAACCCAAAAAGAGATAAAAAGATTATCTTGAAATTTTAAAGTATGTGCTATAGATGTGTCCGTGTTTCTTTTCAATTCAATCATTTTGTTGAAGTGACTTGTACAAGATGTTTGAAAAATAATGTCAAGTTCAATAAACTTTGTTATAAAGCCTGGAAACTCAATTCCATTATCACTTTAAATTATCTTAAATTTGTTTTTCATATTATCTTTTTACCAAAGCAACCAAATTTAATAGGACTCTAGAGACTTTCCCTTGATCGAGTAAAAGATAAATCCAAATAGCACGTAAATAATCACTAACTATAATTAAAAAGTAAGATGCATCGTAAAATGACAGAATTAGATAAAATCCCTAAAAATCACAATAGATCTATTCAAAATTACTAGTAACTTTATATAACATATATTTAATAAATCGAGTCATATAATTTGATTTATTCAATATTTAGATACAAATATTAAACTACATTGTAGTCTAACTATGTATAACATTGTTAAGTTTTATCCCTTCTTCAATGGTTATACATCATTCTTTAGTTGCTACAAATTATTGTCTATAAGCCATTCTCACATGACATTATTCTTATACATTTTTCAATTTTTAAAAGAATTTCAAATTTTTTATTATTTGGAACTTCCTTTATCAATAATTCATGTTTCCTCTTATATTTATATATACTATGTATAGGAGATTTTTTTTTCTTTTAATCGCTTTTATTATTATAAAACAATATTATCATTATTAAATAAATATAATTATTTTTATTATATTATTTATGAAGAAGGGAAAGATATAGAAAAAAATTATTATGATACTACGTCTAAAAAAGATAAAAAAATTCTGATACATAAAAAAATAGAATAAAATAAAATAAAATTTTAAAAATAATTATTTAAAAAAGTAATAATATAAAAAATATACACATATATCCGTCCGCTGTGTTTCCACTTTTAGCTTATATATTTAGCATCTCAAATGATTGATTTTCTATGCAAAGTAACTGGAAACACATATTATAGATGAAATAAATGATTCAACCAAAGAAGTATTTATCCGGAAAAAGAACATCAGTGAGTATAATAATCTGATAATTTTATTGTCTCTTTCGTTGCCTTGTTGGTGGCTCTTTAACATATATGCTTTGCTTGCTCATAACGCAATTCGAATCTTTATGTAGGTTCAGCACTTTCATCTATAAATAGCCCTGCTGATTAATTGTGAGGACTTGAAATACAGCAAAGATAGTCATTTACTATATAATCACTTCAGAGATTATTCAAATCACAATGTGAACGGACTCACGCTCACCCGTCATACAAGACACTTGTAATTGTCAAGTTTAGGTTAGATCACTCACAATCACAATAACTCTCTATTCTTCTCCTTTTAACTTTGCCTTTCTTTTCTGAGACTGTCTGAAATTTTGCAGGTACATCTCAGAATTCATCAGAGACTGAACCTCTGCCACTCGAGACTTTTTCCTGCAATTTCTCCAATGCAAGAAAATAGGTGTTTTGTTAGTCCTAAGTCTCACCCTATCTACATAGAAGAACAGAAATACACTGACGCTCGAAAGGGTGATGCTCTACTAGTAGAAGCAACGGAGAAGCGCAGTTTTAAGATTGCACTTAACTCCGTTGGTCCTCCGGTGGTAGTGAACACGATAAAGCAGAAATTCCATGACGGAGAAACGAGCATGTTCTATGCAATTCAAAGGTGGATCTCATACACGGTGGGTAAGCGACTTTTTTACTTGAAGATAACTGAGAATTGCAAAGCTGGTCTTGTATACTCGGTATACATCGATCTCGGGGAAAAATCTGGAACGGGTTCTTCTGCTCATTTCAACCTCAAGTTCATAGGAAACGACAGGTACGGTGTTCTGTGTGACATGGACTACAATTTCTTTGGCTCGTCACCGTACGATACGCGTAAGAAGAGTTATTGCGTGCCACCTTTGGCAGAGACGGAGCTTGTGTGCTACACGTGGCGTGAGACGGGTGATGCAAGCTGTTTCACTCTGGAAAAGAAGAGGGGCGAGAGTGAGGTGGTGGAGAGGGTGAAGGCGGCACACAACTTTGCCGTTGGGCACGAAACTGTGGATGTGACGGTGGAAATAAGAAAGGACAGAAGAGGAGGGTTGAGTGTGGAGGTTGAAGGGCCTCTGAAGCTTACTGTGGAGCATGCGGATCGTGTGTGGGGCGAAATCAAGGAGAAAATGGAAAGTAAAATGGTGGAAAGTGAGATCTGGTTTCACAGATTCGCCTCCGGTGTACCACCTCCGACTAGTGACGACAGTGGTAGGATCTCCATATCCATTGATAGACTGGCTCTTACCTACTATCCCACTGGTTCTAACACGCAATTGTTACAAACTCCAAGATAGAATAACCGATGTTTTTTTTTTTTTTTTTTTTTAGAAAAAAAGAAAAATTAAAATTACCTACGTGAATAAATTTTTAAAAAAATTACAAATCTGATTAAGTCCCGTTACAAAACACAACTTCAAAATATAAAATAACAAGACTTCAATTTTTTTTTTTATAGATTTATAAATAATTCGTATGATTTTTTTATATATATTTATATAAAAATGGTACTACGTAGATTCTTATTATTATATTATAATAATTATTATTATATTATTTTATATTAATAATATTAAATTAATAATATTATTATTAATAATAATAAAATAATATAATTATAGCTATTAATATTATTATTATATTATTGGTTATATTAATAATATAAATATTTTTATTATTATTTATAATAATAATAATTATATTATAAAAATTAATATTATCATAACTTATTTTAATAATTTTATATTTTATTTATACATATATTAATAAAATTATATGTCAATGTAAGTGATATCCTAACTACGTTATATTGAATATTAGTTTTTTATATAAATATATAAAAATAAGAAAAGAAAAAAAAATACAAAATACATGAAGAGCAATTTAAAACCCATCTTATAAATTGAAGGAATAAACCAAAATTTTGGAAACCAAAACCTTTTTCTAAAAATTCAAGTTGATCTTTCGAGGAATTTCAGCATATCAATTTATTTTGTTTATATTATTTTAATTATAATTAATACTAAATTAAATAATAATGAATATGTTTATATTTATTAATAAAATTAATAATAATTATCAATTTTAATCAGTTATTAATAAGATAATAATATTAATATCTTATTATTTAATTACTAATTAATAATAATTAATATTGTTATTAATTATTATTATTATTATATTTTATTATTATAAATAATAATAACAATTTTTATGTATGATTTATTACTATTATTATAATTAATAATAAAATAAATAATAATAATAAATATATAATTAATATAGTATTAGTAATTAAAATTATATTATTTTATTATTAATATTATTGTTATTTTAATATTATAATAATAAAATAATATAATAATTATTAATTTTATGAATAATAATAATAATATATATGTTTATATTATTATTATTATTTATTTTATCAATAAATTAATATAATATAGAAGTGGTATTATTCTTCCTGAATGTAAGATAGAAAAAAATTATTATATAAACTGCAATTTTTAAATTTTAAAGTCGTGTATAATAATAAGATTTATCTAAATTTATATATTTTTTTAAAATATTAGTAACCATTTCACTAAAAAATAATGATGGTTTGGACTTGCATTATGCATCTACAAGTTTCCTACAACCTTTTATTTTTAATTATTACTTTTTATTTTATTTTATTATATTAATATAAATGAGTTGTTTATTAGATGTTTGCTTCTCAAGAATGACCCTCATTGACTTTGGTCGAAACCTAGTATATCTAATACTTTCTATTTTTATTAATTTATTTATTTTTAATATCTTCTGACCATTAGAAATATAATCATGGTTTAATTACAGTTATGATTGTGATTTTAGTTTTCTTGGGGAATTTTTATAGAAATGGTAAAAGTATGATGTTAGTATAAATATTCACAATTTAAAACCATAAATATAAATATATTTGATGATATAAATGAAACTATTGACAATAAAAAAAGGAGAGGATATACATACCTAAACATAAAATATTATGTATATTAAGATTGTTGACCTTGATAATATTCATCTCTTTAACTCATGTTAAACATATTTTAATTAACTAATGATGTAATGAAATTCTATATTTCCTTTAATCTTCGTTATATTTAGTTCGTGATTGAATAAAAAACGAGGAACCAAAATATTTTTTTAAAATAACTAATTATAAACATTTTAAACTAAATTACAACTAGAAGTTTATACTTCATAGGAATTTTTATGTGATTCTTTTTATAGAAATTCGTATACAATAAATTTTTTTTGGGCGTCCTTCGAATTCTATAAGATAAAAAAAACTGTAATAAGAATCCCACAAAATATGAAAAAGTGTTCTAAAAGAGATTCTTCAATCCATCAAACCAAAACATACTAAATAAAATAAAATATTAATGAGATTTATAATAAAGTTATGACAAAAATAAAACACATACACGCTAAATTAATGAGACTTATAATAAATTTTGCTTCTACAAAAGCTTATTTGCATATTTTTAATGTTTTTCATATAATATTTGTCAACAATAATACAATTTAAACGATTTTTGCACAATACAGATAATTTTATCTAGATTTTAATTAAGTTTATTAATTTGGTAGTTCAATGTTGACGTGAAATTGTTTAGTAAAAATATTAGAGTTGTGTTAAATATTTATAAGGTTGAAAAATAAGATTTAATATTTTTTTAATTCTTATCATAGATATTGTCAATTTGTTTAGTATAATTAAAAAATGAGTTGATTTTGACATAATAAATATATTTTATTTGGGGCTTACTCACATCTGTCAATTGAATCATAATATAAATGACAAAACTCAAGTTTTATCATGTGTTTTCCAACAACGAACCATTCCCAGTAAATATTTTTTTCTTTATTTGAACATCACTTATTTTTATCTTAGTATGACCGGAATTAAAAACAAATCAGAATTCAAATTATTAATAAAAAATTTCTATAAAATTCTAAAGAAGCAACAACTTTTTATTATCATATGACTATATGCACAATTTAAAAAAAAAAAATCATATTATGAGTGTAGTATAATGAGGTTTTTGCTTAGATAGACATTATCAAGTGAATAATATAATTTAATATTTTTAAAATCTTTTTTTTTTCTCAAAACCGTTGAATCCTTCTTTTTTTAAGCCATACTTTAACTGTGCTATGTTAAAAAAATGAAAAAAAAAAAAAATGTAAACATGGACGTATGTTTCTTCGAAGATGATGCTTACTGACAAGTGTGGATCATGTTTGTATGGATTTTCTAAGTCAAATAAAAAAGATACCTTCAGTGTGGTAGAAGGCGTCCTTAGTGTCTGTTGAAGAAAACCTATTTTACCTTTTTTATTATTATTTACTTAATCTAATGCTTTCTAACATCTTAAATTGAATTGTGACTTCTATTTATGATGTAATAAGCTTGTGCATCGGACTTTCAATATTTCAATAGAGAAAATAAATCATTTTGTTAAAGAAAAAAAAAAAGTAATTATAAGAATATATAGATGCCACACTAATTAAGAATAAGGCATAAAGGTAATTAGGGAAGGGTGATGCTAGTGAAGGTTGGAATAATACAAATGCATTTTATTAAAAATAAAGTAAGGCATATCACAGAAAAATATTCTCCATTTTAATATCAATATATGGTGTTGCATTTAAGAAGAGGAATCGATGATAGTAGTGTTAATGTCAATTCTCAAAACTTAAGATATGTCTGTTTTTGAACTATTTTATCACGTGCAATGCATATAAATGATCACATAGTAACATAGGATAAAGGATAGGAGGGGAATGAAGTCTACAGTGAGTAGCATTCTCTTAAACTATGTAGACATTTTTGAGGAAACCAAGAACTCCAAAATTGGGAATTGACATAACCTAGACAAGAACTCGGGTCTCTGTCTGTGTTGAAGTCTATAGGGTTTATCAAACAACCTTTATCCAAAAGTAACCATTGCGGAAGATGGACGCTTCCTTCTAAAAAAATGACTTTCTTTTGGCGTTGTATAAGTGCATTATCTTAGGA
The DNA here is from genome assembly GCA_963425845.1 of Sphenostylis stenocarpa. NCBI lineage: Eukaryota > Viridiplantae > Streptophyta > Magnoliopsida > Fabales > Fabaceae > Sphenostylis > Sphenostylis stenocarpa. The sequence goes on along the minus strand of OY731403.1, from coordinate 14,915,493 downwards.
AAGCATGCCATGGCCACATAACTTAGAGTACCAATATTCACCGTAGAGAGTAATTTGTGAGTGAGGGTCGTGGCACATCGAGTGTGGACAGACACAAAGGTTCCATCATGGGAAACTGTCACGGTAGCAACAATTACTCAGAGCGACTTCCTCTGGACGATTCTTCCGTAGCTGTCTTACGGAAAACCAAGAACCGCAAAGGGCGTGAGGTTGAGGACACTTGGAGAGCAGATTACTACTCATTTGGAAAGACAAGCTGCGAACTCGACTTGACCAAAACCAACCGCAACAAGCGCGAAGAAGAGTTATCCATCTCTATCCGTGACCATGTCTCAAACAATGCCAACGATGACGTTGATTTTCAGATGAACATGAGAGTGGAAGAAGGTCTTCTTTCAGCAAACGTTACTCTAAACGGACCTAGATGCCTGCAGCAACTTCCCGAGAGGAAAATCCCTATTGCTCAAGGTGGGGTTCTCAAGTCCTCTTCCTTCTTATACGGACGTGACAATGACCGAAAGGGTCTTATTGTCCTTTTAAGGGCAAAGAGAAGAGATAACGATGAAGAGCTTCCTTACATGATCACTGTGAAACACTATTTTGTTTCTGCATGTTGTTCTCATGGTGTGTCTCTTGTGGCAAAGATTCGCAGTGACAAGGGTGATGGAGGTTTGAGTGTTGAGATTGAGAAGCCTTCTATGCAGCCCAAACATGAGTTGTTGTGCATCTTTGATGATGTCAAAGGAAAAGGATGGTGCCCTAATCCTACTAATTCTGATTGCTCAATGGAGCTTTCCAACAAAAGTAATGGTAATGTCCCTATGATAAACTTTGGAGGAAACAACAATAATCCAAATGCTATTCCTTTTTCTTATAGCATTAGCGGCAAGCAAAACATCTCGTCGGTAATAAGCTCAAGTGGATGCACTAATGGCGATTATAATGGTTCTTTGATATTCCAGGACTGCCAAATTTGTTTTGACGCCATTGGTACTCTGAGGAATTAGTTTAGTAAAAGGTTTCTTGGTACTTGTTTTCTGTATGATGTTTTCATTGAATTCAGTTATTATGTAATGTTTTCATTTTAAGGTTTGACTATAATGTGTATTAGAAATAAAATTATAAGATTATCTTATGTAAACCGCGTGTTACTATTGTTCATATAAGTTCAATCTAATAATCATATTTGAAGAAGGAAAAAAAAAATAAATTCCAAACTACAAAGCTTAAAAAAACAATTTTCAATTCAGTAGACAAAAATTAACTTATGACTATCTACAATTTTTTTTGCCACCATCTCTACCTTAAAATTTTCTAATAGCAAACAATTATCTTTGAAACTACAATAATATTTTTTTCGCTTTTATTCTTACATTTCTTCAACTTTAAAAGTGAGGCATATGAATGATTTGAATAATTTTAAAACAAAATTGAATTATTCTTTTACCTTTCAATCCTTAAATTAATGGAGTAAAATTGTACAAATACGTAATTAACTTCAATTGGTTATTTTTACTCGTTTAATTTTTAAATACAATTTTTAAGCTTCATATAAAAACATGATATTTAAATTCTTGTTTGGTGTTAGTGTAAAAAAAAAATTAAAAATATTGTATTATTATTTTGTAACTATTAATAAAATGAAAAAGAAAATACTTAGAATTCTAATGCATTTTTATATATTTTTTAGTAAGCTAGCAATTTTTTTCTTTGTTTTTCATCTTATTTCTAATAATTAATAAAATAAAAAATCTAAGAAAATATTGGAAAATGTCATATATAATTTTTCTCTTTTAGCTTAATTTTGGATTGAGAGATGAATTTAAGGGAATAAAAGAAGAAAAAGAAAGAGAGTAAAAAATAAGATTGTTTGGATTAAAAGAGATAAGGTAGTAAGTGAAAAAAAATTGTAATTGATGTGTTTGATTTGAAATAATAATAAAAATATATTAATAAAATAAGTTATTAAATTATTAAAATATCCTTATTTAAAATTTAATGTAAATTAAAGATAAAAAAAGTAAATTTAAAGTAATTAAAATTATTTAAAAATAAATTTTAAATTATTAATTTTTATCTTAAGTACTAATTAAAAAAATGAAATATAATGAAAGAATTCATAATAAAAAAAAACAGTTACATTATTAAAAAATTAAATTTGTATTTAAATATAGTTTAAATTTTATTATAATAAAAAAATTTTAAAATCGCGTATAAATATAACTACATATGCTATCAACATTAATTTTTATATAATAAATATAATAATATTTTTTCAATATTATCGATATAATCGATTATTATAATTCAATTATACAGATTTATTTATTCGATGACATTTTTTTTTATAATTTTGTGATCTTTATTCATAAATTTATATTACAAGTAAATTAATCACATGACACATTAATATTTATATATATATATATATATATATATAGACATATAATTATTAAATAAAAAATAAAATATATTATTATAGATTATAAGTAAAAAATTATAAAGTAAGATAATATATTTGAGGATAATATAGATAATAAATATAATAAATATTTTTTTATATTTTTTAAATAAAAGAAATATAAAATATGTGACTCGTACAATTTTTTTTTCTTAAATTAGCACAAATTTCTTAATATAAATATAATATTTTTTTTTCAAATTTGAACCCTCAAATATTTGTAAACAATAACATCGTGGATTGAAAGAAAGGCTTAGTAAGGATTGTGCTGGAGTGGTTATATAGGTGAGAAGAAGAACCATGGATTTATTTAAAACAAAATATAGTCTGCTTACTGTTATCTTATTTGGCATGGTGATATATTTTTATTTTATTGGTTGTGTGTAAATATCATGCATTTTTAATTTTTCTATAAATTATATATAAATACTCCATTCTTTTGTCAATTAAAAAGTGATTCTCTGTTATATAATAGTAAAATAGATAAATATATTCGTATTCTTTTGTCGACGGAAAAGAAAGCCAATAAAAAAAGCATCAATACCATATGAGTATGATGGGATACTAAATAAAATTGGAGTTTTAAATAATATTGTTTCTAATAAAGTGATACCACATTTCCCCTATCTTATTTTATAAAATTTAAATAATAAAATTTATAAAAATAATCACAACAAGATTATGTTATATCTTTTACCATAAATCTTGCTCTATCATGATAGATATTGTTTAAGTATAATAAGTTTAGAAGGTTTTAGTGTTTTCTTACTGGTAATATATCTTCAAGTAAATATTCTTTGACTTATTCTATTCCTTTAACTCTATTCGTCTTCTATTTTAAATTTATCTTTCATTCGTATTTTTTTATTTATTTGTATAATCATGTAATATATAACGTCGATTGTAAATAAATAATTATTCAAAAATTAAACATATAATAATTATAAATAAATTATCATTAAAATTTAAAAATAACTTCAAAACATTGTTGCGTTGAGCTTTATATATAAATTTTGTAAGAATGTGTTGCTTTTATATTAATAAATATTAAAAAAAATTATTAGCCTATTTCAAAAAAGTGACAATATTTTTTCATGTTTTAATATAAAAATTATTTAATTTTTGGTTTATTAAAATTATTTATTTATATTTTAAAATAATTTTAATTTTTATATTTCTTATTTAAGTTCTTCTAGTCAATATGATATTTTTAGATAAAATAATAAAAATGGGTATCACTCTGCAAAAACATAAAAAATATATATTTAAAAATTAAAGAAATATTTATTAAAAGCATAAAACTAATAATGTTTATTTTAAAATAAAAAGTGAAAAAATAATTTAACATACATTTGTTTATAATTTATAATGCATGGCTGCACCAAATATCATCAAATAAAAATTTTAATTTGCTTAGATAAGCTGATGATGTTATGTGCGAGTGCGTCACCATTTATCTTTCCATATTCCCAGAGGTTTAATATTAACCACTTCATATATATAAATTAATGGTAAAAAATTGATGTACACTGGGAATAAGAATAAAATAACTATGACTGGTTTGAGTCTTATGCTTCACTCTAGGGGAATTGATATATCCTATTGCCATTTAAAAGTCTCTAATCTTTCAGATTAAATAAGCCAAAAAAGAAAAAAAAAACAAAGACTAGCATTCTCCATTTGAATCTCGCCATTTTTATTTAAATTCTCACATTATTTTCTTCACTTTCTACCTCGAATTTGGGTTAGTTAAACAACCATTATTTGGATTTGATTCATATGCTTATTTTTTTAAAGTTAAAGTTTACATAAATTAGTTTATAATTAATATGAGAGATTTTATATAAATTAATTTTAAATTTTAAAAATTATTATTTCATTTTTTTTAAAAACGTATGAAGTATTTTTCTTTTTCACCATATTATTTTTGTATTTTTAAGAATTATATTCTTTATATTTTTATACCCAAAAATTATATTCTCATAATTTTAAAAAGTTAAATTTTTTTATCTTAAAAAGGAAAAGAAAAGAAAGAAACACCGGAGGATGTGGTGAAATAAAATAATCATTACAAATAAAAACTTCAATACAGAATATACTCATCACTTCTCTTCTCATGTAAATAGAAACAATCTAAAATATAAGGGAGTAATTTTTCTAAAAATAAAATACCAACAATTTTTATTTTTTCATAAACAGAAATAATATTTATTCTTATCACTAAAATATTGGAAAGGACGATGATACGTATGCACCTCATCTAAATATATATACCTACCATATACATTTTTATTGTTTGTTTCTCTCTTTATTTACCACATCATATTTCTTATAAATATTTTTGTTTTCATTTATTTGATTCTCTTTCTGAATACGGAGGAGTAATTTGGGTCATCACGAACTATTTTTCAATTTGAAATGAAAGTAAATGTAAAAATATTTATTCCTATCTTCATATTTTTTTAAAAAGAAAAAAAAATGAAATTAACACTCCCTCATAGAAAATTTTATACAATTAGTTTATTCAAAAGCAACCATTGCGGAAGATGAACGCTTCCTTCCAAGGACAATGACTTTTTGTTCTGTAGAAGTGTGTCCTATAAGAAAACATGCCACTTACCTCACACCACCAATATTCACCGTTGTGATTAATTTGTGAGTGAATCCATCGTGGCACATCGAGTGTAGATAGACACAAAGGTTCCATCATGGGAAACATTCACAGTAGCAACAATTATTCTGAGCGGTTTCCTCTAGACAATTCTTCAGAGGTTGTCTTACGCAAAACCAAGAACCGCAGATGGCGTGAAGTTGTGGACATTTGGAGTGCAGAATACTACTCATTTGGAAGGACGAACTGCAAACTCGAACTGACCAAAACCAACAGCAATAATCAGGAAGTGTTATGCATCTCAATCCATGACCACGGATCAGGTCATGCAAGCGACGAAGTTGATTTTCAGATAAACATGAGAGTTGAAGAAGGTCTTCTAGTGGCAAACGTTACTCTGAATGGACCAAGATGCATGCAGCAACTTCCCGAGAGGAAAATCCCTACAGCGCAAGGTGGGGTTCTTAAGTCCTCCTCCTTCTTATACGGAAGGGACACAGACCGAAAGGGCTTTATTGTAATTTTAAGGGAAAAGGGATGTGATGATGATGAAGAACTTCCTTACATGATCACTGTGAAGCACTATTTTGTGGCTGCGTGTAGTTCTCATGGTGTCTCTGTTGTGGCAAAGATTCGAAGTAGCGGTGATGGAGGTTTGAGTGTTGAGATTGAAAAGGCTTCAAAGCATCCGAAAGGTGAGTTGTTGAAGATGTTTGATGATGTCAAAGGAAAAGGGTGGCCGCCTGGTCCTGCAAGTTGTGATGGTGCAATTGAGTTTTCCAACAAAAACAATGGTAATGTCCCGGTGATGAGCATGAGCGGCCTGCAAAACATCTCGTCCCTTTTAAGCGCAGCTGGATACACTAATGGCAATTACAACGGTTCTATCATATTTCGTGACTGTAAAATTTTGTTTGACAGCGCCATTTTCGGTCCTAGGAATTTGTAAAAAACATGGTTTCAGATTATAAAAATGTAAATAGAGTAATGGGGGTGTTAGGGGGAGGAAGTGAGAGAGTCAGATATGTTTCTGATAAATGCTTAAAATAGAAGTAAATAAGGTTATTGCCTTATTTTTATTTTATTTGCATATGGATATGAGAGCGTACTATAGGAAATTTCTCTTAATAGCATGATTTCAATTCATGTATAACTGATATAATTTTGTTATTTATAAGATAAAATTAATCATAGTTATCAATATTTTTAAAATTATCTATCACGATTACAGTAAATTATAATAAAAGGTAAATATAATAAAACAATTATTATTTAAAGTTGATGAAATAAATTTTTAAAAAATCTTTTATATAATATATATAGTTAAAAATTATCTTTAATTTTTTATTAAAATCGATTTAATCCAAAAATCTACCAATTTTTTTATACCAATTTTATATAAATATCTAAATCAATGATCAGTTGAATAATTCGGTCTGATTCAATTCTTAAAATAGAGTCATGATATAGATAATCATTTTTCACTAAATATCCATCTAACCATCACTTTTACATTCGTTCTTATTCTATTAATTAATAAATACAAATATTATTTGTTAGATGTTTAAATATTTTTGGATGTGATACAATTTTTTTCTTACTATAATATAATTAACCACACCTATAACCTCGACAAAATTAATTATTATATATTAGATATATTTTAATAATGTTGTGACATTATTAATTTAGAATAATGCTCAGTCCCTATATATCCAATATTATAGATTTATACTAACCCCCCAAGTTATTATGAATACTGAGATAGCACATATAAATAATGCTATGTAACCCTTACAAAAAAATCAGCTATATCTAACTCACGCAAATAATTTTTAGTTTTAAGATATATAACTATTTATCTTTTATGTCTGAAATAATACTAATACTTAACATGTTAATTTTGGTAAATAAATATCCAAAGAATACGAGAACATGCAGCGCGACACAGGTGAAAAAGAAACTCCAAGAATCCACTCTCAGAAGCCCTTGATAACATTTTTTAGGTTCCCTCTTTGGGTCACTTTAGTGGCTCTTTAAACATATATGCTTTGCGTTCTTTTAAGGCTTCGAATATGTGCGTAGGTCCACTTTTACATATAAATGAACCTGACCAGGATTTAGTGTGAGGACACAATAAAGGTAGTCATAAACATTTCAGCAGCAATGCAGGGAAATAAGAGTATTGTGAGGCTTAAATCTAGCGGTTCTCCGTTGGAAGTCAACACCAAAATGCAGAAATCCAATAACGAGGGTGGAACCAGCGAGTTCTCTGTGGAAATGTGCATCATATACTCCCTCACCAACACCCTCGTAACTATGAAAACAACCGAGGAGGGTTTCGCCGGTTGTGTAAAAGCCGTGTACGTCGACCTCTCCGAGGACAGTGGTAAGGGTTCTTTCGCTAATCTGAGCCTGCGAGTCACGAGAAACGAGAGGTATGGCATTTTATGCAATTACATGAACACCAAATTCGTGGGATCCTATGATTCGTTTCAGGAGAATTACTCCGTCCCACCTTTACCTGACAGAGAAGTGATTCGTTACTCTTGTCGTGAGAGTGGTTCCGGAGGGTGTTTCACTCTGGAGAAGAAGAAGGACGAAGATGGTGTGGTGAAGAGAGTGAAGGTCACTCACGATTTCGTCTTTGGCGAAGAGACCATGCACGTGAAAGTGAAAATAAGGAATGATGATGGTGGAAGAGAAGAAGGGTTGAATGTTGAAGTTGAAGGGCCAGTGAAGCTTACAACTGATTATATGAACCATGTGATTTCGAGAACGGAGAGGAAGATGAGAAGTGTGATTGAGGCCAGTAAGGTTCCAGTTATTGGCAACGGCGCCGGTCAACCTTCTCCGAAGGATGGCGGCGGAGAGGGTGGTGACCAACGCATGCGTATGAACTGGTTGATTACCCAGAGGACTGATAGACCTATATATAATCCAACCTTTTATGTGTGAGACTGAGGAACTAATAAGGTAGTTTCATAAGATTGCTTGAGAATAAGAGGGTTGAGTGGTGAAATTTGATCTTTTTAATGTTACGTCATCGTTTGAAAAAGTAGTGTGTGTTCTAATTTTGGCTTTTTTTACAGGCTTAAAAAAATTCAAATTTATCAAAAAAGGGTTGAATTTGAAAAAAATCACAAAAATGGGTTAAATGACACTTCTAAGCACTGTTTCAAGTGTTAAAGTGAACACAACTTTAATAAAAATAAAATAAAAATTATGATACCTAGCATGATTTCCAAAAGAAATTAAAAAAAATTAGTTCTTTTTTTAAGATTAATAAAATTAGTACCTACTTATCTAAAAAATATTCTTATACTAATTTCACCTCTTGATGGTATTATATTTCTTTAAAATGAAATATAAAAATAATTTGTCAGGTACAATGGACTTAAATACCTCTTTTATTCTCAAATAATTACAGTTTAAATTTTATTAAAATAATCTCATTGCCAATTACTTTTATTGGTTGTAAAAATAAATGTTTTTTTCATAAATATTTAGGGACAAATTAGGAATACAATTCAACATTATATATATTGCACTGCAAATTGAATATGTTATTTTTTTAAAATGTATTTTATTAAAAAAGAGAATAATAACAAATGCATTTTATTTCACTTTATTTAGTAACATCATTATCAAAACACTTTCATTTAACAAAAATTATATTTCCAATGATGAGTATTTTAGAAAAAAAAAAAAACACACTAAATGAGGATTTGTCTAGACACTATAAAACCTAGTAGTATGATTTTCTATTTATTTATTGTTCCATACAATATATAAATATATAATATATAAAAATAAAAAATAAACAATACATAAACTATATAATTGATATAAAGATATAATATAACTCATACTTGATTAATTGTTTTTTTTTTTGTTGGTACGTTAACATTTCCATCCTTTATTGTCACAACCATAGAAACAAATATCCCCTCTTCTTCAATGGTTACCTTCGTCTCTTCCACTAAATCCATTTTTCTTCTCCTCTTACTAAGGTTTTTATGCAATATATTGCTAAGAATTCTTATGTTACCCATCTTTTACGTTTTTCAGGGTCAATTGTGGTTGCTTTAGTTGTTTCATAATTTCTATGCTTTTGAAGCAAATTGGTTTTAAACATTCTTGCATGTGGCAGTTCAAATGCATTCTTAAAGAAAAAAAAAATTATCAATTGTGACAATTAAAAATCACTTATTTTATCACTAGTAACTATTCGTATTTTTACTAACAGTTCTAAACCACTAAAAAGTGTTAGTGATAGATAAAATTTGTAGCATTCTAAAAAGTTTATGATAATTTTTTTTTAAAAGAAATCATACTTTTGTGTGTGTGTAAACCTAGAGTATATATTTAAGAGATTTTCACTGTGCTAAAAATTTATTTAAGATAGTAAAGTCTACATTTTAACATTTTTTTAAAGAAATTAATTTTGATTAATTTTCTCTTTTAATTTTTAAAAATAATTTCAGAGACAATTTTGTGAATAGTTTTTTAAAATTATTTGAAAAAATATTTGATAATTATTGTTTTAAAAAATGATAAGAAACTTTTATTATTGATCATAACTTAAAGGAAAACTAATTAAATAACTTTAATGAAAAAAATTAAGATAATAAATAATTTTAGCAATTTCAATTTTTAAAATTTTAACGACTAAAAAATAAAAATATTTTACTAAAAAAATTATAGTTTTAAAAAAGCAAAAAATTGTTTATAGAAACAATAAAAAACGTACAATATATTTTTTATTTTTTTATATATGATCTTTTATGATTTTATATTTTCTAAACTTATTATTTGAAATTTACTTTACTATTAAGTCGTCGTATGGATAAAATTCAAGACATAGTTCAAGTAAATTTTATCTTATCATGAAAATTATAAAAAACTTGGAGAGAATAGAATAAAAATGTCTTAAAGAAAAATAATATACAATTTGTTTTCTTATGCTTTTTAAAGTTAATTTTTAATTTTTAAAAATTAAAAACATTTTTTAGAATAATTATTTTATAAAAATAAATTGTTAAAAATATGATTTAAAAAATTAAAACTAATTTTTAATTTTTATTAATAATACATGTGTTTATCACTTACCAGTTCGTTTTTATTGTTTTGAAATTCTCGTCGCATGACTTTTTACTGTGGATGTATTGGTTTGAAATATTTTTGAAATTAAAATTATTAATTTTTTATAATTTATTTTTAAATATTTATTTAAATTAATTTTCATTTTTTTAAAATATAAAAAATAGAATTAAATAAAAACTCATATTTTGGACTGTGAAGAGAGACAGGCGCGTGGGAGGGAAATCGAGAAAAACACACAAAACGAGCAAGGAAGGAGCATCCAGTAAGATTCCTACTCCCTTCTCAACGTTGCCAAGATGAGTACTATGAAATTTTGCCGTGAATGGTTCGTCCCCTCTTCATTTTCCTCTTCGATTTCCCTTTAATTTCTTTCTGTTGATTCATTGGTTGTGGTTCAGCAACAACATTCTCTACCCTAAGGAAGACAGAGATCAGAAGATTCTTCTCTACGCTTGCCGCAACTGCGACCATCAGGTTAGCATTCTCTTATTATTATTGTCTTTCCCCATTTTTCGCATACCCTTTACCACTAATTTTTATTTTGCAGTATATTAATATGATGGACTGAAAATTCTCTTCATGCTTTTGCCTCATCAATACCTGTTTGCATTGGTTTATATTGGGATCATAAAAGTTCATTTTTTTTAGTATAAATTAGCGATTATTTCTGTATTTAAGCTGTACTCAAGCATGGGTCAAGATGTTGGTTGTCTTTCTTTTGAAAAAAAAAAAGTGTTGAGAGCGGTTCTTTGCAATTCTGATATGAATAGTTTTGATGGGATATACTTGTTTGACTAGTTGTTTGTTTTTTGTTGTCGTTGTTCAGGAGGTTGCTGATAACTTCTGTGTGTATAGGAATGAGATACATCACTCCGTTGGGGAGCGCACTCAAGTGTTGCAGGATGTGGCTGCAGATCCAACGCTTCCTCGAACCAAGTCTGTTCGCTGCTCTCAATGCAATCATGGCGAAGCTGTCTTTTTCCAGGTAAAGTCCCCGTTCTATGTATGAAATTGAGAAATTGTTTTGTTATTTTTACAGTTTGCTATCTTGGTATTAGAGTTTAGACTGAAGATAGGTTGTACAATGTACCCTGCCAAGTTTCGTTCATATTATGATTTAGTTCCACATTGGATGGGTATCCCCTTCTTCCTTGTGCACATAGAACGATGTGGAGGTAGAGCTGTGAAGAATTGAGGATAGTTATTTATGAGTTTATTATTTTGTGCAGATAGCACAATTTTTTTCTGTTTAGTACTATGCTGTTCTTTCTACTCTTACTCCCCTTAATTTAGAAGAAGTGAATTGCACATGCAGAGCAACTAAAAAAAGAAGTCTTGATATTTTGGTAATGTGTAAAGCTGTGCAGCGAAAGATATTAAATCCCATTGAGTCTGTTTAGGGTTATGAAAGTATATTGAGTATGAAATAGATAGGAGACATGAGATATAGGTTATCAGTAGATTGAGAACCTTTTCTTGTCTTTACATTGATAACATTGATTAGTTGGAACGTTAGACAGCTTTACTTTAGAATATGACATTAAGGCCTGAACCAGTTTTACTTTTATCCGGCATGGCTTGTGATGCCACCCTAGCATCCATCATTTTAGTATTCATGGTTCTGGGCTTATTGTTGCAGCGAATAAATTTTGCATTCCTGGAAATATTGATGAAATGTAGCACTGGATGATTTTTTTGTCCTGAAGTCTTTCCTCAAATAAGAATCATTAAGGGGATTTTTTTATTTATTTGCTAAATAGACAGTGTTTAAGTGATACATAAAACTTTATGTAAAGAGTTACTTACTTGTCTGACTTGAAAATGCTGATCCTTCATGCTTTAATTGTTTATTTTTCAATTATTGATCATGTATGTTACAAATCTTGATAAGATTTGATTCTTCATGGTTTGGAAAATAGGTGTTTCAATTCTAGATTTGATTTGCACTTCTTTGAATGCTAAATTGATTTCTTAACGGATCACTATACACTAGTTTGGCACACCTTGATGAGGAACCTACTATTGGCTGCAAATGTCCATGCTAGTATGCTACACTTTAAACTCTAAAATCATGTCCACTATCATTGTAAATGATGCAGCTATATTGAATAGAAGTATAACCTCTTGAATGCATTTTTGACAAAATTTCAAACTGCATTTTAATTACTCATGTAACATGCAAGTTTTAATATTTTTTTTTTTATGTATTCAGGCAACAGCCAGAGGGGAAGAAGGAATGACACTTTTTTTCGTTTGCTGCAACCCAAACTGTGGATATAGATGGAGGGACTGAAATTTATGCTTCCTTAGATCAAGGTTCAATACTGGGGAGATCCAATATTTGTTTTATCTTATTTTGAAAAGTTAATTGTTCTTTTTCTTGTCAAGTTTCTGAAAAACTTTTGGAAAACAAAAACTACTTCTCAAACGCTAAAGCAGAATGGACTCTGTTGTCTACATTATGACGGGAGATAATCTGTTATCATCTGAAAAACTTGACTGAAGCGGGGACAAAATATTGTGTTTTAACTGCAGTTTCTGGTCTAATGATTAAAATTGTTAATGTACAAACTAATGTTGATCACTGTTGATAAATTTTATGGATAGTCTTAAATTTCTTGGTGGGAGGTACAAAATAAAGTGCCATGCTTAAATTTTATGGATAGGCTTAAATTTCAATTGAATATTTCTCCCTGAAGTGATGACAATGATTAACAAATATAGGCTGCAAGAGATTTTGTACAATATCAGTCCATCCATCTGCCCCTAAAATGGGTTTGATGTTCAGATGAAAATACATAAACAAAGATCATGGATATTGTTATTTTTAGGAATTAAATTATAACATAATATATTTAGCATAAATTATTTTTTTCTCATTAATTTATATAATAAGAGTAACATAATATTTAAATTTTAGTGAAAAAAAAATCCAACTTGAAAATCTTATTTCCAGCTTTCAAACAGACAGTTTCAAGAAAATCTCAACTAAAAGGAATTTATGGAAAATATGATATATATATATATATATATATATATATATATATATATATATATATATAAATCCAAATATAAATAATGTTTTTAATTTATGTTTTCAGAATAACAAGTTTCCTAGGGGGAGAAATGAGTTACTTTCTCTTTAATATAGAAAATGAACATTGATGGAGTACATGCTCATTTTACAAGAAAATTGTTAACGGTTTATAATAAGATGATGTAATTGATATGATGATTGCTGCATTGGTGAAAGAAATTTTATCACTATAATATTATATATGAATCTTTAAACAAAAAATGAGTTTAGTTTTACATGTTTTTTTATTAAATACTAATTTCTCTATGTTATTCTAAGAAAACCTTTTATGAAATTGAATACCATCACTCGATTGTTACTGCATTTTATCGTCTTTATCTGAAATGTGCACAAAAGATACTCTACAATAGATTAATTTAGAGAATATAAATAAATGTCACTCAGTAAGCAAATCTAACCATGGGATTATAAAATACTAGGTTAGACTAGACCTTTGTGACCATACAATTACATTAAACTACATTCTCAAATTTATATTATTAGTATATATAAATGATATTACTCATTAAAAAACGTGTTAGTAACAATTTGACCTACTTTAATACAATTAATGCTCATATTATCATTATTATTATATATATTAAAAAAATACTCTTATTTAAATAATTAAATAAATATTAACCACTTATTATTCCTTTTAAGTAATAATTTTTGTAGTATAATAATCTAAAATTATAATTTATCTTTTATCATAGATCAACCAAGGTGATGACTCTACGAAGGGTTGTCAAGATTACACCTTTGCGAAAGTATGAATGAAAAGAAGGCCTGTGGGTTTCTAGATTGAAAGTAATGAACATTTAGATTTTCTTTTATGTTCTTTTCTATAAACTCCTAGTTCCTAGTCTACCAAATTAATTTAACGGAAAAGTCCAGTTTTTTTCTAATAATCCTGTTTGTTGTATTTTTCGCAGTTTCCAACCTTTAAAAGTACATATATAAAGTAGTGGAAGCAGATAATAAAACAGTAGGCATTGAGGTTTGAACTATTGCTTCACTTCAAAAAATTTGATGCACCATAAATTGCAGTGTTGGAACATGATCAATCCTTGTATGCTTATTAATAAGGATATAAAGAATTTAGAAGTCAACAATAAGTATTTGGTTGAGGATTGAATTTTCAAACAAGTTAGCCTCATAAGTCTCTGCTTCTGAAAAGGTTTGCACATATATAATTACATAATCTTTTAATAAAAATAAATTTGGAACTTCTCGGTACACTTGGTTGTCGTTATGCCTAGATCAATTTAAACTAAAAGCATGTTATTTTTGAATGAGACTAAAAATTATTGTTTTTTTTTTTTTTTTTTTTTTTTTTGTATTCTTTTAATCTAATAGAATAACAGTTTTAAAAAAACTTAGTCTAATGCTACCCATGAGCACACCTACGAGATGTAATATTTCTTAAAGAGCAAAATAAAATAAAAATATTGCAATAACAAAAAAGTATGATTGTATAAGAATGATCGTAGTAATGTTGAAGACTGAAATAAAGTGAAATAAAATTAGAGACTAAAATAAGAAAAAGTTAAGACTCAGACAAAACACTTTTGAAACTACAATTATGATATTCACTGTAGAAACTCCAATCATCAAAATTGTAAAGTATTGGTAGCAAATAGTAAATACCCCATCATTACCAGAAGACGAGGCCAAGAAATTCTAAATGCGAATTATGCATTTGCTATCAATGTGTTGTCTCTGTACAAACAATGAATGTAGCCGCAGAAATTTTCTACAGCATGATGCTACTTTATCCCGATATTCCTACCTCTATCCTCAGAAGCTAATTCAGCGAGCAAGAAAAAACTAATCCAAGGTAAAATTAAAAAAATATATATCTACAAAAAATATATGGGGGAAAATAACCAGCTGGGATGCTTTGGCCTTGATGCTGGCATGTGGCCATAGAAAAGCAGGAGCTATAAAGATGATAATGTTCGTGTGAACCATTCTGATAGGCGTTTGATTTTTGCTGACACATCTGCATCCTTTTCAAAAAAGGAGGTGGAATTCGCTAGTAAATTTGTCACATCGTGCTTCAGTGCCTCCAAACTACGGTAGTAGTTGTTCTTCAACCTTGTCTGCATCAATTCAAGTGATATAGGGACAGGGTACCTGCAAATTTAGCAGAAATATTAACAATCTGTTTGATTGGAGGAAAATGGAAGAAAGGGAGAGCGGGAACAATTTTCTTGCTTCATTCAAAATTTTAGACTGGAGGGGGATAATAGGGGAACTAAAATCCTCCGATTTTTATCTCCCATCCAATCACCGGAGGACTAGTGGGGGAAGGAAAATGCATTATAATTTTTTAACTGTTAACATACTAAATTGCATCAACATCTTATTTTTCTCTGATCTCCTCCATTATTATTTGTAATGGCTATAATGATTTATTATCCATATCCTCATCCCCCACAACCAAACAAGGTAACATTTCTTACTCTTCCAGTCTAATAAAATCCCTCCCACCCTTCCCCCTTTTGAACTGTTATTCATAATACAATTCATAGTTTCGTGAAAAAAAGGCTATAGATGGAATACCTGTTTATAAATTTGGACTTATTTGAAATTTTCTTCAATTCATGCACCCCATAACGATCCTGGATATTAATAACAAAGAAGTGAATATTTACATTTACCTGCACACAAACGCAATATTCAATGAGAATGTTTGGACAGATACCTGGACTGTGTTGCCTGACTGCTGTAATTTGGTGAGAGCAGATTGCAGTTTATTTCTCATGTTATCATCAATGTGAGGCTGTTCCCATTCAGTGTCTGCA
This sequence comes from Sphenostylis stenocarpa, assembly GCA_963425845.1. Lineage (NCBI taxonomy): Eukaryota > Viridiplantae > Streptophyta > Magnoliopsida > Fabales > Fabaceae > Sphenostylis > Sphenostylis stenocarpa. The sequence goes on along the minus strand of OY731403.1, from coordinate 14,899,429 downwards.
TCAAAAAGCTCCCAAGGACTATGCAAATGCGTTTCAGTGAGGTCACTCTTGTACCGAACAGTACAACTCTCCCATGGACTGTCTGGAAATTCAGAAGACTTGGCTTTCACACACAATATTCGACCATCCCACCAATTACCAGAGGAATTATCCTCATTTCTCCACCAAACCCTGCATTTATCCCTGCGTGTCCAATTTCTTTGCATAGCAGCATCAAACCTAGTCCTTTCAACAAGAAAATCTGGGAAACCAGTCACTTCGGGTAGGGTTAATTTAAAAGATTTTCCAACAACACTCGAATTAGGATCTACAAACTGAAGAGTCATTTTGCAGCAGCTATCACCAGACCCTGCAAGATGGGAATACTCTAGGCTTTGAACTATACAATATTCTACAGCTTTTATATGTCCCTTAAGTGATACCCAAGGCCCTGACTCACTTTTCCGGCAATAATCTATATACTCCTGGTGTCCCTGAAAAACAGATATTTTCGTATGTTAGCACATTCAAAATTTGAAATTGATAAAAAACAAAAAATCACATACATACAAAAATTTCAAAAGTATACTATCAGATAATATTACGTGTAAGCTATTACGATTAACCTGTCTCAAATATACAACTTCATCTCCCTGTTGTGGAATATATCTGCATCCTTCCTCATGGGTTGATAACAGCAACCATGATCCTTTCGTAGCTGATTGTAGTGATTTCCTTTTATTTACAGGACTTGTCTCACGAATATTATAACTAGACCTCCGACTCCTAGTGGACCTCAAACCAACGGTCAATTTTGAACTAGAACCCCTTTCTTCTTCTGCCAGTTGTCCTCCACTTATGGAAACTTTCTGTGAAATTTTTATCATACAATTTTCATTTCCTTGCAGCACTTCGCGATTATTCTGCTCATAGTTTGGGTCACAAGTAATTGGGTCTAGCTGTAAGGATTCATTGGGTCGAATAGCCTCATTTGTGCCATTACTATAGTCTACTGCAGCGTTGAAATTACTGTTGCTCCCATTTGAAGTAGATTCACCCTGGCCACCACTGTCAGCTAAATTAGTTACTGCCCTATGTGATCTTGATCTTTTATAAACAGCTTTATACATTTTATCTCTGTGTGATTGTGGCTCTAACAAATCCTGTGAAGTACTATTTTCTCTAATCCGAGGATCTATTTCTTGAGATCCATTCTCTCCCAGATTAGATTTTACTTTAGTGTTGTCATCCACAGCCACATGCTGATCATTGTTCAAATTATTATCACTAGTGCTGCAGGCACTATTCTTTAGCACGGAAGATTTCGTTTCATGCTTGGATGGACTTTCGGGATCCCTTGCACCCCTTTTCGACCTTAGTTTTGTGGAAACAGAACAAAAACCAATATTTGGTTCAGGAAGTTGGTCAACCCCACTATAGCAAATGGAAGCAGGAACAAAATCCTGAGGAATCACATACGCAGGTGTTTGTGATTCATCTTTGTCCATGCAATTGCTGGAACCTGTGATAGCTCCTCCATTATTGGTCGGATTAAAAGGCTGTGAGGTGGTAGTACCAGCACAATTTTCATTAATCTCTGTCAAACTATCTAGCATATAGTCGTCCTTTTGGACTTCTAACTCGGGGGTTGGGGCACTAAAGTTCTTCTCCTCTTTCCCATGCCCAGTACTAAGATTTTCTTTTTCATAATCAGGACATTTTCCAGAATAAGGATTTGCGTCTGATGGCATAGCTTCTCCTACTCTCGACAGTTTAGATGAACGTGCCTTAACCATTCCCCATCTAATATTCCCCAGCAAGTCTACATGGTCTTTCACCTGGCTAAGTTTTGGTTGTTCTGTTCTTTCAACTGTAGGGTAACTTGTACTGCCGGAACAATACCCTGAATCCTTAAAACTTGGTCTGTTCCCATTAAAATCGGTAACTTCTTGTATAGTTTTTGATGATGAGCCAACCAACTCAGCCTGGAAATCAAACTCATTTGTAGAATTGGATATATCACGAATTGGCAACTTGAGAACCAACCTCCTCTTGTTCATTGAATTCACATGAGTTTCAGTTAACTCACGTGATTTTGTGTCATCTGATTCATAATATGATACTTCTTTTCCCTTGGAATAATTCAATCGGTCATTCTGTAAAGTTCCACCAGATTCATCACTGTCAATATTAGACTCTTGCAATGTTGATTCACTATCCGAATAATCACCAACCAAACTATCTTCATCTCCATCTGTTGGTGTACCAGTAATTTTGGAAAATAGATGCAGAGCATTGCGTGCAGCAGCCCTTTGAGGTCGGGAAGATTTTGACTTAGAAGATTTTCTTCTTGATATTTTTTGGCCACTTTTTCCCTTCCGACTTCGGCTACTGCTGATAGTATTGCCATCACACTCATCCAAGTTCCTCCTTTTCACACGTCTCCCAGAAGAAGTCATAATCTCAGTCTGTAGAAAAAATATAAAATCCAGAATGATTTAAAGTTGCTACAAAAATACCGATCAGTGTTGAATATATATTTTCAATGCCCTTACTTCAGTCTTCAGTTTTTTCCTCTTTGACCTGCGAATGCTTTCCATGCGAGTGTCCTCCGCTTCACTGTTGTCTGTGCTCCACCCTGAATCACCAGAAACATTGGAGCTTGAACATCCTTTCTCACCCTTAGAAGAGCAATCTTCAGTGACGTTATATTCTGAATCTGCATCATCGCTAAACACTTCAACTTCAGGTTCCCATTCCATAGCATCTATAAACTCAGGCAGTGGTTCTGTAATCAAATCCAAGTCTGCCAATGGAAGCATATGATAATCAGGGTCCAGACTGAAATCAGGGCCAACAGCAAGCCTTAGCGATGATGGACGCCACTCAAGGCCTAATGCTCCTAATCGTCTTTGCTGAAATTCACTCTGATAAGGTTCTGGATAAGGTATCATTGCTGAAAGTTTGGCAGCATAAATAACCAAGAATTAAAAAGAATACATGAGGGAGAAAGAAATGTCCAGGAAATAGCACAAGGAGAAAGATATATTTAAAAAATAGATCCAAGAAAACAAATAACCTGAATCACAAAGCAAATCTTGCAGATTCCTTCGATATGGAACAATTTGAGTTTCCTGAGTCAAATTTCGTTAGTACTTGAAATTAGGAAACACGTTATACGATATAGATAGAGCATGGATTCAAAACCAGACCCAAAATATCAAACAAAGCCATTTTAAACAAAGGTTTAAACCATCAAAATCACTTCTTACGTATGCCTCTACAAAATCTATCACAAGCAGGACCAGGAATGAATCCAAAAATGCATCATCAGTTAATGTGCCAGTGTGAAAAATTAAATACTTCGCTACACTTTAACAGCTTTACATAAGGCTTTTATACTTTAAGACTACTAATTTTTTCTTCCCTTCTGAATACAAGTCAGATATTCTGAACCCATTTACTCCTCTTCTTTACTTTCTGAGTTTAGCATGACAGTGAGGAAACTATTTTAGAGGGAAAAACGAGGAGTTATAACCATTAATGGAAAGATTAAGAATCCATATTCAAACAAAGACACAGTTTAAACATTTACAAGCATTTCAACAAATATTCATGGAATGTATTTTCAAATTAGCCATATTTTTGTTTATATCATCCTATTTTGTAACCCTATGTATCGTAGGTTCTAACAGTTTCAGAGATGAAAAGAAAGAGTGAAAGAAAATGATCAACTAACCTGGTCTAGTACATTACCATGGGTGTCTTGAATCAGAGGTCGAAAATCACCTAGAAAGAACTGCAAATATTTACAGACTATATTAGTACAAAAACAGTAACAAAGAAAAGAGAATCAATATAGTATGATAATGTATGTACCTGATCATATTTTGCATCTTTCTGGGACTCGCCTTGACCTGTGCTTAATATATATAGTTGCCCAACATCATCCGAGAGTATAATTGATGTCCCATCCCTATATGATAATTAAAATAAATCACAATGTTATTTAAATGTACTAGAAAACAACATTAAATGCCGCACAGAGATCTTGCGTCCTGTTGCGAATTGAAATCTGTATTTAGTAGAGCAATGAATTCAACAGGGCACTGATTTAAGTGGTTAAGGCATTGGAAATTTGACAAGTGAACCTTATGCAAGTCACAAATGATTCTAAAAAATGATATCAAGTATAAGGACCATTTTTAATTTACCTAATAATAAATGGGTAAGTGATCCTAAAAAATTCACACAAAAGCCACATCCTTAGCAAAATACTTAACTGATATATCATCTTTAAAGTAATTTAAATTTAATATTTTGAGTGATTAGAAATGATTTTGAAAGTCACATAACAAAGTATGTTGTAACCAATTAGAGTACACAATTCTGTCTACGAGTATCTGAAAATAACTACTGTAAATGATTACGATGTGAAAACTTCTTTGAGATAAAAAAAAAAAAAAATACCCAAAAACAATTTATGCACAATAAAGTTCTGAACTAGTTCAATCATTGTGTACTTACGGAGAAAACTTTCCATCCACCAACTTGAAACGTGATATCTCATATATCCTGATAGGCATGCCTTCCCATATCTAGTCAGAAAATATTAAGTTATTTAAAATAAAGAGGAAAGCCCACACAGAGGTAAGATAAAAGTAATTGATGACTCACATCCCAAACGATGGTTCTTCCATCATATCCAGCACTCATAGCTATCCGGGGATTGAAAGGATGAACATCCAGAACATATGTCTAAAGTGAAAAGAACCAAAACAAGTTAAACCTGATAGACCCAAGAAAAAAATTAACTATGCATTCACAATTATAAAGTGTTCCACTTGAGCAATGGTCATAGGATCAAGAGAAGAAACTTGGCATGTCAGCAACAAAGACCAAAGCGGTAAACTAAGCAACTGTGAACAAGAAGAGTACAGAGGCTAATCAAAGGCTGACAATGGTTCTAAAATCTCACTTTGATAAATTCCTCCCGAAGGCAAAGTGACTTTTCAGAATTACTAATGTCTTTCTTAAAATTATGAACTTCATCAAAAACTTTATTTTTATGCAATATTAAAAAACTAGTCAGCCATGTGTTAACATGTTTGATCCGTTACCCTTGCTAACAGATATTTTTCCTTTAAAAAGTGTACAGCTTCAGTATACTCTAATTATTTCAAGCCCAATGTTGACATCTTAAACCTTGAGTGCTTAGAGTTTTACTGTCTCCTCTTTTTAACAGTGAGACAAAGTTAGATGTAGCAGCCATCACTAGTGAAATTATACAGATTAAGCAATTCCTCCAAAAGCTGAAGTTCTGTGAAAATCAGCAAATGAGAATGTAATGTGAAAGCTAGGCAGCTATTCATATTACTTGCAATCATATATTTTGTGGGAGAACTAAACATATAGATTTTTTTCCAGAGAAATTATTGATCAAGAAAATTTGCTGAGCATTTATCAGCTCGAATGATCCCAAGCATTCTCCTAAAATTCTCTTTTCCTTAATAATTGCCAATATAGATTTGTTAAAATGATTTCTAATGGAAGAAAAAACACAACTAGTATGATTCATCAAGAGGAAATAAGAGAAATCACCACATGTATGATTCACCATTGGGAAAGAAGCATCCAGAATTCCCTAGGGCATTTCTTATCCTTTTTTGTACCTTCTTTCTTAGCAAATTATCATTGATGGAAAGAGAACAGCATGACAAACACCAGCACCCAAACAATGAGAAAGAATTCAAACCAAATAAAGCTGGCGATAACACAAGACAGATTGGCACCAAAACAAGTAAAAAGTCCCACTAAAAGACCAAACACTCAAAAATGATCCAGAAGGCACATGCTGGAGATAACCATCATGAAGAATGACGAGAAACAAACAACCCTGTTGGAAATAGAAGTATTTAATGATTATTATCTTTCCAAGTAGTTCAATTAATGTTTAGCATAGATCAATGTATCTTAGGAAGTTGTGATGTTTTAATTGTTCTCTTGATAATAATAGTTATTATTATTATTATCTCCATAATCATTCTTGTCATGAATAAATCAATCAACTGAGTGGAAAGAAAGCAGCCTAAAGGAGCCAAGCAATCACATAAACGTGGCAAGAAGAGGTGCTGGGATTTAGGCTAGAAATTATGCAACAAATGGTGGTTACACTTGCAGCAGCTGGTGATGTCTGGACATGCTCTCAGCCCCATAATAGAGCTAGGTTGGTCAGATTTGTGAGAGTTTCCCATTAGAGCTTTGGTTGGGTGCAATATTATGGACATGCCAGAACTAGTCACAGCCCAGTAAGGAGAAAAATTGTGCAGACAATGAAAGAGGAAGAAGGAGTGAGGCTAGATCTGGAGAGATTGGAGTTACTGTGTCAAGCAGGACAGATGGTTGTCAGAAAAATACACAGGATGGAAAAAGACTAACTGGAAATTAAGGCTGGATGAGACAGTATATCAAAAAAGAGAAATGACCTTATTTTTGGATACTTGACAGTGAAATAATGGCGAGAGGTTATATAGAATGGTACTGCTTTAGTAACATATGGAGATCAAATAGTTAAGGTAGCGCCATAGTGGAAGAGGGTATCAAGAGAAAATAAAGATTATAAATACTATTCCCAGGTTTAATAATGTTGATACAAAAAAAAGTACCAACCCTTGTTCACACTATCAGACTTCTAATGCTTAATCAAAGAAATAAATTAGGAAATACAATGAAATATGGAATCTGCTCGTAAAAGATCATCCAACATAGTAAAAATTGTTTTTAAAGATAAAATGAAGATATTATAGATGTTCTAACAGACTTTACATTCATTCCAAGTTTCGCAAAGCCTGTAAAATGAATACTTAAAACTTGGTATGAAGAGGCTGGATAAACATAAATTTCAGAAAATATGGCAATAAGTCTTTTTCCAGAGGGGCACACATCCTCACAGTGCAGAAGAAGTTTATGCTTGTATCTGAACTAGTAGAGAACACATACTTATAAATGTAAATCATAAATAAGAAGACCAATTCTTTGAAACATTAATCAAATTAAACTGAAAATCCTAAGCAATTGAAACAAAAACTGAGAAACACAGCACTCAGCATCAGATTCAAGCTTGAATTAAAAATATCACCATAAAAAGACAGAGTCAGACATCATACATATAATTACAGGAGTGAAAATGGTAGCAAAGTAGGAAGATAAACCAAAACATTAAACACTTACAGATTCAGTATGCCCAGTCAATGAGTGTACTAAGCTGCCATCAGATGCATTCCAAACACAAATTCTGCAATCTGCAAGAATATCATGCAGACAGGTTGTAAAAATAAATTGTATCATCATATGATTGAATCCCTTGTGTCTCAAGCACAACTGAGGAATATATATATATATACACACACACACTCACACTCATCCATTACATAAGCCCATATATTAAAAGCGTCAAGAAATACATCTAACACTATCCTTAAGCTAGAACATATAAATTATATACACAAAGCTTGTTACAATTATAATCAATTCCAAGACCCTACAATGATTTGGTGAAGACATAAGCCAACTAATTATTGGAGTTAACATAATTTGGTAGCAACTTCTCTAGATACAATCTTTTCAAGGATGAAGTGGAAATCTATTTCAATATGTTTGGTCCTCTCATGGAATACTAGATTTGAGACAATACGAAGGCTAACATGGTTGTGACAAGCAAGAATCATCTATCTAACCTCCCCAAATCTCAGATCTCCAAGCAAATTACAACCTATAAGAATAATGTCATCAACATAAACTACCAAGTAGATACAACCAACAATTAAGTGAGGATAAAACATCAAATGGTCAACCTCACCTTGAGCCATACCAAACTATTGGGCAATTACACTAAATCTACCAATCACCATGAAGGAAGTCACTTTAACATCCAACTGATAAAGGGCCAACGATGAAGAGTATTCATTTTGGTGACTGGAAAGAAGGTGTCACTATAGTCATACCCAAATATCTAAGTATATCCCTTTGCTACCAAATGTGTTTTGAACTTATCAACAGTATCATCGGGCCAACTTTGACAGTGAAGATCCATTGATAATTGACAAAAAATTTCCCAAGAGACAAACGAATGAGACCCTAAGTACCATAGTTTTGAAGAACACATAGCTTATTGAGTATGGCTTGTCTCTAACTAGGATGGGTTAAGGCATTACTTGAAATTTTAAGAATTAAAATAAAAATAAAAGAAAGACTAGTATATAATGGATGGAGACAACTAGTGACAACTCAGAGTGACATGATGAGGGGAAGGGTTACGAGTAAAGCATAAACCTTTACAAAGTGCAATAGGGAGATTAGGTTCAAGAGATAGGGATAAAGGCATGGATGTTACCGATGATGATACATTTGGAGAGGCTAAGGTGGTGGATTTGTTGGTAAACCAAACATGTCAGTAGTATCAAAGACAAGAGGGGTGGTATTGGGGGCAAATATAGTCTCAAAAGACAAGGAATTAGATGAAAAATAGAGAGAAAAATCAAGGAACATGACATAACCTTAAATCAAATTGGGACATATACCCTTTTTGAGACTATGAGAAGCCTTTAGAGATAATTGTGAGACCGAACTGATATTTTATTGAGACCAAAGACTAGGAATATGAACAAAACATGTAGACCTGAAGACTTGATAGTGTAAGGGGCAGAGAGATTGATGAGGAAACAAAATAGAGTGAGGTAATTGATTGTTCAGAACAAAAGATGGTGTGAGATTGAAAGATAGTATGCAATGAGAACATCACCCCAATATGGTTGAGGAATATGATCATGAAGTAAAGAGGTTCGAGTTGTTTCAGTAAGATATTTATTCTTGTACTCTATCACCCCAATTTGATGAGGGGTATATGTATAGGAGGTTTGATGAACAATACCATGAAAAACCATGAATGCCTACAATGACGGGAGAGATATACATGAGCATTATTACTATAAAAAAACAAAAAAAAAATTATTTTTAACTTGGATACAAGATTGGTATAAGGAAAACTACTCAGAATGATTTTTCATTAAAACAAGTACATTAATAATCATCAATAAAAGCTAAGAATACTAAAATCCTAAAATAGACATAACACAACTCAGTCCCCAAATATTAGAGTGAATGGAGACATTCTTACAACAAGAACTACAAATATGTTTTCTTAATTGACACAAGTCACGAAAAATGGAGAACAAATGCGGGACATGGTATTGCAACTTGGCAAGACTAAAGATGACTCAATTGAGCATGGATGAGAGAAGGGGAATCCACCACCGAGATAACATGAGTAGAGGTTTCAAGATAATAAAAATTGAGACTTGCATTCAGCCTCTATTTGTTTCCATTAATTTACTGTTTAAACGAATGGAATTGCGAGTGAGGACCGCGTTTATTTCGAGCAGTACACGGGATTTGAAGACACGGATTGGAGGGAAAGATGGGATGCAAGTTCTTCGCAGGGGTAAGAAAATGAGCGGAGAAATACATGTCACTATTTATAATTTTACACAATTACCCTCCCTTTATCAATTTCACTGTTTGGATGGCAGATGCATACATGCAAAATTCCCTTCATAACAGAGATTTTTGGCCATGCACAGTAACAATTCTTTGCTTTGTTAACCATGGATAAAGGTAATTGAAGTTTTCAATGCCATTAAAAAGCCGTAAATCATCATAGTTGGGTGCTTGTGCAAGGGTTGTTTCTATTATGCTTTGTGTGGTTGTTTCTGAAGCTAAGTGGTGGTTGGTTCGTGCAGAAGTTGGTTGTTTTTGAACCTATCCCTTGGTGAGGTAAGTGCAAAAGGAGGGGCAATGGTTGAGAGAACTGATTCTCGCTGAAAGAGAATCAATTTTTCTCTATAATTTGTGAGGTGAGAATCAATTCTCTTCACTTTTCCGTGGGTGTTGTTTTCATATTCAATCAAGTGTTTCTCTATTTAATGTATTTTTTTAGATTCAAACATTGCATTTAATTGGATTCATTCATGTACAATTAGATGAAATTAACATTAGTATATTTTATTTAAGATACTTTATCAAATCTAAGTTATAATAAGTATGGCCTTTGATAATTACAAATTTAAATACTTTTATATTCAGATTCTTTTTAAATTTTGTTTAATGTTTACTTTTTGAAAATTTAATAAATATAATAAATTTTATTGATTTTAATAAATATTTATAATTTTTTATTTTATTCTTTTCATTTTTAAATTAATTAAATTCATTAAGAAATAGTATTTAAATTTAAAGAAAAAGAATAGTTTTAAAATTAGAATATTATATAAAATTTAAAAATTAATATTTATTTATTTATAAATTTACAAAATTATATTTAAATTTATAAAAAATATAAAATGTATTTAAATTTACAAAAACTATAATAACAAAATAATAAAAATATTTATAAATTCACAAAATTATACTAAAAAAATTATATTTATTTTATTTATTTATTTATACCAAATTCGCTTCCTCTATATTCTTTTACCCACAATCAAGTCTCGATACATGTGTTGTGACAATGTTTCTACATTGTGATTTTGTTTGTGATCTTGGCTTTGTGTTGTATTGTAGGTGGTGGTGACGGTGGTCATTAAATGGAGGTCACATTTCACTTTAACATAATTTACCCCAACTATATTTTTTTTAAAATTACTTTTTAAGCACAAGAGTAAAATTGTAATCTTACAATTTTATCAATTAAAATATCTTTTTTTATTCTATCAAACCAATCACATCACTCACAAACGTTTCTATTATTTTTCTTCATTTCTCATCATCTTTCCCTTAATCCAATCAACCCCATTATTACCTCTTTTTCCCCTCAAATATACTCATTTCCACTCCTCCAAATCCATCTTCAAATCCAAACACAAGCTCAATGTCAATCATTCATCCTAAACTTAGATCTGGTAAAAAAAAAAGCCTTTAATATAAGAAACGACATAATTAAGAACATGGGTGATACAACTTTGAAAATATATTAAAAGGGGACCCCATGAAGGGAGAAGATAAATAATACCAATCCCATGAGATGAGACTCGATAGCCATTAGCCATGGAGAGAAGGTAAACCAAAAATGGAAAAGGGAACAAAAAAGAGACTTTTACCAGAAATATGGTCGTCAACACCAAAATAAAGAACCCACGGGCTAAGAGAGGTAGAGTGAGACCACCAAATGAAGTGCTTGTGTGCACAACTAAAGCAAAAGCTTAACATTTCCCATACCATTTGAGGAAGTCATGGAAGAGCGTCAAACTACCAAAATATTTGAGGGAGTGTTAGCAAAATCAAAGGGCACAAGGGGGGCAACTTGGACAATAGTAGAAGAATGAAAAGAACGGCCCTACAATGAACAACATCTAGTTAATTATGTTACCGAGTTTGTGATAAAGATCACATTTTGAATGACCTTTGCTTAGTTTGTGAGATTAGTTATGGTCATCACATTGAGATATCAATGCAGAGAAGTCATTAAGGAAAACATAAAAATATATTTTAGGGGATAACTTGCACAACACACACAACATGATGGACCAAGCGTTAAGGTGGGTAGAGTCAAAGACCCAAGAATCTAATCACAAACTAATGAATACTTGTTGAAAAGTTATACAAGGCCATCAATATAAAAAATGTTTGTTGTTGCTCTAGTTCTCGAATATGAGAGGCAACATGAGACAGTAATTCATTGAAATCATGTAATAAACTTTGTCCAAAGACTTGGCTGTTGAGTCATCATTGCATTTAACAATGATGATCCTCAAGAGATTTCGACAAACTGCATAGAGGCACTGCGTATAATCTGTGTATAACACCCAGACCTGCTCCCAAACCTTAACACGTCTCATAGGCTTGTAATATCTATTTCAGGGAATGATGAATAGTCAACTTAAGAATTGTACAAACTTTAGCATCAACTTTAGACCAATGAGAGCAATTTTTTTTCATCCATAGAAGCAATTATTTGAGTAAGATGGTCCAACATGATCTTTTCACTAAAGCCAGAGCATGATATTAGTGGCCCATGTGTCATAATTAGTGTCATAATTAGTGTCATAATTAGTGTCATCTAACTAGTCAAAGGAGTGGAATTTGACATAATAAAAATAGAGTCAAATCTAGCCATAATTGGAGAAGTCATTACTAGGAGGATATTGAAAATATTGGTAGGGAAAAACCATAAAGCGGGCACAATCACTAAGGTTGGACTAGATTAGAGGAGTAGACACTTTGGCGAGTCCGACATTGGTGAAAACGACTAATAAGGTAGTTAAACACGTCACTAGATGTGGCTACTGCCGACAAATGAAAAGAAGTAGCACGACAACGAAGGGCGTGCTCTTGATGGCACGATGATTGCCTAGTCAACTTCCAATGGTAGTCTCACAGGTCAAAAACCTGACCATGGCAACATTAGCATAAAAAATGGTTGAAAAGGAAAAGTAGCTTTTAAAAGAAAGTCAAGATGCACAAGGGGGCCAAAAGAAAAATTTGGCAATATTGGGCAATGCATCCATCCAAAAGTCACATGAAAATGAGCTCTAGATAAATGGAGGGGATCCTTTGTGTGTCTCGAATACATCTGAGTAACATTATATATATATATATATATATATATATATATATATATATATATATATATATATATATATATACCTATAAATTGGCCTAAGCCCATGTACTAGAAGTTTCTAGAAAATAAATCTATCAAACAAAAAAATAAGTTTGCTACCTTCAAAAGGATGAAAGAAGATTACAAGGGTTGTAATATTATCTTGACACTTGCACGATAACAAGTGTAATGCATGAAGAATTAAGGGTCTATTTAGTAAAGAATATGATTTTACATTTTCATCTCCTATTACTAATTACAAGAGATCCTTTTTTTCAAATATTTGGACATATTATCAATAGAGAGATGTTTAACTCAATCCTACAAAACTGACTTGTAAAGTGCGGTTTGTACCTCAATTATATATTACAAGTTAGTCATATATCTAGTCAATGTGGGATCTCCAACACACTCCCTTATACCAAGTTTTGAACATCTTGAGAGGATGAAAATGAATTTTAAGGGTGATTCGATAACGAGTAGGGAATAGGTCAACAAGTCTCGTTAGGATAGGCTCATATACCTTATTAGAAAAAGAAATGTGTTAAACTCAATCCTATTAAATTAGCTTGTAAGGTGAGATTTGTACCTTAATTATATATTATAAGTTTGTCATATCTCTAGTTGATGTGAATGCTCCAACGATTCATTAAACGACGAAAACACTAAAATGTTATTTTCACTATTTTTTGTTTAAATCAAATATCTAAAAACAAAAATTAAGCATGAAAACAATGGGATGATTTTGCAATTTTTTAATGAAAATACAAAATAAAAACTATGTTTTCTCAAACCCAGCTTGCCCCAATTAATCATAAAGTGATTTCAATTTTTTATTTGGTTCTATGGACTATCTATACGCCTACAATTTGTCACACTTGTTTACTTTACATTGGTTAGAACATACTTTCTTTGTTATGTTACATGCCATACTTTCTTTGTATATTAAACTGCCAAGTACTTTTCCAGCTGAGAAATTTTAGCAGGACCTTTCCCTATGCACTGCAAGGTAAACAAATTTCCCAAGAGAGGTGTGACAATAGAAAACCAAACAATCTCCATTACATTGTAGCCCAGAATTCTGCAAAACTAAACAGAATTTCACAAACTAATCAAAAGAACTTTGAACCCATAAAGTGATTGATGAAGTTGGCAAACCAAACCAATTTGTTCAAGGTAAAAAATAAATGTAAGAAGCAAATGCTTTTGCCACTAGTGGATCAACGTTATGAGTCTCTCAATCTGCTAATAGTCAAAACTCCAAGAAAATTGACTCAAGTGATTCTAATCACATTTCAAGGAATGGTTTTTTATTCTCCTTCATGTCTTAAAAAATTCCTCATTTTGTTGCCTTGTCAATTCGATCTAAAGATCTTGCTCAAGCAATTGGTCATTTTCCACTTTTCCCTTTAAATTTAAAATTTGTCCTTTGTATCCCTAATTGTCCTTTTATTTTGATGTCTTGTATTCAATTAACTCATTCTCTAAATTGTTTAGTGACGGTTGATTTCAATTCTTTTGCCACATAGGAACATTGTAGGCCGAATCTCAAGTTTAAAAGAAAATAATTTCATTTGATATATATATATATATATATATATATATATATATATATATATATATATATATATATATATATATATACATAGATTGATCAGATCATTCAGGAAACAAGTATAACCTATTTTAGGAATTAAATCCCTGAGATTGCGGGATTGATGTGCTAGTAATAAAACTAAGATACAACCAATATACAAAATTAAAACCAATAGGAATAAGTGTTCTCCATTCCCATATTGGATATAATTCTCCCAAAGTTTACTACTGTTCAGTCCCTTGGTGAGTATGTCTGTCAGTTGTCCTTAAGTAGACACATATGAAGTACAAATCAAGCCACTATCAAGTTTTTCTTTGATAAAATGTCTAGCCACTTCAATGTGTTTAGTTCTATCAAGTTGTACTAGGTTGTGAGATAAGTTGATTGCAGATTTATTATCACAATATAACTTCATAGGTTCATCATGATTTATCTTTAAGTCTTCCAATATAATTTTTAATCATAGCAATTCACATATTCCTTGAGCCATTGCTCAAAATTTTGCTTCAGCACTAGATCTAACTACCACATTTTGGTTTTTACTCTACCAAGTTACTAGATTTCCACCAAGGAACGTGCAATATCCAACATCAATATATGCCTCAAGGCTAGCACTCTTGTTTCTTTTGAATAAAATCCCTCTTCCTAGCATCCTTTTTAAATACTGGACAATTCTAAGAGTAGCTTATAAATGTGCTTCTTTTAGTTGATGCATAAACTGACTTACTAGACTCATAGCAAAAGCAACATCTGATCTAGTGTGAGATGGATAAATAAGTCTTCTCATGAGTCTTTGGTACATTCCTTTATTCACATAAACATCATCCTCCACACTTTCCAACTTTGTATTTGGATCAACATGTGTACTTGTTGGTTTGCAGGCTATTTTACTTATTTCATGTAACAGGTCAGTAAAATATTTTTGTTGAGATATGAAGATCCCTTTCTTGGAATGTGCTACTTCAATTTCTAAAAAATATTTTAACCTCCTAAAGTCTTGATTTCAAACTCTTTGGCAAGGCGTTGGCTCAACCTTTGTTGCTCTTTTTCATTGTTTCTAATAACAATGATATCATCCATATAGATCAATAGAACTCTTACTACCCTTGAATTAGAATGCTTGATAAATAAGGTGTGGACCCCTTGGCTCTGTTTGTATTTAAGGCTCATCAAGACTTTTGTGAATCTCCTAAACCATGCTCTAGGTGATTATTTCAACCCATATATTGCTTTTCTCAGCTTGCAAACTATGTCTAAATCAATTGGCAATATATGGTGTAGCTTAACATATATTTAAACCATACTACATGATATGAGGCTGATGATGTGAGACATCTAACATGCCCTCTCCAACGAAACTCTAAATCCTAAGCTCTAAACTTGTCAGACCAAGCAAAAAGTACTTTTGACACATAACGAAAAGACAAATCTTGACCCAAGGCAACAACCGGAAAAAAAAATAAGCTTTGGCTTTGATACTATCTCAAGTTTAGAAGAAAATAATTTCACTCTTATTATGTCTTGTTTCATACATTTGATATATATACATAGATTGATCCAGTAATTCAAGAAACAAGCACAACCTATTTTAGGAAACAAATCCCTTAGATTGCGGGATTGATGTGCTAGTAATAAAATCAAGATACATACAATATACAGAATTAAAACTAGTAGGAATAAAATCTAAAACTTCCTAAAATATCTCGACACCAAATAATTGGCCCAAGACATAAATTTCTAGGTCTTTAGGGGGGTATAGAATTAACTTTTGTTGTGTCTAGCACTGCCAGTGTTACATCTCCAAATTTGCCAAAACCAATGCAAATGGTTCCAAGTATTAACAATTAATTTACAAGTATTAGACTGAGCAATCTTGAGAAGGATAATTTTGTCACTTTTGATGAATAGAGGAGAAACAAGTCAACAGCTAGTAATGAATTTTGATTGAACAGTAATTGCCAACGCACTGTGCAACAATGATGTGCAAGTGCACAATGGATGTATAGTGCAGTGGATGAACACCATGTGGTGAACAGTACAGTAGAAGAGGATGATGGACAGCAGCAGACAGCGCCAGAAACTAAACCAAAATAGGATACAGACAAAGTGGGATTAAACCCATTCTAATAGCAAGTTGAAGACTAGATTTTGGTGAAAATGCTTGAGTGAAGAAGGACTCAGCCACATTCCTATTTATAGTCATTCGGATAATTCGAAATGTAACAACATCGGATAAAGATAAGCTAGTATAAATAAATTTTCCTTTCTAGCTATCCTACTCATTAATTCCTTGGGAATAGAAACAATTTCCGACAAAGGGAAACAAAACCAACTTACCCATAATAGCTGCAAGGACAAAGCGGTTGTCAAGGCTCCAAACAATCATATTTACACCACGTGGAGTTGGTAGAATTCTCTGACGTGGACCACCTCTCTGAGGTTGAGGAGGCATAGGTGGAGGGGGAACTCTCAGATGATATGCTCGTGTCCAGCGACCACTTTTTCCCTAAATGAAATAGTTTTAACAGAAAAAGTATCACTCAGCATCCAATAACCATAAACTTTTTCAATTTGAATAACAATGTAGGCCAACAATTCTCACTTTCTGTTAGAGAAAGATAACATTAGTACAAAGAGGTTATATTTGATGAACACGTACATGTGATCTCCGTGATCTAGGAATCCATATTATAGCACTCCCATCACGAGAGCAGGTCACTATGTTGTCATGATTCAACCTGGAATAAAATATATCCATTTAGATATTCGATCATAGTAAAGGCCCACAGAATTAAGTGAAGAATATGACACTTCTTATTGTTAGAAGTAACAAGGGGTGCCAGGAGTTAGATCATTTCAGAAGCTACTTCTAATTCCCAAACACACACAAACGCACCAGGAATTTTTAAATTTGGGAATATTTTCCTCCTTCCAAGTTTCTGCTGTGGAAAACCGAGATGTTACTGCACATCCACTGGAAATAAAGAGTGGCGGTCATCAGCAAGCAAATATTTCATGTATCAATGATCACAACATAACACTAACCTGAATTGAACATAATTGACATCATTTTCGTGCCCAGATAGCACATCTATCTCATGATTTGGTTGGTCAGTGTCATCCATACTAAGTTTACAAGCATTCCACACCTGCAACACCTTTTAGGTTAGCTTAAAAAATTGTGAAGCTGGAAATCTTCTAGAACAAATTTAGGGAATGTATGATTTTCATCATTTTACACTTACCAAACATGCATTTAAATGTCATCAACATGTTTGATTACAGATGGATAAATGTTATATACCAAAAAAAGGTTCAAACACCTCAAACTATTTCCAGAGTAAATTTCAGGTCCAAAAGAAGTACATAATAACTAACTGGATGTATTGTTAGCTTTGGACAGCCTACTAAAAATGGGCAGTGACCATATCGAGGAGGTCAGAAATGGTTCAAGGCTAGAAGGTAATCACTAATAGACAGGCCTTAACAAATGATTGAGAAAATGGGACCAGGGATCAGGTATCAATCAATATGCAGTGATGTTTATTGGACATGGAGATTGATTTCTATAGAAAGCTTGAAGACGTATGAGAAACGAGACTTTTATTTATAGAAAAGGAATCTCTTCTGCTTCTTTGAGAAGTTATTTTTTCCTCAAACCATCACAATTTACAAGCTCACACCAGATTATTGACAAGGATAAAGAACAAAGTGTAAGAACTAAATAGAGATGATTAGTTTCTACAAAGCAAATAGAACAAACATATACCTTTACAGTGAATATTTAAGAGTTATTTATGCAAGTTTTCTAACTACAGGTAAGAGCTTACGGGCGCACACACATACCCTAGCAAGATTGTCAGAGCTACCAGTTACAAATACAGTTCCATTAGCATTAAATGCACAGCAAAATATCTGATGGCTCTGGGGTAAAGTACTCGAAGATGCGCCACCACTCTTTCCTAAAGCCAATAAGGTATTCCAAATTAGTTCTTTTTGCAATAAATCAATTAATAGTTCCCAAAAGAATCAACTAACCTAATACAGAATCCGAAGGCCTTGGAATATATAATCTTGGACTGGACTGGGTATACCTTGCATCCCATATCCTACAAGTTCCGTCATCAGAGGAACTGCAAAGTACACAAATTATCACCAACTTAATTTAAAACAGAACCTGGAATGCCTAAGAGTGAGGATCATTCACATAAATCATGCCAGAATACTAAATCCACACAAAAGCATGTAGCCAGAATCTGAAAGGGAAAGTTTCCGTGTCATAATCACACAACACAGCAACAGCAGTTCAAGGCCTCAACAGAAGAAACAAAAGAATCATTATAATCAATTGATGGATCAACCCAACTCAACAAGAAAAGAAGCAATCAAAGAATAATTATAAACAATAGGAGAGATTTCATCAAGAATTTGATAGAAACAAATAGAAAGAGACAGATATGAACTTCACTGTATGTAATAATAGCTGGGTGATATATAGTTCACATATTTTCCTGTCCACTGCATTTAGAAAGCTTCCATGTTATTTCAACAAATTATAGTTAAATATACATCAAGACTGAATTGGCACCAACAATGCTACCAAACGTATTTTTAAATATAACAAAAATATTGCATTTACTGACATGACATAGCATTTACATTGCTGTGAATAAGATTATACATTATCAACCCCTTTTCTTTCTCTATGCAGAAGACTTACGATAAAAGCTGGTATACAGCATTTGGTCTGGGACTAAATGCAATGGCTGTAACAGCTCCAGTATGTCCCCGTAAAACCGATATTGGCAAGCCATCTGGCAAGCGCCACTATGAAAATGAAATAGTCAAACATAGTGTACCCAAAAAAACCTGGGGAGAAGGGATAAAAAAAAAAAAACAAGAAACTTGCTTAGTCACATGAAATCTTACAACTCGAATGACACAGTCATTTGATGAGGATGCAACTAAAGCATTGTTTGAACTCACAGCCAAGTCAGTGATGTCACCCTGTTAAATATAGCATATAGTTCAATCTAATGGCTAATAAATATTAAGACAATGTGCATATATATATATATACAAACTGAAGAATACATATTTACAGTACAAAAACAGACTCACATCATGTCCACGGCAACTGGCCAAACAATATGCAGTTTCCATTGACCAAACCTTTACAAGTCGGTCATCTGAACCAGTAATCACATATCTTCCTGACCGATCAAATATAGCTGTAGAATGCATGTTAAGCTGAACTCAGTTGCATGACAAGAAGTAGCAACCGTCCAAAAGCAAACAAAAAATAATGGAATACCCAGAGTAACATTGGGCAGTATGAATTTATCCAATCTTGGAAAGGTAGTTCATTCAAAATATCCCACATAGTTGGGAGGGAAAACAAAAAGTGTGATATTTTAGAGCAAATTATTGTTCATTTTAAGTGTTTTTGGTGAGAACAAAAAGGCGACAATTTTGTGGGACTACAGAATTTATTCAGTTTTCCGATGTATTTGTTGCTAATGAAGAACTGCATGGTTTTGGACCCTAGGAAGGTTTTCTTGCAAATAAATAAATTCAGAAATCAAGATGGAAATCATGGAATAAATCTAACAAAATATTTAACACAAGTGTGTGATGACTAACTAACAATACCTGCCCTTTTGTTACAACTTATCTCACAATACCACAACATTTGAATTACAAATCACTGTCAATCAACCGCACAACAGTTTACCCTAATAACTCATGGACAAACTGTTCTTTTGGAAGTTCTTTGGTCCAATTTGAATTATCTGCAGTCCTACGTGACAACCATAGCAATGTAAAAAAGAAAGACAATAACATGTGGGGCTCAACTGATTTTGTTACTAATGTGTGGGACCTAGTAGAGTATAGTTTTACTTTGATCAGTTGTGTGTATAACTTTTGTACTACTGTACATAGCTGTTGCTTTCAGTTAGGTTCCTGTAGTTGTATTGTACTGTCTGTCAAACTCTCAGTTACATGCATAAAAGATCTTTCTTCTATACTGTAAAAGATCTTATCAGATGTTTGTAAATTGGGAAACTTGTAATTAGAATATTTTTCAAATTTCCTTCATGTATTCCTTATTTTTCTTTTATTATAAATAATAAAGATTGAATGTGTAGCAATCACACATAATCTTTTTTCCTCTTACTCCTTTCTTTACGGGTGACAGTATCACATATCACTCTGCAACTTTTATCCCTCTGTTACTGTTTGACAGCTTACCCGACCACTGTAGCACAGGTCTGACACATCCTATACTTGGAAGCCACCACATGTCTAACACACACACTATCTTTGGTGAGTGACGCTCACATGTGCACACTAGAGCTGCACAAGAAAATTTTTTTATCAGTACCCACTCATCAATGACAGCTCCTAAGCCTTCCCCTACCCCAAATGAATCTACCCAGACCCTCCTCCTGCCTTTTTAGTCAACTTTTCTCATGGCCTCCTCTAAATGTGATTTGGAGCCCATTTCCAATAAGAAGTTCACAAACGTAAGAAGTTCACAAACGTACCTCTCATTCATGTAAAAGATTGATTGGAACAACCAAGTATAGTACATGGCCAGATGATGTCCACATATGGTTCCATGGTCAAGGTCATTTCAACCACTTGACATCCCTGTTGACTTCTATTCCTCATAAGGATAAGAATTATTGGCAAAAAATTGATGCTTTTTTTATGTAATGTACTTTGGTTCTCTTTTGCTTTATGTTATGAGGTGTGGACCAAAGCCAAGTCCTACTATATCCACCATCTGTATAGTATGCTATGTTGACTATCAAACTTGAGAATATGGACATGCATATTTATCCAGGTAAAGTTGATCATTTAATTGTTGATTATAATAATCTAACCCCTTTAACTAGTGACGCAAAGACCTTTTGCTGGCAATGTAATCAATTTGTCATGGTTATTGTTGATCTTCCACTTGACCTTAACTCAATGCATAACCAAATACTTTCAGGCCCTATTGTGCCAACCTATGGAATGATTAGTAAACAACTATGCGATGTGGGACAAGTCTCTAATATGTTTTTCTTGGTTACTCTTGCTCTAGAAAGGATATCATTGTTTTTGTCTCAACCTTTGTCGTTCTTCTAAGAATCCTAAGCCTTTATATCAATGTGATATACAAGTGAAGCCATGATTGATGCTTAGGCAATAGGCGATGTTACAAGAAATGGCTGCCTTACGACCTGAGATACTTCAAAGCTTGTTCCCCTACCTCTAGATAAGACTGCAATTATTTGTCATTGGGTGTATATGGTCAAAGTAGGAGTGAACAGTAAAATTGATCAATTCTAAGCTCATGTTGTGGCTAAGGACTACACTCATATATTTAGTCTTTTATCATGGGAACACTTACTCCCTTGTGTCCAAAATCATTTAAATTCATTTGTTTCTTGCTATAGATACCAATTTGCCATTGGCCCCCCCACTAACTGAACTATCAATAAGAAATGTCTTGCTACATGGTGAGTTTTAAGATGTTAACATAACTCAACCTCCAAGATTTGTTGCTTCTAGTGACTCTTGCATTTTTTTTCAACTTTGCTGCTCTCTATATGGTCTTAACCAATACAATTGTGCCCAGTTTGACATGACTCATTGCGATGTTGATTCCTCTGTATTTTCTCTTCAATCTCCATCAGATATGTGCATTTATCTTATGGTTTATGTTGACAATATTGGTATTACTGGAAATGACTCTAATGATGTTCAACTGCTCAAATCCTATCCCCATAGTACTTTTCAAAAAAATGACTTCTGACCACTTAAATATTTGTTGGGCATTGTGGTGTCTCGATCCTCTTTCTAGCCTAGCTAGTTACTAGTGAAGATGCTTTAGATACATTTACAAAGATCAGCAAGCTTTATTATCTCCCAAGTGACACTCGTATGGATTCCAATGTGAAACTCCTTTTAGGTAAAGGGGAGACATATTAAGACCTAGTAATGTGTCCAAAACTTGTTGAAAGAATTCATTATCTCACAATCACCAGGCCAAACATCACAATGACCGTTAGTATGGGAAATCAATTCCTAAGTGCTCCTTGTGATAGTCATTGGGATGTTGTTATGCACATTCTTGTTTTGGACTATTATATGAAGACAAAGGTGAAGCTACGATTTGTACTAATTGGGTAGGACCCCCATCAAATAAGGGTTTCACTTCTAGTTATTGTGTTCTCATTAGAGGGAATTCGATCTCATGAAGAAGTAAGAACCATGATACAATTGCTAGATCTAGTTCTAAAGTTGAATATCATTCTATGGCAATTGCATCCAAGATGAAATGGCATATGCAACTTCTCCAATGATTACAATTTGGAGATACTCAACAGGCTAAACTGATTTGTGACAATTACACAACTCTACACATGTGTGGACCTAACACAGATATATTGTCATTTTGTTAGAGTAAAGGTGCTCTCAAGGGAAATTTGTCAGTTCCATTGATCAACTATTAGACATTTTCACAAAATCTCACAAGGGTTCTAAAGTAGATTTTGCTTGCAACAAGCTTGGCTCATTTGACATATATGCTCAAGTTGAGGAGGGTGTACAAAAGATCTAAGGCTTAGTTATGTTTTTAGTCCTTAAAATTTATGATGATTCTAGTTTTGGTTCTCCACATTTAAAAAGTTTATTTTTGTCTCTCAATTGAAAAAAATATGATTTTAGTCCCTAAACATTAAATTTGAGGGACTAAAATACTTTTTATAAAACTATTTTTAGTCCCTAAAATTTAGTGTTTAGGTCTAAAAAACCATATTTTACTAAATTTATGGAACTAGAATGAACTTTTTTAATTTGAGGGACTAAAGAAGGATTTACCACTAATTTCAGGAACTAAAAACATAATTAAACCAAAATCTTAATAGACACTTCCTTCATGTATTTTTATTTCCTTTGATTATAAATAAAGATAGAATATGTGTAACAATCACACAACTCCTATAATCTCATCCCTTTGACATATATGTTCTCGTAAGCCTCAATAGAAGCCCTAAAATACTGCAGAGAATTGAAATCACCATTTTTGGTTTTATGGGATTATTGTTTCCCCTTAAATTTTTCCCTCGTATGGTTTATTTACTTTCAAGAGGGGAATGGATTAGTGTCCCGTTCCTTGTACACTCAGTTGATATGAAGATTGCAGTACTCCATCAATCATCTTATATGATTTTAAATAAAACTGTTGCCAATATTAATATTAATATTAAGTAACATGGGCCTCTGATAGGACCTGGTATTATTGAATTGAAAAGGTAATAGCAGCGGAACAGAAAAATACTGAAACCAGAAAATATAAATCAGAGAATGTTCTCTGCCCTGTGACCACAGTCACCCCACAATACCCTTAATTCCTTCTCTCCCCCCTCTCCTCCTCCACTCTCCCGCTCTTTATTCTCTTTTTCTCCCTACATATTCCCGCATCTCCTTTCCCCCAACCCTCCTCTGCCACGTGTGCAGTTAGTTACCTCCACTCACAACAAACTCATTCCCACTAGTGACCTTTTTGCCCCTTCTGCGGTAGTAATATTTCCAAGGCCTTTGTTGTTGAGGCCCATCAGCCTCCCCATAATGTCTACTATAATCAATAAAGGAAAAGAAAAGGAAACAAGAACAATTCTCATTTCAACAAGTACACAACTAAGTTACACAAGTATGTCTAAATATATGCTTGAGTGTTTAGTACTATGCCTACCACAATAAACAGCATTTCGGTGTCCTCTTAACCTCTTGATATTTTGCATCTTTTGCACCATGGTAGAAGGTTTTGCAACGGCATAGCATGCAGCACGTATAGATGGTGCACGGTGATGTCTTGGGAAACCACCCCCGATTTCCCTCAAATTAAGCCCATGAACCTGATTGGCTTTCATATGAGGCCAGCGCATGTGAGGAGGTGGCCGTTTGACTTCTTTCATTTTATCCCTATCATCTGTTGTAGAGAAGCAATACAATAAACAAATAATTTATTAAGAGACAGATACAGATGAAATACTCATAAGCTGAATCAAGAATGAAAAGGGAAGGAAAAAAGAACAAAACACATGTAATACAGCATCCAAAGCCAATGCCTGTAGAGATCTACCAAAGACACCCCCCATTAAAATAAAGACCATAAGCAGAAGATAAAGAAGCCAAAAAGAGAAAGAAAACAACACATGTAATGCAGCAGCCAAACTCGTTCTCTCTAGAGATCTACCAAACAATCCACTGAAGGAAATTTCTGTTTTTTTCCATAACTAACAATCAGTAAATTCATAATTCAGTAAGAGAATTTTCAAATCAATCCAAAGTGTTAAAAGTTGATAATGATTTAAGTAAAAATAAAGAAAACGTACAGCTCAGCAGTGAAAATGAACCACTTCCTAGAAGAGTAGGTACATCAGCTGCATTTGGAGCATTTCCAACATTCATACCCAGTGATGGGGTGGCTGTATTTAATAACAATTGTTTCAAAAGCTTTACCAAGTGATCCTTTTCAACATGAGGATACCTGTATAATAATTAATTACTACATCAAATAAAATATTATAAAGGAGGAGTTGTGCATAAAGGAATACCAGTATAATAATATAATTAATTATAAATCACCGAAAAGTCATAAAGAAGATGGGATGCATAAAAATACCTCTCCACTAACATATTGTAATTTAAAGGGAATGATAGACCATCACCATCTTTGTCTCCACTACATGCCCCAGTCCTTGAATACCAAGCATGATACCTTCTAGGCAAAAGTTGATGCTCAAGAAGCTCATTCCAAAACTGCAAATATGTTTTATGGCATGGCCCAGAAGAAAGAAAGTGCATAATGAGAAAATAAACTTCTCTAAGGTCAATATCCACATCCATGTTATGATTCTGATTTGCCTTGTCATGCTCAGCTTTCTTAGGCACCTTACTGGAAAAGGTCAAATGTTTGACATTAACGGAAGGAGCATGGCCAGAAGGAGCATATTTCTGCAAAGCCATATTCCTGTAAAGGATCAAAGGAACAAATAAAATACTAATCTTATAAGCTGGAAGATGTGAAAGAACACAAGTTTGTTGATCTCTTAATTGCTTCAAACTGGAAGATTAATGAAATGAGAGGACAGTGAGAATGATATAACACCACCCTAACAAAGATATATCATGCGGGAAAAATGTGAAATAAGGAAGAGTTTGAAGGTTTTGACCAAGTCAACAGTAACCACCCCAACACTTAGTGCAAGCCTTTAAAAATTTTGTTGTGCCTGCCATGCTAGCTGCAAGACTTCTAATCTATGATCTGGGGACTAGGAAGCATCCTTCGTCACAGATCCTACCACACAACACAGTAAATAATTCCCATTTGTAATTGAGAAACCCCCTCAATTCACTTTGCTTTGAGGAACACATAGCACTGTCCTTCCTTCGCTTTCAATCAACAAGTGTCATCTGAATCAAGGTGTAGGTCCTTAACATCTAACTCAAAAAAATCTAAAATCTGATTAAGTATTTATTTGTCTAGAGAATGGACTTTTGGTGATGGCATTGGTGTAATAATGAAACAAGCATGCATAAAACATCAGTACAATATATTTTACCCATATTTTCATTTCTCAGCTACCAACTGTTTATAAAGTATCACCTAAAATCTTCAAAACATCCTACACAGTATGTGATTTCGCTATAAAAAATTTATAATCAAGAAATTAACCACTTTTGAAAGTCAGCACTTTCAATGAAATTGCAGGTGAAATTCTGTAAAAGCCATAAGTAACTCATTTGTCCCAGTATGAAAGATGATATCAAGATTCTATAATCTTTATTTACTTTCAAAGAGATGAACCAGTAAGCACATTCCTCTGTTTTGATACTCAGAGCATTCCGGCCATTTCCCACTCTATATTCCATCTTTCCTGCCTGATATTATATATTAAGATTGCATACATCTACCCTCCCCAAACCCCACTAGGTGCCTCATCAACTGGGTTGCTCTCTCTATCCCTCATCTAGTATACTACAAGTGGCATATGGCAATGGTCCAGCAACAGAAAACCCTCAACTGTTCAAGCAACATATGGCCTAAAGCTACTAGTCCTTCAAATATTTTCGTCGAAAACAGAAAACTTCACCCAATTACATGATATGCCATAAAATGCAGAACACTTCTCAGTATACTTATTTAGCATATACATACACCAAGATCTACAACATAGATCAGAGGAAAGGGTCAACAAACAAAAGCAATTAAGCACCAAAATGTCAGCCCGGCATTCACAGTTCAAAACTACTCAAATAAAAACAAAGGATAACGAAATATATGCAGCATTCGGCATAAAATGCACTAATAAAATGAAATCAAACATTCAACTTCTACACCACTCAGATTTTCAAAGCAATTCTCCCATATAAACTCAAATTCCATTCACCATCCATCAAACTGAAAATCCAAACGGGCAGAGTAATTAAATCCAATGAAAAATAACTTACAGATGAGTGACAGATTCAACCAGAGAAGCACTCTCCAAACCTCTCATCTACACCTTTGAAACCCTGACACTCCAGAGAATCCATCACACATTCCTCTGCACCATTAAAAATAAACCCTAAATTCAATTTGTCAAAGCTTCACAATCACACATACCAACCACGACAAGCAAAAAAAAAAAAAATGGACACAATAAACCAATCAAAGAAAATCAAACACATGCCAAAAACAACACCAATCCCTGAAAAATCTAGAACCAAATTTTTCAAATTGTAAAACAAAATAAATAAATTTAATTAAAAACAATTTCATAATTGTACAGAGTACGCATAAGGATGAATAAGTCTGTTGCGCTTGGTTGTTGTACCTTGAGAGGTTGGAGGAGTGAATTTCGAAAAGGAATAATGGTGCCCTGAGCCAGTCAAATTCCGCAGAACATGTCGAGTGTGAATCACGCGCCACAATGCGACTATAGATTCAAGGAGGAAGCTCTCTGCTGTGCTATGCGTACAGTTTTTTTCAGTGCCTACGGCAATAAGTACAATGTGGAGAGGCACAGAAACAGAACGGAAACAGGAATGGGAGAGAGATGTAAGAAGCGAAGGGATTGATCCAAACGGTGCGTTCATGCCTTTCTCAAAATATATTTCTATAAAATAAATACCTCTACCGATCGTTTATTCTCTTAAATTTAAAATGAATTTTTAATGTATAATTTAAAAATATCATTTTTGATATTTTATTTAAAATTTAGCAGAATCATATGTTTGTTAGTCATAGTTGTTAAATTTTGTAATGCTATTTAAAATTATAATTTTTTAAAATTATAAAATCTAAATATTTCAAATATATTTAAAAAAAATAAAAATTGAAGAAAATTATGAATTTATACATAATATATACATATATATATATATATTGTTAATTTTATAAAATAAAGTGATCCGTTGCAGATTTTACATATCTAGGCAAAGTTACATAAATACCAATGATAAAAAAAGTACGTCAGATTTTTTTAATGGAATTAAAATATATATATATATATTGACAACAAACATTGACTTTAAAGTTAGAAGATATTGACAATTGAAAATTCAGTTAATAACTAACTAAAAAGTTTGCGAGTTCAAACGCGAAGGAGAGAGCGTAGCTACAAAATGAATGCAATGTGTTTCGAATTTCAAAAAGTTATAATTTTTTTTTCTTTAAAATATTACTTCTTATTCTTGTTATAAGACATTTTCAAAAATGTATTATCTTTTATAAGTGTTTTATAAAGTTTATATAAAAATTATGTTTTATATTAATGAATAGTTAAGTAAAAAAATTAAAAGTCACTAACAATAAAATTATTTTATTATCATTGTAATATATTTTTTTAAAATTAAAATAAATTAATTAACTTTATTGATAATTGTGATTATATTAAAAAGTATATTATATTTAATGAATTAAAAGAAGTAATGAACTTCTCCAAGGTCATAGTTAAACATTCTATAATAATATTTAAAGTTTATGAATAATAATTTGAATATTTTAAAATTAAAAAAATGTAAGAACTATTAAAAATAATAATTTACAGTATGTATATTAGAGTAACTTACACAAACAGGATTGAGCTTTCCTCAAATTATACTCATACTTTTTTTTTCTTAATTTTATTAAATTCTTTGTTATTATATATATATATATATATATATATATATATATATATATATATATATATATATATATATATATATATTCTTATTTACATTAACCTATATTCTTCAAGTTTTAGAAGTATTACACATGCACCATCACTCTCTTAAGAGTCATTATGAATTTATGATGATGAAAAGAAAAACATGGAATCTAATATCTTGAATAAAAAAATCTCATTGTATAATTTACTCTATATATTAATTAAAATCTAATTTTGTATATTAAACTATAATAAATCATTGATATTTCATAATATACTTTTAATATTTTCTTTTCTTTGTAGGAAAATATTTGTTAAATATTAAATTCTCCAATTTAAATACTACAATATTAATTAATCTTAAAAAAATCATTAGTTTTACTAAATACTTAAATCGATATTTTATCCAAATAGTTCAATAATTTAAATTTAGAATTTGAAAATAATTTAATTAAAATAAAAAATTATTTTTACAAGTAATTTAATATGATATTTTTATAAAAATAATTTAACAAGTAATTAATTCTTTTAAATTTGATAATTGTTTTTAAAAATAATTTAATATGATACTTATCTAATAAAATAAAACAATATTTATTTATTTACTAGAATAATTAATATGACAAGTTTTTGAAACATCTTTTACAAGATCGGTAGCAAACTTTGTTCTTGGAAAAGTAAGCAAGTTTCTTTCTAATACGGAGAATTAAACTTGTTAACTTTGTCATCTCTAACACGACTTAATGAATATTTAATATTATTATGTATTACGTAATATAAGAGGATTATATATATATATATATATATATATATATATATATATATAATATGAGAGAATAATAATAATGAATCAATAATGATAATTATTTTAGTATGCTCATATGTTTTACATTATTTAGAATCGAGACTAATGATAGTTTATATGCATATTTTTCTTTTAACTCACTTACGTGTTTTTTAAGGACAAAACTACTTAGGTATCAAAAATTGACCGACCTAAGAAAATTAAGAGACCATCATAAATAGGGGTGTATGTGTTAGCAATCCCAACTTGAAACATAGATCATTAAATCGAGCATGTGGTAAAACGTTTATGAAGATGCTAGCTTGTTATAATTGTGAAGAGATAATGAAAAGCTTTATGAATCCATTATGAACTTTTTTCTAACAATATGACAATTCTATTTCAATATGTTTGGTACATTCATGACAAATAGGATTTATAACTTAGAAGTTGACTGATTGTTGTAATATAGTGAGGTCGGTTAAGTGTATACTCCTAAATCATCCAAAAGATATGTCAGCCACTATAAGAGCTCAGTATTCAACTTCAGTCAAGCTCTTTGAGATTACGGTTTTCTTCTTGGAGCATCAAGTGATGGGAGAATTGTCGTGTTAAATAATGTAGTCAATAGTAGAACGTCGGGTATCGAGATAGGAGCACCAATTAGAATCACAAAATGTTCAGTTGGGTGTTGTTGTTTTTGTCGAAGAAGATACCTTTTTTGGTGTGAGTTTGAGGTAGCGAAGGACGCATTGGACAACATGATGGTGGGCCACAATGGGAGCATTGACAAATTGACTTAGTTGATGAATAACGTAAGTTATATCCGATCTAGTATTGGTCAAATAGATAAAATAATCGATGAGATGTCATTAAGTGGTTATTTCAGGAAAGATGTCATTGTTACTTATAGGGATATTCGTGGAGCAGTTCATGGGAGTGGGTCGGGAGCAGACGCCAACTTCCGACTAAGGAAGTCGAAAATGTACTTACATTGTGAGAGATGCAAATCATAATTGTTTCGATCAACTTCAAAATCAAGGAAGTAGTGAGATCTCTCAAGTCTTTGACCTTGAAGGCCTCATTCATTTTCTAAGTGATATGAGATATTTTATCAATATTATTTCTAGTCAAGACAATGTCATCTACATAGACAAGGAGAGTTCTTCATGCTAGTTCCTGCAATCTTTAGAAACAATGAGTCTGCATATGATTGTTTATAGCTATTGGATATGAGAAACATTGAGAGTTTTGTATACCATTAATGACCAAATTGTTTTAGCACGTAAAAAGATTTATGAAGACGACAAGCCTTTTATGCAAGAGGTACCAAGAGGAATTTTTATGTATACTTTAACATCTAAGTCGCCATGTAGGAAAACATTCTTAACATCTAATTGTTTTATATGTCAATTATGGATGAGAGCTAAGGAGAGTAATAACCTAACAGTGGTGATTTTTCTTCAAGGAGAAGGTCTCATTATAATTAAGTCCCTTTCATTATAATTGTATATGTTGATGGAACCATTGACTTTGTATTGTATTTTGTATACTCAGTTACAACTGATTATTGATTTGTTCGGAGCAAGTTCGGTTATTATCCAAGTCCGATTTGTTTCAAGAGCATGAATTTCATCCATCATGACTTTTACTCAGGCTCGTTATGCTATGCTTCTTTATAGGAAGTTGGCTCACTATTGATGTCGATGTTCATGATCAACCTTTTTTAAATGAAGCAAATAATTTTTCATTAGATATGTAATTTTGATAGGACAGCGAGTAATTGTGTTTGAACTTGAATTGACAACACGAGTCTTTAAGGTAGCTCAGTAACCACCTGGCTTTATTTGTCCTTCTAATGGTTGGGAATTGAACATTGCAAAAAGACCCAACATCTTCAATGGCATCAACATCACTAATAGATCGATTATGGTCAATGGTACCAGAGGCATTGACGACAACATTCTGACCGCACAAAATGTAGATAAAAAAATTAACAAGTTATTAAACTAATACAGTATAACTAACCCTGTCGAATCTCACAAGGACATAATTATAGGAACACACTCATTACCAAACATCATTTTTTGTAGTAAGCTGGAAAGAGACAATGCCACATTGTTGAAGTCTCAAATGAATCTTCGGTAGACCCTTACCAATCTCTCAACCGTTTGATTTATAAATGAACGAGGAATGTGATCCTTCCGAGTAACCTGGTTAGCCTCTAATAGTCCATACAAACTCTCCATTTTTTTGGCAACCAAGTAATAATAAACTCTTGGTCTTCATTCTGCACACCATTTACCCCCATTCTTTTTTGGAACAACTTGGATAAGAGATACCCAAATATTGTTTAAGATAGGATATATGATGTCAGCTTTCAGTAACTTGGTCACCTCTTTTTCCACCACATCAAGGATGATAGAATTCATCCTTTGCTAGGGCTGCCTCACAGGTCTACAACCATCTTCTAGCAAGATTTTGAAATGGGATGGGTGTAGTTTTAGCTTTAACTCATCAGGTTGTTACTATGGTGTACTTGCTTGTGATACTTCAATTGTTTGGGTTTCCACCAAGCTCACCTGTGTTGTTTCTACAAAAGAATAAAATTAAATAATATCATTAACCTCTTTACAAAAGTCACATCTTCTATCCGTGCATTCACATTCAAGCAGTTCTTCTTGGCTTAAATTCCAATATTCTAAGAGCTGATCAAGGTCAACTCCTAGTTCTTCATCCTCTTGATTAACAACTGTTTGAGATGTTATTGCCTACTGGAACAACAATAGTAGACCGTGAATAAGTACACTAAGTAAGTTCTTAGGAAAGAGATGTGGGTCATCAATGGACACACTTAAGTATCAAGTCTTTCCTACTCAGAACTCTCATAGACATGCACTCTCACACTACCAAAGTATATCTAGTATTTCCTACTAGAATGGTTCTCCATAATTTCTTGCAAAAAATGGTTAGGGAGTATACATAGATAAAATATAAAATTTTTTTTTTAAAATAAAAAACTAGAAAAAGAAAATGATATTAGATAATGATGCGCAACATAATTATGTCTCTAGCAACAACACCATTGACGATAACATTCTGGTGGTACAAAATGCTAATAAAAAAATTTAACAAGTTGTTAAACTAATATAATATAGTTAACCTAGGTCAAATCTCATAAGAACACAGTTATAGGAATGTACTTATCATCAAACATCATTTTTTCTAAAAATAGTAGATAATAGTAAATGTGGGGTTTATGATAATAAAATGAAAGAGCAAAAAATAAATGGAAGCAAAATAACAAAAAATTAAATTATTGTTGAATAATAACGAAAATAAAATTAAAGTAGAACAATGAGATCTTAAATAACTGAAATTTATAAAAATAAAACCGAGTGCTTTTAATTAAATTTGAAACTTTCTATAATAAAGTACAAAATAAGAAATTACTTTTAGTTAAAATAAAATAGTACATTAATTAAATTTAAAATTATTGAAAGAGATAAACCTAAATTTAAGTTATAAATTGGTATCGAAAATAGTAAAATAAAATTGGAATAAGACAATCGATAAATTAAAATAAAAAATGAGGTCAATTGAATACTGGAATCAAATAAAATTTGTAAACAATTGAATAACATAAATTAAATTGAGCACATAATGAATAAAACAAATTCAATAATATAAATCTGGAAAATTCAAAAGAGATTGCAAATTAAATTACAAAAGAGAACAAATTGAAAATAGTTGAAGTAGATCCAATTAAGCTTGTCGAACTAAAAACTAAACTAAAAAAAAGTTAAGAATGGAAACAAAATTAAAGAAAACGAGACAAGACAAAATAACAGTTCTAACCCAGGAGAAAGAGATTGTGTTTTCTACTCTCACCAAACCTCTATTTATTAGGCACTTACCAAGAGAAAATAAGCCTAGAATTAACTATAATAAAATCAAATGTTTCCTTAATTAAAAATTATAACACTAGATTATTGCATGACGAGAAATTTATGGAATTGATTGGAGCAATTCCTGATTTGAGTTTATTCAAAGTTGATCTACATTTAATTCTTGATTTTCACAGCATTTAATTTAGCTCAATTAGATTCTTGTAGCAAGTAATTTGATTGATTCAAAATTTCAATTTGTAACGTTCCACGAATGGGTTACACAAACAAACTAGGGCTTCCGAGAAGAGTGAAGTTTGACTGCAGATGATGCTTGCTATGAATTTAACCTTTATTTCCATCAATTTGATCCATCTCAAATTACTTTTCTCCTAAAAAAAAGATAAATATCCACTGTGGATGTATGAATTGATCAAGATTTAAGATTTTGAAGATTTGATGAAGTCAAAGAACTTATGAGATATGGGATATAGTGTTGAGTTTGCATCAATGTTAAATAGGTATAATCATCTAATCATTCCTACTGCATGGGGTTCTATCATTTGAAAGAAATAAAAATGTCTTTAATCCTTTTAATATGTTAAAAAATATTTTTAATCGACTAATATGTTCTTGAGCCTCGGAATTAATTGATGAAGTTACACATTAATCGATTATAATCAGCTCAAAACACTTCTAACATATTTTCAACTGATGTATTTTTGAAATAATTGATTAAAACCACTTAAAGCATGTATTGTCTCTATTTTAATCGATACATATTCAAATTAATTGATTATTTTCAATAAAGAAGTTTTGGAAAACTTTCTCGCCAGTATTTTAATCGATACATCTTCTAATTAATCAATTAAAAACACTTAAGAAAGTTTTAGAAAATGTTATGTCATTATTTTAATCGATTGAACTTCAAATTAATCTATTAAAATCACTTAAATAATTTTTTGTTAATTGTTTTAATCGAGTAAACCAAGATTTTATCAGTTAAAAATACTTAAGAAGTTTTAGAAAATATTCTCGTCAATTTATTAATCAATTAAACTTTGAATTAATCGATTAAAATCACTTAAGGATTTTTTGAGTGACTATTTTAATTGATTAAATTGTATTTTTATCAGTTAAAATAATTATGGAAAATATGGTAGAACATTTTAATCGATTAAATGATCTTTTCATCAATTAAAATCATTAAAGTCAAGTTATTTTAATTGATTAAAAGGCGAATTAACCGATTAATTAAACTAGTTTGTTAGAGAAATATCTATATAAACAGATTTGCTTCAACATTTTAAAACATAACTTTTAAAAATCATTCAAGCAATATTTAGAGATATTTTCAAGAGAGAAGTGCGTTAGGAATTTTCGAAGTTCTTTCTTGAGGCATTTTTTTGCTCTTGCTTGTTTATTTTACTCTTTCATCACTTTCTTTAAATTCTGGTTGAACCCTTTTAAATTTTGATTGTTTTTCTTTGATTGAATAATTGATCAGATTTGTTAAACTTTGAAATTGTTAATCTGTATTTGTAAGTTTTGAAAAAGTTTGTAAAGATCAATTCATCTCCCTCTTGATCTCAGCCTATAATTCTAACATGAATGTAATCTTTGATGCTAAAACTATACAAAATACAACAAATTAAGTAAAAGTGAATTATGCTATTTTTTATGAAAACATGTTAAATGCATGATTTATGAAGAAAATAATTATTTTAGAAAATACTCTTAGATCAAGAAATAAAGAGTAAAATGATATACATAAACATTAGTTGGAGGTCGAGCATCATCAATTGAGTCAAAGCTTTGTCAGCAAATTATGCACCCTCAATATTGACATCAATGCTATCATAAGTCTAAGTGTTGTCAAAGGAAACTTCGCTATAAGTTTGTGCATTGTTAGTACTAGAGATATTTCCATAAGGTTGAGTACCATAAGTAGTATGAGTGGTGGCATCATGATTAATGTGGTCATCGTAAAAGTTAAACCCAGGAGGCATAATATATTGGGAGATAATTTCACTATCATTTTATTTATTAAAAGGGAAAACATTTTCATAAAAGATTATATTTTGGGAAACCTCAACATTATTTGGTTTGAGATTATAAATAATGTATCCTTTTGTATTAGGATATATTCCAAGAAAAATACCTAGAATAGTTCGATTGTGCAACTTCTTTCTATGGGTCGTCAAACTGCTAACATAAGAAAGACAACAAAAAATACGAAGATTGCTCAGATTGAGAAGCTTACTGTGTAATCGTTTGTAGGTGAGTTATTGTCTAGATAAGGGGTTGAAATAAAATTGATCAAGAAAATAACATGTTTGAGCACAAAACACTAGAAATTTAGAGTGAGTTTATAATAAAAAAGTTTGGCACGAGTGACATTTAAATATGTTGATATTTTCTTTCAACAATATCATTTTGTTGGGGTGTTTCAATGCAATTGGTTTGATGAATAATACCTTTGGAATAAAAAAAATTTCATGTGAAATTTTAGTCCATTATCCAACCTAATAATCTTGATATATTTTTCAAATTGATTTTCTACAAAGGTAATAAAATTGACTAAATGACTTCTAGTTTCACCTTTATTTTTCATAAGATAAACCCAGGTATAGTGAATGCAATTATCAACAATAGTTAGAAAGTATTTTTGACAATGCAAACATATCTCGGGACAAGGCCTCAAAATGTCAACATGCAAAAGAATAAAAGGTGTCAAATTACGTGAGTGACTAAGATTAAAAGGTAAACATTTTTGTTTAGCTAAATGACAATGTATATAGGAATGTTGTTGTTCCATAATAAGTAAACGTTTATTGGATAAATGCCCTAATTGAGCATGCCAAGGACCCTTATTGTCAACAGTAGAGGAATGAGTGAAATGAGATTTGTTAGTGGAGGTGTTAAGAGTGTATAAATCGACCTCAACATTAACTAAACCAATCATCCCTTTGGTTTTCTTGTCTTGAATAATGCAACAATTGAAAGAAAAAATGACATCAAATTTAAAATAGAAGTTAGTTTTAAAACAAAGATCAAATTATAAGAACAAGAAGGGAAAAAAAAGCACATATTCAAGGAAGAGATAATCAATTTTAATAGTGTCAGTATAAGTAACATAAACCTTTCCACCATTAGGAAGGAAAACAATCATAGGATTGATAGGTATATAAGGAAGAAAATTAGAAAGAGAAGAAGTAAAGTGATCAGTTGCACATGAATCAATAATCCAAGAATTTGATTTTTGGGAGTTTGAAAAACTTATGTTAGTGATAATGTTATCTTTCACTTCTAGTGATCTTGCCGAACAAGAAGCAATTTTCATTACAGAATTATCCGAGTTATGTTGCGGAATGAGGGTCATAAGAGTTTGGCATTGCTCGTGTAAGAGACCACGTTCTTGATCAAGATTATGGTCGACTTCATTAGCAATGTTGACGAGTTTAATATAGTTTTACCATTGTATAATTTGTGACCAGGGGAATACCCATGTTTCTTGTTGCAAACATCAATGGTGTGACTGAGCTTCCCATAATGTGTAGAAGTTTTCTTGGGATTTTTGTTACCCTTGTTGTTGTGGTTTTGTGAAAAACCATGTTTACGGTAGCAAACGTTCTCATTATGACAATTTCTTCTCCAATAAGAGCAAAAATCAATTGAGTTAGCAATGATGTTGATTTTTTAGGTCCTAACTTACATATGAGAATATTTCCTTGACTTGTCCTATTGAAACATAAGAAAATATTTTGTTAATAAAGGAATAAGTTCTATCAACAAAACGTGAAACTTTATATTCTTGTATTCCTCGTTTAATGTACAAAGAAATTGCACGGCTCGATCCTCGTCTTTCCTCTAGCAAATGGTAGGAAGGGCGATGCAAGAGCATCTAGTGGCATAAGTACAAGTTTGATCAAGCCTGAAGCTGTCCAACTCATCCCAAATAATATGAAGCTTGGTAAAAAAACTATGTGATATTTAAGTCGCCCTGGTTGAGCAACGAGACTTTAGTATATCGACAGTTCTCAAGAGGTTATCTTGAAAATATCTTGTTTTAAGGTCATCCCAAATATGTTCAGCTTTGTAATCCATAGGACATTTTTTCTTATGGGTTCAAAAATAAAGTTAATGATCCAAGAAACTACCATATTGTTGTAGTGATTCCAAGAGTGGTAAGAAGGATTATCTTTGTTAGGTTCTTTTGTGGTACCATCGATGAAACCTAATTTACTTTTTGCACTCAACGTTATCATGGATTGACTCCATGAATGGCAATTGGTTTCATCAAGGATAGGAGAAATAAGATTGGTAGCGAGATTCTTTGTTAGGATGAAGAAAGAACTTATTTTGATCATGTTTCGCATTTAGAGTCATGGTGAAGAATAAAGAAAAAAAAAATTAGAGTAATGTAACATAGTTTTTTAAAGGAAGAAATTTCATACCATCATGAAAGAAAGGAGAGGAGGAAGGAGAAAGAATCACAGAAAAAAGGAATGAATATTCAATATTATTTTGTATTATGTGATACAAAGGGATCATATATATATATATATATATATATATATATATATATATATATATATATTCAATAATGTGAGGAGAATAATCAACACATACATGATCATAACAAACAAAATTTATTATTGACACATCTATTTTAAGACAAAAAACGGCCGACCTAGGATATCAAAACTGACCTAAGAAAATTAAGATGACTCTTTATAGTTTGTGTTTATAATTGGCCTATCTCCTTTACAAAGGATATAGAGGTTTGGATTTGTAACTTTGTCTTCACAAGAGACATTCTTAAGTGAAGAGACATTCTTAAGTGAAGGCATGTCACATATGCTTGGAAGAAGGTTTGCAAAGCACATGTTTGGTTTGCATGAAAAAAGTTTGTGGTTGATTATAGGTTCTTTATTGGACTAGGCAGTATAGAAACATGTAACAAATGAAGTTCTTTCTATTTGCAATGTTTTGCAGTTTTTCATATATGACAACATTAATGGTGCTAATATTACTCTTTGTTGGTCAAATAATATCCCTCCTTCCTATTCTTTATTACTTTGGAGACTTCATAATAACAAATTTCCCACTCATGATTTGGTAAGCCAAAAAGTTATCTCGTTAGTCTCTATTTGCAGCATCTACGGTAAGGACTCTAAAACTAGCACTCATACACTATGATCAAACACATATGGTATTGGTTAAAGGACATTTTTGTTAGTTCAAATAGTTTTCATGGATAATTCTAGAAAACTACTCTATAGGGGCTTAAAATTAATGATTCTCACACATTCACATAAATCATAATAGGAAGATATTAACCTTGATCCACGTAAGATCCAATGAAAATACGTTATTTAGTATCTTTAATCTCTTTGTTCTCTAATCTCCTTTTCCCAATTTATCTCTTTGTCTTTCTTTATTCTCTCACACTTTGTAATGTGAGAAAACCTTATGACAAAAAGAAAACTCTTGCTTCCTTTATATAACCAATTTCTATCAAGTTGGTTACAATCAATTTTAGAAGATAACACTCGATACTATCCACTAAGTTGGATAAATCTTCATATTATCCACTAAGTTGGGTAACTCCTTATATTATAAGTTAGATAATTCCTCATATTATCCATTAGGTTAGTTACCATTAGTTTTAAAACTTCGCATAACATGAGTCACATAATTGAATTAATTTATTTATTAATTTTAACATTCTCTCACTTGACTCATGTGATGTCATAATATTTCATTATTTAATACATAAATCATAATGTTCATTAAAGGACCTTACATAAATTGTTTCCATCATTATTCATAATTAAAGATAGAAAAATAACAAGAGTTATAACAGTTATATGTCATAATTTCATGAACTTATACATTAAAGAACTTAAAGTGTCACATAAGCATTAATAATAACATTAACATTCAACATTCACTAGTAGATATAATGTTCGTATTCTCTACATGGTTAGCAAATAATTCGGGCAGTAACCCTTTTGTTAAAGGGTTAACAACCATAAGATCAATGTTAATATGTTCTATTAATACTCAACGTTTCTAAACTTCGACAAAATATTTCAATTCCATATGTTTAACACCTTTAGAATATTTGTCCTTCTTAGAAAAGAAGACTGTTGTGGAATTATCACAATAAATTTTTAGCGACTTGACAATATTGTCGACTACTCCAAATTCTAAAATAAAATTCTACAATTAATTAGCTTGAACTATAGCCTCAAAGGATGCCACAAATTCAACTTCTATGGTGGATGCAACAATGACAGACTACTTCACACTTTTCCATGAAATCGTTCCTCCAGCTAAAAGATACACATAACCAAATATAAACTTTCTTGTATCCATACAACCAACAAAGTCTGAATCTATATATTTAATCACGTCAAGGTGATTAGATTTTCTATAGCATGTGATTCTTTGTTCCTTGAAAGTATTTGAAGACTTTCTTTGCAACGTTCCAATGATCCACTTCAGGATTAGGTATTTACCTAACATACCAACTACAAAGCTAATATCTGGCCTCGTACATGTTTAAGCATACATCAAATTCTCAACAATAAATAAATAAAATAAATTAAATTGAGCACGAGATGAATAAAGCAAATGCAACAATATAAAATTGGAAAATTCAAGAGAAATTGCAAATTAAATAAAAGAAGAACAAACTGAAAAGTTGCAGTAGATCCTTACTAAGCTCGCCAAACTAAAAACTAAACTAAAGAAAATTGGAAACAAAATAGGAAAAAACAGGGTCGAGACAAAATAGCAGTTCTCGCCCAGAGAAGAAGATTGTGTTTTTCTACTCTCATCAGACCTCTATTCACAGGGCACAGACCAAGGGAAAATAAGTCTGAAATTAATTACAATAAAATTAAATATTTCCTCAATTAAAATTACGGTACTGGATTATTGCACGACCAGAAATTTGTGGGATTGATTGGAGCAATTCAAATTCTTTCCTAATTTGAGTTGATCCAGTGCTAATTTGCATTTAATTTTTTATATTTGTAGCCTTTAATTTAACTCAATTAGATTCTCGCTACAATTAATTTGATTGATTCAAAATTTACAATTTTAACGTTCCACAAATAGGTTGCATAAGCAAACTTGAGCTTTTGAGAATAGTGAAGATCGATTGCACATGATACATGTTATGAATTTGGACCTTTTTATTTTCGTCAATTTGACTCATCTCACATTACGTTTGTCCTATCAAGAAAAAGATAAATATCCACTGTGGATGTATGAATGTATGTTGTGATGCTAAAACTATGAAAAATACAACAAATTAAGAAAAATTTAATTATGTTATGTTTTTAATGAAAACATGTTAAATGCATGGTTTGTAAAGAAAATAATTAGCTTAGAAAATACTTTTAGATGAAGAAATAAAGAGTAAAATGACATACATCACATATCTTTCATTTCAAAGTTATTAGAGAGAAAGTTCCTAGTCGTACTTAATAGACCAAGATAATTAGTCGCAAGTAAGACATCATCAACATACAAAATCATAAATATAAACTTGTTTCCACTGACCTTCAGATATATACACTGATCAACAGTGTTTTCCTTAAATCCAAATGACAAAATAATATTATTGAACCTAAGATACCATTGCTGAGAAGCTTGTTTAAATCCATATATTGATTTCTTAAGTTTACACATCATGTGTTTCTTTCCTTCTTCAATGAACCCCACTGATTGGTCCATATAAACATCCTTCTCTAAATCTCCATTATAAAAGCAATTTTAACATCCATTTGATGTAACTCAAGATCATAATGAGTTATTCATGCCATGATAATTATAAAAGAATATTTTTTAGAAATAAAAAGAAATTCTTATAATCAATGTCATCTTTTTTAGTAAACCCTTTGGTAAAACCTTCAATATTGCCATGAGAGTCACACTTAGACTCATTTACACCAAACTCTCTTGCATCCTTCTAGCAATATCACAAGGTCCCATATACCATTTTATGCAATTGATTTAAACTCATCTTTCATATCATTTAACCATTTATCAGAATTACCACCATTAATG
Source organism: Sphenostylis stenocarpa (assembly GCA_963425845.1). Taxonomy (NCBI): domain Eukaryota; kingdom Viridiplantae; phylum Streptophyta; class Magnoliopsida; order Fabales; family Fabaceae; genus Sphenostylis; species Sphenostylis stenocarpa. The sequence continues at coordinate 14,858,250 of OY731403.1, read as the reverse complement.
GCTTCTGAATACTATTTCTTGTGGTTGTTTTTAATATTATTTCTTGTGGTTGTTCTACTATCAACTCATTGTTAACCTTAGGATCATTAGTTTATTGTAAATATTATGTGGTTCTACAATATGGGGAACAACACCTTTTGAAGAAGAAACACTAGTTATAGAAACTTTTACTCTAACTTCCTTAATCTACATATTTTGTGAAGCTTCACTCCCACTAGTTTTACCATTCTCAATGAACTAAACATTTCTAGTTTTAACAATTCTTGTAGTATGGGTAGGATAGTAAAACATATGTTGAATTATTGGCAAGCGTACCAAAATTATCAATCGCAGTATAGTATTTCGATTAAATAAAAGTCGATCACACGAGGAATGGTTTCAATGGAAATTCCCAATTATGCTTACTAAGTAGATTAAAATAGATTGGGTTTTGCAAATAAGAGTTGAATTGAAATCAAATGACAAAGAACTGTAAATTATTGAGAAAATATCAATTAAAGGTACTTAGGATTGACTTTCTTCCTTATCCCTCTTTTGTAATGACTATGTCAATTAAGAACGTCAATTAACTTAACAATGTTGATGTCACCTACTCAAATCATTCATGTTGATTCCTCACACATGAAATTCATAAGAAAACCTAATAAATGTTGATTCCTCACACAATTAACAGATTTTCCAGCATTAGGGTTAGGGTGTTAAACAATTGATACATTCATTCCATTCCTGACAATTAACGTAACAAATATTCTTACCGTGATCTAGGGTTCAAGATATATTTTCCAATCATACCTCAAAAAATCAAGAATAAATCATTCCAAAGCATAAAGGATAAGAATAACAACATCAAAGCATAGATTAAGATCTCAAAATATCACCATGATACAAAAGAGTTCAAAGGAAGTACACCGAATCCTAAGAGAATGAAGTTAGCCACTCATGTTGGCCATTACAATGCTCCAATTGATGAAGAAGTGAAGAATTGATAAAGATTAGACGAAACCTTAACAGCAGTCGTGCCTCCTCTTCTCCAAGACTGCTTCCTTTTCTCAAAACACAACTTATCTTTCGATAAGAGAATTTGGGTCGGGCCTCGCACCATTCATTCACTTAAGCGCTCTTCTTTCTTTCAATTTTACTTCAATTATGCTGACAATTATGCTCCTTACTCTTGTATCAAGGTATTCTCGAATTCATCCTATATTGGGAGAAAAATATATTAGAATTAACATAAGTTAAGTGGTTTCATAACAATTCAAGGCATAATTATATCAACTTTTTACCACTTAACAACATATACCCTTTTAATTTTTTGGATAACCAATAACATATCCATTGACTATTCTTGCATCCAATTTCTTTTTTTGCGGATTGTATATTCTTACTTATGTTTAACAACTACAAACATGTAGGTGTCTCAAAATGGATTTCCTATTTGTCTAAAACTAAAACGGAGTCTTTTGAATAACTTTATTAGGAATATTTTTCAACAAATACATGACAATCTTTAAAGCATACATGCATAACGATATAAATAAACATGAATTATTTAACATATTCCTATTTACATCTATTAAGGTTCGATTATGCCTTTCTGACATACCATTTTGTTGTGTTATACTTACCATTGTGTATTAACCACATATATCACAATTCTCAAGAAATTTAGCAACAGATCAGGGTGTTATCCATTCCATAATACTCACCACTTTTATCTGACTTGACAATTTTTACATTTTTGTCTAATTACCTTTTCACTTCATTTATATAACCTTTTATGACATTCACTGCTTGAGTTTTTTATGCAGTAAATAAATATTTCCATAACACAAGAAATCATCAATAAAGGTGATAAAGTACTTCTCTTTATTGAAAGAATTCACATTAAACAAACCACATATATCAATATGTATGATTTCAAGAAGTTGAGTGCTTCTTGTGACTAATTTCTTTGTATGTTTTCCTTTAATACAATCTATATACACATTCAGAGGATTAAAACATAAATCTGAAAGGATTTCATTCTTTACTAATTTTTGCATTATTTCTTTAGAAATGTGTCCCAAACACTTATGCTATAAGTAAGCAGATCGTTCATTCACCAAATTATGTTTAATATTGACATTATGATGCAATGTCACAAGAGTTTCAACATATAAGTTATCCAAATTCAATTTATATAATCCATCATAAAGTGTACTAGATTCAACCATACAAGTATGCTTAAACAAACTGAAACAACCATTTCCAAACTTAAAAGAGTATCAAGCAATGTAGACCCTTAATTTTGCCCGGCCTCTCAATAAAGGTAAAGGAGACTTCCTATAACAAGATAAAGCTCGCCCGGCATCTCAATAAAGGTCAAGAAGACTTCCTATATGAAGATAAAGCTTCAATGGATGTTTATTGGCATCAATCGACGTCCGAACAAAGAAAGGAAAGCTTCCCGGGGGTCCCAGAACACAAAAGCAGGCGAAAACAAGTTGAGACAGCCGTCCCAAAGGTGAGACGGTCGTCCCAAACAGCAATGGACAAGTGGGACGCCCGTCCCAAAAGTGAGACGCCCGTCTCAGGGCCAAAATTTGAATGGGACGGCCGTCCCATATCCCAGACAGCCGTCCCAACTTCTCCAGACGCTCATCCTTGATTTCCAAACCCCGGACGACCGTCCCAAGCTGCCAGGCCGCGAAAACTATAAATAGGAGGCTCATTTGCCACTTTTTCACACACCAGACAACTCCAAGTACTTATCTTCTCTCCCTACTTCGAATGAACTCTCCGATTGCCTTAAAAAGGTAACAATCGGTTAAGGAATTATATTCCAGCATTCGATTCTTCTTTAAAATTTAGTAGAGTCGATCTTGTATTCGGGGAGGAGAGTCTTTGTAGAGCGGGGGATTGCCAAAACGCATCCTCACTGTTAAATATTTGCAATACAAAGCTTGTTACGGAGGTTCTTTTCAATTCTCTTCTCTTTTATTGCTTTATTTATTGCTTTCTGTATGCAATGTAAAATAAAATCATGTAGATAGCCATTTTTAAATACTATATAAATAAAATAGGGTAATAGCGTAATTTCTCGTAATCTTCACTTAATGAATGAATCTATCATAGGGAACCCAAAAGGGGCGTTGTGGGGTGTTAACACCTTCCCCACACGTAACTAACTCCCTTACCTAACTCTGGTTATAATGACCAAGTTTGGTTTTTATTAAAATCAAAGCCTTTTTATCCTTTTTCCAATGTTTACGGTCAAAACATTGGTGGCGACTCTAAAAGAACCCCTTTTCGAAAACCTTGCTTTTATTAGAGGATAGTTCAGTTATTGAGCACCTCGGAAGCAATGAACATATTTTAAAATAAAAACGCGAGTCTAAACCATCTTTTCGTGACCGCTCGAATAAACGTTCGAGAAGTCCCTAGACGTCGGAACAGACGGCGGCGACAGATGGCGACTCCGCTGGGGAAGCTAGAGAGTTGATCCCATTTAGTGATGAATAAAATTCAAACTAAGTGAAGATTTGAAATTACGCCTTTACCCTTTTCCGTATGTTTTATTGTATGGCTTTAATAAATTGCTGTATGATTATTTTCTGCAAAATTGTCTGAAATATAAATTGCACACAAAAACCCTTGCACACAACAGTCCCTCTATACCCGGGGGCAAGAGTGAATACCTATAGGGAGTGGGTGACAGATACGACCGGCTTGTTGGCACACGGGGCTACAACCGTTGTCGGAAACCACTAACTCAAGGTGATAACTCTCTTCTTTTGGTCTAAGGATGTCGACACGGAGTTCCGTGCATGACCCGAGGACTGAGAGATTGAGAGGTCCCTATAATGGGGGCACCTTGGGGACCTTTGGCCTTGGTAAGAACAGTTTAGAACCACCTAAACCAAGCATGTTTTTGCAGGAAAACCCTACCTCGTAATAAGCGTGGCTCTGCTCGTGGATGAATGAATGTGTGTACATTCGTTTGTTGCATTTGTATTGATGCATTAGCATAGGGTAATCATACAACAAAAATAATGAAAAACCCTAAAAAAAAACCCATAAAAGTGATAAGATAAATCAACTTTATCTCGGACAGTCTTCAGTTAAGCTAGCCTGGTTTCAGGTTCTTTGTAAGCTAAGTAACCACGTTGACCGACAGAAGAGATAAATGGTCATAAAAAATATAAAAACAATTAAAACCCATAAAAATTCCTTTTTATAATAAAGAGATTCTTGAAAAAAGTCTTATGAACATATGTTCATAAAAATAATAAGAGAAGAAATATGACTCTCTTCATCAAAATCCATAAACATTCATATAGATAGTTTTCCTTTCAAGAAAAAAAACTAAGTACTATCATGTATCATATTAGGAATAAAACATGATAATATTTTGAAAAACAAACACTTATATGCATGCATTTATAAGGACTCATCCTCATATCATGCATTTTTCATTTCTTTTAGATAATGGAGGGATCCAGTAATAGACAGTTAAAGAAAGTGGAAATCCTTCTATGCCGTGTAGAGAAGTTAAGGCAGTTGTGTACATATATGCCGCCGGAGGTCAATGCTAATTTTGAAAAATCTTATGGAAGGATTCTTGACCTCCTGAAAATCAGCATCGATCCTATATTTGTTAGAGCATTGGTCCACTTCTGGAATCCCAATCTACACTGCTTTGAGTTTTCGCAGTTCGATTTAGTACCAACCGTAGAAGAATATGAACTCATGGTTAGATGGCCTCAGTCAGTCGGGGTCTATGTCTGCTCAGGAGTATATGTGGCCGTGAGTAAGGTTGCTACTATCATACGATTGCCTCCTCATCAATCCATCCTAGAGGGAAAAGGGAACATCCGAGGTTGGAAAATGACAATAATAGAAGACCACTTAATCTCTTTGGCTGAAAAGAAAGATTGGTCTACCTTCAACAAAACTCTAGCATTAGCAATGTTCGGAATCATATTATTCCCATTTCATGTGAACGTTGTGGATCATGCTGCAATAGATGCATTCTTTGCCTAGGATGTATATTCTAAGAGTTCTATACCTGCAATTCTTGCTGATACCCTGCTTTCAGTAGATTTTTACTGACAGAAACAAGGGAAAACACTTAGATGTTGCACTTCATTACTATATGTATGGGGCATCACTCACTTCTACGCTTCAAGCTACATGGGCATATTCCCTGGTCCTTTAAGAAGTTTTGCAAAAATCCCTCTTCAACATCATCAAGCTTTAGAATGGAAAACCGAGTTAGAAAATTGGAACATAGAACATGTATCATGGGTCTACCCTTGGTTCCGACCCGGTTATATTCTTGTACGATGCAGAGATTACCTGAGCATACCCCTACTAGGCCTCAGGGGTTGTATAGCTTACTCTCCCAAGATAGCTATGAGACAACTCATGAGAACCCAGACTGTGCCAACTCAAGAAGAGCTCAGAGGGCTGAGTTTATGTCATTATTCCCATAGCTTTGAAGAAGTATCCGCTGTCTGGAAAGCATGGGAAAGACCAGTCTATATAGGAGATAAAGAACTCGGAAAGGTTCAGGTATCTACGTCCCATGAATATGAAGAATGGAGGAAGAGTAGAAGGATACCCCAACCATCTGCTACATTCACAACAACATTAGTCAATGAAGAGCTACAAATGCAGGTCAATGCCTTAAATAAAAGGGTAGAAGTAATGGAAGCTCAATTAAGGGCCTTCGAAGAAAAAGAGCAAGAAGCAACCCTTATAATAGATGGTCTAAAAAGGCAATGTAAAAAGAAGGACCATGAAATAAAGCGCCTTAAGAATGACTATGCTGACTATCAAGAAGAGACTAAACAAGCATTGAAAGTCCCAAGGCTTGAACAAGACAGTCTATTCCGGGACATGAATGACGAAATAGCACATCTTGAGAGTGCGCTTGCAGAACAGGAAAAAACGATCAAGTTAATACAGGATGACCTCGCAGAAACTCGGTCAGAAGCACAAAAGTGGTGGGAAATCGCTGAAAGGTACAGAGAAAGCCTGAATGAGCTACACGATAAAGAAAGAGATGGATTAGCTCAGTATGGTCAATTACTTCGTGAAAGAGACCAAATAATATGAGTCAGGCGGTACATGAGCAAATCAAGACGCTCAGAAATCATGTGAGAGCAGCTGAAGATGAATTACGAAGAAAGCCTAATTTACCTATAGGATTCTTCAAGCTTCTCCGTTTTTGTCAACACTTGCTTCAAAGCATTGTATAGAAGGATAAACACTTTCTAGTTAAAATAAAAAGGAGTTTTTCCTTTGAACTGTCTATTGCATTCATAAGTTGCATACATTCATACATCCCTCCTCATTTTAATAATAAAGATAATAAAAAGAAGGGATTAATTGATGTGCTTTCCACAAATCAGAGTAAATGGAAAAGAAGCCTTTCGTCATCAAAATCTCTACAACGGTCGATAGACCCAAAGATGATAACAAACAAGCACCGTTGATCATCCCAATCGATAAAAGGGAAGAGGCAATAACGCCTTTACGTTTATTCATGCCTCGTCCTTTCCCTTATTCATCAAATAAAGCTGTACCTTGGAGATACTCAGAAGAATCATCAGTCAATCAAGATATCTCCAACATAGCCGGTATTGGGGGCATGACTAGAAGCGGAAGAATATACTCCCCCAAGGAATTACAAGATAATATTCCTAAAGATAAGGCAAAAAATAAGGCCGAAGAGGAAAAAGAATCCAAGGAGGAGACAGATGAGTTACTCCAGTACATAAGACAAAGTGAGTACTCCATCATCGATCAACTCAATCGTACTCCTGCAAAGATAACCTTGTTATCACTCATAATGAGTTTGGAACCGCATCGAAACGCATTGTTAAAGGTTTTGAACGAATCATTCGTTCCGCATGCAATATCCCAAGACAAGTTTGAAGGAATCATTGGTAATATTACAGCCAATAATCACCTTACCTTCACAAATGAAGAACTCCCTTTAGAAGGGTCAAATCACAATAAGCCTTTGCATATTTCTGTCAAATGCAAGGAATATCTCATTTCCAAAGTTCTTGTGGATAATGGGTCGTCCTTAAATGTCATGCCTAAAGGCACACTTGATAAGATAACAGTACAAGAAACCCACATGCGCCCGAGTAATACAATTGTTCGAGCCTTTGATGGATCAAGACGTGAAGTAGTAGGAGAAATTAGTCTACCTATTCAAATTGGCCCTACTATCTTTAACATAGACTTCCACGTGATGGATATCATGCCGACATATAGTTGTCTCCTTGGTAGACCTTGGATTCATAGTGCTAAGGCAATACCTTCAACGCTCCACCAGAAAGTCAAGTTTGTGACAAATGATAAACTCGTCATAGTTCAAGCTGAAGAAGACTTTCTAATTAGCAAACCGTCTGTCCAACCGTATGTGGATGCGGCTGAAGAGGCTCTTGAAACATATTTTCAAGCGCTCGAAATTGCCAACATAGAAAGACTTCTTGGTAATACAAAGGTGGCCCATATGATGAAAAGATATGGATATTGCCCAGGACAGGGGCTTGGAAAGAATGCTCAAGGAATAAAAGAGCCACCGGATTTCAAGGATAATCCTTTAAAGTATGGTTTAGGGTACAACCCTACAAAAGATCAAATCATACGGAAAATAGGAAAGTCTTACCCCTCAAAGACGATATTCCGAAGAGGAGGGGTATTAGCGCAAAGGGTAGCGTTAGTCATTAGGTGTCCTTCTTCCAATACTAAGGGATGTAAATCTAGTGACTATTAGAAATCACTCCTCGGGGTATGCCCGGCCCCCGAGCATCTCTAGGGCACACATTTCCCTGAAATTACAAAAGAATGCTATTCTTACTATCTGCTTCTCTTCTTGCTTAAATATGTCTATACTCCATTTTAAATAAACAAGGTTTAGATAGACGTTCTTGTTCCAAATGCGTCAGAACAATCAAAGCGTCACAATGCAAAGTTAAAAATGATTGATTAACTAGAAACACGGATAAAATCTATCTTGATAGAATCAAGTTTCGACAATGTTATGCAAAAAAAAAGAAAAAAAATATATATATATATATACAAAAAAGGAGAGCCCGTCAAGGCCAAAGGCCAAGACAAGAAAATAAAAGGGCAAAATACCGTGCAGGAAACCCACAAAAGGGGGCTGCACAAAAGTTAGGGTAAACCCGGCAGGAGACCCGAACAATAATAAAGGGTAGTCTTGGCAAAAGTTAGGGTTACAAAAAGTCCGCTAGGTATTCCTAAAAAAAATAAATACAAAAAGGGAAACCTAGACAAAAGTTAGGACATAAGCATAACATCCTAGGCTGAAAACCTGAAAGGGCGGGCTAGGAAAGTTAATCAATCACAAAAAGGCGCCACAAATCAGCAAAGTAAAGACGCCACATCATAAGAACGAAACGTTTGCCTAAACTAGCCTAAACACAGACCAACCCTGGCTAGCCATTCTTACAGAAACCTCTATTACAAAAAAAATATCCCTCTAAAACACAAGCCCTTGTTGTAAATCCTTTTCTTTCTCTTCTCTTGACCATTTCACTATAAAGCATTCAAGTAATAAAGGGGAATGTGGAAACATAGTGATCAATAGGAAGGTTGAAATCCCTAAGGAAAGGAAGGGGGGCATTGATATGGCAGTTGCCCTACGAACAAAAGATTGCTCTTCGGCTATAGCAAGAAAATTCCGAGACGGCGAATCAAGTACAGCCAAGCTTGTTAATCAAGAAACATGATGACAGAAAGGTACAACACCAAGAATGCGCCCGAAGTCAAAGCACATCAGTTAAAACTTTCAAAATGTTAACTGAAATAGATCATAGGATGCATATCATGAAACATTACATCCATTAAAACATCAATGAATGGAGTCCTATCCTCCTTCTCAAAAAAAAAAACATGAAAACCAACTCAAAAAGCTTGAGACAGTCGTCCCAAGGGCGAGACGACCGTCCCAAACAGCCAAATTCAAATGGGACGCCCGTCCCAAGTTTGAGACGCCTGTCTCAGTACCAAAAATTCAAGTGAGATGGCCGTCCCACTCTTCAGCTGGTTGTCTCAAAGGAAAATTTTCAAGTGAGACGGCCGTCCCAACCCAGACGGTCGTCCCAAATCTCCTGGCGCCTCCTATATATGATAAGCGCGGATCCTTGCATTGGTACCCCATTCCAAGCATTCTATCTTGCTTCTCCTCCCTTTCCACACACTTCTAGGATTCTTAAGTGAGTAAGATATACAATGGAACATGGAGAGGCTTCATCCAGGAGAAAACGCACCAGATCTTCCGCTAGAGGAACTCTTGTCACCAACACTCTGCTGGCAGAACCACATCAACAAAGGTTGGCAAATATCCAACAATTCTCCTAGCATCTCATGCTGTGTTTGGATTTTGAAATCCTGACTACATTCGGCTGGGATCAAGATGTTAGAAGGTTCATCCATAACATAGGATGGGACTTTCTATTTCGTGAGCCACCTACTCGAATCCACCGCACTGCTACGCTAGAATTCCTGGCTTCTGTCAATCTGGTGGAGATGCCTTCCACGACTCCCGGTGTGCCACCTACTCAAGCCGTCTCCTATTGAATGGACGGGGCATACCGGACTACTTTTCTGGATGACTTTAATGTCATAATGAGTTTTTGCCAACGAGCAGACACGAGGACGCCAGAATATAGATCTGCATATCTCGAGAAACCTGCTGCTCTCACTACCACCAGCATGTGGAAAGAAATCACCGGAGCTCATACTCTGCCATCACACCTGAAGGGTGCAGCTTTCTCTCCTCCGCTCTGCATATGCCATAAACTGCTAGCCGGGACCATATATAGCCGGAAGGAAAGCCAAGGGAAGGTAACGCTGGCTGACCTTTTCATTGTCTATTGTATGCATCAAGGGCATCGATGCAACCCAGGATATGCCTTCCTGAAAGCCGTAAAAGATTACGGAACTCGCGGCTCAACAGGAGCCATCATGGTGGCCCCCTTTCTCACCCCTTTAGCTGAATATTGGGGATGCACTGACGGAGAAGACCTCCCAGCTAGCCTCCAACCAGAGCCGATTAGCGGAGGAACACTGGTTCACATGAACATCCTTAGTCGACAAGGATCAGGGTTTATTTTAAACCCCATAATTTCGATTTCGCTAGATATGCGTGATTTTGACACACCACAAGACATCCCTGCGACTTCAGAATCCCAGCAGCAATCATACGATCCAGACTTCGCCGGCTTATACCGACGTATAGATGATGAGCATGCCTACATGGAGGAGCAGTTCCAGTTCATGAGACAACAGTTCAGTCAGCTGACCACGAAGCAAGATAGGACGGACCGTCAAATAGAGAATTTGGTCCAGACTTAGGCAAGGTTTCAGTGCCGCATACTCCGCCGCATCCCTTCGCCAGCACCGTCCTCCCATTCTAGCCCAGAAGCAGATGATTAGGAGATCTTTAGATATTTTCTAGTAGTTTAAAAATACTTGAATGTATCATCAAGAAAAAAAGAAGTAATAAATAAAAGTTGTTATTTCTGTTTACATTTCAAAAAGCCCACGTGTACAAAAAATTATAAAGTAAAAAGGCACACGTGATATATTAAAAAGCCAGATTTCGAATAACTTGCGATAAAAATCAGAATCGCAAAAGAAAAAGGCAAAATCAAAATCATTTCAACAAAATAAAGAGCTTCAAGGAAACTAGCTCTAACCTTCTACACCAATAAAAGAAGGTACATCGGAAAAGAGTCAGTTGAAGATTCAATCAACATCCTTCCATATAAAGAAAAGGAAGTTATCAACATGAAAAAGCCAACGGAAGGGCTTGATCATCCCCAAGTGGATCCTTGCCTACTCTAGAGCCAAGACAAAAAGATTACCTCATGACTCAGCTGCATCACCACATGAGTCATCGAGCACACTCATCCAAAATATACGCCTCATTCCCCAAAGGAGAATAACGACTACATAAAGATCAACCAAAGAAGATATTGAGTCAAGATTTCCATATCCTTAGGGGTCCAACAAAAAGAAAGAAAAGAAAATCTTTCATTCCCCAATAAGAGGCCACGAAAAAGGCCGAATAAAAATCTTCAAGTAGAGCATTTCAAAAAGTCTACAAAAAAAAGAGGAAAACAAGAAAATTTCCATCTTCCCGCTCAAATAAGAGCTTCGCAAAGCCAGGAGCCAAGACTCCATCATCAAATTTGGATCTCTAGGAAGCTGACAAACTCCTCGGTGAATCTCCAAAAAAAGAGAAAAAGAAGAAAATCTCTTCATTCCGCTCAATAAAGAGCTTCACAAAATTCAGGAGCCAAGACTCTATCATAAAAAGTCAAATCAAAGATTGGATCCCCAGGAAGCCAATAAACTCCCCGGGATCGCCAAAAAGAAAAGAGAAAAAAAAAATCTTTTCATCCAGCAGATAAAAAAAAAGCCAGTGTGCATAAAAGAAATTAAAAAGGCGCACACATTTAAAAGCCAAATTATCAAAATCGCGTAAAAGAGATAAAATCGCGAGAAAAAGGTAAAAACCCATTCCCCAGCGGAATAAGAGCATAGGCAAAGCCAGCTCAAAACAACAGCATCCAACAAGGAGTCAAAAACTCCATTCCCCCCTAGGGAGCAAGTCAAAATAGATCTCCGGGAAAACAATCAAATCCCCGACAGATCACCAAAAAGAAAAACTACCCCCAGCGAGCCTACAACAGAGGAAAACTATAAATTCATATCCTCAGGGAGTTAATCGCCTATAACACCCAATATGGATATCCCCAGCGAAGTGCAAAGCCTTCACTCCCAAGAAAAGCCTCTTCCTACTCAAAGGCAAGCAAAGAGCTAATATCCCCAAGAAGCGGGAAATCAACCTAGGCAAGAGGCAATATAAGCCCAAAGCATAAAAGTCTTCACCACTGCTGAAGCATCCGCCTAATCAAGCGACACAATCAACAAATCCCCAGGAGATTCCTGCCTAAAACAAGAGGCAACCAACAAAGAATCCCCGGCAAAGCCGGATGGCTAAAAAGAAAAGCCAAAAACAAGAATCCCCGGCAAGATCGGATGGCTAAAAAGAAAAGTCAAAAACAAAGAATCCCCGACAAAGCTGGATAGCTAAACGAAAAAACCAAAAACAACAAAATCCCCGGTAAAACCGGATGACTAAGACAGAAAAGTCAAAACAATTATTCCCCACGGAATAGGCGCATGATCAGAGACAATAAGTTGCCAACACATCTCCAAAAACCGGATGAGGGTTTGTACTCATCAATATAAAGACTGAATGCCAAAAAAGAGCATCCCAAGAGCCTTATAGAATAAGGTTCGTACCACGTGGGGGTAGGTACCCACAAGAGCCTTATAGAATAGGGTTCGTACCAGGTGGGGGTAGGTACCCACAAGAGCCTTATAGAATAGGGTTCGTACCAGGTGGGGGTAGGTACCCATAAGAGCCTTATAGAATAGGGTTCGTACCAGGTGGGGGTAGGTACCCACAAGAGACTTATAGAATAGGGTTCGTACTAGGTGGGGGTAGGTACCCACAAGAGCCTTATAGAATAGGGTTCGTACCGGGTGAGGGTAGGTACTCACCAGAGCCTTATAGAATAGGGTTCGTACCAGGTGGGGGTAGGTACCCACAAGAGCCTTATAGAATAGGGTTCGTACCAGGTGGGGGTAGGTACCCACAAGAGCCTTATAGAATAGGGTTCGTACCAGGTGGGGGTAGGTACCCACAAGAGCCTTATAGAATAGGGTTCGTACTAGGTGGGAGTAGGTACCCACAAGAGCCTTATAGAATAGGGTTCGTACCAGGTGGGGGTAGGTACCCACCAAAGCCTTATAAAATAAGGTTTGTACCGGATGAGGGTAGGTACTCATCAGAATCTAGCAAAAAATGCAGATTCGTACCAGGTGGGGGTAGGTACCCACCAGAGCCTTATAAAATAAGGTTTGTACTGGATGAGGGTAGGTACTCATCAAAACCAAACAAAATGCATCAGGTAGAGTAAAATACTCACCAGAGCATTACAAATACGGGTTGCAAAGACCTTGCTTCTATTAGAGGATAGTTCAGTGTTGAGCACCTCGGAAGTAAGTACCCACAAGAGTTTAGCAAAATGCGAACTCATACCAGGTGAGGGTAGGTACTCACCAAAGCCTTGTAGAACAAGGTTTGTACCAAGTGAGGGTAGGTACCCACAAGAGTCTAGTGAAATACAGACTCATACCTGGTGAGGGTAAGTACTCACCAAAGCCTTACAAAAGAAGGCTCAAACCAGATAGGGGTTGGTACCTATCAAAAATATTTATCGTTCGGAGGACCAGCAAACTTCAAACGAAGGAGCATCCGAAGGACAACCGGGCAAAAAGGGTTAACTCCTTCCCCTACCAACTAATTTTGTCGGCACATTAGGCCAACAATTAGTCAGGCAGGTGAAGGGGGGGCAGCTGTAGACCCCTAATTTTGCACGGCCTCTCAATAAAGGCAAAGGAGACTTCCTATAACAAGATAAAGCTCGCTCGGCATCTCAATAAAGGTCAAGAAGACTTCCTATATGAAGATAAATCTTCAATGGATGTTTATCAGCATCAATCGACGTCCGGACAAAGAAAGGAAAGCTTCCCGGGGGTCCCAGAACACAAAAGCTGGCGAAAACAAGTTGAGACAGCCGTCCCAAAGGTGAGACGACCGTCCCAAACAGCAATGGACAAGTGGGACGCCCGTCCCAAAAGTGAGACGCCCGTCTCAGGGCCAAAATTTGAATGGGACGGCCGTCCCATATCCCAGACGGCTGTCCCAACTTCTCTAGACGCTCATCCTTGATTTCCAAGCCCCAGACGGTCGTCCCAAGCTGCCAGACAGCGAAAACTATAAATAGGAGGCTCATTTGCCACTTTTTCACACACCAGACAACTCCAAGTACTTGTCTTCTCTCCCTACTTCGAATGAACTCTCCGATTGCCTTAAAAAGGTAACAATCGGTTAAGGAATTATATTCCAGCATTCGATTCTTCTTTAAAATTTAGTAGAGTCGATCTTGTATTCGGGGAGGAGAGTCTTTGTAGAACGGAGGATTGCCAAAACGCATCCTCACTGTTAAAGATTTGCAATACAAAGCTTGCTATGGAGGTTCTTTTCAATTCTCTTCTCTTTTATTGCTTTATTTATTTCTTTCTGTATGCAATGTAAAATAAAATCATGTAGATAGCCATTTTTAAATACTGTATAAATAAAATAGGGTAATAGCGTAATTTCTCGTAATCTTCACTTAATGAATGAATCTGTCATAGGGAACCCGAAAGGGGCGTTGTGGGGTGCTAACACCTTCCCCACACGTAACTAACTCCCTTACCTAACTCTGGTTATAATGGCCAAGTTTGGTTTTTATTAAAATCAAAGCCTTTTTATCCTTTTCCAATGTTTATGGTCAAAACATTGGTGGCGACTCCAAAAGAACCGCTTTTCGAAAACCTTGCTTTTATTAGAGGATAGTTCAGTTGTTGAGCATCTCGGAAGCAATGAACATATTTTAAAATAAAAACGCGAGTCTAAACCATCTTTTCGCGACCGCTCGCATAAACGTTCGAGATGTCCCTAGACGTCGGAACGGACGGCGGCGACAAGCAATATCAAGCTTAGACAAAAAAACTAAATTCCTAGTGATACTACCAATAACAATATCTTTTATTTTAGTTTAGTTTTTAGTTTGAGGAGCTTCGTTGGATCTACTGCAACTATTTTCGATTTGTTCGTTTTTGTTATTTAATTTACAATCTTCTTGCCTTTTCCAATTTTGTATTGTTGATTTTGCTTTATTCATTCTTCGCTCAGCTTAATTTTTGTTATTTAATTGTTTAGAATTTTTATTTTATTTTAATATTCAATTTTTATTTCAATTTATCAATTGTGTGATTTCAATTTTATTTTATTATTTTTTATTGTAATTGTCCAATTTTGTTTTAATATTTTTTATTCCAATTTGCAACTTAATTTTATTTTTACCTCTTTCACCAATTTTAAGTTTAATTACTATAATATTTTATTTTAATTAAAAACAATTTTTGATTATGTACTTTATTTCGGAAAGTTTCAAATTTAATTAAAAGCACTCAAATTTATTTTTATAAAATTCGGTTATTTAATTTTTTATTATTCTACTTTAATTTAATTTTTGTTAGTATTCTACTTCACTTTAATTTTTTTTTATTATTTTGCTTCAATTTATTTTTCGCTCTTTTGTTTGATTAATATCAAGGCATGGCAAAGAGGCGGGGCGGGGCGGGGCGGGGGCGGGTTTTGCCTCCCCGATCCCCGCCCCGACTTTTAATCATCCTCGTCCCTATCCCCGATCCCCGTCGGGGTTAGAAATTAAGTCCCCATCCCCATCCTCGTTGGGTTTCGGGTTCCCCGCCCGTCCCCGATTTATATTATTTTTAAAAAGATAATTACATTTGTAATAAATTAATTTTACTATCTATTTTTTATATATAAATAAATATTTTATAATTTTATAATTTATAATTATTATTAATTAAATATACATTTTAATTTATTATATTTATATTAAAATATGTATGTAAAAGAATTATTTAATCATTTTTTATTTATAACATTATTATTATTATTATAATACTGTATTCAAATATTTGAATACTTATAACATTATTATTATAATACTGTATTCAAACATTTGATTATATATATAAGTTAATTCATTTTTAAGTTGTCATTTAAAAATATGAAATATATAGTTTATAAGGAAATATTTAATAAGTTAATTATTATTCAATTAGTTCAAAGTAATAAAAGTTTAAATTATCAATTCCTTTAATCCTTTAAAATTCAATTATTTTATTAAGATAAAATTTGATATATGATAAATAATAATAATAAGATAAAAAAAATGACATAATAAAACCTAATAAATATAAATTATAAATAAAACAATATTATTTATTACTAAGATTTATGTAAAATATTTAGAAAAAGATAAAGAATAAAAAATATTAACTTTGTGTTCATCAAATTGATTGAAAAGATTGAAAAAAAAAACAAATTGATGGTAAGGAAATGTGAAAAACTGAAAGGTAAAAGAGAGAATAATGTAACAAATTAATTGATATAAAAGATTAAAAAATACAAAAAAATTAAAAAATAGGTAGAAGAAAAATAATAATTGATGAAATATAAAAAAATGACCTTATATGTAATAGAAAAAGAAAAGAAAATACTTTTAAAATATTAATATTTTAAAGTTTAAATTTAAATATAAAGTCGGGGCGGGGACGAGGTCGGGGTCGGGGTGGGGATTGCATTACCCATCCCCGCCCGCCCGCCCGACTTTCTAAAGCGGGGAAAACCCGAACCCACCCCCGCCCCCGGTCAACTCGGGGCGGGGAGGGGTCGGTCCCCATGAGGACGGGTTTAAATGTCATCCCTAATATCAACCTCAATTTACTATTATTTATTACTTTTAGAGAAAATGATGTTTTACAATAAGTATGTTTCTATAATTGTGTCCTTATAAGTTTTAATATGGGCTAACTATATTGCATTAGTTTAATAGCTTGTTGATTTTTTTTATCAGTATTTTGTGCAACTAGAATGATGTCGTCACCATCATGCTCATAATTTAATTATAATGTTCTTATATGTGGATAGTCTTTTGATTGTAGGAAATGACGAAGGTGAAGTTGATGCCATTAAAAGGGAGTTAATGCATGATTTTGAAATGTTAAATTTAGGAAAGTTGCCAAGTGGTCTCTTTAAGATATCTTTATCACACACGACCTGATATAGACTTTTCTATATGAAAATACATGCAGAAACCTAAAGTATCTCATCCCCTAGTTGTCAAACGAATTTTACACCAAAGGAATCATGGTGAATAGGATTTTGTTTCCACAAAATAACACACCAGTTGAGAAAATTGAAGTTGTTGGGTTCATAGATTCAGATTGGGGAGGTGGTTTGACTCTTTGTCAAAGAAGTTCCAATGTCGTGGAGTTTGAAAAAGGAACAAGTAGTTGCATTGTTGATAAAAAAATTTTGGTCGCACAAAAAATTGATAAAAATTAATAAATAAATTGTTAATCTAATGCATTATAGTTAATCCTTGTTGAATTTTACAAGGACACAATTATAGGAATGTATTCATTAACACATATTATTATCTTTGAAATAGTAAATAACGGTAAATAGAGAATGAAGGAAAGAGTGAAAAATACATTGATGTAGAATAATAAAAATTAAAATCAAATTGCTATAGAATATTGACGATAATTAAAAATAAATGAAGCAAAATTTAAATAACTCGAAATTTATAAAATTGAAATAAAGTGCGAGAATAAAAAATTCATTTGAAATAAAATAGTGCAAAATTAAAATTAAATTGATCCAGAATTTAAATAAGCTGAAATTTATAAAATTAAAATAAAGTTCTTTTAATTAAAAGTGAAAAAAAAATCAAGAATTGTGTTTTAAAGTAAAATAGTGCAAGTAACTCTAAAACTAAATTGAGAATTAGAATTGAAATGACAATTAAGCGATGAAGTTAAAATTATAAACAATTAAATAACGAAATTAAAATGAGTACTTGAATAAATAAAGTAAATAAAATAATATAAACTGAAAAATTCAATAGAAATTACAAATTAAATAAAAGATAACAAATCGAAAGTGCAGATTGCAGTAGATAAGCTCGCTTAACTAGGAACGAGGCAAAACAACACTTCTCACCCTGGGGCTAGGATATTATGATCGTGTTGTCATAAGACCTCTATTTATAGGGGATTGGACAAAAGAAATTAAATCTAAAATTATTTACAATAAAATCAAATGTTTCCTAAATAAAAAATTACAAAATTGAATTGATATAAAAAGAAATTTTTGGGACTGATTTGGAGAAAATAATATGTTTCTTTCATATTTTGAGTGCTCTAACACTCGATTTGCATTTATTGATTCCTGCTGGTCTTTAATTCAGCTAAATTGGATTCCTGCACTAGTTAATTTGCTTGATTTAAAATTTTCATTTGTAACGTTCTACAAGTGGATTGGACAAGCAAACTTAGACTTTTGAGAAGAGTCACTACAAGAAAATCGCGTATTACCGACGGATATTTACCGACGGAATTGTAGCCTTCGGAAAATAATCATTACCGACGGAAATTACCGACGGATATAAAATATTTGTGAAATTTGATGTTACCGACGGATATATCCGTCGGTAAAATAATAATTAGTTACCGATGGATATATCCGTCGATAAATCCGTCGGTAATTTATAGATGAATTTACCGACAGATATATCCGTCGGTAAATCCGTCGATAAATTAACAAGTAATTATCGACGGATATATCCGTCGGTAAATTCATATGTAAATTAAAAATTATTTACCGACGGATAAATCCGTCGGTAAAATTATATAATATAATTTAATTTAATTATTCACTAATTAAAAAATAAAATATTTTTTATTTAATAATTTAATTTAATCATAATTAGATTAATTTATAATAATTTATTAAATTAAGTAATTTTAAAAATAAATATTTAATTATATATAAATATATATAAATATAAATATATATATATAAATATATAAAAATATAAAAATATAAAAATATATAATATAAAAATATATAAATATATATAAATATAAAATATAAAATATATAAATATATAAATATATAAATATATATAAATATATATAAATATATATAAATATATATAAATATATATAAATATATATAAATATATATAAATATATAAAAATATATAAATATATATATATATATATATAAATATATATAAATGTATATAAATATATATAAATATATATAAATATATATAAATATATATAAATATATAAAAATATATAAAAATATATATATAAATATATATAAATATATATATATATATATAAATGTATATAAATATATATAAATATATATAAATATATATAAATATATATAAATATATATAAATATATATAAATATATATAAATATATATAAATATATATAAATATATATAAATATATATAAATATATATAAATATATGTATAAATATATATATATATATATATATATATATATATATATATATATATATATATATATAAATATATATAAATATATATAAATATATATAAATATATATAAATATATAAAAATATATAAAAAAATATATATAAATATATATAAATGTATATAAATGTATATAAATATATATAAATATATATAAATATATATAAATATATATAAATATATATAAATATATATAAATATATATAAATGTATTTGTATATTTGTATATAAATATAATTTATTTGTAAATTGTTATCAAGAAATTCTAGTAGCTTAGTGGTTGGAGTATCGACTCGACTCTAAGGTACTGGGTTCGAATCACTGCCAATGACATTTCTCTTAATCCGACAATAATTCAAAGTTATAAAAATATAATATGGAGATATAATTGAAATAATTAATAATAAATAATAAGAATATAAGGGGAGGGGTTCTATAAAAAAAATAATGTTATAAATAAGTAAAATATTTAATAATTAATAAAATTATTACCGACGGATTTTTGTTATTACCGACGGATTTTGACCGTCGGTAATTTTAATATTTCTTGTGGTGAGTGAAGCTTGACGACATCAATTTAAACTTTTCTTTCCATCAATTTGGCCCATCTCCTACAATAGAAGAAAAAGAAATATGCACTTGTGGATGTATGTATGCGTATTATTTATTATACTATAACTATGCAAAATACAACAAATTAAGAAAAATTGAATTATGCTATGTTTTTAATGAAAACATGTTAAATACATTATTTATAAATAAAATAATTAGCTTAAAAAAATGCTCTTAGATAAATAAATAAAGAGTAAAATGACATACATTAGATACTCCCCACTTTTTCTCTTTTGCACTTCCAAGAAAAAGATAAAAGGAAGAAAAGAAAAAAAAAAATAAAGAATGCATGCAACACAAAGATGGATATTGTTGCAAACATTAGTGACATCCTAAAAACTACAATAATCAAGAAAAACTTCATGAAACAAAAGTGAGAGAATAAAAAAGATCAAGATCATAATTCATAAAGTATTATCATGGTCAAGTACTCTTTCAAGATTCCAGGACTCATTTCAAGGGAGCATCCCGTGGTAAAGTGTTTGCTCTAATATATGAAGTGTTTATGTTGAAAATTTCACTCATCATCACATCATGACATCATCCTTTACCATAAGCTTGAAAGATCTCTAAATTTCCACCATTAGAACACATACCTTCGTAGAACAATAAGATTTTTACTTGGCTTGTAATGGGGCTAAGGTTCAGTGTAGGTTATTTTAGGAAAGTGGGCTAAGACTTTAGGAAAAATAAAGAACATAGATCAATATACCTTGAAGCTTTGTTCCACTTGCATCTTTCTATCTTTTCATCTTTATGTTAGAGTGTCTTTCAAGCTCTTTTATTACTTTGACACACACAAACAAAATGATTTTTTTTTCTTTTCTTGATACTTTGGCACTTCTCCTTTTCCTGGAATTGTTGGCGGTGAGTAAACTAGATTTTTATGATGATTCCACGCTCCTTACTTCCCTTTAAGTTTGGATGTGGGTAGTTTTTGGGTTGAAAAAACTTTAATTCTCATGTTTAAATCCAAGAAAAAGCTAAGGCTCAAAGGTGGGTTCAAAGGTAATTTGAGGTAAAAGTAGACTATTTGACTAAGTAGATACGACAAAGAAAGCCTAAATCATATCTACTAGTGTATATGCTCATCTAGTGTCATAGAAAAATCAATCAAGTTTTAGAAGGTTCTTATGTCATAAATGACGCACACAAGAAGGAATAAGGCTCAAAACTCACTTGGGTGTTTTGTTCATCCTGAAATTAATTTAAACCAATGTTAATGTAACCCGACCATGACTTCCTATGTGAATCAAACCTTTTAAACTTTGAACTCTTTCTCTTGATCAAGTCGGTCATCTTTTCCAAAGTAGTCTCCCATTAATCTACAACATTACATAACAATCAAAATAAAAAATATGAAAGAAATCTCATGCATGAAATGCAAATTCTCCCCACTTTTGAAATCAATACTGTCCTCAATATGGAGAATTTATGTTATGCAAATACAAATGAAAACCAACTAAAATAGATTGGGTCTTGGGTCTATCTCCTCAAATTGTACAGGTGTCGAGGTCATCAAGTAACAACTCGGTTTAGCTAAAACAAACAAAGTGTCTTCTACAGTAAATTGGAAAGAGGCAATGTCACCTTGTTGAAGTCTCGAATGATTCTCCGGTAAAATCTATCAATCTCTCAACTGTTTGATTTATGAATGAAAGGGAAAAGTGATCCTTCTACATAACAATTATCTCACTCTTTTTTGGAACAATTTGAATAGTAGATACCCAAGTGTTGTTTGAGATGGGACATATGATGTTAGCCTTCAATAGCTTGGTCATCTCCTTTTTCACCTCATAAAGGATGGTAGGATTCATCATTCATTGGGGCCGCTCACAGATCTACAATATCTTCTAGCAAGATTTTGTGCATGTAAATAGTAAGATTAATCAGAGTGAGGACATCTAAGGACCAATCAAATGCTTTCTTACGCTCTTTCAATACCTTCAACAATCTTCCTTCTTGATCGGGGAGGAGATCACTAGATATGATCATAGGTAGCTTTTTAGACTCCTCCAAGTAAGGATACTTCGAATGGAATGAGAGTGGTTTCAGATCTAACTCCTCAGGTTGTTGTGGTGGTGTACTTACTTCACTTGCTTTAGCAGTTGTCTGCGCTCCCACAAAAGAGTCAATACAATCACTAATATCCTTACAGATGGCTCAACTTCCATCCGTACATGCATATTCAAACAACTCCTCTTGGCTTAAATTTAGAGATTCTAAGGGCTGATCAAGGTCAAAATCAACTCCTAGATCTAGCTCGTCATCCTCTCGGCCTTCTTCTCTATTTGAACTTCTCAGTCACTTCTCAGAGTAATTGCACTTACATTCTCATTAGGATTGATAACTGTTTGTGAGGGAAGTGCATTTGTACCTTGCTGCAATAGTAAATTTATGGTAGTGACCAATTGCCAATTTGGGTTTGTAAGTCATTGAAACATTGCTCTAGTTGTGTGCTTTGTGTACTCTGCGTTATCATCTGTTATGTGAGTTGTTTAATCAGATCTTCTAATGTAGGCCTAGAGTTACTCCTGTTGCGTAGTACCACTCCTGTTGTTGATAAATGGCTTGGTTGCTTGGCTGGAAAGGAATCTTTGGTGGCTGGTTGAAGACATGATCATATTTCAAGTTTGGATGGTCTCTCGAGCAAGAATTATATGTAGCCAAGTATGAGTTGTACTCCTGTTGTGAACTATACGAATTTAACTACCCGTAATGTTGTTCATGAAATATACCGCTCACTGTTTCCCTAATTAAGCTTGATGTCTCCTGAAGTTGAGGACATACATTAGTGGGATGATCTACAGAGGTGCATATCTCACATACATATTGTTACTATTGAAATGTGTGTTGGTTTATGGCCAATTATCGTATCAAATATGTTAGCTCGTCCAATGTTCTTTCAAAGTTCATGTCCTCAAGATCACTTTTTTAATGAACACGTTCACCAAGTCTTTTCTAGCTAGAACCTCCTAGACATGTACTCTCACACTACCAAGCTACATCCAAAGTTTTCTATGAGAATGATTTTTAAGAATTTTCTTGCAAGGATAACTTATCCAGAATTTCCTACGTAAAGGGTTAGGGAGCACAAAAAAAAAATATTTTTTAATATCTTTTAGGTAAAGTTGATAAAAGAAAATTAGAAGAAAAGAAAATGATATTAGACAATGTTACGCAACACAATTGTGTCCCCAATAACAACATCATTTGATGACAACATTTTGGTCGCACAAAATACTTGATAAAAAATAATAAACAAGTTGTTAAACTAAACACGAGATAACTAAACCGTGTTGATCTCATGAGGACACAATTATAAGAACATACTAATTACCACATATCATTCTCTCTAAAATAGTAAATTACAGTAAATAGGGAATGAAGGAAAGAGTGAAAAATAAATTGATGCAAAATAATAAAAGTTAAAATCAAATTACTATAAAATATTAACGACAATTAAAATTAAATGGAAACATAATTTAAATAATTGAAATTTATAAAATTGAAATAAAATGCAAGAATAAAAAATTGCTTTTAAGCAAAATAGTGCAGAATTAAAATTAAATTGATGCAGAATTTAAATAATCGAAATTTATAAAATTAAAATAAAATGCTTTTAATTAAAAGTATAAGAATAAAAAATTGTTTTTAAAGTAAAATAGTGCAGTAATTAAATTTGAAATTTCTGAAAGCCATAAAACTAAATTGAGAATTTGAATTGGAAAATAAATGAATTGAAAATGACAATTAAGTAGTATTGGAATAAAAATTCTACACAATTAAATAACAAGAACTAAAATGAGCACTGAATGTAATAAAGTAAATAAAATAATATAAACTAAAAAATTCAATAGAAATTACAAATTAAATAAAAGAAAATAAAGCGGAAGTGCAGTAGTAGTTGATGAGTTCGTCTAACTAAAAACCAAACAAAAAATTGAGAGTAGAAAAAGAAAATGGGGACAAGACAAAATAATAATTCTCACCCCGGGATTAGGAGATTATGATCGTATTGTCATAAGATATCTATTTATAGGGGTTTGAACAAGAGAAATTAAACCTAAAATTAATTAAAATCAAATCAAATGTTTCCTAAATAAAAATTGTCAAAATCAGATTGTTGTGAAGAGAAACTTTTAGGATTGATTTGGAGAAAATAATATGTTTCTTTCCTATTTTAAATGATCCAACATTGATTTTTATTTAATTCTTGATTTCTGCTAGTCTTTAATTCAGCTAAATTGGATTACTGTACCAATTAATTTGCTTTATTTAAAATTTACATTTATAACATTTTGTAAATGGGTTGCACAATCAAATTTGGACTTCTGATAAGAGTGAAGCTTGACAACTATCAATTTGGACATTTCATTTCATAAATTTGGCCTATCTCAAATTACCTCTAGTACAATAGAAAAAAAAGAAATATGCATTGTAGATGTATGTATATATATTATTTATTATGCTAAAACTATGCAAATACAACAAATTAAGAAAAATTGAATTATGCTATATTTTTAATAAAAATATGTTAAATGCATAGTTTATTAATAAAATAATTAACTTAAAAAATATTCTTAGACTAAGAAATAAAAAATAAAATGACATACATCAATGATCTACATGCGAAGTATAATACATAGTTGATGCTATGTGTTGATGTCGAGATGTATGGTTAGACAAATTATTGGTTGAATTGATGAAAAAAAAATGATGTATAAATGAAGTTGTTTATTAGCAACAAGTCAACAATAAATTTGTCAAAAAAAATCCTATAATGCATGGAATTAAATTTTATTACCTTAGAGATCAAGTGAATGGAGGAAAATTTGAGTTGTTATATTGCAACTTATGATCAAGTTGCAGATGTTTTAACCAAACCAACAAGGGGAGAGAGATTTAGATTTTTGAGAAATAAATTGAGTGTATTTGATGTTGAAAAACTAAATTGAGATGTAATTCAGTTTTAAATCTGTTTCCTTAACTGTTTCAGTTGTGTATAAATAACATGTAATAATATGCACTGTACTCAGCATTTTCAAGTATCTGTTTATTTGTATTTTAGCGTCCCAACAAAAATGTTCTAAATTCTTCTCATTCATGTCATTACAAATTCAAAAGACAATGCTTGTGCGGATTCTTTAGCTACCTTAGTTTTAAATATAAACAATATTTTATTCTGTGGAACTATGTTCCGGTCTGTTAGGAACAAGACAATAATAAAGGAAAGAATGAAGGAGAGAAAAATAAACGACACAAGAATTTTAACGTGGTTCGACTAAAATATGTATGCCTACGTCCACGACTACACTAGGAAGTAATTTTTATTTCTGTGTGTATCTCAAACTTTACATAGGGTTGCTTATATAACAAAATAGAGAACCTCATCTCACAATCCTAATCGATGTGGGACTAAATCAAGCACCATAATACTAAAGAGGAAATTTTTATGACACAGCCAAAAGGTTTTGAAGTACAAGGCGGAGAAAATCTTGTATGCAAGCTTCATAAAAGTTTGTACGGATTAAAACAAGCGCCGAGACAATGGTACAAGAAGTTTAATGAGTTTATGAGAAACTCAGGATTTCGCAGATGTGAAGAAGATCACTGTTGTTATGTGAAGAAATATGTTGATAGCTATATCATTCTTGCCTTATATGTTGACGACATGTTGATTGTTGGAGCTAATATGGCAGAAATTGACAAGTTGAAGAAACAATTGTCAGAGAGCTTTGAAATGAAGGATCTTGGTCCAGCCAAGCAAATTCTTGGTATGAGAATCTCCCGAGATAGAGATAAAGGTATTTTGAACTTATCTCAAGAAAAATATATAGAAAAATTGCTTAGCAGATTCAATGTTGGGAATGCTAAAACCAGGAATACACCTTTGGGAACTCACTTAAAGTTTTCAAAGAGGCAATCTTCTCAAACAGAAGAAGAAGAAAGTCACATGTCTAAAGTGCCATATGCATCTGCAGTAGGAAGCTTGATGTATGCTATGGTTTGCACCGGACCGGACATAGCACATGCGAGTGGGAGTTGTGAGCAGATTTCTATCAAATCCCGGAAAGGAGCATTGGGAAGGAGTGAAGTGGATATTCGGATATTTGAAAGGCACTTCAAAGATGCATTTGTCTTTCAAGAGAAGTAATCTCATTTTACGGGGGTTTTCCGATGCGGACTTGGGAGGTGATCTTGACGGTAGAAAGAGCACAACAGAGTTATATTTTTACATTGGGTGGTACAGCTATCGGTTGGAAGTCTAAACTTCAAGGAAGGGTCTCTCTCTCAACCATCGAAGCGAGTATGTAGCTATCTCGAAGCGGCGAAGGAGATGATATGGTTGAAGAACCTTCTAAAAGAATTAGGAAGAGAACAAGATGGTTCTCCATTGTTTAGTGACGAGTCAAAGTGCTATTTGTCTTGCTAAAAATCCAATCCTTCATTCCGAGATGTAAGCACATTGAATTGAAGTATCATTTTATCGAAACCCGATAAATGATGGAGACTTGAGTTTGTTGAAGATTCCAGGTGCGGAGAATCCCGCGATATGTTGACCAAGACTGTTACAACAACTAAGTTGAGGCTTTGCATTGCCTCAACTGGCCTTCGAGCAAATTGATGATGAAGGCACTACACTAGGTGGTAACGTAAATCAAACTCCAAGTGGGAGAATTGTTAGTATTATGGTGCTTGATTTAGTCCCACATCGATTAGGATTGTGAGATGAGGTTCTCTATTTTGTTATATAAGCAACCCTATGTAAAGTTTGAGATACACACGAAATAAAAATACTTCCTAGTGTAGTCGTGGACGTAGGCATACATATTTTAGCCGAACCACGTTAAAATTCTTGTGTCGTTTATTTTTCTCTCCTTCATTCTTTCCTTTATTATTGTCTTGTTCCTAACACGGTCTTCATATTTCTAGAGAAGACAATGCTTATGCTTTTGCTAGAAATAAGAATCGTCTTCATGAGTTTCGCGTTGTATAATTTTTTCATGAGTTTTGGTCTAATCTTATAATTTGTTTTTAGATTATATATATATATATATATATATATATATATATATATATATTTTTTTTTCACATTAGTTTTTATAACATTAAAATGAAAATAAAAATTTAAATTTTATAACAATAATATAATAATATTAACATGAGTCATCTATGTGTGTTTACATTCACATAAATATGAAAAAATTCTGGTGCAAAAATTTATAAGATGTTTCATAAGAGTGTAATTCACTCGTAGGGTGTAAAATCATGTTAAAAGAAAATTTATATAAAATGTTCTCCCTACATATGTGATTAAGACATAAGAGCGTGAGAGGTGTGCAAGAGACATTTTGACACCATTATGAGAACCAAATATCCTCCGCAAAAATGTTATAACGTTCAAATTTCCGATAACTTTTTTAGTTGCAAATTTTATCATTGATTAATATAATGAAATATTTGTGATGGATTCCGTTCCTTGCTAAATTGGTTTTTTCTAATAATACATATCAAATTACTTAAGTGCGAGAGGCACCAATCCTTCCTAATCCTTAGGATGAGTGAGAACAATATTTTTAATCAAATGTCAACCTTTAGACATTTGACAAAGAATTAAAAATGTATTTATTTATTATTTTTATTCATTAATATGTTTTTATGTTCAATATAGCTCCAACATTATTTATAAAAAAATCTATTATTTATTAACCCGTACTCTGTAAGCGTTGGTTAACTAAGACCCACATACTCTTGATTAGCTCAAGTTATTGATACCTTTATAATTATTTATATTCATATTTTATTAATAATTTCACTATTTTTAATTGCAATTAATTGAAACGCAATACGATATTAGCTCAAAGAAACTTACATAGATTAGTATAATTTGAAATGTATAATTAAAATGGACAATGAAATAAAATATAGATAGTTTCATCTTAATAAACTTTCCAACGTTTTTGTATAAAAAAAACGAAGGATAATTATTTCACACAAACATTTTGCGGGTGGAATGACATAAACTTTGAGGAATAAGCTCTTGACCTTAATTATGTGGATAATGTTGCATTATAAAAGCTTTGTCGTTCGTTTATCAACTGAATCCAAATGGATACTTCTCTTGTTTGTTAGGAAAGAAGAGCCCAAAATGTTTCTCTATCTCAGGACTCTTTTGATTCTCATCGAACATGGCAAATATATAGATCTCTGTGGATTTTGAAGGCCTTCTAGGGCTACCTGATTTAGCACGAAGGATCAAATTATCTAAGTAGGTGTCTGCGTTGTCGTAAGTGGCAGCAAAGCCTCCATCCGATGGCCATCCACTCTCGGATACAACAAACCTCCACATAACCAATTGCAGCATGAACCGAATCCAACATTGCATCAAACAAATTCTGGTATCCGTATTGACCATCCCATACTACAACATTTGGTGAAGTGAAAAGAGCATAGGAAAGGGATATGTCAATAGGGTTATCCGAGTAACTAAAATAAGGGTACACATTGGCTAGTAAAGGTGCATTTGCATATACCAAGTACCCAATTATAGGGTCTATGTATGACCTCACATCAGCTCTGAAGGAGCCTTGTGACGGGGGTAAGAATTTCCTAATAGGTCCTGTCAATCCACTATAAGAAAAAATACTTTTGGCGATCGAAATTAGTGACTGAATTTTTTCGATCGTAATTAACAACTGATTTAATTCGATCGCAATTAGCTATTGATTTAATTCGGTCACAATTGACGACTGATTTAACGACCGATTTAATTAGATCACAATTAGCAATCGATTTAGCGACCGATTTAAGTCGGTCGCAATTAACGACCAATTTAGCGACTGATTTAATTTGATCGCAATTTAGCGACCGATTTTATTCAATCACAATTTAGCAACCGAAATATGATTTAGTTTCATTTTTTTATTTAGCGACCGAAATAGCGATCAATAGTTTGCATCACAAAATTTCGGTCGCTAAATCGATGACTATTCCATACTAAAATAAAAAAATTTATTTAGCAACTGATTTAGCGACCGAATGACAAATTGAAATAGTGACCGAATTAAAATTGGTCGCTAATGAGAAAATAACGATCGAATTAAAATCGGTCACTAATGAATATTATTTTTTTATTATATTTAAATTTATTTTTTTATAAATATACTTTAATTTCTTTAGTATATTTTTATAATATTTTTATCATTATTATATTTTTGGATTAATTGTTTTTTTCTTAATTTTTTATAAATTCAATTTTAATATTTAAAAATATTTAACATTTTGAATTCTGAAACCCTAAACCCTAAACTTTTTCTCTATTAGAAAATTTAAAAACATAATATACTAAAAAAGTATTATACATAATTATTTCATCCAAATTTTTAATAATATGATAAATCATCAAATTCGTTTTTTCTTCTTTGATGTCTTTTCTTTTCGAATAGTATGTTAAAATAATATTAATTATTTTAAATTATAAGAAAAAAATAAAAAAAAAATTGAAGTTAAAAAATACATAAAAATAAAATAAAATAAATTTAAATACTTGTCTTAAATAATATAAAACAAATTTAATGATGGATTAAAATAGAACAACATTTATAAGGGACTATTTATTTTTATTTATGATGGATCAAAAGTGTAAATATATTTAAATTTGTAATTTTATTTATGAAACACATTTAAATTTATAATTAACGAAAATAATGAAAATCTTAATATAATATGATACTTTTAATAATGTATTTTTCTATAAATTTAAACTTACTTTTTTTTAGTTTAGTTTTTAAATTTTATGTATTATTATTGTTAATTGATATACTAGAATAAATTTATATAAAAATAGTCTTTATCTTCAAAATTCACTTATTCAAATTCTATCTTTATATTTTTCTACTGCTTCTTTATAGTTAAGAAGGTCAACATTTTTTCACACACTTAAATATAATATAAAGTAAAGATTATTTATTTATTCTATTTTCTTTCCAATCTATAATTTTAGTATTTTTTTAAATATATTTTATATTTTTAAAATTAATAATTTTATCGAACCATTTTATTTGATTTATTATAATAAAAATCATAAAAATAAATGTTAAAATAATATTAATTATTTAAATTATAAGAAAATAAATAATAAAAATAGAAAATAAAGTATCCTATAAAAGAAGACTATTTATTGTAAAAATAAAATAGAATATGGGAGGAGATGAAGATGATAATGTAGTAGAAACGATAGAGTTTTCAAAAAAATGTAGAATGTGAGAAGTTTAGAAAGAAAAAAAAGTTAAAAAAAGGATATATACATAAGTAATTGGATTAAATTTATTATCCTCTCATATATTATTATACATTATTAGTGTAATTTTAGTTTAATTAAAAATTAGAATACAAATATCCTATATTATACTAATATACCAATATATTATAATATTTGTAATTTATTTTCATTGTGTATAAATTACAAAACTAATAATTTTTAAAAATTTTAATGATAATTTTTTTAACTTATATATTACAAAATATTTTTAATACTTTAATAAATATAACTTTTTTAAAATATATTTCATCAATTTAAAGTATAATTTTTTTGTATTTTTTTAAATATGGATATCTTTAATATTTTTTACATGTAAATATAATTTATATATATTTTTAAACCTTTTTTTAAATTTGTTTTTAAAAATATAATATTATTTTTAATATTTAATATTTATATTTTAAATCTTTTTCTTAAATGATGAACAAATAATAATAATATTTTTTAATTAATTAAATTTATAAATAATGAATTAAAACCATTTATTATATTTTGAAAAATATAATATTATATTTAATATTTTAATGTTTATATTATAAATTCTTTATTAAAATATTAGGGTTCTTGTCTTTTTCTTTTCTTTCTTCTCTACTTCAAGCTATTAAGAATTTTTTTTCCATCTTATAAATTAAATTTTAAATATAAAAATATATAAATATATAAATATACAAATACGTAAATATACAAATATGTAAATATACAAATATGTAAATATACAAATATGTAAATATACAAATATATAAATATATAAATATATAAATATACAAATATATAAATATAACAAAATATATGAATATATGGATATATAAATATATAAATATATTTCTATTTATAGATTTTATATTTATATATTTATACCAATATATATTTATTTGTATATAAATATAATTTATTTGTAAGTTATTATCAGAAAATCTTGTAGCTTAGTAGTTAGAGTATTAGTTTCCAACCGTTCGAATCTTGTCATTGACACTAATGTGATAATAATTCAAATTTCTAAAAAATATAATAAATATATGAAGGGGAGGGTAATAAATAATAAAAATATAATATAAAGGTCTAGGGGAGCCTCTAGATAATAAAGGGGTTGTAAATAAATAAAAAATGTAAATAATTAACTTTGTTATCGATTTAGCGACTGATATAAATTATTCGCTATTTTTTTTAATTTTACCAGTGATTTATCGACCGATTTAATAATATTAATTTCGGTCGCTACTTAGGTATTTAAGGAATAAGCAACCACCTATTGGTCACTAACACATTAGCGACTTGGTCTTTTGCGATGATGTATTTCGGTCGCTAACTGATTAGCGACCGAATTTTTTAGTTACTAAACTGTCACTACAAGAAAAATGACATTTAGCCACCGAAATTAGCGACCGAATTTTTTCGGTCGCAAATAGCGACCGATTTAATTTTGGTCGCAAATAGCAACCGATTTAGCGACCACTTTAATTCGGTCGCAATTAGCGACCGATTCAGCGACCACTTTAATTCGGTCTCAATTAGCGACCGATTTAGCGACCAAAATATGAATTGGCTTTCATTTTGTTATTTAGCGACCGAAATAGCGACCAATAATTTACGTCGCAAAATTTCGGTCGCTAAATCGGTGACTATTCCACACTAAAATAAAAAAATCATTTAGCGACTGATTTAGCGACCGAATTACAAATTGAAATAGTGACCGAATTATAATCGGTCGCTAATGAGAAAATAGCGACCGAATTGAAATCGGTCGCTAATGAATATTATTTTTTTATTATATTTAAATTTTTTTTTATAAATATACTTTAATTGTTTTAGTATATTTTTTACAATTTATTTTTTAAAAGTAATTTAGTTTTTAAAAATAATTTAATTTTTAAAATATACTTTAAAAATAAACTTTGGTCTCAATATTAACAAAATGAATTGTAATAAATCAAATTTATTAAAAATTTAAATTGTAATAAATTAAGACTAGAGTGATGTTAACTATTCAATACATTGTTTAAGAAAAGTTTAATAACAAATATTCTTGAATTTATTTTTCAATTGAAATTTTCAATTGAAATTAATTTATATTTTAAAAATTTATATTAAAAAATTGAAGAAAATAGAGATTTAATTATACTTTTAATAAATTTAACATAATAATAGTTTTTATTTTTATTTTTAAATATTTATTTTAATTTTTTAAAACAGAGAAACTATAATTTTAGTTTCTAAATACTAAATTTAAAGAATTAAATTTATTATTATTTAATCTTTTTAATTTTAGTATTAAAAATTTAAATTATATTTTATTAAATTAAAATAATATTACAATATATTTTAATACCTTGAGAATGAAAAATATAATTAAACTAAAACTGAAAATATTATAATACATTTTTGAACTCTTTTTGATTAATTTTTTTTCCTAATTTTTTATAAAGTCAATTTTAATATTTAAAAGTATTTAACATTTTGCTTTCTGAAATGTTTTCTAGTATTACCAAATTCCAAGTTACGAGAGAAACCAAGTGCCCAAATTCCAGGCACCAAACAATACAAAAAGAATGTAAAGAAATGAAAAAGAAGAAACTAGAATGCTCAAACCAGTTTATGCAATTCTGCTGTAAGTGTTTCTTCTTCAAAAGAAATCAAGTTGCCTCAAGAAAGATTTTCAAAGAACTTCTCAAAAATTGATGCGAATCTTTCTTGAAAAGAGTGCTGAAGTTTGCTTGATTGATTGCTCAAGGATGTGTAAAAGATGATATTCAATGTATGTTAAAAAAGTTCAAGCCAAACTGTTTTAATAGAAGATTTTCAAAACTGCTGGTTTAATTAATCTGTTAAAAGATTCTTTTAATCTGTTAAAAGTGCAGTTTTAATCTGTTAAAACATCTTTTAATCCATTAATACGTTCTTGATTCTTTAATAGATTTGTTTTAACTGATACGACAACGTTTATATCAATTAAAACACTTTACAAAAAATCCTCTAAGTTGATTTAATCGATTGTTTCACGATTCAATCGATTGAAATACTGCAAAACTTTCTTGTAAAACTTTTCAAGTTATTTTAACTGATAAAAATAAGTTTTAATCGATTAAAACGCTGTGTAGAAATTTTTAAGTTGTTTTAATCGATTGAAACGAGATTTAATCGATTAAAACTGCTTCTGATCGGTCATAATTGCATTATGATCGATCATCCTGAACCCTTAAGTGGTTTTAATCGATTAAAATCAAGTTGTATCGATTAAAATATTGTAAAATGTATTTCGCTTGAGCGACAATGGTCTCGCTCGAGCGAAACGCCCACTGCACAAAATTGGCATTCTCGGGTTGTATTTCGCTTGAGCGACACCACTCTCGCTCGAGCGAAATACGATTCTGATCGATCATAACTTGAAATGATCGATCATAATTGAGAGGATATAATAGCGGTTAGGGTTAACCGCTATCTAAAATGTATTTTAGATAGCGTTATGAGTTAACCGCTATCTAAATCATATTTTAGATAGCGGTTAAGCGTTAACCGCTATTAGAAGTGTTATTCGCTCAAGCGAAAATAAAATCGCTCGAGCGAAACGCCCCTGCACAAAATTGGCATTCTCGGTTGTATTTCGCTTGAGCGACTCTAGTCTCGCTCGAGCGAAATCCGATTCTGATCGATTATATTTTCAAAATGATCGATCATATTTGATAATTTTTTCAAATAATTAATTATAATCGATTAGTTTTCTAAATTATTGATTAGAATTGATTAGTTTTTCAAATAATAGATTAGAATTGATTAATTTATGAAATTTATAATTAAAAATATAGATTATTTAAGAATATTAACTATTGTAAAGATAAAGTAGAACATGGGATGAGATGCGGATGATAATATAATGATAGAAGTTACAAAAATGTAGAATTGAGAAGTTTG
The DNA here is from genome assembly GCA_963425845.1 of Sphenostylis stenocarpa. Taxonomy (NCBI): domain Eukaryota; kingdom Viridiplantae; phylum Streptophyta; class Magnoliopsida; order Fabales; family Fabaceae; genus Sphenostylis; species Sphenostylis stenocarpa. The sequence goes on along the minus strand of OY731403.1, from coordinate 14,824,306 downwards.
AAACAAAAAAAATGAAGATAATACTAGTTTTGATATTGATTTTTATTTTAATTATTTAAAACAGAGAAACTATAATTTTAGTTTCTAAATACTCAATTTAAAGAATTAAAGTCATTATTATTTAATCTTTTAATTTTAGTATTAAAAATTTAAATTATATTTTATTAAATTAAAATAATTTCAATATAATTTTCTACTTTGAGAATGAACAATATAATTAAGAAGATCAAGTCTAATGTTATTGATGCTAATTTTAACAATAATACAATAATATTATTTTCGAAAATGCCCATATGAATGTGAATATTTTGATTATTATTATATAAAATAATTAAAAGAATAAGGTAAATATTATATAAAATAATTAAAAGAATAAGGTAAATAGAAAAGTAAAATGCATGGTTATACCACTTTCCTTTTAATCTATAATTAGTTAGGTATGAATCAAATGTAAAATCTAATGTTATTGATGCTAATTTTAAGAAAATCACAAAATGTAAATTAAAATAATTACAATATAATTAAACTCAAAATTGAGAATACTCTTATACATTTTTGAACTCTTTTGGATAAATTTTTTTTCCTAATTTTTGATAAAGTTAATTTTAATATTTAAAACTATTTAACATTTTCAATTCTGAAAGGTTTTCTCTAATAGCAAATTTAAAAACATAATATTCAAAAAAATATTTTAAGATTGTGAATTCTCGGGTTGTATTTCGCTTGAGCGACATGATCTATCGCTCGAGCGAAATAAGATTCTGATCGATCATAATCGAGAGAATATAATAGCAGTTAGGGGTTAACCGCTATCTAAAATGTATTTTAGATAGCGGTTAACCGCTATCTAAATCATATTTTAGATAGCGGTTAAACGTTAACCGCTATTATAAGTGTTATTCGCTCAAGCGAAAATAACATCGCTCGAGCGAAACGCCCTCGCACAAAATTGGCATTCTCGAGTTGTATTTCGCTGAGCGACTCTAGTCTCGCTCGAGCGATTTTTTGCTCTGATCGATTAGATTTTCAAAATGATCGATCATATTTGATAATTTTTTCAAATAATTAATTATAATCGATTAGTTTTATAAATTATTGATTAGAATTGATTAGTTTTTCAAAGAATAGATTAGAATTGATTAATTTCTAAATATATACTAAAAAATTATAAATAAAAATATAAATTAGTTAAGAATATTGACTATTGTAAAGATAAAGTAGAACATGGGAGGAGATGAGGATGATAATATAATGATAGAACTTACAAAAATGTAGAATTGAGATGTTTGAAACAAATAAAATTAAGAAAATAGAGATTTAATTACACTTTTAATAAATTTAAGATAATACTAGTTTTGATTTTTATTTTTAAATATTTATTTTAATTTTTTAAAAACAGAGAAACTATAATTTTAGTTTCTAAATACTAAATTTAAAGAATTAAATTTATTATTAATATTTTTTAATATTGTTTTAAATGTGGATATCTTTAATATTTTGGACATATAAATATAATTTATACATGTTTTTAAACCTTTTTCTAATATTTGTTTTTAAAAATATAATATCATTTTTAATATTTTATAGATTTTATATTTATATATTTATAAAAGTAATTAGATTAAATTTATTATCCTCTCATATATTATTATACATTTAGCGTAATTTTAGTTTAATTTAAAATTAGAATACAAATATACTATACTAATATACCATTATATTATTTTCATTGTATATAAATTACAAAATTAATAATTTGTGTACTATACTATACTAACATATTATTTGTATACTATACTAATAGTATAATATACTATATTATAATATTATTTGTATACAAAACTAATATCTTTATATATAAATATATAAATATGGAAAGATATAAATATATGTAAAAATATAAACATATAAATATATATAAATATGTAAAGATATAAACATATATCTTTAATATTTTGTACATGTAAATATAATTTATATATATTTTTAAATCTTTTTCTAATATTTATTTTTAAAAATTTAATATTATTTTTAAAATTTAATATTTTTTTTTCAAATATATAAATATATATAAAGATATAAATGTATAAGGATATAAATAAATATATCAATATATCAATATATAAATATATCAAAATATTAATATATAAATATATTAATATATAAATATATAAATATATAAATATATATATATATATATATATATATAAATATATAAATATATAAATATATAAATATATAAATATATAAATATATAAATATATAAATATATAAATATATAAATATATAAATATATAAATATATAAATATATATATATACAAATATATCAATATATCAATATTATCCCCTCATATATTAATATACATTATTAGCATAATTTTAATTTAATTAAAAATTAGAATACAAATATACTATCCTATACTAATATACCATTATATTATTTTCATTGTATATAAATTACAAAATTAATAATTTGTATACTATACTATACTAATATATTATTTGTATACTATACTAATAGTATAATATACTATATTATAATATTATTTATATAGAAAACTAATATCTTTATATATAAATATGAAAAGATATAAATATATGTAAAAATATGAAGATATAAATATATAAAAATATAAATATATGTAAAAATATAAAGATATAAAGATATAAATATATCAATATATAAATATATCAATATTTAAATATATATTAAAATATATAAATATATTTTTATTTATAGATTTTATATTTATATATTTATACTGGATATACATTTATTTGTATATAAATATAATTTATTTGTAAGTTATTATTAAAAGATCCTAGTAGTTCGATGGTTGGAGTTTCAACCTCCAACTCTAAGGTACCGGGTTCGAATCCTGACAATGACAATGAATCACCTAATAATAAGTTAAACTTCTAAAAAATATAATATAATTAAGAGATAGGAGAAATAAATATAAATAAAAACTTAAATAAGCAAAAATATAATATAATTAAGAGGTAGGGAAAATAAATAATAAATATAATAAAAATGTAAATAAAAAAAATAATTAAATTTGTTATTGATTTAGCGACCGATTTAAATCGGTCACTAAATCAATGAAAAAGTTAAATCGCTATTTTTGTACCTTTTGTCATTGATTTAGCGACCGATTTAAATCAGTCGCTATTTAGCGACCGATTTTCATTTCGGTCGCTAATTAGCGACCGATTTAATTCGGTCGCTATTTAGCGACCGAATTAGCGACCAATTTGATATATTAATTTCGGTTGTTATTTTGCGACCGAAATAAAATCGGTCGCTATTTTGCGACCGAAATGAAAATCGGTCGCTAACACATTAGTGACTAGGCTTTTTGCGACTACGCATTTCGGTCGCTAATTTCGGTCGCTAACTGATTAGCGACCGATTATTGGGCATTAGCGACCGATTTTTTCGGTCGCTAAAATGTTTTTTTCTTGTAGTGTGTTTTTTCTTATAATGATAGCTGTTGAAACCTTAATTTGATCACGAAGGCTTTGAGCCCTTATAGCTTGGTATATGTTTTGGATTGCAGGTAGAACATATTGGGTGTACTGAGAGGACCCTCCAACGGGACTCACTTCGTTGCCAACTGCTATGTACTTGATTTTGACACTAGGCCAATAGTTCAACACGTTAGTTTGCACCCATTGAATAGCATTGTCAGCGCTGGTAGCAAGACCTTGAAGGTCGGGGTTGGCCACCCCAAGAATGAGCTCAATGCTTGAACTTCTAAGTGCATTTAGAGCATCTTGATTAGGATGATAGATTCTCATTCTGTTTATATTGTTTGATATGTAAAGACTTACAACTTCACTTGCCGAGGGTAAATTGTCACCCATTGTGCCATAACACACGCCAATTTGAGCATCTGCTAGCCAAAACATGAAAGTTGTATATCCATAAGAATATGTTATAATTAATGCATACTAAGCAATATACTGAAGGAATCCCTTCAATAGACAAACTCACTACTAAGTCATGATCAACAATGTATTAAGTTCAGAAAGCCATGATCTCACAATATATGAAGCACACCATATATATATATGTATATATATGCGAAACTGATAGAGAACACTGAATAAATGTGGTGCAGCTTATTTTAAAGAAATTTGTTTCTGTTAGCTTTAATGTCTCAAGAGATCTTTTAAGAAAACTGATCATTTGAAAAGAAAAGGTCATTCCTAAATTCACTATGATTGCTAATGGTATTACGTGGATATATAGAATATGCCGCAATATTATATATCTATCTACCAGTTTATCAGTGGTGAAAATGAGAACCTGCACTGCGAAGGTTTATTGTGAATAGCTGGAGAAGAAGCAGAAGCGTAGGCAATGAGAAAGTCTTGCTTGGGGTGAAGAGAGAAGGCATGGTGCAAAAAGGGGAGGAATTGAATATACATTTCATTCCTGCAATCCCCCCTTATATACCGTGACCATGAATGTCTTACAAGCAATTTTAATTATATAAAAATCTAAATAAACAATATCCTGTTGTCTATGTTTATCATCCATTATACTCAATATCCTTATCTTCTAATATCTTTCCACAACAAAAAGTCTTTGTCTTGTCACCGTAATTCTCTTCTTATTTAGATTAGCAAGAACTCTCAGATATAGGAAAAAAAAAAATGAAATCGTGAACAGATATCATTTTAAATCTGGGAGAACTTTCATAAAATGACATACAAAATAACTTACGAGCAAAGAAATTAATTCAATCTATTGAAAAATAATACAGGTCGCAACGCTGCACTGAGACGTCTTTACCTTTATCTTTGTAAAATTAACCTTTGGAAACATTTATTCGTTGGTACATTCTCTTATTAACAGTAACAAAGCTTATTTTATTTTCCTCTAATTTTTAATATTTTGTATCATCTAAATTAACTGAATTTAAGGAAAAACAAAAGTCAACAGCAATTAAGGTCGATTACAGAAGACGGAACCTAAGATACAACTTATCAATGATGGAAAATAATTTTAATGTTCTTAATTATATAATACACACATTTTGTTTTGTTTTTGTAATTAACACTTTTTTCAAATATGTTTCACTGACAATTTAGAACTATAGGAAGCTCGGGTTGCTGTAACCGTGGTTTCGTTAGAATCAGAAACCCTATACCTTCTATCTTGTGTTTCTTGTTCTTGCGTGAGCGTGGTTGACTAATGCAGAGAACATTGGAAAAGAGAAGTGGAGAACGTAAGCCAAGAGAGAAACCAGAGGGAGCACACATATACGTTATCATTCTTATCTGAACCCTAATAACAGATGACGTGGATTCTTTTAATGATGTCATGTTTTAAATCATTTTTAATGGCTCCTTCCGATATATATATATATATATATATATATATATATATATATATATATATATATTAATTTGTGTATGGTTTTCGTTTTATCTTTTTGTACATATCAGTTCTGTTACGCGCATGTTCAGTTCTTCAAGTTCACTCATGCCCTAGCAGCCACTAGCATCTTTTGGAAAAGTCAATTTCATATTTAATGGCTGCACCAAAAAACTAGCTTCGTCAATATTTTCTATTTATCAATTTTGTTTCGTAAATGGTATTTATTTCTGCCAATTTAACAGTGCGTTAAGATTTTTTTTGCCATGGTTTTTAGTATTTTTTTTTAATAAATTTATGATTTTTAAGATATAAAGAAACCTAAATCTCACATTTTTTATTCTTTCGTGCATTGAAATCTGATAATATTTTGGTGCATGACATAAAGTTAAACATGTACTCAAGGAAATAACATTTTCAGAAAAAAAAAACTACATTAATTCTGCATACCCTTAATTTCAAGTGATTGGTAGGAAAATACTATGATGAAAATATGAAATTTACATGATAACTTAAATTTATCTGATGTAACTCTTCGAGGTGCGTGTAATGAATTGACTATTTATTATATGATAATAATAAGTTTACACAATTTGTTTTCCATAAATTTTTATTTGTATGACTATTTTTACAAGTAAAAGATAAATACAAAAGAAAAGAGAAAAAAGTGTAAAAAAAAAAAAATATTATTAGGTAAATGTTGATAAGGAAAAAAAGAATATTTTTTATTTAAAAATGATAGAAATATATATTCAATGTATGTTATTATATTCATTATTTTTTATCCAAGTTCATTTTGTAAACTAATTATTTTATTTATAAATTATGCATTTAATACGTTTTTATTATTTTAATTCAATTTTTATTTTATATTTTATTTTGCATAGTTTTAGCATAAAAAAATAATATATATGTATATATTTATAATGTATATTTCTTTTTTCTTTTGTAGGAGAAAGATAATTTGAGATAGGCCAAATTGATGGAAATAAAGGCTCAAATTGATATAGTCGAAGTTTCATTTTTATCGAAGTCCAAGCTTACTTGTATAGTCTACTTGCGGAATGTTACCGATGAAAATTTTGAATCAAACCAATTAACTGGTGTGAGAATTCTGAATTAAATGTCAGCATGAATAAAAAATTAAATGCAATGGATCACTCAAGATAGGAGAGAAGTATATTAATTTCACTAGATCAGTTATGTAAATTTCTGTTCACAGCAATCTAAATTTGCAATTTTTAATTTGGGAAACATTTGATTTTATTGTAATTAATTTTAGACCTAGTTTTTCTTATTCAATCCCATATAAATAGAGGTTTAATGATAACAAAATCACAATCTCTTGTTCTAGGGTGAACTATTATTTAGTCCCATCCCCATCCCTATTTTCTATTTTTTTTCTTAGTTTTTAATATGGGTTTTAGTTATTGTTACTATACTTCCAATTTGTTCTTTTTTATTTAATTTGTAATTTCTATTGAATTTTCTAATTTATATTATTCTATTTACTTTATTCATTCAGTATTTATTTTAATTTCTTTTATTTAATTTGTTTAGAATTTGTTTATTCTGTTTAATTTTTGCTTTTAATTCATCTATTTTTCAATTCCAATTCTCAATTCTCAATTTTAAAAGTTCGTTCTATTGGTTTAATAATATATGTTAACAATATTTAAAAGCCAAGGAACAGAGAGATGTACCCAGGGTATAGAGAGAGATAGAAAGATAGGGGAACCTCGTTCTTCTTTTCTAGATTTCCAGACGCTTGCGGTGTAAGGGACATATGGAAAATTTTTACATGATGGGAAAGGTAATCGACATATTCATATCCCAAAAAAGAAACAAACTCGACCCGCGCTTTGGTTTTGTGAGATTCGTAAATGTAGGAAATGTCAAGCAAATGGAAAGAAACCTAGATGGTATTTGGATTGGATCAACAAAGATGCATGTTAACATACCTAGGTACAGAAGACACGAACCTCAGTCAAATCGGGCGAACATAGAACAAAAAATTAAGCAGGTATGGATGAGGAAAGTCGGTCATTGGTCATTTGCAAACATCGTAAAAGGGAATGAGGAAATCATAACAAGCGAGGAAGAGTGGAAGGGAAGAACAATGACAGTGGAGGAGAATGTGCAGAAATGGATGGAAGACAGCTTCATCGCTGAAGCAGCGAGAGGAATAGGTAAGTCAGAAATCGAAAGTAATTTGTTTCTGAACGGTATATGCAATGTTCAAGTGAAGGAAATGGGAGACAATCTATTTCTCATCAGCGGAAATTCGGCGGAGGAACTAACAGGAATAGTGGAAGCAAACTTTGAATGACTCTCTAAGCTATTCAAATCCATAACTAGATGGGACAAAAATATGGTGAGTGGAAATAAACAGGTATGGGCGAGATGTAGGGGTATCCCGATAGCTCTTTGGTCGAAAAAAAACTTTCGAGAACATAGTATCAGTACTGGGAACTTTGCTAGAGGTGGATGAGAAAACTAACAAGTGGCGACGCTTGGATTATGGAAGAATTAAAATCAAATTGCCAATTTTGACTCAAGCAACATTGGCTCAGAGGATAAAAATTAATGGCAGAGTACACATGGTAGTGATAGAAGAAGAATGGACAGAAAAGGGATTCAGATGCGCTACGTGTGAAGGCAAAGACGACGAGAGGGAGTGGGTTGGGCTTTTACACGAAGAATATATGCTGGCCCATTATCTGCAAAATCTGGAGGCCACATGCACAACCAAATTAGATTTGGCTAGTTTTGAAATCGGGCACGAGACTTGTCTATCCCACGCGGTGGAACCAAATTGGGAGACCAAATCCCTAGAGAAGGGTGGTTCGGATCCTCCGCCCAAACTCTCGCTCGCATACATAGCCAACTATACAAAGGATAAGCAAGGGATGACTCTGGCAGAGGCTATCACCGTTGGAGAGGCATCGAAATCGAAATGAGACAGAGAACATAACCGGAAGGAAAAGGCGTCAGAAGTTCAAGATGTGGCTGGCTCTCACTCTCGATGTTCAAAATCGGAGGCAAACCGGTCCGATAAAGAGGTGGTCAGTGATTCACTTGTCCATGGGGCAGAGGAGGCACTGGAAAAGGTAAAGGACATGACTAGAGATTCAACTGAAGAAGACGGAGTCGAACGCATTTCAGTGGAAGGCGAATGGGTGGATCAAGCATGCGATGCTCCTCAAAGAATAAATCAAGTTGGTCTTGCGATTAATAATTTGGTCAAGGCAAGTAAAGTAGATGCGACCCGGAAAGGATCTGAGAGCTGGCGAGAAGGCAAGATGATTAGTAGAAGAGGGGAAACGAGCAACTTCAGTCAGTCCAGATCAGTTGTCTCGGCCAAAAGCTTGCGCAAGGAGAAGAGGTTAGATTTCTTCTCTGGTAATTATATTAATGATAACAACATAGAAAATTGTAATAGGTTGTTCTGGATAAATAAAGGGTATCAGAAAGCGGTTAGATTATGGGAGATAGGGAGAGAGATAGGGTTCACGTACGAAGGGGATATTAATTTGGTCATAAATAAACTGAAGGAGATAGATGAAGAGGGGAGATACAGTGATCCATGAGGGTGTTGAGCATAAATGTTAGAGGTATTAGGAGATGGTATGTATACAAGAGACAAAATTAACTAAACATGATGAGAGTATATGTTACAGCATATGGAACCATAATAATATTCAATGGGTATTTAAGCAGGCAGAGAATGGGTCAGGAGGGATTTTAAGCACCTCGGATGTGGATAAGTTTGAGTGTGAAAATATGATTATAGGAGAAGGGCTAATAGCAGAGCTAGAAAATATAAGAGAAAGAACATAAAATTTACAGTGGTAAACATTTACTCTTCTTGTGTAATGAAGGAAAAATATAAACTGTGGGAAGACATACATGTGAGTGTCCAAAATCTGTCAAGCAAGGTTTATTGTGTGATAGGAGACTTCAACACAGTCAAAAAACCTGAATAGAGAAAAGGAAGTAGTGAAAGAGGTAGAGTAACGGAATAAATGAGAAGATTTAATGAATTCATCCAGAAATTGGAGGCTCGGGATTTATCGGCTGTTGGAAGGAAGTTCGCATGGTACAAAACAAATGACTCTTCAATGAGTAGGTTGGATAGAGCATTGGTATCTATAGAGTGGATTCGTGAATGGAAAGAGAGTAAACAATACATCCTGGACAGAAGTATCTCAGATCACTGCGCGATAGTAATAAAAGAAAATAACATAGATTGGGGACCTAAACCCTTTAGATCTCTGGATGTATGAAATGAAGATAAGAGGTTTAGGGAGGAAGTAAAAGGGGCTTGGGAAGGTACGAAAACCATAGGTTGGGGAATTAAAAGCTGGTCCAAGAAGTTACACATGCTTAAAAATCACCTAAAAAGATGGAATAGAGAAGCGTTTGGGAACTTGAATCTGGCAAGACAAAGTATAATAAACAATATTAGTGTGATGGACCATAAAGATGAACTAAACCAGTTAGACGAAGAAGGAAAGAAGGAAAGAAGGATGTGCCAAATAGAATTGAGAAAAATAATGTTAAAGATTGCATCTATGGAAAAGCAGAAGATAAGAGATATGTGGATAAAGTAAAGGGACATAAACTCAAAGTTCTACCACTCTATGATTAGATGGAAAAGAAGCAAGGTGGAATTACCAGGGGTTATGGTTAGAGGGGTTTGGTGTCAGGAACCAGAAAGAGTAAAAGAAGAGGTCTTGCAACAATTTAAAACTAGATTCAAACGAGAAACAAAAGTGGGAATCAAACTAGATAGGATTTCGTTTGAAGGAACAACTGATATACAAAATGAGGCTTTGGTTAGAGAAATATCTGAGGAAGAAATAAGGAAGACAGTTTGGAGTTGCGAAGGTAGTAAAAGCCCGGGGCCTGATGGTTTCAATTTCAGCTTTATAAAGCATAATTGGTCTACATTGAAGACGAATATAATTAAAGCCATTGAAGAATTTTAGAGGGAAGGAAATATACCAAAAGGATGCAATGCCTCGTTCATCGCACTCATCCCAAAATTAGAAATCCCTGTGGAATTGGATGAATATAGACCTATATCCCTTATAGGTAGCCTGTACAAGATTCTAGCAAAGGTTTTAGCAGGGCGCCTGAAAGAAGTGCTAAATAAGGTAATAAGCGAGTCTCAATCTACTTTCTTGGAAGGTAGAGGTCTCTTGGATAGTGTTGTGACTGCAAACGAGGTAATACATGAGTATAAGAGCAAAAGGTAAAAATGATTGATACTCAAATTAGACTACGAAAAAGCCTACGATTCTGTAGATTGAGATTTTCTCTTCTATATGTTAGAAAAACTCGGGTTTAGTAGGAAGTGGGTGAGGTGGATTGAAGGCTGTTTAAAATCAGCTTCCATATCAGTATTGGTAAATGGAAACCCAACAAAAGAGTTCCTTCCTCAAAAAGGATTAAGACAGGGAGATCCCTTGGCACCATTCCTTTTCTTAGTAGTAGTTGAAGGGTTAGCTAGGGTGGTGAGGCAAGCAGTTGCAAAAGGGAAGCTACAAGTAGCCACCGTGGGGGAAAAGGAGCATTTGGTTAATATCCTATAGTTTGCAGATGATACTCTATCTTGTTAAAGCAATTTTGAGATGCTTCCAGGTAGCATCGGGATTGAAGGTCAATTTAAGAAAGACAAAATTAGGAGGTATAGGGGTGAAGTCTGTATTACTGGAAAGATATGCAAGAGAATTAGGTTGTAAGACAATGAAATCACCCTTCAGATACCTGGGGTTGAAAGTTGGAGGAAACCATAGAAGGTACGAGTTTTGGGATGAATTTATAAGCAAAGTAAAGAAAAAACTCTCTAGGTTGAGAGGTAAAATGTTCTCCTTCGCAGGGAGGATATGCCTAGTAAAATCAGTTCTTTCGGCGATACCATTATTTTACTTGTCAATGTTCAAAATGCCCGTAAGAGTGGTTAAAGAAGGGAAAAAGATAGTGTGGGTTAAATGACAAAAAATATGTAGAAGAAAGGAGGATGGAGGGTTAGGGGTGAAGGATATTCAGAGGATGAACGAAGCCCTGCTAGCAAAATGGAAATGGAGGCTAGGTGTCGAACCAAAAGGATTATGGAAGGAAGTAATAGAAGCCAAATATGGTTGTTGGAGAGCATTAGATGAACCAGTAAACATTAAGAAGGACTCAAAATGGTGGCTAGATATAAAAAGAATACGTAAAGATAAAGCTGGCAGAACTTGGTTTGATAAATATGTAAAATGGAAGATAGGAAACGGGGAGAAAATTAGGTTCTGGGATGATGTCTGGGTTGGGGAACAAAGTTTAGGTAGTTTGTTCCCACGGTTGAAATAAATAGGAGTGAACAAGGATGAGGTGATATCAAAATAGGGGGAGTGGATTGAAAATAAATGGGAATGGAAATGGAAAGTCAATTGGAGAAGACATAGGTTTGAATGGGAGAAGGAAATGGAGGAGGAATTATTAAGTATGATCCAGGGCATAACACTTTATAAGGATACAGAAGATACGTGGCGATGGGGCCAGAACAATGATAAAGGATTTACCGTCAAAGAAGCATACGAGCTTCTATCAAATGTAACTTGCGAGAAAAACGAAATGATCTTCAAATGGTACTGGAAAATTAAGGGGATCTCAAAGGCCATGGTCATAGGGTGGAGAATTCTTCAATATAGGATCCCCACTAAGGTGAACTTAGTTAGGAGAGGAGTTGTATATGTGATCTGAAATGCGCTCTATGTGGAAGCAAGGACGAAACATCTAATCATCTCTTTTTTAAATGTAAAGTGACTAGTTAGATTTGGGACAAGTGTTTTAGATGGGTGGGAATTATTTATGTGTGCCATTGGGAGGCGAAAGCAAACATAGAAAGCTTTGTAATAGGAGAACTGGGAGTGAGAGGAAATATGTTATGGAAAAGACTATGGGTAGCAGTGGTATAGGAGATCTGGTCTCAAAGGAACAAGTGCATTTTTAAAAATGAGAAATTCGATGCGGAAGTAGGATTCAGTAATGCAAACGCAAAATTCATAGCATGGTGTGTTAGAGACTGGGATGGAGCGAGTATACCAAATTTAGACTGGTTCTATGAACTGATAAGGTGCATGAGACTAATAACTATGTAACTTCTCTCTAATATGTGATAGCTGGTATATGTGTTAGCAGGTTAAAGCATGAAACTCTAATATAAGGATGAGAATCCTCACAAGGTGACGGAGGGCGGGAGCATATGGGGATTGTTAGGTCCATATATTAGAATTGACAATATCTATGTTACTGATAGGAACATAGCAAAAGTTAGTCTCATTTTGTAATGTTCAGGTTATTGTAATTGTGTTCATAGACATTTGTGTGCGGAATAGTGCTGGACCCAATAGATTTTTGCTTTTTCTATCTTTTGTTTCCTTTTGTTGTATATGGGTTGAAGTACCCCCTTGTACTTTTATTAATTTTATTCTTTGTTGCTGATAAAAAAAAACTTATGGAAATTTTAAATTTAATTACTACATTATTTTATTTTAAAGTAATTTTTTATTTTGCACTTTTAATTAAAAGAAATTTATTTTAATTTTATAATTTCAATTATTTAAATTCTGCTTAAATTTAATTTTAATTGTTAATATTCTATTGTAATTCGATTTTAATTTTTATTATTCTGAATCAATTTATTTTATTTTAATTTTTTTACTCTTTCATCAACCATACATATTTATTGTTATTTACTATTTTTAGAGAAAATGATGTATATACGTAATAGGTGTTGAGAATTTAAGTGTGAGTTTGAAGTCCCACATTAAGTAGAAATGAGAAAATTGGGTAATTTATAAGTGAGAAAAATCAATAACCTAATGCCTTAAAGTTTTGGGTTGAAGGTGGTGTCATATTCTCTTATATGGTTGACTCATGACCCATTTGTGAGAATTTTCCTGTTGTTAACCTCCTCAGAAATACCTAACAGTGGTAGTAAGATCATCACTAGGTGCTCATGGCTAAAAAATGTTTTCGCTTGAGGGAGAGGTTTTGATAATTCAAATGTGAATTTGAAGTCCCATATTAGATAGAATTGGAAAGTTGGATAACTTATAATTAGTTTATCAACTTATTTATTATTTTTTATCAGTATTTTATGCGATCAAAATATTATGGTCAACATACATCATATATGTAAATATTTAAACCAACATTCATTAGCAATTATAAACTTGTCTTCATCTGAGCCGCTCATATACACTCAATTCAAAGGCAAACAATGTTTTATAACCATTACGTTTTAATCCTCTTTAGAAACAATTGTAATATATTAGCAGAAACTAAGAACAGATATAGAAGATTAGATAAAATTCTGAAGCGTATCCATCCACGACACCAAAAGCCCAAGAATATTAACAAGAGGTGATACATGGATGATCCTTATTGATATCCTTATTTTCTGAAAATTTACTACTTTTGTTGGAAGGGTTCGAAGAAGTTTTTCTTCGATAATGGTTGACTAACTAGGGTTTGAGGCATTTTAGGAGAAGAAACCTCAATAGTATTATGACTGGACCCTTCCTTGGAATATTTTCTAATGAACCGGAATCGGTACGCTCTTTGTTGGAACTACTTCTTATTCCTAAAATAATTCACATTTCCCTCAAAGTAAATTGGTTTATCTGAACACTCAAAATATTGTAGCTCAATAGTCAAGTTTGATTTGCCTCAGTTATTGGTGTTCTAACTTGGAGTTATCAAAACCTATATTTACATCACATAAGTAATACATAACTTACTCAAAGATATGAGTTATCAAAACATGTATTTACCTTACTCAGGATCACATAAGTTGTACATCCCTTACTCAAGGTTGCATGAGTTATGCATATCTTCTGGTATACGAGTTATCAAAACCTGTATTAAATAAATAAGTTTTATTGAGTAAATCTTATAAATATATATCTTGGTATAACCGAATAATAATTGATAGAATAAACACGTTCAAATCGAATACTACTCGATGAAATGATCAACTTAATTTAAACTCATTTGATTTCTATTCCTAAAAGAATTCGATCTCGGTAGACTTGTGTATCTACCAGTTCAAATTCATTAAAACTACTTTATTTATTTAATTATCTTGTTACATATTATTAATTATCTTTTATTTATTATAATATTTTGTATAAGTTATTATCTTTTAGGTTATTAATTATTATAGTTTAAATTATTATTATCTTTTGAGTTCTATACAAGCAAATTCAATCGGAAAATAAATCTTACCTTATCACTCGTTCTTAAATTTAAAAATTGACTCGAACTTTAGAATGTCTTTTACGTGTGAATCTTTATTTTTTTTTAAAGAAATTATTTAACATCCTCGAAACCAAATACAAAGTCAAAACTCGAACATGATCCACGGCTAATATCAAATGCTCTTACCAACCTCTACTAGCTAATAACACTTATAATTAAGTCATATTAAGAGGTAGACATATGCCTCACATACATTGGAGATTTTGGTAGTTAAATTTGCTGAAACTTGATCTTAAGAAAACAGTGTATTTTTGCCATATTGAATTATAGACGATCTTCTAAGACGAGGGATATATTATTTTAAAAATAATAATCTCGGAGCGTTCACTAAGATTGAACATTGTATTTTTCTGGATAAAATATATTGTAATATTATATGGACTTTAATTTACATACATTATTATATAAATATATTACTCTTACGAAAGTATCAAATATGTCCAGTTATATATATCTAGCAGTGAACTTATAATAATAAATATAATACACCCTGACGTCTAAGTTTACCAACATAAAAATTCCTTATCTTATAATGTAGGTCTCTTTTCACCATAAAAAGTCTTTGACTCTGGAGAGAAAAACGTCTAAGTTTACCATCATAATAATTCCTTATCTTATAATGTAAGTCTAAAATTTTAATCAATTACTTTTGGTCATACAAAATGTCTTCATGGATTAAAAAAGTTGATATATATATATTATTATTAATCTTATCCTAAAATTATATATATAAAAAGCGTAGATTTGTAGAGATTTGAAAGGGAAGAAATAAGTATTTAAATAATTTAAGTCATCATAAAAATAAAAATAAAATTCTTTGTTTACATGTAATATAATTTTTTAAATTATGCAAATTGATAATATATATGTAACATTTTTTTACGTTTTTGTTAATTCTCAAAATTTTAATCAATTTAATGTCAAAACAGAATTATATTGTCTTTACACTTTTTAACAATTCTTTCTCCATCGTACTATTTTACAAAGTTGCAAAAGTAGTTATTAAAAAAAAAAAATTCCTTGACGGAAACTTGTGTTCAAAATATTATTTTAATTTGTAAATACATATGTACACTAGAATAGCTAGAAACTAGATGCTAAATATCAACTATTTGGCAGGAAGCCACATCAACAAAAGAATTTTTGGCTTTCGTGAGCAAATGTTCAACTTGGGTGGCATGTATATTAACTTGTATATAAACGATATTATTTATCATGTAGCCCACGAAATAAATTATTAAATATAGAACAATTTGGCATTATCAATCATCTAGTTACAAGGGCAGCCATATTTTCCAAGTGGCTTTTCTAGATGATGGTCTTTAGTGGCGGCTACACTGTGGACTTGAATAATCGAACGTGAACGCGTATGAGAAACAAATAGTACAAAAGATAAATAGTATATTAATGTATAAACAAATTAAAAGACATCCTTCGAGTTAATAATAGTATATCTTGTTGTAGTTATGATAAGATAAACCACTTATGAAAATTGGAAAGCAGCCATTAACCATCATTAGGAAATGTTCTCTTTTCCAAAATGCCACCAATCTTCATAATTTTTAAATGAAAAATTGTATATGCAATTGTAATTTTGTAAATATCAATATATCGTTAATTTCCCAATGAATGATTTTAATTCCTACTTTATTTTTAAGTTTAAGGTGAATTCTTCAATTTAAAAAATTTAATTAAATTTATTATATACTTGTTTTTACCCTATTTAATGTAAACAGTAAGAATATTCAACAACCCATTGACTTAAAGTCTTTAGTCAATATATTACACATATGTCTGAAATCTTAACGATCATATTTCCAATAATAATAATAATAATAATAATAATAATAATAATAATAATAATAATAATAATAATAATAATAATAGGAATCGATAGGTCGTATAACATGCTTACATCATACTTTTTTTTTTTGGATTGATAAGGGAGATGTTGATAAAAGTTATATGACCAGTTTGAAGATTATGATGAAAATGAATAATGAAATAAAATTTAAATAACTATATAAGATAAGTTTATTAACTAACCAGCATTTTTATCCAAAACCAAAGCATAAAAATGTTTTATTCTGTCTTATTTTGTGGGTGATATACAACAACAGACATTGAGAATTAGGGTTCCAACCTTACATATCACTCTTAAGGGGGATTGTTGCATTGAAGTCATCAATAACAAGTTTCCCATCCCTTTTGCCACCAAACCCAAACGGGTACTTCTTTTGTTTGTTGGGACTAAAGAGCCCAAAATGTTTCTCTATCTCAGGACTCTTTTGATTCTCATCAAACATGGCAAAGATATAAATCTCTGTGGGCTTGGAAGGCCTTCTAGGGCTTCCTCTACTAGCACGACGAACCAAATTATCCAAGTACACACGTGCGTTGTCATACGTGGCAGCAAACCCACCGTCCGAGGGCCAACCACTCTCGGAGACAACTACCTCAACGTAACCAATCCTAGTGTTGTCAATGGCTGCATGTACTGAATCCAACATAGCATCAAACAAATTTTGGTACCCATATTGACCATCCCATACGACAACATTTGGTGCAGTGAAAAGAGCATAGGGAAGTGAGATGTCACGGGGGTTACCAGAATAACTGAAATAAGGGTACACGTTGACAAGTAAAGGAGCATTCGCATATAGCAAGTACCCAATTATAGGGTCTAAGTATGACCTAACATCACCCCTAAAGGAACCTTGTGATGGTGGGTAGGAGTTTCCTATTAGGGTCAGGTCAATAGATGTTGAAACCTTGATTTGATCGTGAAGGCCTTGAGCCCTTATAGCCTGGTATACATTTTGAACTGCAGGAAGAACATATTGGGCATACCAAGAGGAGCCTCCAACGGGACTCACTTCATTGCCAACTGCTATGTACTTGATTCTGACACTAGGCCAATAGTTCAACACGTTTGTTTGCACCCATTGACGAGCAGTGTCAGCATTGGTGGCAAGACCCTGAAGGTCAGAGTTTGGCACCCCAAGAATGAGTTCAATGCCTGAATTTCTTAATGCTTGTAGAGCTGCTTGATTTGGATCGTAAAGTCTCATTCTCCTTATGTTGTTTGATCTGTAAAGACTTATCACTTCATTAGCTGATGGTAGATTGTTTCCCATCATGCCATAACACACACCGATTTGAGCATCTGCTAACCAAAAATTAAAATAAATCATATATCTATGAAATTAAAATACTGCAATCATATGTTATATATGATTAAGACATATATTTAGCACTATATGCATCACATTCTTTCGGAAAATTGGCATGTATAACATCGCATATAATTGCTGAAGCTTATTCGAAACAAACAAATAATAGCTTATTCATAACTTATTTCTAACAGACAATAAGTAGAAGGACGAATATATGTCAGGTTCAGTGATTTGTGAAGGAAAATTAATATTGTATACGAATCTAGCAGAAAACTTAACAAAGAGAGACCTACCTGCTGTTAGAAGGTTTACTGTCAATAGTTCAAAAAGAAGAAGGAAAGCAGCAAATGAGAACTTCTGGTTTTTTGCCAAGTGAGAGGCCATGGTGGAAAATGTAACACACCACAAAATAGTTCAATGAAGAACTTGATGATGATCACACTTCATTCTTGCACTCTCCTTATATATACACTCTATACACATCCTTGACCATGTCTTAGAAGAAATTTCGATTATTAATATGAATAAAAATATCTTGATGTCTATGTTTACCCACCTATTAATCAATCCTTATCTTGTACTCTCTGTCCGCCATCAAAAGTCTTGGTCTTGCCATTTTTCTCTTCTGATATGAAACAACTCTCGTACGTATAGAAAGAAACATTATGCATTTATGTATGCTATATTAAAAAATATATGAATACAACTAGTCTTACAAATTATCTATGTATACACCATGGCATGCTTATCATTTACCGATCTTGACTATTAATCTTGGAGGGACCAGATAATATATTATTAATAAATAATAAATAAATATAAAATGAAGTAAGAAAATAAAAGGGTGAAAGGATAAAATTATAAATATATACTTAAATATATTAAATGATCATTAAGTTTGAGAGAGACAAAATGATAAATTATATGAGAGTTACAAAACTGAGGAGAGGTCGAGAGGATAAAATTTTAAATATACAAGTAAATATATTAAATGTTCATTAAGTTTGGGAAGCCAAAATCATAAATTACATAGAAGTTACAAAACTTTGAAGGGTCACAACCCCTCAACTCCCAACAAGGTACGCCATTTGACTTTTAGTTAAGTAATTAAACTTTTTAACTAAAAACTACATATATTTGTTCGATCATTATAATAAATGTAAACATATAAAATTTTTAACTTTTTAGTAACAAAAATTTATAGATGTATCTCTCTTTGTATTTTTTTATCAGACATGTACCTATAACTATAGACCCCAAACATTATTTAGCTAAATAACAAAAAAAATAATATATATATATATATATATATATATATATATATATATATATATATATATATATATATAAAGAGAATTGTGGACAAGAAGAAAAATTATGGTGAGGAATTATTGGAACAGTGATGTGATTGTAGTGCATGCACCTGGAAGAGTGGGACAAGGTAGGTGATCAAAATGTACAATATATGCTTAACATTTTAAACATAATTTAAATCTTTATCCAATCAACAACTTGGTGGTAAGGGCCCACGTTACCAAAATCTAAATGAATTAAATATAGTGTGTGTTAAAATAAATATTTTTCTTGAACAAATGTTAAAATGACATCTACTTATCATGTACCCCACAAAATAGAAAAATGCAATTGGCTTTGTAAAATGCTAGGGCCTGCTGCACGGTAGAACTTATATAATTTAATTTTTAAAATTTTAAAGTACATAATCGATTTTAGTTCATAAAGAAATTAAACTTATCTTTTTCATTTATCTATAAATAATTAAAAATTATCCAAATATACTCTTTTTACTATTATGTACTTAAGATTAAGCTAGTAAAAGTCTGGAATTTTTTCTATAAGATTATTTACTTTTAAAGATTCTAAATTACCAAATGTAGGGTGGATTTTTCATTTGACTTTATTTTTTTCTAACTATTACAAATTTCCTCATAATTTTTTGGCCATACAAAATTATCAGATTTTCTTAACAAAATCAAAGTCGACTTTCAAAAGTTAAGTGTAATTTTTTTAAATATATTCTTACAACAATAGTAAGAAGTAATCATAAAAAAGTTATGTGAACTTTTATATATATTATTGTATATTAAAACATATTTTATAAAGTTTATTTTAAATTGAAAAATAAAATAAATGTATGTTTACAAGTATGCACCCTTCTACTAAATAAATTATTTCATAATTTTTATTCGATGATATTAAATAATTTTGTTTAAAATTTTAATTTTAATTTTGAAGAATGAAAAAAAGAAAACAAGAACTTATAATTATATAAAAACTTATTATATCCGATTCAAGATATTTAAAACTCACTAGGGGTCTATATTATAAAATATTGAAATTGTAACTGGTACGTAAGTTTACATGATATAATACTGGTACATGAAACATTTAATGTCCAAGTTTAAAAAAAGTAACGTTTAGTAAAATATCAATCTCTGAATAAGAGAGGTCCCGAATAAGGAAAAATTAATAGAAGCTCTAGATTCACATTAAAACAAACAGGATTGAATAATGCCATTTTTCTGACCTACTAATTAGAAAGCAATAAAGGGTGGTGGCTCCAGTCTTTCCCATTGGTTGTGTTAGGTGGTATTAAGTCAATTCAACCCTAAATTAATTCAAAATAAATTAATTCAAAACAATTAATCTTACCCGTTGCGGATGGCATAATCAGAAATCTGTAATCTTAATTAATTAGGGGTGGAAACACATGTCCTCTCTACTAAATAAAATTCACTAAATCTTAATTCAATTATTTTTTACTTTTATTTAGTTTTTTAAAATTGTTTCATGTTTGGTAGAATGTAACATTTAAATAAAAAAATGAGCTATTCAAGTTATTATAATTTTATTTCAAGTTTATCATTTAGAATTTAATTTATTACTTATCATAAGTACTTTAATTTAATTTTTTAATCAATTAAAAAATTCCATCATTTAGATATTTGTGAAGTGATTTAAAAACTATAATTATTGTAAAAAAAGTAATTACTGATTTTTTTTTTTGAAAAAAAAATTGCAACTTAGCTGTTGATTTCAGACGCTAAACAAAAGTTCACTATCTGAATTTACGACCGAAATTGAGACTGGTTGCATAAGGGAGAAAAAAACTTAGTTGTAAAATGGCATCTGCCGCTAGTCAACGAAATTTTGGTCTCTGCTCGGTCACTAAATTTTTTATAGCCTCGTCTGACAGAAAATTATTTAACGACAGAAGATTATTGCGTAGTTTAGTCTCTAATTCTTCCGTAAAATCTTAAATGATTAGCCACGGATTATATATCATTTGGCATATATTTAATTTGTTGAAGATTTTATTTTCTGTCCGGTTGCTAATACGGGAATAGTATATGTATACACCTTAGAGACGGAAATTCTTGGTAACTAATTTTAGTGATGAAAATTTCAATATCAAACATAACCACCGACAACATTATAATTAGCTGACAAATAATATCAATTACCAATACATTAATAATATCATTATTATCATTATTTTATTTTGTTGATTTTTAATTTTTTTTACTTGTTTGATAATTTTAAATTAATTCATAATAAATAAATACTGATAAGCGGAAATGGATAATCTAATGAAAGGTATAAACGTCAATTTTGCAAATTGATATGGTTCAGCCGGTATTTCGGTCTCTAAATCACCTTTTAATTTTTCTTGTGATAATTATTAAAATAATTTATGCATAACTATTGTGTATATTTTCACTTATATAAAGTTAAGTAATTAGCTGTTAGTAATTTCGTTTCCCTAAACGTAGAGGAGAGATCCCAACATCTCGATTTTGTTCCTGTATTATTTTTTTATATATAAAACTTACTTAACTATGGAAACTATTGTGACAGAATGAGGCGAAAACATGTAAAGTTAACGGGTCTCGCTCTGAGCTTTTTGTCAAAGTTGAAATTTAATTTCACTTAACCTTAAATTTATTCAAGTTGTAAGGTGTTAATTGAATTCAATTAAACCCACTTTCACAAGCAATCCAACACCCACCTTACTTTTCCATGTATTGAAAAGTATAAAATTTCTGCCTGATAAACAGGTTTATAAAGATACCAATTAATTTCACTGATATATATTATTTAAATTGCAACATCTCAATTAATTAGTATATATAGTGATTATAGTGTGGTTATAGAAAACCTTTTGCCAAAAAAGTAATTGTTGGTGTTTATCCACTACATATTACTGGTTGAAGGTGTTATGGATTGTTGCCAACCTTGTGGGGTACATCACTACAGTTTCATGCAGATTTTAAGATGGAAGTTTTCTTGGGGGACTCTAGTAATAGGCCTCACTATTTCTAGCAAAAAGCCATCATCTTTCCGCCTGCATATCCATGATCTGTCCACGAAATGGTTCCATGAATGCTTCTACGACTTTGCTATCTATCATTTTGCTTAGTTTAGAGAATGAAGTTTGATTTAGAGAAGAAAAGTAATCGAATGGTTGGTAGGAAAAAAAATAAAGAAGTTAGAACTTTTTTCTTTCTCCCTTGCTGTAAAAGTGAAATTAAAGAAAATAGACATATATGTAAAATAACATAAATACTATTGATTAAGAACAAACTGTGATGAATAATATATATATATATATATATATATATATATATATATATATATATATATATATATATATATATATATATAAGCAACAATGCACACACAATTTAAATGTAGTTATGAACTTGTACATTCATGACTAGCCTAGCCTAAATAACTAGCTAATTCATAAATTTACGTAGCCTAATTCATAGATAATTAACTAGATAATGTTACTTAAAATATACATTTTAGTTTAAAATAAAAATTATGAAACTTAATTTTAATTTTACAATGAGTAACGATAATATAATTGCTTGGAAATGGAACAAATATTCATACCTAGCCTATCCATCACTACCACTACAAGAAAAAACACATTTAGCCACCGAAATTAGCGATCGAATTTTTTGGTCGCAATTAGCGACCGAATTAATTTTGGTCACAATTAGCGACCGATTTAATTCGGTCGCAATTAGCAACCAATTTAGCGACCACTTTAATTCGGTCGCAATTAGCGACCGATTTAGCGACCAAGTTAATTCGGTCGCAATCTAGCGACCGATTTAGCCACCAAAATATAATTTGGTTTCACTTTTTTATTTAGCGACCGAAATAGCGACCAATATTTTGCGTCGCAAAATTTCAGTCGCTAAATCGGTGGCTATTCCATACTAAAATAAAAAAAAATCATTTAGCGACTGATTTAGTGACCAAATTACAAATTGAAATAGTGACCAGAATTAAAATCGGTCGCTAATGAGAAAATAACGACCGAATTGAAATCGATCCCTAATGAATATTATTTTTTTATTATATTTAAATTTATTTTTTTATAAATATATTTTAATTGTTTTAGTATATTTTTTACCATTTATTTTTTAAAAGTAATTTATTTTTTAAAAATAATTTAATTTTTAAAATATACTTTAAAAATAAACTTTGGTCTCAATATTAACAAAATGAATTGTAATAAATCAAATTTATTAAAAATTTAAATTGTAATAAATTAATACTAGAGTGATATTAACTATTCAATACATTGTTTAAGAAAAGTTTAATAACAAATATTCTTTAATTTATTTTTCAATTGAAAATTTCAATTGAAATTAAATTATATTTTAAAAATTTATATTAAAAAAATTAAACACATCAAATTATCACATTTTAATTCCTCATTAACTTAATTAATTAAAAAAATACAATTTTAATCAAATTATTACAAATTTATTTTATAATACTTTATTTTTAATCTAATTTTTAAATTTATTGCTTTATTATTATTAGTTACTTAATCATGGTTGTTGTCATATAATTGATATACCAAAAAAAATTTATATCAATATACATTAGATAATAAATATATTATTTAATTAAACTATTTATAAAAATATATTTATCTTTAGTTAAAATATTTTTTAGTTTAAGTATACTAATTAATATTTTTTATTTTTAACATAATTAATAAAAGAGATTAAAAATTTAAAATTAATCTATTTTATAAATACTAAAAATAAACCATATTTAAATAAATAAAAAATATATTTAAATTTATATTCAACATAGTTAAGGTTGTGCCTTTTTAAAATTTATATTCAACATATATTTAAATTTATATTAAAAATAGTTAATATAAATTAAGGTTGTACCTTTTTAAAATTTTAACTTTTTTATATATTGGATTTTCATTAAAAAATTTCTAAAATTGCATAAGAAAATAGAGATTTAATTATACTTTTAATAAATTTAAGATAATATTAGTTTTAATTTTTATTTTTAAATATTTATTTTAATTTTTTTAAAAGAGAGAAACTATAATTTTATTTTCTAAATACTAAATTTAAAGAATTAAATTTATTATTATTTAATATTTTAATTTTAGTATTAAAAATCTAAATTATATTTTATTAAATTAAAATAATTACAATATATTTTTCTACTTTGAGAATTAAAAATATAATTAAACTAAAACTGAAAATATTATAATACATTTTTGAACTCTTTTTTATAATATTTTTATCATTATTATATTTTTGGATTAATTATTTTTTTCCTAACTTTTTATAAAGTCAATTTTAATATTTAAAAGTATTTAACATTTTTAATTCTGAAACATTTTCTCTATTAACAAATTTAAAAACATAATATACTAAAAAGGTATTATAAATTATTATTTCATCCAAATTTTTAATAACATGAAAAGTCATCAAATTCGTATATAAAACAAATTTAATGATGGATTAAAATAGAACAACATTTATAAGAGACTATTTATTTTTATTTATGATGGATCAAAAGTGGAAATACATTTAAATTTATAATTTTATTTATGAAACACATTTAAATTTATAATTAACGAAAATAATGAAAATCTTAATATAATATAATACTTTTAGTAATGTATTTTTTTATAAATTTAAACTTACTTTTTTTTTAGTTTAGTTTTAAAATTTTATGTATTATTATTGTTAATTGATATACTAGAATAAATTTATATAAAAATAGTCTTTATCTTCAAAATTCACTTCTTCAAATACTATCTTTATATTTTTCTACTTGTTTCTTTATAGTTAAGAATGTCACAATTTGTGCACACACTTAAATATAATATAAAGTAAATAGTATTTGTTTATTCTATTTTATTTCCAATCTATAATTTGAGCTTTTAAAAATGTTTATTTCCAATCTATAATTTAATCTATAATTTGACGAAATCACATAGAAATGTATTATATGTTATATTATAGAAATGAAATTAAGTTATACTTTGGAGAATATATATATATATATATATATATATATATATATAAGTAAAAATATAATATAAAAAGAGGTAGGGGAAATAAATAATAAATAAAATTAATTAATTTTGTTATTGATTTAGCGATCGATTTAAATCGATCGCTATTTTTTTTACTTTTTCATTGATTTAGCGACCGATTTAAATCGGTCGCTATTTTTTTAACTTTATCACTGATTTAGCGACCAATTTGATATATTAATTTCGGTCGTTATTTTGCCACCGAAATAAAATCGGTCGCTATTTTGCGACCGAAATGAAAATCAGTCGCTAACACATTAGCGACTTGGCTTTTTGCGACGACGCATTTCGGTCGCTAACTGATTAACGACCGATTTTTTGACATTAGCGACCGATTTTTTCGGTCGTTAAAATGCTTTTTTCTTGTAGTGTACTCTTGTTAATGTTAGCAAAATTTGGGTCATGTATATATATGATACATAATTTAAATGTGTTAGGGTCCATATTTATTAAGCCAAATAATAAAGTGGTCTGACTAAATTAAAGTTTTGGCTAAAAACATATGTCATGAAAATAAAATTGTGTAGAGACCATTGAACAATTTCTAATTTGATGAGGGGCCAAATTGGAAATATTAAAAATTAAGTAATTAACCTAATTATGGTTATCTAAAGGGTCATGGTCCCCTTCTGGGAGCACACACACAGAACGTAAGTATCAGTTTCGTTCCTTTCTTTCTATCCCCATCAAGAGAGAAAATTAAGAGGGAAATACAGGTGCTCTTCAGGTGGAACTACAAAGACATCATCGTTATGGCTAATTCAGGTACGCTTTCGCATTCAATTTACAGCATGTTTATCGAGTATGGGATTATGTTTATGTTTGATCGTTAGAATCAAAATCGGGATTATTATTATTATTATTATTATTATTATTAATTTTCCAACAATTGGTATCGGAGCCGCCCATATTTGATTCATGCCTATTTAATTTATAGAACCCTAATTATGAAAATTAGGATTAATTTTGTTTTAAATAATTCAAATTATTCAATTTTATGAACCCTAAGTGGAGAATAATCTCTAATTTTCATGAACCCTAAAATTTAAATTTGGGGGTAACATCCCCAATCTGATTACGCTTGCTGATGGAATCGTGGAGGAAGCTATGAATTCTTCTTCTTCTTCGGTTTTCCCTTTTTTTTCGGTTTAAGTTTCAAGTTTTACTGAGAAAGTAACAGTGTTTCAAATTTCAATATTTCTTGTATTGGATTCTCTGTTCTTTTTGAATATTTTGTTTTTATTTAATTTTATGGGTTTGGAATTGAGGGTGGTGTTTGGGGAATTTCCAACATAGAGGATCTTAGGCAACTAGTGAATGTTTCCACATGTGTGGTCTGTTATTATTTTATTACCTCTATCCCCTAGGAATTTAAGGAAAAATTGATGTTAAATTAGGGTTTGAATGATTATTGTTTAATCCCCTTTTAGGGTTTAGAGCAGTATGCTAAAGAGACTCGGAACTATCTCTCGTTTCATCCCTAGTGTGATTTTAGGGAGATGTTCATCCTTTATGTATTGGTGGAAAATGAGGCCTTTTCATCCTTTGATTTGTTCAAATGAGGTGTTCATCCCTAATGAGATTCTAGGGAGGTGTTCATCCTTAGTAGAATTCTAATGAGGTGATTCTCTTTTGAATCGGTTTGCAAATATTAAATATTTGGTTTTGTTATATAAATAAAATATTCAATTTTTTGGTAGTTTAATATTTTTTGTGAGCAAATTGAGTCAAGAAGTCACCAAAGTAACCTCTCTTGAATTGGGCAGTTCATGAAAAATATTGAATGATTAGTGTTTGTGTATATTTATGCGAGTATTAGTCGGCCCAAAGGAAGATTAATATTTGGCCGAATTGCATACACACTTGTAATGATAAACATGTGATAATTATAAGGATTTGCTTTATCGATGATAAATAAATCCAAAGACTGGTTTGTTGTTGAACGTGCTTTATTGTCAATGTTTGATTATTACAACAAGATACCTCTAGCAGTTAATATTACTGTCCAAAGACTTGATATTGATGGTGCATTGAGTGTCTTGAGATGGGTTAAACCACTATTTGAATATATATTATTTATTTTTTATATAATGTGAGCATAATTAGTTTATTTCTCGTGTTCTAAATTCAGCTACAATTGCTTCGTATCTCGCCAATTTAAATTCTGTTCCGGTCCTCAATGGAACAAATTTTAAGGACTGGAAAGAGAACATTGATATTGTTCTTGGTTGCATGGATATGGATCTTGCGTTAAGGACTGAGCAACCCCCTACTCCTATGGATTCAAGTACCTCTGAACAGAAAAGAGATTATGAGAAGTGGGATCGCTCAAATCGCATGAGTTTAATGATCATTAAGCGCGACATCCCGGAGGTGTTTAGGGGCACTGTTTCTGAAAACATCACAAGTGCCAAAGAATTTCTTGCTGAAATTGAGCAGCGCTTTGCAAAAAGCGATAAGGCGGAGACAATCACTCTTTTTCAGAACTTGATCTCCATGAAATATCAAGGCAAAGGAAATATCAGGGAGTACATTATGAGCATGTCTAATATTATTTTTAAACTCAAGGCACTAAAACTTGAATTCTCAGAAGACTTGCTCATTCATTTGGTGTTGATTTCTCTTCCTGCAACGTTTAATCAATTTAAGGTATCTTACAACTGTCAGAAGGATAAATGGTCTCTTAATGAGCTCATTTCACATTGCATACAAGAAGAGGAAAGACTAAAGCAAGACAAGACAGAAAGTGCTCATTTTGCAAGCACCTCCAAGGCTAAGGGCAAAAGAAAGAGATCAGAGGATCTCAAGAAAGAAGCTGCTAAGGGTCCAGAACAAAAGAAACAAACTCAAGAAAAAAATGTTTCTTTTGCAATAAGACTGGACACATAAAGAAGAAATGTGATAAATATCATGCTTGGCGTGAAAAGAAAGGGTTGCCTAAACTACCGGAAGCCAATTAATTCTGAAAGATAGATTTATGTTGGAGATGGCAAATCGGTAGAGGTGGAAGCTATAGGACATTTTAAATTATTATTGAGTACTGGTTTTTTATTTGGATTTGAAAGACACTTTTGTTGTGCCGTCATTTAGACGAAATTTGGTTTCAGTTTTTTATTTGGACAAATTATGTTATTTGTGTTCATTTGGAAACAATAAGTTCAGTTTGTCTTTTAATTCAGATATTGTTGGAACTGGTTCACTTTTGATTTATGATAATCAATATTTACTTGATATTGTGGCCTCCTATACTGAAACCTTTAATACAGAATCACGTGGTACTAAACGTAAAATTGAAAATACTCATTCAGGTGCATTATGACACAAGTGCTTAGGTCACAATCAAATCGTGACGTTTGAGCTTGTGTTACACTCTTAAAGATATGGTAGAGAGTATGATTTGTCATTCCACCTTACTGGAATCACTTTGGGGAGAGACACTAAATACGACAACTTATATTCTAAACAGAGTACCAACTAAAGCAGCTACCAAAACACCTTACGAGCTTTGGATTGGGCGACAACTTAGTCTGAAGCATTTCCATGTGTGGGATTGTCTAGCCGAGGCAAGACCTTATAAGTCAAATGAAAAGAAATTGGACTCCCGAACAGTAAGTCGTTATATTATTGGTTATGCTGAAAGATCCAGGGGATATAAATTTTATGATCCCACATTAAAGACAATTTTTGAGACGGGAACTGCTACGTTCTTTGAGGATATTGAGTTTGGGGGAAGAATAAGATTAAGAACTTCATCTTGGAGGAAGAATCGATAACAATTTCAGAACCGATTCAAATAGTTACTTTTGATAAAGTAAGTTTGAAAGTGATGAAGATCTTATTGAAATACTTTGGCAAAGATCTCATTGATTTGATGAAGTCAAAGATGAAGTCAAAAGCAACTTTACAGTGGACAAAAGTCACTAAGATAAAAGAGTAGAAGGATTAGTGTGTCTACAGCTATGCTTAGGTATGATCATTTTATCTTTTCTGCTGCATGAGGTTTCTTCACTTAAAAGATTTTACAAAATACCTCTAAAAATGTTTTAAACAATTAAAAACAAAGTATTTTGACAAAAGCTTTCTTAAACAAGTTTTTAACGGATACAGTATTGAAATAACCGATTAAAATCACTCAAAATGTTAAGAGAAATGTTTTTACAATATTTTAATCAATACAACTTGATTTTAATCGATTAAAACCACTTGGGGCTCAGGATGATCGATCAGAATGAAATTATGACCGATCATAATCAGTTATGATCGATCAGAATTGAGTTATGACCGATCAGAACTCTTTTAATCGATTAAATCTCGTTTCAATCGATTAAAACAACTTAGAAATTTTCTACACAGCGTTTTAAGCGATTAAAACTTATTTTTATCAGTTAAAATAACTTGAAAAGTTTTACAAGAAAGTTTTGCAGTATTTCAATCGATTGAATCGCGAAACAATCGATTAAATCAACTTAGAAGATTTTTTGTAAAGTGTTTTAATTGATATAAACGTTGTCGTATCAGTTAAAACAAATCTGTTAAAGAATCAAGAACGTATTAATGGATTAAAAGAAGTTTTAACAGATTAAAACTGCACTTTTAACAGATTAAAAGAATCTTTTAACAGATTAATTAAAACAACAGTTTTGAAAATCTTCTATAAAAACAGTTTGACTTGAACTTTTTTAACACACATTGAATATCAGTTTTTACACATCCTTGAGCAATCAATCAAGCAAACTTTAGCACTCTTTTCAAGAAAGATTCGCGTCAGTTTTTGAGAAGTTATTTGAAAATCTTTCTTGAGGCAACTTGATTTCTTTTGAAGAAGAAACACTTACAGCAGAATTGCATAAACTGGTTTGAGCATTCTAGTTTCTTCTTTTTCATTTCTTTACATTCTTTTTGTATTGTTTGGTGCTTGGAATTTGGGCACTGGTTTCTCTGCAGCTGGAATTTGGTTGTAGAGGTTGTCAAGAACTGAAATTTGGTTCTTGGTGAAAGGTTAGGTGTTGGTGCCTGGAATTTGGGCACTGGTTTCTCTGCAGCTGGAATTTGGTTGTAGAGGTTATCAAGAACTGGAATTTGGTTCTTGGTGAGAGGTTGAGTGCAGGAACTGAAATTTGGTTCTTGTGGTAGATTAAGTGTAAGATTGTAAATCTGTAAAACATTTGATCTAGTGGAACCCAACTGGAATTTGACTGGAGACTGGACGTAGCCCTAGTATTGGGTGAACCAGTATAAAACACCGGTGATATCTTTCTTAACCTTTCTCTCCTTTAATTCTGTCGTTGCGCTTATATTTGATTGATTGCTTTGTGATTCAAGAACATATCTGAAATCTTAATTTTTGAATTAGATAATCTGTTATTTGCGAAAAACTTTTAAAGATCAATTCACCCCCCCCCCCCTCTTGATCTTAGCCTATTTTTCTAACAAAGTTCGGAACCTCCACAAGGCATTGTTGATGAACCCCTTACTCAAGATGATTTGGTTGTTCATGAAGAACAAACTCAAGATCCTCAAGAACCTGTGCATCATGAGCTAATAACTTTGTAGAGATCCACTAGAGAAAGAAGAAGTGCTATTTTGGATGATTACATGGTATTTCTTTAGGAACATGAGGAAAATAATGATACAATGGAAGATGACCCAATTAATTTTTGTCAAGCTATACAAGGTTCTAACTCTCAAAAGTGGATTGAAGCAATGAAGGAGAAGTATAAGTCCATGCAAGACAATAAGGTTTGAGAACTTGTCCCATTACCAGAAGGTATGAAACTCATTTGGTTTCAAGATGAATATTGTTGATGATTGTATGTATCACAAGTTTAAAGGGAGACAAGTTTAGTCTCAATCAGTGCCCAAAGGGAATTTGGAAATTGAGGAAATGCAAAAGATTCCATATGCATCAGTTGTAGGGAGTTTGATCTATGCCCAAGTATGTATGCATCCAGACATAACATATATAGTTGGGGTTCTAGGTAGATATTTAAGCAATCCAGGAATAGACCATTGAAAAGCAGCAAAAAGAGTCATAAGATATTTAAAGAGAACAAAAGATTATATGCTCACATATAGGAGGTCAGACCAGTTGGAGATCGCTGGGTTTTCTGACTGAGATTTTGTAGGATGTCAAGAATTTGTAACATGCTATGAGGCATCAAATCATGGAATATGGCTGAGAAATTTTATCACAGGGCTGCAAATTGTGAAAGGTATTGAAAGACCACTTAAGTTATATTGTGACAATAAATCAGCTTTATTGTTAAGGAAAGAGTACAAAGTGAACAGATTTTCATAGAACATTTAAGGACTTCCGCCCAAGATCTTTCATGAGCATGTTGCTCACATGGGTGTTTTAGAGTTTGAGGAATTTGTGGTTTAGTGGGAGTTAGTCACTTTCATATATTTTATGTTCTATGTTTAATTTCATATATGTATACATTGATTTTTGGACATATTTGGTTATCTATAGATATGCGATTTTTTCGTTCATTCATTACACTTTGTACATTAAGGATATTATATCGATCTCGATAAGTTAAAGTTTGGACCAGTTGAAAATAGACGTGTATAGATCACCTTCACGTAATTTTTCATGCTACACATTTCATGATGAATCCATGTCATTTGGTTATGTTAGGATGAGTAATCATTGTTGGTTTTAGTTGCGATGATGCAATGAAAAACTGGTTTGGTTCTATATCCTGATATGATTAATGGACAAGACTTTTGGAGTATGCTAAAGGAATATAATGGCAATTTTGAGCTCATAAAGTCTAACACATTTGTAAGGTTGTAAGGACATATATATTTGTGACCAGTGGGAGATTGTTAGCAAAATTTGGGTCATGTATATATATGATATATAATTTAAATGTGTTAGGGTCATTATTTATTAAGGCAAATAATAAAGTGGTCTGACTAAATTAAAGTTTTGGCTAAAAGCATATGTCATGAAAATAAAATTGTGTAGAGACCATTGAGCAATTTCTAATTTGATGAGGGGCCAAATTGGAAATATTAAAAATTAAGTAATTAACCTAATTCTGGTTATCTAAAGGGTCATGGTCCCCTTCTGGGAGCACACACACAGAACATAAGTATCAGTCCCGTTTCTTTCTTTCTATCCCCATCAAGAGAGAAAATCAAGAGGGAAATACAGGTGCTCTTCAGGTGGAACTACAAAGACATCATTGTTATGACTAATTCAGTGTACGTCTTCGCATTCAGTTTACAGCATGTTTATTAGTATGAGATTATGTTTATGTTTGATCGTTAGAATCAAAATCAAGATTATTATTATTATTATTATTATTATTATTATTATTATTATTATTATTATTATTATTATTATTATTATTATTAATTTTCCAACAGTTAAAACCATAGCAACAATCCATACATCAAATTTAACCATGACAATGCATACATCAAATCCATATAGTTGGAGTTAGCTTCAAAGGTGGTTTATAATGATTCTGTTCAAAAAAGTTGCACAAGATTCCTACTTCACAATATATGAAGGCAACTTGAATGATTTAATGATCTTATTTCGAACATCTATCCAAAACAACCACCATTCTTTAAATCAAAATAATATACCAAAAATGCAATATGAAGTAGCTTTCATTAAAAATACTAAATCATAAAAAGAATTTCACATACTATTGTTCAATTTACGTATTTATTAGAAAAGCATGAATTTTCATAAAAAAAAAATCTTTCTATACCTAAATTTCATTTGTAAAACTATTGCAAGATTTATAACTCATTAGATATATAATTTTGAGCGGTTCATGGTACTCTTGAACTGAAGTGGAAACCAAATTTGATCAAGGTACACATTATTATTACAATTTCTTTATTATAAGATGCTTTTGCTTTTGCTTTTGCTTTCGCTCAAGTTGGCAACTGGCAAAAGGTGGTCCATGTTTTTGGTCTCCAAGCATTATAAAAACGTTTAGGATAAGGGAAATCGCGACGAATATGCTATTTTGCATGTCCATGCTATGATTGAGTCAAATAACATAATTGTGTGGAAGAGAAAGAAACACCTATGCTTGCAACTTGCCACTGAACGACTTAAAGTTGGAATATTTATAGGGCACCTTGGAATTAATTCTTTGTGTTATTGAGTATTCGAATTGGAATTTTCACACTTTCGGTTGTTGTTGCATGATTCAATATTATCTAGCATGACCAATCCACACTATCAAAAACTTTATCTATTGCATGTTGGACATACCCACTTGAACAAAAAGACAAAGAAAAGGTCAAAACCCAACTTCATCATATCTTGGAAACTCGTGGAAGTTCTTTCATTAGAGGAGGAACTGGAAGGCTTGGTTTGGTTGCTCAAAAAGGAAGATGACATAGGTATGAAGGCCCTGATATATGCTTAAGTGTACGATACAAATTAAACCAGGCCACATAACCTCTGTAATTTCTGATTTGGTAAACTATATGTGATCATATCAATCAAGTTGCCACCCACTCTCTTAAATTAAAATAATACCAAAATATGCATAAGTTGGATTGTTGAAATTTAATTTCTTTCTAGAAACATTCAGTAAAATAGTCCTATCTAGAATTACCCTTAGAAAATTTCTCTTTTCTCTCTATATATATAGATCTAAGCGTAAAGCTAACAAACTTTTTGGGGTATGCATCCTTGTTTTCTTGTACATGATAAAACATATTTATTATTATGCAAGGAGAGCAGCAAAAGTACTCTCTAAAAGATTACAACATGCAGTTTATAATTGCCCTCCGTTTACAAACATAATCCTGTTCGAGGATTTTGTATCAACTCCAATAATCAAATTTGCATGTATATACAGTACCAAGGGTGTTACCCATCTCTTATTTGAATAACTGATCTTTGAATAGATAAAAGTAAGATACTTCCACACAACATATTTCCCAAAAACACGAGTTTAAAAATTACAATCTATGAAGATTATAGAATTATTTAGAGAACCTGAAGTGTATCCACTTGCATTGATAAGGCCTTTGTTGTATTGCTCCTTGATACTGCTCGAGAAAGCATGATTGGCAATTTGACCTACTATGTCATGGCCCTTCTGGTGACTTGGTTGAGCTTTCAAAGATGAATTGGATTCTCCACTTTTGGCACCACCACTGCCACTAGCCTTTGCTGCGTTGCAATGAGAACACGCATTACGCGACCAAATACCGGTTTTTCGCGTTTTGACAAGGACCTTACGTAACTCGTCACTGGGATGGTTGAAAGGACCCTCCACTTCGACAACAAAACAGTTTTTACTGCGATGGATTTTGGCCTCAACAGAAAGAGCAACATCTTTGGTGACATAATAGTGTGCCATATTCACCATGTAGGCAGAATCAGTTTTAACCTTTTTCTTCATTTGTAAAACAAAAAGACCCTCTCTGAAGGAACAACCATATGGAACAATGGTTGTCTCTATTGTGTGATCTGGTTTGGCCCGTGTGAAAGAGCTTGGGGCATTACAAGAATCGATGCCACTTATCCCTCCTCGGAGACCATCACGAGCAACCCTAGTGATTTTGAAGGCGAATTCCGTTTTGTTGTTAGCAAAGTCGCCTAATCCGAAATGTATACTCTCAACACCGTTGTTGTCACGGATTGCCTTGAGATGAAAACCACAAGTGTTCTTTTTCTGACCTGTTTTGTACGTCACACCCCAAACGTCTGTGTGGTCATTTTCTTTGTTATGACCCATGGAAACTTCAAACGAGTCTCCCCAACGTGCTATGGTACCTGTGGCACCGGCATCATAAGAAGTACATTCTTTTCCAAGGTTAGTGTGACTACTGTGACCAGTTCCCATGGTGTCTATTAGTACGACTATGTGGCTAAATTTGGATAAAGAAGCTTATAGCAGAGCCATACCCCCCAGTATGTGGAATGAGTCTGAATATGTTGCTGGCTACATAATATATCATGCACATATTTATGTATGTATATGTATATATATATATATATATATATATATATATATATATATATATATATATATATATATATATATATTCACAAATACTACCTCTTTTATATAATTTAATTTTTTTTTTTGCTTGTCTTATTACAAATAAAATTAGTTTAAGGTATTATCATATATTCATTACACATTGATACTTTATATGTGAAATGAACTAAAAAATAATATGCATTTATATTCATAAATATATAATACATTAGTACGAGTTATAGTTAATATAAAAATAGTTTTTATTTATATATTCAATTACAAATAAAAAGAACACATTAAATGCCATAAATTGTAAGTTAATTATAATTAAAAATTAGTAAATATTATAGTTAAAAATAAAAAATTTGTTTTCTTTTTTTAAAACTTTAGATGGCGGCATAAGTAAAAAAAACCTAGAGCGGCATTATATTTATATATTATGAGTGAAAGAAGGTTGCTTTTAATTTTGTAATTAACATGAGTTTGGCATCATTATAGGAAATGAGATTGAAGAATATGATGCCCATGAATAATTGAATGGTTGGGGGTTCTTGGCTTTTCTACGTCGTTGAAAATGAATAATCAGAATAGAATCATGGAAACCAAACACTTAATGACTAGGGTATTGCATCAATCCTCTCCTCAACTCTTCAAATTAAAAGCATCTACCAATTATACAAACTTTTCACAAACCCTTTCTATTATTCCTCATGTGTATCTAGTTAGGGAATAAATCCTCTTTACAGAGTTTTTTTATTTGGATCTAGTGAAATTCATCAAAATCTTATAATATTTTTTTATTATCCTTTAAATTCTCTCGTTTTCTCCTTGAACTGATATTTTATTGGGAAGTAATGTTGCACGAGAGAAACCAAACTTTTGTCTCTATGTTTAAGCTTTTAATTTGTATTTATTTAATTGTAATTATATGTACGTAGCATTAAACTTAAACTACACAAAATATTTTAACTCTTTACTAATTATAACTCTTTTGCCACATACTTTTAAAAAATTCGTAGGCAACGTTAAATCTTAAAAGATTATAAAGTTCTTACATGACGTATTTCATTTACAAAACTCAACTTTAAGATTTTACTTAACGAGAACATCTTAGGAGAAACATATGTCAAGTAATTTAGACGCAAAGGTGGCTAAACTTCATATTATATATAAGGATGATTCTAATCTTTACTTTATCAAACTACACTTTATTTCTTAACAAAAGAAAATGTGATTTGGTTATTTTTTTTTTTTTTAGCATTGGTTATAGAGTTACAAACAGCATTAGTTATTTTACAAAAGTTTCAGCGATTAATTTTAAAGAATTATTTCTATAATAATTCTAATTTAAAAACTATTTTAGATAAAAGAAATATGACATCAATGATAATAAATAAAATGTATCTATTATTAATAAAAAACAGTAAAAATAAACAGAAAACATTTTTTTTCATATTTTTAGTTTTTTTTTTTAAGTTTTTTATAAATGATATACTATTCACGAGTTCTATGTTTCGCAAGACTCGATAGTACGTGAGGTCAGTTGTGTGGACTTCAATGTTGAAGTTAATATTTGTCAAATAAAGAAGTGAAAACAAGATTGAAGTCATATATATTTCCTACTATAAAATGACATTTACAAGTTTTTTTATTTTAATTTTTGTTGGAAAGAGACAAAAGGTATATGTTATCCAGAAGGACAATTATCCTTAGGTTGAAGGATATAGGGTTTAAGGTTCCCCTAAAGATCCTTGGAGGATTCTTCATTCTTAGACTGCGTGGCTCTACTTTGAAGGTATTGAGGGTGAGGAAGAAGGAATTGGTCGAAATCTAGAATAGTTTCTACCTAACAATAATATGAGGTGTCGTCTTGGTGTTACATGTCTAATGTTGGAGGGTTCTTGTGATGGAAGGCTAGGCTACCAATTACCAGGGGACAACTTAGTCTAATAGCATGAAAGGAAAATTAATGCTTAATAGGGATAACTAAACTCTAATTGATTTTACATTGAGAAAGGAAAACTAATACGAAATTTTGTGAGAGAGAAAACTTGATATTTGTAGTAATTTTGGATCAGATAAAATGCAGAAAGTTTAGGTTTTACGTTCATTATAGAAAGTAACACATCCTCTTATTAAATTACACATGCTTTAAGGTTGAATTAGACAAGTTATATAAAAAATATAATTATATGAAAGATAATACATGTAATAAATGGTACATAAAATAGATATAACAGGTAATATAATCACAATAATATATATATATATATATATATATATATATATATATATATATATATATATATATTTGGTTAGATCAATCACTATTTTCGTGGTAATCTTATCAGACCCATTATTATTATTATTATTATTATTATTATTATTATTATTATTATTATTATTATTATTATTATTATTATTATTATTATTATTATCAGTAGTAGTAGTAGCAGCAGCAGTAGGAGAGGAGATGATATTAGTATTATTAATATCAATTGTGAAATAAACTTAAAGAGATTAAAGAAAATAATCATATGGAAAAAAAATTTAAAGAGAATGTACATAGACGAAAAAGTTAAAGTTATAAAATAAAATAAAAATGGAAAAAGAGGAAGGAAGATGGGAAACTTCCACAAATTTTACTTAAACAGTGTCCTAAATAATACGAAATGCCTTGGAAAATGGAAAGAACTGGCAAGAACTCAATATTAGTTGTATAATTGCAACAATGATGAAAAAAAAAATAAAAATAAAGATGAGAATGGAAGACGAGGA
Source organism: Sphenostylis stenocarpa (assembly GCA_963425845.1). Taxonomy (NCBI): domain Eukaryota; kingdom Viridiplantae; phylum Streptophyta; class Magnoliopsida; order Fabales; family Fabaceae; genus Sphenostylis; species Sphenostylis stenocarpa. The sequence continues at coordinate 14,786,283 of OY731403.1, read as the reverse complement.
AAATAAAACAAATTAAAAATGATACATAGTTAAAGCCACAAACTGAAAAATGATAAATGTTCAGCAACGAAAACTTGAGCAAGGGAATTCGTGTGGAGCTGGGGCAAAGAAGGGAAAAAGATAGTGTGGGTAAAATGACAAAAAATCTGTAGAAGAAAGGAAGTGGCAAAAAAAGGGTAGGGTGGATTAGGGGTGAAGGACATTCAAAGGTTTAACGGCTCCTTGCTAGCAAAATAGAAATGGAGGTTAGGAGTTGAGTCAAAAGGACTATGGAAGGAAGTGGTGGAAATCAAATACAAGTCTTGGAGAGCACTAGACGAACCGAAAAACATTAATAAGAACTCAAAATAGTGGCAAGATATAAAAAGAATATGTAAGGTTGACGATGATAGAGTTTGGTTTGATAAACATATGACATGGAAGATAGGAAATGGAGAGAAAATTAGGTTTTAGGACGATGTGTGGATTGGGGAACAAAGTTTAGGTAGTTTGTTACCAAGGTTAAAGCAAATAGGACTAAGCAAAGATGCGGTGTTATAAGAACATGGCGAGTGGATTGAAAATAAATGAGAATGAAGAGTAAGTTGGAGAAGATAATGTTTTGAATGGGAGAAAGAAATGGAGGAGAAAATGCTAAGCAAAATTCAGGGCATAACCCTTAACATGAATATAGAAGATATGTGGTTGTGGGGACCAAATAATAATAATAAAGGATTCTTCGTAAAAGAAACATATGAGACTCTATCCAAAATAAATTGCAACGAGAACGAAGCGATCTTCAAATGGTATTGGAAAATTAAGGCGGTATCAAAAGTCATGGTCACATGGTGGAAAATTCTTCAGAATAGGATCCATACTAAGGTGAACTTAGTTAAGAGAGGGGTTGTTGTAAGTGATTCAAAATGTGTTATGTGTGGAATTGAAGACAAAACAACCAAGCATCTCTTTTTCACATGTAAGGTGACCAGTGAAATTTGGGACACGTGCTTTAGATGGGTGAGAATTAGTTTTGTTAGTCACTGCGAGGCGAAAACAAGCCTGGAAAGCTTTGCAGTAGGTTGTTTGGGAGCAAAGAGAAATATGTTGTGGAAAAGATTCTGGGTAGCGGTAGTATATGAAATCTGGTCTCAAAGGAACAAATGTATCTTCAAAAATGATAATTTTGATGCGGAAGTAGGATTCAGTAAAGCGAGTATCAAATTCATAACTTGGTACGCTAGAGACTGGGATGGAGCGAGCATAACAAATTCCGATTGGGTTTATGAACCAATAAGATGTTTGAGGTTAATTGCTTTATAACTTTTCACTTGTCTTTGTTGGCTGGTATATGTTTTAGCAGGTTAATGAAAGAAAGTCTACTATAAAGACAAGAATCCTTACAAGTAGACGGAGGGTGGAAGCATCCGAGGTTGTATGACCTGATTATGGTCCTTGTGTAATATATATTGTCGTGTTCGAGAGAAACAAAGATCCGCTATAATCTATATTAACGTGGAACCCTCGTCTTGTCCTGAGCCATGAATTAGAAGTTGCTAAACCCTTATCTCTCAAGAGGCTTAGCGGTTTTTCAGCTGTGATTATTTCACCCCTTTTGATTAGTATGTTAAGGTAATCAATTCTTAATGCGAGCCAATTGGTATTGGTCTATGCGGAAGAAATTCAAATAATTTAATACATATTAGTTGATCCTATATGAGAGGTTTTGTTGGTTTCGAAGAAAACTTAAATCTTGGGGGCGACATACTATGTGGGGTCTCTTTGATGGAGAGTATTTTTTTGATATTTATATATATTCTCTCATTGTATCTTGAAACTTGTCAGGTGTAAGTTTTATCTTTGTTATGTTGGGATTGTTTCTGAAACTATTTTCTTTTTGCCTTGCTGGTATTCTTAGGCTTTTGTGATTTGCTCAACTTTTTTTTTGTAGGCTAGTTTGGGATTTAGTAGACTATTTTGTTTTTTTTCATCTAATTTCTTTTTGATGTATACGGATTGAACTACCCCTCTACTTCTATTAATTTTATTCTATTAATTTTATTCTTTGAGGTGTAAAATTTTTTTTTGAAAATCGGACGTGCCCAATTGAATTGGAATACTAGTCTTGTGAGTGATTCAAATAAATCATATCACTAAGAAGAACCAGTCAAATAATTAGAAAACTGATAAAAAAAAACTGATAATATATGGGTCAACGAAAATACTTAGTTCAACATTATTTTGTCTTTCCTTTAAAAGAATCAATCTAATTTTTTTTTATTCAAATATATAAATTTATTTATTACTAAATATATATATATATATATATATATATATATATATAATTATAAATATAATAATATATTTGATTCTAAATTTATATTATTTAAATGTATGAAAATGTTTAATTTGTAGTTTCTAGCATTATAAAATTATGATAAATAACTTTTTGATATTATTTATTAATACTGATGACTCAATCTTAAATCAATATATTAACGACGGGTATGATTTTGAAAAGATTGAAAAACCAACTTTCAGTTTAAAAATAAAAACACTACAAGTATGCTAATAATCATGTTGCGAGGATGACTATTAGGTTATCTGATTTGTTTGTATAATGTTTATAGTAAACAAGTGTTTAGTACAACATGGAAGGTCTCTTATGAACCTTCACCATTACATAATATTTAGGTTTAGGAAACACTGGAAAACCATTACATTTATAATAGAGTAAGAGCTAGGGCTCTACTTTTATTATTGGCAATACATGAACATAGTAGGTCATATTGCGCAGCGCATATGAAATAGAGATAGCTAATAGTAGTAGTTACTTGTGGAGGAGTTAAAGCCACCGTTGCCATTGCCAATGAAAGTACCACTGTTATTTATAGTGCGACCACCATAGTTGTTTGAGGTGTTATACGTGTTCTGATCACCTGCATATGCGCCACTGTTGATCTTTGAGTTGGAGAAATTCTGATTCCCACTTCCATGGTTGTTAAACGAGTCTGCAGTAGCATCGTTGCACACTTTGGCCCCAGGGTTGACATTTGCATCGGAGAAATTATGGTTCCCGGGGACATGCTTAGTACCATCGTTGCACCCACTATTGATATTTGCATGGTCTGAAGTACCATCGTTGTACCCTTTCGCTTCTTGCCGGGCCTTCATAAATTCAAAAGTGGGTTCTATATTATGATTTGACATATTTTACTGCTAAATTTCTCTATACCTTGTTTTGGTATTGGACTGCCTTAATGTTACCAACAACTAAGCCAGCAATATATAGATGCAAGAAATCGAATCTAAATCTTTTGCTAGATTACAGAAATCTATGTTAATGATATTCTAATATTAATCTATATTTAATTTGGTTGGATAGGTGTTTTGCAGTATATATCCATTTTTTATGGGACACCATAATCCAGGTTGTATGTACTGATCTTCAAATGTGTGGGATTCAAAAGTTTTGAAGTTTTATTCTTGTATACAGATAAAGAAGAGAAAAGCTTAGTAATTCTGATACACATCCCAGCATAATATATAAGTAATCTATTAGACTAAAAGTATAGTATGCTATTCATTGTAGAATTTTAGTCTTATGAAAAAGAGTATTATGATCATGTTTTATATACAAGGGAAATATTTCCACAACTTGGTCCACATTATTTCTTTTTACATTCAAATTTTTCATCTTACAAATCTCATCACTTGCTTTGATTAAGTTCACTGGCCACTAGCCATTCCTAGATGCACATAATTAAACCAAAAATCTTGGAGCATATATTCACTAATCCACCACCAGTAAGGAATAATCGCATCATTGATATTATATTGTTAGTGTATGCAAATCACAAGTAATTTAATCTAACAACTCTAAATATGATAAATTAGATGGATTATATGAATCATTAATTTACAATTAAAATAATTAATGAATTATTGTACTATTTTAACTTACCATGTTATAATTTTTATATGTGACATCATTAGTATCATAATTATCACCTTTATTTTTATCATGATGATTATAATTTTATATATGATTGTTATAATTAAAACTCTAACTTTGTGTCTTCTAAAAATTTCTGCAACTGCTACCACTATAAGCTTAAAATATCCAAAATCTTGAACTTGAGAGATAAGTTGCACTGATCTTTGTTGCCGAATGGTGTTATATCATTTTGGCTTCCACAAATAAACTTGACCACTCGCTAGATGATCCTTATTAAGTTCGTAGCCTGCAGATACCTTCTCTAGAACTAACAAGCAAATAGTTTCTGCATATAATGCAGGCTAGCTCATAAATGAATAGTCTAATGCATTATTGGTCTTTCGTTTTCAACTGTAGTTAGTAATGATAAATGAAAAGTCTACGTACTTATAATTCTTTCGCATATTAAAAAAGTTTGTGTTTTTTATAAAAATAGCTTCGTTATGGTTCTGTTAAAAAAACATTATATTTGATGAGAATCATGACTCCCGATGGATTCGGTAAGATTGAAAGATACTGCCCTGATAAGGATATAGTTTTGGGATTGAATTAAAAAAAAAAAAAGTCTAAATTTGAAACGTTTAAATTTATCTTTTCAACCTAAGTATACAAGGGTCTCAAATTAAATAATTTTTTTCATATTAAAATATTAGTATTTCTTTACTAAATATCGTTATCATTTGTTATTCCTTATTAGATCATAAGTTAAGAAAATTATTTGCACCATCCGTTTCAATATTTTTATCATCTATTATGTGGTTTTTCCTTTCACTTAGGAATCCTATCTTACAAAATAAATATTTATAGAATTTCGTATGGTCGCGATGTTTTTTTTTTTTTTTTCCGACACCAAGAATTTTCCATGTTGCAAACTTAGGGAACATTATATGTTTCCTCAGCTTCTGTAATTATTTTCAATGTCCATATATATTACATTGCCATTTTAGAGCAAAACAGTATAATATTACTGATAATAAAAAATAATTACACCAAAAGTCTTGAAGAATATATTCATCATCTAGTGCTGCAACAACTAACAATCCACTCAAGGTGCTTTGTGTTAATTCTTCTTCAGTTTGCTTCCGTCATAGGAGTTACGTAATAAGCAACAACGAATGATTATTATAGAACCTTCGATTTGGAGACACGATATCTTTTTATTCTGCATTGACAATAAACAATGATTTATATATTAAGTTAAAATCTTGTTATAATGGTATTGAATTTTATAATTACAAAAATAAGTCACCAAGATTTATTTAATGTTTTTAAATATTCAGAGCAGATTAACTGAAACCCCTTTATATTTCATTCATGTTATGTCCCACACCTTCCATTTTTTTCATTAAAAAAACTCCTTTATTGTAAAAGATTTTTTTATGACACGAATAACCCTTCATTGTACTGTCTAAGGGCACGTAAAAGCTAATAAATAAAAAGGAGAAGGACATGGTAATCCAAAATTACTCCCTTTATTTTTAAATATATATTATATAGGATTAGACTATTTAAATCAAATATTAATTTTCATTATTTCTAATAAATTTATTAATCTTTTTTCATCTAAAATAATTTTAATAATTTATTATCTGATGAAAATAAATATACAATTAGAAAAATATATTTCGATTACTTTTTCAAAAAATCGATAATTATTTAAAAAGAGAAATTCGAAAGACAAATGTGGAAAATAGACTTATCGTCAAATGGAAACAACAAAAGACTAAAGTCAAACTAATATGCATATATTCGACAGGACAAATACAGAAAAGATTTTTATTAACGAGTGACATTACTTTATACGTCTTCCTTATTTATTTTTATCTAATGTTAACTTTATCTTCACATTTGAGTTTCAATAATTTATCCTCAAATATGATTCTTTTTACATCTTATATATTCTCTCTTGAGGGTAAGCATTTTCATAGGACAACACTTTAAGTTTAACTATGAACAATAATAATATGGGTTTTTCTATATTTTTTCCGTAAATAAATAGGAGTGATGATTCGTTTGTTTATAAATATTTTCGTTATTCCACTACGTTGATTATGACATTTTTGAAAAGTTGCATTTCAAACTTCAGAGGATAAAAATATTTATGTTTTGAAAATCGGGTCAGCCCGATTAAATTAGGATACTACTTTAAAGAAGAACCAGTCAACAATAATTAGAAAACTCATGAAAGATGAAAAAACCGATAATATTTGGGTCAACGAATTACTTAGTTCAACATTATTTTAAGTCTTTTCTTTCAAAAAATCAATCTAAAATATTTTCTATTTTCGATTCATCATATAAATTTATTATTTATTAATAAATATTGATGTATATACAATCTAAATATAATAGTATATTTGATTCAAAACTTTATATTATTTAAATATATGAAACTGTTTTATTTATAGATTCTAGCATTATAAAGTTACGATTATATTTTTTTAGTATTATTTATTTATTTATTAATACTGATTACTTAATCTTAAATCAATATATTAACTAGTTTAACAACGGTTACGATTTTGAAAAGATTGAGAAACCAACTTTCCAGTTTATAAATAAAAACATTACAACTATGCTAATAATTATGTTGGTAATTTGTTTGTATAACTTTTATAATAAAGAAGTGTTTAGTACAACATGGAAGGTCTCTTATGTTATGAACCTCCACCATTACAACATTTTTAGGTTTAAGAAACACTGGAAAACCATGACATTTATGATAGGGTAGTAGAGCTAGGGCTACTTTTATTACTGGCAATGCACATCTGGTAACATAGTAGGTCATATTGCGCAGCGCATATGAAATAGAGATAGCTAATAGTAGTAGTTACTTGTGGAGGAGTTAAAGCCACCCTTGATAAAGCCACCGTTGCCATTGCCATTGAAAGTACCACTGTTATTTATAGTGCTACCACCATAGTGGTTTGAGGTGTTATACCTGTTCCGATCAACTAAATGCCCTGTTGATCTTTACATTGGAGAAATTCTGGTTACCACTGCCATAGTTGTTAACCGAGTATGTATTGTTGGAAAATTAATAATAATAATAATAATAATAATAATAATAATAATAATAATAATAATAATAATAATAATAATAATAATAATAATATTCTTAATTTTGATTCTAACGATCAAACATAAACGTAATCTTATACTTGATAAACATGTTGTAAACTGAATGCGAAAGCATACTCGAATTAATCATAATGATGATGTCTTTGTAGAAGCACTATATTGATCTTATGGTCTTCTACCTAAAGAGTACCTGTATTTCCCTCTTGATTTTCTCTCTTGATGGGGATAGAAAGAAAGGAACGGGACTGATACTTACGTTCTGTGTGTGCTCCCAGAAAGGGACCATGACCCTTTAGATAACCAGAAGGTTAATTACTTAAGTTTTAGTATTTCCAATTTGACCCCTCATCAAATTAGAAATTGTTCTATGGTCTCTACACAATTTTATTTTCATGACATATGCCTTTAGCCAAAACTTTAATTTAGTCAGATCACTTTATTATTTGGCTTAATAAATAATGGCTCTAACACATTTAAATTATGTATCATATATATACATGACCCAAATTTTGCCAACAATCTCCCATTGGTCACAAATATATATGTCCTTACAACCTTACAAATGTGTTAGACTTTATGAGCTCAAAATTGTTATTATATTCATTTAGCATACTCCAAAAGTCCTGTCCATTAATCATATCAGGATATAGAACCAAATCAACTTTTCATTGCATCATCGCAATTAAAACCAACAATGATTATTCATCCTAACATAACCAAATGACATGAATTCATCATGAAATGTGTAGCATGAAAAATTATCTGAAGGTGATTTGTACACGTCTATTTTCAACTAGTCCAAACTTTAACTTATTGAGATCGATATAATATCCTTAATGTACAAAGTGTAATGAATGAACGAAAAAACCGCATATCTATAGATAACCAAATATGTCCAAAAATCAATGTATACATATATGAAATTAAACATAGAACATAAAATATATGAAAGTGGCTAACTCCCACTAAACCAAAAATTCCTCAAACTGTAAAACACCTATGTGAGCAACATGCTCATGAAAGACCTTGGGCGGAAGTCCTTTAGTTAGAGGATATTCTATCATGGAGTTTGTCCTTAAGTGTTCTATGAAAATCTGTCCACTTTGTACTTTTTCCTTAACAATACAGTTGATTTATTGTCACAATATAACTTAAGTGGTCTTTCAATGCCTTACAATTTGCAGTCTTGTGATAAAATTTCTCAGCCATATTCTATGATTTGATGCCTCAGCTACAAATTCTTGACATCCTGCAAAATCTGAGTCAGAAAACCCAGCGATCTCCAACTGGTCTGACCTCCTATATATGAGTATATAATCTTTTATTCTCTTTAAATATCTTATGACCCTTTTTGTTGTTTTTCAATGGTCTATTCCTGGATTGCTTAAATATCTGCCTAGAACCCCAACTATATATGCTATGTCTGGATGCGTACATACTTGGCATAGATCAAACTCCCTACAACTGATACATAGGGAATTTTTTACATTTCCTCAATTTCCAAATTTCCCTTTGGGCACTGATTGAGACTAAACTTGTCTCCACTTTTGAGAGTTAGAACCTTGTATAACTTGACGGAAGTTAACTGGGTCATCTTTCATTATATCATTATTTTCCTCATGTTCCTAAAGAAATACCATGTAATCATCCGAAATAGCACTTCTTCTTTCTCTAGTGGATCTCTGCAAAGTTATTAGCTCATGATGCACAGGTACTTGAGGATCTTGAGTTTGTTCTTCATGAACAACCAAATCATCTTGAGTAAGGGGTTCATCAACAATGCCTTGTGAAGGTTCCGAGCTTACTTTATCAAAAATAACTATTTGAATCGGTTCTAAAATTGTTACCGATTCTTCCTCCAAGACGAAGTTCTTAATCTTATTCTTCCCCCCAAACTCAATATCCTCAAAGAACGTAGCAGTTCCCGTCTCAAAAATTGTCTTTAATATGGGATCATAAAATTTATATCCCCTGGATCTTTCAGCATAACCAATAATATAACTACTTACTGTTCGGGAGTCCAATTTCTTTTCATTTGGCTTATAAGGTCTTCCCTCAGCTGGACAATCTCACACATGGAAATGCTTCAGACTAAGTTGTCTCTCAATCCAAAGCTCATAAGGTGTTTTGGTAGCTACTTTAGTTGGTACTCTGTTTAGAATATAAGTTGTCGTATTTAGTGTCTCTCCCCAAAGTGATTTCAGTAAGGTAGAATGACAAATCATACTCTCTACCATATCTTTAAGAGTGTAACACAAGCCCGAACGTCACGATTTGATTGTGACCTGAGCACTTGTGCCATAATGCACATGAATGAGTATTTTCAATTTTACGTTTAGTACCACGTGATTCTATATTAAGGATTTCATTATAGGTGACCACAATATCAAGTAAATACTGATTATCATAAATCAAAAGTGAACCAGTTCCAACAATATCTGAATTAAAAGATAAACTGAACTTATTGTTTTCAAATGAACACAAATAGCATAATTTATCCAAATAAGGAACTGAAACCAAATTTCGTCTAAATGACGGCACAACAAAAGTGTCTTTCAAATCCAAATAAAAAATCAGTACTCAATAACAATTTAAAATGTCATATAGCTTCCACCTCTACCGATTTGTCATCTCTAACATAAATCCATCTTTCATAATCAATTGGCTTCCGGTAGTTTAGGCAACCCTTTCTTTTCACGCCAAGCATGATTTTATCACATTTCTTCTTTATGTGTCTAGTCTTATTGCAAAAGAAACAAACATTTGTTTTATTGAGTTTGTTTCTTTTGTTCTGGACCCTTAGCAGCTTCTTTCTCGAGATCCTCTGATCTCTTTCTTTTGCCCTTAGCCTTGGAGGTGCTTGCAAAATGAGCACTTTCTGTCTTGTCTTGATTTAGTCTTTCCTCTTCTTGTATGCAATGTGAAATGAGTTCATTAAGAGACCATTTATCCTTCTGACAGTTGTAAGATACCTTAAATTGATTAAACCTTGCAGGAAGAGAAATCAACATCAAATGAATGAGCAAGTCTTCTGAGAGTTCAAGCTTTAGTGACTTGAGTTTAAAAACAATATTAGACATGTTCATAATGTACTCCCTGATATTTCCTTTGTCTTGATATTTCATGGAGATCAAGTTCTGAAGAAGAGTGCTTGCCTCCGCCTTATCGCTTTTTGCAAAGCGCTGCTCAATTTCAGCAAAAAATTCTTTGGCACTTGTGATGTTTTTAGAAACAGTACCCCTAAACACCTCTGGGATGCCGCGCTCAATGATCATTAGACTCATGCGATTTGAGCGATCTCACTTCTCATAATCTCTTTTCTGTTCAGAGGTACTTGAATCCGTAGGAGTAGGGGGTTGCTCAGTCCTTAACGCAAGATCCATATCCATGTAACCAATAATAATATCAATGTTCTCTTTCCAGTCCTTAAAATTTGTTCCATTGAGGACCGAAATAGAATTTAAATTGGCAGATACAGAAGCAATTGTAGCTGAATTTAGAACACGAGAAATAAACTAATTATGCTCACATTATATAAAAATAAATAATATATATTCAAATAGTGGTTTAACCCATCTCAAGACACCCAATGCACCATGAATATCAAGTCTTTGAACAGTAATATTAACTGCTAGAGGTATCTTGTTGTAATAATCAAACATTGACAATAAAGCACGTCCAACAACAAACCAGTCTTTGGATTGATTTATCATCGACAAAGCAAATCCTTATAATTATCACATGTTTATCATTACAAGTGTGTATGCAATTCGGCCAAATATTAATTTTCCTTTGGGTCGACTAATACTCGCATGAATATACACAAACACTAATATTCAATATTTTTCATGAACTGCCCAATTCAAGAGAGGTTACTTTGGTGACTTCTAGACTCAATTTGCTCACAAAAAATATTAAACTACCAAAAAATTGAATATTTTATTTATATAACAAAACCAAATATTTAATATTTGTAAACTAATTCAAAAGAGAATCACCTCATTAGAATTCTAATAAGGATGAACACCTCATTTGAACAAATCAAAGGATGAAAAAAGGCCTCATTTTTCACCAATACATAAAGGATGAACATCTCCCTAAAATCACACTAGGGATAAAACAGAGATAGTTCCGAGTCTCTTTAGCATATTGCTCTAAACCCTAAAAGGGGATTAAATAGTAATCATTCAAACCCTAAACAGGGGAATTTAACATCAAATTTTCCTAAAGGCAATAAAATAAGAACAATCACACCTGTGGAAACATCACCATTTACCTAAGATTCTCTGTGTTGGGAACTCCACAAACACCACCCCCAATTCCAAACCCATAAAATTAAATAAAAACAAAAAATTCAAAAAAGAACAGAGAACCCAATACAAGAAAAATTGAAATTTGAAACACTGTTTCTTTCTCAGTAAAACTTGAAACTTAAACTGAAACAAAATGGGAAAAACGAAGAAGAAGAATCCATAACTTCCTCAACGGTTCCATCAGCAAGCAGAATCAGATTGGGGATGTTACCCCCAAATTTAAATTTTAGGATTCACGAAAATTAGAGATTATTCTCCACTTAGGGTTCATAAAATTGGGTAATTTAAATTGTTTAAAACAAAATTAATCCTAATTTTCATAATTAGGGTTCTATAAATTAAACAGATATTAATCAAATATGGGCGACTCGATACCAATTATTGGAAAATTAATAATAATAATAATAATAATAATAATAATAATAATATTCTTGATTTTGATTCTAACTATCAAACATGAACGTAATCTCATACGGATAAACATATTGTAAACTGAATGTGAAAGCGTACCTGAATTAATCATAATGATGATGTCTTTGTAGATCACTATATTGATCTTATGGTCTTCCACCTAAAGAGTACCTGTATTTTTCTCTTGATTTTCTCTCTTGATGGGGATAGAAAGAAAGAAACGGGACTGATACTTACTTTCTGTGTGTGCTCCCAGAAGGGGACCATGACCCTTTAGATAACCAGAATTAGGTTAATTACTTAAGTTTTAGTATTTTGAATTTGACCCCTCATCAAATTAGAAATTGCTTTATGGTCTCTACACAATTTTATTTTCATGACATATGCCTTTAGACAAAACTTTAATTTAGTCAGATCACTTTATTATTTGGCTTAATAAATAATGGTCTTAACACATTAAATTATGTATCATATATATACATGACCAAAATTTTGTCAACATGTAGTACCATAGTTGTACTCTTTGGCTGCTTTCTGAGTCACCATAAGTTCAAAGATGTTTTCTCTCACACGGAGTTGCATCTGATTTTACTGCTAAATTGCTCTCTACCTTGTTCAGGTATTGCGCTGCCTCAACGTTATACCAACAACTATGGCAGCAATATATAGATGCAACAAATCGAATCCAATGCTTTTGTTATATGTTAATAATATTCTTTTGTTTCTAATGTAAATTATTTCCTCTTCTATTTAATTAAATTTAATTACGTAAGGGTGAATCACTTAATTTCTTAGTGGTAGTTGAAGGGCTAGCTGGGGTGGTTAGGCAAGCAGTAGCAAAAGGGATGCTACAAGGAGCCAGGGTGGGGGGAAAGGAGCTTCAGGTCAGTCTTCTACAATTTGCAGACGACACTCTGTTCTTCAGCGATACAAATCCAAATAACATCACGATAATTAAGGCGATATTAAGATGCTTCCAGTTAGCATCGGGATTGAAGGTTAATATGAGAAAGACAAAATTAGGAGGAATAGGGGTGGAGCCTGTATTACTGGAAAGCTTTGCACGAGAATTAGGATGTAAGACAATGTTATTGCCATTTAGATATCTGGGGTTGAAAGTTGGAGGGAACCACAAAAGGCATGAGTTTTGGGACGATGTCATAAGTAAAGTAAAGAAAAGACTCTCTAGGTGGAGAGGGCGTATGCTCTCCTTTGCTGGGAGGGTATGTTTGGTGAAATCAGTTCTTTCGGCGGTACCAATGTTTTATGTATCCGTGTTCAAAATGCCTGTTAGAGTGATAAAAGAGATAACAAAACTTCAAAGGGAGTTTGTGTGGGGCTGGGGCAAGGAAGGGAAAAAGATAGCGTGAGTAAAATGGCAAAAAATGTGTAGAAGAAAGGAAGAGGGTGGGTTGGGGGTGAAGAACATTTAGAAGATGAACAAGTCCCTACTAGCAAAATGGAAATGGAGGTTAGGTGTCGAGTCAAAAGGATTATGGATGGAAGTAATATAAGCCAAATACGGGTCCTGGAGAGCCTTAGACGAACCAAAAAACATTAATAAGGATTCAAAATGGTGGTTAGATATAAAAAGAATATGTAAAGATAATGTTGGTAGAGCTTGGTTTGATAAACATGTAACATGGAAAATAGGAAATGGGGAGAAAATCAGGTTTTGGGACGATGTGTGGATTGGGGAACAGAGTTTAGGTCGCTTGTATCCAAGGTTAAAACAAATAGGACTGAACAAAAACGGGGTGCTATCAGAACATGGTGTGTGGGTGGAAAATAGATGGGAATGGAGAGTAAGCTGGAGAAGACAACGTTTCGAATGGGAGAAGGAAATGGAGGAGGAAATGCTAAGTAAGATTCAGGGCGTAACACTTAATAGGGCTACAGATGATACGTGGTTGTGGGGACCGAATAAAAATGAAAGGTATATTGTAAAAGAAGCATATGAGATTCTAAACGAAGAAACTTGCAATGAGAACGACTCGATTTTCAAATGGTACTGGAAAATTAAAGCGATACCAAAGGCCATGGTTTTAGGGTGGAGAATTCTTCAGGATAGGATCCCTACAAAGGTAAATTTAGCTAGGAGAAGGGTTGATATAGGTAACCCAAAATGCGCATTGTGTGGGAGTGAGGACGAAACATCCAATCATCTCTTTTTCACGTGCAAGATGACTAGGGAGATCTGGGAAAAGTGCTTTAGATGGGTGGGTATAAGCTTTGTTAGCCATTGTGAGGCGAAAGCAAGCCTAGAAAGCTTTGCATTAAATGGATTGGGAGCGAAGGGAAACATGTTGTGGAAAAGACTATAGGTAGCAGTGGTATATGAAATTTGGTCTCAAAGAAATAAATGTATTTTTAAAAATGTTAAATTTGATGCGGAAGTAGGATTTAGTAAAGCGAGTGCAAATTTCACTGCTTGGTGCGCTAGAGACTGGGATGGAGCGAGCCTAGCAAGTTCCGATTGGTTCTATGAACCGGTAAGATGTATGAGACTAATTGCCATTTAGCTTCTCTTTTGTCTGTGCTGGCTGGTATATGTCTTTTCAGGTTAAAGTGTGTAATCATGCCACAATGATGATGATTCATATAAGAAGACAGTGAGCGGGAGTTTCCGAGAGCTACAAGATTTTTTTTTAACCTTGTTGTAAACTGTCTTAGGTGTCAACATTTTACCCGAAGCTAGTTCCTTTAGGCACCGTTGGGGTAACTGAACCTGTATCTTTGAGCTTTCGTTCTTGTGACCCAGCAAGGTGTGTATTTGGGTTTTATTTCGTTCATCTAGCATCTTTTAGTTGTATTTGGGTTGAAGTACCCCTTTATACTTCTATTAATTTTATTCTTTGTTGCCGATAAAAAAAAAAAACTTAAATACTTGTGTTCTTAATATTATTTAAAGTTTAACGGATAATATATTTCAACCAAAACATTATTCACATTCCACTTTTATATTTAATATGATTTGAAACATTTAAATTAAATTATAAAAATAATAAAGAATAATTAAAATAAATTGTTAAAAAATATATATGCAAGAAAAATAAATCCCACTCATTATTAAAAAATAATACAGAAATCGATAAAGAAAATCAATAAAAATTACCATTGAAATTGTAAAATAATTCTGTTAAAAATATTTGATATTAATATAATATTTTTTTAAAATATAAATTTTTTCGTATAATTTTATAATTATCTTTAATTATATCTATTTTATCCTATATACTTTTTTTTATTGAAGTTTTTTATCTTACAAATATCATAGTGTTATTTCTTTCTTCACTTGGATTAATTAAGTGCACTGACCACAAGACATTTCTAGCTGCACGTATTTAAACCAAAAGTCCTGGAGCATATATTCACTATTCCACCTATAAGAAATAATCCGCACCATACTATTATATTCTTAGTGTATGCAAAATTCACACCCTAATTGAATGTAACCCCTCAAAATATGATAAATAAAATATATTCACATGAAATAATTAAATTACAATTAAACATAATTAATGAATTGAGTTATTATTACTGATTTGAAAATAGAGCTGAACCTGTTGGTTGAACTGGTAACGAATTAGAAACTGATATATTGTTTCTAAATAATCAAATTTTAGTTAAAAAATTAAAAAAAACTCAGATAAAATTGGTAAAATTAGTTAAATTTTTTAGTTGAATCGATTTTAATAAAAATAAAATATTAAGATAAATTTGTTTAATAAAAATATAATATATTTTAGCTTGATTTATTTTATATCAATGTTAATTTTAAATAACAAAATATTAAGATCCATTATTTTAATCTAATTTTCTTAATAAAAAATATAATATATTTTAGTTTGATTAATTTTATATCAAAGTTAATTTTAAATAACAGTTATTTTATTATATTTTTTATTTTATTTTAATAATTATTCATCTTTTATTTTTTAATTTATTTTATATTTATAATTTTAATTCAAAATTACGGTATTCATATCTTCACGATTTAGTGACTAATCTGATTTTAAAAATATTGATTTTAATCATTATCATTACGTACATGTTATAGTTTTTATATATAATAGTAATAATAATAATTATTATTATTATTATTATTATTATTATAACTATCTTTTATTTTTTTATTAATAATTATAATTTTCAATGTCATAATTATAATTAAAATTTAAGTGTGTGGTTTAATTTTTTTTTTAATTTTAAAAAATAGTTTTAAATATTTTTTTTGAAATTATATAAAAAAATTATTTGATTAGTATATTCTTAAAAACTATATTAAATCAAAGAGGATGACATACATAATTATAAAATTTTATAATAAAAGATTTAATAATTTTATGACAATGAAAATGAGTGGTTTAATATAATTATTAATGAAAAAAATTCATAAAATTAACAAAATATATACCTAAAAAAGTCCCATTTTATTGATTTAGACTTTTTAATTTAAAAAAAACAAAAAAAATCAAAATTAAAATTACTAACTTAACAAACCCTTAAATCTGTAGCTTCTAAAATTTCGAAATTTGTGGCTTCTAAAATTTTCTATTATAAGTCAATGGCACTCAAAATTTTAAGTTTTATTAATATTAAGATATTATTTGTTATTTTATTTTATTAATAAAAAATATATTTTATTTTTTACCTAAATTTTAAAATTTTAGTTCCGCGCTTGACTGCTATCACTATAGGCTTCAAATATCAACTTGGTGATAAATTGTACTTATGTTTGCTTCCAAATGGTATTATAACTTTTTGGCTTCCACAGATAAACTTTTTGGCCTGCACAAACAAATAGTTTCTGTGGTTACCTGATCCAATATCAATCAATTTTTTCAATTAAACCTGATTATTGTTTATATGTATTTTTTCTTCATTTTTCTCATCAGTTTTTTTTTATTTTTTTTTCTTTCTCATTTACTTCTTATTTTCTCTTTTCTATCTTATGTTTTTTATTTTATTTTTCTCTCTCTTTTTTTCATTTATTCTTCTAATTAAACTTCTATATTAAAGTTTAATAAAAATATATTAAAATAAATATTTTAAAGTCAACAATAAAATTAAAAAAATATTAATTAATTATTTAAAATTATGATGATAATAGATAATTTTATTTATTTTGACAATAAATAATTAATTTAAAACTATTTTATCACAATAAATAATTATTATCTGATTAAAAAAATATCAAATATTTATAAATTAAATATATTTTTTATTTAATAATTTAATCTAGTTATAATTAGATTAAATTATGATAATTAGTTAGACCAGGTCATTTTAAAAAATATTTATGAAAAATTAATTTAAAATATTTTTTAATAATTATAACATAAAAATAATATTTGTAATATTTTAAATTTATCATATAATATTTTTTAAATATAATATATTAAGTTATAATATATCTGGATCGTTTAAATATTTTTATTTTTTAGTAATAATAAAATACCTATTTTATCAAATTTCAATATACTATTTTTAATTGAAAAATAAATTTAGAGATATTTTATTTAAATATTTTTTCTTTTTAAAATTTATTATTAATGGGATTGATTTATAAATTATATATTTTTAAAAAAATTACTCAAATAAAATTTATTTCAATTTATTTATCTAAGTATACTGATTTATTGTTCAGTTTTCTTCTCTCTTATCATAAATTTTTTCATTTTTTCTCTTCCCTCGTTCACTCCTTATTTTTCTCTTTTCTAACTTAGGTCTCTTCTTTCTCTCTTTCTTCTCCCATTTATTCTCCTAATTAAACTATTGTATTAAAATTTAATAAAAATATGTTAAAAAAAATATCTTAAAATCAACATTAAAATTAATAAATATTAACTAATTATTTAAAAGTATGATACAATAAATAATTTTATTTATTTATTTTGACAATAAACAATTTTATTTATTTATTTTGACAATAAATAATTTTATTTATTTACTATAACATAAATAATTAATTTAAATTATTTTATCATAATAATAATAATTACTCATCTAATTAAAAAATATTATATATTTATGAGTTTAATATATTTTTTCTTTTATATTTAATAATTTAATATAATTATAATTAGGTTGAGTTATGATAATTAGTTAAATTAGATAATTTATAAAAATTATTTCAAAATAAATATTTAATCTTTTTCTTAATAATTATAAATTAATAATGATGTTTGTAACATCTCAAATTTATCATATAATATTTTAAAAAAAAAGATAAACATTGATGAAGACAGAAAAAAATAGTAAATAAAGAGAGAGAAAAATAAAAAAATAGACAAGAAAAGAAAGAAAAATAATTATATTATATCTGACAAATTTATTTTTACTTATTAAGTTTTGTATATAAAAAATTAATTTTAAACAATTTTTTTAAAGTAATTTTTTTAACTATATTATTTATAGTATTCTATTCATATTATTTATAGCATCCATTCTTAAAAAATCATGACATTTTATGAGAATAGTATAATATTATATTAACTCTGGATTGGGTAAGATTGATAGATAAAGAAGATATAGTAATCCTATTTTGCAAAGAAATATTTTTAGAACTTTGTCTGCATGCGTCTTAATGTTTTTTTCCGACAGTAGAAGTTTCCTCAGGTTCTGCAATTATTTTCACTTTCCATATATTACATAGTCATTTAAGAAGGAAATGGTATAATATTACTGATAGTAAAAAATAATTACACCAAAAGTCTGGAGAATATATTCATTATCTAGTGCTGCTACATCGAACAATCCACTTTTGTGCTAATTCTTCTTCTGGTTGCTTCCGTCATAGTAATTACGTAATAAGCAACAATGAATGATTATACGTTGAATTTAGAGATACGATATCTTTTTATTCTGCATTGACAATAAATAATTATTTATATTCATGGTATTGAATTTTAAATATGTCATTGAGATTTATTTGATGTTTTTAAATATTCAGAAACTGACACGCATCTATATAGATGAACAGGAGGAATTAACATGCATGCATGTATGCAGGCTGGACTGAGAATTTTCTGTAACGGCTGTTATTAGAATACATACTTTATTGATTTTTATTTATATTAAATATTAAAATATTTTTATTGTGTTTTAATTTTTTAAATATTGTTTAAAATAAAAGGAAATTTTTATATTATTATTTTGACATTATTAATATTAAATATTCTGTGTAATTTGGCTTTTTCGAAAAGATGGCGACACTCTTCCCAGGATTTTCTGTCTGTAACTGTCCCTGCTCCACCTGCCTTAAAGTCTTTCTCTAAGGTCTCCTTCTGTGCAGCAAAAGATGGTTTATATCACCATGCAGAGAAGAAGTTAGTCACGTGATGCCAAAATACTCTGTTAGAAAAGTAAGTCCACGATTTCCATGAGAGTGGAGAGTTTCCCTAAAAGATACACTATACCCTGATGGATTGTCTATGACAATCACAATTTCCCATTTGACATCAATAAATTTTGAATGGTTTTGTTGTCCAAAAATCCTTTGAGATTTTGATCTAAGTCATGTTTCTTGTTTAGTGAACCTGTCTTTTCTAATCTATAAATTTATGAGTTGTTTTATTTGGATCTGGGATTCTGTAAGTGATACCCCAAATTTTCTGGTAATAGACATGATTTCCAAGTGTGGTGTTCTAGGATCGAACATGAACTGATTGAGTTAAATATATATCTTGCTTCAATATAGTTAAAGAATCTTCCAATGAGTATTCTAAATCGGAAGATAATCTCCATGGTTGATTTGTGTTTGAGTTTAAGATCCATGGGTAAATGAGTTGGTTTTTTTGCTTGGAATAATCAAAGTTTCAATTTAGTATCATCTCCAAGAATTATATCTATTTTAACATTCTAATTCATTATTATTTTTTCTTTAAAAGACATTTCATAATATTAAAGGAAAAAAAATATAAATTATTTTTAACTTTGACATATATATCAGAATAACATATATTAACATGTTTGATATTTGAGAAAAGAAGTTCATAAGAAAACATCATAATATGTATTCAATTTAAAATCTTGAAACAATATATTTGTGAGTCTCTTTTATATAATTTTCTTATTTTTATCCAATATAAGATTTCAATTTACACTTTGATTTTAATAATCTTTCCCTTAAGTTATAATTCTGTTTCACATGAATAACTTATCAGAAAAGAATTTACTATATAAAGACCTACAAAATTATGAGTTTGTCCTCGAGTAAAAAGAGAATAATTCGCTTAGATGAGGAAAAACCGGAATTAATAAGAGTACAAAAAAACTTAGTGAACCATTGCTTAGAGGTTGTTATAAGCCGTAAATAGATTTGTGTAATTTGCAAAGTAACTTTTGCTTCTTATTCAACATCTCTCCTAAGGCTTGAATCTCATACATATAGACCATGTGGAGTTCTTCAAACAAATATCTGTTAAAAGAAAACATTATTTATGTCAAGTTTTAAAAGGTTCCAATTTTAGCAACCACAATAGCAAGAAAGCTCTCACATTAGTTAATTTTGTTACCAGTGAAAAAGGATCTGTAAAACCAAACTTTCAGGTCGTTGAGAATACTCTTTTGTCACCCATCAAGTCATGAGTTTATTAAGCGAGACATTTGGCTTGGTTCTGACCTTTTAAACCCATTTGCAATCTATATTGATACTTTGTCAATAGGAAGGAGAACGATATGCCATAGCTTCCATGGCATCAAGTTCATCTTGTACATATCTTTCATCCATTCGGGAAATTTACAACTAGATGATATAGGCTCGCGAATGGATCCAACGGTTATAATGAAATCATGATAAGACTGTGAGAGTTCATCACAAGTAAAATAGTTAGTACTTAATAGAATATTTAGTGGTGCAAATAACCTTTCAAATGAGTAGGTAGTTTTTGGAGTTTAATTGATCTTGATCAGAATTGTCCTTATGGAGAATGAGATTATGATGTTCATTGTGAATTTTAGAGTTGGGATCAATAATAAAGGTGTTGGTGGAATCAGGATGAAAAGAGCCAAAAATGTGTAGATTGATAGAGTCAGGACGAGGAGTCACAGAATCAAGACAAATATATTTGTTAATAGAGTGAAACCGCAGTAATATATTTTCTTGAAATTGAACATCTCCAAAATAATAAAGGTTTAAGTTTGAGGGCGGTAAAGTTTGTATTATTTTGGGGTTTGAAGGATATATATTACAAAATTTGTGTAACTAATATATATTTATTATTTCAGTTTCATTTATTTTTTTTATAAATATTAAAATAAATTATTAAATATATTGAATAGGAAAATATTTTATATTTTCTTAAATTTTTATATTTTATTATTATTTATTAATATATGTTTTTTTATTCTAAAATTATTTATGGAACTTCGTTACCTTCTAATATAGTAAATAACCCATAAAGACATGATGTGGCCCTTGAAAGGTAAGGTTAAGGCAAAACCACTTGACAAGAGAGATTGACTGTAATGTTATTTAAAGTAAAGATTTTAGTGAAAATGTCAACTAATTTATTAGAGGAAGAAATGTGAAGTAGATACATTATACCACATAAGATTTTTGTTAGACAAATAATCAATATCAAAATATTTAATTTGTTTGTAACAAATTAGATTAGTAGTTTGATTATCAAAATAAGATTGATAATTATTCACAAGGGACATAAGATATTGTAATAAATAAATAATCTATTGCAACTCACATATAACACAAGCAAGTGTTTTCACTACAAGAAAATCGCGTATTACCGACGGATATTTACCGACGGAATTGTAGCCATCAGAAAATAATCATTACCGACGGAAATTACCGACGGATATAAAATATTTGTGAAATTTGATGTTACCGACGGATATATCCGTCGGTAAAATAATAATTAATTACCGACGGATATATCCGTCGATAAATCCGTCGGTAATTTATAGATGAATTTACCGACGGATATATCCGTCGGTAAAATAATAATTAGTTACCGACGGATATATCCGTCGATAAATCCGCAATCTATAGATGTACCGATATATCATAGAATCGCGATAAATTACCAAGTATACGGATATATCCGATTCATAGTAAATTCAACGGATAAATCGCATAAATTATATATATAGTTAATTATTCACTAATTAGAAATAAAATATTCTTATCTAGTAATTTAATTAATCATAATTAGTTAATTTATAATAACTTATTAATTAAGTAATCTTGAAATAAATATCTGATCTATGTAAATATATATAAATATATATAAATATATATATATATATCAACATATAAAAATATAAAAATATAAAATATATAAAAATATAAAAATATAAAAATATAAATATAAATATAAAATATAAAATATAAAATATAAAAATATATATAAATATATAAATATATAAATATATAAATATATAAATATATATATAAATATAAAAATATATATAAATATATATAAATATATATAAATATATATAAATATATAAAAATATATAATATATATATATATATATATATATATAAATATATATAAATATATATAAATGTATATAAATATATATAAATATATATAAATATATAAAAATATATAAAAATATATAAAAAAATATATATAAATATATATATAAATATATATATATATATATATAAATGTATATAAATATATATATAAATGTATATAAATATATATAAATATATATAAATATATATAAATATATATAAATATATAAATATATAAAAAATATATATAAATATATATAAATGTATATAAATATATATAAATATATATAAATGTATTTGTATATTTGTATATAAATATAATTTATTTGTAAATTGTTATCAAGAAATTCTAGTAGCTTAGTGGTTGGAGTATCGACCTCGACTCTAAGGTACTGGTTCGAATCCCGCCAATGACATTTCTCTTAATCTGACAATAATTCAAAGTTATAAAAATATAATATGGAGAAATAATTGAAATAATTAATAATAAATAATAAGAATATAAGGGGGAGGGGTTCTATAAAAAAAATAATGTTATAAATAAGTAAAATATTTAATAATTAATAAAATTATTACCGACGGATTTTTGGTCGTCGAATTCCGTCGGTAATATTCATTTACCGACGGATTTTTGTTATTACCGACGGATTTTGACCGTCGGTAATTTTAATATTTCTTGTAGTGTTTATATTTTGCCTCGACGATGATCTTGAACAATATCTTGTCTTTTTGTCTTTTAAAAAAACCAATGATAAAGAAACATTATAATAAGTTTACGAGAATCTACACAAGTAACCCAGTTTGCATTAATAAATCATTGAATTTGAATTGTCAATTCCCTACTAAAATATAAACCTTTACTAAGTTGTTGTACTATAAGAAAAATCACTTTTAGCTACTGAAATTAGTGATCGAATTTTTTTTGTTGCAATTAGCGACGGATTTAATTCGGTCGTAATTAACGACGGATTTAATTCGGTCACAATTAGCAACGGATTTAATTCGGTCACAATTAGCGACGGATTTAATTCGGTCGTAATTAACGACCGATTTAATTCAGTTGCAATTAGCGACCGATTTAATTCGGTCACAATTAGTGACCGATGTAATTCGATCGCAATTACCAATCGATTTAATTTGATCGCAATTTAGCTACCGATTTTATCACCAAAATATGATTTGGTTTCATTTTTTTATTTAACGACCGAAATAACGACCAATAGTTTGCGTCACAAAATTTCGTTCGCTAAATCGATGACTATTCCATACTAAAATTTAAAAAATCATTTAACAACTGATTTAGCGACCGAACGAAAAATTAAAATAGTGATTGAATTGAAATCGGTCACTAATGAACATTATTTTTTTATTATATTTAAATTTATTTTTTTATAAATATACTTTAATTGCTTTAGTATATTTTTTACAATTTATTTTTTAAAAGTAATTTATTTTTTAAAATATACTTTAAAAATAAACTTTGGTCTCAATATTAAAAAAATGAAGATTGAAAGAAATGAGGGGGAGATTGATGGAAATGTCCTTACATTCCCAAGAGATGATTTTGATGATGATTCAAGTCAACTACATTCAAGTCAACACCATTCAAGATGAATTAAGGACAAGTCTGAATTTATGACGTTGATGAAAATGTGAAACATTTCCCTACATGCCCAAGATATGTTTTTGATAAAGATGATGATTCAAGCAAGCCCAAGATGATTCCCTGAAGACTAGATAGAGTCTTAGAATACTGGATATGGAGGTACAAGTTGATGAAGTAATATTATGCATAAGCCTCCAAAGCACAAGTGTGATAAAATTCATAACATGATATTTTTCTCTGTCATAATTAATTATGATGCATCAGAAATGGGAAAATGATTTTCTCTATCATAATTAATTATACTAGTAATATAATCAATTATGACAATTCAAATTTGAAAAATATATCTGTTTTAAAGAATAAATGTTTTTGAATACATCCTGATTTTCTCTATGATATTATTAATGTCCAACGACCATTTTCTGATGTTATTTTTCTATTTAATTAATTTTTGATGAAAAATAAAAAATACACAATTACAGAATTCGAAAATACAATTTACATTTAATCAGTTTTGAGAAAAGAATTCTGAGTAAGGCAACAAAGATATTTTACACCTTTTGAGAAAACCCTCTTCTCTACTGCCTTATGTGCTTTCATTGTTAATCACACTTGTTCTTGGAGATTGACATTCTACAGGCTTCTACAATTTGTTGTCTCCATTACCCAGGTGTGTCTGTTCTTATTTTTATTACCTTCATCCTTTGTGTATTGGTGGCAAAGGAGGTGTTTTCATCCTTTGATTTGTTCAAAGGAGGTTTTCATCCCTAGTGTGATTCCAGGGAGGTGTTCATCCTTAGTGGGATTCTAAGGAGGTGTTTTTCATCCTTTGATTTGTTCAGAGGAGGTGTTCATCCCTAGTGAGATTCTAGGGAGGTGTTCATCCTTAGTGGGTTTCTAAGGAGGTGATTGTCTTTTTAATTAGTTTACTTTTTATTGGTTCTTCTACTGAGTTGATTGTAATTTGTAAACTGAATTTGAAAGATAGTGAATGGGAAGTCACTCTTGTGTTAAGAGTTGACTGGGAACTGGATGTAGGGTTGGCTATACCCGAACCAGTATAAATTATTGTGTGCTCTTCTCTTTCCCTTATCTCTTTCTCTTTTCCTGATTATATTATCGCTTCCGCTTTATCTGTGTTCAAATAAATTATTGACTCACAAATAAATTTTTAATTTGAAATCTATTTTAATTTGTTCATCTATTCACCCCCCTCTAGATGTCATTTGTCTAATAAGTGGTATCAGAGCTTGGTTAGATAAGATATTTCTAAACGATCTGTCAAGATGTCTATGCAGAATCAGGTTTACAAGGAAGGAGCCTCAATAAACAGACCACCACTATTTGAAGGAGAAGACTATCAGTTTTGGAAAGCGAGAATGAAAATATTTTTACAAACACTAGATTATGGTGTTTGGGATGTTGTACTCAATGGTCCCTACATTCTGATGAGAACAACGGAGTCTGGAGTTGTTTCAAAGACTTTTGATCAATGGATGCTGGATGAAAATAAGCGTGCCCATTATGATGTAAGAGCTCGAAATGCTATTGTTTTTGCCTTAACTCGTAATGAATTTTTCAGGGTCACACAATGCAAGACGACAAAAGAAATATGAGACACTCTTGAAGTAACACATGAAGGAACAAATGAAGTAAAGCGATCACGTAAGAACACACTCATCCATGAGTATGAATTATTTCAAATGCAGCAAAATGAAAGCATCACGGATTTCCAGACACGCTTCACACATATAATAAATCACTTGAAAGCATTAGGAAAAAGTTTTGACAATGAGGAGTTGAGTACAAAGATCTTAAAATCCTTAGACAGGAATTGGCAACCAAAGGTCACTGCTATTACAGAATCAAAGGATCTCACAAAAATGAATATTGCTACTTTATTTGGAAAGTTGCGAGAACATGAGATGGAGCTACAAAGGTTAAAGAATGGTGAACAGAATCAAGCCAAGATGATAGCTCTAAAAGTAGAAAAATCTTCACAAGACGAAAGCGAAAATGAAGGTAAGTTTTCAAATTCCGATATGTCTCTTTGTTAAACAATTTTCTTGTTTTATGAAGAACAGGAAAAAAAGACAGCAAAGAAAGGAGAAAACAAATAAATTTCATTGCTATGAATGTGGAAAACTTGGTCATATCAAACCAGATTGTCCGGAACTTAAGAAAGAGAAGAAAGATATGAAAGAGAAGAAGAAAGAAAAGAACAATACCTATAAGAGCAAACACAAAGCTTATATTGCTTGGGAGGATAATAATTCTTCCACAACACAAGAGAGTTTTTTCGAAAGCAGTGATGGAGAAGAAGAAGCAAATATTTGCTTGATGACAAAAAGTGATGATGAAGCCTCATCACAGGTAAGTAGTACAAATTCCTTAAATGAATATGATGAGTTATTTAAAGAATATCAATATATGTATGAAGGTTTTACCAAGTTATCTAAGAAATACAATGCACTTAGGCAAAAGTTTAATGCATTAGAAAATAAAAGAAAATGAGTGCTTAAAGAAAGATTTTGAGAAATCTTAAACTTTGTCTAAAAATAAAGAAGTTGTTAAACATTGTGAAAATTGTAATCTTTTAGAAAATGAGATTTTCAAGTTAGAGAAAATAATAAGCAATTTTTCAAAATCTTCTGAAAATCTTGATTCGATATTAGGTTATCAAAGAGGAAATTCTAACAAAGATGGACTTGATTACAAGCTCAAAGAAAGTCTAGAACCTCATAAAACTATTTTTGTGAAAGAGTCAAGGAAAACAGATGTGAAATCAGTTTCAAAAACTTTAAGAAACACATGTTTTTATTGCATGAAATTAGGTCATACATCAAATAAATGTTACATAAAACATTTTGGCATATCTAATGGAAAATATGAATAGGTGCCTAAAGGAACAAAACATTTATACATGTCTAGATGATAATTTGAGCATCTAATTGATTATCAGAATCATAATTTTTTTTTCTTGTTGTCATAATCAATTATGTTGAAAGTTTGAATTTTGAAAGTTTGAATTTATGAAAATTTGAAATTATTAAAGTTTAAAATTTTGCAATTTGAGATTCTTGAAATTTGAAATTTTGCAATTTGAAATTTTTGAAATTTGAAATTTTGCAGTTTGAGATTTTTTTAAAAATTTGCAGTATGAGATTTTTGAAATTTGAAATTTTGCAATTTGAGATTTTTGAAATTTGAAATTTGAAATTTTGTAGTTTGAGATTTTTGAAATTAAATTTGAATTGGAATTTGAAATTTGAATTTGAAATTTGGGATTAGAAATTTGAATTTGGAATTTGGAATTTGTTGGAATTTAAATTTGAAATTTGAAATTTGTTGCAATTTAAATTTGAATTTCGAAATCTGGAATATGAGTGCATTTGAATTTGAAAGTTGTCTAAATAAGAAAACTGCAATTGGGGGAAACTACTGCATTTCATTCCATTATCTCTATAATCATTTTATTCCCCTATCTTTCTCTCTCTTCATTTGTCTTGGGTATCCTAGATATTGTCTCCTTAATATGATATTCTTCTCTATGACACTTTGTAATGCATTATCTTCTCTACCTTGATTTATGTACTAATATGTGCAAATTTGTTCTCAGTTTCTATTGCAATATTTTTCATAATTATCAATGAAACATTGAGATATTTTGATGATATTAATCTGTGTGAAACAGGGGGAGTTTTTTTTTCTCTTATAATATTTTTCATAATTATCCATGAAACAAGGAGATATTTTGATGATATTAATCTGTGTGAAACAGGGGGAGATTTTTTTTTCTCTTCTAATAATTTTTTATGATTATCAATGAAACAATGGGAGATTTTTTGATGAATTAAAATCTGTGTGAAATTCCTTCCTATCTCTAAATTAAACAAGGGGAGTTAAGAGAAGTCTTTGCTCATATGAGTTAGGGGGAGTCTTGTAATTAATATATCCAGGGGGAGATTAAGAGACTCTGACACTTGATACAAATTTGTGCTAATCTTGAGCTGGCTATATAGAGTCAAGCATTTTAATTCATTTCAGGTGTTTCCTTGATCATCATCAAAAAGGGGGAGATTGAAAGCAATGAGGGGGAGATTGATGGAAATGTCCCTACATTCCCAAGAGATGATTTTGATGATGATTCAAGTCAACTACATTCAAGTCAACACCATTCAAGATGAATTAAGGACAAGCTGAATTTATGACGTTGGTGAAAATGTGAAACATTTCCCTACATGCCCAAGATATCTTTTTGATAAAGATGATGATTCAAGCAAGCCCAAGATGATTCCTGAAGACTAGATAGAGTCTTAGAATACTGGATATGGAGGTACAAGTTGATGAAGTAATATTATGCATAAGCCTCCAAAGCACAAGTGTGATAAAATTCATAACATGATATTTTTCTCTGTCATAATTAATTATGATGCATCAGAAATGGGAAAATGATTTTCTCTATCATAATTAATTATACTGGTAATATAATGAATTATGGCAATTCAAATTTGCAAAATATATCCATTTTAAAGAATAAGTGTTTTTGAATACATCCTGATTTTCTCTATGATATTATTAATGTCCAACGACCATTTTCTGATGCTATTTTTCTATTTAATTAATTTTTGATGAAAAATAAAAAACACACAATTACAGAATTCGAAAATACAATTTACATTCAATAAGTTTTGAGAAAAGAATTCTGAGCAAGACAATAGAGATATTTTACACCTTTTGAGAAAACCCTTTTCTCTACTGCCTTCTTTGCTTTCATTGTTAATCACACTTGTTCTTGGAGATTGACATTCTACATGCTTCTACAATTTGTTGTCTCCATTACCCAGGTGTGTCTGTTCTTATTTTTATTACCTTCATCCTTTGTGTATTGGTGGCAAAGGAGGTGTTTTCATCCTTTGATTTGTTCAAAGGAGGTTTTCATCCCTAGTGTGATTCTAGGGAGGTGTTCATCCTTAGTGGGATTCTAAGGAGGTTTTTTTCATCCTTTGATTTGTTCAGAGGAGGTGTTCATCCCTAGTGGGATTCTAGG
Source organism: Sphenostylis stenocarpa (assembly GCA_963425845.1). Classification (NCBI taxonomy): domain Eukaryota; kingdom Viridiplantae; phylum Streptophyta; class Magnoliopsida; order Fabales; family Fabaceae; genus Sphenostylis; species Sphenostylis stenocarpa. Next base: position 14,757,363 of record OY731403.1, on the reverse strand, counting down.
GAGGTGTTCATCCTTAGTGGGTTTCAAAGGAGGTGATTATCTTTTTAATTAGTTTACTTTTTATTGGTTCTTCTACTGAGTTGTTTGTAATTTGTAAACTGAATTGAAAGATAGTGAATGGGGAGTCACTCTTGTATTAAGAGTTGACTGGGAACTGGATGTAGGGTTGGCTATACCCGAACTAGTATAAATTACTGTGTGTTCTTCTTTTTCCCTTATCTCTTTCTCTTTTCCTGATTATATTATCGTTTCAGCTTTATCCGTGTTCAAACAAATTATTGACTCACAAATAAATTTTTAATTTGACATCTATTTTAATTTGTGCATCTATTCACCCCCTTCTAGATGTCATTTGTCTAACAAAGATTAACTTTAATTTTAAATTACTAAAATAAAAATATTATTAAAAATAAATCAAATTTATTAAAAATTTAAATTATAATAAATTAAGACTGGAGTGATATTAACTATTCAATACATTGTTTAAGAAAAATTTAATAACAAATATTCTTTAATATATTTTTCAATTGAAATTAAATTATATTTTACAAATTTATATTAAAAAAATTGAACACATCAAATTATCACATTTTAATTCCTCATTAACTTAATTAATTAAAAAAATTACAATATCAATCAAATTATTACAATTTTATTTTATAATATTTTATTTTTAATCTAGTTTTTTAATTTATTACTTTATTATTATTAATTGTTTAACCATGGTTGTTTTCATATAATTGATATACTAGAAAAAAAATTTATATCAAAATATAATTGATATACATTAGATAATAAATATATTATTTAATTAAATTATTTATAAAAATATATTTATCTTTAGTTGAAATATTTTTTTACTTTAAATATACTAATTAATATTTTTCATTTTTAACAAAATTAATAACAAAGATTAAAAATAGACTCTTAGAAAAGTTAAAAATTTAAAACTAATTCATTTTATAAATACTAAAAATAAACCATATTTAAATAAATTAAAAATATATTTAAATCTATATTCAACACACCTCTAATTTTTCTCAATAAATACATAGATCACATTTGAAAACTTTATCATTGAAATAACTTCAAAATTATGAACTTTATTTTTTCAAAATCCAGCTTTTCTTGTTAACTTTTAAAAAAAAAACACAGTTAATGTAAGTTAAGTACCTTTTTAAAATTTCAAATTTTTTATATATTGGATTTTTATTAAAAAATTTCTAAAATTGGATAAGAAAATGGAGATTTAATTATACTTTTAATAAATTTAAGATAATATTAGTTTTTATTTTTAAATATTTATTTTAATTTTTTAAAACAGAGAAACTATAATTTTAGTTTCTAAATACTAAATTTAATTAATTAAATTTATTATTATTTAATCTCTTAATTTTAGTATTAAAAGTTTAAATTATATTTTATTAAATTAAAATAATTACAATATATTTTTCTACTTTGAGAATTAAAAATATAATTAAACTAAAACTGAAAAATATTATAATATATTTTTGAACTCTTTTTTATAATATTTTTATAATTATTATATTTTTGGATAAATTGTTTTTTTCCTAATTTTTTATAAAGTCAATTTTAATATTTAAAAATATTTAACATTTTGAATTCTGAAACTTTTTCTCTATTAACAAATTTAAAACCATAATATACTAAAAAAGTATTATACATAATTATTTCATCAAAATTTTTAATAATATGATAAGTCATCAAATTCGTTTTTTCTTCTTTCATGTCTTTTTTTTCGATATGAGTGCTAGAATTTATAAAAAAAATTATCTACAAAATTCACTTCTCTAAGTTTTATCTTCACATTTCTTAACTATTTTTTTTATAGTTATGAAAATCAAGATTGGTACACACAATTAAATATATTATAAATGAAGAATATTTATTCATTCTAGTTTTTTTTCTCAACATATAATTTTATTATTTTTATTTTAAATATATTTATATTTTTTAAAATTAATAATTTTAATCTAGTCATCTAAATATTTGATGTGATATTATAATTAATTGATATTATTAAATGATTTTATTTGATTTGTTATAAGAAAATAAATAATAAAAATAAAAAAATAAATTAGAAGTTAAAAAAATACGTAAAAATAAAATAAAAAAATTTAAATACTTGTATTAAATAATATAAAATAAATTTAATGATGGATTAAAATAGAACAACATTTATAAGAGACTATTTATTTTTATTTATGATGATGGATCAAAAGTGGAAATATATTTAAATTTATAATTTTATTTATGAAACACATTTAAATTTATAATTAACGAAAATAATAAAAATCTTAATAAAATATGATACTTTTAGTAATGTATTTTTTTATAAACTTAAACTTACTCTTTTTTAGTTTAGTTTTTAAATTTTATGTATTATTATTGTTAATTGAATACTAGAATAAATTTATATAAAAATAGTCTTTATCTTCAAAATTCACTTCTTCAAATTCTATCTTTATATTTTTCTACTGTTTCTTTATAGTTAAGAGGGTCAACATTTGTACACATACTTAAATATAATATAAAGTAAAGAGTATTTATTTATTTTATTTTATTTTCAATCTATAATTTTAGTATTTTTTTAAATATATTTTACATTTTTAAAATTAATAATTTTAATGTAGTTATCTAAGCTTTTGATGTGATGATTTTAATTAATTGATATTATCGAACCATTTTATTTGATTTATTATAATAAAAATCATAAAAATAAATGTTAAAATAATATTAATTATTTAAATTATAAGAAAATAAATAATAAAAATAGAAAATAAAGTATCCTATAAAAGAAGACTAATTATTGTAAATATAAAATAGAATATGGGAGGAGATGAGGATGATAATGTAGTAGAAATGATAGAGTTTTCAAAAAAAATGTAGAATGTGAGAAGTTAAAAAAAAATTAAAAAAAGATATGTACATAAGTAATTGGATTAAATTTATTATCCCCTCATATATTATTATATATACATTATTAATGTAATTTTAGTTTAATTAAAAATTAGAATACAAATATACTATACAAATATACCAATATATTATAATATTTGTAATTTATTTTTATTGTGTATAAATTACAAAACTAATAATTTTTAAAAAAATTTAATGATAATTTTTTTGACTTTTATATTACAACATATTTTTAATACTTTAATAAATATAACTTTTTTTAAATATATTTCATCAATTTAAAGTATAATATTTTTGTATTTTTTAGAATTTTTTTAAATGTGGATATCTTTAATATTTTGCACATGTAAATATAATTGATATATGTTTTTAAACATTTTTTTAAAATTTGTTTTAAAAATATAATATTATTTTTAATATTTAATATTTATATTTTAAATTTTTTTCTTAAATAATGAACAAATAATATTAATATTTTTTAATTAATTAAATTTATAAATAAAGAATTAAAAACATTTATTATCTTTTGAAAAATATAATATTATATTTAATATTTTAATGTTTATATTATAAATTTTTTATTAAAATATTAGGGTTTTTGTCTTTTTCTTTTCTTTCATCTGAACTTCAAGCTATTAAGAAATTTTTTTTCCATCTTATAAATTAAATTTTAAATATATAAATATATAAAAATATAAAAATATAAAAATATATGAATATATAAATATATAAATATATCAAAATATAAATATATAAATATATCGAAATATAAAAATATATGAATATATAAATATATAAATATATGACTATATGACTATATAAATATATGAATATATAAATATATGAATATATAAATATATAAATATATAAATATATTTGTATTTATAGATTTTATATTTATATATTTATACCAATATATATTTATTTGTATATAAATATTATCAAAAAATCTTATAGCTTAGTGGTTGGAGTATTAATATCAAACTTTAAGGTATCAAGTTCGAATATTGCTATTGATTGCTATTGATACTAATTTTATAATAATTCAAATTTCTAAAAAATGTAATAAATAATAAAAATATAAACATAAATAATTAACTTTGTTATCGAGTTATTTTTTGTGACCGATTTAAATTATTATTTAAATAATTCAATCAATATATTAGCGATCGATATAAATCGGTTGCTATTTTTTTTAACTTTGTCACCGATTTAGCGACCGATTTAATAATATTAATTTCAGTCGTTATTTAGATATCTAAGGAATAAGTGACAAAATTATTTAGCAACCACCTTATCGGTCGCTATTTTGCGACCAAAATGAAAATCGGTCGCTGACACATTAACGACTTGGCTTTTTGCGACAACGCATTTCGGTCGCTAATTGATTAACGATCGATTTTTTTACATTAACGACCGAATCTTTTGGTCACCAAAACCGTTTTTTTTTTTGTAGTGTTAAAGAGCTTAGGTGACAATTTTGAAATAGATTTAAGTGAGTCTTGACATAAAGTAACTCAATTGTTATGAAGCACAAACAATGTATTAGCATATATTGGTAAGATAAATTAGACGACCTGCTATGCTTCCCTTTTTTATCATTTTGGCTCAGATGAAGAATACTATCCATAGGTGTAGATGTCAATAACCTAATAAACCATAATCATGTTATAATTCAATATTTTCTTTGACACAATAAGATAATTGCAAATGAATGGATTACCTCTAATCCAAGAAAATACTTCAACAACTTAAGATCTTTGATTTTAAAATGTGAGTGGAGGATTTATTTTATGTTTGATATTTTCTCAATGTTGTTTCCAATGAGTATAATGTTGTTAGCGTGAAGCTATGAAATTATTCTCCTCTCCCTTATTAAAGAGATTATGATTTAGGTGAGCTTAACAATATCCATGAGATAAAAACAATACAAATAATTTTTTATACCAAGAAAAAATACATTACTTACATCTAATTGACTAAGGTGTCATCGCTTAATAAAAATCACAACAAGAATGATTCTTATTGTAATTATTTTAGCCACAGATAAAAGAGTTTCAAGATAATTTATCCCATTTGTTTAAGCATACTCTTTTACGGTATCGAACTTTGTATCACTCCATACTTCCATCAAGATTTTGCTACTGGAGGGTGTCAATAATTTTTCAAGTTTTGTTCAATGCAAGCACTTCCATCTCAAACCGCATTGCCTCACACCAAAATTCATACTAGATAGTCTCTCAAAGGCTCAAGTTCACGTAATAAAATTATTAGATAGTGCTGATGTGAGGGAGAAATATGAGAATATGACATGACAAAACAAATAGGATACAAACATGTTGTTGACGATTAGATGAGGAAGCTACAATAATGGTAAGAGTGGTGAGCAAGTGGCTTATGTGTTTGAGTTGAATGATACAATGACAATTGAGAGTGAGAAATATTATCAGATGAGGTGGATTAGGGTGAGTATGAGATTCATGCCTTGGTTGGACAAATGAGTGATGAGAAATGGACTCTAATGCACGCCATTTTATTCTTGACTTTTTGTTCTAAAAATATTTTTTAAGTTAATTATTTTATTTATAAACCATCTATTTAACATGTTTTTATTAAAATCATAGCATAATTTAATTTTTCTTAATTTGTTACTTTTTACATAATTTTAACACCAAAATATGCATTCATACATCCATATTATATATTTTTCTTTTTTGTAAGAGAAAGGTAATTTGAGATGAACCAAATTGATAAAAATAAAAGCCAAAATTCATAGCAAGCATCATGTGCAACCAAACTTCACTTTTCTCGGAAGCCCAAATTTGCTTGTGTAGCCCACTTGTGAAACGTTACAAATGAAAATTTTGAATCAATCAAGTTAATTTAACTGTTGCAAAATCTAATTGAGTTAAATTAAAAGGTGTGAAAAGTAAGAATTAAATGTAAATCAGTGTTTGATTAACTCAAATCATAAAAGAATCGAACTACTCAAATCAATTCCTCATCATACAATAATCCAGATCTTGCAATTTTTAATTGATGAAATATTTGATTTTATTATAATTAATTATAAACTTATTTTCTTTTGGTTAGTCCCCTATAAATAGAGGTTTGATTAGAGCAGAAAAATACAATCTCTTTCTCTCGGAGTGAGAATTGTTGTTTTGTCTCGTCCATGTTATTTTTTTCGTTTAGTTTCTAGTTTTCTTTAGTTTAATTTTAAATTTGGCAAGCTCTGCATCTATTGTAACTCTTTTTGGTTTATTCTTTTTTGTTATTTAATTTGAAATCTCTCTTGAATTTTCTAATTTTATATTGTTGAATTTGTTTTATTCATTTTGCGCTTAGTTTAATTTTTATTATTTAGATGCTTAAAATTTTTATTTTATTTCAGTATTCTATTTACTTCATTTTATTTCAATTGTATTTTACTGTTTTCAATTCTAATTTTCTAATTTTATTTTACAGTGTTTGATTCCAATGTGCAACTTAAATTTATGTTTATCTCTTTTGATAATTTTAAATTTAATTATTGTAATCTTTTATTTTAATTAGAAGTAATTTTTTATTTTGCACTTTATTCTTGAAAGTTTCAAATTTAATTAAAAGCACCCAATTTTATTTTTATAAATTATAGTTATTTAAATTTTCATTATTCTGCTTCAATTTAATTTTTATTATTATTTTGCTACAATTTAATTTGAATTTTTTGTTATTTACCATCAAACCCCCATTTCAATTTTTTTATTATTATTATTATTATTATTATTTCATTTTTCCTCTTTTGTTTTATTACCATCAACCCCCCATTTATTATTATTTACTGTTTTTAGATAAAATTATATTGGTAATGAGTACATTCCTATAATTATGTCCTTGTGATATTCGATAGGGTTAACTATGTTGCATTAGTTTAACAACTTGTTTATTTTTTTATCAATATTTTGTGCGACCAAAATAGTATCATTGATGTATGTCATTTTATTATTTATTTCTTGATCTAAGAACATTTTCTAAGCTAATTATTTTATTCATAAACCATGCATTTAACATGTTTTTATAAAAAAAACATATCATAATTCAATTTTTCTTAATATATTGCATTTTGCATAGTTTTAGCATAATAAATAATATACATGCATACATCCATATTACATATTTCTTTTTCTTCTTTTGTAGGAGAGGTAATTTGAGATAGAACAAGTTGATGGAAAGATATGTCAAAATTGATGTAATTAAGTTTCACTCTTCTTAGAAGTTCAAGTTTGTTTGTGCAACCCACTTGCAAAACGTTACAAATGGAAATTTTGAATCAAGCAAATTAACTGTTGCGGGAATCCAATTTAGCTTAATTAAAGGTCAGCAGGAATCAAGAATTAAATGCAAATCAGTGTCACTCAAAATAGGAAAGAAACAGATTATTTTCTTCAAATCAATCCAAGAAATTTCTCTTGACAACAATCCAATTTTGCACTTATTTATTTCAGAAACATTTGATTTTATTGTAATTAATTTTAAGCTTATTTTCTCTTGTTCAATCCATTATAAATAGAGGTCTTACAATAACACGATCATAATCTCCTAGTCTTGGGGTGAGAACTGTTGTTTAGTCTCATCCCCGTTTTTCTTTTCCTATTCTCAATTTTTAGTTTAGTTTTTAGTTAAGCGAGTTCATCTTTTGCTGCTGCATTTCTGGTTGTTCTCTTTTGTTCAATTTGCAATTTCTATTTAATTTTCCACTTTATATTGTTCTATTTACTTTATTGATTCAATGCTCATTTTAATTTTTGCTATTTAATTGTTTAGAATTTTTATTCTAGTACTGCTTAATTTTCATTTTCAATTCATCTCTTTTCCAATTCCAATTCTCAATTTAGTTTTAGAGTTATCACTTTCGAAATTTCAAATTGAATTACTTGTACTATTTTATTTTAAAACAATTCTTGATTCTTGCACTTTAAATTAAAAACACTTTATTTTAATTTTATAAATTTCAGATTATTTAAATGTTGCATCAATTTAATTTTAATTACTTGCATTATTTTATTTTAAAGCAATTTTTTATTCCTGCACTTTTAATTAAGAGTACTTTATCTTAATTTTATAATTTTCAGTTATTTAAATTCTACTTTCGTTTAATTTTAATTATCGTTAATATTTTATAGTAATTTGATTTTAATTTTTATTATTCTGCATCAATTTATTTCTTTTTCACTCTTTCATTCATCCCCATATTTACTTGTTATTTACTTGTTTTATAAAGAATGATATGTGATAATGAGTAAGTTCCTATAATTGTATTTTTGTGAGATTCAACATGAATTAGTTATACTATATTAGTTTAACAATTTGTTTATTATTTTGATCAGTATTTTGTGTGACCAAAATACTATTATCAAATGGCGCCGTTGCGAGGGGACATAATTGTGTTGCGTAACATTGCCTAATATCATTTTATTTTCTTTTTCCAGCTTTACTTAAAAAAAATCAATTTTTGTTTGTTTGTGTGTGCTCCTTAACTCTTCTTGTAGGAAATTATGTATAAGTCATCATTGAAAGAAAATTCTTGAAAACCATTCTCATAGGAAACTCTAGATCTAGATTGGTAATGTGAGAGTGCATCTCAAGGACGGTTTTGACTAGGAAAAACTTGATACTTAAGCGTGTTCATTAGTGATCCACCAACACGTTCTAGTACCTTAGAGTTAGAGACTCGATTCTCCAACCACTAGACTAGTAAGATTTTCCGATAATAACTTACAAATAAATTATATTTATATACAAATAAATGTATATACGTGTAAATATATAAATATAAAATATATAAATATAAAATATATAAATTAAAATATATTTATATATTTATATGTTGGATGTGAGGGCGCACTTGATGGTGAAAGTGTGTGTCGAGTGTGTTTTCAAAATTTGATGCCAAATTTATGAGTGTGTCTCTTTATATGAGTTTGTAATTTAATGACGTAATATAATCTTTATAGTTTATTTATATAATGATATAAAATAAAAAAATTTCTTTATTTATTTTTATTTTATTTTATTTTAATTTATTCTCTTTTTCTTCTTCTTCTATTATTTAATTAAAATTCTTATATTAAAATAATTTTTTCAAGTATTAAAAATATTTAATTATTTATTTTTAAAATTATTTTTTAAAATTATTATAAATTAATCTAATTATGATTAAATTAAATTATTAAATAAAAAAGTATTTAATTTTTTAATCAGGTGAATAATTAATTTATTAGAATATATTTAAAATTAAGTAAATATTATATAATTTTAAATATTTAATTTTTTTAATTTAATGTTGATTTTTAAAATTATACTTTAAATTTGTTGGTATCTAATTGATCATTTATCAAAATTGTTAATTTACCGACGAATATATCCGTCGGTAATTAATTATTTATTTATTGACAAATTTACTGACGGATATATCCGTTGGTAAGACCAAATTCCACAACTACTTTAAATCTGTCGGTAATTTCCATCGGTAATCACTCATTTTCCTACGGCTACATATCCGTCGGTAAATATCTATCGATAATTAATAATTTTCTTGTAGTGATTCCCTGAACAACAATATTACTGGCATTTAAATTCATATAGTCCACGACAGGAGTATAATCCGTATTTGACCACATATAATTATGACTGGAGACACCATCCAAACTTGAAATTGTTAGAAAAGTAGTTTTAAATCAAGAGGGGGGGTGAATTGATTTTTGAAAGTTTTTCGCAATACACAGATTATCTAATCCGAAAATTAAGTTTACTAATCAATTCACGAATCACAAAGCAATTAAACAATATAAGCGCAGCAACTGAAATTAAAGAGAGAAAGGTTAGGAAAGATTTCACCGGTAATTTTATACTGGTTCACCCAATACCAGGGCTACGTCCAGTCTCCAGCCAAATTCCAGCTGGGTTCCACTAGAATAGATGTTTCACCGACTCACACTCTTACACCTATTCTAACACCAGAACCAATTTCCAGTTCCTAACTTTAACCTTTCCACCAAGAACCAAATTCCAGTTCTTGGAGACCTCTGCAACCAAATTCCAGCCACGAGAGAAACCGAGTACCCAAATTCCGGGCACCACACACAAGAACCAAATTCCAGCTCACTGTGCTCAACCTCTTACCAAGAACCAAATTCCGAGTTCTTGATAACCTCCACAACCAACTTCCAGCTGCAGAGAAAACTTGTGCCCAAATTCCGGGCACAAACTCAATACAAAGTAATGAAAATGAATTTACAAAGAAGAAATAAGAAAGCTCAAACCGGATTACGCTAATCCACAGTAAGTTTCTTCTTCAAGGATGCAATATGCCTCAAGAAAGATTTCAAAAATAACTTCACAAAATAGTTGTAATTCTTTCTTGGAAAAAGTGCTCTAGTTGCTTGATTGATTGCTTTGTTTCTGTAAAAACTGATATTCAATCTGTTGTTTAAAAAATTCAATCAAAACTGTTTTTAAAGAGTTTTCAGAAAAAGCTGCATTAATTAATCTGTTGAAAGTTTGTTTTAATCTGTTGAAAATAGCCGTTATAATCTGTTAAAAGTCCTTTCAACCCATTAATGCGTTCTTGCTTCTTTAACAGAATCGTTTTAGCTGATACGACCACGTTTATATCAGTTAAAACATTTTACAAACTTTTTCTAAGTATAAAACAATCGATTGAATCGCGTATTAATCGATTGATTTGTTAAAAAACCTTCTTATAAAACTTTCCAAGTTATTTTAGCTGATATAAAGTCATTTTAATCGATTGAAAATCTGCACATATATTTTCAAGTCATTTTAATCGATTGAAAGTTCGTTTTAATCGATTGAAATTCTGTAAAAAGATTTTCTAAGTTATTTTAATCGATTGAAATACGTTTTAATCGATTGAAATAAGTCTGATCGGTCATAATTCAATTCGATCGATCATAACCAACTACGATCGGTCATAATTTCATTCGATCGATCATCCGACTTCCAAAGTGGTTTTAATCGATTAAAACATGTTTTAATTGATTAAAAGCAATCTGATCGCTCATATTTAAAATCTGATTGATTATATTTCATTCTGACCTGTTATATTCGAATTCCAATCGGTCATAAAGGGTTTTAATCGATTAAAAGAAGTTTGTATCGATTAAAATACTGTAAAAATACTTCTTAAAACATTCTAAGTGTTTTTAATTGTTTCTTTCAAAGCTATATCAGTTAATAAATTTTGTTAGGAAAGTTCTTTGACAAAATGCTTTTGTTTTTTATTTGTTTAAAACTATTTTTGAGGCATTTTGCAAAATGAGTGAAGAAGCTTTATGCAGTGGAAAAGGTAAAGTGGTTTTACCTAAGCTTTACGTTAGACACTCTAAATCTTCGACTCAAATGTACGAGTGACTTGTTTGACTAGCTGCGAGTTGACCCTTGACTTTATCTTTGACTTCATCAAATCAATGAGATCTTTGCTAGGATCACTTTCAGTCTCCCCCTATTTGATGAAGACAAACACCATTTTGAAAAAACAATCTCTGCAAAATAAGTCACTTGATAATGCAGTTAGGTGAGAAATATAAGAATGTAATAAAGTTTTGTTTCTCCCCCTAAAACTTATTTCTCCCCCTAAACTGTTGCACTTAAATTTATCTTAAAGTGATGCAACTATTTCTCCCCCTTTTGACTTCATCAAAAATAGGGAATAGAAGAGAAAAGAATAAAATGTAAGGTTTCGAAAAATATGCTCAAGTTTTTGAAAATACAAAGTGAATCAATATTTCACTCATGAAAAGAATCAATTAAAGTTGATTCAAACTTATCTCCATTAACACGTTTGTAATGAATACAATTAACACGTGTAAAGATAAGGGAATCATGCTTTAGTAGCATGTTACAGGAACAGCCATTAACTAAAGCCTTTAATTTTCCTTTTCCGGAATAAAAATCGATTAAAAAGTGTTTTTATTAACTAAAACAACCAGATTTTGAAAATCATGATATATCGATGTGAATATCTCGTATCTAATCTATTGGATATGTAGTGAACTGATTGTCTAGATCAATATCAACTATTTTTCACTGATAATCTACCACTATCAGATTTAATTTTAAATTTGGCTAATTTTACTGTTATAAGACAGTTTTAAAAGGTTTTAATCGATCAATGCCCAGTTTTAAAAGAGATTCAGGGATCTATCATCTACTTCTATCTAAGCCAGTTCAATCTAGATTTAGATCCTAAATCATATTTAACCAAAGCTAGATCAAGAGTCCCTGGTATAACACCGAGTTAATATTACAGTCCATGCAAAAAATATAAAGATAGAAATAAGCGAGAAGATAAAGATGATGAGGGAACTAGTCATCCCAATTTCCACTGATTGAGTCGCAAATCTTCCAGTTTGGTGATCATTCATTTTATCCCCACCAATATCAAAAGATAATAGGCTTTCCTTTTTGCTGGAACCAATTTTGCTCTATCAACTATTTGAGTCAACAACTGCTTGTCTCTCTCGTATCGGCAACGAGACACGAAACTTTTCTCGAAAAGAAATCTTTTAGCAGTTCTTGTTACTATTGGCTGCATTACGGTCCATGGTTGACACCACAATGGAATTTCTACTACACATCGAGGCGAGAACCATGTGCTGACGGACGTACATTCACTATCGGATCCCACACGGAATGCACGATACCATAAATTGCATGAATAACGAGGTTAATGATGTACCGAGATCGAATTTCCTTCCATAATAGCCAACCCATTTTGAACCCTACGAGTTATCATTATCCAAGCAAATAACTGCATTCTTATTAATGTAGTATGATGGGTGTTATTCTCACTTTCAGTGAACCAGTCATCATTATCTTTTGAGGAATGAATCATTTTTAACTTTGTTGTTTCCGAGTGGTATCATATGCACAAGTGATTAACAAAAAACTTATTCGGTAGAGTGGGCAATGATTAGTAATGCATACACAGCGAGAACTAGTGATGACGATAATCCGAGCTTTCACTAAATTTGCCTTCAGCGAGGGAACAATATCAATAGTATAAAATTGATCCCTGTACACACATTCCCTGTGCCACGTTATTCAATTCTTGAATTCGTTGTCCCAGATTGGTTTCCTTACGGTGTCACCTCGTGACATTGATGATTAAAGCTAATTCTTAAAGTTGCACGAGTTCAATGAATATCACCAAGAGTTTTGAACCAATGCATGCCCAAAATTATTTCACGTATATTGTTAGGTAATATCAAGAAATCTAATGTAAACATTTGTTCATTGAACTTCCTAGTAATCAACAACTTATTACCGAAGCAACTAACACTTGAAAAAATCTTTGATAAACTATGTTTTCGGTCCTAACGACTTGTCCTGTTTGTAACTAGTGTCTATAAGAAAAGTTACGGTCTATTCTTTGATAATTCCTTTGATTTTCAATGTATTACCATGCAGCATTCCATGTAAGGACATCTACGGCTTGAATCATGACTATGTTAAAATAACTTTTTCATCTATGGATAACTTTCCCACATGTAAAGTTTGCGGTATTTCAATCGGCAATAACTTTCCCACATTTATTCCACTAGTCTTAGTTTCTAATTCAAGGATTTGTTCGGCATGTGCTATTTAAAGAAAATTGGGTAAAACGAGATAACTTGAATCGGATATGTTCGAGACTCATTTATGATTATCGAGCGCTACGGAGGCACAATTTACAAGACAGTGGGTGAAAGTATTATGCAGATTTTGTTTATCAAAGAAAGCTGGGTTTTTGATTCGAATTGGCCTATCAACCTTTAATTAGATGTTATAAAACTTGTTTTCAGAACCTAATTAATCGATTAATCAACTAATTATCTATTAATTTCATTTTTCCTATCAGGTTTGAAAACGAGTTACAATGAATTAATCGATTGGTTTATAAAAGAATCGATTAGTTTAGTACAAAATGAAATCAATAACATGACACCAGAATTTAAATCGATTAAAACGTGAATGAATCGATTAATTTTGATACCTAAGTGTTTTTAGTTGATATACATATATTATAATCGATTAAAACAATTAAACCAAAATCCCGAGATCAGTTCAATCGATTATTTCGACATTTTAATCGATTAAAATGATACGAACATATGTTACGTAAGTTATTTTAATCGATTAATATTGTTATATATCAATTAAAACAATTAGTTTAAATACTCGAACCTGATTTTGCAGCTTCGATCTTCAAGGGATTCCCAGACTTGTTCTGCAAAACAAATTAAGAATTGTTCGGTACCCTTTATAATTCATGGGTCCTGATCAGGTTATTTGAAAGGAATTAATCTTTGGAACCCATTTCATTCTACCTTTGGGTACTTGCATATTTCTTAATTCTGCAGGTATTTAACGAGTGACCCTTTTTCATACGAGTAAAAACATTTAATAAATGGAGATGAAAGCTGTTTTACTATATGCAAAGTAATTTTTGAATGCTCTTGTTTTCTTTCCAATAGATGGTGTATAACCTATGCCACCACGTTCAATAACTAATTTTTGTGAATTAAGTATCCTATCAAGATTATTCTTTCCTTGTGCTAATTTAGATGAAGTTTTTACTAGGTATGATACTTGTTTACGTAACTTAGGACGAGTTTTGCAATCTTCAACATTACACATGCAATCAGTATTATTTTCTAATTCTAACTTTTCTTCATCAATTATTTTCTTTTCAAGAATAATGATCTTGTTTTCTAGTAACCTATTCATGCTTTTCAATTTTACGTTTTCAGTTTCTAATTTCTTTGCTACTTCATGTATTTCAAAGAAAGCATCTTGTAATGAGCTATAGTTTATAGATTCAGAACTTACACTTGGTATTTGGTGATTCAGAGTTGACCATCAAGCATATTTACGGTGCTTCTTCATAGGTCTTTTCAAGGATCTTCCACATTTGTGCAGCGGTTTGGCAGTGTGCAATCCTGAAAAGATCATCTCTGTTAAGGGCGGATAAGATGATATTCTTGGCAATACAATCATCTTGGATTACGTTAGCAATATCAATTTCTGTTCAATAACATTCCAAGCATTTATACTAACAGATTCAATGAAGATTTTCATCCTTATTTTCCAATATAGGTAATCTGTTCCACTCAACAGTGGAGGTCTATCAATGCACGCTCCCTCGAGAAAATGCCATGGATCGAAGTAACTTGATTAACTTTCAAGCACCTCGCTCGATGCCAATTGTTAGAAAAGTAGTTTTAAATCAAGAGGGGGGGTGAATTGATTTTTGAAAGTTTTTCGCAATACACAGATTATCTAATCCGAAAATTAAGTTTACTAATCAATTCACGAATCACAAAGCAATTAAACAATATAAGCGCAACAAGCTGAAATTAAAGAGAGAAAGGTTAGGAAAGATTTCACCGATAATTTTATCTTGGTTCACCCAATACCAGGGCTACGTCTAGTCTCCGACCAAATTCCAGCTGGGTTCCACTAGAATAGATGTTTTACGAGACTCACACTCTTACACCTATTCTAACACCAGAACCAATTTCCAGTTCCTGACTTTAACCTTTCCACCAAGAACCAAATTCCAGTTCTTGGAGACCTCTGCAACCAAATTCCAGGCACCACACACAAGAACCAAATTCCAGCTCCTGTGCTCAACCTCTTACCAAGAACCAAATTCCAGTTCTTGATAACCTCCACAACCAACTTCCAGCTGCAGAGAAAACTTGTGCCCAAATTCCAGGCGCAAACTCAATACAAAGTAATGAAAATGAATTTACAAAGAAGAAACAAGAAAGCTCAAACCGGATTACGCTAATCCACAGTAAGTTTCTTCTTCAAGGATGCAATATGCCTCAAGAAAGATTTCAAAAATAACTTCATAAAATAGTTGTAATTCTTTCTTGGAAAAAGTGCTCTAGTTGCTTGATTGATTGCTTTGTTTCTGTAAAAACTGATATTCAATCTGTTGTTTAAAAAATTCAATCAAAACTGTTTTTAAAGAGTTTTCAGAAAAAGCTGCATTAATTAATCTGTTGAAAGTTTGTTTTAATATGTTGAAAATAGCCGTTATAATCTGTTAAAAGTCCTTTCAACCCATTAATGCATTCTTGCTTCTTTAACATAATCGTTTTAGTCGATACGACCACGTTTATATCAGTTAAAACATTTTACAAACTTTTTCTAAGTATAAAACAATCGATTGAATCGCGTATTAATCGATTGATTTGTTAAAAAACCTTCTTATAAAACTTTCCAAGTTATTTTAGCTGATATAAAGTCGTTTTAATCGATTGAAAATCTGCACATATATTTTCAAGTCATTTTAATCGATTGAAAGTTCGTTTTAATCGATTGAAATTCTGTAAAAAGATTTTCTAAGTTATTTTAATCGATTGAAATACGTTTTAATCGATTGAAATAAGTCTGATCGGTCATAATTCAATTCGATCGATCATAACCAACTCGATCAGTCATAATTTCATTCTGATCGATCATCCCGATTTCAAAGTGGTTTTAATCGATTAAAACGTGTTTTAATCGATTAAAAGCAATCTGATCGCTCATATTTAAAATCTGATTGATTATATTTCATTCTGACTTGTTATATTCGAATTCCAATCGGTCATAAAGGGTTTTAATCGATTAAAAGAAGTTTGTATCGATTAAAATACTGTAAAAACACTTCTTAAAACATTCTAAGTGTTTTTAATTGTTTCTTTCAAAGTTATATCAGTTAATAAATTTGTTAGGAAAGTTCTTTGACAAAATGCTTTTGTTTTTGATTTGTTTAAAACTATTTTTGAGGCATTTTGCAAAATGAGTGAAGAAGCTTTATGCAGTGGAAAAGGTAAAGTGGTTTTACCTAAGCTTTCTATTAGACACTCTAAATCTTCAGCTCAAATGTCTGAGTGACTTGTTTGACTGCTGCAGAGTTGACCCTTGACTTTATCTTTGACTTCATCAAATCAATGAGATCTTTGCTAGGATCACTTTCAGAAATATGATCCTGTCTTTAACCAGCCACCAAAGATTTATTTCCAACCAAGCAACCAAGGTCTCTACCAACAATAGGAGTATCAACCTCCCTTACTAAGACAATATGCAAATCCACACCTTGTTCCAATACAACAAAGCCTAAGTGGTATTATGCAACTGGGTAACTGTAGACCCCAAATCTTGCCCGACCTCATAATAAAGACCAGAAGACCTTTTATTCGAAGATGGATGAAGCCTAAGAAGCCACTAGGAGAGACTATTAGGCCCCATACTAGGATAGGAGGAATTTTCGGCATGTAAATAAGGATTCTCGCCTTTTTGGGTCGAGACCGCCGTCTCGTATTCGGGACCGCCGTCTCGCCTTGCGAAAGTGGCGAGACCGTTGTCTCGCCACTTGCAAATGGCGAGACGGCCATCTCGACCTTGTCAGACGAGACAGCCGTCTCGACCTGACAGGCGTGAATCCCTATAAATAGCCGCGCCATTCCCCTCATTTCACACAGTTCTTCCATTCTTTCTCTTGTCACTTCATAAAATTCTCTTCCTAGAACCCCTTCGAAGCATTTTCGGAGTTTTCTGAGAGTCTCTAAGAGTTTTTATAGCGTTTCTGAGAGGTTTTCAGCACTGTAAAGAGTGAAGGGTTGCCAAAAAGCACCCAAATTGTCAAGAAATTAATAGAAAGCTTGTCTCGGAGGTTTCTGCATTCTTTCTCTCTCTTTACTGCTTTATCTTTAAATTACGCAGTAGATATTAGGGTCATGTAGTCATAACTTTAAATTCCGCAAATAAAGGGTAAAAGCGTATTTTCACCGGTTTATTTATTTAAAGTAGCTGGCCTATCATAGGGAACCCAAAAGGGGTGTCGTAAGGGAACTAACACTTCCCTTATGCATAACTAACTCCCTTACCCAACTCTGGTTCTAATGACCAAAGTTGGTTTTTCGAAAACCAACGCCTTTTCACCCCTTTTCTGATGTTTCCGGTAAAAACATCGGTGGCGACTCCAGAAGAACCCTTCAAAATTAGTTCTTGGGTTAGCCCGGTTATCGGACAATCCAAGAGCGCCTTTTCGAAAACCTCGCCCCTAGGTTCAGCCCGGTTATCAGACAACCTAAAGGCGTTGTAACCACACCAATACAAACGCGAAAATTGGAAAGTCGGAACTATCGAGTCGCTCCGACCGCCTCGTTCTGATGGCGGCGACAGATTGCGATTCCGCTGGGGAAGCCTAGAGAGTTGATCCCATTTAGTGATGGGCCAGCTTAAATAAATAAACCAAGAAATTACGCTTTTACCCTACCTTGTATTATAACATGTTTTAATGCTTGGCTTTAATAACTATTTGTTTATATTTACACAATTGTTCGAAATACAAACTGTACACAAACCCTTGCACACAACAGTTCCCTCTATACCCGGGGGCAAGTGAGAAATCCATAAGGAGTGGGTGGCAGGTACGGTTCGCTGTAGTGATGGCCTTGTGCCCACCAGTGTGATCAGAAACCACCACTCAAGGTGATAACCTTCCTCTTTTGGCACAAAGACTGACTATGGCCTTAGTGCTAAGCATGGTCGGAAGGCTGGAGAGTGGGGACCCTATAATGGAGGCACCTTGGGGGCCTTAGCCTTGGTGAGGACAGTTAGAACCTACCTTCGCCAATGCACTTTTCTGCAGGAAAACCCTACCTCGTGATTAAAACAACTTCTCGCCTGTTCGCGGATGATCGAATTGGGTGCATTTGTTTGTTGCATTCGTTTGTTGCATAGCATAACCAAACAACAGAAAAATCACAAAAACATTTTTGCAATAAACACCCTTATCTCGGACAGTCTGCCTTTTAGCTAGCCTGGTTTCAGGTTCTTTGTAAGCTAAGTAGCCACATAGTCCGACAGAAGAGATAAAAGGTTATGAATAAACCAAATAAAATAATAATAATAATAATAATAATAATAATGAATAATATAAATTTGACAAAGTCGTATCATTCATATCGCATCATGTCATAAATGGAAAAATCAGGAGAGAAAATAAATGCATAAGGAAAGTATGCATACACATCATTTTAATAAATCCCTAAAAAATGGGTCTTAGAAGCGTTTTTTGGGAAAATTACTTGGCCAAATCCCCTTTGGGAATTTGCAACCTGATTCTTCACCTTTTTCTCTTCGTTTTGATATGTTGTGCATCCAAATCCGACGTCTCAGTCAGAAGTTATCGCACTTTGAACATCTACTGCCCTTTTGTATTGGTGCATACATAAATACATTCATTCTAGGGAGCACTAGATATCCCTAAGACAATGGCAAAAGAGGCCCCGAGCACATTTGTGACCTTCACGAAAAGGAAGGGACAGGTGTACTAAGGTGTGATGGTGACCCCCATTATACTTGTCAAGTCTGTGATGGGGAAGGAACCATTACACCAAGGTGGGTATGATACCTCACAAAGCGTAAACTTTGAGGAGGATACGTAAGCCATTATCTTAAGGCATATCCATCCAATAAATCATTCATTTTAAACAATAAAAATATTTTTGCATTCTAGAAAGCGGCTGGTATTCTTCATGCCCTCATCCACATACAAAAAAAAACACAAAATCCCAAACACTATCATATATCATGTTAAAAAAAAACATGATAATGTTTAGAAAAAACAAACACTTGCATACACACATCCACCAAACTTCATCCTCATAACATGCATCTAATAATAGACAGTCGAAGAAGTGGACATTCCTCAATACCATGAAAAGAGGTTAGGGTATTCACATTCCATGCACGGGAAGTCAAAAAGAAATTAAATAGAAATTCTAACCTGCCTATGGGTTCATTTAGGCTCCTTCGCTTTTAAAAAAAAAATGTACTTCGAAACATTGCATTGAGGAATGTACACTGTCTAGATGAAATAAATAAAATTGTTTATTTTCATCATCTCTTCAACCGTCTATTGCATTCATAAATTGCATTCATTCATTCTCACTTTAATAATAATAAGATAATAAAAAGAAAGGATTAGTCGACGTGCTTTCCACGAATTGGAATAAGATGAAGAGCAAACCTTTCGTCCTCAAGTTCTCTCCAATGGTTGATCCGCCTAAGGAGGATGATAAGCTTCAACCATTGGGTATCCGAGTTAATAAGGAAAAGGGGGCAAGGATGTCGTTACATTTTGTTCACGCCTCGAATCGAATAAGGCTGCACCATGGAGACACGTAGAAACATAACCCATCATTGAGGATATCTCCAACATAGCTAGCATTGGGGGCAGAATTAGAAGTGGAAGAATCTACTTCCCCGAGGAGCTACAAGACAATGCTCCCAAGAATAAAGCAAAAATAATAAGATCAAAGAAAAACATAATCCAAAGAGAAAACTGAGTAGACTTTGGATTCACGACGCTAAGACAGTTCTCTCAATGCTCCTCCAAAAAGAAAAACTCACGGTAGGCAACAAGTTGGTCATGGTTCGAGCTAAAGATGGCATTCGGATCAGCAAGTCATCTGCCCTACCTTGAATGGATGCGGCTGAAGAGGACCTTTGAAATATCTTTTGACTTCCCCAACAATATGACAATAACCCACATGATGAGGAAATATGGATGTCGCCCAAACCAAGGGCTCATTAGAAACTCTCAAGGAATAAGGGAGCCACTAGATTTTAAAGACAATCCTTTGAAGCATTACCCTACAAAGGATCAAGCTGCACGGAGAAAAGGGAAGTCTCCCCTCCACACCTTGAATCATATTTTCCCAAATAGAGGGGTTCAAGCGTCGAGAGAAACTTTAGCCATTAGGTGTTCTCCTTCCAATCTTAGGGTTTGTAAATCCAATGACTATTAGAGATTACTCCTCAGGGCCAGCCCGACCCCCGAGCATTGTAGGACACATATTTCCCTATTAATTACAAAGAATGTCATTCTTACTATCTACTTCTCTTCTTGTTATTCATATTTAAACCTCATTAATAACCATGTTTAAGCAAACGTTTTCGAAATGCGTCAAAGCAATCAAACTGCGCCATTAACCAAAGTAAAAGTCAAATCCATCACTACTGATTGACTAGAAACACAAAATAAGGTTCTACCTCATCATAATAAAGTCGTGTTTCGCCAATGTTGTGTAAAGAGAAAATAGAAAACAAAAATAAAAAGGAGCCCATAGAAGCTAAAGGCCAAAAAAAAAAAGAGGGCAAGATACTCGGTAGGAAACCCACCAAGGGGGCTACGCAAAAGTTAGGGTAAACCCACTAGGAAACCCGAACAACCATAAAGGGTAGCCTAGGCAAAAATTAGGGTTACAAAATAAAGTCCGTTAGGTTTCCCAAAGCAACAAAAAAAAGAAACCTAGACAAAAGTTAGGACAAAACAAAACACAACATCCTAGATTGAGAACCCAAAGGGCGGACTAGGGAAGTCAATCAGTGATAGCAAGCGCCATAGACGCCACTCCATAAACAAAACGTTTGTCTAAACTAGTCTAAACACTCTAACCAACCTTGGCTAACCGTGCTTAAAAAAACCATTTTTTGTCAAAATAAAACAATTCTAAAACACAAGCCTTTGAATTAAATATCTTCTTCCTTCTTTTCTCTTGACCCTTACCACTACGACATTCTAGTAAGTAGTAGGGAAATGTGGAGATAGTAATCAATAGGAGGATTGACATCCCCAAGGAAAGGGAGGGGCGCATTGACATGGCAAGTCGCTCTGCAATCAACACAATCATTCTTTGGTCACGACAAAATCAAGACGGAAAAATCGGT
Organism: Sphenostylis stenocarpa; assembly: GCA_963425845.1. Classification (NCBI taxonomy): domain Eukaryota; kingdom Viridiplantae; phylum Streptophyta; class Magnoliopsida; order Fabales; family Fabaceae; genus Sphenostylis; species Sphenostylis stenocarpa. The sequence continues at coordinate 14,735,643 of OY731403.1, read as the reverse complement.
ACAGCCTATCCTGTCGACGAAAGCACATGATGTCAGAAGCTCATGAGAAGTAAAAGCATTTGATTAATCCTCTTGAAATATTAATTGAAATAGCATTATAGGATGCATATCATGAACATTGCATGCATATGATAGGGTCCTATCTCTGAAAAATAGAAGAGAAACAAAAAATAAAAATGAAAATAAAAAATAATGCCTGCTAGGAGATTCTTAGGCAAAAGTTAGGGTAGCCCGCTAGATCGAAAACCTGCAAAGGGCGGTCTAGGCAAAAGTTAGGGCATTCATAAAAAAGGAAAAAAAACCCGCTAAGATATCCTAGGCAAAAATTAAGGCAGTCCGCTAGACCGAAAACTCCAAAAGGGCGGTCTAGGCAAAAGATAGGGCTAAACCAAAAAATGAATAAAAGAGAGGGGCCCTTCATCATAATCATGAAAGTCCAGCAGGAGAATGTCAGTCACTTTTTCAGATGCATCAATAAAAAAGAATAGATTGCATTTAGGGCATCCACACACAAGTAGTCGCACAAAACAACTTTGTCAATGTAAAAAATGAAAGAAATAAAAATCACTTCAGACAAATAACAAAAAACGAAAAGCATTCATGCATATAAGGAGACTAGCTCTATGTTTGTGATTGAAAACAAGATCACTGACGTGAATTACAAAGGGGTAATTTAGGATCTTTAGGGTTAAAACCTTGTAAGAAATTTAGGAATTAGAAAGAAGGTGGAAGGAAAGAATCACTCTTCTCAAGGGAGGCAACACACAAAGGATGTGATAGTCCTTTGATACAGCCAAGGGTTCTTGAATCACTCAAAAATTTAGGAGAATCACTCTCACTAAGATAAAAGAGATAAACTCTAATATTTCTTAATAAAATTTCACTTGTTATTTCTTGATAAGAATGGTTCAGCTGATATAGAAGCGTTGCCATCAGAATTACAAAGGACTCAATAAAAGAAAATAAATATTAATAATAACCCATTAATCTAGGAATTGAAAACTATTTAATGGAAACAAATAAAGGCTAATAATGATCCATTAACCTAGGAATTGAAACTACTTAATGACTGATTGTATCTGAAATTGTGGCAACCAAAAGTCAATAAGCTATGCACCCCTTGGTCTCCCAAAGACTGATGACTAAATTTTCAATTGGGCCCTTATTACAACTTAAAACAAAATCAAACTAAAGCCCATTAATTGATTAATCCAAAACACAATTTGGTCAACCAACAATACTTGTTGAAGAGCTTCCTTTGTTCCCCTTGCTCTAGCCCTTATCATAGGTCATGTTCACATCATTCTCTCCCTCTTGAAAAGAATTTGTCCTCAAATTGGATTCGTCATCTACATTAAAAAGAGATAAGTCTAACAAATTAAATGTAGAACAAACATTATACTCACTTTTTATGGCTAAATAGCTCTGTTTCACTTCAAGTGTTTCACTCTTCTTTTGATCACTCTTTTTCCTCTCAAGTGTTTCACTAACGCTTTCTTTCTCTCTCTTTTCTTGAAGAAGTTTTTCTTTCATTTTCTTTTTATCCTCACATACTTCTTGTGGACTCAAAGGTTTGAGCACAATCTTCTTGTCTTGGTGTATGAAAGAAATCTTGTTGGTGAACCCGTTATGATTAACTCTTTTATCAAATTGCCATGGTCTCCCCAAAAGTAAACGACTGACTTCCATAGGAATAATATCACAAAGCACCTTATCATTGTATTTTCCAATGGAAATGTCCACTTCAACTTGTTGTCTCACTTGCACCTCTCCATCCTTACTAAGCCATTGAAGTTTATATGGCCTAGGATGTGGTTTGGTAGCTAAATTTAGTTTTGATACTAATCTAGCACTAGCCACATTAGTGCAACTACCTCCATTTGTGATCATCATGCACACCTTGTTATTGATTAAACATCTAGTGTGAAGAATATTTTTTCTTTGGTTTTCTTCCATAGGTTTAATTGACTATCAAGTAATCGCCTAATCATCAATAAATCTCCCTTTGTAATCTCTTCTTCCTCCTCAGTGTCTTCACTCTTTTCTCCCTCTTCAACCTCAGATTCACTTATATATTCTCCCTCTCTAAGAATCATGGTCTTTGTGTTAGGGCACTCATAAGCATAGTGTCCTAGGCCTTGACACTTGAAACACTTCACATCTCTACTTTTTTTAGAGGGTTGTTCTTCATATTTTGAATGAGTCTTTGTAGGAATAGGTGTGGAACTACTAGAAGTAACAGTCCCATCTTTTTTGCCTTTGTCCTTCCAACTTGAAAATCCAAAGTTGGTAGAACTCTTCTTAGTCACTTCTTTTCTTTTGAGTTGTTGCTCCACTCGAATTGCTTTATGAAGTAAATCCTCCATATCAACAAACTCCCGTAACTCAACAATATCACATATATCAATATTCAAACCACCAATAAATCGGGCCATAGTTACCTCTTCATCTTCTTCAATCTTTGCTTGAATCATGAGCATGTCCATTTCTTTGAAATACTCCTCAACCCCTTTGTTGCCTTGAGTAAGTTTTTGGAGTTTAAATTTCAAGTCCCTTGCATAACTAGCCGGCACATACCGCTTCCTCATGATCCTTTTCATCTCAGTCCATGTATTAACCATTGGCTCTTCATTTCTTTCTCCCTCCTTTTGTAGCTTGTTCCACCAAACAAGAGCATAGTCAGAAAATTCTGTTGTTGCAAGCCTCATCTTTTGGGTCTCCTCATAATTGTTGCATGAGAAAACATGTTCTATTTTCATCTCCCACTCCAAGTATTCTTCTGGATCACTTTTTCCTTTGAACGGAGGAATGTTAAGTTTGACTCCTTCAAGCCTACTTGGTCTTGTTACTCCATCATTCATTCTCCTATTTCTCCTTTCTTCTTCGTCTTTAGGATTTCTATTCTCCAACCGGTTCAATCTTTCATGGAGCTCATTGTTATGTCGTATCATTAATCCTTCCAAATGTTGTACCAATACTCTCATTTGAATTGGACTAATTCCTACTTCTTGATTGTAATTTTCCTCTTCTGCCATCAATTTGATGTTTAAACCCTTAAACCGGAGCTCTGAATACCAAATGACATGAATCATAAAGGGGTAATTTAGGATCTTTAGGGTTAAAACCTTGTAAGAAATTTAGGAATTAGAAAGAAGGTGGAAGGAAAGAATCACTCTTCCCAAGGGAGGCAACACACAAAGGATGTGACAGTCCTTTGATACAGCCAAGGGTTCTTGAATCACTCAAGAATTTAGGAGAATCACTCTCACTAAGATAAAAGAGATAAACTCTAATATTTCTGAATAAAATTCTACTTGTTATTTCTTGATAAGAATGGTTCAGCTGATATAGAAGCGTTGCCATCAGAATTACAAAGGACTCAATAAAAGAAAATAAATATTAATAATAACCCATTAATCTAGGAATTGAAAACTATTTAATGGAAACAAATAAAGGCTAATAATGATCCATTAACCTAGGAATTGAAACTACTTAATGACTGATTGTATCTGAAATTGTGGCAACCAAAAGTCAATAAGCTATGCACCCCTTGGTCTCCCAAAGGTTGATGACTAAATTTTCAATTGGGCCCTTATTACAACTTAAACCAAAATTAAACTAAAGCCCATTAATTGATTAATCCAAAACACAATTTGGTCAACCAACAATACTTGTTGAAGAGCTTCCTTTGTTCCCCTTGCTCTAGCCCTTATCATAGGTCATGTTCACATCAATCACTGAGACTGATCTTAGAATCGTGCAGCGGAATGTTCGCGTGGTCGGACAAAAACCAAGAGGGGGGGTGAATTGGTTTCTTAACAAAAAATAGGTTTTAAAAATTTTCTCCAAATTTTACCAATTGAAATACTGTGTAAACGTAAATAAGATAGAGATAGAGTCTTACACAGGAGATTTATACTGGTTTGGATCAAAAAACCCTACGTCCAGTTGCTAATCACTCAAACAGAGGATTAACGTTGTCACTATAATCAAAGTTGTTACAAACAGATTACAATGGAAAAGATAAAGTAAAGAAAACACCTCTCTTGAAACCCACAAGAGATGAAAAACAACTTTCCCTAGAGACGACACAACACACAATCCACTAAGAACTCCACTTAGTGATTCTTATCGCTTCTAGCCCACACCAGGTTCCAAAAGCCCCTTTTTCCTCCAACAAACAGTTCTCTGGCACTCACAACACTTAACTTTTGTTTGAAAAAGGTTGTTCAATTTTTTGAGAGCCTTAGAGAACCTTAAGTAGAGAAATTAGGGTTTGGGAATTGGGATTTTCGGAGCTAGAGAGTATTGGGATTAGGGTTTTCGAAAATAGGGTTGATTTGAAGTTGAAAATCAAAATCTGACTGAAATAATCGATTAAATGAAGTGTTAATCGATTATTACAGAGCCAAAATCAATAGAACCCCAAAACTCTCTGTTTTAATCGATTAAAAGACCTGTTAAACGATTGATAAGCATGTTAATCTATTAACAAGTGTGTTAATCGATTAAACCAGTGAGCAGATACAGAAAATGGTTTTTCTCACTATTTTAATCAATTATTTCACCATTTAATCGATTAAAGCCGAGGAACTTTGATAAAATTGAGTTTTTGAAGCTTCTAAGGTACAGACTATGTACCGGCTATCTCAAACTCTAATATTACAGACTCAATCTAATCAAAACAGAGTTATTACATAATAAAACAAGTCTTCAACTCTCTAAGTTCTTTGTTCTTGAATCATCATCAAAATCAACAAGCTTCATGTCCATGTAAGTTCAACATCAAGTCCTTGAATGTTCAACAACTGAGTCTCCAAATAATGCCCTCAAGAAAACGGAGCAAGTCGTCAATCAAGCGACTCAGCAAAATAAGAGCTTCTAAAAATCAAGAGCTCTAGCTACCATCCTTCTACCCTGAAAAGAAGGCACATATAAGAAGTCTTCAAATATTTTTCTCCCTCAAGAAAGAAGAGCGAGTTGTCATCCAATAACTCAGAAGAAATAAGAGCTTCCAGAAGCCAAAACTCCAGTCATCATTCTTCTACCCAATAAAAGAGGGCACAATCATCAACCATCAAAGAAAGAAAAAGCCGACGAAAAGGCTTAGTCATCCCCAAGAGGATCCCTGCCTACTCCAAAGGCAACACAAAAATTTACCTCGCGGCTCAGCATCACCACCACATGAGTCATCGAGCACACTCACCCAAAGTCTCCTCCACACTCCCCAATGGAGAATAAAGGCTCCAAGAGCCTATCATCATCAACAGTCAAAAGAGTCAAGGGCTCAACAAAAAGAGAAAAAAGAAGAAAACTATTGCATCCCCAGCGGATATCCAAAAGAAAGGGCCGCAACAGAGAAGGCTGAATAAAAATCCCCATGTGGATCTCCCTACAAAAAGGAAGAATAAGAAATCTCCATCCCCAGTAGAATAAGAGTTTCACAAGGTCAGATCGTATCAACATTAATCAAGGAGCCAGGACTCTATCCCAGAAAAAAATCGGATCCCCATGGAAGTCGATAATCCCCTGATGGATCACCTAAGAAAATTCTATCCCCTACGGATCCCCAAAAAGAAGAAAAAGCCTGCGTGTATAAAAAGAAACTAAAAAGTAAAAAGGCGCATGCATTATCCCAATAAAAAAGCCAGATTTCAAAATCGCGATAAAAAAGAGACAAATCGCGGAAAAAGGTGAAATCAAATAAAAAACCTAACTTTTAGGAAATCAAATCCCTAAGTGGATCACCTCAGAAAAAGGGAAAAAAAGAAGAAGAAGGAATCAGAAATTCCATTCCCCCAAATAGAATAAGAGCATCACAAAAGCCAGCTCACACCCATGTCAATCAAGGAGCCGAGACTCCATTCCCCTAAAGGGCTACCAAAATCTGACCCTCGGGAAGTCAACCAATTCCCCGGTGGATCAATCAAAAAGAGAAAGATCATCCCCAGTGAGCCTACTGCAAAGGCCAAACTTTAGATTCATCCTCAGAATGTCATTTACCTACGCATAGGCAAGACTTGGCAAGCAAGAGCTAGCATCCCCATATTAGCCTAATCAGAGGCAAAACAAATGCAGCCAAAAGTCTTCACTTCCGATGAAGCATCTGCCCACTCAGAGGCATTACTAAAAACTCAATGGAGTATCTGCCTGCTCAGAGGCATCATCAAAATCAAAAAAATTTCAATGGATATTCGCCTACTCAAGAGGTGTCACCAAGATCAGCAAATCCCTAGAGAATTTCTGCCTACCTAAGAGGTACTCATCAAATATCCCCGACAACCAGCAAAGTCGGATGACCATTACCAAAGGATTAAAAACAAAGAATCCCCAGCAAACAACAAGCTGGATGGCTATCAGGAAAAGCCAAAAAAACAAAGAATCCCCGGCACACCGGAAGACTTTACCAGAAAGGTCCAAAAACATTTACCAAAACAGAAATCACTCCCCATGGAGTAGGCGCATGAGCCACCCGAGCAGTAAGCCGCCACCACCACTAGTCCTACGCAGTGGACTGTACCAGCCTGATAGGGGGTTCATACCTATCAACTCACGCACGCAAGTGCGCCTGATCTGCGCTCAAGCCAGATCAGTAAGTCGCAATTACCAGCCTGATGGGGGGTTCATACGCATCCAGTCCAACACACAATGGACTGCAATTACCAGCCTGATGGGGGGGTTCATACTCATCCAGTCCAACACACAGCGGACTGCAACTACCAGCCTGATGGGAGGTTTATACCCATCAACCGAAGGATCGGCTACCGTCAGAAGGAGTATCCTGAGGTTCTACCATGTGTCAATCGAAGGGATCGACTATCGTCAGAAGGAGTATCCTGGAGGTGCACAACACAAATTTCCCCAGAAGATCAACCGCCGCAAGACGGAACATCCAAAGGGTAACCGGGCAAGAGGGTCAACTCCTTTACCTTCCAGTCGTCTTCTTGGCACAACAGGCCAACAGCCGACTGGTCAGGTAAAGGGGGGCAGCTGTAGACCCCAAATCTTGCCCGACCTCATAATAAATACCAGAAGACCTTCTATTCGAAGATGGATGAAGCCTAAGAAGCCACTAGGAGAGACTATTAGGCCCCATACTAGGATAGGAGGGATTTTTGGCATGTAAATAAGGATTCTCGCCTTTTTGGGTCGAGACTGCTGTCTCGTATTCGGGACCGCCGTCTCGCCACTTGCAAATGGTGAGACCGCCGTCTCGTTTAGCGAGACGGCCATCTCGACCTGACAGACGCGAATCCCTATAAATAGTCACGTCATTCCCCTCATTTCACACAGTTCTTCCATTCTCTCTCTTGTCACTTCATAAAATTCTCTTCCTAGAACCCCTTCGAAGCATTTTCGGAGTTTTCTGAGAGTCTCTAAGAGTTTTTATAACGTTTTTGAGAGGTTTTCAGCGCTGTAGAGAGTGAAGGGTTGCCAAAAAGCACCCAAATTGTCAAGAAATTAATAGAAAGTTTTCCTCAGAGGTTTCTACATTCTTTCTCTCTCTTTACTGCTTTATCTTTAAATTACGCAGTAGATATTAGGGTCATGTAGTCATAACTTTAAATTCCGCAAATAAAGGGTAAAAGCGTATTTTCACCGGTTTATTTATTTAAAGTAGCTGGCCTATCATAGGGAACCCGAAAGAGGCGTCGTAAGGGAACTAACACTTCCCTTATGCGTAACTAACTCCCTTACCCAACTCTGGTTCTAATGACCAAAGTTAGTTTTTTGAAAACCAACGCCTTTTCACCCCTTTTCCGATGTTTCCGGTAAAAACATCAGTGGCGACTCTAGAAAAACCCTTCAAAATTAGTTCTTGGGTTAGCTCGGTTATCGAACAATCCAAGAGAGCCTTTTCGAAAACCTCGCCCCTAGGTTCAGCCCAGTTATCGGACAACCTAAAGGTGTTGTAACCACATCAATAAAAACGCGAAAATTGGAAAGTCAAAACCATCGCGTCGCTCCAACCGCCTCGTTCTGACGGCGATGACAGTAACTCTGGGCTTACACTAGAAGATCTGATAAAGCAACTCACACAATAGATGATAACACAGAGCACACGAAACACACAACTAGAACAACTCATGACGACCACCTTCAATGACATGCAAACCCAAATTGGGAAATTGGTCACTACCATGAACACATTACAACAACGAAGTTCAAATGCACTTCTCTCACAAACATTTATCAATCCTAATAAGAATGTAAGTGCAATTACTCTGAGAAGTGGCTGAAAAGTGCAAATAAAGCAAAAAAACCCTGACTATAACATCATTTATTATTTGTTTTCTTCTAATTTATTTAATTTCTCAAAAATGGGATAATTTTTTTTACAATATTATTTCTTTATGACAATGAACTTTAAAACTGGTTATGCGTGAATGAATATATATATATATATATATATATATATATATGATCATGTGTCGAACATGTTTATATATATACATTCATAATCATAGTACATTGTTTTTTCAAAATAACTAATCCAACAAGGACCATACTGTAATTACATAAAGTTTGCACCCTTAAACGATTAGAACTTAATTTAAATTTATACATCTCAAAATAAATCAAATCCTAATCAGAGCAGGTACCCAAAATTCCTAACTTTCTTATACAAGATCATGCTCCTCCCGAGGGCATGAGCATTCCCCCATGCATATATATATATATATATATATATATATATATATATATATATATATATATATATATGATACTCAATCAAACTATGGTTCCTCCACCACAATTGTTCCATCATTACCTGAAATATAACAGTAAGGATGAGTTTCCTTTTCTCATCACTCCAGAACACTAAACCAAAATTTTTTCCAACTTTCACAATCTAAAACCATATGTAACATTTATAGTCAAACATTTCATTCTTACAATAAAGCATCTCACACAGAAATTTCAAACAATCTCCACAAATCACATTACTCAAACTAAAAACACACAATACAGGCTTGTGTTTCATTCGTTCATTTTTGCTACATTTGAAATGCTCATGCACCTAGGATACACTATCAATCCCATCTCTCAATCCATGAAAGGATCACACATAAGTACAAAACTCTCACAAGCATAACAAAATTACAGATGAGCATAAATGGCTCACAAAAGTATAGATAGTTGCCGGTTGATATGTGCATCACAGATATAATGCTTACACATAACGATCCCTTGGCAAAAAGGCAAAGTCAAAGAGGCAAGTCGGGAGTATAGAGCATGACCAAACAGTGTACTCTATATTTCCCCAAGATCACTCTGATCTTCTCTTATCTCCTAAGCTCTCGATGTATCTCCGTACTATCCACACACATATCTCGTCACTGAGTGACACCACCAACTCTTTAACAACAATATATTTGGTAGGAACAAACTCTATAGCATACAAACCATATCATTATAGACATAATACCCTACTTTTAAATGACCAACATCTCTGACTTAGACTCAGCACATAGCACAAACATCCTATAGACATGATTTCCACTAACTACCATGATTATGAATGCATTACCTATTCATAACGTTTCTTTATACCATTCTTATTAAGCTTTATTTATTTTTCATCAATTTCTTGCGATCCATTCAATTTTTTTAAACTTTTGTTATTCTAATCTTGTGTCCCAAAATATCTCATTACACTATCATTCTCACATCATACATACTCATAAAATAAATAATAGGTCCAAAACTAAAGTTTTGTTTACACTTCTCTAGGAAGAAAAGTCTATCATAAGCATTAGAAAAGTGTAACTTTGGAAAAATTCTTTGCTATCTAAACTAACTCCAAATTCTATGAAACTTTCCAGTCCAAAATACATATATTCTATGATTATAATAAAAATTATAACTCAAAATTTAAAGATTTCTAAGTCATTCAAAACTTTCCTCCATTTTGATACGTTTTGAAGATTTCACTATCAGGCATTACTCAAAGATATATTTTTATAAAATAAAATAATGGTCATAAAATTATGAAAATAAATATACTTAAGATATACCTGCAATCACAACTATGATAAAAATTTTATCTTAGAAAACTTCAATTTCAATTTTATATGATTTTTCAAAGTTGTTGAGCGGACATAGCAATTCTGTTTCACCCAACTCAAAACCTATTTACTTCCAAGATTTTTCATCGAAAATCAACTTGTCGAGAAAATTTTTAAATAAATCACACACAAACAAGACATATACATGTAATCAAAATTTTAGAATTAAATACGAAGTAAATATATTTACATAATTTCCCAAAGATTCTATTCACATGCAGATTTTTTTCCAGCGAACATCTCTCAACACATATTTCATCATCTTCCTCTAGAAAAATCCAATTTAAGTGATTTTTATGGCTAACTCTAGGTTTTAGCATCCAAGAAATTCATTTCTAAACTCTAAAATATGAAAGTAGCATTGTAGAGTATCCAAATATACTAGAATAGCCATACAAAATTTTTATAAAATATTCTAATTTGGTTCCAATTCATGTAGAAGTCAGATAAGTAGTGGTTTAGCCTAGGGTTGATAACAAGAAGACTCTCCTTACCTCAAATGAAGCTTTCAAACAAGAAAATGGAGATCCTTAGTTCAAGAAAGGGTTTGTCTCCTATAAGCATCAAAATAACCATATACTTGAGATTAAGAAGATTTTAGGAGATAATGTTGAAATTCAATGCTTTAATTTCATGAATCTTACTCTTAATTGCAAAAAGGATGAACCAAGATGGTGTGAGCAAGAAAAGCCAAGCTTCTTCTTCTTCCTCTCGTGCTCCCAAATTGGCTTCAGTAAGTGAGAAAGAAATGAGTCTTTCTTCTTTCTTAAATTATATTATTTGGCTTCCTTTTCTAAATTGCCTTTACTTTAAATTGCAATTGTCAATTGAATCCTTTCCTAAATTACCCATACTTAAAATTGTAATTTCCATTTGAATCATTTCCTAAATTACCCTTACTTAAAATTGCAATTGTCAATTGTATTTTTTCCTCAATGGGAAATTATATTACTAATTTTTGCTTAATGATATTACTCTTATTATTATTATTACTTCATTTTAAACTCAATTCTAAATTTATCTATTTCACTCTATTACAATTTCATGATATATATCATTTATTAATGTCCTTAAAATTTATCAAGTCTTAAAATAACTCATAATACCATTTTATTAAAGTTAATGACAAAATATTTCATTATATTAATGAAATATTTTTTTTGGAAATACTTGGATGTTACAATTCACCCACCCTTTTAGGAATTTCGCTCCCGAAATTCACTAAGTATAAAAAATATAAGGATAAGACTCTTTCATCTTGTCTAAGCTCCTAGGTGGCGTTTCTTCATAATTTAGATCCCATATCACTTTGACCAATGCAATAGTCTTTCCTCGCAGTTGTTTAAATCGGTGATCGATAATTCTTATGGGTGATACCTCGTAGGATAAGTTCTCTCGAACTTGGATAGGATCAAGTTCAATCACATGAGAAGAATCAACAATATACTTACGCAATTGAGATATATGAAACACTGAATGTAGGTTTGAGAGGTTAGGTGGTAAGGCCAACTGATAAGCCACTGAACCAATCTTCTTCAAGATCTCAAAAGGTCCAATGAATTTTGGGGATAGTTTTCTAGTCTTTAAGGCTCGACCAACCCCAGTGGTAGAAGAAACCTTTAAAAAACACATGTTCACCCACTTGGAATTCCAAAGGTTTCCTTCTCTTATCATAGTAACTTTTTTGTCGATCTTGAGCAGCTTTAATCTTCTCCTTAATCATCTTAATTTGGTCCATTTGTTTCTGCAATAAATCAGGCGCCAACAACAAACTTTCTCCCATCTCATACCAGCACAACGGTGTCTTACATTTTCTACCATACAAAGCTTCATATGGTGTCATTCCAATACTAGAGTGGAAGCTATTATTGTAGGTAAACTCTACTAATGGTAAGCTTTCATCCCATGCTCCCTATTGTTCCATCACATAAGCTCGTAACAAGTCTTCTAGAGTTTGAATAGTACGTTCCGTCTGTCCATCTGTTTGTGGATGATAAGTTGAACTCCGTTTCAATTTTGTTCCTAAAGACCTTTGTAAGCTCTCCCATAATTTTGAATTAAATCGTGGATCTCTATCAGATATAATACTGGCAGAAACTCCGTGTAGTCTCACAATTTCTTTAACATACAATTACGCAAGCCTCTCTAGCTTATACTTCATGTTCATGGGAAGGAAATGGGCGGTTTTAGTTAATCTATCTACAATCACCCATACTGCATCATGATTATGTTTGATCTTCGACAATCCGAACACAAAGTCCATGGAAATGCTATCTCACTTCCACTCAGGAATATCCAATGGTTGCAGCTCTCCAGGGGATCTTTGGTGTTCTGTCTTTGACTTTCTACAAATCAAACATTTTGATACAAAGTTTGCAATGTCCTTTTTCATGCCAAGCCACCAAAAATTTTCCTTTAAGTCATGGTACATCTTAGTAATACCTAGATGAAAACTTAATTTACTCTGATGTGTTTCTTCTAAAATCATCTTCTTTATTTCATCTAGTTGAGGAACACAAACTCGTTTTCTAAACCTTATTAGTCCAATATCATCAAGATAAAATTTTTTGTCTTTCCTCTTATCCATCCACTCTTGCAGATGATTGTCTTCCTTTTGGGCATTTCTAATCTGCATGAGAAAATCATTATGGATCTGCAAAGCACCAAACACTACTATAAATAATGCTTTCCACGTCGGTTCTGGAAGGCTTTCAACGTCGACCGAAGTTGTATCAGGCGACGTTGAAAGTCTGATTTTTTAAATAAATAATTTTTATTTATTTACATCCCCTTTACCCCTTTTATTTATCTAGAAGCCCCCCTCTCTTCATATTATATTTTTATTAGGTCCCCCATCTCTTTTATATTATATTTTTTAGAAGTTTATTAATTTTTTAAGTCCCCCTCTCTTCATATTATATTTTTATTAGGTCCCCCATCTCTTTTATATTATATTTTTTTGAAGTTTATTAATTTTTTAAGAGAATTGTCGGATTCGAACCCGAGTACCTTAGAGTTGGAGACTGATACTCCAATCACTAAACTACTAGAATTTTACGATAATAAATTACAAATAAATTATATTTATATATAAATAAATATATATCCAGTGTAAATATATAAATACAAATATATTTATATATTTTGATATATTTATATAGTTATATATTTATATGTTGGATGTGAGGACACGCTCGAAGGTGAAAGTGTGTGTCGAGTGGATTTTCAAAATTTGATGCTAAATTTGTGAGCGGGTTTCTTTATATGAGTTTGTAATTTAATGACAGAATATAATCTTTATAATTTATTTATATAATAATATAAAATAAATTTGGGAAATGCGTCATTCGCTCTCAAGCGAAAAATACCAATTTTTGCTCAAGCGAGACTTGAACGAGTGAATTTCCAGTGAGCTTTAACGTATTTTCACTCAAGCGAGAGTCAATCCCACTTTCACCCTCAATCGAAAAATACCAATATAATTTATTTGTAAGTTATTATCAAAAAATTATAGTAGTTTAGTGGTTGGGATATTAGCTTTCAACTCTAAAATACTGGGTTCAAATGCTTGTTAGTGACAATTCTTTGACTTAAGTGAATTTTTGGCTGAAAAAAAAATAAAAACATTTTCTAGAAAATATATACAAATAAATATATATTTACACGGATATATATTTATTTGTATATAAATATTTATTTGATAAGTTATTATCGAGAAAATTATAGTAGTTTAGTGGTTGGAATATCAGTTTTCAATTCTAAAATACTGGGTTCAAATCTGTCGGTGACAATTTTCTAATTTAAATGAATTTTTGGGTGAAAAAAATAAAACAAAAAGACTTTCAACGTCGGTTCATCTGGGAACCAACGTGGAAAGTACTTTCTACATCGTCTCAGCTATAACCGACGTTAAATGATGACATTCTACATCGTCTCAGCTATAACCAACGTTAAATGACGACATATAAAACATATTTTGTAGTAGTGAAGGTATAGACTTTTGGGGCGCACTTCTACTGCCAAACTCAAATCTCGAAATTCTTCTATTAATTGCAACTGTTTCACCATCATTGCAGAAATATGAAGGGATTTCCGACTCAACGCATCAGCCACTATATTTTCTTTACCAGGGTGATATGACAACTCAAAGTCATAATCTTTTTGATCAAATAAATACTTTAAACTTTTATAATCACTGAAAACCTCAAATCTAGTTCCATAGAGATAATGCCTTCAAATCTTTAATGCAAATACCACAACTGCAAGCTCTAAATCATGTGTTGGATAATTCACCTCATGAGGTCGGAGTTGTCTAGAAGCATAAGCTACAACCTTCTTGTCTTGCATAAGCATGCATCCAAGTCCTTGTCATGAAGTGTCACAATATAAGTCAAACTTCCTTTCTAGATTGGGTAAAACTAAAATAGGTGCTAAAGTTAACCTTTCTTTGAGCTTCTGAAAATTGACTTCACACTCATCATTCCACCTAAACTCCTGATCCTTACGAGTGAGTTTTGTTAGGGGTAAAGCTAATTTAGAAAATCCTTCAATGAATTTTCTATAATAACCAGCTAACCCTAAGAAACATCGAATCTCAGTAGGTGTTGTAGGTCTTACCCACTGGGACACTGCTTTGACTTTTGCCGGGTCTACCATAATTCCTTGCTTTGAAATCACATGTCCTAAAAATTGTACTTGAGATAACCAAAACTCACATTTTGATAGTTTTGCATAAAGTTTTCTGTCTTGGAGAATCTGTAAAACAATTCCTAAATGTCGCGCATGATCCTCAAGACTCTTTGAATAAACCAAGATGTCATCAATGAATACTATTACAAACTGGTCCAAGTATTTGTGGAATATTCTATTCATGTAGTCCATGAATATAGCAGGAGTGTTAGTTACACCAAATGACATAACCAAATACTCAAAATGACCATAACGGGTTCGAAAAGTTGTCTTAGGTATATCATTAGTTTTCACTCGAATTTGGTGGTAGCCAGATCGTAAATCGATCTTAGAAAATAATGATGCCCCTCACAGCTGATCCATTAAGTCATCGATCCTAGGAAGAGAATATTTATTCTTTATAGTCACCTTATTCAATTGATGATAGTCAACACACATGTGCATGGTCCCGCCCTTTTTCTTTACCAGTAATATTGGTGCTCCCCAAGGTGAAACACTAGGTCGTACAAATTGTTTTTGCAACAATTCTTCTATTTGCTTATTCACTTCAGCAAGTTCCACCGATGCCATTCGATACAGTGCAATGGAGATAGGACTCGCTCCATGGACCAAGTCAATAGCAAATTCCATCTCTCTTTCAGGTGGTAATTCAGTAATGTATTCAAGGAATACTTCAGGAAATTCACTCACAACCGGAATATCTTCTACTCGAATTACTTCTTTGACTTTTGCTGAGAATAGAATCATGAAAGCCTTAGCTGTGATCATGTTCTACGGACCATTTTCACTTGAGAAACTAGAAATCTTTGGTGAATCCACTCCAAAAATTAAAAAACTTTTCTTTACAATCAAGAAGTACATGGTTGGACGACAACCAATCCATACCCAACACAACATCAAGATGGGAAAACGATAAACAAATCAAGTCAACCAAAAATGTTCTCCCATGAGTCAACAAAGAACAACCAACACATGCATGACGAGTGATGACTGGACCATCAGTAGGAGTAGACACCATCATACTATAGGATAAACAAGTCATAGGAAAATCAAGGTTCTCAGCACAATCAATGGAAATGAATGAATGTGTTGCACCTGAGTCATATAAAACATCAACTAGTTTGCCTTTGATAATACATTTACCTCGAATAAGCTCATCAGATTCTGCTGCTTCTGATCCACTCATGGCAAGTACTTTGTCGTGCACCTTGGGTTTTGTCAATGTTTGATTACTTTTGTTCACCGATTGATTTCCCCCACTAGTGTTTCCACTTTTCTGCGGTGCAGACCAACAATTGTTAACAGAATGTCCCTTCTTTCCACAATAACTACAGACTGAAGGCAGTTTCGAGCAATCTTTCACCATGTGAGGACTTTCACATTTGAAGCATTTTAGTGGACCACGATAATTTTTGTTGCTATTAGTGGTACTACGAATAGAAACCCCACTAGACTGTGTATGAACAAGTCTTTGGTACAGTCCTTTCTGAAACTGTGGCGGCCTCTTGTCGTGTCGAATAGGTCCTCCCATCCTAATATCTACAGTCTTCCCCTTAACACTTGCCTCATAGATTCTACACTTGCTGACCAAGGTTGGTAAATCAATAAGTTGGAATACGCTTACTGCAGTGCGAATGTCAGCTCGAAGACCATTCTCAAATTGTGTACAGAGATCTTCACCATCACCTTCATGTTGATAATGTAGCCAATATTTCATTAGTTCATGAAATCTAGCAGCATACTCTCCTGCAGTCATACTTCCTTGCTTCAATTCCAAAAATTCTCGAGCCTTCTGCTTTTTTAGGTCTCAAGGGAAATAATTTCCTAAGAAATTTGCTTTGAATACTTCCCATTCCACATATTCACCATTCTTGGGCAAGGTTTGACTGAAAAGTCTCCACCAATCTTCAGCTTCTCCAGACAACATGTAAGTAGCATAAACCACCATATGTTCCTCTTGACAACCCATTGCGCAGTAAAATTTTTCTCAATGTCAGCTATCCATCTTTGCGCTCCTTCTGGATTAAACCTTCCCTCAAACCTTGGTGGATTATGCTTGGTGAATGCAGATAGTCCACAATACTCAGTGGGTTCTGCCCCATAGTCATGTACTAATGCCTCTAGTACTTGAATCATGCGAGCAAGAAGTTCATTTGTCGTTTCAGTAGATCTACTAGTCATGATTCCCTAAAACCAAAATATTTAGTTCCACAAGAAATTACATTATCATCACTATTATATTTATTATCATTTTCAGCTATCTTTCCTACTAATCACACATATTTATACTATCAAACTTAATTGATTCAAACAAATCCCTATTTAAATTATTAAATAGGTCATCACACCAATCAATTATTTATATTGATTTAACAAGAATATTAAGTCACACAACATAAGCATACTAATCCCATACTCTCAGTCCAATATGGACTAAATTGCTTTAATACCACCTAATTATAACATCATTTACTATTTTTTTCTTCTAATTTATTTAATTTCTTAAAAATGGGATAATTTTTTTTACAATATTATTTCTTTATGACAATGAATTTTAAAACTGGTCATGCGTGAATGAATATATATAGATGATGTGTCGAACATGTTCATACATATACATTCATAATCATAATACATTGTTTTTCAAAATAACTAATCTAACAAGGATCATACTGTAATTACATAAAGTTTGTACCCTTAAACGATTAGAACTTAATTTAAATTTATACATCTCAAAATAAATCAAATCCTAATCGGAGCGAGTACCCAAAATTCCTAACTTTCTTAATATATATATATATATATATATATATATATATATATATGTTAGAATCGCTGGCGAGAATGTTCGCGTGGTCGGACAAAAACCAAGAGGGGGTGAATTGGTTTCTTAATAAAAATTAGGTTTTCAAAATTTTCCCCAAATTTTACCGATTAAAAACTGTGTAAATGTAAATAGAGAAGAGAAAAGAATCTTACACAGGAGATTTATACTGGTTCGGATCAAAAGATCCTACGTCCAGTTGCTAATCACTCAAACAGAGGATTAACGCTTGTCACTAAAATCAAGTTGTTACGAGACAGATTACAAATGAACAGAGATAAAGATAAGAAAACACCTCTCTTGAAATCCACAAGAGATGATGAACAACTTTCCCTAGAGACGGCACAGACACACAATCCACTAAGAACTCCACTTAGTGATTCTTATCGCTTCTAGCCCACACCGAGGTTCCAAAAGCCCCCTTTCCTTGCAACAAACAATTCTCCGGCACTCACAGGCACTTAACTTTTGTATGGAAAGAGTTGTTCTACTTTTACGAGTGCCAAAGGAGAGTTTAAGTAGGGAAATTAGGGTTTAGGAATTGGGGATTTCGAAACTAGGGTTCTTGGTAATTGGGTTTTCGAAAATAGGGTTTGTTTGAAGTTTAAAATCGAAAGCAGACTGAAATAATCGATTATTTGGAGTAATAATCGATTAAAACGAAGCCAAATACAACAGAACCCATATCTCTCTGTTTTAATCGATTATTTGGTGAAATAATCGATTATCTGTACGGAACTGTACGGAATAATCGATTATTTTGCTGTTTAATCGATTAAAGTAGTGAGTTTATATAGAAAATGGTTTTCTCACTGTTTTAATCGATTATTTACCTATTTAATCGATTCAAGCCGAGCCTGGATGATAAATTTGAGCATTTTGAAGCATCTAAGTTACAGACTATGTACCGGCTATCTTAGACTCTAAAAATACAGACTCAATCTTAAATAAAACAGAGTTATTACAATACAATTATCACCAATCTTCAATCTTCAATATTCTAAGTCTTTAGTTCTTGGATCATCATCAAAATCAACATTCTTCATATTCATCAAGTGCAACATTAAGTCCTTGAATTGTCGACAATCTCCCCCTTTTTGATGATGATCAAAATTTTCTTTTAAAGCCCTTTGTAATAACCTGTTTTATCTGTCATACTAACAAACACATTAAACATACCAGATAAAATTTAAAATTGAATCATAGGCTTTAAATTTTTCTCCCCCTATTTTGATTATAATCAAAAAGAATTCTGCAATAACGATCATAAGAACTCCCCCTCAAAATATGCATAAGTTGGAGAAGACTCCCCCTCAATCAAAGCATTAAAGAAACATCATATTTTATTTCAAAAATGTCAATACAGTACATCACAAAAGAAGAAAATCAACAAATTTAAAATTCTTCACTATCATCATCATTAAAGTGTGCATTAAATCTATTTTCTAAACGACACACTTTATCATCTACATCAGATATACGGCGAATTAATTCCTCATGCCGTACACCAGAAAGAGTGAAGAATGATTGCATCCTCTGATTCATGTCAGATATCATATCTTCCATGGATTGTCTTGGTTCATGATGAGTGGAGGAAGTTCCAGCATCTTGGATTTGGTCAGAGGGAAAATCAGCAGCTGGAGGCATATCTTCATCAGAATCGTCATTAGCATCCCTTTGATTAGGAATGTCATCTTTGTGAACATAAATATCATTAACTCGCACCATTTGAAGTTGAGTCAATGTGTTGTCCAGCATGCGGTTTAAGTTGTTTGTTCTAACTGCTTGCTCACCTTCAACATTCACTCCTTTATATTCAAGAATACGGGATACAAGAAGGGCATATGGAATTTTGAAGGTGGGATGACGTTTTGCTTTAAGCATGGTCATTGTGACAAGAACACCCCAATCTAAAGGTTCATTATTCATTATGGCATGAATAATTCGAAGATCAATGGATGAGCATTGGGCATGATTCGTAGCCTGGGGACATAAGATCCATACAAGTAAATGTAGAAGCATGCGTTCTTCCTTCTTTAAAGGTCCAGCATGAAGGATACGTCCAATCTCCATTGAGGGATTCCGTAGAAAAGAGCGATAAGCTAGAAACCTGTCAAAGTCATCTAGCTCACCATATACGTTAATAGCATCTTCTCGAATTGGAAAGTGAGCAACATTCTCCCAAATATCATCATCAAGAATTATTGTAACCCCTTTTACACGGGATGTAGCAATTTGATCTCTAAATTTGAATCTAGAGTAGAATACCCTAACTAAGTCAGGATAGTATGTACCTTGCATTTGGATAAACGGGAGAACTCCTTGAATTTCAAGAAGTTTAGGAAAATTGAAACCCCTATGAATGAATTGCTCACCTATAAGAAATTTGGGAGAAATAATAGCTTTTTCCTTCCAGTAGGTTAGAAATTCTTGTTGGCCATCTGCATCAGAGATCCATCCTTCTACAGAATTAGGACGGGAATGAGAGGAAGGTGCAGATCTTCTTCTTGTAGGAATCTTAGGGCGAGAGGATGAGGTCATTTGAAAGAGTAGATAAACTTGAAGAGATTTTGGAGACAAGTGAGGGAATAATGAAGCAAAGAGAGTATAGATTGCAAGAAAACTTGATTACAAGAGTTAGAAGTGAGTATAATTGAACTAGAGGTCTCTATTTATAGAGAAAACACTTCCAACGGTCATATAGAAGAGATTCCATGGCAAAATATCCGTTGGCAACGGCTAGGAGGCAAAGCTGGTCGCATTTAATCGATTATATTTCAAGATAATCGATTATTTCTATATCGAGCTGACTTTAATCGATTATTTCCAGCAAATAATCGATTATCGAAGGCATTTAATCGATTATTTCACGAAATAATAGATTATTCCGAAGGAGAATACCCTGTTTTGGACGTTTTGAGGGAAAATAATCGATTATCACATCCAGTAATCGATTATTCCAGAGGCTATATCAAGTTTTTAAGGTTTTTACACATTATAACCTATGAATATCCTACACCACGAATTTTAACATAACAATCATCCAAAAACAGTCAAATTAAGCAGAATTTAAGCTATTTCTAATATCCCTAAGTCTCTTCTAAGATCATAGAATCTATCCTTTGGTAGAGGCTTAGTAAATATATCTGCTAATTGACGTTTAGTGTCTACATACTCTATCTTACGGTTTCCTTTCTTGATATGATCTCTTAAAAAGTGATGTCTGATCTCAATATGTTTAGTCCTAGAGTGCATTACTTGGATTCTTAGTTAGATTAATTGCACTCGTATTATCACACATTAAGGGTATGTCATTTAAATATATACTATAATCCTCTAGCTGTTGTTTCATCCACGGAATTTGAGCACAACAACTACCAGTTGCAATATATTCGAACTTCGGTGGTAGATAAAGCTACACATGCTTGTTTCTTAGAATACCATGATATTAAGGATGAACCTAACAAATGACATGTCCCACTAGTGCTTTTCCTATCAATTTTACATCCACCATAATCGGCATCAGAATATCCTAATAAACTAATACAAGCATCGAGACGGATACCACAAGCCAAATCCGAGTAGTTCCTTTTAAGTATTTTAAAATATGTTTTACTGCAATTAGGTGAGATTCTTTAGGACAAACACTGAAATCTAGCACACACACGAGACAGAATGCATAATATCGGGTCTACTTGCGGTTAAGTATAATAGTGATCCTATCATACCTCTATACATAGTTTGATTAACTTCCAAACCTGATTCATCCTTGTCTAGATAGCATGAAGTTCCCATGGGTGTGTTGGCTTCCTTTGAGGTGTCCATTCCAAACTTTTTAAGTATCTCTTTGCAGTATTTGGTTTGAGAGATGAAAATGCCATCTTTAAGTTGCTTGATTTGTAGTCCAAGGAAGAATGTCAATTCTCCCATCATAGACATTTCAAACTCTCCCTGCATTATCTTAGCAAATTCTACACATAACGAATTATCAGTTGATCCAAAGATGATATCATCAACATATACTTGGACCAATAAGATATGTTCTTTAACTTTCTTAATAAACAGTGTAGAATCAATTTTTCCTCTTGAAAAATCATTTGCAGTTAGGAAACTACTTAATCTTTCATACCAAGATCTTGGAGCTTGTTTCAACCCATATAATGCTTTCTTTAATTTGAAAATATGATTAGGATAATTAAAATCTTCAAATCCAGGGGTTGCTCTACATACACTTCTTCTTTGATAAAACCATTTAAAAATGCACTCTTAACATCCATTTGATATAATTTAAATTTCATCATAGATGCATAAGCAAGAAGTAGGCGTATAGCCTCTAACCTGGCCACAGGAGCATAAGTTTCATCATAATCTATACCTTCCTCCTGACAATAGCCTTTTGCAACAAGTCTCGCTTTATTCTTTGTTATGTTACCATCTTCATCAAGCTTATTTCTGAATACCCATTTAGTTCCAATAACTTGATGTGACTCTTCTCTTGGGATTAATTCCCAGACTTGATTCCTTTCAAATTGGTTAAGTTCTTCTTGCATGGCTATGCACCATTGATCATCTTTAAGTGCTTCCTCAATGTTTTTAGGTTCAATCTGTGACACAAAAGCAACAGACATACAGAAATTTGTCATATTTCTAGTTCTTACCCCTTTTGAGATGTCACCTATGATGTTGTCCATTGAGAGTCCTCTAGGTGATTGCCATTCTTTTGCTAATTGAGGAGTTTGAGAAGGCTCATTATTTTCCAAGTATAGTTCATCAAGGGCTTCTCTTATATACTCATCATCACCTGCAAGTTCTTTATTTGACTCAAGAGGATTTCCCCCAAGGTCTACAATTTCATCAAAAGTAACATGAATGGATTCTTCAATATTCAATGTTCTTCTATTAAACACCCTATAAGCCTTGCTAGTTAATGAATAACCTAAGAAAATGCCCTCATTAGTTTTAGAGTCAAATTTTCCTAAGTTGTCCTTTCCATTATTCAACACAAAGCACTTACATCCAAAAATTTTCAAATGAGCAACATTAGGCTTTCTACCATTTAACAATTCATAGGGAGTTGATTTTATAATTGGCCTAATATGCATCCTATTCAAAACATACTAAATGATCAATTTTATTTGAATAAATACAAGATACAAACAATTCATTTAACTATAGGAACCCAAATATATTTTCTTTTAGGAACACCAAAATGTTTGATTTTACATCTATTTGAAGTATGACCATGTTTCATACAATAAAAGCATGCATTAGATGTAGTTTTTGAAATTGATACATTTCTAACTTTTGACATTTTATTTCCTTTCTCAACCCATACTCTTTTCTTTTTAGTTTTAGACTTTTTCATAGAAACTTGATGATTTACACTATTTTGAGCAAAAACAGTTTTATCCTTCTTAAGATCACTTATTTCCTTTTCGGCTTTATCAAGTAGATGATTAAGGATATCTATGTCATATTCATGCTCTTTACAAGTTTCACATGCTAAATTCTTATCCTCATCTAAACATACAATTTTCGTGTCTAATACCTCTTTTTCCTCTAAACATGTAATTTTCATTTTTAAAGAGTCAATTTCCTTTTCGGATCTACTTAAATTCTTCTTTACAATTTTATATTCATTTTTCAAATTCTTAAAAGCACTAAACAGTTCATTATATGCATTTTGCAATTCATCATAATTATTTTCTTCATCACTAGAAGATGTGTCGGAATCACTTACCTCAAAATCGGATGATATGTTGTCTTTTGCCAACAAGCAAATGTTAGCTTCTATTTCCAGATCACTTGACTCTGAAATCGAGTCACTATCATGGTTCCTTCATAAGTTACTCTTAGTTTATCCCACATTTCTTGAGCACTCTTACAAACTGATATCCTGTAAAACTCATCAAGGGTTAAAGCAGATGAAATTATATTTCTAGCCCTAACATCATATTGAGCTTTCCTATTTTCTTCATCCGACCATCTAGAAAATTGTTTTGGTACTTCTACTCCATTTTCAAAAACTTTAGGAATAAAAGGACCGTTTAAAATTGCATCCCAAACGCCTCTATCAACAGACTCTAAAAATATTTGCATACGTACCTTCCAGAAAGGATAATTTTGACCCGCAAAAAGTGGGGGTCCGTTGATAAACGCACCTTCGGCAAAAGTTTGATTTTGTCCGGCCATTTTCGAAAAGTTTGAATGACTATCAAAGCAAGCTCGATACCACTTGTTAGAATCGCGCAGCGGAATGTTCGCGTGGTCGGACAAAAACCAAGAGGGGGTGAATTGGTTTCTTAATAAAAATTAGGTTTTCAAAATTTTCCCCAAATTTTACCGATTAAAAAGCTGTGTAAATGTAAATAGAGAAGAGAAGAGAATCTTACACGGAGATTTATACTTGGTTCGGATCAAAAGACCCTACGTCCGAGTTGCTAATCACTCAAACAGAGGATTAACGCTGTCACTAAAATCAAGTTGTTAC
Organism: Sphenostylis stenocarpa; assembly: GCA_963425845.1. Lineage (NCBI taxonomy): Eukaryota > Viridiplantae > Streptophyta > Magnoliopsida > Fabales > Fabaceae > Sphenostylis > Sphenostylis stenocarpa. Next base: position 14,711,570 of record OY731403.1, on the reverse strand, counting down.
AGTGCAGATTACAAATGAACAGAGATAAAGATAAGAAAACACCTCTCTTGAAATCCACAAGAGATGATGAACAACTTTCCCTAGAGACGGCACAACACACAATCCACTAAGAACTCCACTTAGTGATTCTTATCGCTTCTAGCCCACACCAGGTTCCAAAAGCCCCCTTTCCTCTCAACAAACAGTTCTCTGGCACTCATAACACTTAACTTTTGTATGGAAAGAGTTGTTCTACTTTTTTGAGTGCCAAAGGAGAGTTTAAGTAGGGAAATTAGGGTTTAGGAATTGGGGATTTCGAAACTAGGGTTCTTGGTAATTGGGTTTTCGAAAATAGGGTTTGTTTGAAGTTTAAAATCAGAAACAGACTGAAATAATCGATTATTTGGAGTAATAATCTTAAATAAAACAGAGTTATTACAATACAATTATCACCAATCTTCAATCTTTAATATTCTAAGTCTTTAGTTATTGGATCATCATCAAAATCAACATTCTTCTTATTCATCAAGTGCAACATCAAGTCCTTGAATTGTCAACAATATATATATATATATATATATATATATATATATATATATGATACTCAATCAAACTGTGGTTCGTTCACCACAATTGTTCCATTAATACCTGAAATATAACATTAAGGATGAGTTTCCTTTTCTCATCACTCCAGAACACCAACTTCCACAATCTAAAACCATATGTAACATTTATAGTCAAACATTTCATTATTACAATAAAGTATCCCACACAAAAATTTTAAACAATCTCCACAAATCACATTACTCAAACTAAAAACACACAATACATGCTTGTGTTTCATTCGTTCATTTTTGCTATATTTGAAATGCTCATGCACCTAGGATGCACTATCAATCCCTTCTCTCAATCCATGAAAGGATCACACATAAGTACAGACAACTCTCACAAGCATAACAAAATTACACACGAGCATAAATGGCTCACAGAAGTATAGATAGCTAGCGGTTGATCTGCGCATCACAGATACAATGCTTACAAATAACGATCTCTTGGCAAAAAGGCAAAGTCAAAGAGGCATGTCGGGAGTATAGAGCGTGGTCAAACAATGTACTCTATACTTCCCCAAGATCACTCTGATCTTCTCTTATCTCCTAAGCCCCCAGTGTATCTCCGTACCATCCACACACATATCTCGTCACTGAGTGACACCACCAAATCTTTAACAATATATTTGGTAGGAACAAACTCTACAACATACAGACCATATCACTATAGAAATAATACCCTACTTTTAGATGACCAACATCTCTAACTTAGACTCAACACATAGCACAAACATCCTATAGACATGATTTCCACTAACTACCATGATTATGAATGCATTACCTATTCATAATGTTTCTTTATATCATTCTTATTAAACTTTATTTATTTTTCATCAATTTCAAAAATTTGACAGAGTCTCCTTTGTAATTTGGACGTTTTCCAATTTACAAATACATTCAAATCAAATTCATATAACACATTTTCCTGCATCAAACAAGAACAATATAAATTTGTCGAGGGTCGGACACTCTCGGACTCAGCACACATTGCGATCCATCCAATTTTTTTAAACTCTTGTTATTATAATCTTGTGTCCCAAAATATCTCATTACACTATCATTCTCACATCATACATACTCATAAAATAAATAATAGGTCCAGAACTAAAGTTTTATTTACACTCCTCTAGGAAGAAAAGTCTATCATAAGCATTAGAAAAGTGTAACTTTGGAAAAATATTTTTCCATCTAAACTAACTCAAAATTCTATGAAATTTTCCAATCCAAAATACATATATTCTAGAATTATAATAAAAATTATAACTCAAAATTTAAAGATTTCTAAGTCATTCAAAACTTTCCTCCATTTTCATACGTTTTAAAGATTCCACTATCAGGGCATTACTCAAAGATATATTTTTATAAAATAAAATAATGGTCATAAAATTATGAAAATAAATATACATAACATATACCTACAATCACAACTATGATAAAATTTCATCTCAAAAAACTTCAATTTCGATTTTATATGATTTTTCAAAGTTGTTGAGCGGACATAGCAATTCTGTTTCACCCAACTCAAAACCTATTTACTTCCAAGATTTTTCATCAAAATCAACTTGTCAGAAAATTTTGAAATAAATCACACACGAACTAGACATATAAAGTAACATGTAATCAAAATTTTAGAATTAAATACCAAGTAACTATTTTTACATAATTTCTCAAAGATTCTATTCACATGCAGATTTTTTTCCAACAACATCTCTCAACACATATTTCATCATCTTCCTCTAGAAAAATCCAATTTAAGTGATTTTTATGGCTAACTCTAGGTTTTAGCATCCAAGGAATTCATTTCTAAACTCTAAAATATGAAAGGAGCATTGTAGAGTATCCAAATATACTAGAACAACCATACGAAATTTTTATAAAATATTCTAATTTGGTTCCAATTCATGTAGAAGTGAGATAAATTGTGGTTTAGCCTAGGGTTGATGACAAGAAGACTCTCTTTAGCTCAAATGAAGCTTTCAAACAAGAAAATGGAGATCCTTAGTTCAAGAAAGGGTTTGTCTCCTATAAGCATCAAAATAACCATATACTTGATATTAAGAAGATTTTAGGAGATAATGTTGAAATTCAATGTTTTAATTTCATGAATCTTACTCTTAATTGCAAAAAGGATGAACCAAGATGGTGTAGGCAAGTAAAATCAAGCTTCTTCTTCTTCCTCCCGTGCTCCCAAATTGGCTTCCCTAAGTGAGAGAAATGAGTCTTTCTCCTTTCTTAAATTATACTATTTGACTTCCTTTCCTAAATTGCCCTTACTTAAAATTGTAATTGTCAATTGAATCGTTTCCTAAATTACCCATACTTAAAATTTTAATTGCCATTTGAATCATTTCCTAAATTACCCTTACTTAAAATTGCAATTGTCAATTGAATTTTTTCCTCAATGGGAAATTATATTACTAATTTTTGCTTAATGATATTACTCTTATTATTATTATTACTTCATTTTAAACTCAATTCTAAATTTATCTATTTCACTCTATTACAATTTCATGATATATGTCATTTATTAACGTCCTTAAAAATTATCAAGTCTTAAAAAATCTCATAATAGCATTTTATTAAAGTTAATGACAAAATATTTCATTATATTAATGAAATATTTTTTTGGGAAATATTGGATGTTACACTGACATCTTTGCTCATTGAAGGAAAGTTATTCTTAACGAACGCCTGCTTAGTTGAAGGCTAAGAGGATGAAGGGTTGAATCTAAGAGTTGATTTAGGAGTTGATTTTAACCTTGATCACTCCTTAGAATCTCTGAATTTAAACTAAGAGGAAGAGTTGATTTTGACCTTGATCAGTCCTTAGAATATCTGAATTTAATCCAAGAGGAGTTGAAAGCTAAGAGGATGAAGAGTTGGATCTAGGAGTTGATTTTGACCTTGATCAGTCCTTAGAATCTCTAGACTTAAGCCAAGAGGAGTTGCCTGAATGTGAATGTACGGGTGGAACTTGCATCATCTATAAGGAGATAAGTGATAGTATTAACTCTTTTGTAGGAGTGATAGTATTGACTCTTTTGTAGGAGGAGTTGAAGGCTAAGAGGATGAAGAGCTAGATTTAGGAGTTGATTTTGACCTTGATCAGTCCTTAGAATCTCTGAATTTAAGCCAAGAAGAGTTGCCTGAATGTGAATGTACGGGTGGAAGTTGCGTCATCTATAAGGAGGTTAGTGATACTATTAACTCTTTTGTAGGAGTGCTAGTATTGACTCTTTTGTAAGAGGAGTTGAAGGCTAAGAGGATGAAGAACTAGATCTAGGAATTGATTTAGGAGTTTATTTTGACATTAATCAGTCTTCAGAATCTTTGAATTTAAGCCAAGAGGAGTTGCTTGGATGTGAATGTACAGGTGGAAGTTGCATCATCTATAAGGAGATAAGTGATAGTATTATCTTTTATAAGAGCGCTAGTATTGACTCTTTTGTAAGAGCGTAGACAACTACTAAAGCAAGTACACCACAATAACAATGATGGAGGACCATCTGGGCCATAACACATTAGGCCTTGGTTGCGACTTTGAAGAGTTATCACGTATATAAAGACTTAAAGAAAGCCAAATTTAGAGGAGATGAGACCTAAAGGAGATGCATTTAAAAAAAGATGACAAGGTTCAAGTCTTGATTGCAACAAAAAGGGAATACATCATTTTAACTTCTCAAATTCGTTCAAAGCACTCTAAACACTCAAGGAGGTTCAAGATTCAACTCTTGGTTGCAACATTTGAGAGTTTTGTGGTATATAAATTCATAAATGTAATTAAAAGTGGTCTAGGTGGGACTTGAAACTAGGAACTTTGGTCATCATTTGTATCAGACAAAATTAGTCTCACATTCCTTAGGTGAGTGAGTGAATGAGAGAAGAAAAACTATATATATGACCCCTTTTGTAGCTTTTTGAATCACATTTGAATAAAATCCAAGCTTAATGTGTGGAACTTGCAATTTTGCTTGTACCTCGTTTTGGCTTGACTTCAAGTGTCTTTTGAATATTTTCTTCTCCTTGTCTCCTAAACAAGGAACCTTCCTTGGAGGAGCTAGTGTCAAGTCTTCTTTTGAGACTTTCTAAACAATTTTTGGTCACTTAAGAACTTGAGGTGCAAACTTGGGCATCTCTTTGGTGGAAGGAGGAGATTATTTCCATAAAACAACCTAAGAAGTTAGATCTAAAACCACTTCAATCCCATTCGAAGTATGCTTACTTGGAGGAGTGTGAAAAGCTACCCGATCAGGAAGGAAGGTTGTTGAAGGTGTTGAAAGGGCGCAAGAAATCATTTGGTTGGTCCTTAAATGTCCTCACTAGGATCAAATCTACTATTTGCATGCACAAAATCTTGCTGGAAGATGATTCCAGACCTGTGAGGCAGCCCCAATGAAGGATGAATCCTACCATCCTTGATAAGGTGAAAAAGGAGGTGACCAAGCTATTGAATGCTAACATCATATGTCCCATCTCAGACAACACTTGGGTATCTACTGTGCAAGTTGTTCCAAAAAAGAGTGAGATAACTGTTGTGCGGAAGGATCAATTTTCCCTTCTTTTCATAAATCAAGCAATTGAGAGATTGACAGGTTTTTACTGGAGAATCATTCAAGACTTTAACAAGGTGACATTGCCTCTTTCCAGCTTACTATACAGAAGAACACTTTGTTTGTTTTAGCTGAACTGAGTTACTACTTGATGACCTTAACACCTATACCATCTAAAGAGATAGATTGAGACCCAATCTGTTTTAGTTGGTTTTCATTTACATTTACATTTGCATGTGCATTTGCTTAACATAAATTCTCCACATTGAGGACAATGTTGATCTCAAAAATGAGGAGTATTTTCATTTCATACATGAGGTTTCATTTATATTTTTTGTTTTAATTATTGTGTAATGTTGTAGATTGAAGGGAGACTACTTTGGAAAAAATATCAGGAGGAAGAGTTCAAAGTTTGAAAGGTTTGATTCACATAAAAAGTCATGGTCGGGTTACATTAACATTGATTTGGATTAATTTCAGGGTGAACAAAGCACCTATGTGAGTTTTGAGCCTTATTCCTTCTTGTGTGCGCCACTCATGACATGAAAATCTTCTAGAACTTGATTGATTTTTCTGTGACACCAGACAAGCATATACAGTAGTAAATATGATTTAACCTTTCTTTGTCTCAGTTACTTAGCCATAGAGCCTACCTTTACCTCAAATTACCCTTTGAATCCACCTTTGAGCCTTAGTCTTTTATTGAATTTAAACTAGAGATTTCAAGCCTTACTAATAAAAAACTACCCACACTGACTTATAGGGAAGTAAGGAGCGTGAAATCATCACAAAAATCCAGTTTTACTCACTGCCAACAATTCCAGGAAAAGGAAAAGTGTCAAAGTATTTAAAAAAAAAATCATTTTGTTTGTGCATGTCAAAGCAATAAAAGAGCTTGAAAAACACTTTAACATAAAGGTGACAAAACATAAAGATGCAACTGAAACAAAGTTTCAAGGTACATTGATCCATGTTCTTTATTTTTCCTAAAAGTCTCAGCCCACTTTCCTAAAATAACCTACCCTGAACCCTAGCCCCATTACAAGCCAAGTAAAAGTCCTATTAATCTGCGGAGGTATGTGCTCTAATGGTAGAAATTTAGAGATTTTTCAAGCCTATGGTAAAAGATGATGTCATAATGTGATGATGAGTGGAATTTTCAACATAATAACTTAGATATTAGAGTAAACATTTTACCACGAGAGGATGTTCCCTTAAAATGAGTGTTGGAGCCCTTAAAGAATACTTGACCATGGTAATACTTGTGAGTTATGATTTTGATCTTTCTTCATTCTCTCACTTTCAGCTGATGAAGTTTTTCTTGACTTTTGTAGTTTTCAAGATGTCACTAACGTTTTCAACAATATTCATCTTTGCATTGCATGCATTCTTTTCTTTTCTTTTCTTTCTATTTTTCTTCCTTTTATCTTTTGTTTGGAAGTGCAAAAGAGCAAAGTGGGGAATATTTGATATATGATATTTTACTCTTTATTTCTTGATCTAAGAGCATTTTTTAAACTAATTATTTTATTCATAAACCATGCATTTAACATGTTTTCATAAAAATCATATCATAATTCAATTTTTCTTAATTTATTGCATTTTGCATAGTTTTAGCATAATAAATAATATACATGCATACATCCCCACATTGCATATTTATTTTTCTTCTTTTATAGGAGAGGTAATTTAAGATGGGATAAATTAATGGAAACAAATGTCAAAATTGATGTCGTCAAGCTTCACTCTTCTTAGAAGTCTAAGTTTGCTTGTGTAGTTCACTTGCAGAATATTACAAATGAAAATTTTAAATCAAGCAAATTAACTGGTGCGAGAATCCAATTTAACTGAATTAAAGACCATCAGAAATCAAGAATTAAATATAAATCAGTGTAGGATCACTCAAAATAGGAAAGAAGCAAATTATTTTCTCCAAATCAATCCCAAAAAGTTCTCTTCACAACAATCCAATTTTACAATTATTTATTTGGGAAACATTTGATTTTATTGTAATTAATTTTAGGCTTAATTTCTCTTGTTCAATCTTCTATAAATAGAGGTCTTACAACAATACGATCATAATCTCTTAGTCTTGGGGTGAGAACTGTTATTTAGTCTCGTCCCCATTTTTCTTTTCATACTCTCAGTTTTTAATTTAATTATTAGTTAGGCGGGCTCATCTATTGCTATGACACTTGGTTTGTTTTCTTTTATTTAATTTGTAATTTCTATTTAATTTTCCATTTTATATTGTTCTATTTAATTTATTCCTTCAGTGTTCATTTTAATTTCTGTTATTTAATTATTTAGAATTTTTATTCCGAGTACTACTTAATTTTTATTTTCAATTCATCTTTTTGCCAATTCCAATTCTCAATTTAGTTTTAGAGTTATCGAAATTTCAAATTGAATTACTGAACTATTTTATTTTAAAGCAATTATTGATTCTTGTATTTTTAATTAAAAGCACTTTGTTTTAATTTTATAAATTTTTGTTATTTAAATTTTACATCAATTTAATTTTAATTACTTGTACTATTTTGTTTTAAAGCAATTTTTTATTCCTGCACTTTTAATTAAAAACACTTTATTTTTATTTTATAAATTTCAGTTATTTAAATTTTGCTTCAGTTTAATTTTAATTGTCGTTAATATTTTATAGAAATTTGATTTTAATTTTTATTATTTTGCATCAATTTATTTATTTTTCGCTCTTTCATTCATCCCCTATTTAGTGTTATTTACTTGTTTTAGAGAGAATGATATGTGATAATGAGTATGTTCCTATAATTGTGTTCTTGTGAGATTTGACACAAGTTAACTATACTATATTAGTTTAACAACTTATTTTTATTTTGATCAGTATGTTGTATGAACAAAATATTGTTATCAATCATCGAGACTGACTATGAGGTTCATTATTAGGCTCACTATTTAACTCATTATTAGGTTCATTATTGGACTCACTATTTATCTCACTAGGATATAGGTGTAATTAACAATTCTGTATACTCCCTAATGATAGGCTTCGTAGAGAAATATCCTATTTGAATATTTGAAAAAGAATTTTCTAGTTGATGTTTGAAGACAGTATTCTGGTCACACATCATACTGATTAAATATTAATAACAAGCTACTAAACTAATGTAGTATAACTAACATGTGTCGAATATCACAAGAACACGACCATATGAACGTACTCATTACCATACATTATTCTCTCTAAAAATAGTAAATAATAGTAATTGAGGGTGTTGATAACAATAAAATGAAAGAGCGAAAAATAAATTGAAGCTAAATGATGAAAAATTAAAATTAAATAGTAATAGAATAATAATGAAAATTAAATTAAAGTAGGATAATGAAAATTTACTTTCTGAAATTTATAAAAATAAAACTGAATATTTTTAATTATATTCAAAACTTTCCTAAATAAAGTGCAAAATAAAAAATTACTTTTAATTAAACTAAATTGTACAATAATTAAATTTGAAATTTCTGGGAGAGATAAACCTAAATTTAAGTTGCAAATTGGAATCGAAAATAGTAAAATAAAATTGAAATTGAAAACAATAAAATAAAGTTGGAATCAGACAATTGATAAATTGAAATCGAAAATGAAGTAAATAGAATACTAGAATAAAATAAAAGTTTTAAACAAGTAGATAATAGAAATTAAACTAAGCGTGGGATGAATAAAGCAAATGCAATAATATAAAACTAAAAAATTTAAGAGAAATTGCAAATTAAATAAAAGAAGAATAAATTGAAAAGTTGCAGTAGATCCTTATTAAGGTCACCAAACTCAAAACTAAACTAAAGAAAACTAGAAACGGAATAGGACAAAAAATGGGGACGAGACAAAACAAATGTTCTTATCCCGTAGAAGGAGATTGTTTTTTTATGCTTTCATTAGACCTCTATTTATAAGGGACTGACCAAGAGAAAATACGCCGAAATTAATTAAAATAAAATTAAATATTTTCTTAATTAAAAATTATAGCATTGAATTATTGTGCATCGAGAAATTTTTGGGACTGATTGGAGCAATTCAGATTCTTTCCTAATTTGACTTTATCCAATGTTGATTTACATGTAATTTTTAATTTCTGCAACCTTTAATTTAGCTCAATTAGATTTTTACAATAGTTAATTTGATTGATTTAAAATTTCTATTTGTAATGTTTTGCAAGTGGGCTAAAAAGTAAACTTGAGCTTTCGAAAAGAGTGAATCTCGGTTGTACATAATGTTTGTTATGAATTTGGACCATTTTCATCAATGTGGCTCATCTCACATTATCTTTCTCCTATAAAGAAAAAGAAAAATATACACTGTGGATATGGAAATGTATTCTTTGATGCTAAAGCTATGAAAAATGTAACAAATTAAGAAAAATTGAATTATGAGTTTTAATGAAAACATGTTCAATGCATGGTTTATGAAGAATATAATTAATTTAGAAAATGCTCTTAGATAAAAAAAAAAATAAAGAGTAAAATAGCATACATCAATGTCGTTTATCATGAAAAGATAAATTAGGTTGACCAAAAAAAATCACATGTTTGGCAAACAAAATTTCTTTATATATAAGTCTAGAACAATGTAACATTTTATGTCATTTTAAAAATCTAAAAAAAATCGTCTAGATCGAGCATCAAATTTATGACGATTTACAATGCAATGTGTGATGCATAAACTAAACAACAAAAAACTTGTTCTTGAAAATTTGATACTTGATTATGTAAATGTTCAAAGGACCTTTTGTTCTAATTGATTGGTGATAGAATATAATTGATTAAGTAAACAACATATTTAATGACATAAGACCATAAATGATTGCAAATATGAGATTGAAACATGAGAACTCTTGCCGCATCAGGTATATGTTGATGTTTTCTTTCTACTTTTCAAATGTATTAAGGATTTCAATACAACCTGGTTGATGTAAGATGCCTTTTGAAGAAAAAAATCTTTAAAAAAAAATTGGGTCCATAATCAGAACCAATGTTCTTAAAAAAGAGAAAGAAGATTAAGATCGAAATGTGATATATATATATATATATATAAAGAACATAATGAATAATAAAACTAGGAAAAAAAGTGAATTGTGCTTAAAACACAAGATGTAATTAATAAAATTACTTGTTGGGCAATTTGATGTGAACGAGTTATATTTTAAAATTTTAAAATGAGTTTGAAGGTCATGTCAAAAAGTAACATGATTTGTGACCCATGGATCGAGTGACGGATCTTCATAGTAATTAAGGGGGCCATGCCCCCCCCAAAGTTTTGACCCCCAATATTAAATATATCATAAAGAAAAAAGCTGAAGGAATATATCAAATAAGAAAAATTAAAAATAATTTTATTATCTGACTTTTCTATCTTCTCTCACTTTTTCATACTCTCTCATTAACGGTAATATTAATTACTTCTCTAATTTCTAAAGAATATATTAAATAAGAAAGGTTAAAAGTACTTCTTCATCTTCTCTCACCTTTTCATATTCACTCACAAAAGGTAATATTGATTGATTAATATTAAGTTATTTCTGGAGTTTGTACTTTCAAATTCATTGTTCGTCTCTCATCCTCCCTTCTCAGATTCCATACTTGAAATTATATTGATTGATAAAGGTACTTTTTCTTCATCTTTTCACTGTTCACAGAACAATATTACATCTTTCAACAAATCTTGCCAACCCTCTTCTCTTAATTTTTGAATCAAAATTTTAGTCGAATAGACTAACTGCATAGCATTATGTATATCCTGAGATTGTTTCTGTAAAGCTTGACAAAGACAATCAGTAATTCCCATAATTTCTTTCATCATGTGTAAAATCAATACAAACTCAAACTCAGACAAAATATTATAAGCAGCATCAACATCACCCCTTTGAGAATAAGTTGAACCATCAATTATAATTTTTTGGAGAACTAAACAAGATGCACTATACAATTTCATCATACTACAAATGGAATGAAAATGTGAACTCTAACGAGTATCACCAACTCGTTTTAAAGTGTCAATTTGATTTTTTCCTTTACCAGTTTCAAGTTCACCAAGTTCTAACAATTTTGCTATTTTATCTAATTCTGCACTTTGTAATTCATTATGATGTTTACTAGATGAACAAAAAACATTTATAATAAAAGCCAAATTTGAAAAAAATTGATGAACTGGAATAACTTCTCTTGAAGCAGCAACCAAAGCAAGTTGTAATCTATGAGCAAAACAATGTACATAATAAGCATAAGGATTATCATGAAGAAATAATGCTTGTAATCCATTCCATTCTCCTCTCATATTACTAGCACCATCATATCCTTGCCCACAAATATTGGAAACATCAAGATTATGTCTAGAGAGAACAACACATAATTCTCTTTTAAGAGTAGCAGCTGTAGTATCCTTAACATGCACAATATCAAAAAAGCGCTCTTTAATATTACCCATTTTATCTACAAATCTCAAAACAATAGCCATTTGTTCTCTTCTAGATTCATCACGAGCTTCATCAACAATTATACAAAATTTTGAGTCACCAATTTCTTCACGAATATAATTTCTTACTTTTCTAGAAAAAAATTTGCAAAATTTCCTTTTGAATATGATGAGAAGTATATTTTGAATTATAAGGAGCATTTTCTAACACAACTTGTGCTACTTTATCATTGTATGATGCTAAAAGTTTAATCATCTCAAGAAAGTTACCTCTATTACTTGAATCTGGAGTTTCATCATGGCCTCTAAATGCACAAGCTTGAAATGCTAACCAACGAATTGTATCAATAGAAGTTTTAAGCCGTAAACGATTTTTGCAAACTTCTTCTGAATTTTGCACATTTATAATGTTGTTAATGTGCTTAGATTGATTCAATAAGTTTGTGCATGCTTTTATTGCATTGTTATGTGGTGAACAAGGACTATCTCCAATATGACTAAGAAATGCACAATTCTTTCCTGAATTAACTTTTTTCCATGATCTAAATCCTTATCTAATAAACACATCTGCCCCAGGATGACCATTTGACAGTGTACTAAATAGATAACATGGCAAACAATAAGCTCCATCACTAGTTGGAGAATACTCTAACCAAGAAGGAAACATTTTAAACCAACCATATTGAAATCTCCTAGGATGTTTCTCTTTAGAAAAAGGATAGTTTTTAAGTTGTATTTGATATGGACCCCAATTTAAATAAGCTCTTCTAATTTCATCTCTTTGATTCAAAGGATATTCATGTATCTGAAGACGTTTTCTTGGGTCACGCTCCAAAGAATTAATATTAAATTCATTAGTTTTAATTCTATGAATCTTAGAAAGGGGTTCTTCTAATTGAATAATTGGATCATCAATATCATGCTTTGAAACAGGAGAAGATGTTGAATTTGTTTGGTTTTCATCTCTACAAGTATCTCTTTTATCACTTTTAAAAAATGAATCTATTATTTTATGCTTCATATCTAGAGAAAAATGAATCTATCATTAATTTTCTAATTGTAGAATCATAAAAATTTATAAAAAATAAAAACAGTTTTCTCAAACAACAAATGTTCTTCAACAAAAATCAAAATAACAAACAATAATAGAATAAACAGTGAAAAGATGAAGAAAAAGTACCTTTATCAATCAATATAATTTCAAGTATGGAATCTGAGAAGGGAGGATGAGAGACTAACAATGAATTTGAAAGTACAAACTACAGAAATAACTTAATATTAATCAATCAATATTACCATTTGTGAGTGAATATGAAAAGGTGAGAGAAGATGAAGAAGTACTTTTTGTTGAGAATAATTATTAAATCTATAGAAATAGAGTGTGGTGTAAAATAGGAAAGTCTGTTAGTAAGAAAAGCAATTACTGGTTGTATAAAAGACTGTGTGCCAAGTGAATATTAATTCTGTTACAAATTCATTTTACAAAAACTCATATCTTATCCCTTTCTCTCTAATCTCTCTAATCTCCAACATTTGGTATCTCAGAGCGAGGTTGATCAGGGACGCTGCAACCAGAGAACGCGATTTCACTGCGAATCAGAACGAATCAAGTGCTTCAATTATGACAGGTGTGAACGGTGGCAATTTGATGGGAAACCTTCCAATTCTTGATGGATCAAATTGGGAGCGATGGAATGTCCAGATGCGAGTGGTGTTTGGGTTCCAAGACGTTCAAGATCTGGTAGAGATTGGTTACCCTGAATTGGAGAAGAATGCCACAGAAGCCCAAAAGCATTATTACAAAGATTCAAGAAAACGTGATTGCAACGCCCTGTTTCTGATCCATCAGAGCCTTGACAATCGCCACTTTGAGAAGATTGCTTCGGCCATGACTGCGAAACAAGCCTGGGACATGCTTGAGAAGTGCTATGCCGGTGATGAGAAGCTCAAGAAGGTAAAATTACAAACTCTGAAGCGTCAATTTGAGCTATTACAAATGAGTTCTAGGGAAAAGGTAGAAGATTATTTCACTAGGGTCCAAACTATTGTGAATTCAATGCGTGGCTGTGGTGGCAAGATTACTGATCAAGAAGTGGTTGAGAAAGTAATGCGAACCCTAAACTCAAAATTCGATTACATTGTTGTTGCAATAGAAGAATCAAAGGATCTTTCTGCAGTTTCAGTTCAAGAACTCCAGGGATCACTAGAGGCGCATGAGCAAAGGGCGCTTGAAAGGGATTCTGATAGGTCTGAACAAGCATTACAAGCGAGGGTGAATAAGAAGTCTGGTGGAGATTGGAGGAAGAACAAGAAAGTGAAGAAACAGTGGAGTGATGACTCAGACTCTACAAAAGGGAAAAATAGTGGTGATCATAGTAATGCAGAATCATCAAAGAAGGGTGGCTGGAAGAAAAATAGTGGGAAGAAACCTTTTGACAAGAGAAAAGTCAAATGTTTCAACTGTGACAAACTTGGTCACTTTGCAGACGAGTGCTGGTCAAAGAAGGAAAAAAAGAAGAAGAACAATGGTGAAGAGGCTCATGTGGTACAAGAAGGAGATGATGCTGAGTCAGACACAGTATTATTGATGGCTACAACATGTGAGGAGGATCAAAACAGTGAAGACTTTTGGTATTTGGACACTGGTTGTTCGAACCATATGACTGGCCATAGAGAATGGCTAGTTGATCTTAAAAATCATAAGAGCAAGGTAAAATTTGGGGATCACAGTACAGTCATTGCAAAAGGAGTAGGCAACATTGCTGTGAAAGGCAAGGATGGTAGGACTGTTGTGGTACAGGATGTTCTGTATGTTCCAGAAATGAAGTGCAACCTGTTAAGCCTTGGTCAATTAATGGAAAAAGGATTTACTGCAGTCATGGAGAATGAACACCTGAGTCTGTTTGATGCAAGTAAGAGACGAGTCTTGAAAGCTCCCTTGGCCAGAAACAGGACCTTTCAAGTAAGTATCAAAGCCTCTGAGGTGCAGTGTATGAAGGCCACAGCAGCAGAGAGTGATATTTGGCTTTGGCATTCAAGGTATGGGCACTTGAATTTTAAAAGTATGCAACAGTTAAAGTCACAGAATATGGTGTTAGGAATTCCTGAAATTGTAATGCCAGAGAAGATATGTGAAAAATGTGTAGTTGGTAAGCAACCTAGGAATTCCTTTAAGACTCAACTGAAGATGAGAGCTAGAAGTGCATTGGTTGTTGTATACTTTGATGTTTGTGGTCCTTTTGAAGAGGAATCTTTGGGTGGAAATAGATACTTCGTGTCATTTGTGGATGAATACAGCAGAATGTTGTGGTTATTTTAGATTAAACACAAGAATGAGGTATTCGAGGTGTTCAAAAAGTGGAAACAGAGTGTTGAAAAAGAAAGTGAGAAATCAGTCAAAGTACTTAGGACTGATGCAGGAGGGGAATTCACCTCAACTGTTTTTGAGAAGTTCTGTGAAGAAGAGGGGACAAAGCATGAAGTGACACCACCTTATACTCCTCAACATAATGGGGGGGCAGAGAGGAGAAACAGGACAGTACTGGACATGATTAGGTGCATGCTGAGAGAGAAAAAGTTGCCTAAGTGTTTTTGGGGAGAAGCTGCTAGTATGGCTGCCTATATTCTGAATAAGTGTCCAACAAAGCAACTGAGTCAAGTACCAGAAGCTGTGTGGACCAAGAGGAGACCAAGTGTGAAGCACCTGCGGATATTTGGCTCACTGTGCTATAAGCACATTCCAGATGAAAAAAGAAGAAAGCTGGAAGATAAGGGTGAAGCAACTATCCTGGTTGGATATCACAGTATAGGTGGATACAGGTTATACAATCCAAGGAATCAGAAGATTGAAGTTAGTAGAGATGTAGTGGTGATAGAAACTGACTGCTGGAATTGGAGTAATACAGTAAAATCAGGATCATGCAGGTCTGGTAATGTGCAGATTGAATCGAGTGATGAAGATTATGAACTAGTAGTACTCCAACCTGAAGAAAGAATTGAGCATGCAGAGGTGAGGAAATCTCAGAGACAGAAATCAGTATCAACAAGACTCAGTGACTATGAGGTGGTAAGAGATGATCAAGTCAATAGTGAAGGTGAACTAGTACATTTTGCACTCATGTCTGATGCTGAGCCATTAAACTTTAAAGAAGTATTAGGAGAACCTGTGTGGAAGGAGGCTATGGTTGATGAACTAAGATCAATAGAGAAGAATGGAACGTGGGAGTTGGTTGACCTACCCAATAACAAGAGGCCAATAGATGTCAAGTGGGTGTTTAAGTTGAAGCTGAAGCCAGATGGGACAGTGTCAAAGCATAAGGCCAGATTGGTGGCAAGGGGGTTCTTGCAAAAAGAAGGGATTGATTACATGGAGGTCTTTGCACCAGTTGCAAGACTTGAAACTATAAGGCTGGTAGTAGCACTTGCTAACTCAAGAGGCTGGTTATTACATCAAATGGATGTAAAATCAGCATTCTTAAATGGAATGCTTGAAGAAGAAGTGTATGTCACACAACCTCCAGGTTTTATGATTAAAGGGGCTGAACAGAAAGTGTTGAGACTGAGAAAGGCTCTTTATGGGCTGAAGCAAGCTCCTAGGGCCTGGAATAAACGAATTGACCAGTATTTGAAGTACTTGGGCTTCAACAACTGTACAAGGGAGCATGGTGTATATGTAAGGAACAAAAGTGCTGAAATTCTGATAATCTGTTTGTATGTAGATGATCTACTAGTCACTGGCACTAGTCCACAACTGATAGGGAAGTTTAAGGAAAGCATGAAAGCAGAGTTTGAAATGACAGATTTGGGGCAACTTTCTTTCTTCCTTCCTTGGAATGGAATTTGTCTTAACTGAAAAGGGATTTTTTCTGCATCAAAGAAAGTATGTTTCAGAGATACTGAAGAAGTTCAACATGGCCAATTGTAATCCAGCAATGACTCCTGCAGAAACTTCC
This sequence comes from Sphenostylis stenocarpa, assembly GCA_963425845.1. Classification (NCBI taxonomy): domain Eukaryota; kingdom Viridiplantae; phylum Streptophyta; class Magnoliopsida; order Fabales; family Fabaceae; genus Sphenostylis; species Sphenostylis stenocarpa. The sequence continues at coordinate 14,695,036 of OY731403.1, read as the reverse complement.
TTGAAACTTGGAACAGCAAGTGATGAGAAGAAAGTGGACAACACCTTATACAGACAGGTGGTTGGTTCCCTGAGGTATGTTTGTAATACTAGGCCTGATATAGGGTATAGTGTAGGATTGATAAGTAGATTCATGGACGATCCAAGGGAATCACACTGGCTGGCAGCAAAAAGAATTCTGAGGTATCTTAAAGGTACTTCAGAATATGGAATCTTGTTTCCAAACAAATCAGACAATGAGCAATCTGAGTTGGTTGGTTTCACAAACTGTGAAGAAGTAAAGGAAGAAAGAGACAAGCTGATAGGGTATTCAAATAGTGATTGGTGTGGAGATGAAGTTGAAAAGAAGAGCACAGGAGGTTATATTTTCATGTTTCAAGGTGCACCTGTATCCTGGTGCTCCAAGAAGCAAGATGTTATTGCTTTAAGCACTTGTGAGGCTGAGTATGTGGCTGCAGCCTATGCAGCTTGTCAAGGTGTTTGGTTAACTGGATTGTTTGAAGAACTGCAGTGCACTATGGAACCATTTGAACTCATGGTGGATAACAAAAGTGCTATAAGCTTGGCCAAAAATCCAGTTTGGCATGGTAGAACCAAGCATATAGAAGCAAGGTTCCATTATCTTCGTGACAAAGTCAGCAAAGGTGAGCTTGAAATGAAGTACTGCAGGTCCTTGGAACAAATTGCAGATATATTTACCAAGCCATTGAAGAAAACAAGGTTTGAAGAGCTTAGGAAGTTAATAGGTGTTGTGTCACTAATATGAAAATGTTGTAATCTGTAATCTGCAATGGATTAAGGATTATGGTGGAGTGTTGAGAATAATTCTTAAATCTATAGAAATAGAGTGTGGTGTAAAATAGGAAAGTCTGTTAGTAAGAAAAACAATTACTGGTTGTATAAAAGACTGTGTGCCAAGTGAATATTAATTCTGTTACAAATTCATTTTACAAAAACTCATATCTTATCCCTTTCTCTCTAATCTCTCTAATCTCCAACACTTTTAACCTTTCTTATTTAATATATTCTTTAGAAATTAGAGAAGTAATTAAATACTAATAAAATATTACGTTAATGAGAGAGTATGAAAAAGTGAGAGAAGATAGAAAGGTTAGATAATAAAATTATTTTTAATCTTTCTTATTTAATTTATTCCTTCAGTTTTTTCTTTATGATATATTTAATATTGGGGGGCCAAAATCATAAATATACAAGTAAGTTACAAAACTTTGGGGGGGCCATGGCCCCCCTTAATTACTATGAAGATCCGCCACTGTGACCAACATGAAATTGATATTCCTAATTTTAATTCTACCTATGTAGCACGTCATGGTCATTCTCGACATCAAAAAGATTGTATTACAGTAGAACATCATTTTAGGGTGAATATATTTTTTATTACAGTGGATAAACACTTACAAGAATTAAATGATAGGTTTAGTGAGAAAACAATGGAACTTTTAACTTTAAGCAATGCTTTAATTCCAAATGATGTTTATAAAAATTTTAACATTGATCATATATGCACACTTGTGAACAAATTTTATCCTTTGGATTTTAGTGAACAAGAGAAGATTAATTTAAAATTTCAACTTCATCATTTTATACTTGATGCTCCTAACCATCCAGATTTGAAGAATTTGTCTACCATGCTTGAATTATGTCAATCTTTGACAAAAACAGGTAAGTCAGGTACATTTTACTTAATAGATCATTTAATTCGTCTTATTTTAACTCTTCCTGTTTCTACAACTACAATTGAGAGATCATTTTCTGCAATGAAGATTATCAAAACAAGACTGCAAAATAGACTGGAAGATGAAATTCTTGCAAATAATATGATCATTTATATTAAGAAAGAAATAACTGAAAACTTTAGTTCTGATTCCATTATTGATGAGTTTAAACATTTAAAAGAATGAAGGGCACAATTTTAAATAAATATTTTATTTTTATTTATTATTATATAATTTTTTTTATAATCGGCCTCCCAGACTTACTGGTCAAGATCCGCCACTGCATGGATCAATTGTCTAAGGGATGAAATTATCATTACTGAACTTTTGACTGAAAGGAATATTTAAATCAATTTTGTGAAACACTAGAGACATTGACATAATTTGTATAAAACTTGTTATATAGGTATGAATTTCTTGAGTTATTAGATTGATTAACTAGGATAATTAACCTCTTATTTTAGACCGAAGGCAAATAAAACCTATCTTGACGTTGGAGCGATCAAATACTCAATTATGGAAGTAAGACTTCCCATGAAAAATTTGGGTCATATGTGATAGTTGTTTATGAGAATTGATGTCATAATGAACGGTGAAGGACTCTCGTTAGAATATAATAAGGACGTGATGAATTTTGATTGTGGTAACAACTCTATTTTTACACATGGTGAAGTGCTAGTATCACTTTTAAATGAGACTTTAATATCATAAAGAAGTAATTAATTTAAATAAAAGATAAATATATAATAATAAAAAATAATAAAAATAAAATGTCAAAGTATTATTATTTATATTAAGATTATTATTATATAATCTTGTTTATAACAATTTAAAAAAATTTAGAATATTATTATTATAATTAAGGAAATTAAAATTTCTTTTATAATATATATATATATATATATATATATATATATAATATTAATTATGTGTAATTTCATTTATGATTGGAATTGAGTTTCAACAACAAAAAAAAAAAAATATACTTCACAATCGAAGGTGCATATGTCATTTTCTACGTCGAATACTTAAGGAATTGATGTAAAAAGTACAGATTTTATCAGTTTCCTCCGTCGTTAACCCCCGATGTTGAAATGATTAATTTATTTACAGTTTTTCTATCAAGATTTTAATGGCGTTAGTTTTTCTTAAAACAATATTATTTGCATGCTGTAAATGGTATTTGTCAGTATAACTTTTCTAAGCTCATTGAATTGGTTCAAAATTCGGTAGTTTCATACCTTACATCATTATTAAGCTGAAATTGTTCAACTGGCATAAAGAATGGCTCAAGTCGCGTTCGATTGCGATACTTCTCCAAGCTCATTAGCTTGATTCCAAACTCGGTGGTCTGGTCAATTTTGTCACCAAAATATTATATACCTCAAATTTAGGGTTTTAGGTTATTGTTTTTGAAGATGCTTATCTTAATTTTGAACTTTGGACACATCAATCTAGGATCAATGCGATGCCCTATACATTTAGTGCTTTGTTTCCTTTATTCTATCTTTTAATGTTTGGGTAATACCCTTTATTCTATTCTATGCATGGTATTATTAATTTTCAGCGATAGATCCTGAAAAAACCAATATACATATAAGACAAGCCCAATGTCTCCTTCGATAGCTACAGCCCCATTATTAAGAGAAACTACTATATATGTTTGATTGAATCATCACCTGCTAATGATCTTAGCTAATGTATATATAATATATTTTCAATTTTCTAATTTACGAAATAGTTATATATTATCATGTAAAGACTCACATTAACTATGATAATTCAATAGCATCTAATACTGTTTTCATTATTCGTCCTTGTTATCTTCTTTGGCATTAGATTCTTGATCGTAGTGTTGGGACACTTCATCAACCAAAAAAATCATAACAATAATAATGTTGCAAGGTTCTGCGTTTTCTTAATATTTCTTTCTGATATAAATATGTACAGAAGGTGGTGAGACATATTCAATCTCCCAGAGCAAAACCCAAATTCACATACTAGATTGGAGACTCATTCCAGTTATATATGGCTTTACTCTAACCTGAATATTTCCTCAAACCTTACTCCTTTGAATATAGCCATATATATATAATGGGAATCCCTTACAGTAGTCAAACCAACCTTCCAACCCAATGTACTTCCTATCTAGCAACCCCCAGTGGTACCATAGCATGTTTAGGAGACGATTTTGTGGTTTGCATGGCAAACACGGAAGAAAATGATGACACTAAAGGTTGGAGCGTGGTATACAAAATAGGTCAGATGAAGAACCAAATTTGTTGTTTTCACCTGGGGGCAAGTCGTGAATTCAATCGTGTTAAGAACATCACTTTTTCGTTAAGTGATAATTCCGCAAATAATCAAATTCAATTGCACTTGGGTATCACAAGGGTTGGACGTGATCGTCTTCGTGGAGGGATAGGAGCTTCTGTTTCTTCTGGTGGCGGGAACCTTAGCAGTCCAATGTCCTTTAAAAGGGACATGGAAGATCTCTCAATAGAGACAACTATTGCACCGTACGGTTGTTCAGACAGAGAAGGTCTTGTTGTGCTGGAAAAGAAGAAATTGTTATACTCTCGGGATGCTTACATGGTGAATGTGGCGCACTATTATCTCACCGGAGAGGTCGGTGTTTCTGTTGCAGCCAAAGTTCGTCGCAATAAAGGCCACGGTTTTGTTGTTGAAGTGGAGGGTCCTTTCGTACACCCAAGTGCTGATCTGCGCAAGGTTATTGAACAAACCTGTCGCAGCGGTGTATGGTCGCCTGGTGCGTGTTCTCATTGCAATAATGGAGCCAGTTCTAGCACCGTCTCATCCTTGACTGACAAGAAATTAAGTGAAATTCTCAAACGTCTTTCTTCCTCCGGAAATGCGAGTGACCAAGTCTACACAGGCCTTGTCAATGCCAGTGGCTACACTAATGGTTTTCTAAATAATTGTGTCATATTAATAGATTGTAAGATTTAAAATCGTAATATGGATCTTGTGTTAAATGCATGCTTGCAGGCAAGTGTGTATTCCAAATTGGAAAATGATTAAAATTGAAGGTTTTATTTGTAATTTACAACGTTGAAAGATGCAATATTATTAAAATTGAGGAATCAATTTGTAGAAGTGCCATATATATGTTTAATGATGGAAACGAAAGAGTCACTCGCTTGAATTTTTCACCAGTTCTAGTGTTAGTGTCATTTGTCTCCGATGATGGTGAGGATTGGTCAGAGTGAGAAAGCAAGAGCGTGAACTCTCAGTCTTTCGGTTGTTCAAAGTGGATTTCATTAAAATAGATGCAATTTTAAAGAGAAACACACGACCTAGCCAGACTTCGATTGAGATCCACCATCTTCAATTTCAGCAACACGACTCCTCCCGGTGCCCAGCCAGTCTTCGATTCAGATCCCACCGTCCCCGCCGGTCTTCGGCTGAGGGCCATCGTCTTCAATTTCAGCAACACGACCCCTCGCGGTGCCCAGCCAGTCTTCGATTGAGCGTCATCGTCTTCAATTTCAGCAAATCCACTCTTCACTTTCACCCGCCGTCTTCAATTTAACGAAGAGTACCTATATTTTGCGAAGGGTAGTCGACTGTTTTCATTCTATGTATAGATGAATGTTATTTTCTTTTCAGTTAATCTTTCATTGGATTTTGTAATAAAAGTGTTTTTCAAGACAGTTGTGAATTGAGTCCTGGTAAAATATTAAATGATGTCTAACAGCTGTTTGATCAAATCGCACAATCAAAAAGTTTCAATTTATCTTACATAAAACACACATTTTCTTATTTGAATTTTAGCTTTAAGTTTAGAATTAGTAATTTTTTTACAAATGAGAGGTACTTTGTTTCTTGGATCTTTGATCAATGATGTAAAATCAACATGAAAACAATTATGGGATGTATTGACTGAGATGAGTTAGTGTGCAACAACTGATATAGGGTACATTGACTCATAAGTTTGTTTTAGAGAATGCAATATTTGTAGTAGATGATAACTAATGTTGTCTATATTCTGACTAGCAAGGGTCTTTTGGAGGTAACGGTCCTTACCCTATAAACCTCTTATCCAAGTTATGGGTAGATCTTTTTAGCATTTGTTAAACCTCTTATCCAAGTTATGGGTAGGTCTCCTTAGCATTTATTGTTACTCCTTGGCAATGATAATGTCTTAGTGTAATACTTGTTCATATAGTTTAGTACTTGTTTTATGTGAAAATTGTATGTTTGAAATGTTAATGTAGATTATTGTTACTTATTGTAGTCTTATATTGTTATACACCATCCAATATTTGTTTTATTAAAATTGTAGGTTTGTAATGTTAGGTTAGGTTATTACAAGTGTTTAGTATGCGACCGAAAAGATGATCGCTAAATAATTCGGTCACTTATTTCTTAGATATCAAAATAACGACCGAAATTAATATATTAAATCGGTAGTAAAATAAATAAAAAAAAGCAACCAATTTATATCGGTTACTAATATATTAATTAAATTATTTAAATAATATTAAATTATTGTCAAAGACAAGATTCAAACCCAATATCTTAGAGTTTGAGGTTAATACTCAAACCACTAAGCTATTAGGATTTTTCAAGTAATAACTTACAAATAATTTTTATTTATATACAAATAAATGTATATCTGTATAAATATATAAATATAAACTCTATAAATATAAATATATTTATATATTTTGATATATTGATATATTGATATCCCGATATATTTATATATTTAAAATTTAATTTATAAGATGGAAAAAAAATTCTTGATAGCATGAAATAGAGATGAAATAAAAGAAAAAGACAAGAACCCTAATATTTTAATAAAGAATTTATAATATAAATATTAAAATATTAAAGATAATATTATATTTTTCAAAGATAAGAAATGTTTTTAATTCATTATTTATAAATTTAATTAATTAAAAAATATTAATATTATTCATTTATCATTTAAGAAAAAAATTAAAATTAAAAAATTAAATATTAAAATAATATTATATATTTAAAAACAAATTTTAGAAAAAGTTTTAAAAATATATAAAATATATTTACATGTATTAAAGATATCCACATTTTAAAAAAAATACCAAAAAATTATACTTTAAATTGATGAAATATATTTAAAAAATTTTATATTTATTAAAGTATTAAAAATATTTTGTAATATATAAGTTAACAAAATTATCATTAAAATTTTTAAAAATTATTAGTTTTGTAATTTATACACAATGAAAATAAATTACAAATATTATAATATATTGGTAATTAGTATAATATAGTATATTTGTATTCTAATTTTTAATTAAACTAAAATTACGCTAATAATATATAATAATATATGAGATGATAATAAATTTAATCCAATTACTTATGTATATATCCTTTTTTTTCTTTTTAAACTTCTCACATTCTACATTTTTATTTTAAACTCTATCATTTCTACTACATTATATTAGACAAATGACATTTAGAGGGGTGACTAGATGCACAAATTAAAATAGATGTTAAATTAAAAATTTATTTGTGAGTCAATAATTTGTTAAAGCAGAAGCAATAATATAATCAGGAAAAGAGAAAGAGATAAGGGAAAGAGAAGATCACACATAGATTTATACTGGTTCGGATATAGTCAACCCTACATCCAGTTCCCAGTCAACTCTTAACACAAGAGTGACTCCCCATTCACTATCTTTCAAATTCAATTTACAAATTATAATCAACTCAGCAGAAGAACCAGTCAAAAGTAAACTAATTAAAAAGACAATCACCTCCTTAGAAATCCACTAAGGATGAATACCTCCCTAGAATCCCACTAGGGATGAACACCTCCTCTGAACAAATCAAAGGATGAAAAACACCTCCTTAGAATCTCACTAAGGATGAACACCTCCCTAGAATCACACTAGGAATGAAAAGAACCTCTTTTTCCACCAATGCAAAAAGGATGAAGGTAATAAAAATAAGAACAGACACACCTGGATAATGGAGACAACAAATTGTAGAAGCTTGTAGAATGCCAATCTCCAAGAACAAGTGTGATTAACAATGAAAGCACAGAAGACAGTAGAGAAGAAGAGGGTTTTCTCAAAAGGTGTAAAATATCTCTGTTGTCTTGCTCAGAATTCTTTTCTCAAAACTGATTGAATGTAAATTGTATTTTCGAATTTTGTAATTGTGTCTTTTTTATTTTTCATCAAAACTTAATTAAATAGAAAAATAGTATCAGAAAATGGTCGTTGGACATTAATAATATCATAGAGAAAATCAGGATGTATTCAAAAACATTTATTCTTTAAAACGGATATATTTTTCAAATTTGAATTGTCATAATTGATTATATTACCAGTATAATTAATTATGATAGAGAAAATCATTTTTTCATTTCTGATGCATCATAATTAATTATGACAGAGAAAAATATCATGTTATGAATTTTATTACACTTGTGCTTTGGAGGCTTATGCATAATATTACTTCATCAACTTGTACCTCCATATCCAGTATTCTAAGACTCTATCTAGTCTTCAGGAATCATCTTGGGCTTGCTTGAATTATCATCTTTATCAAAAACATATATTGGGCATGTAGGGAAATGTTTCACATTGTCACCTATGTCATAAATTCAGTTTGTCCTTAAATTCATCTTGAATGGTGTTGACTTGAACGAAGTTGACTTGAATCATCATCAAAATCATCTCTTGGGAATGCGGGAACATTTCCATCAATCTCCCCCTCATTATTTTCACATTATCATCCTCATCTCCCATATTCTATTTTATCTTTACAATAATTAGTCTTCTTTTATATGATAATTTATTTTCTATTTTTATTATTTATTTTCTTATAATTTCAAATAATTAATATTATTTTAACATTTATTTTTATGATTTTTACTATAATAAATCAAATAAAATAGTTTGATAATATCAATTAATTAAAATAATCACATCAAAAGCTTATATAACTACATTAAAATTATTAATTTAAAAATATAAAATATATTTTAAAAAAATACTAAAATTATAGATTGGAAAGAAAATAGAATAAATAAGTACTCGTTACTTTATATTATATTTAAGTGTGTGCATAAATGTTGACCTTCTTAACCAAAGAAATTGTAGAAAAATATAAAGATAGAATTTGAAGTAATGAATTTTGAAGATAAAGACTATTTTTATATAAATTTATTCTAGTATATCAATTAACAATAATAATACATAAAATTTAAAAACTAAACTCAAAAAAAGTAAGTTTAAATTTATAAAAAATACATTACTAGAAGTATCATATTATATTAAGATTTATATTATTTGCGTTAATTATAAATTTAAATGTGTTTCATAAATAAAATTATAAATTTAAATATATTTCCACTTTTGATCGATCATAAATAAAAATAAATAGTCTCTTATAAATGTTGTTCTATCTTAATCCATCATTAAATTTGTTTTATATTATTTGAGACAAGTATTTATTTTATAAAAAATTAGAAAAAAAAATAATCCAAAAATATAATAATGATAAAAATATTATAAAAAAGAGTTCAAAAATGTATTATAATATTTTCAGCTTTAGTTTAATTATATTTTTAATTATCAAAGTAGAAAAATATATTGTAATTATTTTAATTTAATAAAATATAATTTAAATTTTTAATACTAAAATTAAGAGATTAAATAATAATAAATTTAATTCTTTAAATTTAGTATTTAGACACTAAAATTATAGTTTCTCTGTTTTAAAAAATTAAAATAAATATTTAAAAATAAAAATAAAAACTAGTATTATGTTAAATTTATTAAAAGTATAATTAAATATTCATTTTCTTATCCAATTTTAGAAACTTTTTAATAAAAATTCAATATATAAAGAAGTTGATATTTTAAAAAGATACAACCTTAACTTACATTAACTATTTTTTTTTTAACCTGATAAGAAAAACTGGGCTTTGATAAAAAAAGTTAATAATTTTGAAATTATTTCAGTGATGAAGTTTCCAAATGTGATCTATGCATTTATTGAACAAAATTGGAAGTGTGTTGATTATATATTTAAATATATTTTTAATTTATTTAAATATGGTTTATTTTTAGTATTTATAAAATGGATTAGTTTTAAATCTTTCACTTTTCTAGTAGCCCATTTTTAATCTTTGTTATTAATTTTGTTAAAAATGAAAAATATTAATTAGTATACTTAAAGTAGAAAATATTTCAACTAAAGATAAATATATTTTTTATAAATAATTTAATTAAATAATATATTTATTATCTAATGTATATCAATTATATTTTGATATAAATTTTTTTGGTATATCAATTATATGAAAACAACCATGGTTAAACAATTAATAATAATAAAGTAATAAATTTAAAAACTAGATTAAAAATAAAGTATTATAAAATAAAATTGAAATAATTTGATTGAAATTATAATTTTTTTAATTAATTAAGTTAATGAAGAATTAAAATGTGATAATTTGATGTGTTCAATTTTTTTACTATAAATTTTTAAAATATAATTTAATTTAAATTGAAATTTTCAATTGAAAAATATATTAAAGAATATTTGTTATTAAACTTTTCTTAAATAATGTATTGAATAATTAATATCACTCCAGTATTAATTTATTACAATTTAAATTTTTAATAAATTTGATTTATTTTTAATAATATTTTTATTTTAGTAATTTAAAATTAAAGTTAATCTTCATTTTGTTAACATTGAGACCAAAGTTTATTTTTAAAGTATATTTTAAAAAATAAATTATTTTAAAAAAATATAAATTACTTTTAAAAAATAATTTGTAAAAAATACTAAAGCAATTAAAGTATATTTATAAAAAAATAAATTTAAATATAATAAAAAATAATGTTTATTAACTACCAATTTCAATTTGGTCGCTATTTTCTTATTAGCGACCGATTTTAATTCACTCACTATTTTAATTTGTAATTCGGTCACTAAATTAGTCGTTAAATTTTTTTTATTTTAGTATGGAATAGTCACTGATTTAACAACCAAAATTTTGCGACGCAAACTAAAAAAGTGAAACCAAATCATATTTTGGTGGTAAAATCGGTTGCTAAATTGGTCTCTAATTGCGACCAAATAAAATCGGTCGCTAATTTCGGTCGCTAAAAGTGTTTTTTCTTGTAGTGTATATAGTTGATATAAATTCAAACATGACTACATTCTAACGAGCAGCTATTGAAGAAACCCCTTTAAATGACTTCTTCAAATAAAAATAAAAAATCATTGCAAATATCTAACAACGTTATAAGAGAACTAATTAGTTGATGGTCAGTTAGTGATAATTGATTTAGAATAAAACAATATCTTGTCTCATTCACCTCTTTAGATGTTTGTTTTGCGTTAGGTTTACATATAAGGGGGGGAGATAGTTGCTTTAAAATATAGTGGTACATGTTTAGTAAAAGATTTATTAGACGAATAAGAACAAATAACAGTAACAAACATAGTTTAGAAGTTTCAAGAAAAAAAAAATTAAGAATGATAAATATGTAATTGACTTTTGTAAGCTTTATATCTTACTTAGTTGGACAGTTTTTTATTTTTCTCACACATCTCGCACGGTTCATAGTGCTCCATTTAGTTTATTAGATGATTTGGAGGCATTGGATGATTATAATTGGGGATATACTGTGCATGGTCTATTAGTTGATAGTTTGCATCGTGTTAGTAAAACTTAAATGACCAAAAGAATCACTAGAAGAAAAAACAATTTTAGCGACCGATACATTTAGTTGCTAATGTCAAAAAATCAGTCGCTAATCAGTTAGTGACCGAAATACGTCGTCGTAAAAGGTCAAGTCGCTAATGCGTTAGCGACTGATTTTCCTTTTAGTCGCAAAATAGCGACCAAAATTAATATATTAAATCGATCGCTAAATTGGTGGTAAAGTTAAAAAATAGCGACTGATATAATTGGTCGCTAATATATTAATTGAATTATTTAAATAATAATTTAAATCGGTCGCTAAATCATTCATAAAAATAACAACCAAAATTAATATATTAAATCGATCGTTAAATTGGTGATACAGTTAAAAAAATAACGACCGATATAATCGATTGCTAATACATTAATTGAATTTTTTAAATAATAATTTAAATCAGTTACTAAGTCGGTCACAAAAATAGCCACCGAATAGTTTGGGTCGCTAAATTTCAATTATATATTATAATATATTTGGAGCGACCGAAAATTCGGTCACTAATCTAACCAAAACTGGAAATTATTTTTTCAAATTTTGTATATCCAATTTTCCATAATTTGTACCTGCTTAATTGATCCAAAATTTTAATCATCAAAAATAGTAAATGTCATCATCCTGAATATTAATCATCCAATGCAATATTCTAATCAACCTTAAAAAATTTCAATTTATGAATAAATATCATCAATCAGAACATAAGTAAAAACTTAAAAACTAAAGTCAAATTATTCAAATCATAACATAAACATTTCAAAGTCATGCAAGCACTCAAGATTCAAAGTCATAACAAAAATAAAATATTTTTAAACAACCACTCAAGATTCAAAGTTTTAATATGATAAACTGAAAATTAATCTTTTGATATATTGTCAGTATCATGTTGACTTGTAGTAGGTTGACTAGAGTCAGGCATAAGAGGACTATTCATCTAAATATGTTGTAAAATAAGTTGTATCTAGTTCATGAAGTTCATCTGCTCATCTCACTACAAAAATAAAATAATGTTAAAATAATACAACTTTTATCTGTACTAAAATATCTATTCCAGAACACAAAAATTGCAGCCAAAATTAACAGCATTTATCATCCTATTTCTGCAGCCAATAAGCTTATATCACATGCCTACTAAATCTAGAGAATACAAAAAAACTGCAAAGAGAAGGTGAGAATACCTGGCCTTTCCTTGATAAGACACATATAGAATCTGTAGCATTATAGCAACAAGTTTGTTTCCTTGGATGACATCCACACAAGCTGTGCTTCCAGATTTTGGTTCAGTGAAATCAGAATGGGACCCTTAATTTACAGCATAACATTCTCAATTCAGAATAAAACTTTGTCCAGTAAGATTCAAGAGTTGTATGCCCCACATCAAATCTTACAATTTCTAGTTTTTTCTATTGACAAATATACTTTTGGGAAATTATTCTAACTTCTCCCAAGGTCTTCTCAAAATGATAATAACAAACCCTCATATGCCTTATAGGCTTTATCTAGTGTGACACACACTCCCTTATTTTGTTTAATCAAGTGACACCCTCTAAAAATAACAGATCATGCTTCATTAATAGGAAACACCTACAAGACTTCTTTCACAAATCTACACCTCATGATTGACTATTCTTTAGAAGGCAAAAGTTGTTCGGTTATAGAGACAAAGGTATATAGTGTGGTTCCAGCTTCTCAATAATTTTGCTACCTAATACCTGTAAAATGATGGATCTTCTTGTTTCTCTCATTTTACTTTTCATTGTTTCTTTGATATTTTTGGGAGAAAAATTTATATTTGGGCAACATAAATGAAGAGCACCAAAGTTTTAAAGGGTTAACCTTTGATGCTATCTCAAGATAGATGAGGTTTTTTACAAAATAAAATGAAAGATACAAAGCTATAGGCTAAGGTGCCCTTAAGAACTAAACCTTATAATGTGTAGTTGTAATCAATAAATCATTAAGGACCCTATGTCACTGTCAAATTGTTACATATTACATGATATTTTACAAGAATTGTCTGTATTATGTTAGTTTGTAGAAAACTTTATCGCTTTCTCATAGTTCACAAGCACTTTAAGTATGAGGTAGACAAAAATTACAAAACACGAAACAAAGCTGAAATAATGAAATCTAACATATACAAACAAAGAATCACCATAAGGTTTAAGGAAGTGGTAATTCATAACTGAAAAATGCTGTTTAGTTCATAAGCAGTTTAAGCAAAGGAAGTTGTGCAAATAACTCATCAGCTATAATATACTAACCTGTACAAAATATGTTAAATGAATTTTTTTAAAATTATATTAACATTCTAAAAAAAATAAAAAAATAGAATTGCTAAGCTTAAATTTAAAATCGTCCAATATATTTATTACAAGATTAAATCCCATATATTCAGTGGCGGATCTTCTTGGGAGTTGAGGGGGACCGTGAACCTCCCAAAATTTTGTAACTCTTATGTAATTTATGATTTTGACCCCCTCAAACTTAATGAACATTTAATATATTTACTTGTATTTTTACAATTTTATCCTCTCAGCCCCTCCTTAGTTTTGTAACTCTCATATAATTTATGATTTTATTCCCTCAAACTTAATGATCATTTAATATATTTAAGTATATATCTACAATTTTATCCTTTCACCCTTTTATCTTCTTTCTTCTTTTTATATTTATTTATTATTTATTAATAATATATTATTTGACCCCCCAAAATCAATGGTCAAGATCTGTCACTACATATATTAAAACCTTTCCAACATGCATTTGAACAATGGAATAAATTAGAGAAGCAAGCAGTGATGGTGCAAGAAAATGTTTCCTAATTATTACCTTCTCAAAAGCCCAATCATCAAAATAGTCATTGGCTTCACTATTCCTAAGAGACCAAATAAAGCCCTCTAGCATACCAGAGAACTTCTCTATTTTATCCCCCAAGATTGCTAATTCTCTCCACCCTCTTTGTCCACGCATCATCTCATCCATTATGCCAATATGAAGGAAAATATGAAAAAACAAGACATAATTTTGGCATATGTAGTTCCATCTAAATGCCATATGTCCATTTCCATTTATTGGCATGAAACCTATGGATCCATAAAGCTCCAAATATGCAAATGATTTTAACCATGAAGTAAAAGAAATATACATAAAAATAAGCACTAATATTGAAAATGACTTTCAGATCAGGCGGTAACATTCCTAATCTTTTGACTAGCATAAGGCTACAAAGAAATCGAAGGGTATGCATTTTGTATGTGTGTGTGCTAGATTTCAGGTTTGTCCAAAAGAATCTCATCTAATTGCAGTAAAACATATTTTAAAATATTTAAAAGGAACTACTGGTTTTGGTTTATGGTATCCTTCTGATGTTTGTACTAGTTTAATAGGATATTCTGATGCTGATTATGGTGGATGCAAAATTGATAGGAAAAGTACTAGTGGGACATATCATTTGTTATGTTCATCCTTAGTATCTTGGCATTCTAAGAAACAAGCTTGTGTTGCTTTATCTACCACTGAAGCTGAATATATTGCAGCTAGTAGTTGTTGTGCTCAAATTTTGTGGATGAAACAATAGTTAGAAGATTATAGTATATTTTTAAATGACATACCCTTGATGTGTGATAATACGAGTGTAATTAATCTTACTAAGAATCCAGTAATGCACTCTAAGACTAAGCACATAGAAATTAGGCATCACTTTTTGAGAGATCATATCAGCAAAGGAAACTGTAAAATAGAGTATGTTGATACAAAGCATCAATTAGCAGATATTTTTACTAAGCCTCTACCCAAGGATAGATTTTATGATCTTAGAAGAGACTTAGGGATATTAGAAATAGCTTAAATTCTGCTTATTGAGACAGTTTTTGGATGATTGTAATGTTAAAATTCATTATACAGGATGTTAATAGTTTATCATGTGTTAAAACCTCAAAAATTTGATGTACTCTCTGGAATAATCGATTAATTGGAGTTATAATCGATTATTTGCATCCAAAACACTCAAAACAGGGCATTCCTCTCTGGATTAATCGATTAATTCGACAATTAATCGATTAAATACAACATTAATCGATTAACTGCACAATTTAATCGATTAAATGGTTCTGGAACTGGTTTAATCGATTAATCTAAGTTTTAATCGATTAAACCTGGCAAGTTTGGCTTCCTAGCCGTTGCCAACGGATCTCTTGACCTATATTCACTTCCATATGACCGTTGGACATGTTTGATTATAAATAGGAACCTCCATTTCACTTCTACTCACTTCTATCTCTTGAAATCAAGCTTTCTTGCCTTATTCTAGCTAAATTGCCCTCTTCTCACTACACTTAGCTTTCTAAATCTTCTTGTTACTCTTCTAATCTTTCAATGACCTCATCTTCTCGTGCTAAGATCCCTACTAGAAGAAGATCTGCACTCTCATCTCGTCCCCGTCTTAATTCTATAGAAGGATGGATTTCTGATACAGATGGCCAACAAGAATTTCTGACCTACTGGAAGGAACGTGCTATTATTTCTCCTAAGTTTCTTATTGGTGAGCAATTCATCAATAGGGGATTCAATTTTCCCAATCTTCTTGAAATTCAAGGAGTTCTTCCCTTCATCCAAATGCAAGGTACTTATTATCCTGACTTAGTTAGGGTATTTTACTCTAGATTTAAATTTAGAGATCAAATTGCTACTTCTAGAGTAAAGGGTGTCACAATTATTCTTGACGATGATATTTGGGAAAACGTCGCTCACTTTCCAATTAGAGAAGATGCTATTAACATTTATGGTGAGTTAGATGATTTTGACAGGTTCTTAGCTTACCGTTCTTTTCTGCGAAATCCCTCCTTGGAGATTGGACGTCTCCTTCTTGCTGGACCTTTGAAGAAGGAGGAACGCATGATTCTTCATCTACTTGTCTGGATCCTATGTCCCCGAGCTACGAATCATGCACAATGTTCTTCAATTGATCTTCGTATTATTCATGCCATAATGAATAATGAGCCTTTAGATTGGGGTGTAATTGTCACCATGACTATGTTAAAAACCACACGTCATCCCACATTCAAAATTCCATATGCCCTCGTTGTTTCTCGCATCCTTGAATACAAGGGAATAAATGTCGAAGGTGAAAAAACAGTACGCACAAATAACTTAAATCGCATGCTAGACAACACACTAATTCAACTTCAAATGGTGCGTGTCAACGACATTTATGTTCACAAGGATGACGTTCTGAATCAAGGTAACGATAATGAAGATTCTGATGAAGACATGCCTCTTGCTGCTGAGTTTCCCTCTGATCAAATCCAAAGTGTTGGAACTTCCTCTACTCATCATGAAACTCGACAATCCATGGAAGACATGTTATCAGACATGAATCAGAGAATGTAGTCATTCTTCACTCTTTCTGGAGTACGACATGAAGAAATAATTCGCCGTATATCTGATGTAGATGATAAAGTGTGCCGTTTAGAAAATAGATTTGATGCACACTTTCATAGTGATGATAGTGAAGAATTTTAAATTTCTAATTATTTTTTTTTATTGTAATGAATGCTTATGTCTGAAATAAAATGTGGTGTTCTGTTATTGCTTTGATTGAGGGGGAGTTTTCTCTAAGTTATGCATATTTTGAGGGGGAGCTCTTATGTTTGTAATAAAAGAATTATTTTTTATTCTAATCAAAATAGGGGGAGACAATATTTAAAGCCTAATATAATTGTTTTTAAATATTATCTGGTATGTTTAATGTGTTTGTTAGTATGACAGATAAAACAGGTTATTACAAAGGCTTTAAAAGATAATTTTGATCATCATCAAAAAGGGGGAGATTGTTGAACATTCAAGGACTTGATGTTGCACTTGATGGACATGAAGATTGTTGATTTTGATGATGATTCAAGAACATAAAGACTTAGAGTGTTGAAAACTTGTTTTGTATTGTAATAACTCTATTTAAATTAGATTGAGTCTGTAATATTAGAGTTTAAGATAGCCGGTACATAGTCTGCACCTTAGAAGCTTCAAAAAGCTCAAATTTATCATCCAGGCTCGGCTTTAATCGATTAAATAGGGAAATAATCGATTAAAACAGTGAGAAAAACCATTTTCTGTATCTGCTCACTGGTTTAATCGATTAAACCACCTGTTAATCGATTAACAGGCCTGTTAATCGATTAACAGCCCTTTTAATCGATTAAAACAGAGAGTTTTGGGGTTCTGTTGATTTTGGCTCTGTAATAATCGATTAATACTTCATTTAATCGATTATTTCAGTCAGATTTTGATTTTTAACTTCAAATCAACCCTATTTTCGAAAACCCTTTTCCCAAGAACCCTAATTCCGAAATTCCCAATTCCCAAACCCTAATTTCTCTACTTAAGCTTCTCTATGGCACTCAGAAAAGAAGAACAACCTTTTTCATACAAAAGTTAAGTGTTGTGAGTGCCAGAGAACTATTTGTTGCAAGAAAAAGGGGCTTTCGGAACCTGGTGTGGGTTAGAAGTGATAAGAATCACTAAGTGGAGTTATTAGTGGATTGTGTGTTGTGCCGTCTCTAGGGAAAGTTGTTCATCATCTCTTGTGGGTTTCAAGAGAGGTGTTTTCTTATCTTTATCTTTTCAATTGTAATTTTCTTGTAACAACTTGATTATAGTGACAACGTTAATCCTCTATTTGAGTGATTAGCAACTGGACGTAGGGTCTTTTGATCCGAACCAGTATAAATCTCCTGTGTAAGATTTCTTCTCTTCTCTATTTACATTTACACAGTTTTTAATCGGTAAAATTTGGGGAAAATTTTGAAAACCTAATTTTTGTTAACAAACCAATTCACCCCCCCCTCTTGGTTTTTGTCCGACAACGCGAACATTCCGCTGCGCGATTCTAACAGAGTCATGAAGTAATTTTTGTTTTTCCTTTGGAGTAGGTAAGGATCCGCTTGGGGATGATCGAGCCTTTCCGTTGGCCTTTTTCCGGTGTACCTTCTTTTATTGGGGTAGAAGGTTAGAGCTAGTTTCCTTGAAGCTCTTTATTCTGCTGAAATGGTTTTGATTTCACCTTTTCTTTCTTGAGGGAATTTTTATTTGGAGACTGGATTCTGGCGCCTCCTGTTTTCAATCACAAGGATGGAGACTAGACTCCTTATATGCATGTTTATTATTCTTATTTAAAGAAAATTATTTTTTCTTGATTTTGACAAAGTCGTTTTGTGCAACTACTTTGTGTGTGGATGTTCTAGATGCAATCTATTTGTTTTTTGTTTTTTATGCATTTAGAAAGTAACTGGCCTTCTCCTGTTGGCTTCTTATGAATATGCCGATGGGCTCCTCTTTTATGACCATGATGATGAGCTCCTCTTTTATTCATCTTTTGGTTTTAGCCCTATCTTTTGTCTAGATCGCCCTTTACGGGTTTTCGATCTAACGAGCTGCCTTAATTTTTGCCTAGAATATCTTAGGGGGCTTTTGCCTTATCTTTTGTCTAGACCGTTCTTTTGGGGTTTCCGATCTAGCAGGCTACCCTGATTTTTACCTAAGAATATCCTAGTAGGCATTTATTCTTTTCTTATTATTTTTTTATGCTTCCTTTTTTTAGATGCATGCTTGATCTTTGATTAAAGGTCTTTGTGCATATTTTATGATTTATCAATAAAGAGACATTTCCATAATATTTGGTCAAGAGAAATGAAATAAAAGGGAAATTTATTGATAAATGAGCAAAAGTTTATTTTTATAGAAGGATTTCAAAAGGTATTTAGAAGAATGGATGGTTGGGGTTAGCTATACTATATAGGCTTAAACAGTCATGTCCATGATATTTGCCCCCTGGTTCTCCTAATTGCTTCAGTTGAGATGCCTGAGCTCAGAGTGAAGACTATGCAGACTGCTTGCTTCTGGAAGAATGTTACCTTAGCCGCCTTTCGGTTTTCGACTGAGGTAACCATTGCTCTTAATTTTTTATTATTATTTTTATTACCTCTACTTTTTGCCTAGGACGTATCCTAGCGAGGGATATAGACCCTATCTTTTGCCTAGGGATGCCCTTTGCGGGTTTTCATTCCTGACGGGTCTTGAGCAATGTCTTCAAGCATAATACTTCTTCACCATACCGGAGTTAATTAGGTGTCGAAGTTCTTTTCCATTCATATCGGCAATGATAACAGCTCCTCCTGAGAAAGCTCGTTTGACCACAAAGGGTCCTTCATAAATTGTCACCCATTTTCCAATTTTATTCTTCTGGGCCGGAAACACATTATTTACCATTAAATTCCTCTTATGGTAAATATGAGGGTTGACCTTTTTCGTAAGCCTTTTTTATTTTCCTTTGATAGGCTTGCTCACGACATATAACATTTAGCCGTTTTTCTTCCATAAGGTTTAACTGGTTATATCGGCTTTGAACCCGTTCAGCTTCTGTTAATTTAGCTTCCATCATCCTGTGCTTTTGTCAACATGATTAGCTGTACCGATTTCCCGTCTCGGATCTTTGCTATAACCGAAGAGTAATCATTTTGAATGTAGAGCAACTGCCATGTCAATACCCCTCTTCCTTTCCTTAGGGATTTCAATCCTCCTATTGATCACTATATTTCCACATTTCCCAGTCAATTACTTGAATGCTTTATGGTGAATGGTCAAGAGAAGAGAAAGAAAGGGATTTATTGCAAAGGCTTGTGTTTTAGTGAGATTTTTTTATGAAATAATAGTTTCTGTAAGAATGGCTAGCCAAGGTTGGTCATTGTTTAGGCTAGTTTAAACAAGCGTTTTGTTTTAATGAGGTGGCATCTTCAATTGATTACTTTATGGCGCCTATTTGTGACTGATTAACTTTCCTAGTCCGCCCTTTTGGGTTTTCAGCCTAGGATTTTGCCCTTTTATCTTTTTGTCTTGGCCTTTGACCTTGACGGGCTTCTTTTAATAATAATTTCTTTTCTCAAAACATTGTCGAAACATGATTTTCTTATTTGTGTCTCTAGCTAATCAATCATCTTAACTTTGGCTTCATTTTGTCTTATGTATTTTGGAACAACATGTTTGTCTAAACATGGTTATTTATGGGGTATAGATATGATTAGCAAGAAGAGAAGCAGATAGTAAGAATAATATTCTTTTGTAATTTCATGGAAAATGTGTGCCCTAAAGATGCTCGGGGGTCGGGCACACCCGAGGAGTGATCTCTAATAATCATTGGGTTTACATCCCTTAAAATCGGAAGAAGGACATCTAATGACTAATGGTACCCTTGATGCTAATATCCCTCCCTTTCGAAAGATCGTCTTTAAGGTATGGAGGGGAGACTTCTCTTTTCTTTGTACGACTTGATCTTTTTGTAAGGTCATACTTCTGGTGGCTCTCTTATTCCTTGAGCATCCTTTCCAAGCCCTTGTCCTGGGTTGTATCCATATCTCTTCATTATATGGGCCACTTTCATATTACTAGGAAGTCTTTCCATATTTTTAACTGTCCTCTTCAGCCGCATCCATTTAAGGTATGGTGGACGGCTCGCTGATTTGAATGTAGTCTTTAGCTTGAACCATGATTAACTTGTTGCTTACCACGAATTTGATTTTTCGGTGGAGCGTTGAAGAAACTATCCTAGCACCTTGAATCCAAGGTCTACTTGATCCTCCCCTTGGATTCCTTTTTCCTTTTCCTCTTCGGTTTCTTTATTTTTCCTTTGTTTTTAGGAGCATTATTTGTAGTTCCTTGGGGAATAAATTATTTCGCTTCTCGTCGTGCCCCCAATGCTGGCTATATTGGAGATATCTTCATTGACGGACAATTCTTCTGTGCATATCCATAGTACAGCTTTATTCGATGTATAAGGAAAAGGACGAGGCATGAATAAGCACAAAGGTGTTATTGCTCGTCCCTTGTCATTATCAATTTGGGTATCGACATTTACTTCTTTCTTATTATCTCTTTGTCCCAAATCGATGGCCTAAGTTTTTTCCTCATGGGGCTGTATCAATTGAGCTTCTTTTTCCAACAGTCTTTGCATGTCCGAGGAAATGGTCCCCTCCTCACTGTCTGACTCAATCCATTCCACTACAAGAAAAAACACATTTAGCCACCGAAATTAGCGACCGATTTAGCGACCGATTTAATTTTGGTCGCAATTAGCGATCGATTTAGCGACCGATTTAATTCGGTCGCAATTAGCAACCAATTTAACGACCACTTTAATTCAGTCGCAATTAGCGACCGATTTAGCCACCAAAATACGATTTGGTTTCACTTTTTTATTTAGTGACCAATATTTTGCGTCGCAAAATTTCGGTCGCTAAATCGGTGGCTATTTCATACTAAAATAAAAAAATCATTTAGCGACTGATTTAGCGATCGAATTAAAATCGGTCGCTAATGAGAAAATAGCGACCGAATTGAAATCGGTCGCTAATCAATATTATTTTTTTATTATATTTAAATTTATTTTTTTATAAATATACTTTAATTGTTTTAGTATATTTTTTACAATTTTTTTTAAAAGTAATTTATTTTTTAAAAATAATTTAATTTTTAAAATATACTTTAAAAATAAACTTTGGTCTCAATATTAACAAAATGAATTGTAATAAATCAAATTTATTAAAAATTTAAATTGTAATAAATTAAGACTATAGTGATATTAACTATTCAATACATTGTTTAAGAAAAGTTTAATAACAAATATTCTTTAATTTATTTTTCAATTGAAAATTTCAATTGAAATTAAATTATATTTTAAAAATTTATATTAAAAAAATTAAACACATCAAATTATCACATTTTAATTCCTCATTAACTTAATTAATTAAAAAAATATAATTTTAATCAAATTATTACAATTTTATTTTATAATACTTTATTTTTAATCTAATTTTTAAATTTATTGCTTTATTATTATTAATTACTTAATCATGGTTGTTGTCATATAATTGATATACCCAAAAAAATTTATATCAATATACATTAGATAATAAATATATTATTTAATTAAACTATTTATAAAAATATATTTATCTTTAGTTAAAATATTTTTTAGTTTAAGTATACTAATTAATATTTTTTATTTTTAACATAATTAATAAAAAAGATTAAAAATTTAAACTTAATCTATTTTATAAATACTAAAAATAAACCATATTTAAATAAATGAAAAATATATTTAAATTTATATTCAACATAGTTAAGGTTGTGCCTTTTTAAAATTTATATTCAACATATATTTAAATTTATATTAAAAATAGTTAATATAAATTAAGGTTGTGTCTTTTTAAAATTTTAACTTTTTTATATATTGGATTTTCATTAAAAAATTTCTAAAATTGCATAAGAAAATAGAGATTTAATTATACTTTTAATAAATTTAAGATAATACTAGTTTTTATTTTTAAATATTTATTTTAATTTTTTTAAAAGAGAGAAACTATAATTTTAGTTTCTAAATACTAAATTTAAAGAATTAAATTTATTATTATTTAATATTTTAATTTTAGTATTAAAAATCTAAATTATATTTTATTAAATTAAAATAATTACAATATATTTTTCTACTTTGAGAATTAAAAATATAATTAAACTAAAACTGAAAATATTATAATACATTTTGAACTCTTTTTTATAATATTTTTATCATTATTACATTTTTGGATTAAAATAGAACAACATTTATAAGAGACTATTTATTTTTATTTATGATGGATCAAAAGTGGAAATACATTTAAATTTATAATTTTATTTATGAAACACATTTAAATTTATAATTAACGAAAATAATGAAAATCTTAATATAATATGATACTTTTAGTAATGTATTTTTTTTATAAATTTAAACTTACTTTTTTTACACTACTACAAAATATACTTTCTACGTCGTCATTTAACGTCGGTTATAGCTGAGACGACGTAGAAAGTACTTTCCACGTCGGTTTCAGATGAACCGACGTTGAAAGTTGAATAGTAAACACATTCTACGTCGGTTCTTAGTCAACCGACGTAGAAAGTACTTTTACGTCGGTTCCCATATGAACCGACGTTGAAAGTCTTTTTTTTTTTTTTTTTTTACTTATTGACACTTACCGACGTGGAAAGTCGTTTTTTTTTTCACCCAAAAATCCACTTAAATTTGAAAATTGTCACTGTCAGGATTCGAACTCAGGATTTTAGAATTGGAAACTAATACTCTAACCACTAAACTATTATAATTTCCTGATAATAACTTACAAATAAATTATATTTATATACAAATAAATATATATCCATGTAAATATATATTTATTTGTATATATTTTCTGGAAAGTATTTTTATTTTTTTTCAGACCAAAAATTTACTTAAGTTAATGAATTGTCATTGACAAGCATTTGAACCCAGTATTTTAGGGTTGTAAGTTAATATCCCAACCACTAAACTACTATAATTTTTTTATAATAACTTACAAATAAATTATATTGGTATTTTTTGACCGAGGGTGAAAGTGTGATTGACTCTCGCTTGAGCGAAAATTGGTATTTTTCGCTTGAGAGCGAATAACGCGTTTCCCAAATTTATTTTATATTATTATATAAATAAAATTATAAAGATTATATTATGTCATTAAATTACAAACTCATATAAAGATACCTGCTCACAAATTTAGCATCAAATTTTGAAAACCTACTCGACACACACTTTCACTTTCGAGTATGCCCTCACATTCAACATATAAATATATAACTATATAAATGTATCAAAATATATAAATATATTTGTATTTATATATTTACACGGATATATATTTATTTGTATATAAATATAATTTATTTGTAAGTTATTATCAAAAAATTCCAGATAGTTTAGTGGTTGGAGTATCAGCCTCCAACTCTATAGTACTCGGGTTCGAATCCTGCCAGTGACAATTCTCTTAAAAAATTAATAAACTTCTAAAAAATATAATATAAAGAGATGGAGGACCTAATAAAAATATAATATAAAGAGAGGGGAGACTTCTAAATAAATAAAGGGGGGTAAAGGGGTTGTAAATAAATAAAAACTATAATTTATTAGAACCGACGTTGAAAGTCAACGTCGGTTGTTGAACCGACGTTGAAAGTCAACGTCGGTTGTTAACCGACGTTGAAGGCTTTATTTGTAGTAGTGTTAGTTTAATTTTTAAATTTTATGTGTTATTATTGTTAATTGATATACTAGAATAAATTTATATAAAAATCATCTTTATCTTCCAAAATTCACTTCTTCAAATACTATCTTTATATTTTTCTACTGCTTTCTTTATAGTTAAGAAGGTCAGCATTTGTGCACACACTTAAATCTAATATAAAGTAAAGAGTATTTGTTTATTCTATTTTATTTCCAATCTATAATTTGAGTTTTTAAAAATATTTATTTCCAATCTATAATTTGACATAAATCACATAGAAATGTATTATATGTTATATTATAGAAATGAAATTAAGTTATACTTTGGAGAATATATATATATATATATATATATATATATATATATATATATATATATTAAAATATAATTTATTTTTAAGTTGATAATTTTTATTTTTATTTATGTAAATTTTATATATAAAATTAATTTAGAGTTCATATATGTAATTTTAATTTATGTAATATATATATATATATATATATATATATATATATATATATAATTTATATAATATATATATATATAATTTATTTAACATTAAAAATAGTTATATTTTTATTAATTTTATAATTATAATCTTCAAAGTATAACTTAATTTTATTTCTATAATATAACATATAATAGCGGTTCCACGTGGAACCGCTATTATATGTTAACTTTTAAGAGCTGGCTCAAGTGGAACCACTATCATAGCTCACCACATATTTCATTATGATCGATTAAATTTTTAAATAATCGATTATATTTGAAATTATATAATAAGCGGTTCCAAGTTAACCGCTATCTAAAATATATTTTAGATAGCGGTTAACGTGGAACCGTTATTATATGCTCACTTTTAATAGCAGCTCCAGATGAAACCGCTATCATATATAGAATTGATTAATTTTTCAAATTATAGATTATAATTGATTAATTTCTCAAATATATATTAAAAAATTATAAATAAAAATATATATTAAATTAAAATTAAAAAAAGTTATTAATCAATTATATATTATAAATATTATAATTATATAATTAAAAAAATCTTATTTATAATTATAACTTAAAAAAAATTATAACTATAAAATTAATGTTAAATAAATTATATATATTATATAAATTATATATATATATATATATATATATATTACATAAATTAAAATTACATATATGAACTCTAAATTAATTTTATATATAAAATTTACATAAATAAAAATAAAAATTATCAACTTAAAAATAAATTATATTTTAATATATATATATATATATATATATATATATATATATATATATCTCCAAAGTATAAATAATTTTCATTTCTATAATATATATATATATATATATATATATATATATATATATTATTAACTATTTAAAAAACTAATCAATTATTTCAAAAAGTAATCTATTAGTTTTTTCATACTTCATTTTTTCATACTTGATGAGAATCAGTTATTTTTTAAATAATTGATTAATTTTTAAATAATCAATTAGTTTTTCAAATATATATTAAATAATTATAAATAAAAAAATATATCAACTTAAAATTAAAAAAAATAATTATTTTAAAATTATATATATTATATAAATTATAAATATAAAGTTCAAAAAATTATATTTAAAATTATAACCTTAAAAAAAATTATAATTATAAAATTAATAAAAATATAACTATTTTTAATGTTAAATAAATTATATATATTATATAAATTATATATATATATATATATATATTACATAAATTAAAATTACATATATGAACTCTAAATTAATTTTATATATAAAATTACATAAATAAAAATAAAAATTATCAATTTAAAAATAAATTACATTTTAATATATATATATATATATATTCTCCAAAGTATAACTTAATTTCATTTCTATAATATAACATATAATACATTTCTATGTGATTTCTGTCAAATTATAGATTGGAAATAAACATTTTTAAAAACTCAAATTATAGATTGGAAATAAATCTATAAAATTTTAAAAATGATGTTATATTTTTAAAAACAAATATTAGAAAAAGGTTTAAAAACATATATAAATTATATTTATATGTCCAAAATATTAAAGATATCTACATTTAAAAAAATACTAAAAATATTAAAAGTTATACTTTAAATTAATGAAAATATTTAAAAAAATTTATATTTATTAAAGTATTAAAAAATATTTTGTAATATATAAGTTAAAAAAATTATCATTAAATTTTTTTAAAATTATTAGTTTTGTAATTTATATACAATGAAAATAATATAATGGTATATTAGTATATAAATATATATAAATATATAAATATGTAAATATATAAATATATCAATATATAAATATATCAATATTTAAATATATCAATATTTAAATATATCAATATTTAAATATATATTAAAATATATAAATATATTTGTATCTATAGATTTTATAAATATATAAAGATATAAATATATATATATAAAGATATAAATAAATATATAAATATATAAATATATAAATATATAAATATATAAATATATAAATATATAAATATATAAATATATAAATATATAAATATATAAATATATAAATATATAAATATATAAATATATAAATATATAAATATATAAATATATAAATATATAAATATATAAATATATAAATATATCAATATTTAAATATATATTAAAATATATTTATTTTTATAGATTTTATAAATATATAAAGATATATATATATATATATATATATATATATATATATATATATATATAAAGATGTAAATATATAAAGATATAAAGATATAAAGATATAAATATATGTAAAGATATAAAGATATAA
The DNA here is from genome assembly GCA_963425845.1 of Sphenostylis stenocarpa. Lineage (NCBI taxonomy): Eukaryota > Viridiplantae > Streptophyta > Magnoliopsida > Fabales > Fabaceae > Sphenostylis > Sphenostylis stenocarpa. The sequence continues at coordinate 14,667,617 of OY731403.1, read as the reverse complement.
ATATATGTAAAGATATAAAGATATAAAATATAAAGATATAAAGATATAAATATGTAAAGATATAAATATATATCTTTAATATTTTGTACATGTAAATATAATTTATATATATTTTTAAATCTTTTTCTAATATTTATTTTTAAAAATATAATATTATTTATAAAATTTAATATTTAAATTTTTATTTTTTTTGAAATATATAAAGATATAAATGTATAAGGATATAAATAAATGTATAAATATATCAATATATATATATATCAAAATATAAATATATTAATATATAAATATATAAATATATATATATATATATATATATATATATATATATATATATATATATATATATATATATCAATATATCAATATTATCCCCTCATATATTATTATACATTATTAACGTGATTTTAGTTTAATTAAAAATTAGAATACAAATATATTATATTATATTAATATACCATTATGTTATAATATTTGTAATTTATTTTTATAGTGTATAAATTACAAAACTAATAATTTGTATACTATACTATACTAATATATAATTTGTATACTATACTAATAGTATAATATACTATATTATAATATTATTTGTATACAAAACTAATATCTTTATATCTTTATATATAAATATATAAATATGGAAAGATATAAATATATGTAAAAATATAAAGATATAAATATATATATAAAATATAAAGATATAAATATATCAATATATCAATATATAAATATATCAATATATCAATATTTAAATATATCAATGTATTAATATTTAAATATATATTAAAATATATAAATATATTTTTATTTATAGATTTTATATTTATATATTTATACTGGATATACATTTATTTGTATATAAATATAATTTATTTGTAAGTTATTATTAAAAAATCCTAATAGCTTAGTGGTTGGAGTTTCAACCTCCAACTCTAAGGTACCTGGATTTGAATCCCGACAATGACAATAAACCTAATAATATGTTAAACTTCTAAAAAATATAATATAATTAAGAGTTAGGGGAAATATAAATCGGTCGCTATTTTTTTAAATTTGTCACCGATTTAGCGACCAATTTGATATATTAATTTCTAGTCGCTATTTTGCGACCGAAATGAAAATCAGTCGCTAACACATTAGCGACTTGGCTTTTTGCGACGACGCATTTCGGTCGCTAACTGATTAGTGACCAATTTTTTGACATTAGCAACCGATTTTTTTGGTCGCTAAAATGCTTTTTTTTGTAGTGTTCGCCTTCAGCTTTCAGATCCCGCAGAGAGTTTTCAATCACAGACATGATTGTTTATATGGTCCTTATTTGGGTTTAGATTTTATTTAATTATTTTGGAGTGAGAGAGAAAAGAATGAGAAGAATATGAAAATTATGAAAAATGCCTCGTTGTATTGATGAAAAGAGAAATATATACAGAGTCCCTTTAATCAAAAGATCTCGCGGCCACGAGCAGAGACCGCGAGAGATGCATCAGAAGCTTTTTTTTTATAATTTTTATTTAATGAGGAGCCCTAATCAGCTGGTCTTCCCCGTCATTCTGGTTGAGACAGAGGCGTGTCGTCCACCTAAGGGTCGGGAGCATTGAAAGTAATCCACCCGACATTCAGCAATTCTTGAACCCTATACTTCAAGGCCATACAATTCTCCACAGAATGTCCAGGAGCGCCCGAATGGTAATCGCAGTTCACATTAGGTTTGTACCATTCTGGGTAGGGTGGATACATCTTCTTTGGAGGGACATATGCTAGGAGATGGTCCTTTATCAATTCTTGCAGCAGACTTCCATAGGAGGTTGGAATGGGAGTGAATTTCTTCTCTTGTCTGCGTGACTGCCTAGATGGTTGTGAAGAGGAAGAAGGGGTAGTGAGGTTGATGGCTTTTACGCTCCCCTCTTTCTTCTTGCCAAATGACTTCTTGAATGATGCGTGGGATTTCTTAAACTTGGGAGGGAATCGAGTATTCTTGACATCGATTACCTCCTTTACATCAAAGTTTTATCCCTCTAATGCCCTTAATTTCTCTTCTAGGGAAGAAATTCGTTGCTCAGAGACCGTATTGTGGAAGCATTGCTGATACATTAGCTCCGTCAATTGCACTATTTGTTCCTTTATGACATTAAGCTCAACAGTGAGCATACGGTTCTGCTCCTCTAATTGATCCATCTTCTTGGCTTTTTTAGCGCGAGTGAGAACAAGTAGAAGACCAGCTACTTTATAAATGATTTAAAGATTTTTATTATTGTTTTTTTTTATTATTATGAATGATTAGTGTGGGATAGATATGCCTTAGATTATAGCTTTGGTGTTTTCCTAAAAGCTTATGCTTTAGGGAATACCATACCCACCTTGGTGTGATGGTTCCCTTTTTTTCAAAAAGGTTACCATCATACCTTAGCGCACTTATCTCTTCTAGGAAGGTTATAAACGTACTTGGGTCTCTTTCGCTATTATCTAAGGATATCTAATGCATCCTAGAATGAATGTGTTTATGCATGCATTACAAAAATAATTTTTATAACAGCAGATATTGAAAGTGGAATAACTTTTGACTGGGATGTCCGATTTGGACGCACAGCATTTCAAAACGAAGAGAAAAAGGTGAAGAACCAAGTTGCAAATCCCTAAAGGGGATTTGACCTAGTAATTTCCCAAAAAACGCTCCTAAGACCCTTTTTTGGGAGGTTTATTAAAATGATGTGTATGCATGCTGCATTTATTTTCTCTCTTAGTTTTACCACTTATTGGATGATGTGGTATGAATGATACGACTTTGTCGAAAATCTTTTTATTATAAAAGGCATTTTTATTGCTTTAATTTGTTTGTTTTTATATTTTGTATGACCCTTTATCTCTTCTGTCGGTCAACGTGGCTACTTAGCTTACAAAAAACCTGAAACCATGCTATCTTAACTGAAGACTGTCCGAGATAAAGGTGGTTTATCTTATCACTTTTATGATTTTTTAGAAATTTTTGTATTTTTGTCTGTTGTATGATTACCCTATGCCAATGCATCAATAAAATGCAGCAAACGAATGCACACACAATTCACTCATCCACGAGCAGAGCCACACTATTTTCGAGGTGAGGTTTTCCTGCAGAAACGTGCTTGGTTTAGGTGGTTCTAAACTGTTCTCACCAAGGCCAAAGGTCCCCAAGGTGCCCCCATTATAGGGACCTCTCAATCTCTCAGTCCTCGGGTCATGCACGAAACTCTGTGTCGACATCCTTGGACCAAAAGAAGAGAGTTATCACCTTGAGTTGGTGGTTTTCCGACAACGGTTGTAGCCCCGTGTGCCAACAAGCCGGTCGTATTTGCCACTCACTCCCTATAGGTATTCACTCTTGCCCCGGGTATAGAGGGACTGTAGTGTGCAAGGGTTTTTGTGTGCAATTTATATTTCAGACAATTTGCAGAAAATATTTATACAGCAGTTATTAAACCATACAATAAAACATACGGAAGACGGTAAATGCATAATTTCAAATCTTTACTTAGTTTGAATTTTATCCATCACTAAATGGGATCAACTCTATAGCTTCCCCAGTGGAGTCGCCATCTGTCGCCGCCGTCCGTTCTGATGTCTAGGGACATCTCGAACGTTTATGCGAGCGGTCGTGAAAAGATGGTTTAGACTCGCGTTTTATTTTTTAAAATGTGTTCATTGCTTTCGAGGTGCTCAACAACTGAACTATCCTCTAATAAAAGCAAGGTATTCGCAAAAGGGTTCTTATGGAGTCGCCACCAATGTTTTGACCGTAAACATTGGAAAATGATAAAAAGGCGTTGATTTTAATAAAAACCAAACTTGGTCATTATAACCAGAGTTAGGTAAGGGAGTTAGTTACGTGTGGGGAAGGTGTTAGCACCCCACAACGCCCCTTTCGGGTTCCCTATGACGGATTCATTCATTAAGTAAAGATTACAAGAAATTATGTTATTACCCTATTTTATTTATACAATATTTAAAAATGGCTATCTACATGATTTTATTTTACATTGCATATATAAAGTAATAAATAAAGCAATAAAAGAGAAGAGAAGTGAAAAGAACCTCCGTAGCAAGCTTTGTATTACAAATCTTTTAACTGTGAGGATGCGTTTTGGCAATCTCCCGCTCTACAAAGACTCTCCTCCCCGAATACAAGATCGACTCTACTAAATTTTAAAGAAGAATCGAATGTTGGAATACAATTCCTTAACCGATTGTTACCTTTTTAAGGCAGTCGGAGAGTTCATTCGAAGTAGGGAGAGAAGACAAGTGTCTGGGGTGTGAAAAAGTGGCAAATGAGCTTCCTATTTATAGTTTTCGCAGCCTGGCACTTTGGGACGCCCGTCTGGGGCTTGGAAAACCAAGATGGGCGTCTGGGGAGGCTGGGACGGTCGTCTGGGAGTTGGGACGGCCGTCCCAAGTGGCAAAACTGGCTGGGACGGTCGTCTGGCATGTGGGACGGCCGTCTGGGCTTGCTGGGACTGTCATCCCGACTTCTGGGACGACCATCTCGACTGTTCTGGCCAGATTTTGTATTCTGGGACTCCCGGGAAGCTTTCCTTTCCTTATTCGGAAGTCGTTTGATGCCATTGGACGTCCATCGAATGTTTATCTTCAAATAGGAAGTCTTCTTGGCCTTTATTGAGAGGCCGGGCAAAATTAGGGGTCTACAATCCAAAGTGAAGATTCAAATGTCAAAAATACAAAGTGCATTCATTTTAAATAATGTAAGAAATATTGTGTAGAACATATATTAATTTTTCTTTAAAATCTTGAACTATTATATTATGTTGGTAACATATAAAGTCTTCCTTTTGGTAGATTGTATGAGATTGGGCAGTGTCTACGGAAGATGAGACAAATGAAGTTATAAGAGAAGCTTTGATATGTTTATAGAATGAGAATGCAAACATACCGTGACTACACAATAAATATTGTGTAATCTTGTAATGTCAATGAACAAAAACTAATCATAAACCTAAACCGTGACTACACAACACACTAACCCTATCCTAAACCTAAATCAACAAGAATTAACCCTAATAATCAATTAACTAAACCTAGCACAAGGCAAACATAGTAGATGCAAGGGGAGGGATTGTACAATTGAAAGTAATGACAACCAAATGCAGCGAAAGCGGTGCGAAGCACAACCTAGAAGCAACACGCAACAACAACTCAAAATAGTGATTGTGTGATTGAGAGTAGTGAGAACGAGATGCGGGCAACAACTCAAAATAGTGATTGTGCGATTAAGAGTAGTGAGAACGAGATGAAACCAAAGCGGTGCCAAGAGATGGTCAGTGAGAGCTGACAGAAAATTGCAAGAGGAGATGCAGTCACAACAGGTAAGTGAGAGTCGATGAGTGAGAGTTCAATTGAGAATCCAGAGGGAGGGAGTGAAATGGAGACATGAAGGATAGTGAGAGCTGACAGAAAACTGCAAGAGGAGATGCAGTCACAACCAGTGAGTGAGAGTCGGTTCATGAGAGTTCAACTGAGAATCCAGAGGAAGAGAGTGAAATGGAGACATGAAGGATAAAAGAAAAGAAATTACTGTATAGTTTAATATTTTTTTATTCAATTGTTGAACGGTTGTTTAAAAATGGGTTGTCAATATATCGGTACTCTTCATTTATTTCATATTTCTCAAGTCCCTCTATACCATTCACCTGCTTCTGTTGAATATTTATTTGGCAAGCATATCAAAATTATCAATCACAATATAGTATTTTGATTAAATAAAAACCGATCCTATGAGGAACGATTTCAATGGAAATTCCAAATCATATGCTTACTAAATATATTGAAACAAAATTGAGTTTTCATAAAGATTTGGATTGAAATTAAATGGTAAAGAACGATAAATGATATTTAGAAAAGATCAAATTAAAGAACTTAGGATTAACTTCCTTCTTTTTCGCTCTTTTTTGCATAATGGCTAGGTCAAATTACGAACATCAATTAACCTAACAATATTGATGTCACCTACTCAAATCATTCACTTTGATTCCTCGCATGTGAAATTCATAAGAAAACCTGATAAATATCGACTCCTCACACAGTTAAAAGATTTTTCAGCATTAGGTTTAGGGTGTTAAGCATTTGATACATTCATTCCATTCCTAGCAATTAATGTATCAAATATTCTTACCTGATTTATGGTTTCAAGATATATTTTCCAATCATATCCTAAAAATCAAGAATAAATCATTCCAAAGCACAAAAGATAAAAATAACAACATCAAAACATAGATTAATATCTCAAAATATCACCATGATACAAAAGAGTTTCATAGAAGTGCACTCAATCCTAAGAGAATGAAGTTAGTCACTCATGGTGGTCATTACAATGCTCTAAATGAGAAAGAATTGAAGAATCCTTGAAGAACAGAACAACATTCGCGCCTTTTCTCCAAAAACCTCCAATTACATCTCAAAACGTGTCTTATCTTTTTATAGGAAAATTTGGGTTGGGTCTTGCATCATTCATTCGCTCAAGCGTTTTTATTTCTTTCAATTTTTCTTCAATTACTTCACAATTATGATCTTTGCTCTTGTATCCAGGTATTATGCAAATTCATCCTACATTGGAAGAAAAATAAATTAGAATCACTATAATTTAAGTGGTTATATCATAATTAAGAGCATAATTACATCAACTTTTACCACTTAACAACTCCCCCTAACCTAGAATCTTGTTTGTCCCCAGCAAAGTACTAATTCTTCTAAAAGAAATTCATTTCCTATTGTCACTTTCTCTTCGAGAACTCTTAATACAAAAATAATTTTCCTTCCATATATGATGTTCACAACTTCAAGTGAAAATAAGATATATGTGCATGACAGTTACAGAAACTAACAGGGAAAATTAATCATTAACTCACAACAAGAAAATCTTATATTACCGACGAATATTTACCGATGGATATATCCGATTGGTAAATGAACAATTAATTATCGTGATAAATTAATAATTAGTTACCGACTGAATATTACCGACATGATTTAAATTATTTTTAAAAATCAACATTAAATTAAAAAATTTAAATATTTAAAATTATATAATAATTACTTAATTTTAAATATATTCTAATAAACTAATTATTCACCTAATTAAAAAATTAAATACTTTTTTATTTAATAATTTAATTTAATCATAATTAGATTAATTTATAATAATTTTTAGATTAAAAAATTTTAAAAATAAATATTTAAGTATTTTTTATATTGAAAAAATTATGTTAATATAATAATTTTAATTAAATAATAGAAGAAAAAAATAAATATATAAATATATCAAAATATATAAATATATAAAAAGATAAGACGCATGGTGAGATGAAATTCAGAGGTTTTTGGAGAAGAGGCGCGACTGTTGTTCTGTTCTTCAAGGATTTTTCAATTCTTTCTCATTTTAGAGCATTGTAATGGCTACCATGAGTGGTTGACTTCATTCTCTTAGGATTGGGTACACTTCCTTGGATCTCTTTTGTGTCATGGTGATATTTTGAGATATTAATCTATGTTTTGATGTTGTTATTCTTATCTTTTGTGCCATGGAATGATTTATTCTTAATGTTTGGGATATTATTGGAAAATATATCTTGAAACCCTAGGTCATGTAAGAATATTTGCTATGTTAATTACCAGGAATGGAATGAATGTATCAAGTGTTGAACACCCTAAACCTAATGTTGGAAAATCTCTTAACTGTGTGAGGAATCAATGTTTATTAGGTTTTCTTATGAATTTCACATGCGAGGAATCAAAGTGAATGATTTGAGTAGGTGTTACCAACATTGATAGGTTAATTGATGTTCTTAATTTGACCTAGCCATTATGCAAAAGAGTGAAAAGGAAGGAAGTCAATCCTAAGTTCTTTTATTTGATATTTTCTAAATGCACCTTAATGTTCTTTGTCATTTAATTTTAATCCTAATCTTTATGAAAACCCAATTTTGTTTTAATATACTTAGTAAGCATATGATTTGGAATTTCCATTGAAACCATTCATCGTGGGATCGACTTTTATTTAATCGAAATACTATACTACGATTGATAATTTTGGTACCTTGCCAAATATTCAACAAGTATTTTTGGTGTTGTTGTCGGGGAACGGTGTTCTTAGGAAAGTCTTTTTCTAGCTTATTATTTGTTTTTTTTTATTGTTACCTTGTGTTAATTCTTATTTGAGTTGTTCTTTGATTTATGCTTTTAAGAGGACAAGTATCTACAGATCAGTTAGAATTTGATCCTAAGATTGAAAAGGCTGCTCATAGAAACCGGGGTAGAAGAAGAAGAGAAACTCAAGAACAAGCAATAGGAGAATCTGTTAATCCTTCTCCTACACTCAAATTACTAGATCCAATCATAGAAGACATGGCGGAGGAAGGAGCAAATCCAAATCCAAATCCAAATCCACCTAGAAGAACACTCAGAGACTATGCTATGCAGCAAGGTCAGAGACACTTCTCCAGCATTACAATACCAGCCAACCAAACATTGGAGATGAAGCTAACTTTCTTAAGTTTGATTAATGCTCATCAATTTACTGGATTGAATCATGAAGATCCCTACATTCACTTGTCTACTTTTTATGAGTTGATTGGTACCATGGGATTTAGAGAAGCAGATATTGAATCTGCATACTTGAGAATATTTCCTTTTTCATTGGCTAGCAGGGCAAAGGAGTGGTTGTGGCTGCCGTCAAAATAGGCGGTCGGAGCGACACGATGATTTTGATCGACTCGCATTTTTTAAAGATGATCAACATTCTTAAGATGTCAGATAACCTGTTAAATATACAAGGATATGAAACTTGAAGATTTTGATGATGATTCAAGAACAAAGGACTTAAAGACTTGAAGACTTAGAATCATGTGTAGCCAGCACATAGTCCATTATATGAAAACTCATTTTTATCAAATCCACTCTGTGATAATCGATGATCACTTAGAATAATCGATTATCCTGCACTGAAAAATTGTTTTTTTGAAAATCTTGCTGTGATAATTGATTATCACTCAGGATAATCGATTATCCCAGCTAGATAATCGATTATTTACATAGATAATCGATTATCCTGGTCCTGTTTTACTCCTCTGCGAAAATGGCTCTATAATAATTGATTATCACTCAAGATAATCAATTATCTATGTCTGTTATGAGTTTTGAAATTCAAATCTGGACCAATTTACGAAAACCCTATTCCCAATTCTTATGTTTTCGAAAATCATTATTTCCCAGACCCTATTCTCCCTACTTAAGGTTCTCTAAGACTCTCTGCAAAATAACAATCCTTTTTCACACAAAATTTAAGAGTTGTGATTGCTAGAGAACTTTGTAGGGAAGAAAAATGGGCTTTTGAAAACCTAGTATGAGCTAGAAGCGATAAGAATCACTGAGTGAGTTTCTTGGTGGATTGTGTGTTGTGTTGTCTCTAGGAAAAGTTGTTGTTCATCCTTTGTGGATTCAAAGGAGGTGTTCATCTCTTGTGTGACTCAAGAGAGGTGTTTTCTATTCCTTATCTTTTTCAATTTGTAATATGTTGTAACTTGTGATTATAGTGATAGTGCTAATCCTCTTTTAGAGTGATTAACAACTAGACGTAAGGTCTTTTGATCCGAACCAATATAAATCATCTGTGTAATCTTCTTTCCCTTATCTCTTTACTTTACAAGCATTTTAATCTGTGAAATTTGGGAAAAATTTCAAAACCCTAATTTTTATAAGAAACCAATTCACCTCCCTCTGGGTTTTTGTCCCTAAACGCGAATATTTCGCTGCGTGATTCTAACAATAACCATGTTATTCTTAAGAATGAGGTTTTCAAAAAGGGTTCTATGGAGTCGCCACTGATGTTTTTACCGAAAACATTAAAAAAGAAAAAAAAAAGGCATTGGTTTTAAGAAAAAACAACTTTGATCATTACAACCAGAGTTAGGTAAGGGAGTTAGTTACGTGCAGGGAAGGTATTAGCTTCCCCACGACGCCCCTTTCGGGTTCCCTATGATGGACTGTTATTTTTTAAAATAAGAACATTAAAATTATGCTTTTACCCTTATTTATTCATTACAAAATTTAAATTATTGACTACATGGTCCTAATAACTAATGCATAGAGATGATAACTAATAAAAGCGATAAAATAGAGTAAGGGATATAGAGGAACCTTCGAAGCAAGCTTTTATAAACACTCTTGTAAAGGGCGCTTTTTGGCAAACCCCGTACTCTACATAGACACTCCTTTCTTGAATCGAAACTCGCCTAAACAAGCTAGAATTGGACTCTTGAAGTAGAAACAACAAGTAAACGAACTATCGGAGTAATAATTATGTGATTTCTAGGAGTTTCTGTGTTTTTCTGTGTGTTTTCCTCCTTGAACGAAGGTTCTATTTATAGAAATTTGTGTCCGTCAGACTGGGAAGGTCGTTTCGTCTGACAAGATCGAGACGACCGTCTCGCCATTCGGGACCACTGTCTCGACAACTGGGACCGCCGTCTCGCCAAACGAGACGGTGTTCTCGCTTTTGGCAAATGGTGAGACGACTTTTTCGCTTTTGGCAAATGGCAAAATGACAGTCTCGCCAAACGAGATGGCGGTCTCGCCTATGACAAACGATGAGACGACAGTCTTGCCAAACGAGACAGCGGTCTCGGTCTTTTGGGCATAATTTTCTTATTTTTGTATACAAAAAGTCTTCCTATTCTAATATAGAGCCTAATGAACAATCCTAGGGACCTTTAAGGCCTTGTCCATCTTCGAACGGAAGTCTTCTGCTCTTTTTTGTGAAACCGGACAAGATTTGGGGTCTACAATAGTGAGAAAGGAATTGATGAGAAGAACTAGCAATTAACTGAATTGGAGAAGCTAGCTGAAACCCAAGAGAGGAGTGAACCAAAAATAGATAAATTAAGTGTTAACACTTTATGATGATATTGGTATTGATTGATTCTTTGATGTGATTGCATGTTAGCGAGACTTGAAAATGATAAAGGCATTTTTTCTTGTGTAGTGAAAGTTTATATAACCTAGAGCCAAATAGCTAACATTGCATTAATTAATTATAGGAAATTCATTTGAACTCCATTTGAGCCAAAATAAAAAAAGATTGTTTCTTGAAACATAACCCCTGAGCCTAAACAATGTTTATCCACCTTTTATATTTGAGAAATGTAATGATTATGAATGTTATTGTTTTTCCTATGGGTATTGTTATTCTTAAAAAAAAAAAAATAAGAGAGAAGGTTGAATAAAGCAAAAATGAAAAGAAAAACATAAATATTGGGGCTAAGCCGAAATGATAAATGCAAAGCATGAGGAAAGGGAAAAATAAATTCAAAGTGGTGTAAATGATAACTAGTAAGATTGTTAACTCAATATCATTATGTTGAAGCAAAACATGAAGTTTGAGACCTGATTTGAGGAAATGTTAAACAAGAATCATTCATATAATTTCAATTTCTCATATATTTTTGTTTATCCCAAAAAAACCAATGAATTCCTTCTTAGTCAAACCCCATTACAAGCCTCAAAAGACCTTTTAATTTAAGTCTTGCTTAACAAATGATGATTGCTTGAAGATGATTATCAATATTGGAATTTAAATGAAGTGATTGAATGAGATAAACACTTACTCGTGAGAGTTAGAGATGATTATATATCATTCTATTTGAGAAATCAGGCTTCTATGAGGATAATTGATGACTAATTATCCTTTGTTAGTTTCTGTAACTTTAATGCTTATATATCATATTTTCATTTGGAGTTGTGAGCATTGCATTTGGAAGAAAAATATTTTTATGTTGTGGTTCTGGAAGTGAAAGTGATAATAGATGATGATTTTGTTTTGAAAAAATTACTTTGCTTGGGGACAAGCAAGATTCTAGGTTGGGGAGAGTTGTTAAGTGGTAAAAATTAATATAATTATGCTCTTAATTGTTATGTAACCACTTACACATTATTGATTTGAATCTATTTTTCTCCCAATGTAAGATGAATTGGTAGAATACCTTGATATAAGAGCAAAGATCATAATTGTGAAGATAATTGAAGAAAAAGTGAAAGAAAGAAGAAAATTTTTGCTGGAAATTCGTTCGAGTACCATCTACGTTCGCTTGAGCGAATATACGTTAAAACTCTCGGGAGTTCACTCGCTCAAGTGCCTTCCATTCTCGTTTGAGCGAAAATACGACAAACCTTTCGGGTGTGCACTCGCTCAAGCGAAACCTACTCTCGCTTGAGCGAAAATACGACAAAGTTATCGGGTTTCTTCTCTCTCAAGCGGACATCTTTCGCTTGAGCGAAATTTGCTGCTTTTCGCTCAAGCGAATAATGGATCGCTTGAGCGAATGATGCGAGTCCAGACCCAATATTTCCTATAAAAAGATAAGACACGTTTTGAGATATAATTTTAGGTTTTTGGAGAAAAGGGCAATTGTTGTTATGTTCTTCAATGATTCTTCAATTCGTCCTCATTTAGAGCATTGTAATGGCTACCATGAGTGGTTAACTTCATTCTTTTAGGATTTTGTGCACTTCCTTGGAGCTCTTTTGTGTCATGGTGATATTTTGAGATATTAATATATGTTTTGATGTTGTTATTCTTATCTTTTGTACCTTGGAATGAATTATTCTTGATGTTTGGGATATGATTGGAAAATTTATCTTGAAACCCTAGATCAGGTAAGAATATTTGTTATGTTAATTACCAAGAATGGAATGAATGTATCAAGTGCTTAACACCCTAAACCTAATGCTGAAAATTTTCGTAACTGTATGAGGAATCGACTTTTATCAGGTTTTCTTATGAATTTCACATGCGAGGAATCAAAGTGAATGATTTGAGTAGGTGATACCAATATTGATAAGTGAATTGATATTCTTAATTTGACCTAGTCATTATGCAAAAGAGAGAAAAGGAAAAAAATAAATCTTAAGTTCTTTTATTTGATATTTTCTAAACGCGCTTTAGTGTTTTTTGTCATTTATTTTTAACTCATTTTTATGAAAAACAAATTTTGTTTTACTCCACCTAGTAAGCATATGATTTGAAATTTCCATTGAAATCGTTCCTCGTAGGATCGACTTTTATTTAATCGAAATACTGTACTGCGATTGATAATTTTGATACGCTTGCTAAATATTCAACATTCCACTTGATTGGTGATAGAATATAATTGATTAAGTAAACAACATATTTAATGACATAAGACCATAAATGATTGCGAATATGAGATTAAAACATAAGAACTCTTGCCGCATCAAGTATGTGTTGATGTTTTCTTTCTACTTTTCAATTTTGTTAAGGGTTGTAACACACCCTGTTTGATATAAGATGCCTTTTGAAGAAAAAAATCCTTTTAAAAAAAATTTGGGTCCTTAATCAGAACCAATGTTTCTAAAAATGATAAAGAAGATTAAAATCGAAATGTGATATATATAAAGAACATAATGAATAATAAAACTAGGGAAAAAAAATTGTGCATAAAACACAATATGTAATAAAATTACTGTTGGGCAATTTGATGTGAATGAGTTATATTTTAAAATGAGTTTGAAGATCACGAAGAAGTAACATGATTTGTGACCTGCGGATCAATTATCCAAGGATGAAATTATCATGACTGAACTTTTGACTGAAAGGAATATTTAAATCAATTTGTGAAACACTATAGACATTGACATAATTTGTATAAAACTTGTTATATAGGTATGAATTTCTTGAGTTATTAGATTGATTAATTAGGATAATTAACCTCTTATTTTAGACCAAGACAAATCAAAACCTATCTTGATGTTGCAGCGATCAAATACTCAATTATGGAAGTAAAACTTTCCGTGAAAAATTTGGGTCATATGTGATAGTTGTTTATGAGAATTGATGTCATAATGAATGGTGAAGGACTCTCGTTAGAATCTAATAAGGACGTGATGAATTTTGATCGAGATGACAACTCTATTTTTAGACATGGTGAAGTGCTAGTATCACTTTTAAATGAGACTTTAACATCATAAAAAAGTAATTAATTTAAATAAAAGATAAACATATAATAATAAAAAGAACATGTCAAAGTATTATTATTTTTTAAGTATATATTACGATTATTATTATATAATCTTGGTTATAACAATTTAAAAAATTTAATATATTATTATTATAATTAAGGAAATTAAAATTTCTTTTATAATATATATATATATATATATATATATATATATATATATAATATTAATTATGTGTAATTTGATTTATGATTGGAATTGAGTTTAAGAAAAAAAACTTCACAATGAAGGTGCATATGTCATTTTCTACCTCGAATACTTAAGGAATTGATGTAAAAAGTACAGATTTTATCAGTTTCCTCCATCGTTAATCTCTCTCACACACACATATTTCTTAACCCCCGATGTTGAAATGATTAATTTATTTACAGTTTTTCTATCAAGATTTTAATGGCGTTAGTTTTTCTTAAAACAATATTATTTGCATGCTGTAAATGGTATTTGTCAGTATAACTTTTCTAAGCTCATTGAATTGGTTCAAAATTCGGTAGTTTCATACCTTACATCATTATTAAGCTGAAATTGTTCAACTGGCATAAAGAATGGCTCAAGTCGCGTTCGATTGCGATACTTCTCCAAGCTCATTAGCTTGATTCCAAACTCGGTGGTCTGGTCAATTTTGTCACCAAAATATTATATACCTCAAATTTAGGGTTTTAGGTTATTGTTTTTGAAGATGCTTATCTTAATTTTGAACTTTGGACACATCAATCTAGGATCAATGCGATGCCCTATACATTTAGTGCTTTGTTTCCTTTATTCTATCTTTTAATGTTTGGGTAATACCCTTTATTCTATTCTATGCATGGTATTATTAATTTTCAGCGATAGATCCTGAAAAAACCAATATACATATAAGACAAGCCCAATGTCTCCTTCGATAGCTACAGCCCCATTATTAAGAGAAACTACTATATATGTTTGATTGAATCATCACCTGCTAATGATCTTAGCTAATGTATATATAATATATTTTCAATTTTCTAATTTACGAAATAGTTATATATTATCATGTAAAGACTCACATTAACTATGATAATTCAATAGCATCTAATACTGTTTTCATTATTCGTCCTTGTTATCTTCTTTGGCATTAGATTCTTGATCGTAGTGTTGGGACACTTCATCAACCAAAAAAATCATAACAATAATAATGTTGCAAAGTTCTGCGTTTTCTTAATATTTCTTTCTGATATAAATATGTACAGAAGGTGGTGAGACATATTCAATCTCCCAGAGCAAAACCCAAATTCACATACTAGATTGGAGACTCATTCCAGTTATATATGGCTTTACTCTAACCTGAATATTTCCTCAAACCTTACTCCTTTGAATATAGCCATATATATAATGGGAATCCCTTACAGTAGTCAAACCAACCTTCTAACCCAATGTACTTCCTATAAAACATGCCCCACTGGTACCAAAGCATGTTTAGGAGATGATTTTGTAGTTTCCATGACAAACACGGAAGAAAATGATGACACTAATGCTTGGAGCGTGAAATACGAAATAGGTCAGATGAATAACCAAACTTGTCGTTTTCAGCTGGGGGCAAGTCGTGAATCCAATCGTGTTAAGAACATCGATTTTCAGTTAAGTGATAATTCCGCAAATAATACAATTCGATTGCACTTGGATATCACAAGGGTTGGACGTGATCGTCTCCGTGGAGGGATAATAGCTCTTGTTTCTTCTGGTGGTGGGAACCTTAGCAGTCAAATGTCCTTTAAAAGGGACATGGAAGATCTCTCTATAGAGACAACTATTGTACCGTACGGTTGTTCAGACAGAGGAGGTCTTGTTGTGCTGGAAAAGAAGAAATTCTTATACTCTCGCGATGCTTACATGGTGAATGTGGCGCACTATTATCTGACCGGAGAGATAGGTCTTTCTGTTGCTGCCAAAGTTCGTCGCAATAAAGGCCACGGTTTTGTTGTTGAAGTGGAGGGTCCTTTCGTACACCCAAGAGCTGATCTACAAAAGGTTATTGAACAAACCTGTCGCACCGGTATATGGTCGCCTGGTGCGTGTTCTCATTGCAACAATGGAGCCAGTTCCAGCACCGCTTCATCCTTGAGTGACAAGAAATTAAGTCAAATCCTCAAACGTCTTTCTTCTTCTGGAAATGTGAGAGACCAAGTCTACACAGGCCTTGTCAATGCCAGTGGGCACACGAATGGTTCTCTAAATAATTGTGTTATCTTAATAGATTGTAAGTTTTAAACTCGTACTTTGGTTGGAGCTTGTGTTGTATCCATGGAAGTGTCAATTTAAGTTTTCTGTATTTAGGGTTCAAATAAAATATTGGAAACACTCATTTACCAGTTGTAGTTTTTCCTAAGCGCAAGGGATAATGTCTTTTATCATATAGAATCACAGTCTTTATTTTCAAACAAAATCATAGAATGAATGATGAAATTTGATTACTGGTAAAATAGTTACCATAAACATTAAATCTCTTTCCTCTTGAGAAAGCACTCGTAATTCACCTAGAATGGTCAAAAGTGATGGTTCTACACAGATCAATTTGTAAATTGAAAGCAAAAAAATTGTTCAATGTGTTCATATTTTTGTCGGATATTAATTACTTTTCTTTGTCCCAACCAAGTCCTATATCAACCAGCAAGTCAAAGTAGCTAGCCATGATTAAAATAGAAAATAAAAATAAATAAACACGATTCAAGATCCAGAACAAATCAATTTCTTTACCATTTTCAAGTACAAATAAATAAGCATGTATCACACTAACTCCCAGTACACAAGGGTGTTTTCTTGCGTTTCTTTTTGACTCACACATGTTCACACTTATTCCACCATTAACACTTAGAAGATAAAACAGAAAATTTAAATTTAAATATTTATGATGACAACGAAGTAAATCTCGTTAGAATTCCATTACGATCTTATTGTGGCTACGTTGTGTTACTGTGTGATTGAAAAAATCACACAACAATTGCAAACTATTACATTACAGAAAACACCACAACAACAATTGCAGTCACGATCCAAATTAATTTCAACTGAACAGAGGGCCTCTCTCTCTCTCTCTCTCTCTCTCTCTCTCTCTCTATATATATATATATATATATATATATATATATATATATATATATATATATATATAGTGTTTACTGCTGAGATAAATGTATTTTCTGCGTGTATTTTTAAATAGAAAATCAAACTATTTTTTTATTATTAGATTTAATTACTGATTTCCTTCCTATAAACAAGCTCATTTTTATGTCCATGTGCAGACTATTTTAATAAATTTTAGTATCTATCTATCTATCTATCTATATATATATATATATATATATATATATATATATATATATATATATATATATATTAATCTCTTTAGTTTATATCATCTAAAATCATAGAGATTTTTATAAATTCAAAATTATTATGTAAGTATAAAGGGTAATAAAAATTTATTATTATATTTAAACTTTATAAATAAAAAATTTGTAATTAAATTAGTTTTTAACATTTCTTTTACAACTATTTAAGAATTAAAGTATGTATACAGACTTTTATTAATAGATCAAACTTAAAAACATTGTGTACATAGTTAAAAACATGATGTAAAGTTGGGTAGAGAATAAAATTTTGTTTCATTCTTATCTTTTAGTCTCAATTTGAAGGCTTATACTATGAGCTCGTTTAGAAATCGGGGCGAAAGATAATTTAAATACATCTCTCTTAACTTACCAAAATATCTTTTAACAATAAAATTACGACGAGAATTTTAAATCCAGTTTATCATAATAATGTTAACATAATCAATAATATGAGATTCAAAAGCTTTCCTTTGTAGAAGGAAGGATATTGACTAATTATATTCTTATATAAATTTATGTCTCTTAATATCTCGAAATTTAATAATAATAAAAAAAAAGCTATAAAAAAATTCTTATGTCCTTGTTATAACAAACATGGATCAGTGCGATGCCTAAGACATCTAGTGCTTGGATTCCTTTATTCTATCCTTTTTGGACACCCATTATTCTATTCTACTGTATTATTAATTTTGAGCGATAAAAAACAACAAAATAGCTATACATACAAGAAAAGCGAGATATCTCCTTCCATACCTGCATCCCCATTATTAGTAGAAACTACTACATTTCTGAATTAGAGACTAAAACAATGGTTTATAAAAAAAAATAATAACTTTTTATAACTATTAATCACTAAAATTAGTGGGGCGTTCAATATAAAACAGGTCAGACAGGGAAGCAAACTTGTGGCTTTCTACTGGAGGCAAGTAGTGAAAACAACCGTGTGAAGAGCATTAATTTCAAATTAAGTGATGAGTCCGTTAATAATGAAATTAAATTGGTTTTGGATACACAAGGGTTGGACGTGATCGTCTACGTGGAGGGATAAAAGCCACTACTTTTTCTGGTGGCGGGAGCGGGGAAACTTCAAAGTCTTTTAAAAGAGACATGGGAGATCTCTCCGTACAGACAATTATTGTAAAACTTAAATTAGACATTTAATATTTTTAAAATAATATTAATGATTTTAATTATGAGTTGTATAATCAATGGGTTGTAAACCTATTTAATAGGTATTATGATTTATGTTTGGCATTTTAAGAGACAAATATTTTGGTCATAAATAATTGTAACAATTCAGGAGAAAAATTGAGAGTATTATTTTGTTTTTCTGTTACCAACAAATTGGCATCAGAGCTTGTGTGTAAAGTGAGTGTGTGAGAGTCCACCAAGTTTCAAGAAAGAACGCCGCAGTGTGTGCTGGCTAAGAAAGAGAGAGGAGCGACTCAGAACTTTGTGAGACACCAATTATGACAACTGGAAGGTACAAAGGAAGGTTCTTTTCGGCTCCCAAGATAATTGGGATGTGGTCGAGAATAGGTATGGGGAACCGGCGAACCCAGATGGGTATTCAAAGGTCCAGTTTAACGCATTGAAGGCTGTTTGAGCTAAGGACAAGACGGTTCTGTATCTACTATACCGAGTCGTCAACGAATCTAGCTTTGAGAAGATAACTAATGCAAAATCTTCCAAAATAGTATGGGATACACTTGAAAAAGCAAACAATGGAGATGAAAGGGTGAAACAAGTTCAACTTCAAATCCTTAGCACTACAAGAAAAAAGCATTTTAGCGACCGAAAAAATTGGTCGTTAATGTCAAAAAATTGATAGCTAATCAGTTAGCGACCGAAATTAGCGACCGAAATGTGTCGTCACAAAAAGCCAAGTCGCTAATGTGTTAGCGACCGATTTTCATTTCGGTCGCCAAATAGCGACCGAAATTAATATATCAAATTGGTCGCTAAATCGGTGACAAAGTTAAAAAAATAGCGACCGATTTAAATCGGTCGCTAAATCAATGACAAAGTTAAAAAAAATAGCAACTGATTTAAATCGGTCCCTAAATCAATAACAAAGTTAAAAAAATAGCGATCGATTTAAATCGATCGCTAAATCAATAACAAAATTAATTATTTTTATTTATTTACATTTATTATTTATTTCCCTACCTCTTTTTATATTATATTTTTGCTTATTTAAGTTTTTATTTATATTTATTTTCCCTAACTCTTAATTATATTTTTTAAAAGTTTAACTTATTATTATGTTTATTGTCATTGTCAGGATTCGAACCTGATACCTTAGAGTTGGAGGTTGAAACTCCAACCATCTGAGCTACTAGGATTAAAACTTACAAATAAATTATATTTATGTACAAATAAATGTATATCCGTATAAATATATAAATATAAAATCTATAAATAAAAATATATTTATATATTTTAATATATATTTAAATATTAATACATTGATATATTTAAATATTAATATATTGATATATTGATATATTTATATATTGATATATTTATATCTTTATATTTTTATATATATATTTATATATTTATATCTTTATATTTTTACATATATTTATATCTTTCCATATTTATATATTTATATATAAAGATATAAAGATATTAGTTTTGTATACAAATAATATTATAATATAGTATATTATACTATTAGTATAGTATACAAATTATATATTAGTATAGTATACAAATTATTAGTTTTGTAATTTATACACTATAAAAATAAATTACAAATATTATAACATAATGGTATATTAATATAATATAATATATTTGTATTCTAATTTTTAATTAAACTAAAATTACGTTAATAATGTATAATAATATATGAGGGGATAATATTGATATATTGATATATATATATATATATATATATATATATATATATATATTATATAATGATATATTTATATATTAATATATTAATATATTTATATTTTGATATGTATATATTGATATATTTATATATTTATTTATATCCTTATACATTTATATCTTTATATATTTGAAAAAAAATAAAAATTTAAATATTAAATTTTAAAAATAATATTAAATTTTTACAAATAAATATTAAAAAAAGATTTAAAAATATATATAAATTATATTTACATGTACAAAATATTAAAGATATATATTTATATCCTTACATATTTATATCTTTACATATTTATATCTTTATATCTTTATATTTTATATCTTTATATCTTTACATATATTTATATTTTTATATCTTTATATCTTTACATATATTTATATCTTTATATCTTTATATATTTACATCTATATATATATATATATATATATATATATATATATATATATATATATAAAATCTATAAATATAAATATATTTGTATATTTTAATATATATTTAAATATTGATATATTTACATATTTATATATTTATATATTTATATATTTAAATATTTAAATATTTATATATTAATATATTAATATATTAATATATAAATATATTAATATATTAATATATTAAAATATTAATATATTTATATATTTATATATTTATTTATATCTTTATACATTTATATATTTATATCTTTATATATTTATATATTTATATCTTTATATATTTATAAAATTTATAGATACAAATATATTTATATATTTTAATATATATTTATATATTGATATATTTATATATTTATATATTTATATACTAATATACTATTATATTATTTTCGTTGTATATAAATTACAAAACTAATATTTTTTAAAAATTTAATGATAATTTTTTTAACTTATATATTACAAAATATTTTTTAATACTTTAATAAATATAACTTTTTTTAAATATTTTCATTAATTTAAAGTATAACTTTTAATATTTTTTTAGTATTTTTTTAAATGTAGATATCTTTAATATTTTGGACATATAAATATAATTTATACATGTTTTTAAACCTTTTTCTAATATTTGTTTTTAAAAATATAACATCATTTTTAAAATTTTATAGATTTATTTCCAATCTATAATTTGAGTTTTTAAAAATGTTTATTTCCAATCTATAATTTGATAGAAATCACATAGAAATGTATTATATGTTATATTATAGAAATGAAATTAAGTTATACTTTGTAGAATATATATATATATATATATATATATATATATATATATATATATTAAAATATAATTTATTTTTAAGTTGATAATTTTTATTTTTATTTATGTAAATTTTATATATAAAATCAATTTAGAGTTCATATATGTAATTTTAATTTATGTAATATATATATATATATATATATATATATATATATATATATAATTTATTTAACATTACAAATAGTTATATTTTTATTAATTTTATAATTATAATTTTTTTTAAGGTTACAATTTTAAATATAATTTTTTTAACTTTATATTTATAATTTATATAATATATAATTTAAAAATAATTTTTTTTTAATTTTAAATTGATATATTTTTTATTTATAATTATTTAATATATATTTGAAAAACTAATTGATTATTTAAAAATTAATCAATTGTTTAAAAAAATAACTGATTCTCATCAAGTATGAAAAAATGAAGTATGAAAAAACTAATAGATTACTTTTTGAAATAATCGATTAGTTTTTTAAATAGTTAAATATATATATATATATATATATATATTTTAAATATTATAGAAATGAAAATTATTTATACTTTGGAGAATATATATATATATATATATATATATATATATTAAAATATAATTTATTTTTAAGTTGGTAATTTTATTTTTATTTATGTAATTTTATATAAAAAATTAATTTAGAGTTCATATATGTAATTTTAATTTATTTATATATATATATATATATATATATATATATATATAAGTTATAAAATATATATAATTTATTTAACATTAATTTTATAGTTATAATTTTTTTAAAGTTATAATTATAAATAAGATTTTTTTAATTATATAATTATAAATTTTATAATATATAATTGATAAATAATTTTTTTTTAATTTTAATTTAAAATATATTTTTATTTATAATTTTTTAATATATATTTGAGAAATTAATCAATTATAATCTATAATTTGAAAAATTAATCAATTCTATATGTGATAGCGGTTCCACTCGAACCGCTCTTAAAAATGAGCATATAATAGCGGTTCCACGTTAACTGCAATCTAAAATATATTTTAGATAGCGGTTAACTTGGAACCGCTATTATATATTTTCAAATATAATCGATTATTTGAAAATCTAATCGATCATAATGAAATATGTGGTGAGCTATGATAGCGGTTCAAGTGGAACCACTCTTAAAAGTTAACATATAATAAGCGGTTCACGTGAAACCGTTATTATATGTTATATTATAGAAATGAAATTAAGTTATACTTTGGAGAATATATATATATATATATATATATATATATATATATATATATATATATATATATATTAAAATATAATTTATTTTTAAGTTGATAATTTTTATTTTTATTTATGTAAATTTTATATATAAAATTAATTTAGAGTTCATATATGTAATATATATAATTTATTTAATATATATAATTTATGTAATATTATTTAATTTATGTAATATATATATATATATATAATTTATATAATATATATAATTTATTTAACATTAATTTTATAGTTATAATTTTTTTAAAGTTATAATTATAAATAAGATTTTTTTAATTATATAATTATAAATTTTACAATATATAATTGATAAATAATTTTTTTTAATTTTAATTTAATATATATTTTTATTTATAATTTTTTAATATATATTTGAGAAATTAATCAATTATAATCTATAATTTGAAAAATTAATCAATTCTATATATGATAGCGGTTCCACTGGAACCGCTCTTAAAAGTGAGCATATAATAGCGGTTCCACGTTAACAGCTATCTAAAATATATTTTAGATAGCGGTTAACTTGGAACCACTATGATATATTTTCAAATATAATCGATTATTTGAAAATTTAATCGATCATAATGAAATATGTGGTGAGCTATGATAGCGATTCCAGTGGAACCGCTCTTAAAAGTTAACATATAATAGCGGTTCCACGTGGAACCGCTATTATATGTTATATTATAGAAATGAAATTAAGTTATACTTTGAAAATTATAATTATAAAATTAATAAAAATATAACTATTTTTAATGTTAAATAAGTTATATATATTATATAAATTATATATATATATATATATATATATATATATATATATTACATAAATTAAAATTACATATATGAACTCTAAATTAATTTTATATATAAAATTTACATAAATAAAAATAAAATTATCAACTTAAAAATAAATTATATTTTAATATATATATATATATATATATATATATATATATATATATATATATATATCTCCAAAGTATAACTTAATTTCATTTCTATAATATATCATATAATACATTTCTATGTGATTTCTGTCAAATTATAGATTGGAAATAAACATTTTTAAAAACTCAAATTATAGATTGGAAATAAAATAGAATAAACAAATACTCTTTACTTTATATTATATTTAAGTGTGTGCACAAATGCTTGACCTTCTTAACTATAAAAAAATAGTAGAAAAATATAAAGATAGTATTTGAAGAAGTGAATTTTGAAGATAAAGACTATTTTTATATAAATTTATTCTAGTATATCAATTAACAATAATAATACATAAAATTTAAAAACTAAACTAAAAAAAGTAAGTTTAAATTTATAAAAAAATACATTACTAAAAGTATCATATTATATTAAGATTTTCATTATTTTCGATTAATTATAAATTTAAATGTGTTTCATAAATAAAATTATAAATTTAAATGTATTTCCACTTTTGATCCATCATAAATAAAAATAAATAGTCTATTATAAATGTTATTCTATTTTAATTCATCATGTTTTATATACGAATTTGATGACTTATCATGTTATTAAAAATTTGGATGAAATAATTATTTATAATATTTTTTTAGTATATTATGTTTTTAAATTTGTTAATAGAGAAAAAGTTTTCGAATTCAAAATGTTAAATACTTTTAAATATTAAAATTGACTTTATAAAAAATTAGGAAAAAAATAATTATTCCAAAAATATAATAATGATAAAAATATTATAAAAAAAAGTTCAAAAATGTATTATAATATTTTCAGTTTTAGTTTAATTATATTTTTAATTCTCAAAGTAGAAAAATATATTGTAATTATTTTAATTTAATAAAATATAATTTAGATTTTTAATACTAAAAATAAAATATTAAATAATAATAAATTTAATTCTTTAAATTCAGTATTTAGAAACTAAAATTATAGTTTCCCTCTTTTAAACAAATTAAAATAAATATTTAAAAATAAAAATAAAAACTAGTATTATCTTAAATTTATTAAAAGTATAATTAAATCTCTATTTTCTTATGCAATTTTAGAAATTTTTTAATGAAAATCCAATATATAAAAAAATTAAAATTTTAAAAAGGCACAACTTTAATTTATATCAACTATTTTTAATATAAATTTAAATATATGTTGAATATAAATTTTAAAAAGGCACAACCTTAACTATGTTGAATATAAATTTAAATATATTTTTCATTTATTTAAATATGGTTTATTTTTAGTATTTATAAAATAGATTAATTTTAAATTTTTAATCTTTTTTATTAATTATATTAAAAATAAAAAATATTAATTAGTATACTTAAACTAAAAAATATTTTAACTAAAGATAAATATATTTTTATAAATAGTTTAATTAAATAATATATTTATTATCTAATGTATATTGATATAAATTTTTTTTTTGGTATATCAATTATATGACAACAATCATGATTAAGTAATTAATAATAATAAAGCAATAAATTTAAAAATTAGATTAAAAATAAAGTATTATAAAATAACACTACTAGAAAAATGTCAAATAGTAGCCGAAATCGATGATCGAAAAATTTAGTTACTATCGGTGACCGAATCAAGTAACCAAATTATTATTTTTTAGTCTAATAATCAGAAATAGTAATCGAATTTTCGGTCACAAAAAATATAATAAAATTAAGAGATAGGGAAATAAATATAAATAAAAACTTAAATAAGCAAAATATAATATAATTAAGAGATAGGGAAAATAAATAATAGATATAATAAAAGTGTAAATAAATAAAAAGAATTAAATTTTAGTGACTAGATTCGGTGACCGATTTGGTTATATATAATCGGTCACTAAATCGATCACTTGAATCGGTCACATCGATTCGGTCATCTGAATCGGTCACTAAAATCGGTGACCAAGGAAATAGTGACCGATTCCATTCGATCACCGAATCGGTCACATCGAATCGGTCAATCGATTCGGTCATCGAATCGGTCATCGATTCGGTCCATCGAATCGGTCATCGATTCGGTCATCGATTCGGTCACTAAATCGGTCACTAAATCGGTCACTAATTCGGTCACTAAATCGGTCACTAAATCGGTCACTGAATCGGTCATTGAATCGGTCACTAAAATCAGTGACCAAGGAAATAGTGACCGATTCCAGTTGGTCACTATTTCGGTCACTATTTTAATTAGTAACCGATTTTGCAGATTTAGTGACCGAATTTTCGATCACTATTTGATGTTTTTCTTGTAGTGTAAAATTGTAATAATTTGATTAAAATTGTATTTTTTTAATTAATTAAGTTAACGAGGAATTAAAATGTGATAATTTGATGTGTTTAATTTTTTTAATATAAATTTTTAAAATATAATTTAATTTCAATTGAAATTTTCAATTAAAAAATAAATTAAAGAATATTTGTTATTAAACTTTTCTTAAACAATGTATTGAATAGTTAATATCACTATAGTCTTAATTTATTACAATTTAAATTTTTAATAAATTTGATTTATTACAATTCATTTTGTTAATATTGAGAC
Source organism: Sphenostylis stenocarpa (assembly GCA_963425845.1). NCBI lineage: Eukaryota > Viridiplantae > Streptophyta > Magnoliopsida > Fabales > Fabaceae > Sphenostylis > Sphenostylis stenocarpa. The sequence goes on along the minus strand of OY731403.1, from coordinate 14,641,242 downwards.
CAAAGTTTATTTTTAAAGTATATTTTAAAAATTAAATTATTTTAAAAAAATAAATTACTTTTAAAAAATAAATTGTAAAAAATATACTAAAACAATTAAAGTATATTTATAAAAAATATATTTAAATATAATAAAAAAATAATATTCATTAGCGATCGATTTCAATTAGGTCGCTATTTTCTCAATAGCGATCGATTTTAATTTGATCACTATTTCAATTTGTAATTCAGTAGCTAAATCGATCGCTAAATGATTTTTTTATTTTAGTATGAAATAGCCACCGATTTAGCGACCGAAATTTTACGACGCAAAATATTGGTCGTTATTTCAGTCGCTAAATAAAAAAGTGAAACCAAATCATATTTTGGTGGCTAAATCGGTCGCTAAATTGCGACCGAATTAACTTGGTCGCTAAATCGGTCGCTAATTGCGACCGAATTAAAGTGGTCACTAAATTGGTTGCTAATTGCGACCGAATAAAATCGGTCGCTAATTGCGACCGAAAAAATTCGGTCGCTAATTTCGGTGGCTAAATGTGTTTTTTCTTGTAGTGTAGGGGCGAACTTGAAAACATGAGGATGAAAGAGCCTGAAAGCGCATCCGAGTTCATTACTCGGGTGGAGACCGTGGTGAGCAAGCTGAATCATAATGGTGAGAGTCTTTTATCAAACCGAGTTGTTGAAAATTTTTGAGATCATTGACAGATGATTTCGAGAACATCGTGTGCGCAATAGAGGAGTCCAAGGATCTGTCAACGCTCACCCTTGAAGAGCTTGTTGGGTCCCTAGAAGTGCATGAGCAGAGAAGGAAAACACAAGAAGGGGGAGTCCCTTGAATAGGCTCTCCAGGAAAAGGCGACAATAAAAGAGGAGGTGTTCTATGCTCAGAGTACCAGAGACCAAGGAAAAGGAAGAGGTCGTGGTAGTAGAGGAAAAGGAGGACGAGGAAATGAGCAAGACGGTCAACAGAACTGGCGTGGCCAAGGACAAGCTCGGGGTGACTGGACAAACACAAACAATATTGAATGCTATAATTGTGGGAAGAATGGACATATTGTCAAGGATTGTTACTTGGTAAAATGCTATAATTGTGGAAAGAATGAGCATGTTGTCAAGGACTGTTACTCCTTAAAATGTTATAATTATGGAAAACTGGGTTATATTTCCAAAGATTGTAGGTCCGAGAAGAAAAAGGAGGAACCAACAAACTTTCTTGCTGAGGAAGAAGATGAAGGACTGTTGATGGTGACAAACACTTCAGAAACTGAGATCAAACTGAATTGTTCTAATAACTCAGTTTGGTACTTAGACATCGGCGCTAGTAACCACATGTGTGGTGATGAACACTTATTCAAAATACTGTCAAAGGTGGAGTCCGGATTTGTTTCTTTCGGTGATGTTTCAAAAGTAGTTGTCAAAGGTCAATGAACGATATGGTATCAACAGAGAAATGGGCAAATCGGAGAGATCAGAGATGTATATTACGTACCTGATCTCAAAAGCAACATACTCGGTTCTAATGAAGGACCGAGAACTACAACTGAAGGATAAATTAGGGAGACTTGTTGCTTTGGTGGGAATGAAGAAAAATCGCATGTACAAACTTGAGTTAAAAATAGTTCAAGATAAATGTATGCAATTTGATATGGAGGATGAGGCCATGAACTGGCATTTGCGGTTTGGTCATCTTCACTTTGGTGGATTGACTGCGCTGGTGAAAAAGGAGATGATGCTCAAATTACCTAAAATGGAATTCGAAAAAAGGTTCTGTGAAGAATGTGTGATTGGGAAGCAAGCGAAGACTTCTTTACCAAGAAGTTCTGAGTGTCGAGCAAAGCACCAACTCGGAGTGATCCATCCTGATTTGTGTGGGTCAATAACTCCAGAATCTTTCAGTGGTAAGAGATACTTCGTCTCTTTCATTGATGATTTTTCAAGGAAAACATGGGTTTATTTTCTGAAGGAGAAGTTAGAAGTGTTTGAAACTTTCAAGATATTCAAAGTTATGGTGGAGAAAGAAACAAGCAAAGTCATCAAAGCAATCCAATCTGACAGAGGAGGCGAGTTCACTTCTACTGAGTTCAAAAAATACTGTGAGGAACATGAGATCAAACGTTTCCTGACTACCCCATATTCTCCGCAGCAAAACGGTGTAGCGGAACGAAAGAACCGAACCATTCTTGATATGGTTCGATCTATGTTGAAAGGGAAGAATATGCCAAAGAAGTTTTGGGCAAAGGCGGTGCAGTGCGTAGTCTATTTGCAAAATAGATGTCCACATGCAAGGCTAGGAGAGAAGACGCCTCAGGAGATATGGAGTGGTATGAAGTCGAATGTCTCTCATCTGAAGGTGTTTGGTAGCGTGACCTATGGGCAAGTACCAAGTTAACACAGGACTAAATTAGAAGATCAAAGTAAGAATTACATATTTATCGGGTATGATGGAAAATCTAAAGCGTATAAATTGTTTGATCCTGTTAATAATAAAGTGGTGGTAAGCCGAGATGTTCATGTGGAAGAAACAAAACATTGGTGCTGGAGTAACCCGGCAGAAGAAGAAACTAGTTCAGAATTTGTTGTGTCTTCAACAATAACAACCATTGAGTCCTCAGATAAAGAAATAGAGCCACAACAGCCCAAGATGAGAAGTTTGTAGGAAATATACGATACTACAAATGAAGTTCATGTTATATGTCTTTTGGCTGACTCTGAAGACTTGAATTTTGAGAAAGTTGTCCAATATGAGAAGTGGAGAACAACCATGGATGAGGAGATTTGAGCGATTGAACGCAACAAAACTTGGGAACTGACTTACCTTCCTAAAGGAGCTCAACCAATTGGAGTAAAATGGGTGTATAAAAAGAAGATGAATGTTTAGGGAGAGGTTGAGCGTTACAAGGCTCGACTTGTGGTGAAGGGCTATAGACAAAAGGAAGGAATTGACTATGATGAAGTATTTGCTCCTGTCACGAGAATGGAGTCAATCTGACTTCTGATCTCATTAGCTGCTCAGAATCAATGGTCGATTCTACAGATGGATGTGAAGTCGGCATTTCTAAATGGAGTGCTGAAGGAAGAGGTGTATGTTGAGCAACCACTCGAATACATGAAGAGAGGAGATGAGAAAAAGGTACTGAGATTAAGAAAAGCTCTTTATGGGCTGAAATAGGCTCCTCGTGCCTAGAATGAGAGAATTTATGGGTATTGCAAGAAAAATGGGTATGAACAATGTCCATATGAACATGCTTTGTACACAAAGAAATCAGAAAAAGATATGATGGTAGTCGCTCTTTATGTCGACGATCTCATATTCACTGGAAGCAACACGAAGCTAATTAAGAAGTTCAATGAGGTAATGAAGAAAGAGTTCAAAATGACAGACTTAGGACTGATGAAATAATTTCTTGGCCTAGAAGTGAAGCAGTCAGAGGAAAGAATTTTTATATGTCAAGAAAGGTACGCACTTGAAATTTTAAAGAAATTTAAAATGGAGGATTGTAACCCGGTTTCTACTCCAATGGAACCGGGCACTAAACTCTCAAAGTTTGATGGAGGAGAACGAGCTGATTCTGAGAGATATCGAAGCTTAATCGGAAGTCTGAGATACCTTACAAGCACAAGACCCGACCTAATGCTGAGTGTTGGGATAACGAGCAGGTACATGGAGAATCCAAGTTACACACATTGGAAGGCCTTAAAGAGAATTTTGAGATATGTTCGAGAAACCTTATCACTTGGTCTATTCTATTCAAAATCGGATGACTACCGACTAGTGGGTTACTCGTATAGTGATAGGTGTGGTGATGTTGATGACCGAAAAAGTACTTCGGGTTATGTGTTTCTACTCGAAAAAATAGCTTGGCTGTCAAAGAAGCAACCCATTGTAACTCTGTCAACCTGTGAAGCTGAGTATGTGGCGGCCTCTTGGAGTGTGTGTCATGTAGTTTGACTTTCAAATTTACTAAGGCATCTAGGAGTGATTCAAGACGAAATGACTGTAATTCGAGTTGACAACAAGTCAGCGATCGAGTTGGCAAAGAACCCAGTTAATCATGGAAGGAGCAAGCACATCGACGTTCGATTTCATTTCATCCGAGAACAAGTCAGAGAAGTAAAGGTTGAGCTAGAGCATGTTGAAAGCCGAGCTCAAGTTCCTGACATATTCACCAAACCACTGTCAACTACACTGCTGGAGAGTTGTAAAAGGCTTATTGGAATAAGAGATGAGAAGAGTATTTAAGTTTAAGGGGGAGATTTATTGTAAAACTTAAATTAGACGTTTAGTATTCCTAAAATAATATTAATGAGAGTTGTAAAAGGCTTATTAAAACAAGAGATGAGAAAAGTATTTAAGTTTAACGGATAAATTTATTGTAAAACTTAAATTAGACGTTTAGTATTTTTAGAATAATATTAATGGCTTTAATTACGAGTGATATAACCAAGGATTATAAACCTATTTAATAAATATTATAATTTACGTTTGTCATTTAAAAATACAAATATTTTGGCCATAAATAATTATAACAACTTATTTGACCATAAATAATTATAAATAATTTACGTTTGGCATTTGAGAGCGGTGTATTGTATTCCTCTTACCAACATATTGCACCGACAGAGAAGGTCTTGTTGTGCTGGAAAAGAAGAAATTGTTATACTCTCGGGATGCTTACATGGTGAATGTGGCGCACTGTTATCTCACCGGAGAGGTAGGTCTTTCTGTTGCAGCCAAAGTTCGTCGCAGTAAAGGCCACGGTTTTGTTGTTGAAGTGGAGGGTCTTTGGTACACCCAAGTGCTGATCTGCGCAAGGAAATTGAACAAACCTGTCGCAGCGGTGTATGGTCGCCTGGTGCGTGTTCTCATTGCAACAATGGAGCCAGTTGTAGCACCGTTTCATCCTTGACTGACAAGAAATTAAGTGAAATTCTCAAACGTCTTTCTTTCTCCGGAAATGCGAGTGACCAAGTCTACACAGGCCTTGTCAATGCCAGTGGCTACATTAATGGTTTTCTAAATAATTGTGTCATATTAATATATTGTTAGATTTAAAATCGTAATATGGATCTTGTGTTGCATGCATGCTTGCAGGCAAGTGTGTATTTTACTTTTCTCCATGTACTTGTAATTCCTACTAAGGGAAGGGTTAACATAACCCTGTCTCATTTCATTTCATGTTCCTTCAATAATATTCAATGATATTATCACTTAAGGGTTGAAAATCGATTCCATAAAAGTATTATTAGAATTAAATTTAATTGAATTTTTTGGATTATTTTCTTTTGAATGGTACGGTTGGATTTAAATTTTAGATTAATATTATATTTTTAGAGTTAATTATTGATTAATAAATATTTTTTATAATTACTTAATATTCATAAAGAAAAATTAAAATTATGAATATAATAATAATTATAACAAATTTATAATATATTTTTTATTTGATAAATTTTTATTATAAAATATTTTTGTGAGAATAATTTTAATAATAACAAAAGTCACAAAATCATCCAAACATGTGAATATTAAGTTATTGATTTTGTTTATTTTTGTTTAACTTTTATATTAAATTTAAATAGAATCAATTCAAATCGTATTTAATTTAAATAATTATTTGATGAAACATGATCGCGAATATCTCTACAATTATATTGTGTCAATAATAAAATGTTTACATTATTTATAATATTTAGATCCTCTCTTGTTGAAACGATAAATTCTGTTAAATCATATTATCTACTTAGTACAATCTTTTTATTTAAAATAAATAGTTGAAATAAAAATTATCGTTATGCTCCCATCATTTTGTAGGATTTTTGTTGTTTTTTATTTTAACGGCTAGATTAAATAATAAACATGGTAAATTATTAGAATTTATTGGACAGGATTTTCCTTTGTGAATAGAAGATAATCAAAATCCTAAGTTTTATGATGTTTTAATACTTTTTTTTTCATGTTCCCTTCTTCCTCTCCAACAACCATTTTACGGTTTCTGACCACTCTCTCACCCTCCTTTGCCACTTCTGCTCACTTTTTATCAAACCCACTTTAAATAAAATATAAATTCAAATGTACATTTAAACTAACAAGTCATTGAGAAACCAAGTAAATATTTCACGTATAAAAAATATTTATAAAGACCCTTTCAGGTTTTTTTTTTTATTAAATTATAGTCACACTTCTAATTTTTTTTTTTTAATTATTACGGTAATCTTCTTTATTAACTTATATAAGTGCAATAAACTTTATTATAATAAATATATATATATATATATATATATATATTATAAATAGTGACTAAAAAATTTAGTTATTATTAAGAATTGAACTAGAAATCAAATTGTTTTTCGTAGTGAATGTTTCAGTGACTCAAATTTTCAGTAAAAAAAAATCAATTATCAGTTAACATATTATTTATTTTTTATATTTTTGTTAATATAATAAAATTGTTTCACTTTTTTTCTTTCACCAAATTTTAAAATATTTTTATTAATTATTAAATCGATCACTAAAATAATTACAAAATCAGTCACAAAATCAATTACAGAATCAATCATAAAATCAGTCACATAAATAATCATAAAATCGATTGCAAAATATCATAAAATCATGTTATGTTTTTAATGAAAACATGTTAAATACATGATTTATGAATAAAATAATTAGTTTAGAAAATACTTTTAGATCAAGAAATAAAGAATAAAATGTATATCATAAAATTTATACAACACCAATAAGATATGAGTTTAACTTTCATAAGATATTAACACTACACTTAAATTAACCACAATTGTCTACAAAATAACTACTTTGTCTAAGTTTGAATTAACTATAAAATAGAGTTTTGATCCATTATTTTGATGCAAAAATACTTCCAACTATACACCAAATACTCTTCTTCAATAATTCATATTTTTGGATATCAATAAGATTAATACTAAACTTAATCTATTTAAAAAGTCTCATTTAAGCTATGTGAAGGAATAAATATAACTAAGAGAAAATCCCTCTTTTAGGTTTTATATTATATTATCTTAAGAAGCCATGCTACTTTTGATTGTCAGTGAATTGTCAAAAAACAATAGCCGTTAAGAACCTTGTCATGGATTATAGGATTTTGGAATACATTTTAAGAAAAATATGTTTGATTTGATTCGAAGACATGAATTAAGCATCCATAGGATGCCACTCGCTGTTTTGTGTTTGCACTACTACAAATAAAACCTTCAATTGCTGGAAGGCTTTCAACGTCGATTCAACAACCGACGTTGTATTAGAACTAACGTTGAAAGTATAATTTTTTAAATTAATAATTTTTATTTATTTACAACCCCAACCCCCTTTATTTATTTAGAAGTCTCCCCTCTCTTTATATTATATTTTTATTAGGTCCTCCATCTCTTTATATTATATTTTTTAGAAGTTTTTTAATTTTTTAAGAGAATTGTCACTAGCAGGATTTGAACCCAAGTACTTTAGAGTTGGAGGCTGATACTCCAACCACTAAACTACTCGGAATTTTTTGATAATAACTTACAAATAAATTATATTTATATACAAATAAATATATATCCGTGTAAATATATAAATATATAAATACAAATATATTTATATATTTTGATATATTTATATAGTTATATATTTATATGTTGAATGTGAGGGCACACTCGAAAGTGAAAGTGTGTGTCGAGTAGGTTTTCAAAATTTGATGCTAAATTTGTGAGCAGGTATCATTATATATTTTTTATATTTTTGTTAATATAATAAAATTGTTTCACTTTTTTTCTTTCACCAAATTTTAAAATATTTTTATTAATTATTAAATCGATCACTAAAATAATTACAAAATCGATCCACGAAAATCAATTACAGAATCAATCATAAAATCGATCACATAAATAATCATAAAATCGATTGCAAAATATCATTAAAATCATGTTATGTTTTTAATGAAAACATGTTAAATACATGATTTATGAATAAAATAATTAGTTTAGAAAATACTTTTAGATCAAGAAATAAAGAATAAAACGTATATCATAAAATTTATACAACACCAATAAGATATGAGTTTAACTTTCATAAGATATTAACACCACACTTAAATTAACCACAATTGTCTACAAAATAACTACTTTGTCTAAGTTTGAATTAACTATAAAATAGAGTTTTGATCCATTATTTTGATGCAAAAATACTTCCAACTATACACCAAATACTCTTCTTCAATAATTCATATTTTTGGATATCAATAAGATTAATACTAAACTTAATCTATTTAAAAAGTCTCATTTAAGCTATGTGAAGGAATAAATATAACTAAGAGAAAATCCCTCTTTTAGGTTTTATATTATATTATCTTAAGAAGCCATGCTACTTTTGATTGTCGTTGAATTGTCAAAAAACAATAGCCGTTAAGAACCTTGTCATGGATTATAGGATTTTGGAATACATTTTAAGAAAAATATGTTTGATTTGATTCGAAGACATGAATTAAGCATCCATAGGATGCCACTGCTGTTTTGTGTTTGCACTACTACAAATAAAACCTTCAATTCTTGGAAGGCTTTCAACGTCGATTCAACAACCGAGCGTTGTATTAGAACTAACGTTGAAAGTATAATTTTTTAAATTAATAATTTTTATTTATTTACAACCCCAACCCCCTTTATTTATTTAGAAGTCTCCCTCTCTTTATATTATATTTTTATTAGGTCCTCCATCTCTTTATATTATATTTTTTAGAAGTTTTTTAATTTTTTAAGAGAATTGTCATTGGCAGATTCGAACCCAAGTACTTTTAGAGTTGGAGGCCGATACTCCAACCACTAAACTACTCGGAATTTTTTGATAATAACTTACAAATAAATTATATTTATATACAAATAAATATATATCCGTGTAAATATATAAATATATAAATACAAATATATTTATATATTTTGATATATTTATATAGTTATATATTTATATGTTGAATGTGAGGGCACACTCGAAAGTGAAAGTGTGTGTCGAGTAGGTTTTCAAAATTTGATGCTAAATTTGTGAGCAGGTATCATTATATGAGTTTGTAATTTAATGACATAATATAATCTTTATAATTTTATTTATATAATAATATAAAATAAATTTGGGAAACGCATTATTCGCTCTCGAGCGAAAAATACCAATTTTCGCTCAAGCGAGACTTGAGTGAGTGAATTTCCGTGAGCTTTAACATATTTTCACTCAAGCGAGAGTCAATCACACTTTCACCCTTGGTCAAAAAATACCAATATAATTTATTTGTAAGTTATTATAAAAAAATTATAGTAGTTTAGTGGTTGGGATATTAACTTACAACCCTAAAATATCGGGTTCAAATGTTATCAATGACAATTCATTAACTTAAGTGAATTTTTGGTTGAAAAAAAAATAAAAATACTTTCCAAAAAATATATACAAATAAATATATATTTACATGGATATATATTTATTTGTATATAAATATAATTTATTTGTAAGTTATTATCAAAAAATTCCAGTAGTTTAGTGGTTGGAGTATCGGCCTCCAATTCTAAAGTATTGTGTTCAATCCTAGCGAGTGACAATTTTTAAATTTAAGTGAATTTTTGGGTGAAAAAAAAAAAAAGACTTTCCACGCTCTGGCTACATACGGAACCGACGTAAAAGTACTTTCTACGTCGGTTAACCGACGTAGAATATGTTTACTATTCAACTTTCAACGCTCGGCTCATCTAGAATCGACGTGGAAAGTACTTTCTACGTCGTCTCAACTATAACCGACGTTAAATGACGACGTAAAAAGTATATTTTGTAGTAGTGTTGGTTTCCTTTCCTCTGTTATGTCCTTTTTATTTTGTTTTATTCCCACTACATCCAATTTATTTATTCTGATCGACGTAGAGAATCCACGAGCCCTTCTATATTTTTCTTTCTTGTCAAATCCTATTATCAATCTTTGAAATCTTAGTCCATTTGATTCTTCAATCGTTGCCACATGTATGTGTATGTGATTCTTGCTATCAGTTCTTTCTCTTCTTGGGCATTTGATTCTTCAATCCTTTTCAAACACATATCGTATCAGTTTATATGCGAATAATACAATAATAATATTAATTATTAGATATTGGTTTGAATAGTGCATTATGTGAATAATACGCTATCTTTTGTTCATTGATAACTTTTTATTTCACCATATACTCACGTCAGCAAGATACTTAGTTAACAATTTTAATCAAAGAAATAAACAAGAGGGTGATGATAATACACAGACATTTATATCCTTTATAATTGAAATAATGCATCATAAAAAGAAAAATAAATAATATTTAAATATTTAATCTAAAATTATGAAAGAAATGTAATTATACTCACAATAAATATCATGAAAAGATAAATAGAATATATTTTTAAAATATAATACTATTATATTTCCAATAAATCAAGACTATTAAAAAGAAAGTACACCTTATAAAAATAATAAATAAAGAATCCTTAAATAATATCTAAATACTAATATCATGCTTATTAAAAATGTTGAAACGAGGAAAAAGCACTCAATTTGCCCAAAGTTTTGAATGTGTTTTAGTGACATATATAAATAAACTTTTAACATGCCACGTAATGCTACTTACTTAACCGGTACAACCTAAGAAAGCATTACATAACATGTTCCAAATCACACCTTATCTCGATAGGAAATACTTGTTAAGTGGGTTTTCTTTTCTTAGAAATTGAGAGGGGTAATATAAAATTATGTAAGTTTATCTATTTTTATTTTTTAAAATTAATTATCAAGAATCACTACTACAAATAAAACTTTGAACGTCGGTTTAAATTAATAATTTTTATTTATTTACAACCCCTTTATCTCTTTTATTTATCTAGAAGTCTCCCTTCTCTTTATATTTTTTAAAAGTTTATTAATTTTTTAAGAGAATTGTCATTGACAGGATTTGAACCCAATACTTAAGAGTTGGAAAGTGATACTCCAATCACTAAACTACTAAAATTTTCTCGATAATAACTTACAAATAAATTATATTTATATACAAATAAATATATATCCGTGTAAATATATAAATACAAATATATTTATATATTTTGATATATTTATATAGTTATATATTTATATGTTGGATGTGAGGGCACACTCGAAAGTGAAAGTGTGTGTCGAGTGAGTTTTCAAAATTTGATGTTAAATTTATGAGCATGTATCTTTATATGAGTTTGTAATTTAATGACAGAATATAATCTTTATAATTTTATTTATATAATGATATAAAATAAATTTGGGAAACGCGTCATTCGCTCTCAAGCGAAAAATACCAATTTTCGCTCAAACGAGGCTTGAGTGAGTGAATTTCCATAAGTTTTAACATATTTTCACTTAAGCAAGAGTCAATCTCACTTTCACCTCGATCGAAAAATACCAATATAATTTATTTGTAAGTTATTATCAAAAAATTGTAGTAGTTTAGTGGTTGAGATATTAATTTTCACTTCTAAAACACTCGGTTCAAATGCTTTGTCAGTGACAATTCATTAACTTAAGTGAATTTTTGGCTGAAAAAAATAAAAATACTTTCCAGAAAATATATATAAATAAATATATATTTACATAGATATATATTTATTTGTATATAAATATAATTTATTTGAAAATTATTATCAGAAAATTATAATAATTTAGTGGTTAGAGTAATAATTTTCAATTCTAAAATCTTGAGTTCGAATCTTGTCAATAACAAAATTTAAATTTAAGTGAATTTTTGGGTAAAAAAAATAAAATAAAAAAGACTTTCCATGTCGGTTCATATGAGAATTGATGTAGAAAGTACTTTCTATATCGATTGATTAAAAACCGACATAAAATGTGTTTAATTTCAACGTATCGACATAGAAAATACTTTTTACGTCGTCTTAGCTATAAATGACGATGACATAAAAAATATATTTGTAGTAGTGAATCCTTAGTCAAACTTATTTATTTTCTAACACTTGGTTAAAGCACGAGTTCTGCGGATAAGTATCGGTTGTTAGTTGCTGAATACATGGATATGTGCTCCAAAACTCTACCGACCACATTAATTAATTTTAAATATTTCTTATTATTATAATACTGAAATTTGTTAGAACCATGACACGTGTGTAGGACTTTGTTTATCTTTAGAAGCTTGTTAAGGAATAGATTTTATAAAAGCATAGGCAAAGAATTAAAAAATACTTTTTTTGTATTAGAAATTATTGAAAATTGTAAAAGAATTAAGATCGAAAAATGGGTTAGCAGGTCAGTAAATCTATTCGTTAGTCTAAAAGACGACGAAGTGGTGGATGATTTTAGTTCGTTATCTTGTTTTTATGTTTCATTAGTCTACTAACTTCATGAGTCAAAAGTAAAATAAAGTTAAAAAAAATATTTATATATTAAAAATAAAATAATTATAATTAAAAAAATATATTTTTTATATTATGTTATTAAAATATATAAATATATTATAATATTATAATTTAAATTATAAAAAATAATTACTTATAATTAATTATTATGATATATAAATATAATATGTTTTAAATTTATATAATAAAAATATTAATTAATAAATAAAAAATTTAAAAGTTATTCCTATAATTAAAAATATATTTTTAAAAAAATATAAAAAAATATTGACAGATACGTTAATACGCTCTTTGACAGAACAAAATTTATAATTCGTCTTAATTAATTATAGTGAATCAGCCCTTCTTATTCTATTTTTTACGGGTTAGAGATAAGTGATATCAAAATTAATCCATTTTATTATCTCTAAAAAAATTCATATCAGAAATTTTACACGTATATTAAAAACAACACTAATTAATATATTATTCATGAAAATAATTTTACTAAAATAATCATATTTCATTAATATATATATATATATATATATATATATATATATATATATATATTAACATAAACATATATATTATAAGTTATTCACAGGAGAATTAGATATAAAATAATTATTATTTATTGAAGATGAGAATAACAGTTAATTTGAATTTTCTAAAAGACTAATTGTGGGAAGGAGGAAATATAATTGTTAACTTTTGTCTTATATTTATACAACTTCACTCATTATTTTACGAAGTTTCTTTATATAAAATTGTACTCATTCCACTCTGTCATCATCTTTGGTTTTTATATATACACGCTAAAAAAACTAATAAATAAACGAAATAAATAAAAGTTTTATGAAATTGACCAGAATTTAACAAACTGTACTAAATGAACCAATATTTACTAAATCATGTCTATTTTTTTAAACAATAAATTATACAATATCTCAGAAGAAAATTATTTGGACCGTTGAATTCTCCATAAGTGAAATATAATAAATCTCAGAAAAAAAATATAGTGACAATATTTTAACCATCTCTAATCTAATTTCTTACGAAACCAAATAAGTATCTTTAATCACTAATAATAAGACATGAAATCAGATATCATATCTTATTATTAGTCTCCTAAATAGTTAACATAATAATAACAAGTTAACTTTGAAAAACATATGTGATCTCAATATAAAACAAAATCTTCCAAAAAATTATCATTATTGAAAAAAAAAAAACTAATACAATCGGTTTCACCAAAACTACCACAAACAAAACCATTCACATTAGAATGTAAGAACTTGTAGAATATTACAATAATAATATTTTGCATCACAATTTTCTCGTAAAATTCTTTAATCTTCTTTCAACAGTCTTTTCCTAGTATAGTTCTTTTATATTTTCTCTACAGGCTTCATATTCCTGGTGTTGTCATTATCTCTTATCTTCCTTTGTATTCAAATTCTTAATTTCGAAAGTCTTCATCAACTAACAAGATAAGTATCGGATTCCTTCGTTTCATGTATTTATTGGGCTTAGTTTGTTGGAGTTATCAAGGCCACACTCAGTACCAAAAACAACAAGACACAGCAATTTAGCAGTAAAAGCAGAATGGCATACCGTTGGAGGAACATAAGTGGAATGATGGAGGCTGATCTAGCAGCCCAAAATAATGGTACTTCAGACTCATTCAACAACCATGGCTCCGGCCACCAGAATTTCTCCAATTCAAAGATCAACAGTGGTGCCTATGCAGGCGATCGCAACTGGTATGATTCCTCTCAACACTATGGTGGTAACACTTTAAATAACAGTGGCATATTCAATGGTAATGGCAATGGTGGCTCCATCCAGGGTGGCTTCAACTCCACCACCTCCAACTTCTACGCTTAAGTGTCTGTGTTTCATGAATGCTCTAGCTGATATATATATATTATCAGGACAATAAAGGTAGAGCTGTAGCTGATATATATTATGTAATAATAATAAATATACTGATTTCTAAGCGTTATAAATCTGAATCCCACGATGGAGATCAAGAAATCTGTACTCTTGTAATAAATAAATAAATCTCCTTTTACTTAAGTTCTTGTGTTTCTTTCTTTTAATTTTCTTCTGTGATCTATAAATTTTGTTTTCTGTTGTTATTACGGACCTATTTGAAATCTAATAAAAGAATCAAAACTAAGACATGTGTCAACTCCAGTTTCAAAAGTCTAATACAAAACAAAACAGAAGATCTCTTCAACTTTGATATCCTTACACAAGACAGAAAATTCCAAACAACCATCATGATGCAAAACAGAGAAGTAATGCCTCAACTTTTTCTTCATCTTTCATAACTACTAACATCAAGGCATCAACCGAGGGTAAAGAGCAACGTCATGATGAGATTGAGAGGAACAGTCATATAGATTTGATGTACCATATGAAAAAGATAACAGATTTTTGCCAACAGTATATTTTAACCTAGACCAAGAATGGATCTTAATTAAATCTACTAAACAAATAAAAGACAAAGCTTGCTGTTGAAAAATAACTGAGTCCCAGTGACCAAATGAATCACACCACTGCATATGCCTTACTAGACACCAAGTCTTCTTAACCTTTTTGTTCCTTTTAAAATACTTCCACGTGAAAAAAAAATGAGCTTCTCCAGATAAGGGTAGAACTGTGTAAAACCTGTCCAAGCATATCTATGATACCAAACCAGAGAAGCTAATGAACATGACAAGAACAAATGATTGCAATCTTATTGATGACTGAGGCAAAAACAATTCTTGAGGATGATGAAAAAAAAAGTGTTTTAGAAAAAGCAATTTTTGGTGGAAAACATGTCCAAAAGATAATTTACACTAAAGAAGTTGCATTTAACAGATAATTTTTTTGTTTGCCATGATCTTAATCCCATTGAATGTGTTACCAGCGTTACTGATAGTTTTGATTAAACATTTGGGAAGTCAGAATTCATCGGTGGTTTTTAAATCTTAGTTAAGAGTTAAGAATCTTTGTTACCTCCCAGCACTTTAGAATTTCGTTAGTTTTTAAATCTTAGTTAAGAGTTAAGAATCTTTGTTACCTCCCAGCACTTTAGAATTTCGTTAGGGTTTAACTCCCGTAAAATTAGATTTTCAATGTTCTTTCTTAAGGTTTAAACCCCGTTATTATCATTATTTTATATCTTTTAATGCACCCATCTCTTTTTAATAAATATAAAATCTCTCTTTAAACCAATAAATTTATTGAAATTACTCAAAATATATAATAAAAATAAAAGATTTACAATTAAAATTAACTTAAGAACAAAATCTACCAGATTTACAACTTGATATTAATATAATATAATAATATTATATTCAGCCTTGAAATTACATAAGCAAAATTAAACAAAAAAAATTATTATTTTTCATATTGATCATTTGTTTTTTTAAGGTCTTTTAACCAACTAATTAAACCATTCAAAAATTATAGAAATTAAAATTTTTTTATCGTAAAAAAAAAAGAAACAAATAGATGAAAAATTCATTATTTATGTATATATCTATCTCTAAATATAGATACATAGATAAAGGAATCTACCTAAAATAAATTATCTATTCTTTAATTATCTAAAAAATATATATATAGATATCAAAAAAGATAAAAGAAATATGTTATATATGATAATTTAGAAAAGCCAAATTTATTTATAAGAGTATCTATGATATGAATCACAAGGGATGATTTAAGATCTTTAGGGTTAGAACTTTGTAAGAAATTTAAGAATTTAGTTATAAGGTGGAAGGAAAGAATCACTCTTTCCAAGAAAGGCAACTCACAAAGGATGTGATAGTCCTTTGATACAGCCAAGGGTTCTTGAATCACTCAAGAATTTAGGAGAATCACTCTCACTAAGATAAAAGAGATAAACTCTAATAGTTCTGAATAAAATTTCACTTGTTATTTTTGATAAAAATGGTTCAGCCTATATAGAAGTTTTGTCATCAAAATTACAAAGATTTAATAAAGAAAAATAAATATTAATAATGATTCATTAACCTAGGAATTGAAAACTACTTAATAATTTATTATAACTGAAAATTGTGACATCCAAAAGTCAATCAGCTATACACCATCTTGGTCTCCCAAAGACTGATAACTAAATTTTAAATTGGACCCTTATTACAACTTGTAATAAACCAAACTAAAGTCCATTAATTGATTAATCAAAAACATAATTTGATGAACCAACAATATACTTGTTAAAGGGTTTTCTTTATTTTTCTTGTTTTAGTCCTTATCATAGGTCATATTCACATCAATTTATCCCAAATTCATTTAAATGAATATGGTTTGGAACACTTCTTTAATATCGTATACTTAAAAAAAAACTCATCATTAATAACTTTAAAATTATTGTTACAAATATTATTAATTTAATTGAGTTTTAAATATTAGCTATCATACACGAAACATATCAATGCCAAAAGACAGTCATCCTAATAATTGTCATAATTAACTTCATTGACTTATGATATCAATATAATATTAGATAATGAAAACTCAATCAAATCCAATAATATTATCAAATATTGTAACAGTTCCCTTTAACACTCTCAGTATTGCTTTTCAATTGACAAAGTACATCAAAAGATTTTCATCTTTCTGAGTCCAAAAATCATAAATCATATTCTACAATTAATAAGCATATAAAGGAAGAAAAAGCAAAGCACATATAGTCGCATATATGACAAAAGTATTATCCATAAATTTATGGAGATTTGCTTTTGAAAAAAAAATCTATATCCTCAAAACACATTGGCAATCAACACTTAAACTATATAAGTATTAAATAATTCAATGATACATTCATATAAAATTGTAATAGCAACCACAATTATAGTTATATCAAATATATTTATTTATAATAACAAGAATTATAAGAAAATATTGCAAGCGAGATTGAACAACATTAAACCTTGTAAACTATAAAGTACATAAAAATATGCTTGTACCCGATCCTATTCTAGGATAACAATAAGAGTCAAAAAAATATATTATATGGATCGAAACTAAAATTACTATTTTTATAGAGACCAGAAACTTATTTAAACAATAACAACTTATTCTCTAAATGACAAACTAAAATACTAGTGATTATAATAGATTTGAATAAGAAAAAATTATTTGTGTTTATAGAAGTTATGTTAAACGTTATAAAAAAAGAATCAACAGTAATTGATATGAATGGAGTTGAGTTGGAAGTTATTCATGTTTTGAATTTGACTGTTATTGTTGTTAAACTAAATGTAGTTAAGAAGGAAGATGAAAGGTATACAAAAACTGAACAAGGAATTCCACCAAACAGTATTTCCATAAATTAAATCACTCACTGAAATTGGAAATAGAAAGATTTTAATAGAATTATAATTGCATATATTCAGATTAAAGCTAGTTAGCTTTTGTGTGGTCCACTGCATTAGTGGATGTTCGTTACTTCAATAACGTCATGCGATGTTATCTCAGTCTTTAACGCAAACAAGCTGATAAAAAATTGAAATGCTCCTTTGCAACACCTTGCTATGGATATATTCTCCACAATAAAGTCCTCTAGATGAGGCACAATTTGTGAGGACATGAATGACTAGTGCCTGCATCAAAACCATTTTAGCATAAATTTGCATAAGCGAGGAAAACAACAAAGCATAGGATTCCTTTGCTTGCATCTATATATAAATTAGGCTTATCTGGTACGGAAAGTAAAGGCAATTCAATAAGCAAAAACAAAGATCATAACAGGAGAGAGAATAATATGAAATAGATAATATGGAATAAAAAGTCTAATACAAAACAAAACAGAAGAACTCTTCAACTTTGATATCCATACACAAGACAGAAAAATCCAAACAATCACCATGATGCACAACAGAGAAGTAATGCCACAACCCGTGAGTGTTTTTCTTCACCTTCCATGATGACTAGCACTAAGGCATCAACCCAGGGTAAAAGAGCAAAGTCATGACGAGAGTTATATAGATTCGATGCACTAATATGAAAAAGATAACAGACTTTTTCATAGAACTTTGGTAAAAAACAGAACTCTATTCTGGGAAAGAAACTTCTTCCATCATTTATAAAAAAAGACAGTACATGAAAAATTATTACAAAGGCATATGAGAAAAGGAATATTAGAGCAAATATATATAACAGAATTAGTTAATAACAAACAAAACCAACTAATAAATGTTAATATGGTATCTAATCCCAATACTTTTGCCAACAATATATTTTAAGCAAGACAAAAATAAAGCTTAATTAAATCCACCAAAACAACAAAAAGACCAAGCTTGTTTGTTGAAAAATACCCAGTGACCAAATGGATCACACCACTTGCCAAACTAGGTAGCAAGCCTTCTTAACTTTTTTTTTTTTCTTTTCTAAAAAATACCTTTGTAATCTTATTGATGACTGAGGCAAAAAACAATAAGGTTTCTTGGGGATGATGAAAGAAAAGGTTTATTGGGCAAGAACAAAATAAACTTAAATATTATTCCTTTCAATCAATATCATTTTTAACATCTTTAAAGCTTGAATTTCAATATTTTATAAGTAATTAAAAACAGCAACATATCACAACATACATTGCTGTTAAAAATATTTATTTATTTATTACGATTTTTCATTTTATATAAAAATTATATATATATATATATATATATATATATATATATATAAACATGTTTTTAATTCCTATGATTTTTTTATCTTCGTATTTATAAAATTAAAAGTTATTTATTTTGATCCGAATATTAAATGACATTAGTTAACTGATTATGTAATGAATAAAAAGGTTAAGTGATCATTCCCATGCTACGTGTACTAGTGGTATGATAGAATAGTAATATGTGATACCTCAGAAAAATTCTTAAGATTCGAAAAATAAATATTCTTTATCTATTTTAGAATGAATATATATTATGAACTAAAGATAGTGATTGGAATTTAAAAAAATGAAAATAAAAAGTATTTTAAAGAAAATAAAACCAAATTTAACACATTTTATAAAGGTTAAAAACAATTATTTTTAATTTTACAAGAGTGAAAAATAATAAAAATAATTATACGGATCAAAACTAAATTATTAATTTATAAAGACTAAAAATTTATTCAAACCGTAATAGTTTAAATTATAAAATGAAAATCTAAAATACCATTATTTATGACATATTTGAATAATAAAAAAAACGGTTGTGTTTAGAAAAGTATGTTAAACATTATAAATGATGAATCAACTGTAATTTTGATATGAGTTGAGTTAGAAATTCTTAAGTAATGTTTTGAATTTGACTGTTGTAGATTGAAATAAATGTAGTTGAGAAGGAGATGAAAAGTATACATTACGTGAACATTGAATTCCACCAAGCAGTGTTTCTATAAATCGTATAAATTGCAATGGTCCTTTTCAGAGCACCTTAATATTGATATACTTTCCACAGGAAAGTCCTGTAGTTGATGCACAATTTGTGCGGACGTGAATGGCTGGTGGGAACATCAAAAGCATTTTACCATAACTTTGCATGAAGGGGCAAATTAGAAAACATTGATTCCTTTGCTAGCATCTATTAGGCTTATCTAGTACCTAAAGCTAAGGCAATAAGAAAGAACAAGAATTGTTTAACTGGGAAATTCAAGTGAGTTTAGATCTCACGTAATATTTTATTGGTGTTATCTTTCTTCTCTACAAAGACCATGTCAGAACAAGATTTGAAACAGTGGCCTGCCAATATGCTGCAACCTTAACAAAAGGTTTAGCCACCCAGAGCACTACGATGAAAAGGTTCTGAAAACCGGTGTCACATTCAATTATCATAACGGCTATCACTACCATGAACGTTGAGATATATATGCTAGGCAACTTGATATATAGTACTATGTTTTTTTGTAGTACTAGCAATAAATAATGTTGAGCTAATGGTCTATAATAGATAATGGTTTTCAGGTGTTACCTAAACCCCAAAATGTTGTAATAACATGCTCTATGTTTTGTCGTCTTTTTCTTTGCTTTGTCAGATCATCACTCTTCGCAAACATTTCATCTTTTAATGCAAATTTGAGTTTATATATATATATATATATATATATATATATATATATATATATATATATATAGTTATATATATATATATATATATATATATATATATATAGTTATATATTTCAACGATTTTCTCCGTAAGTTCTTCTTAAAGTAAAAGATTATTATTTTTCATGAAAATGTAGAGAAATTATAGAAAATATTTTAGTTTATGTAGAAATTATTTTCAATTAACTTTCATTTTTTTAATTTTTTCAATTAAAAATAAATTATGAAAAAAAAATCATAGTCTGAAAAACAAGTAAGAAAGATATATACTGAAAAAAAAAATTAAAACTCGTTCACCTTTGACCTTGGTAGCAACCCTTATTTCTGACAGGATTTTCACTAGCAAACCATGCCAACTTTAACACAAAATATTCTTCTAGCTTTTGCTCACACTAACATGAAGTATTATATTTTTATAGTTTCTTGAAGCTTAACTACTAAAGTTTTTATTTATTTTTTTATTTATTTTTTTTTTTACAGCAAGCGGAAATGAATGGTTGGGAAGATGAAATACATAATTGCTTTTGTCTCTAATTTACAAGCGGGACTCACTAAAACTGATAAATTTCAATGAATTGAACGACTTTGTAATACAAGCGACACACACTTTTCATTCAATATTTTTGCATTGTCGTCTGCATGACGTTATGCGGTTTACGTACCTGGCCGTAAAACAAACATGCTGAACACAAATTGCAACGCTTACAATTCGAAATGGATATATTCTCCTTTGCAATTATTGAGATCGATGCCCCTTTGCAGCACTTGATAATGAATATATTCTCCATATATTAAGATAATCTAGTTGAGCCAATTTATTTTGGGGATAGGAATGGCTCGTGGAATTGCATCAAAACCACTTGATATGGGAGTGGTATTTTCTGAAACTCTTACCAACCAAATGAGTCCAAGTTGTCTACTAGAATATCATATCACCATAACTTTGCATAAACGAATTGGATTCCTTTGCTTGCATCTATATATTTGGCTTAGTTAGTTGGTAACGTTAAGGCAATTCAACAAGAAGAAAAGTTGAGAGAGGCAAGGTGCAAAGGGAAGATCAGAATGGGAGACTTGATGCAGAGAATCATGGAAATGATCCAGGCTGAGCAAGCAGCCAAAGGGTCCAACAATGGTACTTCAAACTCCTTTAACAACCATGCCTCCGGTCGCCAGGATTTCGGCGGTGCAACTATCAACAGCGGCCAACATGCTGGGGACCGTAGCAGGTATGACTTCTCAGCGCACTACGATGAACAGGTTCTTAATAATACTGGTACTTTCAACGGTAATGGTAACGGGGGCAGTATCAAGGGTGGTTTTGATGCCTCCACAAGGAACTACTATGGTCGCCGTTATTAATTATCTGCATTTCATATCAACTGAGCAAAATGATGTACTATGTTGTTATGTTGTTCTATAGTCTCATAAATAATATAGAGCTACAGCTCTAATGCCATATCTATGTAATAAATGTAATGGTTTTGGGGGGTTGTCTAAACCCTAATTTGTTTTTCATCCTGTTCTTTCCTTTTCCTTACTTCGTGAGCTGTTACGTTTTAAACACTTCGATCTCTGGTGTGAAGCAAATCAGAGTTAACATATATTTATATATTAGCTACTAATAGGTTTTAACTTAAGAACTAAATGTTAATTAGCGTCAATAAAAAAAAATTCTAAGAACAACTATAACGGGTGATTTGATTTTTCAGAACTATTTTATATCTTACTTGTCAATTTTCTTTTTTAGTTATGAAAAAAATTCATAAAAAATAACTAAAATTGAACACATGATCATGTGTGAATTCTATTATAATTGGTACCCTTCAAATGGCATATGCATCCAAACAAAAAGAAAATGCGACTAAAGCTCCTTGCAAAGCATCATCTTCCCTCTCACAATATACAAATTTGTCGTGTAATATGTTGTCATCATTAAATAATGTATGGTGGAATATTTTGTAAATAATATCATGGCTCTTTACTTTTATAAGTGATCCTATAAATAAATATATGTTTGGTTATTGTGAAAACCAAGTCAGAAAAAAGTAATTAAAAGATATTTATTCAATTATCCAAACATCAACACTAGAATATCCTCTCGCTCTAAATTTCTGTATAATTGCTATAGCCACAATCTACCATATAAACTAGTTCCTTGAGTTTTCAATGGAGACCAACATCAATACTATAGTATCACAATCAGAGTGTGCCAGGGCTACAGATCGTTGTAGCAAACAAAGGTGAAAAGTCGTATGGGCTCAAACAATCATCCAACATCAAAATTCCTTATTTGAAGGAGAAACTTCAAAATTTTCATACTGACTTTGGTTCATCTAATTTTAATTTTACAACAGTTGATAGATATAGGGAAATTTAATGATTGTAATTGTATGAAGCTGCTTGTTCCTATTTAATGGGGGAATATTGAAGAAAAAAAGGTAATTAAACTTTGTTGGTTTGATTATCTTAGTTGATATTTTGCTTATTAAAAGTATGCATTTTGTCGCTCTTTTTTAAGTAGAAACAACACAACACCTTGACTTATCTGCATTGATTCCTATGATGCTGCGAACATAGGACTTCGAAATGATATCAATGTTCTTGTCTGTCTTGATTGTTTAAGCACAATTTAACATTCCAGAAAACACCTATTATTATTATTATTATTATTATTATTATTATTATTATTATTATTATTATTATTATTATTATTATTATTATTATTATTAGAAATAGTAGAAGAGTCAGACTGGTGGACATCAAACTTTTGTTGGTTATTCATCTCCTTATATTTCAACTTAATATTATTTCAATTTAATATCATAAAGATAAGTAAACATATTTATGTCATATTTAAAAAATTAAGATAAGAAATGTGACATACCCGTGACATCCCACCTTATAAGCACCGTTGATGTGATTCAATATTTCTCTGAATGAAAAAGCTTTTATAGAAAATATCTTTGTATAATTTAAAATAAATAAATTCTATATATATATATATATATATATATATATAATTTGGTTTTATTTTTATTATTAATATTATATATATTACTCAAAGTCTACTTATGGTCAAACCCTAAACCTATTCCTATGTACTTGGATTTAAGTTGGATATTTTTGTTAGTATCATGCACAGCGATTTTAATTTTACGTATGTTATTTGTGTGGGTCGGTTGAAAATATTTTTTTTATTTAAAATTAAATATTAAGATATTTTTATTATTATTTAAAATAAAAATATATATTAAATTATTATTTTAATTTAAATAGATAAGACAAAGATATTATTAATATTAATATTTTGTTATATTTTTATTTTATATATAAGTATACGAGTATATAGATAAAAAGATGAAAATACCCCTATAAAATATATTTTATATAAAAAAGATATATACTAGTACATCAAAATTCTAAAAATTTTCATATATTACAAGTCTTTTACTTGATTTGACCAATTCTCATCCACATTAAATGCCGCTTCTACGTGCAACGGGGGTGTTTCTCCTGGAGATCACTTATACGTATAAAATTTATTTGAAAGTATATATATTTTCAAAATACTTTAATGTTCACAAGATTCTACGACCCTTTACAGTACTCGATTGATTTGACAGATTATTGTATACAGAGTGAAAAACACGTACTATTTCGATCTACCTGTACAATGGAGACATTTTCTTTCTAAGTACTCTAAACCAGATTATTTCTAATTTATTCTTCACTAATATTTTATTTTTTATAATAATTATTGTTATAAGCATTGTCTGAATCAATTTATATTATTCTAACTTTTTTTTACTTTAATATTATTTTTATTAGAGTTTTAACATATTTAAGGTAGGTTATTTAGGATTCTTTCCCATGTCCCTCTACAATTTGCCCATCACCAAAATTGAAATATAATATGTTATTTTAATACCATATTAGATTTTAACTTAATACCAGTGATGATTAAAATTGGATAGATAGTAGGAGAGTCTCACATCGATTGTTTCAATTCTTTATAGTTGATGCTGGATGTTAGGGAGAATCTGAGGTCGTCTATCTCAATTTTTCGACTATGATTTATATAATTTAGATCACTCTGTAAACTGTTCTGTAGTGTTTTCCTACGTTCTTTATTCATTATAGAAAACTATTCTACAGGATCTTTAGATTATTGATTTTCACATTTTGCATACATCAACACATGAATCATAGTAAGAAGACTAACATTGATCCATGAGAATCTTTTCTTTGATCTTTTCGTTCTCCAATCTCCTTTTCCCAATCTATCTCTTTGTCTTTCTTTCTCTTCTCACGCTTCGCTTTCTTGATGGTTTACCGTGAAAAAACCTTATGGTCAGAGACAGAACCCTAATCCCTTTTATTAACCAACTTCCATCAAGTTGGTTACGTAAGTTAATATTTTATTTTATCTTTATTTTATTCTGACTTCATATAATAACCAATAGGTCCTTATAATTTATTAAATCACATTTTGGCCTATCATTATATTTCATATGAGTCACATAATGGAATGAATTAATTAAATTAATTCTAACATTCTCCCACTTGACTCATGTCATACGATTCTGTGATTTAATACTTAAGTCATAATGCGCATTAAAGGACCTTACATAAATTGGTTCTATCATTATTCATAATTAAAGATACAGCTATAACAAGAGTCATGGTTACATGTCATTCAATCGACAGGCTCCCTTCCATGTACCACTATATTATCTCTTTCTCCTTAATATGACTTTATAATGAGAAGTCCATAATGGGTTCAAACATAATATCATTTTAAAATAATAACATAATTTGTTTTCTTCATCATAATTTGCATGCATATAAATAAAGAAGAAAACACAAATTTCAGAAACTTATACGTTAAAGATCTCAGAGTGTCTCATAACATTAATAATAACATTAACATTCAACATTCACTACTAGTAAACATAATGCCCATATTTACTATATGGCCAGCAAACAACTTGGGCGGTAATCCCTTTGTTAAAGGATCAGCAATCATAAGATCAGTGCTAATATGTTCTATTGACACTCTTTGTTTTTGAACTTCTTCTTTAACGGCAAAGTATTTCAATTCCATATGCTTAGCACGTTTGGAATACTTGTCGTTCTTAGAAAAGAAGACTGCTGCGGAATTGTCACAATAAATTTTCAGCGGCTTGGCAATGCTGTCGACTACTCCAAGTCCTGAAATAAAATTCCGCAACCAATTAGCTTGAACTGTGGCCTCAAAGCATGCCACAAATTCAGCTTCCATGGTGGATGCAGCAATGACAGACTGCTTCGCACTTTTCCATGAAATCGCTCCTCCGGCTAAAAGATACACATAACCAAATGTAGACTTTCGTGTATCCATACAACCAGCAAAATCTGAATCTGTATATCCAATCACCTCAAGGTGATCAACTTTCCTATAAGTAAGCATGTGATTCTTTGTTCCTTGTAAGTATCTTAAAACTTTCTTTGCAGTCTTCCAATGATCCAGTCTAGGATTACTCTGGTATCTACCAAGCATACCAACTGCAAAGCTAATATCTGGCCTCGTACATGTTTGAGCATACATCAAACTCCCAACAACAGATGCATAAGGGATATTTTCCATCTGTTTCCGTTCCAAGTCATTCTTTGGACATTGCATGAGACTAAATTTGTCTCCTTTCTGTATTGGAACGGGAGATGCAGAACAATTCTCCATTCTGAATCTCTCTAAAACTTTATTAATATATGTTTTCTGAAACAAACCTAACAGTCCTTGTGATCTATCACGGAATATTTCTATTCCTATCACATAGTATGCCTCACCCATATCTTTCATTTCAAAGTTGTTAGAGAGAAACTTCTTAGTCTCACTTAATAGACCAAGATCATTAGTCGCAAGCAAGATATCATCAACATACAGAATCAGAAATATAAACTTACTCCCACTGACCTTCAGATATATACACCGATCAACAGTATTTTCCTTAAATCCAAAGGACAAAATAATATCATTGAACTTAAGATACCATTGTCGAGAAGTTTGTTTAAGTCCATATATTGATTTCTTAAGTTTACACACCATATGTTCCTTTCCTTCTTCAATAAACCCCACTGGTTGATTCATATAAACATCCTCCTCTAAATCTCCATTCAGAAAAGCAGTTTTAACATCCATTTGATGCAACTCAAGATCATAATGAGCTACTAATGCCATGATACTTCTAAAGGAATCTTTCTTAGAAATAGGTAAAAATGTTTCCTTATAATCAATGCCGTCTTTCTGAGTAAAACCTTTGGCAACAAGTCGGGCCTTGTAACGTTCGATATTGCCATGAGAGTCACACTTAGTCTTAAAGACTCATTTACACCCAACACTCTTACATCTTTCTGGCAATTCCACAAGATCCCATACACCATTATGTGTCATTGATTTAAGCTCATATTTCATAGCATCTAACCATTTATCATAATTATCACCATTAATGGCATCTGAAAATGAAACTGGGTCATTATCAATACTTAGGTCATTTTCTGACTCTTGTAGATAAACCACGTAATCATTCGAAATAGCAGACTTTCTTTCTCTGTGAGATCTTCTTAATACTATTTCCTGTGGTTGTTCTATTATCGGATCATTGTTAATCACAGGATCATTAATTTGTTGTTCTTCTTGATTGTCGTGTGATTCTACAACATTTGGAACAACAACTCTTGAAGATGTACTAGTTATTGGAACTTGTACTCTAACTTCCTTAATCTCCACATTTCGTAAAACTTCACTCCCACTGGTTTCACCATTTTCAATGAACCGAGCATTTCCAGTTTCAACAATTCTTGTACTATGAGTAGGACAGTAAAACATATACCCCTTTGATTTTTCTGGATAACCAATGAAATATCCACTGATTGTTCTTGCATCCAGTTTCTTTTCTTGCGGATTATAAATTCTTACTTCTGCTTGACAACCCCAAACATGTAAGTGTCTTAAACTGGGTTTCCTACTTGTCCATAACTCAAAAGGAGTCTTTTGAACCGCTTTACTAGGAACCCTGTTCAACAAATACATGGCAGTCTTCAAAGCATACATCCACAACGATACAGGTAAACATGAATTACTCAACATACTCCTAACCATATCCATTAAGGTTCGATTACGCCTTTCAGATACACCATTTTGCTGCGGTGTACCTGGCATTGTGTATTGAGCACAAATACCACGCTTCTCAAGGAAATTAGCAAACGGACCAGGGTGTTGTCCACTTTCATCATATCTTCCATAATACTCACCACCTCTATCTGACCTGACAATTTTTACCTTTCTGTCTAATTGTCTCTCCACTTTGTTTATATAACTTTCTAAGGCATTTACTGCTTGAGATTTCTCATATAGTAAATAGACATATCCATAACGCGAGAAATTGTAAATGAAAGTGATGAAATACTTCTCTTTATTAAAAGAATTTACGTCAAATGGACCACATATATCAGTGTGTATGATTTCAAGAAGTTGAGTGCTTCTTATGGCTCCTTTCTTTGTGTGTTTTGTTTGTTTGCCTTTAATACAAACCACACATACATTCATATTAGTAAAATCTAAATCCGGAAGGATTTCATTCTTTACTAATCTTTGCATTCTTTCTTTGGAAATATGTCCCAAACGCTTATGCCACAAATAAGCAGATCTTTCGTCCACCAAACTACGTTTAGTGCCAACATTATGATGCAAGGTCATGAGAGTTTCAGCATATAAATTATCCAAATTCAATTTATATAAACCATCATAAAGTGTACCAGTTCCAATCATACATGTACGCTTAAATAAACTGAAACAACTATTCCCAAACTTAAAAGAGTATCCACCAACATCAAGCTTAGACAAAGAAACTAAATTTCTAGTGATACTAGGTACATAAAAAGTATCCATAAGGTCTAAGTGATATCCAGTGTCAAGGATCAAACGATAAGTCCCGACAGCTTCCACTGGAACCTTGACTTTATTCCCCATGAAGACGAACTTCTCATTTGGGTTTATGGTTCGGGTTGAAAGGAATCCCTGCATCACATTAGAAACATGAGTTGTACATCCAGAATCAATCCACCAAGTATTATGGGGAACTTCAGTTAAATTTGATTCAAAACATACGTAAGCACTATGCTCACCTTTCTTTTCGAACCAAGCTTTACGCTTTAAGCAGTCCTTCTGAAAATGTTCAGACTTCCCGCAGAAATGACATTTGTCATTTTTCTTCTGAATGTTAGTAGAAGACTCGTTAATCTTTAATGGTCATTTACCCTTTCCATGTTTCTTAACAACTTTCTTTTTAACTCCTTGATTTTTCACGTAATGAATAGAGTGGCTTCCTAGGTTCTTGAGTCTGGTCTCCTCCTGAACTAACATACTGTGCAATTCATGCACATTCCATTTGTCTTTCATGATGTTATAATTCATCTGAAACGGATCATACTCAGGCGGTAACGAGTTCAAAATGAACTGCACAAGAAAATTTTCTTCCACTGCCATTCCAAGAGACTTGAGTCTTGTTGCGATATTTGTCATTTCGATTACGTGTTCATGCATACTACGAGAACCATCAAATTTCATGGTGGTTAACGTACTCATCAATGTCCCAGCGAGGGATTTGTCAGCAGTTTGAGAGCGCTCTTCCACAAATTTCATAAACTCTTTCGCATCCTCAGTTTTGGGAAGAGCAGACTTAATATTGCTTGCTACACTCATTCGCATAAACATAAGGCTAAGTCTGTTTGATCTTTCCCAAGCTCTATAATGAGTTTTCTCTTCATTACTACTAGCATCAGTGATAGCAGCCGGTTTTTCAACTTGGAAAGCCAAATCAAGATCCAACACACCTAAGTGAAATTGGACTTGTTCACTCCAGTCAGGGAAATTTAACCCATTAAAGATTGGAACAGACGAAGATAGCGAATGCAGAGCTACAGGAACAGATACTGCAATTAACACATGCCTAACATTAATACTTTGAGTCATAAAATTAAACATAAATACAGATTCAACCATAAATTACCATTATCTGCATATTAATGTTCTCCTTTGGGAGATCCACCAATACACAAACATAATTACGCTAATCATTTTATAACATTAATGATAATTAAAATATGCATCAACTAGAATCACCTAACACCTTTGGGTATATAAATAAAACTAGTGACGCACAAAAAATTATCTACCTTCATGCTCATTAATTATAATAACAATTAATCAACCTTTGGGTGATCCTGAAATGTCTTATAATAATGAACTTCAATTAACCCATAAACCAATTATTCATAATTTTAGCGTTTATACTATGGGTAATTTAAATAAAATCATTAATAATTTGAAATTAAAATAACCTTAAAATTTTGGCCACTTTGGTGACTAACAAAATTTATCATACTTAATTTCAAATAAAATAATATTTTTAATTACTATTAATATAAATTAATTAAATTAATTCTACCATCCCAACCACTTTGACACGTTCATTGCGTTTCACGTTCTCCAGGACATGTCCCTTACGTTCGTGTTAGCATACTTTAATGTCAACCAGTCATTTGAGAGGTTGTGACCCATGAAGAGCGAATCTAATGAGCATCCCTAATTAAGACTCTCTCTTCACGGACCCATTAGGACCTTGTCTTCAGGATGCAATCTTTTTTTTCTTTGAATCCATCACCAAAACACCTCCAGTGACCGCCACATCACTTGATCCGTTATTCACATTTCATTAAGAACTTTTAAATCAATTGCAACAGAAATAAATGAAAAGCGACAAAAAGAAAACGTGCTTGATTTCAAGTATGCTTTTCTTGCATTAGCCATACGTGAATTGTTTCAATTGTCCAGGTACCATCAACTTAATTGCATCATTAATTAATTGCAGCGAAATTAATATAAAAATTATTACTGACGCCAAACACTAAAATACCCAAATATTCTTTTCAATTAAAAGGATTGCCTAACCATTGAAACACATAAATTATCAAATTAATTTTAATTTCAAATTAAATGCAGCCTTATCCATAAATTAGGGCTTGTCCTTTTATTCAATTTTGGGAAAAACATATTATGGGAATAAATTAGGGTTCACGTTAATTTGATAGAAAAATCCCTAAATTCATAATTAGAGTTTATCTTAATGTGGGAAAAACCCTTAGGGTTTATCTTAATTTGGGAAAAACTATCATAAGAGGAAAATCATAAATCTAATAAACTAGGCTCTGATACCACATGTAAACTGTTCTGTAGTGTTTTCCTACGTTCTTTATTCATTATAGAAAACTACTCTACAGGATCTTTAGATTATTGATTTTCACATTTTGCATACATCAACACATGAATCATAGTAAGAAGACTAACATTGATCCATGAGAATCTTTTCTTTGATCTTTTCGTTCTCCAATCTCCTTTTCCCAATCTATCTCTTTGTCTCTCTTTCTCTTCTCACGCTTCGCTTTCTTGATGGTTTACCGTGAAAAAACCTTATGGCCAGAGACGAACCCTAATCCCTTTTATTAACCAACTTCCATCAAGTTGGTTACGTAAGTTAATATTTTATTTTATCTTTATTTTATTCTGACTTCATATAATAACCAATAGGTCCTTATAATTTATTAAATCACATTTGGGCCTATCATTATATTTCATATGAGTCACATAATGGAATGAATTAATTAAATTAATTCTAACACACTCGTCAATTAATGTTAAGTTGAAATCTAATATAATATATGAGTATTTTTAGTTTGATCTATTATAACTCTTTAATAAAGGATATAAAAAAAAAAAAAAAAAAAAAAACCTCACGTAAATATAGATTTTAGAGACAAGTAATTTCTCATACTATATATTACCAAAACTCTATCCAAAGAAAGATTTATTTTCATAACGTACAATGATATTTCCTCTTCCCAAATAGGTAGCTGTCATATCACTGACGATAACTGAAATGAAAGATTATAATCGAATTAGATTTCAAATTCTTTGTTCTATTTATCCTAATTAAAGTTAGTCATCCAAAATTTTGCATTATTGCTTGCATGATGTATGCAGTAAACGAACAATCTGTCACAAATTTCAGCTAGTATAATTCGAAATGGATATATTCTCTCCTTTGCAATTATGAAGAACCATGCCCCTTTGCAACTAATAAAAATGGATATATTCTCCATATAGTTGAGGCCCCATTTGTGGGGTCAAGAATAGCTTGTGGAGTTGCATCAAACACATGTTGATACGAGAGATAGTATTTTCTGCGACTCATACCTATCCAAACGAGTCCAAAGTCGTCTGCTAAAATGTCATATCGCCATAACTTTGCATAAACAAGAAAAGAATTGGATTCCTTTGTTTGCATCTATATATTTGGCTTAGTTAATTGGTAACGTTAAGGCAATTCAATAAGAAAATAAGTGGAGAGAGGTGAGGTGAAAAGAGAAAGATCAGAATGGGAGACCTGATGCAGAGAATTATGGAAATGATTCAGGCTGAGCAAGCCAAAGGGTCCAAAAATAATGGTACTTCAAACTCATTCAACAACCATGGCAGTGGCCCCCAGGATTTTAAGGGTGCAACCATCAACAGTGGCCAGTATGCTGGGGACCGTAGCAGATATGACCTCTCAGAGCACTACGATGAACAGGTTCTTAATAATACTGGTACTTTCAATGGTAATGGTAACGGGGGCAGTATCAAGGGTGGGTTTAACGCCTCAACTACGAACCGCTATGGTCGCCGTTATTAGTTATTTGTAAATATAAGCTAGGCAACATGCATGATATATATACTGTGTTATGCTGTGTTGTAATATAAACCCTTAAATAATGTAGAGCTACAGCTCCAATGCTCTATACAATAATTGTAATGGTTTTGGGGTGTTTATCTTAACCCCAATATATATATGCTTTCCACCCTGATGCTTCTTCTTCTTCTTTATTTGGTGTGCTTGTCACTCATTACGTTGGTTTGAACAAACATTTCAATAAGAGAGACATTTAGCGACAACTAAGGGCTCTTTTTTATTTACTTTTCATCTGTTTACTTTAAAAACTGTTTTTCAATCACACAATTTGCTGCAGCACGTATGTAACATTATCGCAATAGAATTACAACAAAACCTTAGCCTCGTTCCATTTCAGTTTTATATAAAAGAATCAAAGAGTTTACTACATATCGATCCTTGCAGTGACACAGGTGAAAAGTCATGGCTTCGCCAAATAACCTTCCAATAACCAGCAACACAATGTATAACAATATTAAATGTTTCAAAAGATCTTGTCTTGAGAGCTGTGAGCCCTAACCAATTTATTGGACGAAATTATTTAAAGGTAGGGTGAATTTGTTTTTAACCTCTATAGTTAATTCTCTGCTTCTTATTAATCTTGTTTAAAATTGATATGCCCGAACCCTAATAGTATAATAAAATATAAATGCAAATTATTTTAATAAATATTTTAGGTTCTATATAATTGAATTTCTGATAAAAATCTTAAATAATTATTAATTAAAATAGTAATTTTACAAAATTCTCAAATTTCTTCAAAGACTTTATCAATACCTCATGGATATTAGTAAATAATTATTTGAAATTAAAATCATGTTATATATGTTTAGATATAGGTTCAATAATTTTCTCAACATATTTAAAGACATTTAAGAAAATTTTGCAATATACTAGAGATATATTAATGAGTCAGATAATATAGAATAAATATAAAAAAAACATTATCAAACTAATGTTAGCTTATTTGAATGCACAGTTATAATGATAATTTGTGGTAAAATTAAATATCTTTTACAATTAAATCATAATTGATATGATTTATTAATTGAAAATTTATATGTTGTTAAAAATATGAAATATTTATGTTAGTTTATTACAATTGTTTTCTAATATATAAATCAAATAAAAGAACCAATATATATTGTTGGAAGTAAATTAAATACCAGAAACATAAAAATAAAAAGACAAATATATTATGGAAAGTAAAAGAAAAATGAAAACACAAATTAAATAAAACAAATAAAAATAAAAAGCAGCATATATTATTGAAAATCTATTTAATGATAAAAACATAAAATAAAAAGGATTAGTGTATTAATAAAAATAAATTAAATAACAGAACATAAAAAAAATCAGTATATAATAACTCCAAATGAGTAAATGTTAAGAACAATTAACAGCATAAAAAGATAGAGTATACGATCGAGGGAGAGAAAAGAGAAATATTGTACAAAGAAACGAGGAAGACGCATGCATTATTTATAGAGTTTTTAAAATATTATATATTATTTTTAATTTTAGAGGAAGTGTGACGCACTTCTCATGAGTGAAAAATATTTTTAATTTTTAAAAAAAATTATTTTCATTAAGGACTTATTTAATTAATTTATGGTCATGACATTATTAGATGAAATATTATAATTCTAAATATATTAAATTTTATAATATAAATTCAATCATAAAAATCAAAGTCTAAATTATTTTTTTCTTACTCCTATAATTAAAAAACGGAGAAACAAAGTAACCAATATAATTACTTAAAAATAAGGACATTTTATATGCATATGGTGTGAATGTAGTTTAATTTGATCTTCTCAATATTAAGAATATATCTGTACAAGAAATATGTTATAAAATATTTGAAAGTTATTTCATTTAATAATTTGAGTTAATAAATTAGATAAAGGAAAGAATAAAACAAACACAATGAAGTTAAAATATATTAATTAAAAAATAGTAACCTTGTTTAAGATAAGATTATTAAATATTTGTAATATTTATATAAATTCTTACACTTAATTTGCATGATTATGAATGTAGATGTCTAAAAGACAAAAATATTATATGAATGTAATCTATGTTCATGATTCCATACATTGACGAGTATGATAAAAAATGAGTAATATAGTCAGAGAGTACTATTGAGAAATGAACATGCGGTGCCCTCTTGATTACAGAGGAAGATACAATTTAGTAAGTTGAGAAATGTATTACATTGATTTGGTGGAAGTACTTAAGAACTAGGAGTAACTGTTCTAGTAAATTCATTACAAAAAAAAGGAAACACGGCGACCAATATGATTTGGTCTCTATTTAGTGACCGAAATAGCGATGATACAATTTAGGTCATAGTTTATTTAGAGACCAAAAATAGCGGCGGATAATCACCATTCACGAAACCCGTAGCTGTCTGTATCCACTAAATTATTATAAACTGTATTAAAATCTCCATATATTGACGGAATCAACTCAGTTGCTAATTCTGATTAAAATAGTAACTATTTTCAGTCTCTCGCATATATATTTAATATTAAATACATTTAGTATTATTTTTTTATTTGCTAAGTTTTTCTTAAAAAAAGGCTTGTTGTTAAATAATATAAAATATAGTATGATTATTTTTAATATTATTATTTTATTAAAAAAATTGTATGTTTATTATTTATCAAATTAATTCATTTTTTTCTATCCGTATAAAATTATTACTGTTGATAATATTATTATTTAAACATTAATTATTATTTTTTATTTATCAATTATAAAATGTTTAATATACTGTTAATATATCAAATTGAAATTATTATGTTTTTTATTAAATAAAAATGTTACCTACAAACTCTCTATCTATATTACAATAATATATATATAAAAAACTGATAAATTTAGGCCGTCTAAATGCAAAAAGCAAAGGCTGAGATTCATGGACATGTCAAGAAATGTTTTAAGGATAGCGATGAATAAAATAAGAATAATAATGTTATATCTGTAAAACGCATGACTCTCGAAAACTGAACAGAAAGATTCGAATAGAATTGGATTTGGATTCGAATTTATAGTATTGATTGATGTTTTGCTGTATTTCGTACTGAGCACAAATTGCAACGAGTACAGTTTGTGTGGAAGAACAATGCCCTTTTGCAAACCTTGATGATGGATATATTCTCCCCATATCACCATAGACGATAAAAGAATTGGATTCCTTTTGTTGCATCTATAAATTAGGCTTAGTCAGTTGGTAAGGTTAAGGCAATTTAACAAGAAAAAAAGTTGAGAGAGAAGAGGTGCAAAGAGAAGATCAGAATGGGAGACTTGATGCAGAGAATCATGGAAATGATCAAGGCTGAGCAAGCAGCCAAAGGGTCCAACAATGGTTCTTCCAACTCCTTTAACAACCATGGCACTGGCCCCCAGGATTTCGGTGGTGCAACCATCAACAGTGGCCAGTATGCTGGAAACCGTAACAGGTTTAAGCACTCAGAGCACTACGGTGAAAAGGTTCTGAATAACAGTGGGACTTTCAATGGTAATGGCAACGGAGGGACCATCGAGGGTGGCTTTAAGGCTGAAACAATGAACTACTATTAATTATTATTTGTATTTCACATAAGCTATGCACGATCTACTATGTTATGTTGTATTATATATAAACCCATAAATAATGTAGAGCTACAGCTCTAATGCTCTACTCTATATAATAAATGAAACGGTAGTTGCTATTTATCTTAACTCCAATATGCTTTTCGTCCTGTTCTTTCTCTTTCTTTACATATATATTGAACTCATCACTTTTTACGCGAGTTTGAGCAAAATACTTCAATTTTGTGACATAGATTAGAGTTAATATATATACTATATACTCATATGGCTATTAACTTTAAGAGCCAATCCAACCAAAAAATTAAGCATCAAGTTAGGACTTGTTGATTTGTTTTATACCGGATAAACTGAAACGAGAGATATCCGTCTTTTGAATAGAGTAACTCAAGAGGATTCGGATAAGGTGTTCCATAATCAAAAGCATTATATATATATATATATATATATATATATATATATATATATATATATATATATATATATATATATATATATATATATATATATATATATATATATATATATATATATATATTAAATGAGGTTAATCAATAGTAAACCATGATATTAAGACAATGGACATCAAGGTAAAAAACCCATATGGGAAAATCCCAAAAGTAAATGTATATGAAGAGTTAAGATCTAAGGCATATTGTTCATTTAATATTATTCATTTATGTACAGATTATTTCTGGGTATATTCTAATTTAAGTATGAGTGGGAGTTGGAAGAAGTTATCACTTTGGCTTCTTGTGAACTCGTGAGCAATAACTTGTGAACTGCGATCGTATGGTTCCTTTTTTCCATTTTGATCTTGAGATTTGGTGTTTGCAGGGTGATCAATTAGTAGTTGTAGAATTGTTTTGGATTAAAATTATGCAGGTGTGTTCTTTGGCTTGTCTTACTACTAAGTTCAAGTGATCGATGTTCAGCACCTGGATCGGCATTTGCGCAGGTTCTATTTTTAATATTTATTACTCTTGTACAAAATGTCTTGCCAAACAAGATGTTGAAAATAGTTCTGTCATTGGTCCAAGCTTTTCAAAGCCTATAAAGATTTGTTTACCATCATATATGTTTATTTTTCTAACTAGATTATGTAGTTTAGCCTCGTATTCTTGATTCTTTTGATTTTATTTTATTTTTACGTAGATTTCAGAGGTTGATTGAGTGGTATAACGAGACTTCTCTCATTATGTCTTGTTCATTTGTAAACGTCCTCCAATATTTAAGTTAGAAGATGAAAGAATCTATAATGCTTAAAAAGAAATATTTAATCTCAAGTAAAAAAAATATCAAACAGGTTACAAATCATGTCTAAATATAACTTCTTAAAAATAATACGATATTTATTTTTATTTTATAAAATATGGATGTTAATTATCTATTTGGTAGCTCTGTCAGTCCAATTTTCATTACTGTGGATCTTTTGGCAGAGTCAAATATAAGTTATTGCCCTCCTATAGAAGGTGGTAACATTCCAGGCGCTAAGAATCTGGTAACATTTTCCTCATTTTGGGTAAAAATGTCTATGCAAGTTGGAGATCCATTGGGATCATTGGCACCTTCACGTAACTGAACCAGTAACTATTACCCGGTAAGATTCTTTAACTCCATTAATTCAGAACGAATTCAGGATTTAACGGTAAACAATGTAATTAGGAAATCCAAAACTGGAATATTAAACAGAAGAACTTGAGATAGAAATATATATTATTGAGAATATTTAGGGTTTTTATACGTGTATTTGTGATATATTATGTGAGTATATTTTTATTTATGTACTCTATGTATGCATATAATAAAAATATTATAAAATATTAAATATCAATAATATCTCAATCATAACTAAATCAAAATAATAATCTAATATCTTTTTATTTTCTCTTTTAAAAGATAATAAAATCTCTTAATACTTAATATAATAAAGTAATATTCTCACAATTCTTTCTTACTTTAATATCTATTTATTTGAATTTGATATTTTTTCTTTTATTTTTCTTATAATTTTTCCTTTTTTTTGTATTTTTGTCATCTTCTTTCTTGTATAAGATCACATCTTCATTCAACTTCATTTTCTTCATCAAAGTATTTCTTCCTTTATCAAATTCATCTCCTTTGTTTCTTTCAAACTTCTTCATGGTAATATCGTTGACTCTTTGATGGACGTTTGAAACGATTTCTTCATCTACATCTTTATTTTCCTCCTTAAAATCAAGTTCCTTCAAGAAATATTCTTCATGTTTTTTCTTTGACTTTTTTTTTTATATCTTCGTTTGTAATCATCTCTTCTTTCATCAAATCTAAAGTGAAATTTTTTCCTTTCATATGAACTTTGAATATTTTCAAGTTATTTATATCTTTAATCACACAAAGTTTGTGTTCAAAAGACACCTTATAACTTTTCTCCAATAATTGAGCAACACTTAACAAATTATGATTAATATCAGGAACATATAAAACATCAAAAATCAATTTGATACTCGAATGACTTTTAACTGTAATTATTGTTGTAACTTTCACATCCATTTGTTATCCATTACCGATTCTCACTTTAGAAATATGTGATTCGTTGAGCTCTTTGAAAAATTCTCAATCATGAGTCATGTGGTTTGTACAACCACTATCTATAAGTCAACCCGTGAATTTGTTAATTGTAGAGCATGTTGATGCAAGAAGAAGCTCTTATACTCTATCCTCTGGTTGTGATTTTCATATCTTTTCTATATGTCCCAATTGACACATTTGTAACATTTCACATCAGGCCTCCACCAACATATATTGGGTGTGTGATTATTTTTCTTGCAATAAGGACAGACAGAAAAGACTCGTGATTTTGTACTTTTGTTGTTCTTGGCTTGGAGAGAACCTCCAACATGATATAATAAAGAACTTTCATCAGCAACATGATCTCCTCTCATCAATCTTTGTTGTTCTTGCGCTTGTAAAGCATGTAATACTTCTGCCAAAGTAATATTAGAAAAATCATTTGTATTTTCCAATAAAGCAATAAAAGTTTCATATCTCTCAGACACAATTATCAGAATTTTCTCAACTATTCTAGAATTAGAAAATTCCTTGCCTAACCATTTTATTTTGTTAGCAATACCAAACAATTTGTTTGAGTATTCATTAATTGTTTGAAACTCTTGCATCTTTTGTATCTCAAATTTCTTTATCAAGTTTAGAACTTGCATACCTCAAATTTTCTCATCCCCTTCATATTCATCTTTCAAATAATCTCAAAATTCTTTGGGTGATTTTAGCGTCATGATTATGGTGAGGATTATTTGTGAATTACCAGTAAACAGACAAAATTTAGCTTTTATTTCTCGTTTTTCTTTCTCTGTGAAATTTCATTTCAGCTATGGTGTGATTTTCAGGTAGTGGATCAACAATATAATCTTTTTCTAAAACTTCTCATACATTCAATCATTCAAAATAGAATTGCATTCTCACAGCCCATAAGCCATAACTTTCGCCATCAAAAACTAGAATAGCGACTTGTGAAAAATTTATTTCTCCTTCCATTGTATCAAACAAAAACTTTGATACCAATTTGTTGAGAATTTTTAGGGTTTTGTATATGTGTATTTCTGATATATCATGTTGGTATATTTTTATTCAGATACTCTATGTATATATAAAGTAAAAATATTACAAAATATCAAATATCAATAATATCTCAATTATAACTATCTAAATCAAAATAATAATCTAATATTTTTTTTAGATAATAAAATCTCTTAGTACTTAATTTAAATAAAAAATAATAAAATAATATTTATGGCTTATATTAGTTTTGTTGCTTCAAATTGGTGGATTTGATCAGATTTTAAGATGAAATTTATATTAAAATATTTATTTTGTTTTTCTCTGTCCAGCTTCTATCTTGGAATTTATACGAGGAATAAGGAATCTGAGTTGTGAGTCTTGTTGATCGTGCCAGCGTGGGACTACAGCATCAAAAGTGGTGAAGTGGAATTGATGCTTCATAGGTATTCAAGCAGTACAAAAGGGTGTAAATAACAAGGTTGATATTTCGACATTCAAATTCTCATCCTACACC
This sequence comes from Sphenostylis stenocarpa, assembly GCA_963425845.1. Lineage (NCBI taxonomy): Eukaryota > Viridiplantae > Streptophyta > Magnoliopsida > Fabales > Fabaceae > Sphenostylis > Sphenostylis stenocarpa. The sequence continues at coordinate 14,601,266 of OY731403.1, read as the reverse complement.
TAAAAATAATAAAAATAAAATAATAATAATAATAATAATAATAATAATAATAATAATAATAATAAATAATATTATTATAATAATATAATCGATTGTTGGATAAATGTTTCTGACATCTAGTCAAAACATCATTCCTCAAATAGCAATTAGTAAAATAATATGATTAAATTATTCAAATAATTTTGATTAAATTATTTTAGGTTTATCTCCCGTTCAACATACAAAATATATCACTCAATTAGTAAAATAATATGAGTTTGATCAAATAACATAGAAAACCAACCCAAAACCAAATCTAATTAGATTTAATTATATGAGATTAAGTTGAGTTTGATTAAATCATGTAAAAAACCAACCCAAAACCCAATTTAATAGAATTTAATTAGATAATTAAGTTACCACGCAATAGGTATGTATAATCTCTACTTTTACAGTATAATTTATAGTATTAATTTTATGGCAAACAAACTATGAACAAAAATTTTACTACTGAGCAAGGCGTGTTCTTTACATATTGATACCGCATGTTGATTGAGGAATATGTTTCACCAAAGAAACATATTAATAACAAATCTTCACTACTGATTGTATAATAATAATGCGCAAAAAGGTCAATCAATTTTTCTCAATTCAGATATATTTTAAATCATGATATATCTTTTCACTATTACTATGGAGTATGTGTTATCCTACTTTACGGTAGAAACTTATAAATTTATTTATAGTTTAAGCTTCTTTTAAGGTTGAATTATTTTTGTCTTGTGTTTTTTTAAGTATGTTCTTCATATTCTGATTCTATGTGAATAAATGAAGTGTTTCATATTCTGCTTTTATTGAACATTAAGTAGGACTGTATCTTTGATGTTTGACTCAAAATAAATTTTGGACAGAATAATTTTACTAAATTAATGGTTTTTTTACAGAATAATTCGTGATAGTATTTGCTTAATATTTTTCTTTGGCTTGGTTTTTCCCCTGTTTTTAGTTCTCTTTATAGGGTATTGTTTATTCAATTTGGTCAGTTCTCAGGTAAAAGAAAGGTTAGCAAATTTTCATTTTCATTTGTCATGCGGTTTTGTGGTCTATGGCTTTGAGGATGATATAGTGTTTAACATATCATATCTAATTCTAGATTTCCATAGGAAAATTTTTGTTTAATTATTTGATTCGTTGATTATTGAGATCATTTACTAAGCATGATGTAAACAGGTGCCAAAATTTGGAAAGAAAGATTCTAATGGAATTGGATTTCAAATTCTTGCTTTTGGTCTAAATTATTAAAGCTGGCTAGGTTTCATTTTGGCCATCCGTTTTGGCATAGTGGGTATCGTAAGCTTGCATGACGTTATGTGATATTACGTAAAACAAACAATACCCTTGCGACACGTGATAGCAGAAATACTGTCAAGTCAAACACTTGAGATTGAAGCAGAACTTGTGCGGATACAAATATACATGGCTTCTGCTTGCATGCATGAAAGGCACTTGATATTGGAGACAATAACATATTTTGTGAAACACTTATCTTGAGTCCAAGTTGTTAGTTAAATAATCATACATAAACCAGAAAAGAATCGGATTCGTTTCCTTGCAGCTATAAATTAGGCCAAGTCAGTTGGTAACATTAAGACAATTCAACAAGAAAACAACTTGAGAGGGGTGAGGTGCAAAGAGAAAAGATCTGCAGAATGGGAGACTTGATGCAGAGAATCATGGAAATGATTCAGGCTGAGCAAGCAGCCAAAGGGTCAAACTCATTCAACAATGGGTTCTTCCCTCAAAATAATGGTACTTCAAACTCATTCAACAACCATGGCAGTGGCCCCCAGGATTTCAAGGGTGCAACCATCAACAGTGGCCAATATGCAGGTAACCGTAACAAGGTTCGCGCCTCCAACCACTACGGTGGACGTGTTATCAATAACAGTGGCACTTTCAATGGCAATGGCAACGGGGGTTACATCGAGGGTGGCTTTAACTCCTCTACAAATAACTACTACGGTCGTTATTAATCATCTATGCTGACCAACATATGCACATGATTATTACCGTGTTATGTTGAGTAGCAGCATTAAATAATGTTGACCGCTAAAGCTCTTATAGTCTGTAATAATGTAATGGATTTCATGCGTCACCAATTTCTTCCTCTTTCTTCCATCTTGTGTCAGATTTCGGCTCTGTTTTTTCTCTCATCAAGTGCTTTAATTGACTCATTGCTTTCTACACTGATATTTCAGCTAACACTTCATTTTGTGATGCCCATTTCAGATAACATATTATGAATAAAAGATGTTACAAACACACCGGTGAAAATAATTCACCACAATAAGTAAAGTTACCTGATTAAGACCAATCAATGTTACTTCAAGGTAAGCAAAAGAGAGTGATTTTGAAACTGTGTTAACAAAAATTAACATATTAAACTATTTGACCTTTTCTTTAGTTAACTTTTAAGGCTCATTTAACCTTTTTTTTAAGTAAATAAAACTAATATATTTAAGTGTTATTACTATATTAAATATTTATTATAATAATTTATTTATTTATCTTTTTTAATTATTATACTAACTGTCGTTAAAAACATGTTGACATACATAAAAGGGGAAACTTTAAAATTATTGGAAGATAAAATTATATTTTGTTTAAGTATCTTCTTAAAAATGGCTTTTAAAATAAGTAAAATTTATTGAGTTATATTGTATATAAAAAATTATATAATAAAAAATTGTAATAATCGATGAACCTATTTAGATTAATAATAAATAAGTTTAGTATAGTTTTTTGAAACTGAATAAAAAAAGTCTTCAAGAGCACGCTGGTAAGTTTGGTCAGGTTTTCATGCAAGTGAGATTATATATTTTGGAAATGTTTGTGAAAGTAAATAAATTAAATTGAAACTTTATATTTTTGTAGAACATTAAATCAAACCTAAAGTCTAACTCTGACAAATTTTTATTCTTAAAATACACATTATCTTAAATTATAATTCATTAAAATTATAAAATCTTGTCTTACTTGTTATCCAGTTTCCCTCACAATTTTTTTTTATTTTAAATAAATTTTAATTAATAAAAGGGTTTACGAAAATTTGTGTGTATAATTCGTCATCAACGTAAAAGGGTATTTTTATGATATCTGCAGTGAGAAAAAAACTTAAGAAAATAAAATAAAAATATTGAAACTTATTATTTTATAAAACTAATTTAAATAGATAATTAGATATGCTTTCATTTTAATTCACCCCTCAAAAATACATCTTGTAATAGCCATTAATTATTGTTTAGATTCTTTTATCCTATTCTACATTTTGAATGGTCCGGCGGAATAAAACGGAAATTTCTCTATTCCTTCAATTATTGTTATTTAAAATTAAGTTTTAATTTTATTTTTTATTCAATATATTCTAATTATATCCCTTCAATTTTGTCTATATTATCTTTGCGTTCGTGGGCATCAGATACTTTAAATTATGCTACATTAATATGTGATGCTACACCCTATCTATAAGAAGAAAAAAACAAAAGCTATCGATATCTATATAATATTATCTTTATACTTAAAATTAAATTTTTAATTATAAAGGTTTTATACTTCCCTAACTCTCACATTTGATTTCTTAATACGCAATTCTAACAGATTTTGTGTTTTACAGAAAATTTTATTTTATTAATACCTAAACATAACGAAATAAGTAGTTAGTTTCTTGTAGAAATTATGTTTCATTTTACAACACAAGGGGACTTCGAAAAAATTTCTTAGAATATGTAGTTTTTTTTTTAAACATTTAAATAAATATTAGTTAATCATTTTTGCTTTAATTAGTAATTTAAACAACTTTTATTTATTATCTCTAACCACATTAACCTTCTTTATTTATTATCCATCGAGCATGACATGGATCTCCCAAATGTTTACCCTTCATCAGATAAGTTTTTTTCTTCTCTTTTCTCTGCATGCTTCTAATTTCACTTCTATAATTTTCTCTCATGCTTGTGTTTATTTTTATTTTTTTTTTGTAATTTATCCTGTGTTTTTCCAATGAATAAGGTTTTTTTTTCGTATACTTATTTTTTGAAATTCATTCATTTTTTAAAAAAATTGTACAATTCCGTAGATTGTAGATAATGGAATCATAATATATTAAAATTTAAACTATTATAACAAAAAATTAGTAATATAAAAAATGAATGTTTATATTATTATTAATACAATAATAAAAATTTATGTCAATAGACTATAGATATTTTATTCATTGATATAGACTATTTATAATGATTAATTTGTGAGAGACTATAAGTTTGTCACAAAGTTTTGTTATAGCTCTATTCTTCCCAATTTGTGAAGGAATTTATATATGCTGCAAATAGAGTTAAAAAACTTGTCGATAAATTCAAGCTTCTCCCAATTTGTGACAGTCCAATCAGTCACAATTTGTAATGGTACTTTCCATCACAATCAACAAGGAAAAAAATGTTTATTTATTTTTCACAAGTTGTGGGGAAACTTTTGGATGATGCCAAGGAGGAAATTCTATCATTATTTGTGAAGAAATGATTTTTATAGAAGAATCCTCACAAACAGGTTCTTAATAATAATATAATTTTAATATTATCAGTTAATTGATTCTAGAGGAAAAGTTGATTGTAAAACTAATTATAAATAAATTAAAATTTCCAAATGAAATGTTAATATTGAAAAAAAAAACAAAGTTTGGTATTTTAAGTGATACTTTGGATTTTTTTATTTTTGGTTTTATGATTGAGAAGAAGGAAATAATAGCATGATGAACATTGCTTCTAAACTGTGAAAATAAGAGTTCGAAAGAGGGTGGTGGTCAGTGTCTTTGACCCTTTCTAGTGCTCACGATGATTTTATATTCATAACAACCGTCATTACATTCCTCAATAATCAACCTTTTTTTAATATTGAAAATAAATTTCAACACAATAAAAAAATTCTATTAATTCTAACTACCGAATATTTATATCTTTTTATCAAGCAAAGTTCATGTTACTTTAAAAAAAATAATGGAATATAGTTTTATCATATCATCATATATTAAAAATATATTATATGATTTTTCAAATTATAAACTCAAGTTAATAGCCCTATTTTTAAATAACTTATTGCTATCTTCTTGTACCTTTAATTTCAATTATTTTCAGGCAGAGGAGTAGATAACGGTGGAAGAAAAAAAAAACTTAATAATAAGAATAGAGCCAAAGGGAAAATTGTGAACCAAGAGGATGTCTAGTATAGTAGCATCCCTCTCTAAATAATTATTGGGAATAAACTACCACTGCTGCTCACTTGATCATATTGCTTAGCACATACATATAAATCACCAGCACAAGTAGGGTTTTTATTTCTACTATCGCATAACACAACGGTTTACCATCAAATTTCCATTGGCATTCACGATAGCACCACCAGTATTACTTCTCAGAGCAAGACTCCTATCTATATCAAAACGCATATCAGAACTCTTATTTCTAGGCGGGGTTTTCTTTTTGGGAGAGTGACGAACGTTGTAGGTTATATTATAAATGGTACGATCACCTGATTTTTCACCACTATTGTTCTTTCTACCACTGATGTTCTGAGACCCCTCGCCATGGTTGTTGTATGAGTTTAGATCTGCTTCCTGGGCCTCCATATCTGCAAGCATGTCTCTCAACATACCTGTGAAATCCATGATTTGGAGAACTTAGTCACACCCTAAATATTTTCTATCTATTTTTGGTACTCTGAATGTGCTTCATCTTGATTATCACCTAACTGAGCCACCAATTTATAAATCTAGCTGGGGAATCCGGTCCTTTGCTTGGTCAGGACGCTAGCATAAATTATACTGAGAAGACAGAAAAGTATTCCATTATTCTAAAAGACTTGGATCTCATTAGATGCATAATCATATCTTTTTGTTTTCAAAGGATTTGTTTAACTTATCACTAACTTTATTTTTTTTATTTATTAGAAACATTTTTTTTAAATACTTTTAAGTTTATTAAGTAAGTAATTAATATATATAATTATGAGATATGTAAAAATAAAATATAAAATGTTTTTGTACCTAATAATGGCACTCAAACCTTCATCACATCAAGTTAATTTACATTTTATATTAGGTTACTTAATTATACTTGTATAACTGAAATTGCCACTGCACATAAAGCATCATTTGTTACAAAACAAATTCAATGACAAAGAAGATAATGATGTTGCAGTGTCATTCCTCTTTATCGGTTATTATTCCATCACTATCCCTCCTTACGTGGATATGAAGTTAGATGTCTCTTATATATTCATGCTATCTTACAGTCTAAAAATACAAATACATAATGGTCATAAACTCCTTTAGCCAATTTATCCTATTAATCAATAGTTTAAGTTAATTCTACAATTTTTTTATAATTAATTTTTTTAAAATATTTTTAAATTTAATTTAATTTTTTTCTCTTCACTTTTTAAAAATATATATTTTTCTATTTTTTTCTCATTATTTTATATAAATTACAATAATTATTTTTCTTTAAATTATAATATTTGTATTTTTAATTGAAAAAACAATTACAAAACGAAATTCCTACTATATATAATTATATATGTTTAATTTTGAAGTACATTAATTATATGTCTTGAGAGTATCCTTTTTACAGTACATAATTAAACAACTTATAATAAAGGAAAAATCTGATCTATTAAAGGAGATATAATATCCATTTTTCATTCAAGGTTCATAATCTTCGTATAGAGAGGATCCTACTAAATTATAAATAGTCCCCTCACCATATAACACCACGATTTCAATACACATTAATTACACATTCTTAGAGACTAAGTGTTCTAGTATAAAGCATAATAACTTATGAATTTTAATTCACCACACAACAAAGAGCTTAAAACTAAAATAACTAGTTACGCACATAAATTTTTTTTAATTTGTGTTGTTATTCATAATAAAACAATACTTTCTCATAATCAATTTTACAAATATTTAGCCTTTTATAATAAAATTAACCATGACCATCACATGTTAATATGGATTTTTCTGGCAAAATAACATTTTGGTAGCATAAAATACGGATAAAAATAATAAATAAGTTGTTAAACTAATGTAATACAGTTAACGTGTATCGAATCTCACAATGACATAATTATAAGAATACAATCATTATGATATATTATTTTCTCTAAAAATAGTAAATAACAGGAAATAGGGGATGGATGAAAGAGTGAAAAAAATAAATTTATGCAAAATAATAAAAATAAAATCAAATTGAAGTAGAATATTAACAACAACTAAAATTAAATTAGAGCATAATTTAAATAATAGAAATTTATAATATTAAAATAAAGTATTTTTTAATTAAAAGTGCAAAATTAAAAATTGCTTTAAAATAAAATATGCAAGTAATTAAAATTCAATTGAAGTAGAATTTAAATAACTCGAAATTTATAAATTAAAAAAAATTCTTTTAATTAAAAGTGCAAAATAAAAATTATTTTAAAATTTATGGAAACGATAAATCTAAAATTAAATTGAGAATTAAAATTGAAATAGAGATAAACTACAAGAAAAAAGCATTTTAGCGACGAAAAAAATCGGTCGCTAAGGGCAAAAAATCGGTCGCTAATCAGTTAGCGACCGAAATTAGCGACCGAAATGCGTCGTCGTAAAAAGTCAAGTCGTTAATGTGTTAGCGACTGATTTTCATTTCGATCGCAAAATAGCGACCGATTTTATTTCGATCGCGAAATAGCGATCGAAATTAATATATCAAATTGGTCGCTAAATCAGTGACAAAGTTAAAAAAATAGCGATCGATTTAAATCGATCGCTAGATCAATAACAAAGTTAAGAAAAATAGCGACCGATTTAAATCGGTCGCTAAATCAATAACAAAATTAATTATTTTTATTTATTTACATTTTTAATTATATTTATTATTTATTTCCCCTACCTCTTTTTAAATTATATTTTTGCTTATTTAAGTTTTTATTTATATTTATTTTCCCTAACTCTTAATTATATTATATTTTTTAGAAGATTAACTTATTATTAGGTTTATTGTCATTGTCAAGATTCGAACCCGATACCTTAGAGTTGGATCATCGAAACTCCAACCACTGAGCTACTTAGGATTTTTTAATAATAACTTACAAATAAATTATATTTATATACAAATAAATGTATATCCGTATAAATATATAAATATAAAATCTATAAATAAAAATATATTTATATATTTTAATATATATTTAAATATTAATACATTGATATATTTATATATTGATATATTTATATCTTTATATTTTTATATATATATTTATATCTTTATATATTTATATCTTTATATTTTTACATATATTTATATCTTTCCATATTTATATATTTATATATAAAGATATAAAGATATTAGTTTTGTATAAAAATAATATTATAATATAGTATATTATACTATTAGTATAGTATACAAATTATATATTAGTATAGTATATAAATTATTAGTTTTGTAATTTATACACTATAAATATAAATTACAAATATTATAACATAATGGTATATTAATATAATATAATATATTTGTATTCTAATTTATAATTAAACTAAAATTACGCTAATAATGTATAATAATATATGAGGGGATAATATTGATATATATATATATATATATATATATATATATATATATATATATATTTTGATATATATATATATATATATATATTTATATATTTATATATTTTTATATATTTATATATTTATATAATGATATATTTATATATTTATATATTTATATTTTGATATATATATATATATATATATATATTTTGATATATTTATATATTTATTTATATCCTTATACATTTTATATATTTGAAAAAAAATTTAAATATTAAAATTTAAAAATAATATTATATTTTAAAAAATAAATATTAAAAAAATATTTAAAAATATATATAAATTATATTTACATGTACAAAATATTAAAGATATATATTTATATCTTTACATATTTATATCTTTATATTTTTATATTTTAGATCTTTATATCTTTACATATATTTATATCTTTATATCTTTATATATATTTATATCTTTATATCTTTATATATTTACATCTTTATATATATATATATATATATATATATATATATATATATATATATATATCTTTATATATTTATAAAATCTATAGATACAAATATATTTATATATTTTAATATATATTTAAATATTAATATATTTATATATTTATATATTTATATATTTATATATTTATATATTTATATATTTATATATTTATATATTTATATATTTATATATTGATATATTTATATATTTATATATTTATATATTTATATATTGATATATTTATATATTTATATATTGATATATTGATATATTTACATATTTATATATTTATATATTTATATATATTTATATATATTTATATATATTTATATATTTATATATTTATATACTAATATACCATTATATTATTTTCATTGTATATAAATTACAAAACTAATAATTTTTAAAAAATTTAATGATAATTTTTTTAACTTATATATTACAAAATAATTTTTAATACTTTAATAAATATAACTTTTTTAAAATATTTTCATTAATTTAAAGTATAACTTTTAATATTTTTTAGTATTTTTTTTAAATGTAGAACATCATTTTTCTACTTTATGTTTACAATAATTAATATTATTAAATAATTTATATTTTTATTTATAATTTTTTAATATATATTTGAGAAATTAATCAATTATAACCAATTATTTGAAAAACTAATCAATTCTAATCAATTATTTAGAAAACTAATCGATTATAATTAATTATTTGAAAAAATTATCCAATATCGGTTATTTGAAATTTTAATCGATCATAATGATTGTATATCATAGCGGTTCCATCTGAACCGCTCTTAAAACATAACATCTAATATATAGTTTAAATAGCGGTTAAAGTGGAACTGCTATTATATAGGTTGAAATATGATCGATCATTTGAAAATTTAATTGATCATCATCAAAACTTACATTAACTATTTTTTTGAATATTATGTTTTTAAATTTGGTAATACTAGAAAGCGTTTCGAAAGCAAAATGTTAAATACTTTTAAATATTAAAATTGACTTTATAAAAAATTAGGAAAAAAAATCATTCAAAAAGAGTTCAAAAATGTATTATAATATTTTCAGTTTTAGTTTAATTATATTTTTCATTCTCAAAGTAGAAAAATATATTGTAATTATTTTAATTTAATAAAATATAATTTAAATTTTTAATACTAAAATTAAAAGATTAAATAATAATAAATTTAATTCTTTAAATTTAGTATTTAGAAACTAAAATTATAGTTTCTCTGTTTTAAAAAATTAAAATAAATATTTAAAAATAAAAATCAAAACTAGTATTATCTTAAATTTATTAAAAGTATAATTAAATCTCTATTTTCTTCAATTTTTCTTTTTTTAACTTCTTAATTCTCAATTTTTGTCAATTCCATCATTATATTATCATCCTCATCTCCTCCCATGTTCTACTTTATGTTTACAATAATTAATATTCTTAAATACTTTATATTTTTATTTATAATTTTTTAATATATATTTGAGAAATTAATCAATTATAATCTATTATTTGAAAAACTAATCAATTCTAATTAATTATTTAGAAAACTAATCGATTATAATTAATTATTTGAAAAAATTATCCAATATGATCGGTTATTTGAAAACTAATCGGTTATATTTAAAATTATAACCTTAAAAAAATTATGATTATAAAATTAATAAAAATATAACTATTTTTAATGTTAAATAAATTATATATATTATATAAATATATATATATATATATATATATATATATATATATATATATGACATAAATTAAAATTACATATATGAACTCTAAATTAATTTTATATATAATATTTACATAAATAAGGAGTAATATGAACTCTAAATTATATATGAACTCTAAATTAATTTTACATATGAACTCTAAATTATATATATATATATATATATATATATATATATTACATAAATTAAAATTATATATATGAACTCTAAATTAATTTTATATACTATGTTGAAAGTAGTAAAATAATATTTAAAATATATTATTAAATATTATATTTAAATTTATTTGTGTGATTAAACTTTTTTTAATTTTTTTATTTATTTGATATTATAATTTTTTTAGAAATTAATAATAAATTAGGAGGATAATAAAAATCTTAAAAATTATATGTATATAAGAAGAAATAATATTTTGATGTAAAATTATATATATATATATATATATATATATATATATATATTCTAAAATATAATTTATATTAATTACTATAATATAAAATATATATTCCCAAATATAACTTATTTTCATTTATATATATATATATATATATATATATATATATATATTATAGAAATTAAAATAAATTATATTTTAGAATATATATATATATATATATATATATTAGATATAAATTATTTTCAAGTTGATAATTATTATTCTAATTTATACAAAATATATATATGATAGCGGTTCAGGTTTAACCGCTCTTAAAATTGATTCTATGATAGCGGTTCAGCTTTAACCGCTCTTATATGTTCACATATAAGAGCGGTTCTATGTTAACCGCTATTATAGTTAAAAAATGATCGATTATTTCAAAAAGTAATCGATTAGTTTTTCATAATGAGAACCGGTTATTTTTTAAAATAATCAATTAGTTTTTCAAATATATATTAAATAATTATAAATAAAAAAATATATCAAATTGAAATTAAAAAAAATTATTTTTCAATTATATATATTATATAAATTATAAATATAAAGTTAAAAAAATTATATTGAAAATTATAACCTTAAAAAAAGTTATGATTATAAAATTAATAAAAATATAACTAATTTTAATGTTAAATAAATTATATATATTATATAAATTATATATATATATATATAAATATATATATATATATATATATATATATATTTATATTACATAAATTAAAATTACATATATGAACTCTAAATTAATTTTATATATAATATTTACATAAATAAGAATAAAAATTATCAACTTAAAAATAAATTATATTTTAATATATATATATATATATATATATATATATATATATTTTAACTATTTAAAAAACTAATCGATTATTTCAAAAAGTAATTGATTAGTTTTTTCATACTTGATTTTTTCATACTTGATGAGAATGAGTTATTTTTTTAAACAATTAATTAATTTTCAACTAATGAATTGGTTTTTCAAATATATATTAAATAATTATAAATAAAAAAATATAGCAACTTAAAATTTTAAAAAATAATTATTTTTAAATTATATATATTATATAAATTATAATTATAAAGTTAAAAAAATTATATTTAAAATTATAACCTTAAAAAAATTATGATTATAAAATTAATAAAAATATAACTATTTTTAATGTTAAATAAATTATATATATATATATATATATATATATATATATATATTACATAAATTAAAATTACATATATGAACTCTAAATTAATATTTTATTTAACATTTATAGTTTTAAATTAGGTATTTAAAAAGATTTGTATATTTCTAAAATTAATAATATATTTAGATTTATTGTTGAAAGTAGTAAAATAATATTTAAAATATATTATTAAATATTATATTTAAATTTATTTGTGTGATTAAACTTTTTTTATTTTTTGATTTATTTGATATTATAATTTTTTTAGAAATTAATAATAAATTAGGAGGATAATAAAAATCTTAAAAATTATATGTATATAAGAAGAAATAATATTTTGATGTAAAATTATATATATATATATATATTCTAAAATATAATTTATATTAATTACTATAATATAAAATATATATTTCAAAATATAACTTATTTTCATTTATATATATATATATATATATATATATTATAGAAATTAAAATAAATTATATTTTAGAATATATATATATATATATATATATATATATATTAAATATAAATTATTTTCAAGTTGATAATTATTATTCTAATTTATGCAAAATATATATATGATAGCGGTTTTAGTTTAAGCACTCTTAAAAGTGACTCTATGATAGCGGTTCAAGTTTAACCGCTCTTATATGTTTACATATAAGAGCGGTTCAGTGTTAACCGCTATTATAGTTAAAAAACTCATCGATTATTTCAAAAAGTAATCGATTAGTTTTTCATATCTGAGAACCAAGTTATTTTTTAAAATAATTGATTAATTTTTAAATAATCAATTAGTTTTTCAAATATATATTAACTAATTATAAATAAAAAAATATATCAAATTAAAATTAAAAAAAATTATTTTTAAATTATATATATTATATAAATTATAAATATAAAGTTAAAAAAATTATATTGAAAATTATAACCTTAAAAAAATTATGATTATAAAATTAATAAAAATATAACTATTTTTAATGTTAAATAAATTATATATATTATATAAATTATATATATATATATATTACATAAATTAAAATTACATATATGAACTTTAATTAATTTTATATATAATATTTACATAAATAAGAATAAAAATTATCAACTTAAAAATAAATTATATTTTAATATATATATATATATATATATATATATATATATATATATTCTCCAAAGTATAAATTATTTTCATTTCTATAATATATATATATATATATATGTATATATTTTAACTATTTAAAAAATTAATCGATTATTTCAAAAAGTAATTGATTAGTTTTTTCATACTTGATTTTTTCATACTTGATGAGAATCAGTTATTTTTTTAAACAATTAATTAATTTTTAAATAATGAATTGGTTTTTCAAATATATATTAAATAATTATAAATAAAAAAATATAGCAACTTAAAATTTTAAAAAAATAATTATTTTTAAATTATATATATTATATAAATTATAAATATAAAGTTAAAAAAATTATATTTAAAATTATAACATTAAAAAAATTATGATTATAAAATTAATAAAAATATAACTATTTTTAATGTTAAATAAATTATATTATATATATATATATATATTACATAAATTAAAATTACATATATGAACTCTAAATTAATATTTTATTTTACATTTATAGTTTTAAATTAGGTATTTAAAAAGATTTGTATATTTCTAAAATTAATAATATATTTAGATTTATTATTGAAAGTAGTAAAATAATATTTAAAATATATTATTAAATATTATATTTAAATTTATTTGTGTGATTAAACTTTTTTAATTTTTTTATTTATTTGATATTATAATTTTTTTAGAAATTAATAATAAATTAGGAGGATAATAAAAATCTTAAAAATTATATGTATATAAGAAGAAATAATATTTTGATGTAAAATTATATATATATATATATATATATATATATACTCTAAAATATAATTTATATTAATTACTATAATATAAAATATATATTCCAAAATATAACTTATTTTCATTTATATATATATTATAGAAATTAAAATAAATTATATTTTAGTATATATATATATATATATATGTATATATATATTAAATATAAATTATTTTCAAGTTGATAATTATTATTCTAATTTATGCAAAATATATATGATAGCGGTTTCAATTTAACCGCTCTTAAAAGTGACTCTATGATAGCGGTTCCATTTTAACCGCTCTTATATGTTCATATAAGAGCGGTTCCACGTTAACCGCTATTATAGTTAAAAAACTGATCGATTATTTCAAAAAGTAATCGATTAGTTTTTCATACTGAGAACCAGATTATTTTTTAAATAATTGATTAATTTTTAAATAATCAATTAGTTTTTCAAATATATATGAAATAATTATAAATAAAAAAATATATCAAATTAAAATTAAAAAAATTATTTTTAAATTATATATATTATATAAATTATAAATATAAATTTGAAAAAATTATATTTAAAATTATAACCTTAAAAAAATTATGATTATAAAATTAATAAAAATATAACTATTTTTAATGTTAAATATATTATATATATTATATAAATTATATATATATATATATATATTACATAAATTAAAATTACATATATGAACTCCAAATTAATTTTATATATAAAATTTACATAAATAAAAATAAAAATTATCAACTTAAAAATAAATTATATTTTACTATATATATATATATATATATATATATATATATATATTCTCCAAAGTATAAATTATTTTCATTTCTATAATATAAAATATATATATATTTTTAACTATTTAAAGAACTAATCGATTATTTCAAAAAGTAATTGATTAGTTTTTTCATACTTAGTTTTTTGAATAGTTAAATATATATATATATATATATATATATATATATATATATATATATTATAGAAATGAAAATAAGTTATACTTGGAGAATAAATAAATATATATATATATATATATATATTAAAATATAATTTATTTTTAAGTTGATAATTTTTATTTTTATTTATGTAAATTTTATATATAAAATTAATTTAGAGTTCATATATGTAATTTTAATTTATGTAATATATATATATATATATATATATATAAAATTTATATAATATATATAATTTATTTAACATTAAAAATAGTTATATTTTTATTAATTTTATAATCATAATTTTTTAAGGTTATAATTTTAAATATAATTTTTTAACTTTATATTTATAATTTATATAATATATATAATTTAAAAATAATTTTTTTTAATTTTAAGTTGCTATATTTTTTTATTTATAATTATTTAATATATATTTGAAAAACCAATTCATTATTTAACTTTATATTTTTAATATATATTTTTTTATAATTTTTTAATATATATTTCTCATTAGCGATCGATTTTAATTCGGTCACTATTTTAATTTGTGATTCGATCGCTAAATCGAGTTGTTAAATGATTTTTTTATTTTAGTATGGAATAGCCACTTGATTCGAAATTTTGCGACGCAAACTATAGGTCGTTATTTCGGTCGCTAAATAAAAAAGTGAAACTAAATCATATTTTAGTGGCTAAATCGGTCACTAATTGCGACCAAATTAAATTGGTCGCTAAATCGGTCAGCTAATTGCGACCAGAAATTAAATCGGTCGCTAATTGCGACCAGAAAAATTCGATCGCTAATTTCGGTGGTTAAATGTGTTTTTTCTTGTAGTATTAAAAATGAAAATCAAGTAGTATTGGAATAAAATAAAAATTCTTAATAATTAAATAGCAGAAATTAAAACAAGCATTAAATGAATAAACTAAATAAAACAATATAAATGGAAAAATTCAATAAAAATTACAAATTAAATAAAAGAAAACAAATTGGATGAGCTCACCTAATTAAAAATTGAAAAAAAAATGGAAACAGGACTAAACAACTCTTCGCCTCAGAAGCAAGAGATTATAATCGTGTTATCATAAGACCTCTATTTATAGGAGATTGAACAAAAAAATTAAACTTAAAATTAATTACAATAAAAGCAAATGTTTCTCAAATAAAAGTTGTAAAATTGGATTCGTTGTAAAGAGAAATTTATGTGACTGATTTGAAGAAAATAAAATATTTTTTTCCTATTTTGAGTGATCCAACACCGATTTACATTTAATTCTTTATTCCGTTAGTCTTTAATTCAGACTAAATAGAATTTCCGAGCCAGTTAATTTGATTGATTAAAAATTTTCATTTATAACGTTCGCAAGTGATCTGCACTCCACATGTAAACTTGGACTTTTGATAAAATTAAAGTTTGACGATATCAATTAAAACATTTCTTTTTATCAATTTGGTCCATCTCAAATCACCTCTTTTACAAAAGAAGAAAAAAATATACATATATATATATATATATATATATATATATATATATTATTTTTATGCTAAAATTATGTAAAATACAATAAATTAAAAAATTAAATTATATGATATTTTTAATAAAAATATGTTCAATATATTATTTATGAAAAAAATAAATAATTTAAAAAATAATCTTAGATAAAAAATATAGAATAAAATAACATCCATTATTCACTCATACTCAACTTGATACATATTTCATGAACTATGAATATCTCTAACATTTTTCAGAGAATCAATATTTATACGAAAATGGCCTTTTGCCATAACACGTGGGATTTGCAGTTGTGTTTTCTACCAATTATACAATCAAATATATATAAACATTTTTTCCGACAATTATTCCACTTTGACTACATATTAATACCTCTATAATAAGACTTATTATATTGAATTTAAACCGGTGTTATTGAATAATATTTTGAACTTGTTACCAATTGGTTACAAATTAATAATATTTGCTTGAGAGGGACTCTTCAGCGTTATAATACATCGGAGATCTCACTAAGAAAAAAAAAGACAAAATCATTAATGAAAAATTAAACTTTTTACTTATATTATTCTCGTCTTTTTACATGTTAAAATATAAGACATAAATTTTTATTGACTATTATAACCAACATAAATTTATGTATCTTATATTGAGGATTGATGTCTCTTTATATCGGATAAAATATAAAATAAATATAAAATAATTTTAAAAATTAAAAAATAGAACAAAATTTACGTCAAACATGTTACAATAGACGTAAATTTACATCGAATGAGGTCGGGTCCAATATAAATTTACGTCAAACCAATTTACAATATATATAAATGATATAAATTTACGTCGGGCCGGATGAGGCCAGGTCTTTACGTACGTTATAGCTTAGTCTAACCTAAATTTTGTCCTTTTTTTTTTAATATTGAATTTGTTGTATCTTACAACAAAAATCTGCAAACATATTTTAATGACAAACCGTCCACATATTCAAGTTTCTTGAGATAATAATTCAAATATACAATAATACAAACTATAAAGTTAAATTAGTACACTAAACTAATACGAAAACTAAGTTACCTAAGTTATAAACTACATAATACTATCCAATATAGCACAAATAATAACCTACATAATAATCTTGTTTGTTGTTCTCTAACTTGTATAATATCGTGTTCTGATAATAGAGATAGATCTTGAAATACCTAAAACATTAATTTAACTCATATTAACATACAATACAGATAAAGGTAAATTAGTTTACCAAATGTTGAAAACAATTACATCCGTACAAAAATCAATTATACTCGTGTAAACTATGATTCTCATCCACTAAATGATATAAAAGTCACATTCAACGAGTCCGTTTGTTTATTACATTGAATTGAGAAACAAAACATAATGTTATTTTTCAAAATTTAAATACAAAAATATAATTTTTTTCTCTTTTTCATTACTTTTATCTATTACATGTGGTTAAGAGTATATTTTACAAAAATTATTAAGACAAATTCCTTTTGTCCCCTCTTTTTTTGCTTTTTTCCTTTCATTTTCATATGTTATGCGTCAAAATCTAACATCGGAGTCAAAACTTATCTTTTTTCAAACATTGTCTGTTTCCTTTTCATCATCGTTATCAAATCTTAAACCATATATACCATATATAATTAATATACAAACAACAATAAAACGAGAGATTCAAACAACTAAACATAAAAACATAACCACTACAAGAAAAAACATTTTAGCGACCGAAAAAATCGATCACTAATGTCAAAAAATCGGTCGCTAATCAGTTAGCGATCGAAATTAGCGACTGAAATGCGTCGTCGCAAAAAGCCAAGTCGCTAATGTGTTAGCGATCGATTTTCATTTCGGTCAGCAAAATAGCGACCGATTTTATTTCGATCGCAAAATAGCGACCGAAATTAATATATCAAATTGGTCGCTAAATCGGTGACAAAGTTAAAAAACAGCGATCGATTTAAATCGATCGCTAAATCAATGAAAAAGTTAAAAAAATAGCGATCGATTTAAATCAATCGCTAAATCAATGACAAAGTTAAAAAAATAGCGATCGATTTAAATCGGTCGCTAAATCAATAACAAAATTAATTATTTTTATTTTTAATTATATTTATTATTTATTTCCCCTACCTCTTTTTATATTATATTTTTTAGAAATTTAACTTATTATTAGGTTTATTGTCATCGTCGAGATTCAAACTCGATACCTTAAAGTTGGAGGTTGAAACTCCAACCATTGAGTTACTAGGATTTATGAATAATAACTTACAAATAAATTATATTTATATACTAATAAATGTATATCCGTATAAATATATAAATATAAAATTTATAAATAAAAATATATTTATATATTTTAATATATATTTAAATATTAATACATTGATATATTTAAATATTGATATATTTATATATTGATATATTTATATATTGATATATTTATATATTGATATATTTATATATTTATATATTTATATATTTATATATTTATATATTTATATATTTTTATATATATTTATATATATTTATATCTTTATATATTTATATCTTTATATTTTTACATATATTTATATCTTTCCATATTTATATATAAAGATATTAGTTTTGTATACAAATAATATTATAATATAGTATATTATACTATTAGTATAGTATACAAATTATTAGTTTTATAATTTATACACTATAAAAATAAATTACAAATATTATAACATAATGGTATATTAATATAATATAATATATTTGTATTCTAATTTTTAATTAAACTAAAATTACGCTAATAATGTATAATAATATATGAGGGGATAATATTGATATATTGATATATATATATATATATATATATATATATATATATATATATATATATATTTATATATTTATATAATGATATATTTATATATTAATATATTTATATATTTATATTTTGATATATATATATATATATTTTTTTTGATATATTGATATATTTATTTATATCCTTATACATTTATATCTTTATATATTTGAAAAAAACATAAAAATTTAAATATTAAATTTTAAAAATAATATTATATTTTAAAAATAAATATTAGAAAAAGATTTAAAAATATATATAAATTATATTTACATGTACAAAATATTAAAGATATATATTTATATCTTTACATGTTTATAACCTTATATGTTTATATTTTATATCTTTATATCTTTACATATATTTATATCTTTACATATATTTATATCTTTATATCTTATATATATATATATATATATATATATATATATATATATATATATTTATATCTTTATATATTTATAAAATCTATAAATATAAATATATTTCTATATTTTAATATATATATTTAAATATTGATATATTGATATATTTACATATTTATATATTTATATATTTATATATTTACATATTTATATATTTATATATTTATATATTAATATATTAATATCTTTATATATTATATATTTATTTATATCTTTATATATTTATATATTTATATATTTATATCTTTATATATTTATATCTTTATATATATATATATATTTATTTATTTATATCTTTATATATTTATAAAATCTATAGATACAAATATATTTATATATTTTAATATATATTTAAATATTGATATATTTATATATTTATATATTTACATATTTATATATTTATATATTTATATATTTATATACTAATATACCATTATATTATTTTCATTGTATATATATTACAAAACTAATAATTTTTAAAATATTTAATGATAATTTTTTTAACTTATATATTACAAAATATTTTTTAATACTTTAATAAATATAACTTATTTTAAATATTTTCATTAATTTAAAGTATAACTTTTAATAATTTTTTGTATTTTTTTAAATGTAGATATCTTTAATATTTTGGACATATAAATATAATTTATACATGTTTTTAAACCTTTTTCTAATATTTATTTTTAAAAATATAACATCATTTTTAAAATTTTATAGATTTATTTCCAATCTATAATTTGACAGAAATCACATAGAAATGTATTATATGTTATATTATAGAAATGAAATTAAGTTATACTTTGGAGAATATATATATATATATATATATATATATATATATATATTAAAATATAATTTTTTTTAAGTTGATAATTTTTATTTTTATTTATGTAAATTTTATATATAAAATTAATTTAGAGTTCATATATGTAATTTTAATTTATGTAATATATATATATATATATATATATATATAATTTATATAATTTATTTAACATTAAATATAGTTATATTTTTATTAATTTTATAATTATAATTTTTTTTAAGGTTATAATTTTAAATATAATTTTTTTAACTTTATATTTATAATTTATATAATATATATAATTTAAAAATAATTTTTTTAATTTTAAGTTGATATATTTTTTTATTTATAATTATTTAATATATATTTGAAAAACTAATTGATTATTTAAAAATTAATCAATTATTTAAAAAAATAACTGATTCTCATCAAGTATGAAAAAATGAAGTATGAAAAAACTAATAGATTACTTTTTGAAATAATCGATTAGTTTTTTAAATAGTTAATAAAATATATATATATATATATATATATATTTTATATATTATAGAAATGAAAATTATTTATACTTTGGAGATATATATATATATATATATATATATATATATATTAAAATATAATTTATATTTAAGTTGATAATTTTTATTTTTATTTATGTAAATTTTATATAGAAAATTAATTAGGAGTTCATATATGTAATTTTAATTTATGTAATATATATATATATATATATATATATATATATATATATAATTTATATAATATATATAATTTATTTAACATTAATTTTATAGTTATAATTTTTTTCAAAGTTATAATTATAAATAATATTTTTTTAATTATATAATTATAATTTTTATAATATATAATTGATAAATAATTTTTTTTAATTTTAATTTAATATATATTTTATTTATAACTTTTTAATATATATTTGAGAAATTAATCAATTATAATCTATAATTTGAAAAATTAATCAATTCTATATATGATAGCGGTTCCACTCGAACCGCTCTTAAAAGTGAGCATATAATAGCGGTTCCACGTTAACCGCTATCTAAAAAAAATTTTAAATAGCGGTTAACTTGGAACCGCTATTATATATTTTCAAATATAATCGATTATTTGAAAATTTAATCGATCATAATGAAAGATGTGGTGAGCTATGACAGCGGTTCAACTGAAACCGCTCTTAAAGGTTAACATATAATAGCGGTTTCACGTGGAACCGCTATTATATGTTATATTATAGAAATAAAATTAAGTTATACTTTGGAGAATATATATATATATATATATATATATATATATATATATATATTAAAATATAATTTATTTTTAAGTTGATAATTTTTATTTTTATTTATGTAAATTTTATATATAAAATTAATTTAGAGTTCATATATGTAATTTTAATTTATGTAATATATATATATATATATATAATTTATATAATATATATAATTTATTTAACATTACAAATAGTTATATTTTTATTAATTTTATAATTACAATTTTTTTAAGGTGATAATTTTAAATATAATTTTTTTAACTTTATATTTATAATTTATATAATATATATAATTTAAAAATAATTATTTTTTTCAATTTTAAGTTGATATATTTTTTATTTATAATTATTTAATATATATTTGAAAAACTAATTGATTATTTAAAAATTAATCAATTATTTAAAAAAATAACTGATTCTCATCAAGTATGAAAAAATGAAGTATGAAAAAACTAATAAATTACTTTTTGAAATAATCGATTAGTTTTTTAAATAGTTAAAAAATATATATATATATATATATATATATATATATTAAAATTAATATAATTTATTTTTAAGGTGATAATTTTTATTTTTATTTATGTAAATTTTATATATAAAATTAATTTAGAGTTCATATATGTAATTTTAATTTGTGTAATATATATATATATATATAATTTATATAATATATATAATTTACTTACATTAATTTTATAGTTATAATTTTTTTAAAAGTTATAATTATAAATAAGATTTTTTTAATTATATAATTAAAATTTTTTAATATATAATTCATAAATAAATTTTTTTAATTTTAATTTAATATATATTTTTATTTATAAATTTTTAATATATATTTGAGAAATTAATCAATTATAATCTATAATTTGAAAAATTAATGAATTCTATATATGATAGCGAGTTCAGTTGGAACCGCTCTTACAATTTAACTATTTTTAATGTTAAATAAATTATATATATTATATAAATTATATATATATATATATATATATATATTACATAAATTAAAATTACATATATGAATTCTAAATTAATTTTATATATAAAATTTACATAAATAAAAATAAATTTATCAACTTAAAAATAAATTATATTTTAATATATATATATATATATATATATATATATATATATATATATATTCTCAAAGTATAACTTAATTTCATTTCTATAATATAAGATATAATACATTTCTATGTGATTTCGTAAAATTATAGATTGGAAATAAACATTTTTAAAAATTAAAATTATAGATTGGAAATAAAATAGAACAAACAAATACTCTTTACTTTATATTATATTTAAGTGTGTGCATAAATGCTGACCTTCTTAACTATAAAGAAACAAGTATAAAAATATAAAGATAGTATTTGAAGAAGTGAATTTTGAAGATAAAGACTATTTTTATATAAATTTATTCTAGTATATCAATTAACAATAATAATACATAAAATTTAAAAACTAAACTAAAGAAAGTAAGTTTAAATTTATCCAAAAATACATTACTAAAAGTATCATATTATATTAAGATTTTCATTATTTTCGTTAATTATAAATTTAAATGTGTTTCATAAATAAAATTATAAATTTAAATGTATTTCCACTTTTGATCCATCATAAATAAAAACAAATAGTTTCTTATAAATGTTGTTCTATTTTAATCCATCATTAAATTTGTTTTATATACGAATTTGATGACTTATCATGTTATTAAAAATTTGGATGAAATAATTATTTATAATACTTTTTTAGTATATTATGTTTTTAAATTTGTTAATAGAGAAAAAGTTTCAGAATTCAAAATGTTAAATACTTTTAAATATTAAAATTGACTTTATAAAAAATTAGGAAAAAAATAATTAATCCAAAAATATAATAATGATAAAAATATTATAAAAAAGAGTTCAAAAATGTATTATAATATTTTCAGTTTTAGTTTAATTATATTTTTAATTCTCAAAGTAGAAAAATATATTGTAATTATTTTAATTTAATAAAATATTATTTAGATTTTTAATACTAAAATTAAAATATTAAATAATAATAAATTTAATTTTTTAAATTTAGTATTTAGAAACTAAAATTATAGTTTCTCTCTTTTAAAAAAATTAAAATAAATATTTAAAAATAAAAATAAAAACTAGTATTATCTTAAATTTATTAAAAGTATAATTAAATATCTATTTTCTTATGCAATTTTAGAAATTTTTTAATGAAAATCCAATATATAAAAAAGTTAAAATTTTAAAAAGCACAACCTTAATTTATATTAACTATTTTTAATATAAATTTAAATATATGTTGAATATAAATTTTAAAAAGGCACAACCTTAACTATGTTGAATATAAATTTAAATATATTTTTCATTTATTTAAATATGGTTTATTTTTAGTATTTATAAAATAGATTAATTTAAATTTTTTAATTTTTTTATTAATTATGTTAAAAATAAAAAATATTAATTAGTATACTTAAACTAAAAAATATTTTAACTAAAGATAAATATATTTTTATAAATAGTTTAATTAAATAATATATTTATTATCTAATGTATATTGATATAATTTTTTTTTGGTATATCAATTATATGACAACAACCATGATTAAGTAATTAATAATAATAAAGCAATAAATTTAAAAATTAGATTAAAAATAAAGTATTATAAAATAAAATTGTAATAATTTGATTAAAATTGTATTTTTTTAATTAATTAATTTAATGAGGAATTTTTTTAATTGATAATTTGATGTGTTTAATTTTTTTAATATATATTTTTAAAATATAATTTAATTTCAATTGAAATTTTCAATTAAAAAATAAATTAAACAATATTTATTATTAAACTTTTCTTAAACAATGTATTGAATAGTTAATATCACTCTAGTCTTAATTTATTACAATTTAAATTTTTAATAAATTTGATTTATTACAATTCATTTTGTTAATATTGAGACCAAAGTTTATTTTTAAAGTATATTTTAAAAATTAAATTATTTTTAAAAAATAAATTACTTTTAAAAAATAAATTGTAAAAAATATACTAAAACAATTAAAGTATATTTATAAAAAAATAAATTTAAATATAATAAAAAAATAATATTCATTAGCGATCGATTTCAATTCGATCGCTATTTTCTCTTTAGCGATCGATTTTAATTTGGTCACTATTTCAATTTGTAATTCGATCGTTAAATGATTTTTTTATTTTAATATGGAATAACCACTCGATTTAGCGATCGAAATTTTGCGACGCAAAATATTGGTCGCTATTTCGATCGCTAAATAAAAAAGTGAAACTAAATCATATTTTGGTGGCTAAATCGGTCACTAAATTGCGATCGAATTAACTTGGTACGCTAATTGCGACCGAATTAAAGTGGTCGCTAAATTGGTTACTAATTGCGACCGAATTAAATCAGTCGCTAAATCGGTCGCTAATTACAACCAAAATAAAATCGGTCATTAGCGACCGAAAAAATTCGGTCGCTAATTTCGGTCGCTAAATGTATTTTTTCTTGTAGTAAAAAATGTAGTGTATAAACTGTAAAACCACTCAAATGCATAAATAGTTAATCACACACTATAACAGTTAAATTTCAATAACAATCCAGTTAACACATTAACTCGAATTAAACGTCAAAGATACAATATAAGTATTTTTTTCGTTATTTATTATGATTAAAATGTATCTTTAGAAGAATTTATTTGATATTATTGTTATCGTCACTCGAAAAGCTTCACGTGCAAAAGGAAAAAGCTCTCAAGTAATTAAAACATAATTTTTAAATCCGGTCTTACGGGAATTGATGTAAAAACCTTTTTTTTTTCCTTAATCATCCTCTAGAATATCCGATGTAAAAGTAATATTTTTTTATTTATAAAAATATCACCAGGCCTTTTTTTGGTTCAACGGGAATTCGGTGACGCACATTTTAAACTAGTGAATAAAACTAAACGGAGAAATATACTGCAACATCAGAGGTCTTTATTACATTAACCACCACCATTACAAGATAATAAGGTTTAGGCATCACTGGGAAACCATCACATTTATTGGTATTACAGCATAACACAGTAGACCATATTGCGCAGCATATACGAGATGCAGAAAACTAATAGTAGTTATGTGTGGAGGCATTAAAGCCACCCTCGATGTACCCTCCGTTGCCATTACCATTGAAAGTACCACTGTTGTTAATAACGCGTTCACCGTAGTGTTTTGAGGAGTTATACCTGTTCCGATCACCTGCATATGCACCACTGTTGATCTTTGCATTCGAGAAATTCTGGTTCCCACCGCCATGGTTGTTGAATGAGTTTAAAGTTCCATTGTTGGACCCTCTGGATGCTTGCTCAGCCTCCAGAAGTTCCAAGATGTTTTTCATCAAACGGTTTGACATTCTGATCTCTTACTGCTAAATTTTTCTCTACCTTCTTCTGCTATTCCACTGCCTTATCGTTACCAACAACTAAGCCACCAATATATAGATGCAAGAAACCGAATCCAATGCTTTTACCACACCACACAAATCCAGATTAATAATTTTCAAACATTTCATCAACAACTTGTATTCATATGGTTGGGTAAGAGTTTTGGAGTATTTATCATTTTTTATGGGACAAGAGTCTAAAAGTTATTCGATGATATCCTTTGTATGGAAAATATGAAGTATAGAATTCAAAAGTTTTATTCTTTCAATGTTTGCTTTTTATTTTTATTTTTTTGCTCTTAATTTTAAAGTAATTCATATTTATGTATTTATTGTTTTGGAGTATATATTCATTTTTTGATGGAACACCATAGTCTAAAAGTTATTCCATCGTATCAAATGTATGGTTAAGAAGTTTTATATATACACGGGATTTTTCATGTCGTAAACTCTTAGTGTACGTTATATATTCTTCATCTGTTTTGATTATTTTCATTGTTCATATTACTTGGCATAATGGAGGGAAATTGGTACAAAAATAATTAAACCGAAAGTCTTGGATAATATATTCAATTATCTGGTGCTGCAACACCGAATAATCCACAAAAGTTGCTTTGTGCCAATGCTTCTTCTGATTTGTTCCGTCATAGTAGTTACGTCATAATATTTAACTCCATGCGACTAATGTGTAATTTTTTCACTATAAAAAAATGTTATTCTTCTATATATTAAAATTAAGTTAAAATATAATTATAATAATATTTTATATTTTATACTTGCAAATTAATCATGGAGTTTTTTTTAATATGAAATTATTAGTGTAAGATAGGTTTTTTTATGTCAGTAATTTTTCATCGAATTAATAAATAACTAATTTTAAAAAATTGGTATCATTTTTAAAAATAATTGAAATTAGTTGGTGTGAAAAAAAAATGTGTTATAACACTTTCAATTCTTCTTCTTTCTTGTGCAGGCAAGAGTTTAAATGAAAATAATAACGACAACAATTTCAAGGACACCTTCGATAGCAATTTTTTTAGTAGATGAACAACAATAACACTAACATTAACTTATTTATGGTGATAAATGTTTATCTCCTATTAGATTGGAAGGTTCTCTACTTTTTTATTAAAATTAAAAATAAAGTAATTGAAATTTTAAATAGATTATTTATACGAGTTGATTTTTTTTTATATATATTTTTTTCATTTTAATACTTACTCGTTCTTTTTCTTTTAGTTACTAATCCAGTCATTTTATTATTATACTTTTTTATAGTAAATATATGAGATAGAATATTCAAAATAGAATATTTTTATATTTATTTTTCATTCAATGACTATATATGTCTATTTTTTTTATATAAATATAGGATAAAACTCTATGGAAAAACAGTAGTTTCATATGAATGTTTCTATTAGATAGATGTTATTAAAATTGACGTCATCGTTGTTTTTATTATTTTTTTAATTCATTCACTATTTTTTTATTTTGAAATTAGTTTTTGAATTTAAAATTTATTTTTATATTAATATTAAGATGTATTTTAGTAAGAATGATTAAATTATTTGGTTATTTATTCATTTAAAATTTTAGTTAATGATTATTAAATTTGTAACCTAAAATAGTTATAAACAAGAATTTGTGATTATTAAATTTGTATACATAATGATGATTAAATTTATAATTTAAGTAGTTATGAATTGGAGTTGAATAAATGGAAAATCTATTAAAGAAACAATATTACTCATGTGTTTATTATTTAAATCAAATGCGTCAAAAATTTTGAAATATACATTATCATCTTTGTGTTTTGTATTATTAAGAGTCACACAATTGTGAATAAGACATAAAAATATTAACATACTAGTTTTTTACATAGATGCCCAATGTAAATTAACATCAATTTTATATGTATCCAATGTAAATTGACAATGATTATTTTATACAACGTAAATTTATGCTTTTCATATTACCTGGAACCTTAGTTTGGCATATAAAAAAAAACGTTAAAGAAAAAAACCTTCTATTCTAATAAATATGAAATGAATGGTGTTTAACGAAAGTTACTGAAAAAAAAAACGAATTAATAATAAAGGTAGATCACTTAACAATTAAAAAATATTAAAAAATTATGTAAAATATTAATAAGTCATATTATCTATTTAAATTAGTCATAAGATAATTACAATTACGAATATGACTTCCTAGTAACATCATTTATTAGTTTATTAAAAAAGTTCCCCGTACCATTAAAATTAAAATACCCTAGGAAGTGTAATTATAATCATGCATTTATTGTTTCGTTATTTTCCTTTATATTTTCTGTCAATAATACTTAAAGTATTTATTCATTTTTTTACTTTCTTTTCCATACACTATATATTATATATACCAAAATTTTCTCTATCTTTCCTATTTTCTTCTTGAATCTCTTATTTATCACATTTTGGATGGAAGGATATTATTAGTCTCTATTACTTTTCATCCCATTATTTTTTTTATTTTTTTTTTATCTCTCTTTCTTAATATCCACATCAAAACTTGGACTACATATTGAACCCTTGACTAATAAATTTCAAATAACTAGATTTTATCGTGGAATTTACTTTGGTCGGTATAAACTTTCTTTGGCGAAAATTCAAGAGCATTTGAATCAACACTTTTAAAGTGTATAACACGGTAACATTTTGATTAGACTTTTTTTGTTTGTTTATCCCTCCAAATGTTGGATAATAAATCATAAAAGAACAAAAGTTCATGAAAGAGATTCTGTGTTATTACAATTATCAACGGTTGGGAGATGAAATGATAAAGTTATTTTTGTTGGTAAATTGGAGGATTAGAAACATGATTTTTATTTTCTAATTAGTTGTTATCACATTAGTTTCTATCTCATTTATTTATGTTGGGCTTGCTTCTCTTCAATATTGGTCAAATAACAAAAATGTTTTGGTTTTGGCTACATCACTCACTCACTAGTATTCTTAATTCTCTCAATTTTAGAAGCTTTCTTTATTATAGATTAAAAATGAAATGACCCATTTCGAGTTCTCTCAAACTCACGAAAGTCCTTTTCGTAAACCCTCACAAAATCCCTCTTCTGCTGAAACCTCACAAAATTCTTCTTCATTGCCAAATCCTGTTGAAGCAAATCGTGTCATCCTATTCAAGTACCATACCTAATGTTTCATTTTATAAGGGTTTGTTGATATTTATCAATTTAACTGAATTTTATTCAAAACCTCATTCAATTACGTATTTTTTGTTTACAAAACTTGAATGAAAAACATCTTACGTACAATATCACCTGATAAAAAACTTGCAGGCTGATTACAGAATCAGAAGAGAAATATTTTATGCAGCAGTAATAGATAATAATTTACATCATTAATAAAAGAAGCACTAGCAACTGGAGTGGTAAATTGCAGACATTTATTAGAGTCATGGTTATAAATTATAATCTGATACACAAATTGAGGTCACAATATTATTATTGCAGTCTTTAGAGGTATTCATTCATAAACATGATTAGAGCTATTGTCCCAGTTATTTCATCTGAGTGGCACAACATAATACTACAGATAATATATACTATTAAGATGGGGAATTAGTAGTAATTCTTTGTTGAGGAGTCAAAACCACCCAAGACGATGGATCCGTTGCCGTTACCCTCAACATAGCCAGTGTTGTTGATGAGACCTTTCATGTTCTGTGTACCACTGTTGTTCAATTGGGGAGGTGGTGAGTGGTTAGATGATCGGACGTTGTTATAGGGAGGAGCACGAGACCTGTTGTTGCGGTTGCGTCGGGGTGGTGGTGGTGGTGGTGGTGCTTCACCCTCCTCCATCTGATCCAAGAGCCGCATCAACCGCGCTAGTGAATCTGCCATGGTTGATTAGGAAGTGTATGGCTCTATGCTCCTTCACTGAACTTGCCTGTGTTTTATGCTCTTCAGAGAAAAGATGGAATACACTTTATAGTTAACATGCTTCCTTACGGATGCTCTTTGCTTCAACAATAAGCTATGATATTACTTTTTTCTTTTTTTTTTTAATTTACACCGTTGGTAAAATAGTTTATTATAATATTATCTTGAACGAATAAAATATGCAGCGTGGAAGTATTTTTAGAGCTTGTGTGAGAATCGGACTTCTTTTCCTGCAGAACATATTCTTCCTGAGCTGAAAGAAATTTTACATGCAACTAAATACATTAGATTTTAACTTAAGGATTAGTTTCATGATTGGTTCAAAGAATAGATGCTTGTGAAAATATTTTAGCATTTTTAACTTTTCTATTTACGATGGTTAAATAACTTGTTACATTGCTAATTACTCAGACAAATTTTATGAATAGTAAGTTTATTAAGTTTATATCATATAAAAGTTAATTTACTTGTTTGTAACCCTTACCAGAAACATTCTGTTTGATATTGTGTTGTGTCTGTGTATTTCCTCCTATGCTTGTAACTTCCTTGGTTTTTATTGTTATTGGTGTTAAATTAGGTGATGAACCCTAATTAATAAAATGACATAAGACACTTAAAATGTAATAAGGATGCCTAAGAAAATGGATATTCCCTAAGGAAAGGAACTCTTATAAAGAAAAAGAATATGTTTTCAAGGAAATGATAATTGGGACAAACAATTAGTAGTGTTCTTGTCGAAAAGAAATGGCCATATTATATAAGACTTGTATAAATGAAAATCTTATTCTGGTGTCAAATACAATGGAGTAAAGGGGATCTGAAACAAATTATGGAAATCTGGAATCAAATTCTTGAGATTAATGAGACAATGCAAGTCAAACTCTTGAGATTGATGAAACAATGGAATTGAAATTTGAAAGCTCAAGTGAGTATATAAATATTCAAGTCAGTATATAAATAGTATATCTGTGAAAAAAAAATTTCAATGTTTACATAACTTTCAATTTAGAGAGATCATACCAAAATTTGAAAAGGTATAATCAATTCCAATTATCAATTATTTTATATATTTAACGCATAACTGAATAATTATATATTTGATTGAAAGAATAATATACTCAAGTATTATTTATGAAGGATCCGTTTTAATTTTAAGAAAATGGATAGGCACAAGTAGTACCCTCACTTGTTTATATTCAACAAAGAATTATCTAACTAGCTAAGCATTATATTTGACTAAAATAATTTAAGTACAATGTTTCTATAAAAGATTTTGCAATCAGACGCGTAACAAACTAAGTCATTGTCTTGTGATTAGACAAAGTGTAATTGTAGTCATTCTTAAATACAAAACATTTATGTATATAATTTGTTGTTTTCTCACAATCCTGCATAAAAAATGCGAAAAGAAAGGACAATGAAAGTATCACCTATGTCAACTTTCAAATGACAAATAAGTAAATAAAAATGATAATAACAATGTATTTTCTGAAATGCAAGGAACAAGTTCTTTGTCATAAGATTTCTAGTATGTCAAAATGACCTCTTTGAAGAAGATTATTACAAATAGATTTCAAAAAGCTCTCATGAATACGAGAGAAAACTTGAGTAAAAAAAAATATAGATACTGCATGGACAAAGACTAGTCTATGTATGCATGTTATTATCTCCCTATGGATGGGACTTGTAGTTTGCTTTTATGTATCTTTCAAGAAACATAGGTAAAATTAGGATAGCATCTTTTAGGATGTTACATGTGACATTTTGGTGAAGTTCTAACATATATTGATTTAATTAAATAACGGACCAGTGTGTGTGTGTGTGTGTGTAATATATCTATATGTTAAGGGTTTATGATTCAAAATAGTAGATCTCGCTATCAGTTATCCCATTATATAAGTGCCTTGAAAATATTTTTAGGTCATATTTTTTGGGTTTGAAATAGGTTGATTTCTGTACCAAAAACTAAAGATTTTTTAGGTCATATTGAGAAAAACTCCAATATTATCTCTAAGAAGTTATAAGTTTTTTTTTAACTTGATCTGATATGAGAACCTGTAAAATGCGTCTTTTAATATTCTCTGTTTTCTAAACCTTTTGCTTACATTAAATTTTCTAATTATCTTATGTTGATAAAATTAAATGTTAAATATTAGGTTAGTTTAGATATTTTGTTTAAATAGATATTTGTTAGTTTAGATTTATCATATATTTATTTTAGTTTAGATATATTTTGTTTAAGCAAATATTTTAATCAAAATATTAGAGATAACGAATTTGAAAAGCTAAAATAGAAAACTCATTTGAAACGTATTAAAAATCTAGTTATTCAATTTTTACAATAAAAAATAATAATATTCAACTTCCTCCATTTTTTATTATCACCATAACTATTCTATTTTGATATTATAAGTTAGGCATTCTTACTTTTTCGTAGGATATAATTTCTTTTATGATGAATTTGTTCTTGGACAGGACTTGTCTTTGAAGGAATCTTAAGACTGTTGCTTGTATTCTAGGGAAATAAATTAACAAGTCTTTTAATACGTTGCAAAAGTAAATTACTGTTATATATGAAGATAAATTAATAATAATTATAAAATGTTACAAAAGACGCAATTGAAAATATTTTTCAAATATAATTACTGATATGTGAAATGATAAAATCTTTCATTGATATGAATTTTTATACTTTTTGGTTAAAATTAAGAAGAAAAAAAGTTTAATAATTTAGTTTCATTTAGAAATGTTCCTTTATGTTGTAGTGGCATGGGTTCAACTTTTTGGTTCAAATCGTATTAGGTTCTCGAATCAAAAGTAGGGCCTTATTTATAGCAAGATTAATCGTATATATATGCATGTGGGTGAATATTAAAAAGCAAGAACATTATTGAAGCATGATTTGATTTATATATATATATATATATATATATATATATATATATATATATATATATATATATATATATATATATATATATATATATATATATATATATATATATATCTTCCTATAGCATTTTGTCAATATATGGTGTATCTGTGGTTTACGTGGCAACAATTGATATGATAGTATAATGTGAAGTGGGTTTGCTTACACAATGATATCAAAGTTCTGTGACGTGTTTTGACTAGTCGTTTTATGGAAGATATGAATGAATCTTGGAATGGTTTAGCTTGTATCATACATAAACTTCTCCAGGAAAGAATATGCAAACTTTATTACATCGGAGAATAAAAATGGATATCATTTCGTCTAATCATATCCAAATTTCATTCATGACTATGACGATAATATAGTTAGAATCGATTTTTATATTTAAAGATGGTAGGTTTAAACTTTATTTTATCATAATTTTATTTTTTTAAAATATTTCGATGAATTAAAAAAAATTGTATATAATATATCCTTAATCTTAAAAATAAGGTGACATTTATAAGAATGTATTCGTATTTTATATATCTTTCTTCGATAAAGATAATTTATATATATTATTTTTTTCTAATATTTTAATATATTTTTTAAAAATAAAATTTATAAGAATGTTTTTTATATAATGAAACTTACGTCGTTTAAAAATTATGATTAAGTATAATTTATATATTATTTTTTAATTTTTTAATATATTTTTTAAAGATAAAATCGTGACAAATTAAAATTTTGTAGTGAATAATACTTTAATATAGAAATTAACGTAACTATTTTTTATTTTTTTTATTATCGGCAACAAAGAATAAAATTAATAGAAGTACAAAGAGGTACTTCAACCCAAATACAACTAAAAGAAGTTAGATGAATGAAATAAAAGTACACCCTGCTAGATCACAAGAACGAAAACTCAAAGATACAGGTTTAGTTACATCAGCCATCCGTGTCTAAAGGAAACTAGCTTCAACCCAAATTAACGTAAAGATGTTATTCCTCTTATCTATCTATATCCTAATAACATTTATAAACTGTTTACGCGTGTTAATAAATCATTCATTACACTTTTGATTGATGTACTTGCAAAATTTTCAAACTCGGTTTCAAAGATCATGTTTTTTGGGAACTATCCTGCAATAAACTGGTAGTTTAATTAACCTTTTTGCGCAAGAATTATTTCCTTTAACTAATCATTAGCATTTGAAAACGAATTACTTAATTTTAAAATCTCTTTTAGAACGAAAACTAATTAAATTGTCTACAATAATTATAGCTCTGAATTATTTGGGACGAGCTCCTTCATGCTTAAATACTAATATTAAAAACCGAGTAATTTACACGTTTAAAAACTGTTTTATTAATGAATATTCGATTAAAATTAATTAAGCAATTAAAAAATAGTTATTAGTTTAAAAAGTTTAATCATTTTATTTTGAACATGTCACTTTATTTTTTGAGAAAGACATATTGTCTACTTAAAATGATATTAAATACAGTTCTATAAAGATTCTAAAATATAAAATGAGTTTTTTTTTTTTAATTAAAAACACAAATCAAGTTGTTTAGATAAGTGAATAATTTTAGGAGCGTTTTCTCTCATTACTATTGCAAATTCATCAATCCAATAATATATTAGGCAATAATGATTAATGTTGCTTTTATTTAAATTTTTCCTGATGATTTTTTTGATATTTTATGATTTATTATTACTTAAATAAAGAATACAGATTTTTCTATATCTTCCACATTTTTATATATTATGATTTACTATTACTTAAATAAAGAACAGAGATTTTTCTATATCTTCCAACTATAATGTGGAAAGAAATAGTAGAATAATGTAAATACATGACACAAAATTATAATTATTTCGTGTATTACATCTATTTTTTATCAGAGATACTTATGCTAAAAGCATCAACGAGGTGTTTGCACTGAGTAGGTGTAAAATCTTTCTTAATTAAAAGTTTATCATCTTATGAACACGATCCATCCATGAACAGAACATAATTAACATCTATGGCACCAGAAAAGTACAAAGATGTAACACTCAAAATACATAACTCATCTACGATAAAACTACGTAAGATATTATTAGTTAGTAATGCTCTTATTTTCAAAGCATGTACAGTGCACGTACGACAATATACGAGGAGCAAAGGACAACAACGACGTAAACAATTAAGTATTCTTACGTTAACTTTCACATATCTTGAAA
Source organism: Sphenostylis stenocarpa (assembly GCA_963425845.1). Classification (NCBI taxonomy): domain Eukaryota; kingdom Viridiplantae; phylum Streptophyta; class Magnoliopsida; order Fabales; family Fabaceae; genus Sphenostylis; species Sphenostylis stenocarpa. The sequence continues at coordinate 14,565,483 of OY731403.1, read as the reverse complement.
CATGTAGAATATTACTCCATGCATGAGTGACTTAGACCTTCAAAGTTGGTTTCTCAGTTGCTCCATTACCTTTGTCCACAGTGTTGCTTTTGAGTGTCCTTTGGGCCCAAGGGTAGGTAAATCTTGAAGCCTGGCGATTCCTTCCTGGCAAAGGAATTGGAAAGGAACTAGATGGCAATTTTGGATGAGTTTTTTTACCTTCACCACCAACAAAACCCTTCGATTCTTCCATTTCTGTTGGAGCTAGCGAAGATATGTTATTTGTGTATGGTTGATGCTTTGTATATTTATATATATGTGAGTGGTTTAATTTCTCTGCGTCGTTCTCACTCAGGTTGTTATGCCATCACAAAGCTTATCAAATATCTGCTTTTATAGATGCAGTGGAGAAAGAATATATCCTTGTTGTGTGCATTATTTGAGCTTCACAACGAAGCTTCGAACATTTCCAAATAATATAATCTACCGAATAAATTCGTACACTATTCTTCATCATCTTTTTCGATATTTTTCATTCTCCAATGTATGTGGAGTTTTATAATTAGTTCAACGTTTTTAATAAGTACAAAACGATGCAGCAAGACACATGTTAACATTTTCTTCAATAAAATGTAAATAAAATAATATAATATGAAAGATATTTTATCGAAATTGAGCGTTGTTTATGGAAAAAATATTCGTCAACATATTTATACAAGATTTCTTCACACCCTGTCTTTTTCTTTCATTTTACACCTACATTGTATTTATTATTAATTTCTTCCCTTATTTTTTTTCCTTAAAAATCATATTTATGTGTTATAATTCTGTACAACGACAAAAAGTCAGAAAAAAAGTATAAAATTAGTCAATAATGTGATAAAGAAAAATAAAATTGATATTATAAAAGAATATAATCATGAGGATACGTGTGTACTTTATTCTTCAAGTTGAGGAAATGATATTTTTTATTCTTGAAAGATTAATTGTTTTTAATATTACAACAACTTACTTGGATTTTTTTTTTCCGTAGGAATTATTGGCATTTGTATTTTTTTTTTAACTCTCCTCATTTCCTATTATATTATATGTTATATTTGACATTTTTTCTGTATTTTTATTTATTTTTATCTGTTTTTTTTTTCTGAAAATTTTATCTATATGTTTTCCCTCACGCAGAATTAGGTATAAAAGTTGTGAAAATATAGAGTGGACACGCAATAGGGATGGATTCCTGGAGTCGCATCTATGACTACCAGCCATCCATGATTGACTTCAAAGGATTTTGAAGAATCAAAGGCTACATACCCTGTAAGATTCCTCTCTCACGTTAATATTTGGATAAATAGAGATTAACTAAATTTTTTACTTATAATCACTAATCTCTACTTCATTTTCTCTCTCTGGCATTTAATCCCATACACATTCTTACTTCTGAAAACATATTGAAATTTGAAAATTTTCTACCCTGTAAGTTTCTGCTGAAAAAATATTATCAATATCTCATTTTGCAATTAAAAGTTTAAAATAGTGGAATGGCAAAATAGGGTATTTCTCGTTTAGTTTGCTTAAGGGTCCAGAATCTTACTCGCTCTCTCTACCAAAAAAAGGATCCATAATGGCCCCTTAATCCATTAAATTTGAGAAATTTTTAATATTGTTATATTAGTATTTTTAAAGTTTTAATTAATTAAATAATTTCACAATCCTATTATATATTTGTGTTATTTAATCAATACAATAAAAATTATAATATATAATATAAAGAAAAAAGGAGTCAGATTTATAAAGTACCCAAAAAAATGTTAATTTTTTGTGGCTGCTGGGATTCGAGCCCAGGTCTCCACGGCCACAACGTGGAATTCTCACCACTAAACTACAGCCACTTTGTTGATTGCCTTTTCATACGTATATTTATATATAGATTTATGTCATCAATTGAATTTTATGATATTCAAACATGTTATTAATAGAAAATACCCCATAGTAAACACATGTGAATACCATTACCGGGTGTTAACTAGTAATGAAATCTGCACATGGGATGGTACAGATATTGATTTAGGATAATATTAAACTATAAATCTTTCCTAGTAAGAAGAGTTTAGATTGTGGTAGCCAAAACTTCTTGATGTTGCCAAAATCACAGTCATGGATCAGTGTTAAAAACCTTGTGGCACTACCCATCAAAGGAATTTCCAGACAGAAACAGAAATAATTGGTGTTCCTTTCCACCCAACAAGAAGGCACTGCCCATTCTTATCAAATGTGCAAAAACTTCCACAAGGAAATCTCTTACTCATTAATTGTGCTTGGTATAAAGACAAAGTGCTCAGTTCTTTCTCCACCATTCCAAAGCGGGAGAAGAAGGCCCTCCACACATCAATCTTCACATTCCTAGTCTTTCTTTCTGCTCCTTCTGTGGCCACAATGTTCCTGATACCATGACTGAAGTATATTGATTCTATAATCATTCGGTTCATCTCATTCCCCTTCATGCAAGCCTCAAGACAATCAAAGAATGCACTGAAGAAGAAAAGAGCCTCAATGAAACGGTTTACAAAAGATATTGAGTTGTGGTTTGCCTCAATTTCAGCTACCACCATCACATTAGGATTCAAGGTTCTAATCACTCTCATGATGGTTTCAAGCCGGTCCGATTGTTGAATCTTTGATCTAAGTGCAAACTCAGAATAAACAGCAATTGTTTCCTCAGGGTCAATGTCGAAAAGAGCTTCTCTGAGATGTAATAGGTCTGATACCATAATAATGTTGAAAGAGAAGGGAATGTTCAAACCTTGAGCAAAATCCTTCAATCTCTTACCAGTGTCCTCTACTATGTGTCTTGAGGTTCCACTTTCAATAGCGGTTATCTTTAGAAGCTCGATTGGACATCCATGTCTTGACTGAAGAGCTTGCATTAAGATAGTCCATTGGCCCCCCTTTCTTATTTCAAGATCAATAACATGAATCTTCTTTACTTCAGCTACGTCTTCTATTATAGCTTGAACTGCAGTGAACACTGAAATTTGACAAAAGGGAAGCTCTTCATAAAATGCAACAATAGTGGGGCTTAGTTCCTTGGCTGCCTCTTCAGGATCAAATGACTGACCCTTTTGCAAATCCTTGGATGAACCTCTTCCCGTTTCTTTATCTATCCTGTGGCGAAGTGCTTCAGCAAAACAATGAACAATTCTCTTAACGGGGCTCCCAGTTTTGCTTGACAATGATTCGCAATGACTTAGCAACTTGCTTCCACGTTCAAATTGTTGATGACCAACTTTCTCAGCAGAAGCCAAGAGGGACTCAGCAAGTGCCACATCCTCTTTCTCCTCATCAGAGAGTCCAGAGAAAAAAGAACCATGAGGATGAGTTTCCAAGAAAGGCAAAGGTTCTGACTCTGAAGATGATGATTGGATGAACCTTGTTCCTGCTATCCTCATGACATCTTCAGTTGAAAGCTTTCCCGAAACAACTTCATTTGTGGCCACAGCCACATCAACTACTGGCTGCTGGGATTTGCCTTCATTGGATAACCTCTTGAAGCCCTTGCCATAGTTCTTCAAGATCTCAAGTGAGGCTAAAGGGGTGGTTGAGCGTGGCTTGTACTTTGTTGTGTCACGCAATGGAACCATGGCTGGATATTGTGCATCAAATTGGAGTCGTGGAGAGACCGTGTCAAAGAGAAGGCTATCATCCAGTTGCCCATAACCATGGTATGATTGTTGCTGGTGATACTTTTCTCGATTAGTGGACAAAAGGTATCCTTCTTCTGATGAATAATCTGGGAAGAACTCAAAGTTAGAGTAGTCTTCTCCCCGAGACACCCCATGATCTTCTGATCTAGAAAATTTTACCTTGTTTACTTCACTCAGTTCCTCGGTGCCCCAGAATATATCACTCAATGAACTAGAATTTTCATCAACTGTACTGAAACTAACATGGTACAAGTCTTCCATCACAAACCGTCACTAATTTTGCTTCAGTATTATTATCAGATTCAAACTGGGTTTCCTGGGTAACTAATTCTCTATATAACAAGGGTAGATTATTAATCCTTCTCACAGGTCTTAATCCTTATTGATAAAGTAATTAAGCATATGGTTTCTGATTATTTTTATACAAAATTGACCAGTTCTGATGCTAAATCCGTCCACTACGGTTAACATTAATGTTGTCACCATAATTTCCCGATGTCATCGAGGTGGCCTGCATACCGAATGCCTGTCAAATTAATTAAATTTCAATAAATTAGGTGTTTTTCTTTTTATCTTTTCTCATTATATTTATATATATATATATATATATATATATATATATATATATATATATATATATCGAGAGAGAGAGAGAGAGAGAGATTTTTTTAAGAGAATTGCTGAAAATAAGAATTAAAATATTAAACAAAATAAAGTAATTCGCTAAGTAAATAAAAAATGAAAACAAGCAATTATTGCACAACAAAAATACAAAAGAAAACGACAAATAAAATATAAGATATAGTTCACGACTAGGAACTCAACCATGTGAATCATCTCACAATCTTTTGTAATGATTAAGAAGGTCCATGTTTTTTGTATTTAATCATGGCAACTTTGCCTCCGTCTGATGTTATTTAATGAATAAAAAATGATTATTTCAAGGATTGTGTCGGAGCTAAAAGTGATAGGATTGTCTCTTATATTTATAGAAAAAAGAGATTATAATGAAATATGTATTTTTTTAGAAGTTTATTATTTTACTTTATTATATTTTGCAAAACTCGATAAATGGTTATTGATCGTCCTTGTGTTGTTTATCATTAATGCTAACTAATTGTTAAAAATAAAAAATGAAAATTTCTTATTAAAAAATGTTGTTAATACACCTTTTCTATTATCTGTTATGTACCTAAAGAAAATTGTAATAAAATGTTTATTATTAATTTTATAAAATTAAAAATAACAACTACTTAATAATTAAGTTGGTAAAACGGGTCACGACGAATTGGACCGCTAGTCCGCTATAATATAATAGGATGAGTTGATGTTTTCAGTCCATCAACTTGGGAGATAGACAGGATCAACCTACGACCTACCTAATTAATAAAAAATAATTCTTGTATTATAATATGTTTAATATAAAGTTAAAAATTGTAAAAAAAAATTAAAAAAGTTACACTCTCACTCGTTATAGAAAACATTTTCCTTATTCAAACACAAGTTCCTCTTTCCTCTTTTTTTAATACTTATCATCTCTTCTTTGATTATTTTTATCATTTTGACTTGAATTAAAGGTGTAATTAGAATTACTTGATAAAAATAATGTAAAGTTTCATATTTTAATTTTTTAATATAAAATATATAAATTTTATCAGTTTTGAGATTATTATTTATTATTACATAAATTTTATTATTGTTCTAAATTATAATTTCTTGAAATAATATGTTGATTTATATTATTAACTTAATATATATATATATATATATTAATTATTAATAAATAAATGATAATTTTATTATTAAAAATTTTGATTTTAAAAATAATAATTTTTTTTTTAAACATGGTAGATCAATCTACAGTTCGTCAAATGAATCAATCTGTTTGACCCCGTTTTTGATAAACCAAAAGCGGGACCAGCCAAATTCGAATCCCTATTAAGAACACCTTTTCTTACTAACCATGCCTTATTGCCTTTAACTTCAAATTTTATGGTTTTGATGTCCGATTGGTGATGGAACAAAAGTTAGATAAATGAGTTTTCTCAAGTTATATAAACATTAAGGGCTGTGGGCCGTGGGCCGTGGCAGAGGCAGCAACCCAAGGCCCAAATCATCTCAGGCTACTTTTTTTTTTCATTTTAATTACTAGGCCATACATTTTGTTATATATATTTTTAATTAGATTATACTTTTTAAAAATATGTATAAATTTTGCGGTAAAATATTTAAAATTATTTATTACTCATTAGAAAAGTCATTGAAAAAAGAATGTATTATATATTTGCTTTGAATTCCAACAAAAAAGATACTGGTGGTGAAATGAATATTGAACTTAAATTTCATAAAATAAAAAATAGTATGAATCGTGAATTCTTTTTTGATATACACAATAATGATGAATCACACACTCCGTTTTAAGATTAATTTTGTTGGTTCTATTGAAAACTATTTTCATTGTTTATTATTTTGTTTATACATGAATGTAGTTTTTTTTTTTATCAAGATCTTGTTTGAACAAATCTTAGAATATGAAACCATTTATAATATAAGTTTTTTTTTTATTTGTGTTTTTATAATTGAAATGTTAAGAGATGATGAATTGAAAAAAATATAGCATGAGTTTTGAAACAAGTTAGTTTTGGTGAGCATTAATTTTGTATTGGTTGGTATTTAAAGAAATTAATTCCATATTACAAGTATTAAACTGTGTGTGTGTTTTTTTTTAAATAATCTTTTTAAATGTATATATTGTCATTGTAAAATGGTGGCTTTAAAAAAAATAACTATATCACAACAAAGTTTTATAAAAGAAAAAAAAAAGAAATCAATTTCAAAACTCAACTTCATGCACAAGAACACATAGTAACAACACATTTGAAGCAATTTCTTAGCACATCGTTAAACGCCAATTAACAATTTTTTTGATAGAAAATAAAGACTAAAACCCTGATTCTACAAGATAATTGGTATCAGGTGAGGCTCAACATTGATCCATTAATGTCAAATTTCGTTAAGAAATTACGTAGACGAGTATTTGGTGTGTTCAAACTTTATTTGTAATTATATATAATCTATCACGTATAATAAAATTTGTGATTGTAGATAGAAACAATGAAGCATATGATATTAGAATGTATTTTCATTCATAATTGTTGAAGATAAACAACATGCATATAATGATGATTTTGATTATAATAATTTAAAAGTAGTTTACTACATACGTACCCAAAAAAATAGTTTATATTTATGAAAGATAAATTTAACTAGAATTTCAAACAACTTGTTAGAATATATTTAAAAATAAGAGTAACAAAAAATAATTTTATATATTTATTTTATGTTATGTACTTTTCATCAATTTAAATTTTAGTAATAAATAAAAATTAAATTTCGAATATTTTTATATTTTTAATTTTGCAAATTTGTTGGTTCATAATTAAAATTTATATAAAGAATTATTTCAGTTTACGTTGCCAATAATTTTAGGATAATTAAATTAAATTAAATGATGCACATCATTCATCACAGCCGTAACTTTTTGCTATACTGAAATAAAATAATTGATGTTTGAAGATGATAAAGTTATTGGCTTCATTCTTTTAGTTAGATTTTGAGGATGATGTAAATATGAGTAATGCGCAGGTGTAAGAAGCAGAGTAAAGCATAGCGCACTACACTGCCAATAATTAACAAAATATGCACACAATGTCGACATACTGTACTCATAAAATCAACAATCTTATGAAACATTAGTGTTTTTCATTTATTTTTTGGATCTATAAATATTTTATGCCATTTTCCCAGGCTGATATTTGAAGTGCGTTGTTCTCTTTCATTAGATTATTGTTTTGTTGGTCTTATATGCTTTTACTTTCTTTCAGGGGTAGACACAAATCTCAGTGCAGACAAATGAAAACAAAAGTGAGAAAAAATAGATATGTGCATGCTTCTGTGTACTTTTGTTGTTTTAAAATGGTTTGGTTCCACTCTTGCTCAATTGGTTATTGGATCATGAACCCAAATGAATTACGGACACTGAGGTATATGCCTACTAATATAATGCCAATAAAATATATCTGAATGACCTCTGTGTGATATAAAATGTTCTGCAACATTTGATTTGTAAAGATGTTGCAGAATGTTGCCATATCTATGTCCCGGGGCTCCCTATCGTTATTTACACCATTAGTGATGGAGCTGATATGAGAATGCATGTGGGTGTCATAACGCACAACTTGGGAAGAACCACAGGTCTTTCCTGAATCCTACACGTTAGTCCATCGTCAATCGCTTATCTATGCCTTCATTTCAAACGATTTTTGACGTATAGAACAGTGATTTTGTCTTTTCCCTTTCGGATGCTCCATAGAAGAGTAGCTTTTAGGTGACTTTGTCTTGAATGTAGTGCCGCACTGGCTCATGCACTTGAGCATTATTTAATTAAGAGATAAACTGCAAATAGGGCTCTTACATCAAGTTGCAACAAATGTGGTCATCAAGCAATGGTATATAATAGCCTCTAAAGCCTGAACAGAACACAGTCTTGGGGTGCACTTATAAATTAGCATTGAAGGGTGTTGTGAAACTGGAATTCAAGGTGAGGAGGAGCTAGCAAAAGTCCTTGTGATCATTCATTTGTGCAAGTTGGTTAACCAATCATACAAGAATGGAGAACCAGCAGGAAGTGATGGTTGTAGGAAAGGTATGTGAAATCTATGAGAAAATCTCCAAACTAGCAGACCTCAAACCCTCCAGCCATGTCAACGAACTCTTCACCCAACTTGTGACCATTTGCATCACCCCATGCCAAATAGATGTTTCTCAGCTGGGCCAACAGGTTAGAGAAACCATAGCAAAGCTAATTAGACTTTGTGGGAAAGCTGAGGGGCTTCTTGAGAACCACTACTCAACCCTGATAGGATCACATGAGAACCCTTTAAACCACTTGAAACTCTTCCCCTACTACTCCAATTACCTCAAACTAAGCCACTTGGAGTTCACCATGCTCACCACACACTGCACCCAAGTTCCCTCCCATCTTGCCTTTGTGGGCTCAGGTCCCCTTCCTCTAACCTCAATCATGTTGGCCACCCATTACCTCCGGCACACATGCTTCCATAACTACGACATAGATCCCTTGGCAAATGCCAAGGCTCGTGGCTTGGTCTCATCGGACCCTGACTTGTCAAAGAGAATGTTCTTCCACACTAGTGACATTCTAAACGTGTCAAATGGCCTCAGGGACTATGACGTGGTCTTCTTGGCAGCACTTGTGGGCATGGACAATAAGGAGAAAGCACAAGTCATCAACCACTTAGCCAAGTTCATGGCACCAGGAGCTATTTTGTTGTTGAGGAGTGCACATGGTGCTAGAGCCTTCCTCTACCCGGTGGTTGATCCTTCTTCTGACCTCAAAGGTTTTGAAGTTCTCTCAGTTTTTCACCCCACTGATGAGGTTATTAACTCAGTTATTGTGACACGCAAGCATGTGGTGAATCAAGGGGCTTATTCAGCAGTTCTGGCTAGCAAATGTTCTGGAGTTGAAGGATTTAATCCCTTCAACCATGGGAATGTTATTGAGGAACTGACCGTTGAGGATCAAGCTTGATGGGAACATGGTGACTCCTTAATTTGTGTCATGTCCTAACATATGATGTAATGTTGCAATATGACTGCATTAAGAAATGTATTACCACTACAAAATTATTGTTGTTGGATAATAAAACTGGTTTTGTTAACATGTTAATCATCGTTTTCTTTTCCTATATAAACTTCGTCCACTTAGAAAATTAAACTTCTTTTGTCTCATTGAAAGTTTTTGGATATCTGATTGTTAACAGGTGAGTTATTAATTCTGCTGGAAACTGATTTGGCTATTTTTTATACAGTCTTTTTTATAATGTTTTTACATTCACATAATTTAAGATCTCGTTTAGAAGATGAATTCACATTCACTCTAATCACATTCTTTAGTTTTTTTACAGTTTTCCATCCACGGAGACACCTTTATAAACAGAGATGAACACGTCTTAAAAGTGTTTTATGACTACAAAAATAGGAGATAACGATGTCAAATGTTTTAAACATGAATATGATAATATTATGAATCTAGGTTAATGAGATCTTTGGATGGTGAATTATATTACATTGAAAATTCTCTAGCAGTTTAAATCTGCTAAATTATTAAACCAGAGCCATAATTACTGAGTTGTTTTTAAAAACTCTAGTGGGTAAACCCACCCAAAAAAAAACAAACAAACCCAAATTTTAGTGACATAATTTAAAACAGTTATAAGTTTAGGAAAGTTAAAAAAACTAACAAAAATCTTAATATTTTGTTTTTAATTATACTTATATTTATCAATTCATAATTTAAGTAAGTGTATTAATGCATTATCCAGTTTCATTAGAGAGACTTTAAAAATTAATGACTATTTTTTAAAAATAATTCATACTTCATACACTAATTAAGAGTTAAAAAGTTATTGAATAAAATCATGGAATGGTGGAGGATGATCAAAATAAATTTTACAGAGTTAACTTTTATACTCTTTGACATCATGATATACATTTCAAGGAGTTATTTATTCAAATTTTGATGTGTTACTTGTAAGACCTAAAATAATTTTTTTCTCCAACTGTATATTAATAATCAAAATAAAAATATATCTTTCATATAAAATATTAATAATAATTATAATACATATAATTTTTATTCTCTTATATAATTTTTCTGTTACATCATTTTCTATTTTACCTTTTATTTTATATTTTTATATTTTTTTCTTTACTTTTTTTTTTCATTTCTCACGTTTTTATTTTTAATTTTACTTTTTTTATTACTTTTTTATTTTATATTTTTCTATTTCAAAGATTTTCATTATAACATAAAAATTATAAAATTTTCACATTTTTTTCTACCGTTTTAAGCAAAAAAAAAATCAAATTAAAATTCTTTTATTTACTGTTATAATCAATGTGTATTATTTATCATCAACTTATTTTAATATTTTATGATATTCTATATATTAACGTTCAAATGTAAAAAATATATATTAAATTGTAAAAATATAAAAAATTATAAATAAAAATAATAATTTAGCCTTCTCATTTAAAACCCCAGCTTAAAAAGTTGATTTGTACCGGAAAAAAAATCCTTATTTGAGGGAAAATCATTAATAGAAAACCTACTAGTGAACATGATTTATTCTAACATTAAAATATACCTCTTTTGTTGTTAATTTATTTCTTATTTTCAAAATATTATATAAAAAGTGATTCAATATATTGTTGTTCTCTATTTTAATTTTCATTACTTATTATACACTTTTTGAAAATAACAAATAATACAAAAACAAGTCAATATTTTTTAATTAGAAATATAAAAAGTCTTCTCAAAATAAATTTAAAGTGAATAAAAAATAAATTTATTTAATCGTAAAAAATAGTTAAAGTAACTTAATTTGAGGAACCAGAATCAGTTGTAATTTAATTTAAGTTTCATTAAACAATCATTTTATTTCTATATTTGTATAGTTTTCTATATTTATTATTAGAAATTATTTAGTTTAACGATCTCTGCACATATTTTATAATTCATTTTAGTTTTTGTGAATAAAATTTTAATTCATATCATTTAAGACTATAATAACTAATTAAAAGAATAATATATATATATATATATATATATATATATATATTTTTTTTTTCAAAATAAATAATTTTTTTAATAATAATCAAACTCCTAAAAAATGATAGTTAAGAAATTAAAAAGAGAACAAATTTCATAACAATACGTAAAAACGTATTTATAAAACACATGCATGTTTAACACATCCTAAGAGAATAGTTTTTCTTTTACTTTCTTAAAATATATTATTAAACTCTTATTACAATTTACATAACTTTTTTTGCAAAATAATTCACATAAAAATTACGAAGGAAAGAAAACTAAATTGAAATCATCCAACCTATACTTTATATATATATATATATATATATATATATATATATATATATATATATATATATATATATATATATATATGTGTGTGTGTGATGGGTGAGGTTGTCTAAATTTTAGTTTGTTATGATTTTAGTTTTAAAATATATATATCTTGATGGGTTAGGAGAGAATGATACATATTTTTGTTTTGATTCCTAAGTGACGTGGAACTGAAAAGTGTACTGGAACATAGTCCTCAATCGAGGACTAAGGGGTTATATATGAGTGAAGCGAGATTCTACTCTTACACAATCATAGGTGTTAATGTTTTTCTATGAACAAGAGTGTTTCCGTCTCATTAAACAGAGCATTGGTCTTCAGGTGAGGCCGAGAATAAAGTTTCACTTCATTCATACCCCTTAATCTTCCTCAACTGGGGCTATTATCCAACACACTTATGAGTCTCACATCATTTAGAAGTTGAAGTTAATGATAATTTATATATATTATCTTTTCTTAATCCACAAAAATGCATTTTAAGAACAAAACATTAGTGGATAAGAACTCTAAAATGAATAATATCTTGAACATAAAAATTAACACTAACAAAATTATCATAATGAATATGAGGTTGAAACCAATCTATAAAAATTAATTATCATATATAAATATATTACATATTTAATATTATTACTTAAATTTAAATCTGTTCTCTTTTTTAATTAAAAAATTATATAAATATTCCATATTTTTATATTCCTCTATACATATTAATTGTTATAATAATAACAAAAACAAAACAAAAAAATTTGTTTACTTTTTTTTATTACAAGAAAAACTATTTGAGATATCTTCCTTATTTAAGAATAAAAAAATATACTTTTTATGTTATGAAATTATGAAAAAAAATATAACCGGAGACAAAAGAATAAAAAACTAAAGAATAAAAAAAATACAATTTTTAGGTTATATATATGAAATTATAAAAAAAAACTTTAAATTTTAAAAATAAAGTTTATTTTTTCTATTCTTTAAAAAAAATCTATCATTTTATTTGTAGAAATCTTTAAAACTCAATTTTGCTTATTACGTCTTAACGTCAAAATAAAATATCATAAAACATTAAAATAAATAATTAATTTATAACGCATAATAAATTTATATAAATGTTGCCTGTTTTTATAATAATTGTTAAAATAATAAACAAAAACAAAATAAATTTGTTTATTTTTTTTATTTAAAATAAATTATTCAAGATATCTCATTTATTTTTTAAGTTTTTACCTTGTGTCTTATTGAAAAGAAAAAAAACTAAAAACTAAATAATAAAAAATACAATTTTATATTATAGAGATGAAATTATATAAAAAAATGTCTTTTTAAACAAAAGATAAAAAAAAAATTATAAAAAAATTTACAATTTTTATAAGGTGAAAATATAAAAGAGAAAAATATAAAAATTAACTAATGATAAAAAATAGAAATGTGAAGAGATAAAATGAATATCTAATAAAGAAAGTTGTAATGGAAAAATGAAAAGGTGAAAAAAAATCTAAAAATAATAAGAGGAAAAAGAAAAAAAATTAAAAATAAAAAAAAAATTATGAAATTTATTATAAATAAAAAATTAAGGAAAGAAAAAATAAAAATAAAAATATATTTATAAAATAATTTTATTTTATTTTATATATACTTCTTAGTTTTCTACTAGAATATATTCTAATATACTTTTTTTTTTAAATATTAATATTAAGATAAGATAAAAATAAAGTTTTACTCTACTTGTATATATATTCTTAATTGTCAATTAAGGACAATAATATGATACGAGTGTCGTTTATGAGTCAACACGAAATATAATTTATATACTATCTCCTCTTTAAATTCATCTCAGTTAAACTTGAAAATGAATAAGGAAATTACTAGGAACATGTTTAGACTACATATATTATAATATATAGAATTTGAGGAAGGAAGGAAGGAAGGGTTGAATAGAGGAGGGACACGTAACACAGAGCGTGTCAATACCAGACAGAGAAAGGTAAGGTAACCGCACCAACTTCCCCTGTTCCCTTTCCTCTCTCTTTCTCCATTTTCTCAACTTTTATTTTTTATCTTAATTTCCATTCCCAACCATAATCACTCCTGGCTTTCACCACCTACAATGGCCGACAAGTACAACCTCAAGAACCCAGCCGTCAAGCGGATCCTCCAGGAGGTCAAGGAGATGCATTCCAACCCCTCCGACGATTTCATGAGCCTCCCTCTCGAGGTTCCTTTCTTTCACCTTTCATCATCTCCGTCATCTGCGCCTTGTATGCTTTCATTTCCACACGCGCAACCGTGTTGTGACAAAGGATTTGTGTGAGATCGCGCTGTTGTGCGTGTGGGTCAATGGGGTTTGTTGTGGTGCGTCGCGAGAAATTGTGAATTTGTTGGTGTTGGGAGATTGTGCTTGTTTTCGGAAATTCCTTTCTTTGATGTTTAAATGGGGCAATTCATGTTTTTTTAAACATTATGGTGTGATTTTTTTGGAAAATTTTATACAGGGGATTCAAAAGTTATGTTCAAGGGTTTCATTTTATGGGTTATTCTGAATCAAGTGTAATTTTTAACATATTATCTTCCGGATTTCGCTTGCAAAGGTTCGTCCTGTTTTCTAACATTGTATAAATATGCAAGCTCAAATCCCGTTGTCAATTTGTGAACTTGGTTATTATTGTTGGATAATCTATGACTATAAGTATTCTTCGAGTCTTGACTTGTTGTAACCCTGGTGAGTATCGCCCAAACTCGTGGATGTGGGTGTTAATAGTTATTTAATTTTACCTGATTGGATCACCCAACTTGATAAATGTCTAAGAGTTGTTTGTACTTGCCTTATCTTATTTTTGTCTGTATAATCCTCAACTTTTTACTGGTTTGAAACTCGTAATTTGATTATTGTGTATTGCTTTTGTTTTTGTTGAAGTAGTAATCTCAGTGTTGCGATTGTTTTCAGGAAAATATATTTGAGTGGCAATTTGCGATTAGAGGGCCTCGTGATACTGAATTTGAGGGTGGTATTTATCATGGACGGATCCAGCTGCCTTCAGAGTATCCATTCAAACCCCCTTCGTTTATGTTGTTGACAGTAAGATGATGCTCCCTTCCTCCTTATTACGTTTTTATGTCAATCTGAGTATGCTTTTCTGTGATTCTGTTTCATGAACTGTCTTTGGATTGTTGAAGACCTAAGAAAGCTCAATTCCTATTTGCTTAAAAATTTAACTTTTCTGCTGTCAGCCTAATGGTCGTTTCGAGACTCAAACCAAGATTTGCTTGAGCATTTCAAATCATCACCCTGAGCATTGGCAACCATCATGGAGCGGTAAATAACATTCCTTTTTACTTTCGACTCTGTTTTTGGTTAACTATTTTGCAAGCTTTCTATTGAGCTCATGCGTCATTTTCTCATTATACAGGTCATAAATATCATGTATTGTCCATTCTGATTATACAAGATTATAACTATTTAGTTGTCGATCTGCAGTCGTAAAACTACCTGATTTGTTTGACTGTGTCCTTTATAATTTTCCATAACTATTGTCTTCCAGGTAGGAGCATACTATGCTTTGGGACATAACTTGACTTTCTCTAGATAAAAGTTGGCACTGTATCGATTCCCATGTCTTAGATCATCACATTGGTTTGTAAAACGTTAAGGAATACCAGAAAAACAATGATCAAACTTGGTAGTTGCATTTTAGTGCTTTTGTAGTTTGTAGAATTGGGATGGGAATGTATCTCTGTTATTTTCATCATTCTTTAATGCATTAGCTACACTTGAGAAAACTTATTTCGGATTTGATTCAAAGCCACTGATATATTGTATTTATAGAAAAAAGGGTACAATAGAGAGGATATGGGCCTCAGCCCAAATCCTTAACCTTAGTCTAAGGAACATTGGAAAAAAAATACTAAAAAATACATAAACAACAAATCTCAGTACTCACCCTCAAGCTGGAGCATACAAATTATATGTACCAAACTTGGAACAAATGACTTGAATCCTAGGTCCTCTTAAGGATTTAGTTAAATTATCTGTCAGTTCCTCATTGGAACTTACAAATTCAGTTACAAGTTCCTTAGACAATAATTTCTCTCTAACAAAATGACAATCAATTTCAATATGTTTTATCTGATTATCACACAAATAACTTCATTTGTCCAATATCACAAAATTTGCCCAATATCATAAAATTTTAAATCTTGAAGGAGTTGTTTGATCCACACAAGTTCACATGTAGCAAGTGCTATAGATCTATACTTAGCTTCTGCAACAATATTTTGTTTTTTACTCTTCCAAGAAATCAAATTTCCTCCAATAAAGATACAATATCCAGTAGTCGATCTTCTATCAATTGGACAATCAACCCAGTTTGCATCACAATAACCAAGAATTTGAGTATTATCTTTATCTTCATAGTCCTGGGGCCCCTTTAATATATCTCAAAATGCAAATCAAGGCATCCCAATGATTAACATAAGGATTTTGCATGAATTGGCTAACTACTCCAACTAGATAAGAAAGATCTGGTATGTTAATAGTAAGATAAATGAGTTTGTCAACCAACCTCCTATATTTCTCTGGATCTGACAACTTTTCTCCTTCATCCTTCATAAATTTCTGCTTAGGGTCCATTAGGGTATCAAAGGACTTATAATTTGTTAGACCAGTCTCTTTCAGAATATCAAGAGCATACTTCCTTTGAGAAATAATTACACCTTCCTTTGACTGGCCACTTCAATACCAAGAAAATATTTCAATTGACCAAGATCTTTGGTTTGGAAGTGAACAAACAGATGATTCTTCAGTTGGCTGATCTTAGTACAATCATTGCCTGTAATAACAATATCATCAACATAAATCATAAGACACATACTTGTCTGAAGAGGAATGACAGTAAAACGCTGAGTGGTCTGTTTCACTCCTTTTCATGTTAAACAACTGCACAACATGATTGAATTTTCTAAACCAAGTTTGGGTGACTGCATAAGCCATAAAGAGAATTTTCGTAAATCTTAAATGCATTATCTTTATGACAATACAAGCTGAGCCCTATTAATTCCTTTGATGGTCAAAGGTCTCATTTTAATTGATTTAAATATCTTTTTGGCAGTGAGGACTGCTCTAGTGGCACTGATTGCATTCATGCCAACCAACCCAAATGGTGCATTGGGATCTTTAGACTACAAGAAAGAAGAGAGGCGTACCCTAGCCGTTAAATCTCGTGAAGCTCCTCCTAAATTCGGCACTCCTGAACGTCAAAAGCTGATCGATGAGGTAAATGTTGCTAATTGTTTTCCCCTCAGATTTTGTTTTCTATAGTAAATATATTGTGCTGCTGATTGTACGTGGTTATCCCAGATACACGAGTACATGCTATGCAAGGCACCCCCAGTTCCTCAACCAGGCGCCATAGAAGCTTCCGAAGAGCACCCCAGAAATGAGGAGGCTGAGGCCTTGGTTGATTCACCTAATCCTGAGTCTTTACCAGCTGGAGAGAGGATTCCGGATCAAGAAGGTGATGAAATTGTTGAAGAACAACAAGAAGTCCCTGCAGATGCTAACCTTGCTGGAGTAGAAGTTTCGAGGGAGATTCCATCAAATGCTTCAAAGAATGTGTTACCCCAAAAGTCAGATACACCTGCAAGGGTTCACAATCCCAAGCCAGAGACAAGGGTCCAGAAACCTGATGATCGGTTGTTCACATTGGCCGCTATCGGACTCACTATCGCTATTGTGGTCCTTTTGCTCAAAAAGTTCATTAAATCTACCGAACATGGGGCACTTTTCTCCGATGGATCTTGAGACGTTTCTTGCTCATGTTGGTTTCAGCTATTAAACTTCTTAGTCTTTATGCAGTGAATAGAAATATATAGTTCTTCTAAATCCGGAAGATTTTTTTTATTTTTATTATTATACTTTCTTTGTAATTATGGTAATATAAGTGTGCTCCTGCGATAAATTGAGAAGGAGCATGCCCTTTGTCTTTATGATATGGAGTGAGCTATTCCCCTCTGCAAATGCTGTGTAACTTGATTTATGTATTGATCGATATTTATCATGAGTGCCTAGTTACCAAATCTGATCATGCTCCTGTTGGTTTTGAGAACATCTTACTTGTATAGGTCTGAAGTATAGTTCGTTTTATCAAATATCAATTCTTGCTAGAAAATTTTGTTCACTAATGGGATTTTCTATTAATTATATAGAACTTAAAATATTCAGATAATGTTGATTGTTTACTCTTTAATTATAGTACGTGAAATTTTGAAAAACAATATCATTCAGAAATGTAAAGGAGAGATTGGCGGTGTAAATTTTTGCTCTATATATTTCCTCGTTTTTTATTGGGAGATTTAGAAGAAAAGATGTGTTACGATTGTGTATCGTGTACTTATCTTTCAAACAGAGATAGTTTTATTCTTCAGAATATTTTAACCTTATTTCTAAAACTTTTTGTATTAGAATTTTAAATTTCATAATTACAATTGATTGATTTCTGTAGTAAGTAAAAAATAAACAATAATCACAAGAATGAGATTAGTTTTTAATACGAAGATATTATTGCAAATTAATGTTTAATATAAAGATTAATCTTTTATATAGTCTGAATAATAAAATTAATCTCTAATATTAAAATTACTCATTACACTACGATAAAGCTGTAAAATTTTTTTCTCCCTCTTACTCTCCATATATACCAGACGATAAACTTTTTGTTGCTTTTTATTCTTATTTTTTAAATGAAGAACGTGCATTTTCATATAATTTAATTTCAGTTAAACATTAATTTTCTGAAATTTATCCCCCAACATAAAATTTGAGTTTCAAACTTTATACCTTTTTTTTTCTTTTTTTTTTACCAAATGCATGCAATTTAACACCTTTATTACATCAGTCTAACTTAAAAATTTTATAAAAATGGAGAAGTCATTCATCTCTTAATAAGAAGGTTGTGTTATCTTCGATTTTTTTAATATTAATATTTCTTTAATAGCAAATTGTATTCAATAATATATATATATATATATATATATATATATATATATATAATTATAAAATTATGCTACGTTTTTTTAATATCAATATCAAAATTATGTTATATAATATGAGTTTTATATATATATATAACTAATTGTGATATGCAGTAAGAGTTGAACGTAATTTTATTATTTTTATCTTTATGTTTATTCTATTTATTTATTTTTATTTTAGTTTAATTATAAAATAATATTTATTTATCTATTTATCATATTTTAACATATAAAATTTATAAATAAAAAATATTAAAAGTTTAAGAATAGTTAAACCAAAATGGAATACGTTAATATTTATAATAGAAATGAATCTAACGGTGAAAAATAATATAATATAAGACTAAATTAAAAATAATCTAGTATCGACGATCTATTTCGTCTAAGTCTTTCGTTCTGTTGTAAGAAAGGTGTTTGTCGTGCATCTAAATCATTATTATCATTTTATTTTTCATGAGTTGGATTTTGAAATGTAGACATTGTTGGCTACTAATAATCCATAAATTTAACTTGATGATACATTAACGATATGATATCATGGAAGGGGTAATACAAACATATATGTCTTCTGAATTTGGTTCCCCTATATAAATTTTGATGATGATCCACATAATTATAAAATGGAATAAATTGGAAACTAGATGGATCGACTTATTTACATATTAACTTACTGATAAGTAGATGGGCCAATTGTGGATAAGTTTGCTCAGGTGTTTGGTATTGTTGTTTCTCTTGTACTTGTATCATACTAATAAAAAAGTATGTCAAATTAATATTTGTGTGAAAAATATAATCAATATAAATAAATAATATTTTATACTTATTTTATCATTTGTATCTTGTGCTTGCTAAGTTAAAATAATATAGAATGATGCATTAAAAATACCATTGCATGTAAGACATATTTCACCCAAATATTCATTTTCGTGGAACTATTAACATTCAATTAGTCAATTATGTCAGTTGTTCCACAACACAATTTACTATTGATGATATTATGACCAAAATGTGTTTGTTCTGACCCTCTAATATGAGTGCAATTTTAAAGTTAAACATATAAGGTGTGTGAGACAATTAAGTAGATAAAACACAAGGAAGATTCTCACTGGACACAAAGATAATCACTTATCAAGTGTAAAGGTGCACTTCCAAGGATTTTAGAGAGGAGAAAAGGTGATTCAAAGTATGAAACAACAAATATCAATGGGTTGAAGTGTAGGACCAGTCAATGCAATAAATAAAAGAAGAAATAAAAACAAAAATGGAGAATATCAAAAGAAGTGGGGTGAACAAGTGGCGATAACATGCCACTTAGGGGATGGACCAATTCAAGATAAGTGGTGGTTACTGTCACTTGAACCAAGATTCAAGATAAGACTCAAGAAAGACAAATACTCAAGAAGAACAATTCTTGAACTTTTATGCAATTTCTAACCATTTATAAGAGATGGAGATCCTTCTATATATAGACATGAGTGAGGAACTATACAAAATTACATTAAGGATTCTAGAAGCACTTGTTACCCTACTTTTAATCTAAAAGGGGCTTTCCCCTTGTCTCCATCCAAGGTTGTGACCTTCTCATCTAGAAGGTCAATGGTTGACCTGCTCTTTCCTCATGGGTTGTTAATGCTTCAAAGGTTTGGGTTCTAAGACTTTTTTCCTCCAAAAAAGGTGGTAGACTTCAAAAGAGAAGTGTCCTTAAGTAATTATACAAATATAAGATTTAATTATGAGTCTAGGAAATTAAAGAGTAAAAGTGAAGAAGATATTTCCCTTATAGTCATGCTTCTGGTGATCATCCTAAGAATAACTTTTCCCTCCTCAGGAAAACTTAGAGACTTATCACCCTCATATCTATTTTACGAAGTTCCTTTAGGTTTATTGGATAATGAGAAATATTTTGTCATATACCAAAACTATCTCATAACATGTATACAATGTATATGTAAGAGTATTTGACCTTTGGTCAAGTCGAGACCACCAAAGATAAAGAATAATTCTATAATTTCATGCATATTATATGGTAAAAAAAATGGTAAATATTAGGTTATACCTTTTTGCTAAGGGAAAACCAAATTCTATATCATCAGTCTCTCCATCAGTTAAATCTTGAACAGGTAGACAAAGACATGTAATTTATCTTGTGTCCAACATTGAATAAGTAACATACAACTTCTAATATTTTCTTGATGAATGTCAACTTCATGGTTTAAAGCTTGATAAAGACAAGCAAACACAATAAATTTCCAACTATAGTTAGACATAATTGTTAGGTCTTAAAAGATACATGAAATAAACTCTAGAAACTAATATATCTAAAATCAATAAACATCCTATGATGCATAAGACATATGCTCAAGTATGTTTAGTAATAACATTATTATCTACGTCATAAAGAAGTTATTGGAAGGTAGCAATTAACCAAAAAAGTAAGTGACCCTAACAAAGGTTAACAAAAATTTATCCATTCACTATTGATGAAACCAATAACACACTTTACATCAATTTGAAAAATAAAGTTGTAAGTGTCATTTTCCAATATCATAATTGTTTCTCTAATGAAAAGGTGGAAGGTACGAATTTATAATCTCTGTCACTACTAATATTGTTATAAAGTGACATTGAGATAATATTTAAAATTTTTAACAAAATCTAAAAGTTGATGTATGACTTTCAATACTTTTTTATCCAACATATTAAAAAATTTTGTTAACCAATAATATCTTGGATGAAGTACTCATTTATCATTTATCTCCTTCCCATATGACTTTTATGACATGTTTATCTTGCAAAAAGTAATAAAAACGTGTTAAATAATAATGTTGGTTTACTATCATTCTTATAAAATAACATAATTACTAGTGTAAATATATTTACTAAATAAATATAATAAATAATATTACAGTAAATAATGTTAAATAATTATATTCCAATTTCTTTTATAATAAATAATAGGATACTACACTAAATAATTTATATACAAATCTATATAGTAAATAATTTACATATAAATAATAATTATACATAATAATTATCTACAAAATAGTTATATAAAATAATAATAAATAATAATTATATAAATGTACAAATACAGTAAATAATCTGAACACTCAATTAAATAATTTTATTAAAAATATTGATTATACACAATAAGTATATACAAATAATTAATAATAATTATACTCTAAATAAATTATACTCTACATAAGAATTACATAAATATATAAAAATAGTAATAACAGTAAATAATAAATATGTAAAATAATAGTAAATCTTCTCTATATAAATATATAAATACATCAAATAATAGTAAATAGTTATTAAATACAATAAATAATTTAAACAGTAAATAATTTATATAAAAATAATAATTATACATAGTAGTTATATACTAATAATTATATAAATAAAGTAAACAATTTATACAGTAAATAGATAATATAAAAATAATAATTATTCATGATAATTATATACGAATAATTATAATAATACGTAGAAAATAGTAATGATATCTGCAAAATACTACCACCAACAAGGAATAAAAAGAAGAGATTGAAAATAATCTTAAGATTGAAAGCTGAAGGTAGAAAATATTTATAGCAATTTGACAGAAATGACCCTGTTTATATCAGAATCCTTTGGCATGACTTCAATACAAATTTGTCTGAGATGACACGACTTTAATACAAAATTGTCTGGCAAGACTTGAATACATTGTGCCTCGTGACATGACTTTAGTACAAACTGCCCCTACTCCCAAAGGCTACTAGAAGGCACAAGACTGCTACATAACATGAGGCAAGGCACGACACTGCTATGTAAACAAGAAAAGACAGGGCATGCTTAATGTAACCAACTCTAACCTAACTACGGTCAATTTTCTATAAATTAGTAGTGTTAGGAAATGTTGGGTAACAAGGTAATGAATACGTTATCAAATTTAAACGTTTGAAATAATATTTCGTCACTATTTATTATTATAATATAGATAGATTTTACCGTGGTTTTAGTTTAACGTAAAATCAACCATAATCACTTATACATTATATCATGAAGAAGTTGATATATTGAATTTTCTCTCATTAGAATTATTGATAACATATATAATCTTGATTATTTCAAAAAGAATATATTTCTAATTAAAATATATAAGTGTAATTAAACATTTTCATATTAAACAAGAATATAAATATTTTGTAGTAACGTTACTGTCTAATAAATTATGTTGTTTGATCTATGGGAATAATTGTTAATAAAAACTTAGGGTCCTACCTAGTAAAATTTGATAATATATAATGAGAGGTAAAAACAATGAAAATAAATTACATATGTATTTCTTTACTGAATTATCTATTGATCATTAAAATTTAGACTTAAATGTAATTGTTTGTATTATTTATCAATTGGTTAAAACAAATGTTTTAATGTTTATAGAAATTTTGATTACATAAATTAAAAGTTGTCATGGTTATTCAATTAACTACAGAAAAGCTTGGATAGGGAAACAAAAAACACTTATTATGTTATGACTTTTGATGTTTGCAAAGAGTCATATAATCATCTTCCCAAATGGTTCAAAGTTGTTAAAGAAATTCTTCTCGACATAATTATCCAATACATGGATAGTCATTTTTTTTTCATAAATGAAGTGCAAGATCTATCATATTACATTCTTTAACATATTTTTTTGTCCTTCAATTCATGTATTAGATTATTTATTTTTTACAAGTCTATCATTCAAGTTGATGAGACATTCCTAATTGGATGATATCATGAAACTTTATTGACAATGATTGCATATGATGAAAATCGAAATTTGCAATAGTTGAAGGGGAGACAAATGAAACTTTTGTTTGGTTCTTCTAACT
Organism: Sphenostylis stenocarpa; assembly: GCA_963425845.1. NCBI lineage: Eukaryota > Viridiplantae > Streptophyta > Magnoliopsida > Fabales > Fabaceae > Sphenostylis > Sphenostylis stenocarpa. Next base: position 14,541,904 of record OY731403.1, on the reverse strand, counting down.
ATTGAAACAATACGTTGCACCTTCGATGAAACTTGTGTATTATAACAAATATAGGAACAATTATATTAGCAAAATTACAGTTTGAACAAGTTGGGTGAGACACAAATGAGTAAGTATATTACATTTCATATAACAAGAAATTTAACAATATCAAGTTGAAAAGACAAGTAATTAATATGTATTAAGAGGTTAAAGTTTCCACAAACTGCTTCTTGTTGTCAGTTTGATTTTAAGAGTCTCGTAACATATTATTAATAAATAATAAATAAATTTGAAAATTGAAAGAATATGAAAAGATAATATGCTAAAATATAATTATACAAACAAGTTTATTTAATTATTACTAAGTTTGGGGACCAAAATTATAAATGTATATATAAATTATAAAACTTTGGAGTTCACCTCCTACTATTGGTTAGATTAGATCAAATCCCATTGAAAAAAATGGACACAAGCATATGATGGTGAAAAAATATATGGACATATGACTACCTATATAATTGAAAAAGAGTACCAATTTAAACTACATTAATTTAAAAGAAGTACGAATTTTACTAATATTTACCCTAATCAAAACTACATTTAAAAGAATAAAATTGTGGTATGTGTGCGAGTCATGAAAGCAACGACCATGTTATGAGCAAGATATGAGTACCCTTAAAAGATTGCTAATTTGCTCAGAGAACACCAATAATGGGCTGACATGTGTCATGTTTAGAAATATATTAGAAAAAATGGTGAGTTTCAAGTCCAAGAATTATCAAACCCAAAACATGGTAGATAAGCACAAATGTATACAGTCAAATTGCATAACTGGTGGTATAATTGTGGAGAATTTCGAGCTCCCCCACTACCTTGCTCATATTATTATTATGTGTTCCTTATGTCATTTGTAGATTAATACATATGTTGATCTAATATATAAGTTATTCTAGATTTTGGATTTTATGTATATCAATTTCATTTAATATAAAATGAAGATTATTGATTTTGGTATACTAGTTCAAATTTCATTATGAACCCAATTATGACGTGAACTGATAAGGGACCCACAACTTTAAAGATGAAGAAAGAGAAAAAAGGTTGTGTTGAAAATGCAAGGAAGAAACCAAGCCACAAAGGCTTCGAGAGAAAGCCAAAGAGAACGAGAACTCCATCATCACGCAAAAGAGGAAAAAAGCTCTCGTAGAAGATGCAAGTGATACAACGCTCCAGGACACGATTAATCAGGTAATCCAGAACTATTTATGTATTATTTATTATGTATTGACTGACTTTACAAAAAGAGAAGAAAACCCCTTATATAGGATCAGCCGAAACCCTAATCAAAGGAAAAAACCAACTAACTGAACGAAAATGAACGATTATTACTCTAGGTAGTAATCCTTATCCTTACTAACTATTAACAAACTAACTGACTTTAACATCTTCTCCATAAGTTGGATGGTGTATATTCACCAACCCAAGCTTAGAGATGATAGATTTGAACTGCACGCGATAAGGGAATTTTGTAAAGATGTCTGCGAGCTGGTTTTTAGAGAGAATGGAAAGGAGGTGAAGGAGATGAGCTTTAATCTTCTCATGAACAACGTGACAGTCGAGGTCGATGTGTTTTGTCCTCTCATGGAAGCTTGGGTTATGGGCGATGTGTCTGGCAGACTTATTGTCACAGTAGAGGATAGTTGTGTTGATGATTTGAATGTTGAAAAGTCTTGTGTTGGTGAGGTAAAACAACTTCCCAATCAATCTATGGTAGGAGTTGGGATTAGACAAAAATCTCTTTGTTTTGTACAGGGACTTTGTGTCACTTAAAAAGGGAGTGGAAGAAGATTTGCTCCCCATCATTCCTATCTCTTCTAGGATATCTACGACATATTTTCTTTGGCATAAGTGGGTCCCCTTCTTTGACCGAGTCACCTAAAATCCTAAAAAGTATTTCAGCTCCCCAAGGTTTTTTATACGAAAGTTGTTGTGTAGAAGGCTCTTGATGTGCTCTATCTCAGTCATTGAGTTCCCTGTTAATAGAATATCATCTACATACACAAGAAGAGTTGTGAAACTAATGGGTGTTTTCTTAATAAACAGAGAATGGTCAGACATAGATTGAGTTTAATTGGCAGAAATAAGGAAGGTTGAGAGTTTCTCAAACCATTGCCTACTGGCCTGTTTCAGGCCATATAATGATTTAGTTAACCTGCAGACCTGTCCTGTTTTGTCAGTATTCAGTCATGGTGGCAGTTCCATGTAGACTTCTTCATCTAAGTCCCCATGTGGGAAAGCATTATCCACGTCTAGTTGACGTAGGAACCAATTATGTGAGGCAGCTAGTGCAAGCAAGAGTCTAACAATGGTTACTTTTGCTACTAGGGAGAAAGTGTCCAAAAAATAAATTCCTTCTTGTTGTGTGTAACCCTTAGCTACTAGGCAGACTTTGTATCTTTCCACGGTCTCATCTGCCTTATGTTTGATTTTGTACACCCATTTACAGTCATGTGTTGTTCTCTTGCAAAGCTTTGATTTCCAGGAGGTAATTGTGTCAAGTGTCATGTGTTGTTCTCTTACAAAGCTTTGATTTCCTTCTTCATTGCATTTATCTAGTCGGGATTGGTCCTGATTCCAGCGTATGTTCGTGGTTCAGAGTCACCAGATATAGCCAATGTGTACCTTAAGTGTTTTTCAGACAGAGATGCATAGGATAGGACCTTAGAAATAGGATAATCAATTTTTAATTTATTTTTCTCCTTCAAGTTGTTAAAGGAAGAATTAACCTGGCGTACATAGTCTTTCAAATATTCAGGGATTCTTCTTGTTCTTGTGAGTCTTCTGTTATCCTGGGAAGTGAGAACACTGTCTCTATCATTGAACTCTTCTTCATGTTTAGTGTGTCCAGGGACCTCTGTCTGACCAGTGGTATTGTTACAATCAGTAGGAATTTGACTTTGTGTGCCAATATTGGTGTGCTCACTCAAAAAGTCATTAGTTGAGCATTCTTCACTCTCCTCTCCAAGAGAGACGTCATGTTTGTCGGTTTAGATCCTTATAAGAAAAAATATCTTCATAGAAAATGACATTTCTGCTTATGAAAAGTTCTTTAATGTTTAAATCCAGCACAATATATCCCTTCACACCATTTTTATATCCTAGAAAAACACCTTTTTTGGCCCTAGCAGAAAATTTATTCCTATTATTTTCTAAAGTTGAAGCAAAACAGAGACAACCAAAGCTTTTTAAATTCAAATATGTAGGAGGGGCATTATGAAGTAAATCATAAGGTGTTTTTCCTTTGAGAACAGTAGAGGGTAGTCTATTAATTAAGTAAACAACATGGGAAATAGCATATGACCAATAGGCTTTGGGAATGTTGGATTGAAAAATTAGGCTACGAGTCTTATTTAGAATATCTTGATGTTTCCTTTCCATAACAGAATTCAAATGTGGAGTCTCTATACAACTTTTTCGATGTTCAATACCATGACTGTTATATAAGGCAGCAAAATCAAACTCAGGGTCATTATCAGACCTAATGGTCTTGATAATCTTATTAAATTGAGTTTTAATTTTTAAAACAAAATTCTGAAGTAATTCTCTAGTTTGACTTTTTTAATTCATTAGAAAAATCCAAATATGTTTGTTGTAATCATCAACTATAGTTAGAAAATATTTATGCCCATGAACAGAATGTATAGAAACAGGGCCTCATATGTCACAGTGTATCAAATCAAAACAATTGGAAAAATATGAAACACTCTGTAAAAAGGGCAATTTATGTTGTTTGGCAAAATGGCATACATCATAAACAATTTCAGTAGCTATATTAACATAAGGAAAATGTTTACATATTTGTTCAGTAGCTTTGAGTCCAAGATGGCCTAATTTATAATGTCACCAACTAATATCAACATGTTTATAAGAAAGAATAACCAGGAATATAGTTTTGGCAGAAAACACAAAAACTTCTAAGGTAGTATAATCCCTTGTGGACATCAGCCTGTCCAATCGTCTTCAAGGTAGTACTGTCCTGGATCTGGCAAAACTTAGGAGAGAAAATTAGAGTGTAGTTTAATTTTTTATTTAATTTTTGCACAGATATAAAGTTAAAAGAAAATTTTTGAATGTATAACACAATGAAAAGAGTAAAATTCTTAGAAAAATTGATGGTTCCAGCAAATGCTGCAGTAAGTAGAGAGTTATTTGACAATTTGACAGATATGGATTTTATTCTGTAGAAGGTTACAAAATTATTTTTATCATAGGTGACATGATCAATGGCACATGCGTCTATTATCCAGGGGAGATTACCTTGTTTTTCTCCAAGGTTGTTTCTTTGAACATGATTGATGTTGTGGGACTGTGATCCATTGTCACTGCTTTCCAGCATTTTTAGAATTTTCTACATTTGTTCAGGGTGAAAGTGTTAAGGGGTTTTTCAGTCCTAGGAGGTTTAGCAGTGTTGGTTTCAGTATGGGCTGCAGGGTCTTCTTTACAAATGTTGACATAACTCCATTAATTCTGACCATTCTTTTCTTGGTTTTGATTATTATTCTTTTTTTACCATGGTGAAAACCCGTGCTTTGAGTAACATTCATCTATAGTGTGGTTCATCTTATGGCAATAGGAGCATTGTTTGCCATAATTGGGGTTTCTCCCTCTTCCTCTTCCTTGATTGTGCATTCCATTACCCCTTTCTTGAGATTTCTGATCTTGCTTCCATTGGTCGTGTTTATTAGCAGTGTTGGTCAGGATCTTGTTTTCTATTTGGTTAATGACCCCAACAATTTGTCTTTCTTGTTGCATGACAAGAGAAAAGACCCTGTTGATGCTAGGCAAAGACTCCATTAATAGAATTTGTGTCTTTATAGTGTTATAGGTGTCATTTAGACCTTTAGGAAACAAATAACATGTCCAATTTCTCTATATTTAACAGAGACTTTTGACAAATCACAAGTACAGGAAGTATTGCAAGTGCATAAAGGAATGAGTCTAAGATATTCAAGCTCTTCCCATAGAATTTTTAAATCTGTAAAAAATTGGGTAATATTAAGTTCACCTTGCTTTATGGAATGAATTTCTTGCAATTGATATGAAATTTTGAAATAATCTCCTTTGGAGAATCTCTCCCTCAATTCTCCCCAAAGTTCTTTAAAATCTTCAACATATATAACACTTTCTACAATTTGGGTTGAAAGGGTCTTGATAATCCAAGACAGAACCATCATGTTGCATCTTTCTCATGCATCGTACAAAGGGTAATTTTTTTTGTGGCCTTTTTATTCCTCCATCAATGAATTTCAATTTGTTTTTGGAGAATAGGACCCTCTTCATATTTCTACTTCATGATGAGTAATTAGATTCATTTTAAGTTTGAGAAATTAATACAAGACCTGGGTTTTCTCCAGGATGAAGGTAAAAAGGGCCAGAGGGATTTAAACACTACTACAAATAAGGTTTTCCACGTCGGTTCTGGAAGGCCTTCAACGGCGAAAGTCCTGACTTTCAAATCGAAAATTTTTATTTATTTCCAACCCCTCTCCCTCTCTCTATTTATCTAGAAATCCCCCTCTCTTTTATATTATATTTTTATTATTTATAATCTTTTTTTAAAGTTTAGAGCATTACCAAATTAATTTTTTGTCACTGACAGGATTCGAACCCAAGTACCTTAGTGTTGGAGGTCGATACTCCAACCACTAAACTACTCGAATTTTTTGATAATAACTTACAAATAAATTATATTTATATACAAATAAATATATATCCGTGTAAATATATAAATATATAAATACAAATATATTTATATATTTTGATATATTTATATAATTATATATTTATATGTTGGATGTGATGGCACGCTCGAAGGTGAAAGTGTGTCGAGTGAGTTTTCAAAATTTGATGTCAAATTTGTGAGCGAGTCTCTTTATATGAGTTTGTAATTTAATGACAGAATATAATATTTATAATTTATTAATGATATAAAATAAATATGAGAAACGCATCATTCGCTCAAGCGAAAAATACCAATTTTCGCTCAGCGAGGCTTGAACGAGTGAATTTCCGTGAGTTTTAACGTATTTTCACTCAAGCGAGAGTCAATCTCACTTTCACCCTCGAACGCGCCTTCACATCCAACATATAAATATATAACTATATAAATATATATAAATATATCAAAATATATAAATATATTTGTATTTATATATTCTATATTTATATATTTACACGAATATATATTTATATGTATATAAATATAATTTATTTGTAAATTATTATAAAAAAATTATAGTAGTTTAGTGGTTGAAGTATCAATTTTCAACTCTAAAATACTGGGTTCAAAAATCCTGTTAGTGACAATTCTCTAACTTAAGTAAATTTTTGGCTGAAAAAAAATAAAAACACTTTCCAGAAAATATATATATATATATATATATACACGGATATATATTTATTTATATATAAATATAATTAATTTGTAAGTTATTATCAGAAAATTACAGTAGTTTAGTGGTTGGAGTATCAACTTTTAACTCTAAAATACTGGGTTCGAATCCTCTCGATGACAATTCTCAAACTTATGTAAATTTTTGGTGAAAAAAAATAAAAACACTTTCCAGAAAATATATATAAATAAATATATATTTACACGGATATATATTTATTTGTATATAAATATAATTAATTTGTAAGTTATTATCGGAAAATTACGGTAGTTTAGTGGTTGGAGTATCAACTTTCAACTCTAAAATACTGGGTTCGAATCTCGTCGGTGACAATTCTTGAAATTAAGAGAATTTTTGGGTGAAAACACATTCAACGTCGGTTCATCTGGGAACCGTTGAATGTCTAAATTAAAAGACTTTCAACGTCGTTTTTTAACCAACCGACGTTGAAAGTGTATTTAATGTCGGCTCAGCTTTAACCGACGTTAAATGACGACGTTGAAAGTATATTTTGTAGTAGTGAAAAATTGATCCAAGTTGTTGTTTTGTGCAGTGTTGGCGCTGCAGTGACCAAGAAGATCAACAAGATTGATGAAGATGATCATAGTAGGTTGCAGTAGAAGTGAAGAATTGTTCTTGATACCATGATGAGGGATCCACTTTAAAGATAAAAAAAGAGAAAAAGGTTGTGTTGAAAATGAAAGGAAAAAACCAAGCCACAAAGGCTTCAGGAGAAAGCGAAAAGGAACGAGAACTCTAACATCACAAGAGAGTTATCCAAGCAATACAACACTCCAGGACATACTTAATTAGGTAATGCAGAACTATCTATATATTATTTATTATGTGTTGATTGACTTTATAAAAAGAGAAGAAAACTCTTTATATTGGGTCAGCGGAAACCCTAATCAAAGGAAAAAACCAATTAACTGAACAAAAATGAATTATTACTAGGTAGTAATTTTTACTAACTATTAACAAACTAAGTAACTTTAACGTGAACAATAAAAAAATCCTATCACATTACACATTTACAATAAAATAGATATGTTAAATCTAAATAAATTGAAAAAAAATATCATATTGCCATATTATATATGAATCGTAAAATGATATTGTAATATTTATTTTATTTTTTATTTTTTTATTTATAAATATTAAATATTAAAATATAATAAATACATAAACAATATTTTATAATTAAATTAAAATATAAAATAAACAAAACAGACAACAAAAATTAAAAATAATAAAATTACATTGATTTCGAAACTGAAAAAAAAATTAGTGTTATATAACACCATTTTAATATTAAAAGAAAAACCTAAAATCGTATTACGATTTTGAAATTAAAAAAAATGATTTTCTTATTAAAAAATAGTGTTACATTCGACTAATTCTCCATAAAACTTTTGAAAAACTATACCAGTGTGGTAATAAAGGTGCCCATTTAAAAAAAAAAAAAAAAAAACTCTTTGTTTTCACATATAAGACTTAATGAACTAAATCATTATAATAATAAAAAAAAAAACTCGTCAACTTGGTTGATAGTAATAAAAAATGTTTCATAAATTTACATTTTCTTTCTAAAATGACTATTTTCATTCAAACTCTTCTCTCTTTTTATGTTTTATCAATAAATGCTTTTTTAAAATTAAGATTGTTATATTTTTAAATAATGAATTTAAAATTATAAATTAGAGGTATATTTGAAAAAAAAAATTATCTGTAAGTATTTCTGTAAGATAGAAAAAAAATTATTTGTTTCTATAAAAAATATATTTTGAAATTATCAACAAGGTTTGACGTGATAACATTAGCAATGTTCATCAATAATTAGTCATTATTCTACTAAAAAAAAAAAAAATTGCATAAACACAAATGTATCATTGGTAATGTACAGGAAGGAAAACTTTACAAACTAGAGTGTGCATATTTATGTATGTATATCACCAACATGAATGTGGTAGCTTGAGTAAGAGGCAAGAAGTGGAGGAGAGAAAGGAGTTCTATTTGCGAATCAAGGCAACAATGGAGACACAGTTACTGGCCGTGATGCCAACCATGCCTTCAGTATGACGGGAGGTCATCTTGAGGCCCTCAAAGCCGCTCTCGCAGGAGGAGACATCCGCCATGACGGAGCTGAGCATGACGGTGACTGTGCCGAGGTCCTGGGAGTGGAGGGCCTCCAGGGCCTTGTGGAGGCTCTTGAAGGCGTTCATGTACTGCCTCTTGCAGCCGGCGAGGGCGGTGGCCATCTCCGGCGAGGACTCCATGTATCTGACGACGATGGAGATGGTGAAGTTGGCCTGGAAGGAGCAGGCTTTTATGGCGGCCTCCAGGATGTGCGTGAGGTCGAAGTGGCGGCTGAGGAAGGGCACTATGGTGGAGAGGCACACATCGGGGTATTCCGTGCGCGAGCAGACCTTCTTCACCGAGTCACGGTCGTGTTTCTTGATGTGGTCGTGCATCGTAATCGTCTTGCTGCCTCGTAACGACCCCATCTGGATGTCCGAGAAGAACGAGGAGAATGTCTCGCTCATATGCCCGTCCCTTCGTGCACGCCTGCCGCCGCCGCCGAACCCAAAGTGCCATTCCTCGTTCGATGTCGTCTCTTCGGAGTTCGAGTACTCCGTGGTTGGGAACCCGAGTGGCGGCTCCGCCTCTCCCCATTCCGCTTGTGGAGGCTCTACTTCTGGAGGCTCCGCTTCTGTCAGCGTTGACTCCGGCGGCTCCGAGGGGAGGTTAGGTGTCGACTCCAGCGGTATCTCCGGCGTAGTCTCCGGCGGTGGATCTTCGGTGGCGGGTGGCTCGTGCGCTGTACATAGTGCAAAGCTTAGGAGGAGTGTTATGGGGAAGAGGGTGACGAAATTGATGTTAAGTTTCATTTGATTTTTTTTTTTCTGTTTTTTTTTTCCTGTTTTTTTAAGGATAGTTGAGAACAGACGAATATATTTTGCTTATTTTAAGGTATATGAGAAAAGAAAAGAAAAAAAAAAAAAGAAAAAAACAACAGAGAGGATGTGTTAATGTTTGGGATTCTGAATATAAGTGAGTTTATTAGGGAAAGTGAATGGCTATGAATTGACCATGAAAATAGATGAAGTTTTAAGGGATAGGGACCACCACCATTGTTGATGGTGCTAATCTTTAGCATGAGATGAAAACTACCCTCTATTTTTCTTCCCATCCTCTCAAAATATATTATTACTACTGCTTTCCTATTTTAAGTTAACCTACGTCACGATTATATTTAAAAAGGATTTTTATTTTTTTAGAATAGAAATACCTTTAAAGAATAGAAATAAAACAAAAATTTATATTATATGGTATTTTTTTCTGTAATTTGTTTAGAGAGAACAAAAATTCTACAGAAAGAACAAAATAAAAAATTAATAATATCAAAAATATTAAAAAAAAAAAGTTTTGTAACTCAATTTAAAAAATGAGTAATTGAAATTTTATTAAGCGTAATTAGTTTTTTCATAAAATATTTATTTTGATTTTTAATTTTAAAAATACAATACTTTATATGATGATATTCAAATGAAAAATGCTTTATAAAATCATATGTATTTAATTGGATCAAGATGGCATTTATATTATAAAGTGAAAATAGATGCATGTTTCTTATCCATATTTTGTATATTAATATTAATTTATTTAAAAATATTTATAAAAAATTATTTTATTTTTTCTCTATTTCATATTAATATTTTTTATACACTTTATCTTGCACGGTATTTTTTTTTAATAAATAAATTATAATAATATAAAACTAAAAACGATAATAAAAAAAAAAGAAATTCTCTTTTATGTATAATATAGATATAATTATGAAAATTATTTTTAATTAAATTATTTATTATAAAAATTTCATCAAATTAAATATTTATATATATAATAGAAAATTTTCTTTAATTTAATATTGAATTAAAATTTAATAAATATAAACTATTTTTTAAATAAAATATTATTAAAAAAATAAATTAAATCTAAGTATTATAAATTTCGTTAATTTTTTTAATTCAAAATTGAAAATATAGTAGCAATTAATGTTGGTCAAATATAAGATTTGTAGAAGAAAATTAAGTTGGAGATAAAATTTCTGTAAACTGCAAAAGATAAATGAGTAATATTTAACGGATGAATTTCACCAACATATGTAATTAGTAAAAATAGAGAAATTTAGGATTTGTTTTGTATAAGATTTTTAAAATATTTTTTATATTTTAAATTTTAAAAACTAAATTGTTTGATAAAGTTTTTTTGTTAAAATAGTTCTTATTTATTAATTTTTAAAATTTAAAAATTAAAATTAAATAAAAATATGTTGTTTTATGTTTTAATTTAATGGTTTTATTAGTGATATGTGTGTTATACTTCTAACTATATTATATTTCTTATTTTTGTTGTGCTATTCTTCATCTTAGGAAATAATATTTAAATTATAATTTTTAATTTATTTCACAAAAATAGTTATTCAAAACTTATTTGTAAAAGAATTTTTAAAAATTAAATTAAATCAAGTAATCCTTTATAAAACAAAAGACTTAGTTATGTGAACCAAATATAATATAAATATTATATAAGAGCATTATTACATTTTAATTAAATTAACGTATAAAATGTACAATAAGTTTTTTTAAGACTATTTAACCATTTTAAAGAGCCTAAAGCTGGCGGATCTTGAACATTAATTTTGAGGGGGCCAAATAATATATTATTAATAAATAATAAATAAATATAAAATGAAGAAAGAAGATGAAAAGGTGAAAATATAAAATTGTAAATATATACTTAAATATATTAAATCATCGTTAAGTTTGAGGGAGACAAAATCATAAATTATATGAGAGTTACAAAATTAAGGAGAGACTCGAAAGGATAAAATTATAAATATATAAGTAAATATATATTAAATGTTCATTAAATTTGGGGAGCCAAAATCATAAATTATATAGGAGTTACAAAACTTTCGAAATGACGGCCCAAGAAGATCCGTCACTGAAGCTAACCACTTTAAAAGAATTTAAATAATTGAATTTATCATTTGTATTTGTTTGTCCTCAGTTAATTATGACCTATATATAACAAGTTTTTATGTATCTGCATAACTAATGAAAAAAAAATCATGTTTTCAACCCAATTCAAAGAGGCATGTGTACACCCACTAAATAAGATTAACCTAATCATATATTTTTGCAAATTTATGAAAAAAGAATTCTTTGTAAAGGTATTATAAAGGAAAATCATAATAAAAATTTGAAATAAACTACAAACATAGCAATATAGGCACAAGTATATGGTGTATATAAAAAATAGTGAGAAATACAAGTACATATAGTTTACGAATCTTTATCTTATTCACGAGACAATAGTTAAAAGTAATTCATCTATCATGTTATTTTATACAACGCAAAGATCGGGAATCACAGAATGGAAAATTTCTGTATATCCAAAACCTAAACTTTTGACTTACATCCAAATGTAGAACACTAAATTTTAGAGGATGCTCCTATAGATGTAAGACACTCCTTTGATAGATCACTAGGTATTAACGAATCATTTATAAAAACAAGATGTGGATCATCCTGGTGATGATAAGTGAACAAAAATTACATAGAATATATATTCTGATGAATGTGGTAGCTTGAGTGATAGGAAACACAGTGGAGCAGAGAAAGGCCTCTATTTGGGAATCAAGGCAACAATGGAGAGACAGTTACTGGCCGTAACGCTAGCCATGCCTTCAATATGACCGGAGGTCTTCTTGAGGCCCTCAAAGCCGCTCTCGCAGGAGGAGATATCTGCCATGACGGAGCCGAGCATGACGGTGACGTTGCCGAGGTCGTGGGAGTGGAGGGCCCTCAGGGCCTTGTTGAGGCCCTTTAAGGCGTTCTTGTACTGCCTCTTGCAGTCGGCGAGGGCGGTGGCCATCTCCGGCGAGGACTTCATGTGTTTGACGACTATGGAGATGGTGAAGTTGGTCTGGAAGGAGCAGGCCTTTATGGAAGCCTCCAGGATGTGCGTGAGGTCGAAGCTGCGGCTGAGGAAGGGCACTACGGTGGAGAGGCACACGTCGGGGTATTCCGTGTGGGAGCAGACCTTCTTCACTGAGTCACGTTCGTGTTTCTTGATGTGGTTGTGCATCGTGATCGTCTTGCTGCCGCGTAACGACCCCTTCTGGATGTCCGCGAAGAACGAGGAGAACGCGGGGCTCATTTGCCATTGCCTGCTTGCGCGTCCACCGCCGCCTCTGCCGAATTCGAATGACCCTTCCTCGTTCGGCATCAGCTCCTCGGTGTTCGAGAACTCCGTGGATTGGAACCCGAATGGCGACTCCGCCTCTGGCGATACCGCTGCTGGAGGCTCCGCTTCTGGAGGCTCTGCTGCTGGAGGCTCCGCTTCAAGAGGCGGAGGCTTCGACGACATCGACTCCATCGGTGTTTCATTCGGCGTCTCCGGCCGTTTTTTATTCGGCGTTTTCGGTGGTTTTTCATTCGGAGTCTCTGGTTCAAGAGGCGGAGACTTCGACGACATCGACTCCATCGGTGTTTCATTCGGCGTCTCCGGCCGTTTTTTATTCGGCCTTTTCGGTGGTTTTTCATTCGGAGTCTCTGGTGGTTTTTCATTCGGCGTCTGGGACGGCGGATCTTCGGCGGCAGCTGTGCATAGAACAAAGCTTAGGAGGAGGGTTACGGAGAACAGGGTGACGATCAAGTTGATGCCGTGTTTCATTTTTATTTTTTTAAGGTAGTTGAGAACAGAAAAATATGTTCTGTTTATTTGAAGGTAGATGAGAGAAAATAAAAAACAAAGAAAGAAAAGAATGTATTGATGTTTGGGATTCTGGAAATTTATATAAGTTAGTTTTGAGGGAAAGTGATTGGTTTTGGAATGACTATATAAATAGCATGAGGTTTGGAGGGATAGTGACCATTGTTTAGTGCTAATCTCTAGCATTGTTTGCTGAGATGAAAACTACCTTTCTTAAAATTAGACTTTTAAGAATCATTCTTTTAGATGAATAATATATATATATATATATATATATATATATATATATATATATATATATATATATATATATATATATATATATATGTTAAATCAGATTTTATCATATCATATTAGCACAAATACAGGTCAAACATAGAGAGGATCTTTTTAATTATTTTTATTTAATTAATTTATATTGAAAAGAGAAATTGAAAAAATTACTTAATAAAAAATAATAAAAGAGAATACAATTCCTAATTAAAATAATTTTATTTATTTCATTTATATTAAAGCGAAAGAAATTGAAAGAACACGTGATTTAAGGAGCGAAGAAAAAAATTATGATTAGAAGCTTAGTCTTCTATTGAAATGTTGTTTATTTTTATTTTTTTATTAGTCTTCTCATATTAGTTATATAAGTTAAAGGATAAGAATAAAGTGGTGATTTCAACATTTTTTTTTAAAGTTCAATCCTAAAATTATTAAATATCACAATTAAATATAACTCAAATTTTTTGAATTGATTAAAATAAATTATAATTTTAAATCTCTGATAATTCATGAATAATTTAAAATAAATTATACATTATCTTGAATAAAAAGTAAAGGGGTTACAACATGTCTTCTTATATTATATATTCTCAAGTTGAATCATCATATTAAAAATGAACATTGTTTATTACATAAATTATTATTTATTTTCTTAAGGTTATAATATGAAAGGGAATACAAGAGTTTTAACTAATAATAAATCATTATATTAAAATGGATAGACAACTAAGGCATGGCAACGGGCGAGGCGGGGGTGGGTTTTGCCTCTCTCGTCCCCGTCCCCGACTTTTTAACCATCCCCGTCCCGCCCCGATCCCTGCAGGGGTTAGGAATTAAGTCTCCATCCCCGTCCCGTTGGGTTTTGGGTTTCCGCTCTCGTCCCGTCCCAGATTTATTTTATTTTTAAAAAGATAATTATATTTATAATAAATTAATTTTACTATGTCTTTTTATATATAAATAAATATTTATAATTTATAGTTATTATTAATTAAATATACATTTTAATTTATTATATTTATATTAAAATATATATGTAAAAGAAATATTTAATTATTTTTTATTTATATATATATATATATATATCTAATATTTATAACATTATTATTATTATTATAACATCTGTATTCAAATATTTTAATATTTATAATATTATTATTATAATACTGTATTCAAATATTTAATTATACATATAAGTTAATTCATTTTTAAGTTGTCAATATATAGTTTATAAGAAAATATTTAATAAGTTAATTCTTATTTAATTAGTTTGAAGTAATAAAAGTTTAAATTATTAATTTCTTTTAATCCTTTAAAATACAATTATTTTATTAAGATAAAATTTGATATATGATAAATAAGGATAATAAGATAAAAAAATATGACATAATAAATATAAATTATAAATAAACTAATATTAGTTACTACTAAGATTGATGTAAAATATTTAGAAAAAGATAAAGAAAAAAGATTAACTTTGTGTTCATCAAATTGGTTGAAAAAATTGAAATAAAAAACAAATTGATGGGAGAGACTAAGAAAATGTGAAAAAGCTGAGAGAGAATAATATAATAAATTAATTGATATAAAAAATTGAAAAAGATAAAAAAAAATAAAAAGTGGGTAGAAGAAAAATAAAAAATTGGTGAAATATAAAAAAAATAACCTTATATGTAATAGAAAAAGAAAATGAAATACTTTTGAAATATTAATATTTTAAAATTTAAATTTAAATATAAAGTCGGGGCGAAGATGGGGGCGGGGCGGGGTCGAGGTCGGGGTGGGGATTGCATTACTCATCCTCGCCCGCCTTCGACTTTTAAAGCGGGAAAAATTTGAATCCGATCCCGCCCGGTCAATTCGGGTTTCTCCGTCAAACTCGGGACGGGAACGGGTCAATCCCCACATGTACCGGTTTAATTCACAAAATCAAAAGATGAGAATTATTTTTAAAGCAAAAATAATTAAATAGGGAGACAAAGTAATACACAAAAGAGAAAGAAAGAAACATATTCAATTATAATCGTCAAACACTTAAAATCTCTTTTTGAACTATTGGGCTATTATTTATTTTACATGAACACTTCATTCTTAAAATTAATTACATTTTCTATTATTGGTCTTTAACTACATTGATATTTCATAATTTTTTTACTTGTTAATAGTGTTTTTAAGGAATGTAATATAGTAAATTGAAATCTCACGAGTAAATCCTACAATCTACATTGAATTGTGATACGAATGAAAGTAATTTTTTATATATAAATTTAATTCAATTATTATAATAACTAACTAACCTAATACTTCGTTTCCTCTCAATTATAAGACACTTGGGGACAAAAATGTACAAACCATGCAAAATAATTAATTTATCTAATTTTATTGAATTTTTAATTATTATTTTAAATTTCATTTTTACCCTTATTAATAATTACTAAACCAATTAATAACAATATACATATCCATGTTTTTAACAGGGACATATAGAGAGAAAAAAGTTAATTGAAATTGTTAAATGTCTTACACTAAATTACATTACGGAGATAATCGATAATTTTAGAAATAAATGGATAACAAAAATTTTAAAATTTAACATATAAAGAAATTTGTACAATATAATTTAATATTTATTTATCTTTTGTTTTTTAGTCAAAATTAAAATTATATTTTACTTAAAATATAAATTTTTTTATTTTACTAATTAAATATATTAGAAAATAAACAAAACATTAAAAAAAAAAAACCTTTTTTCGTCAACCATAATTATAATTATAATTATAATCGATGTGGAATATACATTTTCTACATGTAAACAATGATAATCTATGTTGCATGTGTAAGTCTGCTCTTGACAACTTCTAATGGAGGCAACACAAAACCTATCACCCACTTAGATGAAGGGCAAATTTTTACAAAAGATTCATTGAACACTGAGATTTCAGAATAGACCTGTCTCGCTTATTTATTTCGTTAGGATAATGAAAAATAATATTGCAATTAATACCATTTCCTTTACTAAGGAAAAGTGATTTCAGAAACAGGTAGAATACAGACTCTATAAGGCATATCAGACTCATGAACACAACCAGGTAAACCAGTTTGATTATTCCTACATCGAATTCCAAAACCAAAGTAACTAACGCTTGTGGTCTTGAGTCTTCACCACAGTCACAGGACAGGTTGCATTATTCACCACAAAGTTGCTGACGCTACCCATTATGACCCTGTAAAAAGAAAATGAAAAAGGAATGGTTCCCTCAGTATCTCATGAATCAGAAGCAAGTAAAAACCCTTAGCATGCCATGCTGTGTTTTGGAGGAGTTGGTTGAAATAGTAGGTACCTTTGGAGCGTGCCAAGGCCTCTGTTTCCCATGATAAGGGAGTCTAGAGGTACTTGATCAACTGCTTCACATAACTTCTCTCGAGCATCTCCCCAATAGATCTTCATTAGCACCATAATCTGCCACCCCAAAATCTTGGAAGTTAATCTTATGTCATAGAATGTACACAACTACCAAATAATACTTTCTATGTTAAAGAGTAGTAGAATAGAGAGACCTCTCTAATATTGGAGCAAGACATCAATGACATGTTAGACTTTCAGCATAAAACCTCTGTGCATGTCTGAAAGTAGTTTATCTAATTGCACCTATACAATCAGGCATTAAGTGTTGAGATTGATCTCTTTATAGGGTTACTCATCAACTGACAAAAAATTGCATCAAGATTCCCCAACTCAACTGATGAAAAAACAAGAGTTTGTACACCATGTTAACCCATATCAAATCTACATTCACTACTTACGTGTTTTTTCAAAGACCCTCAATGCGATTTTAAATAAATATACTTTTTGAAGAAAGTTTTTACAAGATAGAACTTTCCTTAATGCATGTCAATTTAATGAGTATAATAAACTTTTATATTCCAACATTACTCGTTGTAACTAAATTAGAGTTGTTTTTAGTCTAAAAATTAGGATTGAGTTGAGTCTGTTCTTCCAAATTATAACAGTCGGATCAAAATTAAAAGAATTCATACGTTTTTTTGCCGGGCAGCAGTTTGGACAATATCAATTACTGCGGGTTCAGGTTTAAATTGATATTTCTTCATGGCCGCAGGCTCAGCGAACTCACTCAGAGGTATGAGAGCTGCATTTAGATCAATACACACACTTAATAAGCCAATTAAAATCCGCCACTCCCCAAATTAGGATCCGCAACACGACCACGGATTAATTTTTGTTCTACATATATTTTTACGAATATGCGAAATAAGGGATTAGGGTTGCTAACGTGAGCCAGTGGTTTCCCAGAGCTGCATCTCGCCGTGCTCGTAGGTAGCGTGGCGGACCACGATTAGAATGAGGTGATCCCCTTCTTTGACCACGTTATCCAGCGTCCAGTTCAGTGCTTTGATGCTGCACGCCGAGAAATCAATGGCCACGCCCAATCTCCTAGCACCTGCCATTTTCTTCTCTCTCTCTATAACACCTACGAGTGGTCTCTTAGTTTTTGTTTTTTTTGTTTTTTACTTGTGTCGGTGTGAAATGGAATTCTATTGTGGTTTGTTGCTTTTGTTTGTGAAGGTTTGACATGAAAGAGCGCAATTTGTGAGGCTGATACTGAAAGAGCGGCAATTGCGTCCTGCGTTAGTGGCTCACACAGTTGGTTCCACACATTTCCTGACTTTGAATTTGAGGTTCGATAATTATCACCGTTGGATCAGATTCAAACATTTCGTTTCTTGTTGTGTAACCCGTAACTATGGAAAGTTCTTGGATTGGGAACAGATGTAACAGTGCACACTTATTTTCAATCTTATTTTCAATATTTCTCGCTTATATAATTGTTATTTGAAGCCACTCTTTCAACCAAGTGTTACGACTTATAACATTAGCATAAAAATTTGAGTTATATATAAAAAAGAAAAGTAAAAAACAATATTTTCTCATATCTTTAATCAAATTTAAATTATAAAATATAAAATTATTAATTTCTTAGTGTTATTGACAATTTTTTGCCGGTAATTTCAGTTGTTTACATTATAAAATTGCAAAACACATTTTTTTTTGTTTTTCAATATATAAAACAATTAATTAATGTGTCTAATTGGAGATAATATCAGTATCTTACTAATTTTTAATTATATTGTAATCCATCTAGGATGAACATTTTATTATCTACGTGAGTTCCTGGTGGGAGTGTATTACTAGCAAGTAGTACAAGTTTCCAACACTACCCAGTAACAACAGGATCAAAGCAGTTTCCCTGATTATTTCACTTCTTCAACCATTATTCTAAAAAAAACAAATCAAACTATTCTCCAAACCTTAGGCCGGTGGTTTTCTCTGAATCTGGTCTGAAGTTCCCGATGGGGTTTTGGTGGTCCTTGCTAGTTCTAGCACTCGCTTTCGCCATCTGCAAGTTCCTTCTCATTCTCATTCCTCCCAAGGTTCCTTCTATCGATGTCGACGCCTCCGATGGTACTCTCCTTTTGCACTCCCAATCGCACGTTTCGACATTGAAATGTAATGTGAATTTATTATTATTACTGTTATCACAGTGTTGGACGATGGGAGCGAAACACCGGACGACTAC
Source organism: Sphenostylis stenocarpa (assembly GCA_963425845.1). Lineage (NCBI taxonomy): Eukaryota > Viridiplantae > Streptophyta > Magnoliopsida > Fabales > Fabaceae > Sphenostylis > Sphenostylis stenocarpa. The sequence continues at coordinate 14,522,820 of OY731403.1, read as the reverse complement.
ATATATGTGAGTGTTTATGCATCTTCAATTTAATGTTTTCGAATCGCTGTGTAGTGTTATATATATATATAATATACATCGATTTTATGCTTTCGCGTTTGTGTGATCGGTGTGGTATGCTTTTGTTTGAAACTTAAAATTCGAATTCACATTAATCGCAAATGCATGTGGTGCCGCTGAATCGATATAGTTTAGGGATTGACTTCTTCCCGACGTGGCACCTAGAATGTTATCAACTAGAGTTGAGGTTTGTAATTTGGCATTCTGTGTTGTGGAGAATATGGCTGATTCGGTGTCATTGATGATTGATTCCTTATCAGGTGCCTCCAAGGGGAACGACGCAGCAATCGAGCGGGAAAGTTCAGTGCTATGAGCCTGCTACCATGAAATATTTGGGATTTGTTCCTTCGTTGACGCCTGATGAGGTTTGTGAGCCTATGCTTATAAGGAACTGATCGTTTAATGCATGCTTTTAGTATCTAGTTTCGGCAACATTTGTGTTTAAGATGCACGCTTTTTTTTTTTTAATTTTTTTTTCCCTGGGTATTTTCTGTATAAATTTTGATATTTAGGAATAAGAATATTAGAAATTTCTGTGCCTTACGAAAAGTTCCAGACCCAAACAAGTAGTTTATAAGGGTGTGATGATAAACTAATCACATAAGAAATATGCTAGTTGTGCTGAAGTTGATATGCCATTAGCTTCGAGCTAACCTTGTTTGCTAAAGTTTCAATTTTGCCATTTTGCATGCTTCTCTATGTTGAAATGCAAATTCAACGGAATTCCATTTAACGTGTAATTTTATTGATCTTCAATATGAAAATTGCTTTTTGCTGATATTGACAACCTTTTGGTTTCCATCCATGTATTATTTTTCGTGCCTATGAATGTGTGTTAAGCCTGGGCCTAGTTTTATGGATTGTTTAAAGTCCTCATGGCACTCTAAATGATACATGTCAGGGTTAGAGTCACAGTCATGGGTGGAAGTAAGCCGAGTTGATTCTAACCCAGCAAAAACACAGTGCAATGACAAAGCACTTTTCATGCTCTTGCAGAGCTTACGTGACTTGTTAAGAAACTGAATTCCTTTTACTGGGTCAATCCTATCTTTTTATCTGCTTCAGCTTGATCCTTTAGTCAATAATCTCTTTCTTTACTTTTTATGTACTTTAATTGAAAAATATAACTAAAAAGTGAAGTTGCTACATGCTCACACACACACACATACACAAAAGCTAGTCAGAATTGAACCAGGCAATCGTATGACTTTCAAATTTAATGCTACCTTCCGATCCCTTGCACACTGAAGGTTTTTTTCTGGAGTGATTTCCTAAGATCACTATGTAAACTTGTAAAAAATACTAGAATTGGTGTGTCCTTCCATGAGTTAGGCTCCTGCAATGCTGACAGGTTGGCAACCTGTGACATAAATCGATGATTTATACCAAATCTGAATTCTTTGTCCTCTGATTCCCCTAACCACTTTCAATCTCAATCTTCCAGTCTGTCAATCTTTGTTCCTGGTCGTCTCCTAACTTGCAATCTAAGCCTTTGCTCTCCATCATTATCTGCTGAAACTTGTCTGAGTGGTTTATCTTATTATCCGTACCTAACATCAGTTCCAAGAGGTCCACGTTCATTTTTCTGTTCATCTGTTTTGCTCTTCAACTTTACTTCTTTGATCTTTTGCTTTTCTTTTTGCATTTTAGCTTCTTATCTGTTGTCTAGAATCTATGTATTTTATATTGTAAGGTTTAGCTTGTACCTTTAGCTGAAGTTCTGACATGTGACTGTTGAATGAAGAATAGGATGAAATAGCTTGAGTGAAAACTGAAAAACCACTTGGCTAGGATCTAATCACTAACAGCACTTACAAAGCCACATAGAAGATTATTTTATTCACAATAAGAAGTTCTTGCAAAGTATTCATAAAATATTAGTTGCCAGTTTGATTAGATTCACAAGTAAAAGTATGGCAAGACTTAACTAGAAATATGATGCATGTACGAATAGGTAAGGGAGCAAGTAGAGAAAGTACGGAAGGCACAAAAAATGTGGGCAAAGACGAGCTTCAAGCAAAGGCGCCAGTTTTTGCGTATACTTTTGAAGTATATAATTAAACATCAAGCACTTATATGCAAGTAAGAGCAGTTCTTATCCATGGTCATTGAAAGAAGATTTAGGCGTTAGTATTTTTTTAACTAACAGAATGTTGATATACTAGAAAGCATGCAAGTGTCTTCTGTTTTAGTTATCACATGGTTTTATTCATTAGTCTAAAATATATATGAATTATGCTTATTGCTTAAGAATATTAACAACTTTCTTGAGTATAGTCTAATTCGTGTGCTTTTACCAGAATATCTTCACGTGATACTGGAAAGACAATGGTAGATGCCTCTTTTGGAGAAATAATGACAACATGTGAGAAGATAAATTGGCTACTTGCAGAGGGAGAGAAATGCCTAAAACCTGAGTACCGGTACCTGCCTCAATCTTCTCTCTCACCTTTTCTTTTCCTTTTCAATTTGGACCTAAAAACTGTTAGATCTATACATATTTTTTGTAAGTGGGTACACCATATCCCTCCCCCACCCTACCCCCAGTAATTTACACTTTCTTCCTTCTAAAGGTAACTGTGGTAGATTATCTTTATCAGTTGTTTTTAATGTTCCTATAGGTTATTGCCCTGAAATTGTAAAGTTTTATAATTTTTGCATATGCTCATTGATTATTTTAGGAAAAGAGGTATTACCCTTTTAATATACTTAATGACATTTTATGCTAAAATTACAGATTTTCTTAATGCATTTTCATGACTAGTTTTTTTGTTTTGTGATAAATAAATAAACTATAGGTCCTCTGGAAGAGCGATGTTTCATAAGAGAGCCAGAGTAGAATTTCATCCCCTTGGTGTTATCGGTGCCATTGTGTCATGGAACTATCCTTTTCACAATATTTTTAACCCTATGTTGGCAGCAGTTTTTTCTGGAAATGGGATTGTGATTAAGGTATAAGATGACATAATGTCTGCTACCTACCTATCTAAAATTGTTTATTCCATGAATGCACTACGACTTTTTAAGAATAAAAATTGTTGACTGATATGCTTTCATAGTGATTATATTACATTCATTGACAAACTTATGTTAGATTTGAGACTATGCATGCGTTAATACCTGCTCTGCTCTCACTAGTTACTATAAAATTTATGTTTTGAATTTGATAGAATCCATGTGATTCTGATTGTAGGTGTCAGAACATGCTAGTTGGTCTGGATGCTTTTACTTCCGAATCATCCAATCAGCCCTTGCTGCTATAGGAGCTCCGGAGGACCTTGTTGAGGTGATAACAGGGTATAGCCTTATTTTGTACCTTCCTTATTCCCTTTGGTTTCAGTCACATCTGCATGTATAGTCTTAATTGGGCTTTTCTTACCAGGTTTGGTGAAACAGGAGAAGCACTAGTATCTTCTGTTGACAAAGTCATTTTTGTTGGATCACCTGGGATCGGCAAGATGGTATGATTCCTTTCCTATCAAAGTGTTCCATCCTGTCCTCTCATCTCTAACCTGTATTTAATAATAATAATAATAATAGTAGTAGTAGTAGTAGTAGTAGTAATTTTTTTCCAATTCTACAAAAGTTGCTGAATGAGATAAGCATGGTAGATGTTCCATAAAGAAATTCAAGGGAGTACAAGGTCAAAGTTTAACTGAGTTGCTGTAGCTAGAAAAAAAAGGGAACTAACTTCGAAGTTGTTGTAGACCTCTAGTTTAGAGTATGTCTTTGAGGTAGAATGAATGCAGGGATAACATCCACCTTTTAATGCAATAAGAAGTATTTGTGCCCTGATGATATGCTACATTCTTTTATACAGATAATGAGCAATGCTGCCGAGACACTTATACCAGTTACACTGGAGCTTGGTGGAAAAGATGCATTTATTGTTTGTGAAGATGTAGATGTGGATCATGTATGAATCCCTTCCAACTTGGCTGGAAAATGTTAACCTTGCAACATGATGGAATATTCGTTCTTGAATGCTATAGTTTTAACTAGCTGATCTGCTGAATGTAGGTAGCTCAAATTGCTGTCAGGGCTGTTCTTCAGTCAAGTGGGCAGAACTGTGCTGGGGCTGAGCGACTTTATGTCCACAGGAACATTTATGCATCCTTTGTCAGTAAAGTTACCAAAATTATAAAATCTGTTACAGCTGTAAGTGTCAATTTTAAACATTTCATTGGTAAAATGTTTTACTGCTGCATCTTTCTTCTTGAGTCATTACGAGCTTTTTAGTTACATGTGCTTGAACTTATTGTTACAGAATTGCTATTTCAGATCAGCTTGTCTTACCTCTGTTATAGTCATGTATGAAATTGTGGGGACCTTGATAGGAACTAAGTATTTGTTACGGAAAAAATTTGGGATAAACCCCAATTGTTGAGAGTTGATAATGACTCAACCTGAAACAATAATAGAACCTAATAGATGTTGATTCATGATATTTTTACCTTGTCCTTTTTAATGTTAAATTTTTCCTCTCTTTTTTTTTTATTTTTTATTTTTTTTTCATTTTCCTCCCTTTTAGTAGCCCCAAGTAAGCATAACTATATAAAGCTTTTCAGAGTTAAATTATTTTCTTCAACTAAAATACTGACTCTATATCTCATCTGTCTTGACACACATACATCTGAATTTCTAAAGCTTTAAAAGGCTAGAAATTGATATGTAATGGTCAACTAGCAAATTGATAGATTTTACTCAATTTATTCTTTTAGGTGTGAAAAATTTACTTGTGGTATCCTCCAATTTTATTCCGAAAAATAGTTTTTCCTCAAAATAAAGCTTGGGGAACCTGGATTAATGACTCAGAGATAGGGAAGGGGGTAAAAGGGTCAGGAACTTGGATAAATCCCACACATCGGTTGAGAATTGGGAACTGCTATACTTATACTATCAAGAACCCTTTTTCATTGATTAGTGGAGAATAGGCATCTCCCTCAAAACTAGTTAGTATTAAGAAATCCCTTTCCTAAAGTTTTTTAGTTAATGATTTCTTGCAGGGCCCACCACTTTCTGGGAAGTATGATATGGGAGCTTTATGTATGCATGCACATTCTGAAAAGCTTGAAGGCCTTATAAATGATGCCTTAGACAAAGGAGCTGAAATTATTGCACGTGGAAGTTTTGGACATATAGGTGAAGGTGCAGTTGATCAATATTTCCCCCCTACAGTGATTGTGAATGTGAATCACTCAATGAGATTGATGCAGGAAGAGGTAAAACAACTTGGTGTTTTCTCTGCCATAGTCATTGTCATTTTTTTTTGACGTCTTTATTAAGTGATACGTGATCAACCATATATGTTGCATTTTGACCTTAAAAAAATTGTTCTATCTTGACTAGAAGGTATTGGAGATTTTTAAATATGGATAATTATGTCCCCCATGTCATATATGTAATGTAATTATGCATTTATATTAAAAAATATCTTTCTCTAAATTTTATATTCTTCAAAACTGTTTACTTGATTCATCTGTAATCTCAATGACTTCCAGGCATTTGGACCAATCATGCCAATTATGAAATTTAGCATTGATGAAGAGGTTGTCAGGCTTGCAAATGATTCAAAATATGGGCTAGGGTGTGCTGTTTTCTCAGGCAGTCAGAGCCGTGCTAGAGAGATAGCTTCCCAGATACATTGTGGGATTGCTGCGATTAATGATTTTGGTGCAACATATATGTGTCAGGTGAAATTTATTTTACTATCTTATCTTCATCTCTCAGAAGGGGGTTGTCCCGAAAGAGACCTTAGTAGCAGTGATATGATACATATGTTATATTCTTAGCCAATTTGGCTAGGAACCAAATGTTGGCTTATTCATGAGAAAGATGAAATATCTTTACTGTTTTAATTTACTGTTAGGTCCACTTCAGCGCAAAATACCTGTTTGGAAGCAACGTCTGATTTAAGCAACAATATATATGAATGTTATATGAGAAGAGTTTAATTACTTTTTGGTTTTTTGACATGTAATTATGCAGTTCTTGTAACCAAATTGCCAGGATATGTTCTCAACTCAACCTAGGTTACATCTATACTAAATGATCTTTTAAGTTTTATACTGTATTTTAATGATGTCATGTAAGGATTTATAATTGAAAGATGAACATGAAATAAAAAATTATTTTGAGGGACTATTTATTATATATATATATATATATATATATATATATATATATATATATATATATATATATATATATATATATATATATATATTCTAGATTTAGTTTAACACTTTCATATATTTTAAAGAAATAAATTGATTTTTCGATACTAATTATAATTTCCACTGAATTAAAGTTGCATAGTGTATTTTCCACCATTTCAGTCCCTGCCATTTGGGGGTGTGAAACACAGTGGATTTGGGCGATTTGGAGGTATCGAAGGTTTGCGCGCATGCTGCCTTGTAAAAGCTGTTGTTGAAGATAGATGGTGGCCATTCATCAAAACCGTGATACCGAAGCCTCTTCAGGTTATTCTGGAAAACCTTTCACTTTTATATGTTATTTTACTTCACTTGGAGTGGAAAAATATACTGAGATGGTCTTTTTCTCTTCCCTAGTATCCTGTAGCAGAAAATGGATTTGAGTTCCAGGAGTCGCTTGTTGAAGCACTATTCGGACTCAGCGTATGGGACCGGTTGCAAGCATTGGTTAACGGGTTGAAAATGCTTAATGAGCAGAACACTACAAGTGGCAGCAGAAAAAATAAAGATGACTAATCGTGTCAGAACGGGTAACATTCCAAATGGTTCTTATTCATATCATCAAAATGTTCAAATAATTGAGGGCTTTTGGTTTGTCGTTTATCTCCAAGACTAACTGTGATTTGCGCTAGTCATTATTAACTACTGCCATGTTACTGTGCTTATTCGATGGCAATCCTGGGCTACTTGATTATTTGATTCATAAACATTTTGCCTTTTTTGATGCATTTGTCTATTTTGGTTCTAAAACTATATTATGGCATTCTTTTTCAGAACTGTTTTTAATGTAAAAAAAAAGTTGTCTGAGAACATGAATTTGAAAACCTTGTTTTATGTGGGGCATGAGTCTGTGGGACTTGTTGGCGAGGAGGAATGATGACCATGGCTTGGGGCACCGTCCAACGACGCCTAGGTGGGGGGTGCTTTGCCAAGTGCCTGCTGGTTCTTGTGGTGCTCCACTCCCGACATTGTTGGGTAAAAAAGATTCATCTATCGGTGAGTAACTCATCAGACGAGGAATAGGGTGGTTCTTGGGTTCAGTTACATTAAGATGAAGTGTGTAGAATTATAGTGTGGGGGTGACGAGTGATTGTGGTTTAGAAATTATTTTTTAACCTTTCAACCATGAAATAATTAATTTACAACATTCTCACCGTGAAAACAGAAGGATTCTGAAAAAAAATGTTTGTTCTCGTTTTTGAAATTCCAAACAAAAATGACGTTTTCCTATCATTTTTTTCTTCTTGTTTTAAAATATAAAATTGTTTTTTTTATATGGTATTTACCTCTTTAAATGAAGATTTTTGGGAAGTTAAAAGTGAGGATTAGATTTTACGTTCTCACTTTAGATAAAGGAAAATTAATAATGAAGCTCTTGTCTTGTATCATGAATTTTTACAATTTGTTTGTGATTTGGCTAAAACATTACTGACTTCTATCATAAAATTTGACGTTCATATGTTTTGTATTGTTATTATATAATTACTTAGCATATTCTTTATTTATTAATTTATTAATAATAAATATACATTAAAATTGCCAAGAAACGTTGAAATTAAGTTAGATTTATTTTGTTTGGGAGGAGGAACATACAAAGACGAAATAATATAAAACTGGAAATTTTGCTTTTATGTATTGCAAATAGACATATATAATATTTACATAATTGTCCCTAAACTTTTCTTTTTAATCCTAAGAGCATATCTGGTATCTTTTTCACATTGAAAATATAAAATATAAATTTATTCTATCACATTATTTTTAAACAATTTACAATTAATTTTATTTTAATAGAAATTCTATAAGATTTTTTTTTTCATGTCAGATGAAGAATTATCAAAAAAATTTAAACAAGTTACATAAAATTTCTATAATAGAAAGTTTATTTAAGTGACTGGGATTTAAATATTTTAATAAACAACTATCAAAATGTTCTAATCAATTATAACTAGTATTTAAATATTTTACGTGTAATTGTTTTTACAAACTATGTCATTAGTTTCTTATTTTTTTAAAATTCGCTTTTAATCTCTTAACTAATTTGTTACAAGTCTTATTATTTCGTGTTTTTACATATTTTATTTAGTCTTTCAATAATTTTTTAATAGCTCCATGTCTTAACAATTGGTTGGGATTATTTTCATTTTCTCTTCTCAACTATCACTCTAAAGACACATCAGCAACAGTATGACTTACATACATGGATTATCAGTTTGACGCATTATATACGTGGGAAAATGTTTAGTTTTTAGTGAATTTAAGAAGTTAAAGATTTTTGTTGACAGTGTACAACAACAAAAAAAAGGGGGTTTGAAATTTTGAAAAGACGTATTAAGCAAGATCAAGAAGAACCCTTTATACACAATCAAACAAACCATTGAACTATGACCCAAAACACAATCAACAATCCATGGTAAGCAAAATCAACAACAATAAGAAAAATTAAATAATTTAATCCACGATCAAAACCCCAAGCACAAAAATAAAATAATCCTTAATTTTCAAACCCTTTGAAACCCTAATCCTCAACTTCGCAACAAATTCTAAAATCCTTCCATTATAGTCTTTCTCCCACAATCAGTTTACTCCACGAGTAACATTGTATGCACAAGGCAAGGCATACACAAGGTGGTAATCGTGGCAAGAAAATGAGGTAATAATGACAAGTTCCCATGTTGTGAAAATTTTCAAGTAGTGTATTATGGGTTGTTGATTTTTTGTTTTTTTTTTTTTAATGCATCTCACTCAATATATGTTTTTAAAAATTTCCAAACACCTTTTTTCAATGGTTTCTCACCAAAAAAAAAAAAAAACTTGTAACGCCTTAAAATTTAAAAAATGTATCGAACCAATTTTATCATGTGCGTACTACGCTAAAGTAGTAGTCTACATAAAAAATTACACATAATTTCACATATTTATTGAGCAAGACTAAAACATTATTAAACAATAGTTAAGAATAAGTTAATAAGTTAATGATGTGCAATTCACAATGACATCATCACGTAATGGTAATACTTAATATGAATGAAAAAACATATTAATAAAAAGTGCATAAATACTACAGATTTTTTTTTTTTTAAGATTGAACACAAAATTCAAAAAATTTAAAGATAAAAATTAATTAACCCATAATTTAAGCATACCAACTCAGGACAGGAACAAAGTTATAGAATCACTTTAATTGAAAACAATTAGAAAGAAAAATTTGTTTACTATGTATTTAAACAGTAATAAGGTATTTGAATAAAAATTAGGAAAAGGTACAATGTGAAAATAAACTTTGTCCAATCAGTAAATTCCAATGATTTGAGATTTCGAACTTCAGAGTGGATTATGCTAAAATATTTATATCATAAATAAAATCAGACCTATTTTAATATAAATTGAATCAAACTATTCTTATCCGACCATGATTTATGAGTTTAATATAATATAAATTAAATCAAACTATTCTTATCTATATGAGCTTATGTCATACTAATTGAAGATTTATATGGACATTCGTTATATAAAATAATAAATATTTTTTAAATAAAAAATAATAATATTATTTTATTAAAAAAAATATATATATATATATATATATATATATATATATTATAAATGAATTTAATAAAGATTTATTTAAAAGTAGATATTTGATTAAATCTTTAATAATCACTTATTTAAAATTTTTATGATTAAGATTAATTATTATTTTAAATTAATAAATTATTAAAAGTAAATAATGATAATAAAAATATTTTTTAATTCTTATTTTAATATTAAATAGATGATTTTTTATAATTTATATATTACATTATTATATCTTAAATAAAAATTACTTTTATTATTAAAATTTAAATTCTCAAAATATTTTATTTTTATTTTTATTTAAATATTTTTTTAATTAATTATTTTTGTATAAATATATTAATATTTTTTAAATAATTCAATCAGAATAAAAATAGTTTATAATTAAAATTAGGCTAAAATTTTTCAGCGTGAGTTAAACTAAACATCAAAATTTTTATTGGATGCGGTGGAGCCAGAAAAGAGCGCACAATTTGACATGGGAAAAGCAACATAATAAAATAGAAATCTACTCAGATTCATTTCTTCTCGTCATCACCCATTCCCTCTAATCAAAACAAAGCCTAAGATTGCCTACACTTGTCCTCTCCAAACCCCACTTGGTAGGAGCCATGTGGTTAGGGTTCCCTTTATCTCTTCTTTTCTCCAATTATCACTTTTACTAATTCTTTTTATTTCGAAAAAGATGAATAGATTTCCAACATGGTGGTTCTGGAAGGCACAAGGTTTGATACAGTTCGTATGAATTGGCAACATGCAGGATGAGGTTTATTGGAAGAACAAGAGCAAAGGGCCAAAGATTACTTATTGCCACGCTGAAACATGACACACATTATAAAGCTAGGTGGCGCAGAACACAGAAATTTTCCACAAGATCTTTCTGGTGGAACAATCAATAATTAAACTCCTTGTCAGAAATGATAACTTCTTTTTCCTACCATAACAGAAAATAGAGAGATATACATCGGTTGCTTATAAAACAAAGTAGGAATCTGACAAATGACATTGCCATAACTCCATGTTTTACGGTATTTTCTGTCATTTACAATTGCTTTCGATGACAATCTCTGTAGCAGGTGGTGAAGGACACAGCAATTATTAGTTTAGTGACTAAGCAAAAAGAAGAGCGAATATTCAGAGGGTTATTGAACTGTATCCCATTCTTCTTCCTCCGCCAGTACCCTCATCCAATCACGTGCTCTTCTCTTTTATTTCAGTATTTGCCGCCTCTATAATGTAATAATATGCATTTCATCATTTCTCTACATGCCCTCATTTTATGGTTCAATTTATATGCCAAACAGCTACAATTTCTACTTCTTAGACTTCTAATTGATCTCTGAAAACGTAAATTAATCGGTGTAGAGTTGTTTAAGTTTGGTTAGAAGAGTATTCATGAATTGCAGTTGTAGTATGTGACTATACTCAATATTTTAAAAGAAAACTTTCTATGTTTAAGATTGAAAATAAAACAATATGTGAATAGTTTAACCTAATGTAAGTAGTTTTAACATAATTTAAGCAAACAATTATTCTGTGGTAATGAACGAATTGAATTGCACATCACGGATAATATTATTAAGATTTATTATTATAAAATATTATCATTTAAAACTTTAATTTATCATGATTTTGTTATAAAGTGTCTCAATGTTAATGGTTTTTTTAAAGCATTCCTACATCCACCTCTCTGTAAAATCAAGATAAAGCTGTTCTTATTAATCATGTGCGCCATATAATAAGATATAACTGCAGACTAATAATCACGATATCATTGTGATATTTTCATACGGACGTTTAAAATGACAAACAATATATATATATTGTAATGTCTGCACTTTCACTTTGATTCCTAGTCTTCATTTGTTATTGAAAGAGAAAATATGGACAAATTGTCCATAACATGAAACCGAGGAATCGGGATTTGCTGGAGTTGGGGAACAACAGCTTTAATTGTGCTCCACTTTCTTTGTTCAACCATTCAAAAGCTATATATTAAGAATAAAAAATCTTGTCTGCAACTAAGTTCTAAAAGAATGTATTTAAAAATTCTTGAATAATACCAGATTTAGGAACGTATCAAAATAATATATATATATATATATATATATATATATATATATATATATATATATATATATATATATATATATATGCATATATTTATTTTGCATGATTGTATCTAGAAACATATGAACACTGTCATTTTCTTTCTCAATGATACTATTGGTTGCAAAAACAAATAACTACATCTATGCTTTTTAGTTCTTGAACACGTGAAAAATACAAATTTAAAACTAAGATATGTTGAATAATGTGGTGATTCTTACCAGACATCTCACACATATAATCTCTATTTTGATAATTACACATGACAAAAGACATGAAGCTGTTCATGTCGGTATATTTGGGATACATTCAAGGTATTAAGGTACACACCTCTTAACATTTTTCTCAATCATCCATCAAAAACCACTACTGAAAGAAACAGATTCAGTATTTATTATTATCACAATTCTGGCTTTGACTTTAGGTCACAACCAGTGGAGTTAAGAAATTATTTATTAGCATCTGACTAGGATAGTAAATTCATGGATAATTTTGTTTCAGAGAACTTGAAAGAGGGTACTGTTTTGGATATATGTATTAATTAAACAATTCAAAACTTTTTCTAGGAAAATCAACTTTCTTTGCAAACTTTTCAAAATGTTTTGTCTCTCTTATCCAGAACCACTAATATATAAATTTCCCCTGATGTTATATTTGGATACTCAGGTGAATGTTTCTAACTCCTCTTTTAATGCAATTGTAACGAACAATGACTCAACTCAAATGAAAAACCCTAGTGTGCCAATTAAGTTTTTGTTTTTTTTAAATACAACGTGAACATTCAAGAATAAATTTGTTAAAGTTTGCTGTAATTGTAAATTAGCTAGTAGTAGTTTTTGCATATTAAAATAAAAATGGACCTTCTTTTATAGAAAATTTATTGGACTCTAAATGGGATCATGTAATCAATAACTTTTCTTATTGTAATCAATTTTCCGAAAATATAATTGATTAATTTCATCATAAAACAAATTACTTAGTTTATAATGACATTACTTTAATGTTATTGCAAATATGTTAAAAAAACTAATTAATATATATATTTTTTTAATAACTATACTATTTTTTGTACTCATTCCATAAATATATTATCTTGAATAAAAAAATGATTTAAAGATATATTAGAAAAATAATACTTGTGAAAACATCAATTATTTTAGAATGGATGGAGTACTATATATATAAAGTTGGTTGAAATTGTTGTATAATATTAAATACAAAAATATGTACATGAATATCACTCTATAACCAAAATTTAAGATTGTTTGGTTACTTTTACAAAAATATTATCACTTACTAAAATGTGTAGTGTTATTGAATACTACAATATATTTTAATCATATTAAAATTCTAAATCATATAGATAATATGATAATACTATTTTTGTTCATATGATTCTCAAATTCTTATATCCTTTACCATACATATATAATTTTCATATTATTTATTATTTATAATGGAAACTTATGTTGCAATATAAATTAAAAGACTATATTAACGTAGAGATCTCTATGAATTTTCTTTTCTCTCCCTTCCTCTAATTCATTAATATGATTGAAAAGTTTTTTTTTAATTTATATTATTAAATCAAGAGACATCATTTTTGTTAGTCATAAGGGAACATTTATCCTAAAAGTATACAATGTTTCTTCGTGAAATTCTTTAGAGTGTATGTTCATGTCATGTAGCAGAATCATATGACCAAAAACCTGCATATATTAGGCCTGGTTCGGTTGATTTAACTTCACAAGGCATCATCACTCATCTCATCATTCTACTTTGTCACTTCAATCACATTCGCCAGCATCAAAACAAATTTGAAATAAAAATAAATAAATAAATAACAGGACAAGACAATGCTAATTTCAACGGCGAATCAATTCATGTGTTGGGAAATGCAGTAAGTTACTGTGATGAAGTCACGACAAGAAAACAAAATGAGCAAGGGAAAAAGAAAACAATTATTCGGCATATATAAGGGTTCAATGTGAATGTTGGTCAGTATAGATCCAAATCAAGAAAGATCCCATAATGATTTCCACTCCCACTGCCTCACTTGCTTCATTTAGCCAAAGAGAAGGAATGGTTGACCGTACAAGGAGCAATGTTCTTATAAGAGAATATAATGAAGATAAAGATGTTAAAATGGTGAGAAAGCTAGAGAGGAACTGTGAGATTGGGACTGAAAAGCTGGTCTCCACTTTTACCAACATGATGGGTGACCCTTTATCTAGGATTAGGCTTTTCCCCCTTCATGTAATGCTGGTGGGTGACTATCATATCCCTGTTGCTTTTCAAATACTCCACCTCCATTAAAACTTGTTTTCTTCAGATTTTCATTTTACTCTATGTTCTAGCATGAAACAAATATACATTTCCAAAAACATATACTGATGCATATTACATGATTAAGTGCATACCTGATCACATATATGGTTCATATAATGACTTTCAGGTAGCTGAGCTTCTTGAGAGCAGGGAACTTGTTGGAGTGGTTAGGGGAGTCATTAAGAACGTGGGGACTCTTTCTGGATCTCTCTTGAAGATGGGTTACATCCTAGGCCTCAGAGTAACTCCTACGTACAGGTAATATACTCACTTTCTTTCATTTAATGACCTTAAAATATCTATTTTCGTTTCTGGTTAGTGAATTGATCCTGTAATTAATCTATTTTCGTTTTACCCTCTGAAATGGTCTTGTGAACCATTTGCATATATAAGGGTTAGAATATTTTGTAGACATTAAACTGTGCTCCGTAACTGCAATTGCAGGTGAAATTTTTTTTACAATTTTGCTAATTGTAATACAATGTTTTCTCAATTTGGCTAATTGTAATACAACCGCAGCTGTTAATTAAAACCCTAAGTCCTAGCAAAGTTACTGAGAATACATTTTGTCTGTAGGAGAAAGGGGGTTGCACTAAGACTTGTCACTGCAGTTGAAGAATGGATGGTGAGAAATGGAGCTGAGTATGCATTCCTAGCCACTGAAAAGGATAATGATGCTTCTAAAAACCTATTCACACTCAAAGGCAATTATGTGAACCTTGGCTCACTTGTCATATTTGTGCAACCAACTAGTGCCCTCACAAAGCATATTTCCAGGGATATAAAAATAGAGAAAGTGGACATAGATCTAGCAATTTCATTATACAGAAGAATCTTGAGGACCAAAGATTTGTATCCACTAGACATGGACGTAATTCTGAAGGAGAAACTCAGCGTAGGCACATGGGTAAGTTATTACAAAAAGGAGGGTTGGCTCAATTTGCGAAGCAAGGTAAACAATGAAGAACTTCTTAGCAATGAAACTTCAAGCTCATGGGTCATTTTTAGTATATGGAACACTTGTGAAGCTTACAAGCTTCAAGTTACAAAGTCTCAACTACTAAGGTTTCTTCTTACAACCTTAAATCATGCAAGAGAGAAAGTTTTCCCTTGTCTCAAAATGTCGGTGAGTGACTCACTTTGTAGATCCTTTGGGTTTCTCTTTCTTTATGGAATTCATGGACAGGGAGAGAACCTTGGAGAGCTCTTGGAATCCATGTGGAAATTCACATCAAGAGTGGGAGAAGGAATGAGGGACTGTAGGGTGGTCATAACTGAGTTAGGGTTTGGTGATCCACTTGCCGACCATGTTCATCAAACAGATTCCATCTCATGTATCGATGATCTATGGTACATTAAGAGACTTTCAAGCCACGTTGATGAAAAGGTTGATGAAATGTTGATGAGACAAGTGGGAAATGTGTTTGTTGACCCTAGAGATTTTTAGGTATATAGTCTTCAAGGGTTCTATGTTGACCTAAATTGGCTTGTACATGATCTCTGTCAGATGAAAAATCTGTTAATTTTAAGCAAGAAACAAATTATTAGTTACATTTAATTATGTGGACGATGTTAATATCAGTATATTTTCTGCTGTATCATTTTTTTCTCCTTTTTCTTCTGCACATTGTATTAAAACATTCCAATAAGGGAATTGTTGAAAGAAATTAACACCTCCAAATGCCTGTTCCTTTTTGGTCATTTGCTGTCTAAGCAGTTCACATATCATGAATCTTGTAAGAGAAACTGATAAACCAGAAAACGAAGTGATATTAACTTCATGCACAACTACTAAATGCTTGATAATCTCAACATAATTAATGTGTTTATCTATTTACATAGCTTAAGGAAACTTCCTTCATGGTTAGCACTATTCACTGTCCTTTTATATTTGTTTTATCGACCCTAGTGTTTAAGAAGGTTATTTTAATAATTAAAAAAAGTTTTCGAATTTCCTATTCTTTAAATACACACCCTAAGCTTTAATTTATTTTATTTGATTCTTAAATGTTACCCCGTTTTATAAATAGATATCATGATTTAATTTCTTTTTCATTAATATTTAAACTCTATTATTTTTGTGAAATAGAGACTTTGAATTTAATTACATTATATCATCACAATTTATTTTAAATGCCAATCGTTCACTATTCCTTTTTCTGTTTTATTACAATTATTTTTTTACACATTGAATAAGAAATACGTTTTATATTTTGAAATTATTAACTATAATACGTTTATTATATAATTACTCTATATTTTTTTCTACAACTTAAATCTAATTTAAAATTATTGTATTCATGTATATTAATATGTTTTGTTACTAATCATTCTTTACGCATAAAATGCGTTATCTAAAATTATAAAATATAATATGTATGTAATAATTTTTTAAAATAATATTTGTACAAAAATTATATATATATATATATATATATATATATATATATATGATTATTTGTACATAAAAATGTATTAGATATATTATTTGATTGAATTATTCATTTAAAAATAGTCCAATTTTTTTTTGTATTTTTCATACTAAATTAATTATAGTTGATAATAATAAGAAAACAATATAAAAGATGAAATGAAAATACAAAAACTTGAGTAAAACAATATTTGTATATTTAAGTCTATTATTTTATATTGCTTGTAAATTTTCTAGGGATAAAAAAAAGAAACGAGTGATGATTAATTTTTATATTACATATAATTTTAATATGTTATTATTAATCATAAAAAATATATAATAATAATAAATTATGATAAATGTATTATTTTTAGTAAAGTACAATGTTAAAATTGAAATAAAATGTAAAAATAAAACATATAATTAATAAAAAAAGACTAAAAAATGTTACGTATTTAAAACTAATAAATATTTTTGAAAGGATTAAAAAGTAGAGAAAAGCATTTTTACAATAATATATAATATATAACTAGAAAAAGAAAAGAAAAGAAGGATGTAGTTGAAAAAAATAGTTGGTAAAATCTTAAAACCGTATAATAATTAACTGATAAGAAATTTGCTTTACTCGGTCATGTTAAGAGGAATAAAGTACATTTCAAATAATGTGACCAAGGAAATTATGTTGTTGACGTGAAAGAATCACGTACTTGTTTTCAGAAACCTTGAAAACACAATGATAATGGACACTTGTGAAATTTTCGAATTTTAATAATTAAATGGATTCTTGTGGATACCACCAATGATTTGTGGTGGATGACAAGATCATACCAATGTTAAATTTTTTAGTACCAATTCAAACTAGTTTGCTATTTCTACTGATTCACCCACGACTTATAAATTTAAACTAAGTCAGTGTCATTCCAATTCAATAAGTAAATCAACAACTGGATTAACAAACTCATTAAATATATATTTAACCTTTAATTCGAAGTGAAAGGCTTGAAATTAAAAAGTACAACTACGTTACTGATTTAGTAGCTAATTTTTCTGTTTTTTTAATATAATTTTTAAATTTCAAGTTTTCTAAGAGGAAAGTAAACAGCAACAACATATTATATAAAAAAGATATAAATAATTTACTTATTAATATATTATCAAAATTGCCCCTATAGCTCAGTGGTAGAGCGTCAGTCTTGTAAACTGAAGGTCTGTAGTTCGATCCTGCATGGGGGCATCATATTTTTATTTTCTTTTTTAAAATGACTATTTTTATTTTCTTTCTATCTTTCTATTCTTATTTCCTTACTATCTTTCTATTTTTATTTTCTTTCTACTTTTAAAATGATTATTTTTATTTTCTTTCTAACATATTTTTAAAATGACTATTTTTATTTTCTTTTTATCTTTCTATTTTTAAAATGTAAAGTTTAAAATGAAAAACAAAAATCAGCATGATTGTGTATCAATCGTGAATATCAGTTTACAGTCGTCGCAATAGAATAAATCCGCCAAAACTTGTGGCCCAATTAGGCTTTATTCCAACAAGTGAAAAGAAAAAACATAATCTATAATCTCTCAATTTTGCCAAGGGCAAAATATAATTTTTACCAAAGTGGATTAACCAAGTTTCACCATATTTGCCGTTCATCGAATCTAAAAGAAGCTATCGCCATCAATTCACACTATTACCAACCCATCGCCTCTTTCGAACTGGCCTATGTGGCTTCATTTCACTTGTAACAACAATTGAAGAATCACAGTTGAGCTTCAAACTCTCTTCTGCTTCCTTTTTCATTGTGATGGGTTGCTTAAAGCGTTCCCTACGTTTCTCCATCTTGGCTAAAGAATCAAGAATCCTTTGACTGTCATATCCACCAATGCAATGGTCAGAACTACCTTCATTTTGTGACATTCTCTTCTTCACACTGTCAGTCACTGTTGGACCTTCAGAAGCATCTCTCCTGGATACAGAAGCATCCTCCGTGGATGACTCCCATTTTTCTGTTACAATCTGACCTTCCTCAATATCCGAGCTTTCTTTCTGCCCTTGATCTTGAAGGCTCTGGACCCATTTCTTAATTTGGAGGTTGCTCTCGTATTTTGGGGCGTCAAATTTGATGGCATTTTTATTAGATTGAGAAAAAGCCACTGGAGCTCTCCTCCGCTTCTTAGCAATCCCCTGATTGACATTCTCAAGATTACCATTGGACAAGACTCTGGAACTTCTCACTTGAGACTGTCACAAATTTGCAACCAAACCAAAAACCGGGAAAATATCAATCATCTAACGAAAAAGAAACACTTACGTGGACATATATTGCATCAAAAATACGAGCGAGGTGTTACAAATGTGAGTCACAAGGGTGCCACATATAAACATAGAAACTAACAGAATGATTATTAGCAGTAACAAGCAGAGCATTAAAAAGAAAAACATGGGTAAAAGTATTAGACACCTTTCGGGCTCTTTTTGTGAACTCAGTATGAAAAAATTTACAAGCCAATAGTCATTGAAGTTATGTATCCGCCAACTCATCTGCTAAGTACAAATCGAATTGGGTATACACACACTATTGTTTATGGACAAATTTACTCGTGATCTATACAAGAACTAAGTGAATATGGCACTGAAACTATCAATGAATTCAAGATAAACTAAACATGAAAAATGAGACTTATCACAAACGGAATGCGTGACCCATGTTTTTTCTTTTCATCTCAAATCAGCAATAAATACACCTTCATGCTGCCAATCATCCTCTGGAAATCATTTTAAAAGAACTAAAACTTCAGTTTAAGAAAAGCTCACACTAGCAGTCAGAAACTTTACAGTATACGTATGTTAAACACATAATAGGCAGCCAGGCGTATTTAGCAGAGAAAGGCAAATACCTGAAAAGGAACATTCTTATTGTCCAAAACACATTATTTCTACATAAAAACCAATGCAGGCTTTTGAAAGTGATAAAATAATACAACCATTTAGCAGTTCCATGCATTAATACAATTGAGTATAGAATGCAAACTTGACAAGTTGGGAAGAAAAAGAGAATGTCTTGTCCAATTCTCTGCCCAGACTACCTATAAAGGTAATCAAAGGCTAAACAACATACTATGCCCATTGAGATCTAAGAATAAATTGCAGTCTACCAATAATAGATACAAATTGGTGACAGATATAATATCTAGTAGAATGAGATATTCGAATCAATAAATATGTGCTATCTGATGTGAAGCTTCAATCAATCTAAACATAATGGAAACATACACCATAAACTCAACAATTATCCCATCCCATGAAATATATGGACGTGGCTGTGTTATGGTATGATCATCACCCATGTTGATGGCACCAAGTTAATCACCCTCACATTTCAAGGTACTAGTTCCGCAGGTGCAGAATGGTTTAGAAGCAAAATAAAAAGCGACAGAAATTTTATCTATTATGAACAATATCCAAAGCCTTATCCTACTAGAGGCAAAGTTGTCAAACACTGATGACATGACAATATTACTGCTGCATATACAATGTTACTAGACAATATGTGATTAATGTTTCAATTTCAGGGAACTACACAGATTTGCTTTACATGCTTGACCTGATATCCTCAAGAATTTTGCATTTTTGCTTGATATTGATGCTGAAAATCTAGAACAACATCACGATTTCGCATGGTCCAAATTTAAAATTCATTTTCAAAACAAATAAAAATTGAGAATTAAAAGATAAAACGTAGTTAGTATTTGGGAGTGAGGTAGTACAGTGAGCATTATACGAGTAAAGGCTGCCAAGAAGATATAAAGTGTAACATGTTGAATAACTCATTCATAAAGACAAAAGTACATATTCTTGACCATATTTTCACCATCTTTACCTTTCCTTCCCCATTAATCAAGTCAACTGATTTCCTGCATCTCAGCACTGCTTGCCCGCCCTTACTTCTGTACATAATCTTAGAGCTAGCTTTAAGATATTTCCCACAATCTCGTTTTGGCATATTTAGCTGCTGCCGCTGCAATGGCGTATCATCACTCTGCACCTTAGCACACAGAGTTGTTTCACGATGCCCATATATAATTTCATCCTCATTGCAGGACAGGAACCTAGCTGGGGACCTGTAAAACTGAAACTCTTCTACAGGATAAATTGGGAAATCGTCATCTTCAGCAGTGTCTGTATAATCACGTGACCAGTAACTGCCTGTGCTGTCCCTAGCATGCTTATCTCTCGCACAACCCCCAAAGTTTCCATTTACTCCTCTTGCACCATATCCATAATTTTTCACTGAATCTGTATAAGATTGTCTACAATACTTCAAATTTGAGGTATGGTAACGTTTATATTTCTGACAATTATCTTCCATTGTCCCAGAACACAAGTTATTCAAAGTTGAAGGGGGGTTGTCCCAAAGTCTTTCCTTACGGACAGATCTCCTCCAATCTCTATCATTATCTGGAAACTGCTGTTCAAAATTATTAAATGAAGATTCTATTTCTCTCTCAGCAGCAGAAGTGGACATTCTATAGCTCTTGATTACAAACTCACATTCATCAAAATCATCAATGCAATTACGGTTGATAAAATGGGATCTTTCATCCATTCTTTTCCTTTGAGTATCCCTTTCCTTATCAGGAAAAGATGAATGTTTCGGAAGAAATTGCCCAGACTCCCTGTAAGAGCAAGGACTCAGGTCATCAGCAGAGGACCCACAACCAAGATGATGCCAATCTCTATTTCTGTCCTCACTATTTGCAAAGCGAGGACCTAGTTCCGAAAAATAGTTCCTCACATCCCCATTTTTCCTCTCATATCGGTTTGTGTTATCCCTGAAGCTTTCTCGACCTTCATGATAATATTTACAGTGTCTTGTAACAAACTCATCAAAAACTTTTTCATTGCCATAACAGTAGGATTGTTTTGTTTTCCTATTATATGAAACATCTCTTCTTCTATGACTTCCAAAAACTTGCAGTTGATTTTTATGTCTGCCATAATCAACAAATCGATGACCCAATGGCAACAGATCTCTTGTACTGGACTTAAGGATGGAGGAGAGATCATTATCATTTTCAGTGTGCTTGTGCATATTATAAACAGGCTCATATCCACCACTTCGGTGCCTCCATTCCTTTCTGGATCTACCTCTAGTTCTCAAATTATAAGCTATAGTTAGTGTTTTTTTATTTACACTGTTGTTCTTTGAGTTCTTCCAATAACGTGGGGAAGATTCCTTCATGTCAGTTACACAGTTCAATGTTTTCCTTTTTATAGGGCTAAGACTTGTACCCTTTTCAACATGGACGCTGTTTTCTGTTGCCCCTGAATCACTATCACTATAGGAGGTCAAGCTATGCTCTTCATCTCCAAGTGACAATTCTGATTCAAGCCAACATGGATAAGAACTACATGGTTCAATGTCACCACCTCCCTCTGCATTTATTTCTCCCTCTGGCACTTCTGCGGTATCTTCAGAATGTTGATCCAGTTGATCCCGATGCCCATCTCCATCTGCACCAGATTTCGGGCCAATTCTGCGAAATGTAGAGTCCAGATATAAGTTGTGAATTGATTTCAAGAAAACATTGAGAATTCTAATGTGTCAATAGGGGAATTCATGGATGTCATTTACAATAAAGAATCAATTGAAACAATGAATGCTGACAACTATACACAAGAAATGATATCCACACAAGGGAAGCTAGTATATTTTATTTTGGGATATCCGAAGTTAGAGTGCTAGCGTTATGCAATGAAAAAGTTGAGGATGGAAGTTTTACATATTTGGCAAATAAAAAACCATTCACATATCTATATTACTTTATATGTTTATCTTTGAATTTGACAAATTTATCCATACTTCAAATATGGAGTATACAGAAAGGCAAACAAGCTTCAATGAAGTTCAAAACAGATCTATATTCAAGAATAAACAACAAAAATATGCATAGAATGCATCTGACCTTTTCAGAACAGAAGAGTCCTCTGCTTTTTTCACATCTTCCAATTGATCTTCAGACAGCACTTCATTGCGTTCAGTGGAAGAATTGAGAATACTTGTCTTATTGCCTGCCATAGATTCCCCTTCTAATGATGCATCCATTACAGAGCTATTGCCAGAACGAGAATAATCGTCAGAGGATTCAACCACTTTTATCTGCCCAAAACCAACAGTTATTACTACAAAGACGTATGCAGCTACAGCACAAAAATTGCTGTAAACAGAGTGAGTGCACACCTCTATGACATTAAAATCCCTATTACGTGGTCGTCTTACATCTATGGATGGTTGCCGTTCAACCATGCTGTCCTCAACCTGAATTGCTCTGCCTTTTGGCTGAATTATCAAATATCAGTCATCAAACAGTAGCTCATTATAAACATCCAAGTTCATATTTGCAAGTAACAATTAATATGATAACTTGAAGAAACTCACAAATAACCAAAATCTTTATAATTATAAGCAACAGATGGAAGGGGAGGGGGAGCTCTGAATGTTACTCTTAATTTGAGTGTGAGATGTGTTCCAAAATATTAACATAATCGTTCCATTTTAGCTAATAAATAAGGTCAAGCACTAACCTAGTGCACTTAATACAAATTCATCCCAATTATACTGTAAATAAACATGACTCTGAAAACTTGAACAATCCTAGTATTCTAACAAGAGCCAACAACTGAATATCTGCGTACCAATCCACAATCTGATGCAGGAAAAAGTACACTCCCTAACACAACTTGATCAGTTTGCTCTCTCATGGCTTCCTGAAATATTTATCCCGGTCACCAAGATCAGGCAAGAGAACTCAAAACAAATGACAAAACTATTTAATTGTTTTTTTATAAATATTATGCTAAACACCTGATTCCATTTTGCAGAGCCATCAAGTGAAATTCCAGTCTGCAAGGATGTTCTCCAAAGTTGCTCCTGTACAGGGTGTAACACTATTATCAATTAGGTATCTTATTAGTCTAATAAAACCAAATCTCAATTAATTCACCATTTTAGTGGTAAACAGGCAATCAACTGGGTAATACCGAAAACAGTAGCAGAAATTATGTGAGCATCTAAACAGAGAAACCAAGAGACAAGCATCTCGTAAAAGCTTTTTAAACTAAGATCTCTTGGATATAATAATATACCCACCAATGAAGCACAGTATAGTTTCCAAGTGCTCTCATCAAAACCGAAGTTAAAGTAGTCTGTAATATCAACTCCAGGAACCTTCCATGGCTTCTCCATAAATGTATCAATGTTTACATCAAATATACCCCTGCAATAGATAGGAGAAATCACAGTAGATGATAAGACATACAAATGCTAGCTAGAATAACAACATTAGCAAATTATCATATTCATAACATGCTATCGAACTGAACTCTGCATTGATATAATCACTTACTCACACCACAATCAGTTTATGAAAGTAACAAAATTCACCGAGCATTGTATGAACTGTACATCAAAATGCACACACTGACCAGTACCAAGGAAGAACCGATCCATATCCACATTGTCCAGCCACAGGATTTTCAGCAAGGCACACTCGAGAGGAGCCCACCGCAAGGTTCTGAATGCAGGTATCACCATTCCTCCTACCTTTATTCAAGGATGAAATGTAGGAAGTCATGCCCATTGCCGCATTGATCGCCAATCCTCGACTCCTACCACTCTATAGAAACAAACCACAGTTCGCCATAAACAACACAACTTCAACAATTTCAAACACTAAAGTAAAAAGGAAAATACCGAAAATACCACGCCATTTATCAACTCAATCTATCTTATATTCATCACTGTGTCCACAAATCCAAATCATCCAATAAGCAAAACAACTAGAAAAGAGAGAGTAAGTAGTAGCATCACCTTACTGACCTTATTACCAAACAATCTAGAACAGCTATCTTCACTGTCATCATATCTGCCGTCGCGCTCACAATCAACAACTCCAACAGGAGAATCCTCGTCATTCAACACGATTTTCAAACCGTCATCGTCGTCGCTATCACTGGCAGCGGCATAGTCATCATTCATCATGTCATTGTTCTTGTCCTCATCCCGGTTAACAATGTTACTGTTCACATCAAGTTTTTCTTCTTCTTGTTGTTCCTTGGCAATGACATTCGAAACTTCAACGTCCACGGCGTAGAGTTCGCCGAAATCGTCATCATCCTGAAACTCTTCCATTACCAGTGACTGCCTCACAGCCACCTAAAACCCCTAACAAACCTATAAATATCTCTCACACTTTCTTTTTCCAACTTGTGTTAAAATAAAACCCTTAGTAACCAAAACTATCTTTTCACTAAAACCCTTGCATAACATTCAACCCTAGCATGTTAGTAGTGAATTATAATTTCTTAATTAAATATTAGTTTGTCTTTAGAGAAGAAATACATATCGTCGTTTATTTCAAAGGGACGTTTGAGATTTTATTTTGTCTTTGCACATTTACAATTATTTTGAGAACAACAGAAAGGAAAAAAAATAGAATTTTGTATTAGAATGGTGTGATTTTTCTATAAATTTATTATAGAATAAATTGTAAAAAAATTATAAATTTGAATTACAATTTTTTTTTGAGGTTTAAAATCAATTTATATATATATATATATATATAAAATAAGAAATAGTACTGCTCATTCTAATTTTTATATTATAATTATAAAATAAATATCATAAATAATATATTTTAAAAAATACTTAAATATCTCTTTTTTATTTTTATTTTTCTTTCTTTTATATATTTTTTAATTTTTTGCTAGTTTTTACCTTCTTTTATATTCTTCTCTCACTCAATCTTATACTTCAATTAAAATTTGATAATGTGACTCATTTATTATTATTGAAAAATAAAAATATTTAAATGATCCAAAAATACTACAATTTAATATATTATATAAGAAAAAATATTATATGATAAATTTGAGATATTACAAATATTATTATTATTATATTATAATTATTAAAAAAATATTTATTTTAAAGTATTTTTTAATAAATATTTTTTAGAAATACTTAATTATCATAATTCAGCTTAATTATAATTTTAGTAATAATAATAATATATAGTAAAATAATAATAATTATTTATAATATAAAAAATATATTTGTTAATTATAATATATATAGAGAGAGAGAGAAGCATTTTGGAATAATTTGTTTCTTGTTATCATGTCATATCAATGAGTAAGATTATTTAAAATAAAGTAAATTCTTATTACATAATTGTGTATACAAAAATAATATTATTAAAAAATATAATTAAATTCATAAAAAATTAATTTGACTTCTGAAATTAATTATTTATTGAGCATATAAAATATTTAAGAATTAAATGAATAATAATAATAGATGTTAAATAAGTTAACATACAATATGGAAATTCATGAAAATTCTTGACACCAAGATTGCCCCTTAAAAGATATTGCTGTCTCTTCTTAGGCATTCATCCATGCTTACTCACAAGGAAAGTGATATTTAGAATTATTATATAACTCCTTCCTCATAACAAGTTATAATTAATATATCAATCAGTCATCAAAACCCATCACATATATTAAACAGTTTGATTTTAGAAGATATAATGACAATGGTGGCACTACTGTTAATTCTATCATTTTCTTAGTGTCTTGTAACATCAATTCCAATACACCCAAATTTTTTTGGCATGTATGACTAATGTGGTTGTTGTAATAAACCCAGCAAAAAATAAGGCCTTTAATTGATAAACATAGTTCATTATATGCAGAAGAAATATTTTAGATTCAGCCAAGTTGAAAATAATCACTTGATAAGGTTTTGGCAAAAGTATCTCTAACTTAACCATATTAGAAAATAATTTCTTTTTTAATTTCATAATATATTTTATTATAACACAGTTAATTCAACATGAAAGATGAGATTCGTCACATAATTATTAAATATACTTATTTATATATTTATTTATTAATTATTAATAATATATTATTTGATCTATTTAAAATTAATATAATAATATGATGAAAATTATGTCCATAAAAATCTAAAAATATAAAAAAAAAGAAAAAAGATTCTATGAATAATTTTAAATTATTATTTTCTTATGTGAAATTAAAATTTTTATAAATTAAGTAATTAAATTACACTAATAAATTTTCATAATTTTAGTTTTTTAAAGTCTTATTCCAAAGGCTTTAAAAGAATTCATCCAAGCATTATTTTTTATTAAAAAAAAAAATAGAGTGGGGGAAGTAAGGGTTATCGGGTGAGAGAAATAAAGAAGGGATGGTTTTTTCAATGGAACGGTGTTTCGTGCGTCCCAATGTTCTTTCAAATAGGCTAATACTCCAACCAAATAATGAGTGCTGTTTTTTTTAGATAAATATGAGTTAGTTTTGTACTAAAAAAAACTATATGTTTTTAATAGAAATTTTCTTAAGAACTCTTCTACCTTTTTGTCTAAACCAACGCAAATCACCAATTTTAGAGGGAAATTAGGGTTTGTTAATTGGATTTCAATTTAAAAAAAAAATATTTTGCTAAAGAATTTAGAAACGAGAGAAATTTTGTATTTGGTTAAAATATCTGACAACTACACCAAACTTTATCAATTATTTATTTAATTCTAAAAATAAAATAGAAAATAGTTTTTGAAAACAATTGACAAACAAGTCTTAAGTGAGGTTTTTTTTTCCTTTGACTAACTTTACCCAACATGACTTTCACACACCACACTAATTAAAATGGGATCAGCTACAAAGTAGGAAACTGAACTCTAATTCACCTCTAATGTATGTGTGGTATTGGAGCTAGTTAGCTACGAAGTTGACAGATTCTTACAATAAAAAAATGGTCACGGAGAAATTTCCCATTTGATTTGAGTCTCAATAATTTAGTTTATTAAATATAGTACTAGCTAGTTTGTCAATTATCTTTCTAATTATAAATAGATTGATTGGGGCAATAACCTAATAAGCTGTGAAGTTTTAAAGTGGTTGCAGCTATTAAATACAATCACATGGTTTCTCAATCCAAAACCTTAGGTTACTATAATTTGCACACTAATAAATTCATATTCATGGTGATTCTTCTATATCTATCTGAACAAGAAATTAGTAGCTGAATCCAAAGGGTGTTTGAACCAACAACATGTGCCTCTCAGAAGCATAGAGAGAAAGATGTTAGTTCATCTATCAGTTCACAAATATCGGTAAAACACTGCTTTGTCTTTTGGCAACCTAACAGTGACTTACAACTGTTGCATGAATGTTGAATAAATTAAGGTTTGATTTTAGAGGTATCTTTCACTCACACTTTGCTAGGTTATAGACCCTCTTTCTTCCACTATCAAATATATTCACCTGCAAAGTGGTTTTGTATCTTCTTTTCACGTGTGTGTCTTCTAAGCAGTAAACATTATTTATGGCATAAGTTTGCCGGGGATTGATACACATGCATACATAAAAAAGTGACATAATGTTACCGAAAAGTGTTTCATAATATTGGTGATGAATGAGATATGCATGATGATGTATGCAACCGTGTCTGTCTACACATGCATGGATATATTTGAGGGTCATATTCTCTTTTTGTCGAAGTTGGAATAGGTCTATAATATTATGCAGGTGAAACAAAAATGGAAATTTATAATTGGAAGAATAAGAAGCAATTTTACAAGTTCATGTCTGACATAGTGGACTGCCATTGCTTCCCTGTAAATTGCTTCTTACAGCTTAGAAGTCATGGTGCTTTGTCCCATCTCTAGATGCTATATTCATGTCAATGTAAAAACAGAAGGGTAAGAAAAGGTAAAACGGATATTGGAATTTGAACAAACCATACATGAACTGAGGTTGTGTATGTGGAAACAGAGAAAGCTAATTTTACTTTTTGACCAACAATATAAATAACCTGCATAGGAAGAATTCTTCATCCATATTTTAATTTCTGCTTTCATTTTCTGCATGTAGGAATTATAAACCTTAATTATAAAGATTCTCTTACCTATTAATTTTACATTATAATCATTTTGAGTACAAAATATTAACTTTGTACACCAGTAACTAATAAAAATTATAATTGATATAACTTTGAAAACAGTCGTTAGAAGTAAGTAAAAATGATCACCCTACATAGAATTTTGTTATGGAATGACTTACATAATGAGTTTATAGATTATTTTCTCTTTAAATTATTGTAAAAAATTTACTGTAACATTCAAATTTTATACATAAAAAACAACTCAGTATATTATTTTACCTCAAGAATAAAACGGGAGACATGAACCTCTAGTGTACTTAAAACCTGCAAGCCAATCATAGCATTGTAGGGGTCACCACTCACCAACCCTACAAATTGCACTCCCCTCTCTAGCACCTTCAAAATTCTTTGCAAAAACTTTTGATTTGGAGTGCTTGTTTCTGAAGCAGAAAAACAAAGAAAGATAGCCATAGCACTCTGCAATTAACATGACCATCAAAAACTCTTGTCCTCTGATAATCTTCCTGTGCTTCATAATGCCCCCATTTGTATTTTGTGACGGGGGAATGCATTCAGGTAATGAAACAAAACCCTTACCTTTTTTTTTTCTTTTTTTTTTCCTAATGATTATGCTTCCTGTGACCCTGAAGCTTACATAATGCAGGTCCATCGACCCAGATTTTGCATTCTTTCCAGGAAGACAGAAACGGGTCCATAGCAGTGTCAGTGAAAGCAGAACATGCTACCTCTAGAAAATTTTGGTTGCATGGTATACAAATATTTTACTTTCCCTCCAATTATGATGTAAAAAAATATTATCCTTTATTTATTTTTTATTTCATTTTTGGAGTCCCTTTTGACTGTGCCTTTGATCATGCTGACATTAGGTTCTTGCACAAGCAAAGACATAAGCATCTCGCAAAGCACAACTTCTACATCAGGAATACCACAGTTCATTGTGCAGATTGTTAACACATGTGTTTCTGGATGTGCTCCTCGTGACATCCACCTCCATTGTGGTTGGTTTGCTTCTGCAAGAATAGTGAACCCCAGATTGTTCAAAAGGATCTCATATGATGATTGCCTAATCAATGGAGGGAACCCTTTAGCCTCTAGCCAGATCATCAGAATCGCATATTCTAATTCTTTTATGTACCCTCTTGCTTTCAAGTCTGCCAAATTTTGCTGATGAATCCAAAATAAGGTAGAAAAATAAGAGACTTCCAAAAATGATAACCAACCAATCCACGGGTCCATCACCTTGTGGATATGTATTAACCATTGCACACTTGCTTTAGCTTCATGTTATTTTTCATATTTAAATGTATATTTTGGTTTGATTCTGCTATTCAATGCCTAGAGAGACCAAACCCTTGAAAGGAAATTTCCATTCTGTTGGAATGACGGAATTTTCAAGTTAAAAAGATATATCTGTGGCTGTAGCTGCATGTTGCATGGAATATACTCTTTGAAATAATTCTGGTAATTTAAGCCAAGCATTTTCTTGATAAATAATTCTTGTTTGGTAATTTGTTCTTTATACTTTCCCAGATTAATCTAATACTCTTCAAATTAAAAATTAAAGTATATTTAATTTTAAATTTGTTAAATATCTGTCAAATTATTTTTTATTTTATTTATAATTTTAGGAATAAATAATTACCATTCCATAATTTTAAAAAGTAAAACAATAAATTACAATTTAAAAATTATTGATCCATATTATATATTTCGGTAATTT
Source organism: Sphenostylis stenocarpa (assembly GCA_963425845.1). Taxonomy (NCBI): domain Eukaryota; kingdom Viridiplantae; phylum Streptophyta; class Magnoliopsida; order Fabales; family Fabaceae; genus Sphenostylis; species Sphenostylis stenocarpa. The sequence continues at coordinate 14,492,418 of OY731403.1, read as the reverse complement.
GTTATTCCTTTTACACTTACATTTTACAGTCTTTTACTTTTACTTTTAAAATTTATATTAACAATAAATTTATTAATAATTAAATAGATTATAAGATATGATCTTATTTATAACAATATATTTATATTTTTAAAATATCAATTAAATCTTCTTTTTTAATTCACGTTATAATTTAGTTTTATAAATAAATCAACAACTGCTTCTCTGAACTATTATTACCTAAATTATATTCTATATGATCTTTGATTTAATGAAGTCATTTAAGACATTTCTGAAGTCCTTAACATGCATCATTTTAGTTTAAAATGGAAGCATTTTAACAAATTTAAAAGTCGATTTAAAGAATTTTTTTAGTATCAAATGTTTATGTACTTAGCATGATTTTTAATATTTGTAGTACTACTCAGGTGTTCAAGTATGTTTAGAAACCATTTAAACAAAGCAATAACGTATATAATTGATCAGATTAGTAGATTACTTCAAGTGTTACTACTAATTTTGGATTGATCTGCTAATTGTGCAGCAGACACACTCATGGTGCAGTGTGTCCGAATCACAAAAGTACTAATAATTTCTTTCAACACTCTTGAAGCTTAGTATGATCATATCAGTCTTGAGAGTTTGCAGAGGTTAGACAAAACATTATATGAGAAAATGACTAGACCCTGCAGTAAGCACAGTAAAGGGGCTACCTCTCACATTTCCATATCCTTCCTCACTTGTCTTCATTGGGAAAGGTGGTTGTGTGTCAGCATTCAGCAATAAGAGCTCACACCTTATTTCAGATTCAAAACAACTTTGTAGAACACCATTGGGTTAAGTTTTTTAGCCTCTTCCATGCAATATCAACATGTCAAGTTTTTCTTTAAATTGTCTACAGAAAACAGAAGGTTTTTTATACTCTTTAGATGCTAAGGTATTAAAACTAGTTGGACGCTACATATGCATACATTTTGATCGCATCTCTAGTTTTTACTTATCCAGGCACTCTCTGTAGGCTGAGCTATTACTCATCAAATTTAGCAATTACTAAATCTGTTGAAGTGAAAGAAAAAAATTTACTTGATGATACCCAATTCTCTTCTGTTCCTTTGTGATGATTTATAAGTCATTGTAATTTGACAATGGAGTAATTCTTGTAGTTGTGTAATAATAGTGAAAGTAAATGCAAATTCTTGAAATAATGCTGGGTTTGCTAACTATTTTGTATATCAATTCAGACATAGAAGTTATTTCATTTCAATATATGGTTTTCAGAAACATCAAGAGTCGATGCTCAATAAATCTGCACAATTCTTTCTTTATCCACAATTCGTTTTTCCCTTTTTGTATTTGATGTTACAAAAAAAAAAAAGAAACTCTTACATGTACGGTCGATATCAAATGGAGAAAAAAAAAATAATTAAAAAAAAATGAAAATGTGTGGATTTATCCGTTCGCAGGAGCACTATAGAACACGAGCTGAAAATAGTGGGTGCGAGCGATTATGGCTCTAAGATATTTGTGCACTACAAATGTTTCGACCAGACATCATGCGTCTTCTGGTAAAACTCTTGTTCCATCTTCTCTCTCTCTAACAAACTCACGCATGCACAGTTCCACCTCAGAGACAGACACCAAGAACAAGTCCACTGCGGACATCGTGAAGAGCCTCGTCAACACCCTCGTGCTTCCTTCCATCTCATCTACTCCACTCCACTCTCTCCACAGAGGCAACTGGGTCAAGCTCATTTGTGGTGCAAGCTTTGAGGTATGTAAACTCAAACGCTCTCTATTTTGTTTCTTCCTTTCAAAAGGGTTTCTCATACTTGTAATAACACCCTCTCTCTATGTATATAGGATGTTGTGCATATCAGAAATCTCAGCCTGGTTTACACTCTTGCTGGAGGTAAGGTCATTTATAAATAAGTAATAGAGCAGATAATATATATGTGCATGATAATCAGAATGCTGTGGGTCTTTTTTCTTTTGGACAATTGAAACTTCCTTGTGCATTGCTTTCCCTGGGTATAAATCTATTGGGCAGTGTCAGCCATAATAATGGCTATTTGTGCTCTTGGTGTTATTTTTTCATCAGAGAATTAGCGAGGTGAAACTTTATTTATGATCGGAGAATAACACCAAAAGTGTTTTAAGGAAGGAATTGTATCTAATATTAATTTGTCCTTTCATTGTTTTAGTTATGCAAACTTGATCTTGTATTTTACTGGGTGAGGAATAGCATGTGACTTAAATTGGATTATATGGTTTCAGTTGACTGCATTGACTGTGCTGCTGATGCATCGGTTGTTAGTGCTGTGAATGAAGGAATTGAAGCTGCAAGAGATATTGTATGCCTTAGAAGGCCGTGGGTGATGATCAGTGTCAATGATGATAAAGATCTTCATTTTCGGAAGGCCGGTAAGTTTTAATTGGGCGCCGAGGTTCGAAATCTTGTGGTGTGAAGGACGTTGCAAATGTTTGAATTATCACGATTGATCTCAAATAGTTAAACATTTAAAACTTCTGGAGGGTGAACACACTCATTTTATGATTGGAAACAATCTTTTGTTTGTAAGCCAGTCCATATATTCAGCAAATAGTTTACCTATCTGAATTTGAGTACTTCTAGTGTATAATTTGACTGATTGATTGTTGCTTTTAACCAAAAATATGTCAGTCTTCTTAAAACTAGCCTATTGATAATGATCCAGGAAAAGGGAACACATGATATCCAACTTTAAGACTTGGATGAGTCTAACAATTCCCAATTCGAAGAATTCTATTTACTCACTATGTGGTGAGAGACTTAGTTACTTCAACATTGACGAAGTGCAGTGTTTAATCTCTAAAATATAAACTTGTGCTGGGTAAATTCATAATCTTGACCACAGGGCTATGATCATGCAGGACTTATGATGAAAACAGAACATATATTAAAGAAATCGTTCCCCTTACATTGTTCCATGGAGACAAGGGTTGTCGTAGGTAGAATCCCATGCCACTATGAAAGCGTGGCCATCTTTTATGTTCATCGTTTTAAAAACGTGGAATGGCATGCCACTACAAAAGCATGATCAGCTTTTATGATCCTCATATAAAAGTTTCTCTCAAATGACAAAGATTAAATATGATGCATCTGGTTTTAAAGATAAATATATCACTGACATACGAATAAATGTTCATGTCTTCTGAGCAGAATTTGATCCAGAAGACTGTCCAGCAGACTGTTCCCGGCCTTGTGAAAATGTGTGCCCTGCTAATGCAATATCATTCCAAGGGAAACCAACTTTGGGAATTTCATATAATACCGAAGCATCAGTTGTACTGAATATTTTAACTTGACTTTACAAAGTTCTTTGAACATACCGGCTATGTTTTTAAAATTAAAGGTTTAATATTCAATTGGCTTGAACCTGCAGGATGGAGTCATAACAGAACGCTGCTATGGCTGTGGTCGCTGTCTTCCAGTTTGCCCCTATGATAAAATAAGTGGGACATTTTCCTGTTCCATTTGTGATTATATGTTCTTAACTCTTAATTATCCATCAATTGTGTTGAGTTACTATCTCAATTACATTATTTGATTTTCAACTCTATGTACCTTTTTCATTGATCTAGGAGAGGTAGCATATGTAAGAGATGCTATTACAACTGCAGATCTCATCAAGAGAAAAGACGTTGATGCTATGGAGATACATACAAGTGGGAGGTAATATTAAATTATCAAATTGATTGTGTAAAATAATACAAACTGTAATCCCTTTGGAAATAATACAAGGATGTATCCAGAATTTTATCAATCACGTAAAGTAATACAGTTATAATTCTCAATTCCCATATATACATGTAATGCGTTCACCAAGCTTTCTGTGCTTTACTTCTCTTTTCATGATTGAGATAAACTTTCTTTAATGTTTGTTTGAATCCATTTCCTTATGTGACCTTTGGTCCTTCTATAGACAGAGTACTTTATTCGAACAACTCTGGAATGCTCTGGGAGATTCAGTAGGAAATTTGAAGCTTATAGCAGTAAGTTGTGCCTCCAATCTGTTCTAATATATTCAATAAATACTTAGCCTCTTGGCTCTTAGCATTTTGAATCACTAATATACTATTGATATAATCCAGGTTAGCTTACCTAATGGTGGTGATTCAACAATATCCTCCATGAACAATATGTTCTCTATTATGAAACCCAATCTTCAAAGCTTCAACTTGTGGCAGGTGTGCCTTTGAACATTCTCTATTTTTTATAAGCCAAATTTTAATCCATATTTTGGTTAACGAGTCCATCTTTGTCTTTCATAAACTCAAGCTAGATGGTCGTCCTATGAGTGGAGACATTGGGAGAGGAGCAACTAAGGAATCGATTGCCTTTGCTGTTCAAGTGACCAAAGCAAAAGAAAGACCTCCTGGTTTGTACTTATAACTCATTTTATGGTCCCTTGAAAACTTCATGGTTTACATCTATCCTCATCCTGATAATGTTAATGACCCTTAACATGGTAGGTTTTCTTCAACTTGCTGGTGGAACCAATGCTCACACAATTGAAGGGTTGAAAAAAGAAGGACTCTTTCAAACAACTATTACTGGTAATGTCCCCACTTTGTTACTTTGTATCTCTTGTTTTTCACTCTTTCTCTTCATTTCATTAGAACTAGACCTTGCTTTTGCTGAACTTTTCCTAGAATACTTGCATGATGATAACTCAGCAATAAGCCCATCTGATTCACCACATGCTTTAATTAGCGGCATAGCATATGGTGGCTACGCACGGAAGGTAACACATTATTTTATTCTCAACTATTTTTTGTCTGTAGTTAGTTAAATGTATATGATGTGAGTTACAACTTACATCCCTGTGTAAAAAGCAACACTGTTGGCAGATTTTCCATTAGCCCTACCTAATAACAACAACAATTTGTTTGCTTATAGTTGTGACTCTGGCATGCAAATTTGTCAAGTCTTACAGTGTTCATTTTGGTTCAGATTGTTGGTAGAGTATTGACATCCATGCAATCACAGCATGGTGGAGCTGCATCGGTTGAGGATCATTCTGAGTATCTCTTGATGGCTCTTAAGGAAGCACTGGCTTTGGTGGGGCCTGTTAAATGTCTATGATCGATGGCAACTTCATACCTGTATTTGAAAGTGTAGCCAATAACAATTATTTTAACACTCTCTCATTTTACTCTTTATAATTTTGGATCAAACAAGACAGTAACCATAAATCTAAAGTGAACAAACTTCTATACTCCATGATTGCTTTATACGTTATAAATAGGTCATAATTGTGCATCATTCTGCTTTATACCAATTGCAAGTATGATCATCAATAGTACCTATGAAGAAACTCTCAACATGAATAAATTAATATAAATTCTTGAAAAACATAAATCATCTCATACTGTGTCTCAATCTTTATCCCCTAAAATATTTTGTTATAATGTTTGTTTATTGAATAATTAAGCAAATGAATATGATATGATAACATTTGAATGCATGTAAGACAACATCTATTTATATTTGTGGCTAATCTTTTTTTTATAACATCTATTTTTATTTTAAAAATTATATTTTTAGTTGACTTTATCAAATGACTTTTCAAGTTGTTCTACAATCATTAAATAATGTAAAATTGAATTATTTATGTGTAGTTTTAATTTCATTTTCTCCCACACAAATCATCTTACTTGAAATATATTATTAATAAACACACAATTTTTCACTTGTTTATTTCTTCATTTTTTTTAGGACATTGGAGGTTCATGGAGCACGAGCGTGGTCCCTCGTTTTCCATGCTATGCATATTTTAGTTATAAATGGGGGTCCATTATTATTATACAGCTTCGTTAACCATGATATTGACAAATCTCAATGTCCCTAATATGTAGTGACGTTCAAGGCATATTATAAGTTCCAATCATTTGAGAATAAGAAACACACCAAACAAATGTATATATAAATAGTAAAGCATAAAATATTATTAGGTTATGTATAAGAAGAGTGACTCTCAATTCTAATAATATTTTTAAAGGCAATTCTTATATTTAAAAGCGTGAATATTCTATTATGATAATACTATTAAACTAATTCTTATATTCAAAATATTATTTATTTTAAACTTTTTGTTTATTACAATTTTATTTTTATAAAATATATGGGTAGATTGAAAGAAAAAAATGTATTTAATCTTAATATCAGTTCTAAATGATGTGAAACTTAACGTACAAAATATTGATAATATTAAATTTTTAATGAAATTTTATACATAAATATATAATAATATTATAATATATAGTCATAATTTTATTAAATTAATTTTATAAAATTAAGTTATTTTTCTCAATTCGAATAAATACAATTGAGTTATGTATTTTAATTATGGGGAAGTTTATTAGTATTATAATACTATTATGTTTAGCTTGAGTTGCACGAGGAATACAGTGATTTTTGTCTCTTATTGAATAGATTGGATATATGCTATAGTTTATGTTGCATGTGCACGCACATTTTATTTATAAGAACTGAAAATTTAAGGAAGGAAGAATGGATAATTGATGTCGTAGAATTTCTTACTTTTTATATATATATATATATATATATATATATATATATATATATATATATATATATATATATATATATATATATATATATATATATTAGGTGTCACATTATATTAAAAGGATAAAAATAATACATTTTAAAATTTGAGAGTCTCATATAAAAACTTCAAAAATATTAAACAAAATAAATATTATTTATTTTATTTTATATGTTAGATTTAAATTTGGATAAAAATTAAAACTATATCACATCATTATAATATACATTATTCATCCTATTTTGATCTATTTTACCTTTAATAGATGAATTAACTTATTATAAATAAATTTAATAATAAAATTATTATTTATTTTTTATCATTAAATAACATTTATCTCAGGCAAATAATATATATTTGACATGTTGTATTAAAAAAAATTACTTTCACGTTAAAAAAATTAATTATCTAAAACAAAAATTATTTAACATCTTTTTAATTTAATAAAATTTCATATTTATGTTATCGTGACAAAAAAGAAGTAAACAAAAGAGAAAAAGTGGAGAAAAATTGTATTTTTAAAAAAAATTATAAGGGAAACTTTTTATCCTTCACCTTATAAATTAAAATAAAATTTTCTAAAATTTCATAACTCATAATTATAAACTTTTTTATTTTTTTCATAAATTATAATAAAATTTTCTGAAATGTTATTACTTATATGTTACCTTTTTTTAATTATGTCACAGACAAAATAATTTTATAAATGAAACGACTAATTTAGTTAAAATGGTTATTGTCATTAAATTGTTAAAATTTTCTATCATTGGTTGAAATCCGCATCTTAAAGTTCACGCCAGCAACATGGTGTGGGGCATTATCAATGAATTATTTGGTCATCTTAGACTTGTCACTTTTATCACTTATAATAATATAAAAGACACATATTATCAGAAAAAGCATACATTAAATATTTTACTCATAATAAAATATATAAATTTAAAAAATTACAATTGTTAACTTTAAAGGTAGAAAAAAAAAAAGCAAAATTACTAGAAGATGAAGGTTCGTAGTTTTGTACTTAACATGCTTGACTTACAAGCATTACATAGTTAGTTAGTTACACAAAAAAATAAAAATAAAAAATTATGAACGTGGTTCACTCATTCCTATTGATTGGTTTTATACCAGCAAAATTTTTGCCTTACATTGATGTCAGAATCCAAAACTCAAAATGAGAGAGCAAAGAATTTAAACAGTTTTTGTTTTCTCTTCTTCAAAAATCAGTCCCTAGAGTACTTTTTCTGGCTTCTGCTTCCACATCCTTTTCACTACCATTGAGAGTTTGCTTAACACCACTTCATTTCTGTGTTATTTGCTACACTGTCACACCACTTTGAACCGTTGAGTTGTTCATTTCCCACCATTTTCTTTTTTCTAGTTCTTGACTTACTGGTCTATTTTTCTTCCTACCATTCCCACAAAAAAGAGAATCTGATTGAGATGTTGTCCAATACTGAATATGGATAAATATTTTAAGGAAGATTGCTATATTGGGAAAATTAATTTATTTTACTAATTGAAGAAATAAAATTAAATAGTTATTAAGTATGATCTAATTTATCAAAGCCCTCCACAAAGACTTTCAAAACAAAAAATAAAATTATTTTTTTATAAATTCAAATTAAATTATGCATAAATTAATTTATAGAAATTATTTTATATGAATTTTCTAAATATTTATATGTATACAATTTTTTTTTATAGTTTTGGGTTAGCTAATTTTATTTTATAAAGACGTTTATATATATATATATATATATATATATATATATATATATATATATTTAACAAGTTTTGTGAAAAAGTTGATCAATATTTGATATATTTAGAATATGTAAAAAGGTTATTATTGATTGTCAATATTTTAAATTATAATTTTATGAAATTTGAAAAATAAAGTCATTTTTTTAAAACTCAGTCTTTAGCTTTTACAAAATTTTTAATCGTTTATTGGATTATTATTTTTAATCATGTTTTTTATTTAACTTTTTAAATCCGATATCATATTTAAAAAACTCAATCACAGTCTCGAAATTGCTCAATGTGTATTAAGGTATTAAATTGATATAAAATTAAGTTTTATATTATTATAAAAGGATCGTATTCAATATTTTAGAAGATGGAACATTATAATAAATATTTTAATAATAATAATAATTTGTTTGATTTTTTATTATTATTTAAAAAATAAAGCAAAATTAGGAATAGCGAGCCACCTCACCTAACACGAGCCTCGTTTTCTACATTTTCCTCTGATCTAACTAACACTAACACAAGACACCACTTTCTTAAAAACATAAAAGAAAGACACAAAATTGAAGTAAAATTTGTACAACTAAGAAGCTAACTACCACGCTCCACGTGACTTGCCCACACATTCTCTCCTTCACTATATAAACCCCTCCATACCATCCCTTCATTTTTCATTTCCCCCTCCAACTCGCTCTGACTCACTTCCTCTCCGATTCCACACGCGAGGCGAGAGTGAATCAGGTGAGGTAAGCTACTCACCTTCCAACTAACCTTCACCAACCAAATCCTAGATCTCCATTTCTCCTTCTATTCACTTCCAATTTTCAAATCTGCGTGATCTTAGGGATACTCTCGCTTCTTATCCTACAATCTTCTCTTCCGCTTTCCATTCTTTCGTCTTCCATTTTCGTGCATTCGCTATGAGCTTCTGCTGGTAGCGGCGGATCTGCTTCTCTCGCTAGTTTTCTTCTTTTAATTTCAAATTAAATCACGTAAATCGAATTTTCAGTTCCTATAGTCACGCCGTGTTTCATTTTTGTTGCTGAATGAAACTATGGAACCTGGTTTCCTTCTCTTATTTCTATAGTTGCAGATTTCAAATTCTGCCTTGCTTTGGTCGTTGAACCACTCTGTTTTGGTTGGTTTATATTCCTAGAATGAGATTGTTGAGTATGGGCCTTGTTCACTACTGTTTCTTGTTTGATGTTTTTTTCTTTTTTCCTCTTTATTTGGATCACGAGGATCACATGCCTATAGTTGTGAATGATAAATAATTTTTTGTCTTCTTGAATCTATGGTTGGAGGGTGAGCCCTGGCGTAATAATAAACTTGCCGCTTGGTGACTGCTTGGGGTGAATCTATGGTTTCTTAAGATAGATAATTAACGTTCTTACTAGGAGAGAGACATCTCTATGTTTCATTTCAACTGAAATGGAGGATATAGTACATGATTAATTATTTGATCCTTTTTTTTTATTTTATAAAGTTTTGAATATAACGTTTGGTACAGTAATGGTGCAAACATTTCTGTATATATTTTCTTCTGCAATATAGAAATTAACGCACTTGTTTGTTGCCAGATCTATCTAATTATTCGTCATGGCCACTGGACAACTATTCTCCCGCACTACACAAGCTTTATTTTACAATTACAAGCAACTCCCAATCCAGCGGATGCTTGATTTTGACTTCCTTTGTGGTTTGTATAGGCTCTATCATCTTGATTTTCTTCTAGCCAGATTACAGAAAATGATACATTGGCATTAATATCTGTTCTTACAACTAATGGAAGTTATAATTTTGTGTTCACAGGCAGGGAAACACCATCAGTGGCTGGAATAATTAATCCTGGTTCTGAGGGATTCCAGAAACTCTTTTTCGGTCAGGAGGAAATTGCCATCCCTGTTCATTCTGCGTATGTGTTGTTCATCCATTTCTATACCCAAACTTCCTTTCTTTTGTTTGAATTTGGGATTTGGTTGCCTGTAGCTGTAGCCAAGGGAAACTTTTTCCTTATTTTAGTGGTCTCCTTACTGTTTCCGCATACATTCAATGCAAAGTGACCAACCTTTTTGAACATGACATTCTTGTTTGTGTGAGGTGATTTGTCTTAACCTTATATTGACATTTTATGCAGCATTGAAGCCGCATGTGCTGCACATCCTACTGCCGATGTCTTCATCAACTTTGCTTCATTTAGAAGGTCAGCAAATTATTTACTATTATTTTGAGTCTATGGTATTTTGTTGCACAATAATACATGAATGTCATTAGTATATCTAGAAAACATTACATAATATCATTTTATATCAGAGAATATTTTACACTATCTTAAATGATCTGTAAGGAGTGGCTACGTATTTCAATAGTTATTTCTTTATTTAATTAGGATTGGTTGTCTAGTATTAATATATATAGTTGTTTGTAGTTGTACTCAGTCTATCTTTCATATCATGTCACATCAAATCAATTATCAATATCAGTATCAATTATTCAGTCCCTACTTTTATTTTCCTTTTCTTCTTTCCCTACCGAAATCCTTATGATGTCAACATGGCCAAATTGATCTACATGCAGTGCTGCAGCATCATCCATGGCTGCTTTGAAGCAGCCAACTATTAGAGTTGTTGCTATTATTGCTGAAGGGGTACCAGAGTCAGACACTAAGCAATTGATTGCATATGCCCGTGCAAACAATAAGGTGGAAGTTGAAATAGATATTGATCAACTTAATAACTATAAAATAACATGGAAAAAATTATTTAAGTGCTCTTGATTTGATAGGTTGTTATTGGTCCAGCCACTGTTGGAGGCATTCAAGCAGGTGCTTTTAAAATTGGTGACACAGCTGGAACAATTGACAATATAATTCAATGCAAGCTCTACAGGCCTGGATCTGTTGGATTTGTTTCTAAATCTGTATGTATTTATTCACTTTCTGCTTATATTGATGTCATCTTCACATTGTAGGATTCACTTTTCCTTATATTATCACTATAAAACTTTTTGATAATCCCAACCTGCCTGTGCTAAGAAGGTGCAGGATGTGATCAATGTCTTAGCAAATGCATGCATTTCTACTTTCTGGATTTAGATATACTTTCTTTTTCATACTTGTCTTGTACCCAGATAATATTCCACCACCAGGGGCTAATTCAAGTTCCAAATAGCAGATTCAAGAAATTTAAGAATAATTCTTTAAGAGATTAACATGAATCATACCTTTTTCCTGTTTATTAATGTCTATCATGCCTTAGTTCATCTAGAGTCTTGAAGTATAGTGTAGTTACTAGACTGTCTCTCAAATACCTTATTGATTTGCTAGCTTACTGAGTATCTTCAGCATGTGTAGATACAAGATAGTATGTTGGTGCGATAGAATAGATTTGCAATTTTCTGTACCTCATATCCTTATCTTTGAGTTTATTTTCTATTATTTAAATTTTGTTTCTCTTTTCTGAAAGAATCAAAGAGATCGCCTTATTATATTTTTGTAAAGATTGTACTCAATCTTTATATTAGATATTAAAGTGGATGGTGAGATGATAATGATTATGGTGGAATACAGATGTATCAAAGTATAACTAGAGAAGGGCACAACTTAATCGCAACATAACATGAAGTGGTAGTTTACTTGCATGATATGGTTTTTGAACATCAATAAGCACTCTTTCCCTCCCTCTTCCCTCTCTAGTGCTAAATTATGGTAATAACACATGTTTAATGACATTGATTTTATTTAATGCAAGTACTAAATAGTGTTTGTCAAATACCAAATAGTTTTATATAGAGATTTAGAATTTCAGCTTTATGATTTTTTTGAAATGATTTAATATGTAAACGAATGATTCTGAAGGAAAACAACTTTCTGAATCACAGGGTGGGATGTCCAATGAATTATACAACACTATTGCCCGTGTAACTGATGGGATTTATGAAGGTATTTATTTGCTGATTTTATCTTTTTGGTCTTGTTAATACCAGTATTGAGTTATATCTTGTTTCACTGTAGGCATTGCAATTGGAGGGGATGTTTTCCCTGGTTCCACACTTTCTGACCATGTTTTACGGTTTAACAACATACCACAGGTAAATTGTTTCTTTCTTCTTGCGGAGCTACCTAAATGTGCACATCCTATAAATATCTTACTAGAATCTAGAGCATTCAAGTTTCTTTTGTTATTGACCAGTCTGGGTTTATGTTAAAATCAGGTTAAAATGATGGTAGTACTTGGGGAACTCGGTGGTCGTGATGAGTATTCCTTAGTGGAAGCTCTAAAACAAGGGAAAGTATCAAAACCGGTTGTTGCCTGGGTTAGTGGGACATGTGCACGACTCTTCAAATCCGAAGTACAATTTGGTCATGCAGTATGTCCCAGCTCCTTTAACTTTGACTAAATTGTCAGTTATAGCATTTATCATAGTACCACATTCTTAATGTCTGTTGGCTCTTATATAAATCAGGGTGCTAAAAGTGGTGGTGAGTTAGAATCTGCCCAAGCAAAGAATCAAGCACTAAGAGATGCGGGAGCTGTTGTTCCCACTTCATTTGAAGCTTTTGAAGCAGTAATCAAGGAAACATTTGACAAATTGGTTAGTATACATATATATTGAAAGTTTTCTTATGTTTAATTGAGTTGTCTCCCCTCTCCTAATCCTCGAAATGCACAATATTGTGAAAAAATCTCTTTCGTTTCCTTAATTAGTTGTAAATGGTTTGCTTATCTTTGTTAGGTTGAAGAAGGGAAGGTCAAACCAGTCAAGGAAATTACTCCTCCACCAATCCCTGAAGACCTTAGCACAGCAATTAAGAGTGGAAAAGTCCGTGCTCCAACTCATATCATTTCCACCATTTCTGATGACAGAGGTATATAGGAATCTATTGATGTTGTAATTTAGAGATGAGCCCTCTCTCATTTTCTGGATGAGACACTGACATTTAATAGTTCAACTAAAGATTTCTTCCAATATTTTCTGAAGGTGAGGAGCCATGCTATGCTGGTGTACCCATGTCTTCCATCATTGAAAAAGGTTATGGTGTTGGTGATGTCATCTCTCTTCTGTGGTTTAAACGCAGCCTTCCACGATACTGTACTCAATTTATTGAGGTAGACTAATCAACAGTATAGTGCTTTCCCTGAATATTTGCCTCTTTCCTTTCTGTGTGTCTTGAGTATGTTAAAATGTTCCCTTTACAGTAAAACTTATTTATTCTATCAGTTTTTCTTTTAGATTTTTTTTTTCCAAAGCAAACTATTGATATTATCTTCCACCTTCTATCTTATTGATACGTTACATTGGTCAGATATGCATCATGCTATGTGCCGACCATGGTCCTTGTGTGTCTGGTGCTCACAATACTATTGTCACAGCAAGGGCTGGGAAGGATCTAGTTTCCAGTCTTGTATCAGGTATATATATATGCCTAACTCTATCAATTTCTGGTGTAGGCGTAGTGTCTGATGGGGTGACTACAATTTTATATGCTAATAATGCCATAAAACAGTTTATAATGAGCTTCTGAATCAGGTTTGCTTACAATTGGTCCTCGATTTGGGGGTGCCATTGATGATGCTGCACGCTACTTCAAGGATGCTCATGACAGGGTATGATTAGTACTTTTGCGGTGATGCTGGTTGGAATTAATAAAAATATCGGGGAGAGGGGGAATGAAATCCTGACGGGCTGAAGAATTATTTTATAATTTATACAATAAACTTATAAACAATGGGAAATTTCAAAATTTTCAGATGCCGTCCCTTCCTGGAAAAAAAAACTCTATGAACTTTGTCTTTCATCTAACATGGTACTATTTTGTGTCTTGTAGGGGCTTACACCTTATGAGTTTGTCGAAAATATGAAGAAGAAAGGAATCCGTGTGCCAGGAATAGGGCACAGGTAACGTTTTCTGCTGTTCATTTAATTAAGCAATGACTATATTCTAATTTCCTTGTGCTTGCTGCTAGTGTTATAAAAATAAAAATCCAAGGCTTGATTTTTCCTTGTGAAACAGGATCAAGAATAGGGACAACAAAGATAAGAGAGTTGAGCTGCTACAGAAGTTTGCACGCACACATTTTCCTTCTGTTAAATACATGGAATATGCTGTTCAAGTTGAAACCTACACCCTCACAAAGGCAAACAATTTAGTTCTTAACGTAGATGGTGCTATTGGATCTCTTTTCTTGGATCTTCTTGCCGGTAGTGGAATGTTCACCAAACAAGAGATTGATGAAATTGTGGAGATTGGCTATCTGAATGGCTTGTTTGTGCTGGCACGTTCCATTGGTCTGATTGGGTGAGTTTCAATTAAATTATATGTATTACATGTGAAAAGCACTCTTTAGTTTATCGCATTTTGTATCTTTGTGTCTTTTCTATTTCTTTTATCCACAATTCTCTGCTGGACTTATGACCAAAGAGTTAGGTGATCCTCATAGCCACGGCTAGATGTGCATCCGGCATGTCTTTAGTGAATATATTTAACCGAGAATCACCGTTCTCATCCAAAATATATTATGCATGGTTTGGTCTTATTTATTGTTATTTAAAATTTCAGGCACACTTTTGATCAAAAGCGATTGAAGCAACCACTTTACCGCCACCCATGGGAGGATGTTCTCTACACAAAGTGAGAAAGTTGTGTGACTGGAAGAAATTTGTCATGCTTCAAATTATCAATCTTTTGGGAAATCATGCAACTGAAGTATGCTGGAGTGATTTTGTAGCTGTTAGATTAGTGTTGTATGAGTATTGGTAAAAAGCCATCTCCATTTGTAACTTGTATTAAATTTCATAAAGAAAGAATTTGGATCTGAAAATTACACATTTGTCTTGAGGAATCTTTTATCTATGTATTATTGTGACTTCAATAGGAAATAATTACATAAGTTCGAGCGCATTTGTTGCCCCTAATTTGTTGAATGTTTCGATATTAGTTATAAAGACAGATCCTGTTCTAAACCTCTGGCTTATTTTTCATGTACAATTTTAGAACTGTTAACCTTTTCTATGAAATGTTAAGTACGATGATAATAATAATAATAATAATAATAATAATAATAATAATAATAATAATAATAATAATAATAATAATAAAATTTACTTTTAAACATGAATTTTCTTTTATAATAGCAACTTGATCTTCAGAATATAAAATGTTTATAATTTGATTTTTTTCTTTATTTCAGTTCTTTTGATTCTAATATGATTTCTATTTTACTTGTAAGATTAACACTAACAAATTATCTATATATAAAATTTCATATTGATTTTATATTTATATTATCAAATATCCAATCACATGGTTGTGTTTTTTAAGTATTTATTTTGATAATATTTAATTATAAATATTTTAATAGAGAAAATAAATTAAGTTTTTTTTTCAAATTAAAGAAATAAAAAAACTATTTTTAATTTTAAATGAAAAATTCAAAATTAATGTTTAATAAACTAAAATTAGTTCTGAAGATTTTATTATTTGAAAAGAGTTTGTTGGCAAGTTATACAATCACTGATAAATATAATTTACCTGATAAGGCTTATATTATGTATTTAATGTTATACATTCTCTTTATGACAATGCTTAATATTTTAAAATTTAATCAACAGTTTAGTTAAAATCATAATGTCAATACGTGAATATATAATAATACCAACTTATGCTAGGTTTATCTTTTGTATGTTATTTTATATAATAAATTATGCATAAAAGAGAAATAAAAAAATAATATTATCAAAACTTCGAAGTTTTTATAGTATTCTTTTGCATCTGAACACACTACTCAATATCAATTTGTTGGCACCAGCCACAAAAATATGTATCTAGCGGACCAAAAACCACAAAATAGAAAATAAAAATCCATGAAAAATGTCGCAAAAAATATATTGGATTAGCTGCAGGTCTTTTAACTCGTTAACTCACCTGCTTAATTCGTTAACCTCATGGATTAGATTATGATGAATTATTATACTACTATTTTCTTTAAAATAAACAAAAAACATATATTGATTTAGTTAATTTGATTTAGACTGTACAATTTTTTTCGAAAATCAGAAAAAAAAATTATTGATTTAAACTATAGCTTCAATTAGAATCAATCTGAACCGACCATAAATACTCTTAGGAATCGTAAGTTTTCATTTAGTCCCGAATGAGAATTAAAATAATTTCCATCCTATTGGACATATTGGTTAGGCAATGGGAAATTGCGTCTTTATTTTTAATTTCTTAAGATATTTAAAAGAAAATAGAAAACATAAAAACTCACTAATTAATTTATGCTAAAAATTATAATAATGAAAACATTTAACCGATATTCTCTTCATATTATTTATTTATTTTAAATAATTTCAATTATTTTTATAAATTCATATTTATTTTATTAAAAAAATCAGTCCCTTTTTATTATTACTTCCGTTCATTTAAATATATTTTTATTTTATTATTTGATGTTATATTCCACTTCTAGAGCGTGGCGCCAGAAAAAGAGGAGAGAGAATTAACTAAAAGTGTGAAAACCAAGAAGGAGAAAACACCTTTTATAATCAATTATGTTTCAATTTTTTTTAAATATTATATTATATTTTTTATTTTTTTAATTAATAAAATAATATTTTAACTGATTAAATTAATTTTATTTTTATAATTTATTTATTTATTTATTTATCTCTATTTTTTATTCTATTTCTTATAATCTAAATAACTCTACTTTTTATCATTTTTTTTCTCAAATTTACTATTCAATATCAACACAAGCTTAATTCATTATACATAAACAAATAAATATCCATTCTCCATATTATATTTGAATTAAGTATGTTTGGGACACAATATCATATGTATTTTCAGTAGAATTTTTCAATTAAAATTAAAACTGTATTTTCAATAATCTCAATAATATGTATAATAAATAATTTTATTAATAAGCTGTTTGGATCAGAAAAACAAAATACCCGAAGAAAAGGAAGAAAGGAGTGATGTGTAAGAAAAGTGCAAAAATTGTGATGATAAAAAGGTAAAAATATTTTTTTCTCTTTTTTTTGACATGGGAGAAAAAATCATTAATAAAGATATAATTGATTATTTCTCAACTTTTTAAAAATATTTTTTATTTATTTTTTAATTATTATATTTTAATAAATAATTAAATAGAATATTAAAATAATAATAAATTTATTTAAATTTCATAAAATAATATTTTATTTTTTATAATCTTTATATTTATTTCCCTTAGTTATTTTAATTTAAGTATATTTATTTTTTAGTATGTTTCTTTCTTTCTTTTTCTACTTTTTCAAATCCACCCTTTAATCCAAAATTAAGCTAAATATCACGGTCAAGATTAAAATTTGATTAATAAATAATATTAAAAACATTAATTTAGTGGTAGAATTTTAAATGAGTTTTACCCGCTCATCCGTGCTTTGTAATGGACACATAGGGGTCACGTAGCATTATTGCTCTCTATTATTTAACCATCTCACCACATATTCCAAAACACACAATCTTCACTTTTTTTGTTTGCTTTTTCAAAACATTTCAAATTCGTCGTACAAAATGTTTACAAAAGCCACTGTTATTCTACTTCTAGGAACGACTCTTGAAAACATTTGAGGCAGGGTTTCACATTATAACATGCATAATAGTAGTTATCACTACCCCAGATGAGAACTACGTACATTTCACTGAAACTCTCACACTGCCTTTACCATAATATCATCTTCTGGTTTGTGTTTCCGTGATTCTTCAAGTTTTCTAGTTTTTTCTATTTTAAGTTTGTTGAATCTATGCTTGTTTAAGATATATAGCGTATGAATGTTTGTTTGTACTTGGAGAGAAATCATATCAATTTCTATGTTTCATTATATGGTACATTATTAACTATTTGATCCTATTCTTTCTGGTTTATATTATTATTACGTTTTGAATGTAACTTTTGGTATGACAGTGTTGCAAATGTTCCTTTATATCCTTCTTCTGCAGATTCATCTTTTTCTTCGTCATGGCCACTGGACAACTATTCTCACGTACTACACAAGCTTTATTTTACAACTACAAGCAACTTCCCATCCAGCAGATGCTTGATTTTGACTTCCTTTGTGGTTTGTATCGGCTCTAACATCTTTTTCTTCCATGCACATTACAGAAAATGATACCTCGCCATTATTATTTGTTCTTAATACTAATGGAAGTTCTGGTTTTGTGTTCATAGGAAGGGAAACACCATCAGTTGCTGGAATAATTAACCCTGGTTCTGAAGGATTTCAAAAACTCTTTTTTGGTCAGGAGGAAATTGTCATCCCAGTTCATGCTACGTATGTGTTGCTCATATACACAAACTGTTCTTTTAAGCTTGAATTTTGGAATTGGTTGATTGTAACCAAGGGGAGGTTTTTCTTTATTTTAGTTGTTTTCTTACTATTTCAGCATATCATTGCATTCAAAGTAACAAACCTTTTGACATTCTTGTTTTTCTGAGGGGTGATGTGTCTTAACGTTGACTTATTTTGCAGCATTGAAGCAGCTTGTGCTGCACATCCTACTGCTGATGTCTTCATCAACTTTGCTTCATATGGAAGGTTAGAAGATTATTTAGTTTTATGGTATCATGTGGCACAATTATACATGATAACTTATCAGTTATAGACCCAAATTAACCTCTTTAAATATTATTATAATAGTTATTTTTAATCATTATCTTTTTAAAAATGTATTATATTTTAAAAAAGAGTTGTTATTGAGATGTATGGTATAAATAGGTTATCAGTGTGTCACTTCTCATACCAAAAATGCTAGGGTATCTTCCATGAAATTTTATTCTTTGTTTTTCTCTTTTTTCATGAAAGTTAATAATTAATATGGTAGTGTTTACTCAAACTCGTTACATCTATCCCATTATCTCTGATACTTCTATGCTTTGTCTGATACATAATAGTCAATTAGATTGAATGAAAATAAATAGAGAAAAAAATAAGTTGATAAAATATTCTCATGATTTCAACATGTACAAATTGTTCCGCATGCAGTGCTGTTGGGTCATCCATGTCTGCGTTGAAGCAGCCAACAATAAGAGTTGTTGCTATCACTGCTGAAGGAGTACCTGAGTCAGACACCAAACAATTGATTGCATGTGCCCGTGCAAACAACAAGGTGGTGGAAATTGAAATAGATATTGATAAACTGAATAGCTATAAAAAATAACATGGAAAAACTGAATTATTGTAGTGCTTTTGACTTGATAGGTTGTTATTGGTCCAGCCACTGTTGGATGCATTCAAGCAGGTGCTTTTAAAACTGGTGACACGGCTGGAACAACCCACAATATAATTCACTGCAAGCTCTATAGGCCTGGATCTGTTGGCTTTGTATCTAAATCTGTATGTAGTTATTCACTTTCTGCTTATCTTCATGCCATCTTCTTCACATTTAGGACACATCTTTTCTTCTAGTGCCACTGTAGGAGCTTTTGATAATCCAGGACCAGCCAAATTGTAATTACCATTCATAATCTTTTATATCCTATTTCTCTGGCTTATAATGGCAATTTCTTCTCTAGCTAATATCACATGTTCAATGAAATTGGTGTGGAGCATAGAAATTCAGAATTTGAACTTTCTTTGTTTACGAAAGACGACAACTTTTTGAATTGCAGGGTGGGATGTCCAATGAATTATACAACAGTATTGCAAGCGTAACTGATGGAATTTATGAAGGTATTCATTTGCTGATTTTATCTTTTTGGTTTTGTTAATACCAGTATTGAGTTACATCTTGTTTCACTGTAGCCATTGTCATTGGAGGAGATATTTACCCTGATTCCACACTTTCTGACCACGTTTTACGGTTTAACAACATACCACAGGTAATTTTCTTTTCTTTCTTCTTCAGGAGCAACCTAAATATATATGTGCATCCAATAAACAACTTACTAGAGGGTACAAGGATTTTGATATTGACCTACCTATGTCCAACACTTTTGTATATTTCGTTCATGAATGTTACTTAAGTATAAAAGCTTTGATTTTTATTTTTGAATGAGACATATAAACAAATAAATTGTAGAACTGATAAACTAAAAATGGAAATTATCCTCTTTATAAATGATTTAAAATATGAATGAGATTGAAAGTACTAGTTCTATATGTAAACAACAAAATATAACTTCTATGACAATGATTTATAACTTTTTATTTTATTTTATTTTTACAATTGTTTAAAAATAAGTTCTTGATTTAAAAATAGTCATATTTCAGTGTCTCTGCATAATAATATTGACCCTTTTACATTAATGCCTTAGATTAAAATGATGGTAGTACTTGGAGAACTTGGTGGGTATGATGAGTATTCCTTAGTGGAAGCCCTAAAACAGGGGAAAGTATCAAAACCGGTGGTTGCTTGGGTTAGTGGGACAAGTGCACCACTCTTCAAATCTGAAGTACAGTTTGGTCATGCAGTATGTTTCAGTTCCTTTAACTTTGGCCAAGTTCTCAATTAAAGCATTCTCATTGAAGGATAACATTTTTAATGTCCACTGGCTTTTACATGATAAATCAGGGAGCTAAAAGTGGTGGCGAGTTAGAATCTCCTCAAGCAAAGAATCAGACACTAAGGGATGCTGGAGCTGTTGTTCCTACATCATATGAAACTTTTGAAGCTGCAATTAAGGAAACATTTGACAAATTGGTTAGTATATGCATTTTATTCCATACATTTACAAACTACTTCCAAATCTCTACATATAAATTTTTTAACTTGACGTAGTCCCTAGCAATGTGGTATTAATTAGTTATAGAATTCATGATTAGCTTATCTTTGTTAGGTTGAAGAAGGGAAGATCTCACCAATCAGGGAAATCACTCCTCGACCAATCCCTGAGGACCTTATCTCTGCAATAAAGAGTGGAAAAGTTCGTGCTCCGACTCATATTATTTCCACCATTTCTGATGAGAGGGGTATGTTGGAATCCACTATTTCATGTTCTGGATGAGAAACTCAAATTTGATTGTTAAACTAAGGTTTTTTTCTTCTTCCAATATTTTGCTGAAGGAGAGGAGCAATGCTTTGGTGGTGTATCCATGTCTTCCATTGTCGAAAAAGGTTATGGTGTAGGTGGTGTTATCTCTCTTTTGTGGTTTAAACGAAGCCTTCCCCTTTACTGTACTCAATTTATTGAGGTAGGTTATTCAACGGTGCAGAGCTTTCTATGAGTATTTCCCTCCTTTCCTTTCACTGTGTTTGTCTTTAGTGTGTGAAAATGTTCTACTTCCACACTCTATAGTCAAACTTTTTTTATGCTGTCAACTTTTAAGTATAGAACTAAAACGTAAAAATGGGACCAATTTAAACTATTTTTTCCAAAGCAAACTATTGATAAGATCTTACACCTTGAATCTTGCTGACACATTATATTGGTCAGATGTGCATAATGCTATGTGCTGACCATGGTCCTTGTGCCTCTGGAGCTCACAATACCATCGTGACAGCAAGGGCAGGGAAGGATCTAATTTCCAGTCTTGTATCAGGTAAATGCATACGTGCATGCCTTTAATAATCTGTCAACTTTACTGATGTAGGAAATGCATGGGTCAACAGAACTTTCTCTGCTGATAAATAATGCCATAAAACGGTTAATAATGAGCTTCTGAATCAGGTTTGCTGACAATTGGTCCTCGATTTGGGGGTGCCATTGATGATGCTGCTCGCTACTTCAAGGATGCTCATGACAGGGTATGATTAGTATTCTTCTGTGAAATCCTAATGGGTTAAAGAGCTCCTTTGTTAAATAAGGATTCAATTTCTAAACAAATCTAATTAACAAAAAAAATTAGACAAGTCTCTTAGCTAAAAATTTTAATTAGTCTTCAATTTTGAAATTTTTTTAATTGAGTTGTTGCAAATTTTAAAATCATGAAAAAATGTTTTCTTTTTACAGTTTCAACCTGTGAAGAAGTAATTTAAAATGATGAGTGGTAAACTATTGGCTGTGTCATGTCACAGGGTCTTACGCCTGATGAGTTTGTTGAAGGTATGAAGAAAGAGGGAATTCGAGTGCCAGGAATAGGGCACAGGTAACAAATTCATTCTACTTTCCTTGCTCTTTGCTCAAATGTTACAAGTATATAAATCTGTGAGGCTTTGTGAAACAGGGTGAAGAACAGGGACAGGAAAGACAAGAGAGTTGAGCTGCTACAAAAGTTTGCACGCACACATTTTCCTTCTGTTAAATACATGGAATACGCCGTTGAAGTTGAAGCCTACACCCTCCAAAAGGCAAATAATCTAATTCTTAACGTGGATGGTGCAATTGGGTCACTTTTCTTGGATCTTTTTGCTGGCAGTGGAATGTTCAGCAAGCAAGAGATTGATGAAATTGTGGAGATTGGCTATCTGAATGGCTTCTTTGTGCTGGCACGCTCCATTGGTCTCATTGGGTGAGTTTACGTTGTTTATATCATGTGTACTTCACTTCTTGGACATTATTGTAGCTTTGGAGCTTTGTGGCTTCTCAGGGTCCAAACATTTCCACTTGCAGTTGGGACATCATGGGTGGTCACACACTGCACGTCTTTTCTGAATCAAATGAACTCAGAATCAATCCACCTCCAAACAAAAACTATGTAACATCACCTCCTCTCATAACAATAACCCATTCATAATTGTTGTGTCAAATTTCAGGCACACCTTTGACCAGAAGAGATTGAAGCAACCTCTTTACCGTCACCCATGGGAGGATGTTCTCTACACAAAGTGAGAAGCTTTTTGGAGACTCTGATGACTTTCTCACGCTTTAAATTAGCCATCTTGTGGAAATCTTGCATCGGAAATATGCTGGAATGGTTATGTAACTGTTGGACCATCGAAAATGTTTGTTAATATTTGTGTCAAACCAATATTTTTCCACTTAAAGTCATAGATAAAAAATTATCTGCAAAACCATTTAAGACTCTCTAATCTTAAATTTAACCTATTTTCTATTATATACCTGAATCAGTGGTGATATTTTTACAACAAGAAACCATACAATCCTTCAAACAATTCATTCTTATTAATATAATAATCTATAGAATGATTTAATAAAAATAAAAATAAAACAAAACTATTATTATAATATTAAAAGAGAATTTGTTTATAAGAGTTATATAGATTTAGGTTGTCAAAATATCATTTTCCATATGTGAATTGCATATAAGAGGAGATTTGCAATCAATTAAAGTAGACTCCTCTATAATATGTATCTATTTTAAAATCAAAGAAATTTGTTTATAATTAATATTGTAAAGTAATTAAAGATATTATAATTAAAAATTAATTAATAAGAAAGATATTTCTAAAAAAAATATAGAGTCATATATATTTATAGGGATGATAGGTCAACCCATCTGATTTTTAAGCCCATCAAAACGGGGTGGAGGGGACTAACCCGCTATAGTCATGACAAGTTATAGACATTGGTCTACCACGGCGAAGAATGAATGTTGGTAAAATTTGGGTCATGTATATATATGATACATAATTTAAATGTGTTAGGGTCATTATTTATTAAGCCAAATAATAAAATGATCTGACTAAATTAAAGTTTTGGTTAAAGGCATATGTCATGAAAACAAAATTGTATAGAGACCATTGAGCAATTTCTAATTTGATGAGGGACCAAATTGGAAATACTAAAACTTAAGTAATTAACCTAATTCTGATTATTTTAAGGGGTCGTGGTCCCCTTCTGGGAGCACGTAGACATAACGTAAGTTTGATTCCTGTTCCTTTCTTTCTATCCCCATCAAGAGAGAAAATCAAGAGGGAAATATAGGTACTCTTCAGGTGAAAGACCATAAGATCAATACAGTGTTCTACAAAGACATCATCATTATGATTAATTCAGGAACGCTTTCGCATTCAGTTTACAGCATGTTTATCAGTATGAGATTATGTTTATGTTTGATCGTTAGAATCAAAATCAGGATTATTATTATTATTATTGTTTTTTCCAACAATTGATATCAGAGCCGCCCATATTTGATTCATGTCTATTTAATTTATAGAACCCTAATTATGAAAATTAGGATTAATTTTGTTTTAAACAATTCAAATTACCCAATTTTATGAACCCTGAGTGGAGAATAATCTCTAATTTTTTGTGAACCCTAAAATTTAAATTTGGGGGTAACATCCCCAATCTGATTCTGCTTGTTGATGCAACCGTGGAGGAAACTATGGATTCTTCTTCTTCGTTTTTCCCTTTTATTTCGGTTTAAGTTTCAAGTTTTAGTGAGAAAGAAACATTGTTTCAAAATTCAATCTTTCTTGTATTGGGTTCTCTGTTCTTTTTTGAATATTTTGTTTTTATTTAATTTTATGGGTTTAATTGGGGGTGGTGTTTGTGGAGTTCCCAACACAGAGAATATTAGGTAAATGATGAATGTTTCCACATGTGTGACTGTTCTTATTTTTAGGAAATTTTGATGTTAAATTCCCTGTTTAGGGTTTGAGTGATTACTGTTTAATCCCCTTTTAGGGTTTATAGCAGTATGCTAAAGAGACTCAGAACTATCTTTGTTTCATCTCTAGTGTGATTTTAGGGAGATGTTCATCCTTTATGTATTGGTGGAAAATGAGGCATTTTTTCATCCTTTGATTTGTTCAAATGAGGTGTTCATCCCTAATGAGATTCTAGGGAGGTGTTCATCCTTAGTAGAATTCTAATGAGGTGATTCTCTTTTGAATTAGTTTGCAAATATTAAATATTTGGTTTTGTTATATAAATAAAATATTCAATTTTCGATAGTTTAATATTTTTTGTGAGCAAATTGAGTCAAGAAGTCACCAAAGTAACTTCTCTTGAATTGGGCAGTTCATGAAAAATATTGAATGTTAGTGTTTGTGTATATTCATACGAGTATTAGTCGGTCCAAAGGAAGATTAATATTTGGCCGAATTGCATACACACTTGTAATGATAAACATGTGATAATTATAAGGATTTGCTTTGTCGATGATAAATCAATCCAAATACTGGTTTGTTGTTGGATGTGCTTTATTGTCAATGTTTGATTATTACAATAAGATACCTCTAGCAGTTAATATTACTGTCCAAAGACTTGATATTGATGGTGCATTGGGTGTCTTGAGATAAGTTAAACCACTATTTGAATATATATTATTTATTTTTTATATAATGTGAGCATAATTATTTTATTTCTCGTATTCTAAATTCAACTACAATTGCTTCTGTATCTGCCAATTTAAATTATGTTCCGGTCCTCAATGGAACAAATTTTGAGGACTGGAAAGAGAACATTGATATTGTTCTTGGTTGCATGGATATGGATCTTGCGTTAAGGACTGAGCAACCCCCTACTCCTACGGATTCAAGTACCTCTGAACAGAAAAGAGATTATGAGAAGTGGGATCGCTCAAATCACATGAGTCTAATGATCATTAAGCGTGGCATCTCGGAGGTGTTTAGGGGCACTGTTTCTGAAAACATCACAAGTGCCAAAGAATTACTTGCTGAAATTGAGCAACGCTTTGCAAAAAGCGATAAGGCGGAGGCAAGCACTTTTCTTCAGAACTTGATCTCCATGAAATATCAAGACAAAATAAATATCAGGGAGTACATTATAAGCATGTCTAATATTGTTTTTAAACTCAAGGCACTAAAGCTTGAACTCTCAAAAGACTTGCTAATTCATTTGGTGTTGATTTCTCTTCCTACAACGTTTAATCAATTTAAGGTATCTTACAACTGTCAGAAGGATAAATGGTCTCTTAATGAGCTCATTTCACATTGCGTACAAGAAGAGGAAAGACTAAAGCAAGACAAGACAGAAAGTGCTCATTTTGCAAGCACCTCCAAGGCTAAGGGCAAAAGAAAGAGATCAGAGGATCTTGAGAAAGAAGGTGCTAAGGGTCCAGAACAAAAGAAACAAACTCAAGAAAACAAATGTTTCTTTTGCAATAAGACTGGACACGTAAAGAAGAAATGTGATAAATATCATGCTTGGCGTGAAAAGAAAGGGTTGCCTAAACTACCGGAAGCCAATTGATTCTGAAAGATGAATTTATGTTGGAGATGACAAAGCGGTAGAGGTGGAAGCTATAAGGCATTTTAAATTGTTATTAAGTACTGATTTTTTATTTGGATTTGAAAGACACTTTTGTTATGCCGTCATTTAGATGGAATTTGGTTTCAGTTTCTTATTTGGACAAATTAGGTTATTTGTGTTCATTTGGAAACAATAAGTTCAGTTTGTCTTTTAATTCAGATATTGTTGGAACTGATTCACTTTTGATTTATGATAATTAGTATTTACTTGATATTGTGGTCACCTATAATGAAACCCTTAGTACAGAATCATGTGGTATTAAACGTAAAATTGAAAATACTCACTCAAGTGCATTATGGCACAAGTGCTCAGGTAACATCAAATTGTGACGTTTGGGCTTGTGTTACACTCTTAAAGATATGGTAGAGAGTATAATTTGTCATTCCACCTGACTAGAATCACTTTGGGGAGAGACACTAAATATGACAGCTTATATTCTAAACAGAGTACCAACTAAAGCAGCTACCAAAACATCTTATGAGCTTTGGACTGGGCGACAACCTAGTTTGAAGCATTTCCATGTGTGGGGATGTCCAGCTGAGGCAAGGCCTTATAAGCCAAATGAAAAGAAATTGGACTCCTGAACAGTAAGTAGTTATGTTATTGGTTATGCTGAAAGATCCAGGGGATATAAATTTTATGATCCCACATTAAAGACAATTTTTGAGACGGAAACTGATATGTTCTTTGAGGATATTGAGTTGGGGGGAATAATAAAATCAAGAACTTTGTCTTGGAGGAAGAATCGGTAACAATTCCAGAACCGATTCAAATAGTTACTTTTGATAAAGTAAGTTCGGAACCTCCACAAGGCATTATTGATGAACCCCTTACTCAATATGATTTGGTTGTTCATGAAGAACAAACTCAAGATCTTCAAGAACTTGTGCATCATGAGTTAATAACTTTGCAGAGATCCACTAGAGAAAGAAGGAGTCTATTTTGGATGATTACATGGTATTTC
Organism: Sphenostylis stenocarpa; assembly: GCA_963425845.1. Classification (NCBI taxonomy): domain Eukaryota; kingdom Viridiplantae; phylum Streptophyta; class Magnoliopsida; order Fabales; family Fabaceae; genus Sphenostylis; species Sphenostylis stenocarpa. Next base: position 14,465,005 of record OY731403.1, on the reverse strand, counting down.
TTTAGGAACATGAGGAAAATAATGATATAATGGACGATGACCTAGTTAACTTCCATCAAGCTATACAAGGTTCTAACTCTCAAAAGTGGATTGAAGCAATGAAGGAGAAGTATAAGTCCATGCAAGACAATAAGATTTGGGAACTTGTCCCATTACCAGAAGGTATGAAACTCAGGCTTCAAGATGAATATTGTTGATGATTGTGTGTATCATAAGTTTAAAGGGAGACAAGTTTAGTCTCAATCAGTGCCCAAAGAGGAATTTGGAAATTGAGGAAATGCAAAAGATTTCCTATGCATCAGCTGTAGGGAGTTTGATGTATGCCCAAGTATGTACGCGTCCAGACATAACATACATAGTTGGGGTTCTAGGCAGATATTTAAGCAATCCAGGAATAGACCATTGAAAAACAGCAAAAAAGGTCATAAGATATTTAAAGAGAACAAAAGATTATATGCTCACATATAGGAGGTCATACCAGTTGGAGATCGCTGGGTTTTCTGACTCAGATTTTGTAGGATGTCAAGAATTTGTAACATGCTATGAGGCATCAAATCATGGAATATGGCTGAGAAATTTTGTCACATGGCTGCAAATTGTGAAAGTCATTGAAAGACCACTTAAGTTATATTGTGAGAATAAATCAGTTGTATTGTTAAGGAAAGAGTACAAAGTGGACATATTTTCATAGAACACTTAAGGACAAACTCTATGATACCAGATCCTCTGACTAAAGAACTTCCGCCCAAGGTCTTTCATGAGCATTTTGCTTACATGGGTGTTTTACAGTTTGAGGAATTTGTGGTTTAGTGGGAGTTAGTCACTTTCATATATTTTATGTTCTATGTTTAATTTCATATATGTATACATTATTTTTTGGACATATTTGGTTATCTATAGATATGCGGTTTTTTCGTTCATTCATTACACTTTGTACATTAAGGATATTATATCGATCTCAATAAGTTAAAGTTTGAACCAGTTGAAAATAGACGTGTACAGATCACTTTCACGTAATTTTTCATGCTACACATTTCATGATGAATCCATGTCATTTGGTTATGTTAGGATGAGTAATCATTGTTGGTTTTAGTTGTGATGATGCAATGAAAAGCTGGTTTGGTTCTATATCCTGATATGATTAATGGACAGGACTTTTAGAGTATGCTAAAGGAATATAATGACAATTTTGAGCTCATAAAATATAACACATTTGTAAGGTTGTAAGGACATATATATTTGTGACCAGTGGGAGATTGTTGGGAAAATTTGAGTCATGTATATATATGATACATAATTTAAATGTGTTAGGGTCATTATTTATTAAGCCAAATAATAAAGTGATATGACTAAATTAAAGTTTTGGCTAAAGGCATATGTCATGAAAACAAAATTGTGTAGAGATCATTGAGCAATTTCTAATTTGATGAGGGGCCAAATTGGAAATACTAAAACTTAAGTAATTAACCTAATTCTGGTTATTTTAAGGGGTCGTGGTCCCCTTCTGGGAGCACGTAGACAGAACGTAAGTTTGATTCCTGTTCCTTTCTTTCTATCCCCATCAAGAGAGAAAATCAAGAGGGAAATACAGGTGCTTTTCAGGTGGAAGACCATAAGATCAATACAGTGTTCTACAAAGACATCATCATTATGATTAATTCAGGTACGCTTTCGCATTCAGTTTAAAGCATGTTTATCAGTATGAGATTATGTTTATGTTTGATCGTTAGAATTAAAATCAGGATTATTATTATTATTATTATTATTTCCAACAATGGATTGATTCGTTATAATTTTTTTAAAATTAATTTATTTATTTTAAATTAAAATTTTCAATAAGTTTAATAATTTACATATATATTTTAATTTAATAATATAAATCAACACATTGTTTTAATAAATTATAATTTAGAACAATAATAAAATTTATATACTAATAAATAATAACACATGTATAAATAATATGAAAATTTGTAAAATTTATATTTTTTATATTGAAAAATTTAAATACCTATATCTTTTTTATTTGATAAAACTTCATATTATTCTTCTTTGAATAATTTTTATATATTTAACTCAAGTAATAACGATAAGAATAATCGATACTCACGATAAATAAGGAGGAGATGATGAATAAGGAGAAGAGGAGAGAGATGAGATTGCATTTGAGTAAGAATGATGTTTTTTATAAAGTGAAAGTAAAATTTTTTTAGTTTTTTACAAATTTTAATTTTATATATTATCTTCAGTACTAAGTATATTATAATTAAAATTATTTTTTTATTAATTAGACTGGTCAGTAAATTGAACTATCCCATCCCACATGCTAGTTTGACGGGTTGGTAAGTTTATTGAGACGAACGAGAACATATTAACAAACTAATTCGTCATGTATAATCGGTTTTACGATTCTATAGACTTAAAAGAATAATAGTTTAAACTTTCATTAAAAAAAACTCATCCATTTTTTAAAAATCTCTTAAATGATTTTTTTTTCATAAACCAATATCATTTAGGGATAACTGTATGAAACGGATAATGCCTGTCAGCTTGTAAAATTCTTATAAAAAATGAGAGATTAATGGATATTTTAATTTGAGCAGGTCAAACGTATTTTTATATAATAAAATTGGTAAGTTATTCATAAATTCTCACAAGATTCAGGTTAGTTTACTTCATCTTCTTTTTTTTCTGTTTAAGATTCATTTCATCCACCATTATTTATTAATTTTCAAGTAGTGGTAAAGTTTCTTTAGTGATGAAGCTAATTATTACCCTAAAATTTTATACTTTATGTATACATTTGGTTCTCAAACTTAATTAACGTTAAATATGTTTCCTTGTATATTTATAACCTCTTATTTCTTATATTTTTTTCTTTTTTATATTTATTTATTATTTATAAATAATATATTATTTAGTCCAAAATCATGATTTTATTTTAGTTATTTTTTAATTTAATTTAAAATTGATTATGGTTAGAAAGAATTATCAAGTATAATTTTACATTTAATTATTTAAAATAAAAATAAAAATAAAAAAATAAAAATTATTGATTAAATTTATCAAATAAAAAAAATCATAAATAAAAAATTATAATAATTAAATATTTTGTTCGAGATTTTGTGGCCGTCAATCTATTATACAATTAACCCTATAATTATCCTTGATATCTAGCGTTTAAACATAATTTTTTATAATTTAATTTTTATTTATTTTAGCAAGATATTATACATATAAAATAGTCGTATAATTTTATTATATATAAATATTTTAATTATTTAAACATACACTTTAAACATAATTACATCATATTTAATGTTTTGCCCAATAATAAGACTAATGCTATTATATGATAATAAACTTTACATTATATAAAATCAGTGACAAATATAACATTTTTGTTATTAGATATTTAAAAATGAAAATTGTAATGTATTTAATGTAGTAAAATAATTTTACCTCAATTTTCATCATATTTGATTTCTAATTTTTATGTGATTTATCTTTTAAGAAGACATTATTACATCTTGAGTAATAATTATGTAACTTTTTTTATCCTTTGTTCTGTTTTAACATATTGTAGCATTTAGTCTATTTTGTTCAATTTCTAACATTTTTACAGAAATTTTGTTTAAGTTTAACTTTTGTACACGAGTAATGTCAATTAAATTTAAATGTATAAAAATATATAAATGATTTAAGAAAAATATTGGTATACAAATTTGTAATAATAATTAATGCAAGAAATAATTAAAAAAAAGTAAAATATGTTTTTATTCCTATGGTAAAATTTAATTTTAATTTGTATATATTAAAAATTATTAGTTAATCTTCATAATAAATGATAGAAATATTGTTAATAAATGTTAAATTTAAGTAGTGTTGCACTAGTGAGTTTATTTGTCCCAAAGCATCTCAAATTAAGGCCTTTCTGATAATATTACCACAAATTAGAACACATGTTTGCAATTAATACATAAATAACAAAATATAATGAATATATCATAAAAATATTTATTATAAAAATGAATTATAATATTATTCATATATTTAAGTATTTATTCTCTGAATTTATCTTCTTGATTTCACATCCAAAATACTATATATTAAAAAGATGGAGAATGTTAATTTTTGAGCGTAATTAAATTCAAAGAATAGAATCATATGGTAGATTGGAATGAAAACAAATAGTGCAGGTTGCGGTTCATATATATCAAAATAAATTATTTCCCAACAAAAACAAAATTACTTTGATGAATACATCCTTAGATAACATTCTGACATCCTTAAATAATGTGAAAATTATTGGTGGTGAGTTTTGACATTAGATGCTTTGAATTTTGAAGTTTCATGGCACATGAAAACCCTTGTACGTACAAAACAACGTGAGTAAAGTTGTGAAAGGATTGGAGAGTTATCTCTTCGCAAGACATTAGTGTCATCGCTGTCTTCTTTTTTCAAAAGCAAAATTGGAATTAATAATCATCCTCCATTGTAACTTTTAAAACCCCATGATTTCTGTTGTTGATAAAATTATTCTCTTCTACTTTCTTCAACAAACAGTTTATTATATTTTGAAAAGCATATTACACAACATTTTAAATTGTAACAAAACAGGTTTAGAAGCAGCAAAGTTTGATCCTGGACCAGTCACTTTCACTCACCACCTTTCTCAATTATGTTCGCACGATCCAACCTCTGCCACAACAAATTCCACCACACCAAATTCAACAAAACCAAAAAAATCCCAACAAAAAACACAACCAATCACTGGACCAAGATACAAACAAGGAAACCAAGACCAAGTCTAAACATTACGGTACTAGGATTCTTTCACTAACATATACATAAATAACAAAAAACTTACTAACTAAACATAATTATTTTATACATCTTAAGAACCATGTGATGTGAAGGTGTTATTTATGAATGGATTAACAAGTATTGATTTGAAAAGATAAGTGTATTATTTATGTAGTATTGTGATGGTTTTGATTTAGTATTTAAAAGTTAACTTTACTTTCAGACCTCATAGTACGATAATAGTAGAGGCTATCGAGCAATCGCGTCGCGTGCACGAGAAACGCCAAACGACAAAAGCAGAGTTACTTTGCGAAATTGCTGAACCTGCCACTGTCACTCTGAGCTTCTTCTTTATTTCCTTTTTTTTTTTTTTTTTTTATCTTGTTCATATTTTCACTCTTACCGTTCACTTCGATTCGTCCTCTTCTTCCCACTCATCTGTTCTGTTCCAAAATTCACACGACCAACGTAACCAGATGAGAAATAATTAAGAAAAAGAAAAAGTGATAGAAGGGACTTGAATGGCCTCAGCGAGCGGAGCAACGAACTCGTCGGTTCCGCCGCTGCAGCAAATTCACAGTTCGCGAACGAAGCTCGGCCACCAAAACATCGAGTCCATGAGCAAAGCCATCGCGCAGTACACGGAGGATGCGCGGCTGCACGCGGTGTTCGAACAGTCCGGTGAGTCGGGGAGGTCCTTCGACTACTCGCAATCAATTCGCATCACATCGGAATCGGTGCCGGAGCAGCAGATAACGGCTTACCTCCTTAAAATCCAGCGCGGCGGCTTAATCCAGCCGTTCGGCTCCATGATCGCTGTGGACGAGCCCTCCTTCCGCATCCTCGCTTACTCCGAGAACGCGCGCGACATGCTTGGCATTACACCGCAGGCCGTCCCCTCTCTCGACGACAAGCTCGACGCCTTCAAGCTTGGCGCCGACGTTCGCACGCTCTTCACACACTCAAGCGCCCTCCTCCTCGAGAAGGCCTTCTCCGCGCGCGAAATTAGCCTCATGAACCCTATCTGGATCCACTCCCGAACCTCCGGTAAGCCTTTTTACGGCATCCTACACCGGATTGACGTTGGAATTGTCATCGATTTGGAGCCAGCGCGCACAGAGGACCCCGCGCTGTCCATCGCCGGCGCCGTTCAGTCTCAGAAACTCGCTGTCCGCGCGATTTCGCAGCTGCAGTCTCTCCCCGGCGGTGATGTTAAGCTTCTCTGTGACACTGTTGTTGAGAGTGTTAGGGAATTGACAGGGTACGATAGGGTTATGGTTTATAAGTTTCACGAGGATGAGCATGGGGAGGTTGTTTCTGAGAGCAAGAGGCCTGATTTAGAGCCTTACATTGGTTTGCATTATCCCGCCACTGATATTCCTCAGGCTTCTAGGTTTTTGTTTAAGCAGAATAGGGTAAGGATGATTGTGGATTGTCATGCTTCTGCTGTGAGGGTGGTGCAGGACGAGGCTCTTGTGCAGCCTCTCTGTTTGGTTGGGTCAACGCTCAGGGCCCCCCATGGTTGTCATGCTCAGTACATGGCTAACATGGGGTCGATTGCATCTTTGGTCATGGCTGTTATTATTAATGGGAATGATGAGGAAGGTGTTGGTGGACGGAGTTCCATGAGGCTGTGGGGGCTTGTTGTTTGCCATCACACTTCTGCTAGGTGTATTCCATTTCCCTTGAGGTATGCTTGTGAGTTTCTCATGCAGGCCTTTGGGCTGCAGTTGAACATGGAGCTTCAGTTGGCTGCCCAGGCGTTGGAGAAACGGGTTTTGAGGACGCAGACTCTGTTGTGTGATATGCTTCTTAGGGACTCGCCTACTGGCATTATTACTCAGAGTCCTAGTATTATGGACTTGGTGAAGTGTGATGGAGCTGCACTTTACTACAAAGGGAACTATTATCCGTTGGGTGTTAGTCCAACTGAGACTCAGATAAGGGATATTATTGAGTGGTTAATGGCCTTCCATGGAGATTCGACTGGTTTGAGCACTGATAGTCTTGCCGATGCTGGTTATCCTGGAGCTGCCTCGCTCGGGGATGCCGTTTGTGGGATGGCAGTTGCTTATATCACGGAGAAGGATTTTCTCTTCTGGTTCAGATCACACACGGCAAAAGAGATCAAGTGGGGTGGTGCAAAGCATCATCCCGAGGACAAGGATGATGGACAGAGAATGCATCCCCGGTCTTCTTTCAAGGCATTCTTAGAAGTTGTGAAAAGCCGTAGCTTGCCATGGGAGAATGCGGAAATGGATGCAATTCACTCCTTGCAGCTTATTCTGCGTGATTCATTTAGAGATGCTGAACATAGCAATTCTAAGGCTGTTGTGGATCCCCGTATGGCAGAACTAGAGTTGCAAGGGGTTGATGAACTAAGTTCTGTGGCGAGAGAGATGGTTAGATTGATAGAAACAGCCACTGCTCCTATTTTTGCTGTAGATGTTGATGGCCACATAAATGGCTGGAATGCAAAGGTGTCAGAATTGACAGGACTTGCAGTTGAGGAGGCTATGGGGAAATCCTTGGTTCATGATCTTGTGTTTAAAGAGTCTGAAGAAATCGTGGACAAGCTTCTATCTCGTGCTTTAAAAGGTGCCTTTTCTAATTTCTGGTCCATTTATTGGGTATATTAGATTATTAGGTAGGAGAACCCTGTACCATTTGGGAGAGCTTGCCAATCTAACCATTTTTGTTTGGCAAAGTTGTATTCGTAATCACGGAGGCTAGAACTTTAGAGGGTGCACACATATTTAACGGAATTCAACAGCATCCCCAAAGTAATAGTTCATATAACGATAATAACTACCTTTTCCGAATATCCAAGCACAAATTATCAGTTGTTCTGTACTATGCACTTAATGATTCAGTCATTAGTATTTCAATAAAAACCGCAACTTAGGATAGTCATAAAATTCAACTAGGTAACAATGCAAAGCTTGTTAAAAGGAGAAAGAAGGAAAGAAAATATTTACAGTCCAATCCCGTGTCATCCTTTTTTGGTAAGCAGCCTGTCGTTTAGGATTTAGGGTTTGCATCGATTGAATAAGGGGCTACTTGGGAAGGTGGAGAATCTGGAATGAAAATAACTTGCTTGATATAAAAAATATGTTATAGAAAATGAAATGTACTCTATTTCGCTTCTCCACATTCCTACATTCCAACTACTGAATGAGGCACACTGTATATCAATGAGGTTAGAAGTAAATTGTTGCCTACTGCTATAAACTACATTTAGTTTGGCTTTAGGAGAATAAGGTATTGATATTGGCTGTACAATGACATAACTTGAATTGAATTAGTACAGGTGAAGAAGATAAGAATGTTGAGATAAAAATGAGGACGTTTCACCCAGAACATCAAAATAAGGCAGTTTTTGTAGTGGTGAATGCTTGCTCCAGCAAGGATTATACAGATAATATAGTTGGAGTGTGCTTTGTTGGTCAGGATGTTACTGGTCAAAAACTTGTGATGGATAAATTCATCAACATACAAGGTGACTACAAAGCTATTGTGCATAGTCCAAATCCTTTGATCCCTCCTATTTTTGCAATGGACGATAACACATGTTGCTTAGAGTGGAACACAGCCATGGAAAAGCTTACGGGTTGGGGTCGTGTGGATGTCATAGGAAAAATGTTGGTGGGAGATGTTTTTGGTAGTTGCTGCCAGTTGAAGGGTTCAGATTCAATAACAAAGTTCATGATTGTCTTACACAATGCAATTGGTGGACAAGATACAGACAAATTCCCTTTTTCATTTCTTGATAGGCATGGAAAGTATGTACAAACTTTCCTGACTGCAAATAAAAGAGTTAACATGGATGGTCAGATCATTGGGGCTTTTTGCTTTTTGCAAATTGTGAGTCCTGAACTTCAACAGGCTCTGAAGGCGCAGAGACAACAAGAGAAGACTTCCTTTGCTAGGATGAAAGAGTTAGCTTATATTTGTCAAGGAGTGAAGAATCCTTTAAGTGGCATACGCTTTACGAACTCTCTTTTGGAGGCTACAGGATTGACGGACGAGCAAAAACAGTTTCTTGAGACTAGTGCTGCCTGTGAGAAGCAAATGTTAAAGATAATACGCGACATTGATCTTGAAAGCATCGAGGATGGGTACGTTTTCTAAGTAATCCTTTAAAACCTTTTGGTTGTCTTGGAAGACAATGATGTAAAGAGTAATAAAATATGGCTAGACAAATCCAACATCCCCACGTGAAAGCTTGCTAATTTGAAATGTGATGAATTACATGCTAACATTCATTACTGAAATGTGATAGCTAAGTTTTCCGAACAAATGTATTTTGACAAGCGACTAGGGAACCGAGTTAGTTCTAATGTTGAATATTGTTGCTCCACAGTTATCTAACTAAAATGTAGACCTTTTTGGAGTCAATTTTTCGCAAAACACTCCTAATAAAGAAAAATAAGAAGAAAAGATAAAATTAATTTCTGTATAAGCTAAAACTAAAATTACCTTCTAAGTTAAAAATAAGGTTTTAAAAAAATAATAAAAAAATAATTTACTTTTACAAATTAGTTAAATATGAACTAATTTTAGCTATAATACTTGATTTTTTTCTCTTTTCTTATGTGAAATTTTCTCTAACCAGACCCAATGTAAAGTTATCTGGATGTGCGAATGCATTTAAGGCCTTGCAGGCTTTCATATGTGAGGGATATTGGAATTTTAAAAGCTACTAATGGGTCAATGGGCTTTTTCATTTGTGATATGATTCATGAATGATCCTATTGTGCAAATTGAGTATTGAGCTTGCCAATCAGGGTATTTGATGATTTTATGTCAAATTAACTTCTCTAGTAATTCTAAAATTATAAATCTAACATTGTTAAGTTCATCATAAAGTTATTTTCCCCTTTTCATAAGATAGTCCTGATACTATTTTTCCTATTTCTTTTCTTGTTTCACTTTCAATTACAAAATTGACACCTTTTTTTTTTCCTTTTGTTTTCTGTTTTCAATTATGTGTATAAGAAAATAACATAAATAATTAAAAAAAAAGTTAGATGTGTTTTTAGTTTCAATTAAATAAATGAGTGTTAATTTTGGTCCCTGTAGTTTTTTTTTCATCCTATTATAATTTAAAACCACTGTTTTTAGTTCTTATAAACAATTGAATTTTGATTTTAAGCTTTGTAAAATAATTTTCTTTTGATTTTCATTCTTCCAAAATTCAAAATCGTTTTTTGCATCTGTAACATTTATTTTAGGATGGATATATAACATTGGTTCTATAAATCTTGAAAAAAAAATCAGAGGTCTCATATGTTGACATTACATCCCATACACTAGTGGATGCCAATTGAGATGCTCATTTAACATTTTTGTTTAATATGTAAGTAGTGGATGAACATGACATAATTGTATAGATTAAAAACAATGATTTCTAACTTTAGAGAGATGGAAAATAAAGGGTTTTTTTTTTTTTTCAGGAATGAAATTCAAAACTCTGACATTTTACAACGACTAATTTAAAAATTGTTTTCTTAATTGACTTGGCCATATCTATGTTTTACCAATATGTCTCTAAGTTTTCAATTTTTGCTTTGATCTGCTAACGTACAGCTACAACATCTTGTAGTTTGTCGAGTACCCTGTACATGTTCGTCAATGATGTATATCAAATTCACGTGTCTTCCTTGACGCTCCTAAATAGACTAAGTCAGTCAACAAAGCACATCTGCATGTAAACATATATACTACCTTCTCTATATAATTAGTTCTGTGAATATTAGTAATTAGTTCTATCTCCATATACCTTGCTTTGCCAGTGGGTTCATACTTTCATTTCATGTTTTGCTGTCTTTTTTAGTTTCCTTTAGTGTGCTTGCTTACTTGCTTTAATGTCCCTATAAACTTACTGCATCGATTTTCTCAAGAGAAAAGCAAGATCATGTTTTGTTTTCCTTTTGGGGTTAGGTCCCTGGAGCTTGAAAAGGGGGAATTCTTGCTTGGAAATGTCATAAACGCTGTTGTTAGCCAAGTAATGTTACTGTTAAGAGAAAGAACTTTACAGTTGATTCGTGATATTCCTGAAGAAATCAAGACATTGGCTGTTTATGGTGATCAATTGAGGATTCAACAAGTGTTGGCTGATTTCTTATTGAATATAGTGCGCTATGCACCATCTCCAGATGGCTGGGTAGAGATTCATGTACATCCAAGAATGAAACAAATCTCAGATGGGCTCACTCTTCTCCATGCTGAATTTAGGTATTGTGGTGTGATCTTGAAGTAATTTTAATTAATTTTGTCTTCAAGTAAGTGTTTAGGGATGATAATCAACACCTCAAATAAGTGTTTACAAGAGCCTCAGGTATATACCCTGTCTCAGTTTATGACTACAATAATTGAATTTTGTGACCTTGGTAGATTGATATCTTAGAATCTAAGTTTCCCATCTGAACTAACTAACAATCTGACTAGTAATCTGTGGGTTGCTGAAAAAAATAATCCATATGCCTGTTGATTTCCCTATTGATATCTTGTCATTTCACATAGCTCGGTGGAGGACTTTAAAGTTAAAAATGTGGAAAACAGGACAAAGATTCTTTACAAGAACAATAGATGGTTTATTGACTTCCCTTTTGATCTCTTGTCATTCTACATAATTTCTTTGGAAAAAGATATGCAGCAAAAGAAAACATTTTCTTACTTGATGGAATTTTCTTTAAGGCTTAAAGAATCTATCAACCTTGGATTAAAAACAATTCACCCAAGGCCTTGTGTAACTCTAGGCCGAGTGAGGGAAAAACAAGAAGAAAAGGTTAAAATCAAAATAAATAGGCAAGATGAGAAGAATGGAAGAACATGCCACCTCAAGATGTGTCAGGATAAATACATTGTTGATTAACCAATTGAAACATCTCTACAATGAGAATCTAGGCAAAGATTATGAAACTCTCAAGATGCTTAACCTCACAAAAACAAAGTTTATTTCATATATCTCAAGTTTGTAGTATACAATAGAGAAACCTTCTATATCTAGGATGATAAAACATATTCAAGAAGGTGTGAAAAGAGAAGCAAAACAAACCATCCAATGGGGGAATAACCCCATGGTGGCTGAAACTTTGGTTTAAAGACGGGGAAGGAAGTTGCAACTTCCTTGTATCATATAATATTGAGGTAGTTAGTACATGAGCTAGTTCTAATTACTAGTAATTGGAATTAATTTATGACATTTAACCATGTTGTCGAATATGTTTAAAGCTTCTAAAATGTTTCTAGAATTTTCCAACATATTTAAAACAAAGTTTCACACTTTTATAAAAGGTTTTTATTTCTTAAATTATGTTCTCTAATCTCTCCTCCAAGGTTCTTGAGTTTAGTTCTAGTCATCCTTCCTTTGTAGACTTCTCCATATCTTTCTTGTCTCTTTCTTTAATCATATTTTTTGTAAGGACTTCTTGAGTTGCCTTCTCCTCACCAAGCCCTCTTCACCTCTTTGAAGTGCTTCCTCTCTATCCATGGTTTTCATCATCATCCAACAAAAAGAATAGAAAAAAAATAAAAAATGCCAATGCTGGTTATTAGCTAAATATATTTAGCAACTTGTAATTAGTACCAACCTTATGGTGTTTTTCCTAATATTCAATTTTTACATGGCTATTATTACTTTCGAGTGGATAATATTTAATCGACTGTGTGCTATTTTGTCTTTTGTGAAGAATGGTATGTCCCGGTGAAGGCCTTCCTCCTGAACTGATTCAAGACATGTTCAATAACAGTCGGTGGGTGACTCAAGAAGGTTTAGGGCTGAGCATGAGCAGGAAGATTCTAAAGCTAATGAACGGCGAAGTCCAGTACATCAGAGAAGCAGAACGGTGCTACTTTTTTGTTCTTCTTGAACTCCCTGTGACGCGGAGAAACTCTAAAAAGTGATAAATAGGTACTATGTAGCTGCAAGATTAAATTTAAAGCCCTGGTTCTGCCCGTCATGCTGACCGTTAGATAGTTTGTTGTCATAAATTATGCTCTCACCTAACAAGGCAACACCTGGGACAAGAATTTGAGCAAGCTGATTTGGCTAGTTATCCCAGTCATATCACATGTAACTCTACCAAATTGAACTGTTGCTCCCTGACAAAACTTGTTCGGTACAGCAAGAGTGGCTTGTTGTTATGTAGCTAAATGTAATCTTAAATCTTACTGAAGTTATGGCAGAGTAGATGACATGCTGTGTCGTCAATATGCACACCTTCATGGCCAAGTGAAGTCTCCTGTGAAAATTTTCAAGCAAATGCTTACAACATTAGCGGCTGCAGTGAACTTCAATCTACAGTTGGATTGAACTGCATCCATCTCCTGCACTGTTGTCTGTTCTAATAGTAACCGCTTATACCGAATGACTTTCCAAGTTCGCAAATAATTGTAAAATCATAGTCTCCCACAAGGTTTGCCCTCTGCTATGTTGCTTTCCAACACCACTATTTTATTTTCATCATTGCCTGTAAATCCCTTTCCTACTCTGAAATAAAAGCTGGGTTATTTATCCTGTATTTTTTTGAAATTTCGTGTAAGCTAGCCTTTCTTCAATTAAAAAAATGAATATGCACTTCTCTATTTTATTATCTGAATTTTTGTTTCTGTTGCTATTTCTGCGGTTTACTTTATTCCTCAATCAATACATCTGCTAAGATGTATTGAACCTACTACTTTTTGGGTATGTAGTGTACCTTATTCAAATAAGCAAAAAATTTCAAGCAGTGGAGAAAGACGTTGGCCGATTGATTCTTTACAGGATAGACGAAACATGAAACTAAAGGAATGGTAGATTATGGACAGTGTTGCAATTTTTAGACTTATGTAAAACTTTTTCAGTCATTATTGTCTTTTTGAAACCAAAGAAATGGTGATCATGTGTATGGTGTTTACAATTTCTAGACTTCAATCAATTGCAATAAGAAAATTTCACAACCATTATTGTCTTCGTGTTTAAGAGTAATTAGAACACATCCACATATTCATTCAATGAAAAGAAATAGATTTAATCCTTGGAGAACCAAAAATTTAATTTTTATATAAACAAATCTTCGTGTTGTCTCAAAAAGTAGTAATAGTTATGTAAGAGTAAAAGCAAAAATTGAGAAATTGTTGGAGATGAATTAGATCAACCCACTTGAAGTGATTGAAGCTTATGAAGTTTACGAAAACTTTCTCTTGATAAACTAAATTTGAAACAATTTTTTTCATAGATGATGGATGAGGAAATGATAAGATTAAAACTCTTCAGTGATGTCATAATTTATGCTTAGGTCTTCTAGTATTTTTTTTTTTTAAATTTACATATGCCAGTTTTTATCATAAAAAAGTTTTGGTCATGTTGTGTTTCATGTACAAGGTAAACTATGATTTTACCATTTATAAACCTTAATCGCATTTATAAATATTTATATTCTTTACATATATTAAAAATATATATTAGCATACCCGTACTCTAAATTTAAAAAAAAAAATCTTATTCCGTACTTCTAACAGTTATCATATAGAGCATAATAGAACGAAATTCTTTTCAAATCTAAAAGGTAATAAAGGAAGAAAAAAACTAAAAATTCTGTATCAATTACATCCTCTAAATTTATGTAAATCGAAAGAAAAAGAAATAAAGAAGATAAGAATTTCATTAATGACTTGACCAGGAAAGGAAGAACCAACAATTGATCTCTCAAGCTGAGAAGGAGTACTTCAATTGTTTAAAGCCACAATTACTGTTAGTGAGATTTAACATGACATTGCATTAATAACTTTTTGAAAATTAAGTTACCTGAATGTGAAGTAAAAGTTTTAAGGATGGGTTCATTACGAAGAAATTCCATCAATTTTACGTGGAGATAATGCATGTTTCATATCTAAAGCCATGATGCCTCAAAAATCAAAGGAGTAAAATTAACTTTTTCTATTTTTTAAAACCTATGACCACTAAAAGAAAGATACTACTCATAATTTGGAGTACATTTTGAATAAAGTTCCTTTTATTTTTTAAAAAGATGAAAACTAAAATAAAAATATAACAAAGACAATAAGTTAAAGTAAGTTACATATTAAAAAATAAATGAACGCATTTAATGAGATTTTTTTATTTTAAGCGTATAAAAACTATATATTAAGTCATGATCAAAATCTGAATGTGTTTAAATGGATAACTTTTAACCTCAATTCACTGTGAAACCAAAACTGACGTTAAATAAACTTAAAAAGAGTGAAACATCTGAAAACAAACATAGTTTAAAAGTAAGTTAAAACACATAAGCATTTACCTATATTTTTAAAATGGGTCCAACTATGAAAATGTGTAAATATGATTAGTGGAAAACAATAAAAAGAAAAGCCAAGTGTCACTAAAATATTCACAATGGCATGTGTATATTTATGGTTTTTCGTAACCAAATTAATTTTCATAAAATATCTATGTAATCAATTATTGTTAATCTCTTATGGTTGAATATTTTTAATACTTGTGAATCGATTAATAGAATTGGTGGTCCTTCACAGTGATAATTTCTCGCCAAACATAACAACGGAAGGAAGCAATAGCTGCAGCAGATGAAACGAAGAGCTTGTTGTTTTTGTTTGTTGACCCTTGCAAATTGCGAACCACATGTTTATGTTTACTTCTTTCTCAAACCTTGAGTGTCACGTTTATCAACCCTGACGTGTTTTGTACCATTCCCAGTGTGAGTATTGCTGAAATGGGAACCCCAGATGATGAAGAAGAAGAAAAGCTTCTCAAGAAGATAGAACGTCTAGAAGCTGGTCACGCTCACCTCAAGCAAGAAATGTCCAACTTCCAGCTCCTCCAAAACCACAGGTCTCATTCTAGGTTCGGTGCTGCCACGAGTAACCAACCCTCTTACTCTTCACTCCATCAAAATGGAAACAGGTATCTCAATATCTTGCAGTCAATGGGCCAGTCTGTTCATGTTTTGGATCTTCAATGTCGCATCATGTACTGGTGAGTAGTTATTTTGATACCTCTTCAAGTTTGGTCATGTGGGGTGTTTGTTTGTGTTGCGTATCTAAAGTAAAAAATGTTTTTTATTTCTGGGGTTTAGTCTGTGTGATCATCATTTTGCAGGAACCCTAGTGCTGAAAATCTGTATGGCTATGCAGCAGAAGAGGTTCTTGGGCAGGATGGGATTGAGAAGCTCGTGGATCCCAGGGATTTTGGTTTGGCCAATGATGTGTTCAACCATGTCAAAATGGGAGAGAGTTGGAGAGGCCAGTTCCCTGTTAAAAATAAGAAAGGGGATAGGTTCTATGCTGTGGCAACCAATACACCTTTTTATGATGACAATGGAAGCTTGGTTGGGGTTATTTGTGTCTCCTGTGATTCACGGCCCTTTCTTGAATCCAGAGTTCTCTTTCGAGGAGCAGAGAATGCAGAACCTGTATCGGGTTCTAATGGTCATAGGAGTAGCATTTCAGATAAACTTGGTCTTGACTCTCAGCAGCCACTTCAAGTTGCTCTGGCTTCCAAAATTTCAAATTTGGTTAGTTTTGTACCTTTTGTGTTTCTGTGTTTGTGTATAGTTTATAGCATGTCTTGATTTTTCTAGCTGTTGAAGCAGGCGTCAAAGGTGAGCAACAAAGTTAAGTCTAGGATCCGGACAGGAGAAAATAATGTCAATCGTGAAGGTGAAAGCGAAGAAAGTCGTCATTCTGAGCATAGTTTGTCGGACTGTGTTCTTTCTGACCAGAGAGAGGATGGTAATTCCAGTGGAGCTAGCACACCCAGAGGAGAGGTGCTAAAATCTCCATTAGGTGTATTTTCTCATGCTGAAGAGAAATTCCAAGGGAAAAAAACTACGAGAGACTCGAATGATCAGAGTGAAGGAAAACCTATTCACAAGATCATAACTTCTAAGGCTGAAACATGGATTCAAAAGAAAACATTCTCATGGCCATGGAGAGCAAACTATCAGCAAGGATCTGAGGAAAGGAATGTTCATGTTGCTTCGCATTTGTTGCAGGGTGACCAAGAGATTGAGTCAATTGATCAGAAGAATCTTTCTTCTGGGTTGAAGCCAGAAAGCCAGGCAGGTGAAAATAATCGACCTGTTAATAACGAGGCTTCAGGATCCTGGTCATCCTTTGTTAATGTTAACAGCACAAGCAGTACCAGTAGCTGTGGGAGTGGCAGTAGTTATGCTGCCAATAATAAAGTGGATGTTGACTCTGATTGCTTGGATTATGAAATTTTGTTGGAGGACCTGACAGTTGGAGAACAAATTGGGCAAGGTAAGTCATGTTCTTTACCAAAGTAGCATGCTTGAGAAAATAAGCTTTTGTCTTTTGACAATTACAATATCCATGCATCAACCAAAAGACATGTATTTGTTTATTTAGATAATGTTGATATATCCGTATACAAAATTTTTATTTTTGAAATTTCTTTGCTTTTTTATTAGGCCCCCACCTTAATTTGATGCCCTTACTTGCTAAACCCAAATAT
The DNA here is from genome assembly GCA_963425845.1 of Sphenostylis stenocarpa. NCBI lineage: Eukaryota > Viridiplantae > Streptophyta > Magnoliopsida > Fabales > Fabaceae > Sphenostylis > Sphenostylis stenocarpa. Next base: position 14,447,721 of record OY731403.1, on the reverse strand, counting down.
ATAATGATCAACTGTTATTGTCCACCGGTATGCTAATAGTTTGAGTATTTCCTATTTACCTGTCTGTTGTTATTTTGCAGGTTCTTGTGGAACTGTATATCATGCTCTGTGGTATGGATCGGTATGTTCTTTTCTCTTCCTGTTCTGGTTTAGATTTCATCTTGCTTAACATGTTTAATTTTTTCTATACATTACACTGATTATTATGTTGCAACTCAAATTACTGCCGTTTAATACACTGAAGTCCTTTTGAATGTTAAATTGCAAATCAGACTAGAATTTATTCATGTTTCTGCAGGATGTTGCTGTCAAGGTTTTCTCAAAGCAAGAATACTCAGATGATACGCTACAGTCCTTCAGACAAGAGGTAATATCTGGAAGTCTAATTTACTTGTTATATTGGAAAATGGGAAATGAGCTATAAGTTTATTGATATGATGAGGTCAGCTTATGTATAACGAATGCTATGATCACCCTTTACCTGGGAGAGAAAAATTGATTAGTCCTGATATGCGAGACTATCTTCTGTGGATTCTACTTCAACGATATTTACGCAATGAGATCTTCTTTATTACACTTGGAGAACCTGATATGCGAGACTTAACCTGATATGCTGTGCAGATTGATAATATTGTATTTTAATAAATTAATTACAAAATTCTTTAGTTCCTGTGACTATTTGAACATCCCTTAAAATTCCTTTGTATACCATTGATTTTACAATGTATTAAGTAAGCAGGTGTCTGTCATGAAAAGACTTCGTCATCCAAATATTATTCTCTTTATGGGGGCTGTCACTTCACCTCAACGATTATGCATCGTAACAGAGTTTCTCCCACGGTTTGTCTTGTGCTTCATTTATGATTTACTCAGTATCATGAGGATTCTGATTCAAATTTATTGTGAGTCACATAATGTTTGATTTGTGCTGATAATTATTGCATCCATTTATGTTTTGTCTATTCAGGGGAAGCTTGTTCCGTATGCTTCAGAGAAACACATCGAAACTAGACTGGAGACGGAGAGCTCATATGGCCTTAGATATTGTGAGTACTTAGAAGCAGTATTATGTACAAGATCTCTCTCAGTATTGATATATCCTCTTCGTTTTATGTAATTTCACTCATTCTTATGGTGCTGATGTTTGATGATGAATAGCAGCGTGTTCATTTTTTGTTTCCCTCTATTTTGCTTTCTCAATATTCTTAATCATTAAGACATCTATTCTTGGAGCAATAATAGTAGATTTTTACTAAAATTTGTTATTTTAAAAAGGATCTCCACCGTGATTGAAGCAATTTCGTATGCTTACTCTTTCTATAGGCCCGAGGTGTAAATTATCTTCATCATTGCAACCCCCCTATTATTCATCGAGATTTGAAGTCCTCAAATATTTTAGTTGATAAGAATTGGACTGTGAAGGTTTGTCACTCCTCACTTATCTTTTTACTCTCTGCGTGTTGGGTTGTATTCATTCAGTTGAGTGCTTAAGGAATTACAGCTTATTTCTATTCTTATTCAGCCGGACTATCTTAATCTTGGTTGGCAAAACAGGTTGGTGATTTCGGGCTTTCTCGTCTTAAACATGAAACATATCTCACTACTAAGACAGGAAAGGGCACGGTAGGCTCTCATTTTTTGGTCCCTTAAATGTTTGATTTTTGACATTTTCTCCTTCTTCAGTGTCAAAAGTGTTTCTGATTCTCCAGTTTTTATTCTGCTTTGTAGCCTCAATGGATGGCACCAGAAGTTCTCCGTAATGAACTGTCAGATGAGAAGTAAGTGTGCCTTATGCCCTTTATTTCTCTCGCTTTTGTTGTCCTCCTTCTCCCCTTCTCTCATACTCTTACTATAGTCCCACTTTGAATTATTTGTTTGCTTCTTCTTGGGACCATTAGGTCTGATGTTTACAGCTTTGGGGTGATATTGTGGGAACTTACAACTGAAAAGATTCCTTGGGATACTCTCAATCCAATGCAGGTATAGTCTTAATGTGTACATGAACAATGAAAATTTATAAAAATAAACAGATATAAAAAGTGATGTGATAGTTAATGAGTGATATTTTCACAGTTGACACATTCACTATTGCTATATTTGTTATTCCACTGATTCTAGTGCTTGTCGATAAACCATTTTTTACCATACAGTATGCAAATTAGGTGTTTCAACTTTGAATTTTCTTCATCATGTTGTCACTTATCTAGTTTTTAATTTATAAATAATCTTCAAAGACAATAGTGAGTGACAGTTTTTATCATCATCCTTTGCTTCAATGCCTGTTATTATTTTTCACTGTCTACTCATGCTCAGTGAGTAGATATATGAACAGTTTCTCTAGGATTCTTGCAGGTTATTGGAGCAGTGGGGTTTATGAACCAACGACTAGAAATTCCAGAAGATGTTGACCCACAGTGGGCTTCTATAATTGAGAGCTGCTGGCACAGGTGTGCATTTTTGCCACTCTATCATACTTATTTTTAATTTCTTCCACACAGCTCTATATATCCATAACAAAAATTATTGTCACACTTGCAAAAAAAAAAAGAAACCCTAAAATTAATGGAGATCATTTCTTGTGGAGAATGAACATATGCTAAACATTATGTTTAAAATCATGCACGAGTGAAATGGTCTTTGGGTGAAGTACTGCATAGCAACACTCTATTGGCATTTGTGAGATTTCCCTATTTAGTATCTACATTATGAGTTAATGCTGAAAGCCTGTGACCATGAATTTTAATTAATTCTCACATCTAACTTGAAGCTATTAGTGTTCAAGGGTTTTTTACTCGAACCAAAAGAGTTGATAGATCACAGCCTTTGTATGGTTAGCAGCGATTTTCAAAATAACCACATTTTTCTCATTTCTTTTAATGGATTCTTATTAAAATGTGTACTTCACTTATTAAAGTTTTCATGTTAAGACCTTATTGGTTATCAGCCATGCTTCGTTATTGAAGCAAAGTGTAGTGGAATTACTAACTCTCACATGCTAACTTTTTACTTTGTTATTATCACCAGTGATCCAGCTTGTCGACCAACATTCCAGGAACTGGTGGAAAGGCTTAGAGAACTGCAGAGACAGTATGCAATTCAATTCCAGGCAGCTCGATCTGCTGACGAAGGCACTCAAAAGGAGTTTTAGCAAATAGCCACAATCTTTGAGCTTGCACTTTTTTCTCTAACAAGCTGGTGCATAAGGAATTTTTGGCATATGCAATACAAAACATTCCCGATGAGTAAAGCTGTTAGTACAAAGAGCTGGTTTTGGAGTGTGGCAACTTTGCAGGTTCATCTGTTTTTGTCCAGGTATCATCATACAAGTAGAAAAATGATTAACAAACTATTTTTAGTCATTTCATATTTCCTTGATGGCACCATAGACATTCTTAAACTTGCTAGCAATGCTTTATGTGCTTGAAGTCTTGTGGATAGATTTGTAATGTTTATATGGAAAATGTTTGTACCATACGTAGTGAGAAAGAGAAAAATATAAATCAGTGTAGGCAGCAGCAGGGAAATAGCAGAAAGAGAGAATTTTGTAAATGATTGGATATCAGAGTTAGAGATTACATGAGAAACTATTTATAGTTTAGAGATTTCAGAATCTGTTAAAACAGTCTCTTATATCTTTTTTTACTGCTGGCATTATATGAGCCTTGCAAGGTTCAACAATATTATGTTCATTAATATAGAAAGAAAACAGAAGAACCTCCATTTTACTACCACAGAGAATAAGAAAGCTCATATACTTTTTATGGTGTTATTTACTGTGTATGCAGTAGTTTTCTTCGATAACACTTATAATATATTTTATTCCTTAAACATGATAATCATTCCATCCTTAAACTTTTGAATAACTTTATATTAATCTCGCTGTTATAACCTTATAAACAATAGAGACATCAGAGAATCTACTTTTTAACAAATAGTTGAAGTAGCACTCTCTACATCTCATATAATGACTTTGTTTAACCAAAATGCTCACAATAAAATTAGAATGTAATTATGATTCTACGTAATTTTGTTTTACAGAATTAATCTCTTAAGTATCAAGGGGACATACAATGATATTGGGGGAAAAATGTTCCTTTTTTCAAAAATATATCTTGAGACAAATTAAAACGTTGAAAGAAGCAAAATGAGATGAAGGATTTGAAAAATGATTTGCAATCTTTTAAAATGAATAAATGTGAAAAATGAACAAATTAAGGATATATTTAATTAATTTGAATTGATGTTTCTTGTTAACTGAAACTATTTTAATTAATGATAAAAATATATTTTTAATCCTTGAAATATGCAGGTTAAATTTCCTTCCGTAAAGAAAATAATAAGGAAACTTTTTCTGCCTCAATTTATTTTTCTGAGGCAAACTATCCAAATCCTGTACCATTTGAGCAATCTAGTGGGTTAAACTCATTTTATCAGGTAAAGGAAGAAGAAATTCTTAATTACACGTGTCACGCGTATATCCCAATGTAATGAACCAACTTTTGTGATTAACACGATAACCAATTCGATCGATGGTTACACGTTTATATTTCATAAAGCTTCATTGCAATTTTCATCTTCCAATAAAACGACCAACTTCATATTCTCCAGACGTTTATTTCACCATTTATTCAGCCACTTTTGTGAAAATAAGAGCGCATTCTGTGCTTATACACAATTGTATAGAAAACTGCTCACATCTTACGTTGAAAAGTCACTCTAATGAAAGTCAACTTTTAATTTAATATTTTAGCTTAATTTCTCTACCACATTATGGATTTGTATAATATTAATTGATTATAAATTATACTAAGTATAATAGTATAAAAATAGATTTACGATACATAATTTATAAATGAATAATAGTATAATAATATTTACAAAAAAGTGTATTTAAAATAAATAAAAATTAATCGATCATCTATGTATTTACGAGTGGAAATGTGACGCGTCGAATAAAACCACGTAAAGAAGATAAAAAGGAGACACACCGAACTTTCTCAGGCAATTTGTAGAATGTCTCAACCTTTTTTGTTTCTTACGCCAAATGTCATTACGAATCAATTTGCAGTTTAAACTACTGTTCGAATATTATGGATCAATCTAATATTTGAGTCGAAAATTACTATTATAAAAATAAAAATATTGTATAAATTTCCAATGTTCGAATTATAAATAACCTGCTCCTTCCTGGTCTTTTTTGACACTACCCTTTGTGAAGAGGACACTGGAACAGACAAATAAATGGAATGGCAATTATTAACTCTGAAGACCTTACCATGGTGTATGGCCAATAAAAGAAAAGGCACCATAGCGTGTGGGGGGACCTTGGAATTGTATGGAGCCAAAACATAATTTATCGGAATCTTATTGAATAAGCAAAAAGTCAGCAATATTGTGGACACTTTCATCCCATCAAATGTCCATTTCAAGAAACAATGGCAATAATCTGAAATCTAGCTTTATCAATTTGGGTGTAAAACAAAATAGAAGATGCCACTTGCACAAGCATTACACACCACAAGTCACAAGAGCACATAAATAAAAGCAAGGCTTTTTTCCACTTGATTTGAAAAAATCACATGCTGAGCATCAAGATGCCAAAATTATGTGCTTAACAAGCAAGCATGTGTATGATGAGAGACACGTGGAGGTCCTCATGAGGCACTATTTATAGCACAGAAAAGTTTAGGGAGGGTCGGTAAAGTCAGTCAATCAACAACACATTTCTGATTTCTGAATGAATGAGGTCAGAATACAGTTGAGATTCAATGTAAATACTAACAATATAAGCTGGTACATGTAATTTTCTGAAGCACTGATCCTTGTTCATTCCCACCTTTCTAGTGAAGCAAGTGCCTAATGGCAGCAACTGCATCACCTTTGTGCTCACGCAGAGTTCTTTCAGCAACCTTTTTGTCCAACTGATGGAAACAATAAGAAAGATATATAAATCCATAGGAATAAAAATTTCTAGATGGATTGACAAACAATCTGTTGAAGTTACCTCTAGTTCATTTGCAATTATATCAACATCTGCTGCATTAATCTTAACCGCAGCTAATTCTTTCTCCCTGTGATTGGTATACAACACATACCACAGATAAGAGATAGAAGTTAAACAAACCATCAATGCAGGACTATAAAAGAGGGAAAATGGAGAAGTCTACATACAGTTTTATAGTTTTTTTTATTAAAATTATTAATTCGCATGATATGTGTTTAATTCACATTGAATTATCTAAAATCACATGAAAACATCAGCTAATGTGATTTAGATAAATGTTTACATGTTTGGTGGTCATGGCAGAAAAGGCATTGTAGGTTTTTTCTTTAAAAAACAAATAACCTGCCCACTCAAGCCAACCCCAATGACCTTCCGCTTCTTTGTTTCATTCTATTGCTTTTCCTCTCAGCTTATTTTCCAATTCTCCATTCTATTTGAGTTGTACTCTATGGCCATTAGTGCCTCTTTGTTTGATTATTTCTGTTCACTCTTCTTTTCATTTTTATCTCCAGGGTCCTCACTTCTCTGATATGGTGCTTCTGACTTGTATGTTTCATCTCCGACCATAATAAATCAATTAATATTGAGGACTATCAGGCTTTAAGGCTAGTAACAGCACTGATCAAAGGTTTTTGTCACTCTTTGGAAGAAAATGACACGGGGAGGGATGACTGGTGCAAATTTAGTGGGGAAGAAGGGTAAGATTGTTGGATTGTAAATAAGCTCCATATAAGCAACAAAGATTTGTACACCTGATGTCTTAAGATTTAAGTTGGATGTGGTTTTCAGTTTTGTTTGTGTGATTCAAAAACTTAGAATAGTTATTAGAATCTTACAATTCATGATTTGAATCCTACAATTTGATAGAATTCAATTACCCACCTATTTGTAGCATAAGATGTATCTTAAATGACTTCCTATCTTTCAATACAAGAATGAATCTATATGCAATTCTGTACCATCAATACAAATCACACAATTCAGCATTCATCATTTTTTCCTCTTTTACTTTTCTTCCACCAATTTTATGGAAAAGTTTGAAAAGACATATCAGTTTATATTGTTAAATGAAAAAGGAATTGAAGGAGCAACTTCTGAACTTGTCCTATTTGCAATTCTGTACCATCAATACAAATCACACAATTCAGCATACATCATTTTTGTCCTTTTTTACTTTTCTTCCACCAATTTGCATGGAAAAGTTTGAAAAGTCATATCAGCTTATATTGTTAAATGAAAAGGAATTGAAGAAGCCGCTTCAGAACTTATCCTATTTGATTAATCCACTAATTTATTTGTCACTCACACATTTAATGCATTTGACAATTGCAATGCTTTGTTTCTCCATTCTGTTAAGATATAGGCTTCACAAACTCACATACACCTATTGATTTTGTTTTACAAGACTTATGTTAAGTTGTTTTATCTATTTCTACTTTAAAATTATTACATGAACACTATATATCATCTACATGATATATTTTAAATAATTTTCATTCCCTAGATCCTACATTTCAATACAAGTTGTGATTCACAATTCAAATATCAACTTAATAACGTTGTCACTTGGCCCATTAATGGATATTTCCCAAGTGTTGTTGTTAAGGAGGTGTATATCTGTGCGAAGAGCTACAGAAGTTAAAGTCCAAGTACTTCCAAGTAGTTGGTTAATGGCCATATTTTTAGAGATATTTTTCTTACTGTTTTGTTTAATAGTGGGCTTTGTACGCCAAATAGTGGGCTCCAAATTTTGTTTTCTGTTAATAGTGGGCTCCAAATTTCTAGCATTTAATAATTTGCATTTACCTATTTAATAAGTGAAATATAGTACGCAGCACTTCAATATTACTTTGTACTCCTTCTTTATTTTACCCTTCTTTATAAAAGAAAAATTCTGCAGCAACAACATTTATTTACTCGTGAGAGTCCTTCCATTCCTTTGTTTGTAACAATGGTATCAGAGCCGCTGCAAACAAAATAATGACACATAACTTTGTCCAACCATCTATCCATCGCTTTGATGGACACTACGATCATTGGAGTATGTTGATGGAGAACTTCTTGAGATCCAATGAGTATTGGCAAGTTGTTTCTAAGGGCATTCAGCAACCAGCACATGTCACAGCAGTGACAGAGGCTCAGAAAAAGGAGATAGAAGGGCTGCACTTGAAAGATTTAAAGGCAAAAAATTATCTTTTTCAAGCAATTGGTCATTCAATATTGGTGACCATCCTTTGTAAAGATACATCCAAGCATATTTGGGATTCCATGAAGAAAAAAATATCAGGATTCTGCAAGGGCGAAAAGGCAACAACTTCAAGCCCTATGAATGAAATCAGGTCAATCTGTAACCGATTACTTTTCACATACAATGGTCATTGTCAACAAGATGCATATTCATGGTGACAAAACAGATGATGTTGCTGTGATTGAGAGGATACTCTGCTCCATGACTCCGAACTTTAATTTTGTAGTTTGTTCTATTAAAGAAGCTCATGTAGTTGAGAAACTTTCAATTGATGAGTTGCAAAGTTCTTTATTGATTCATGAGCGGAAAATTTGCCAGTAGGAGAAGGAGGAACATGCATTGAAGGCTTCTACATATAATAATTCCACAAATAGAGGAGGTCATGGTAGAGGATACAATGGTTGTCGTGGTTACCAAAATCATCACCAAGGAGGAGGTCGTGGTTATCAAAATCATCATCATTAGGGAAGAGGATGAGGAAGCCATCACTCTACAAAGTCAGCAGACAAGGCAGACGTTGAGTGTTTTCGATGTCATAGGTATGGTCATTGTAAATCAGAATGCCGAGTTAATTTGGATAATGAAAATGGAAAAATAACTAACTTTACAAAAAATAAAGAAGTCTCTTTGTTGATGGTTTATAATACCAAAGAAGAAAAACAGAAGAATCTATGGTACTGGATAAAGGTTGCAGCAACCATATGAGCGGTGACAAATCTGCGTTTTCGGTGTTAGATGAATCTTTTCATGACAATGTGAAGTTTGGGGATGATTCTAGAATCTCTGTAATGGGTAAAGGAGATGTAACAATTCAAACAAAAAGAAATATTGTTCAGACTATATCTAATGTCATTTTTGTTCCAGATTTAAGAACAAATTTGTTGAGTATTGGCCCATTACAAGAAAAGGGATATGAGATTTCTATTAAAGATGGAGTTTGCAAAATTCAAGATGAAAAATTGGGATTAATTGCCCAAGTTGGTATGACATCTACTAGGATGTTTCCACTATACCTCCACACCGTCACCAACTCATGTTTTACTACAAGGTTGAAAGATGAAAGCTGGCTTTGGCATTTTTAGTATGGACATTTAAATTTTGGAAGTTTAAAGACACTGCAGCAAAAGAATATGGTGACAGGACTCCCGCAAATACAAACTTCTTCTCAAATATGTTAAGAATGTGTCATTGTTAAACAACTTGGGAACCATTTCAGAAAGGCAAATCATGGAGAGCAAGGAAGGCATTGGAGCTTGTGCATACAGACCTATGTGGACCCATCACTCCGATGTCAAATGGAGGTAAACGATATTTTATATCGCTCATTGGTGATTTTAGTAGAAAAACTTGGGTTTATTATTTGCATGAAAAATCTGAAGCTCTCACGACTTTTAAAAGTTTCAAAGCTTTAGTTGAAAAAGAATCAGGGACTCCAATCAAAGTATTGCGTAGTGATCGTGGTGGAGAATATAATTGAGAAGAATTTATTAATTTATGCGATGAGCAAGGAATAAAGAAACAATTGACTGCAGCATACACACCTTAGCAAAATGACATTTGTGAAAGGAAGAATCGCACAATTTTGAACATGGTATGAAGTCTGTGGAGTTCCAAAAACTTTCTGGCCTAAAGCAGTTAATTGAAGCATACATATCCTGAATAGAAGCCCCACGGTAGCTGTTCAAAATATGACACCACAAGAAGCTTGATAATAAAGGAGAAAAATGTATTTTTCTTGGTGTTAGTGAGTAATCAAAAGCTTACAAATTGTATAATCCTATCACCAATAAAATGGTGATTAGTTGTGATGTGGTGTTCGATAAGGGGTTGTTTTGGAATTGGGATACAGGTAAAGTGGAACATCAAATACAAGCTGATTTTAACAGTGAAGATGAAGAAAGGCGACATTCACCAATAACACAAGTACAAAGTGAGCAACAAGTTGAACCAGCGGATAAACGTGAGCAACAAGCAACTGAATCAACAAATGAGCATCTACAACAAAATATAAGGAGACCTGCATGGATGGATGATTTTATGGTAGTGAAGAGGTAGTTACTCATTTTGCTTTATTTGCAGATTGTGATCCAGTAGTTTTTGAGGGTATCAAAGAGCCCAAATGGAGGAAGGCAATGGATGAAGAAATTGCAGGCATATAGCACAATACTTGGGAGCTGACTCATCTTCCGAAAGGGCACTAAACAATTGGTGTAAAGTGGGTTTACAAGACTAAGCTACAAGAAAATGGTGAGGTTGACAAATTCAAGGCATGCTTAGTAACTAAAGACTATAAGAAACAATTTGGTGTGATTATAAAGAGGTGTTTGCTCCTGTTGCTCGTCATGATACAATAAGATTGGTAATTGCTAGAGCAGCTCAAAACTCATGGCACATTTTTCAATTAGATGTGAAACCAGCATTTCTACATGATGATTTGAAAAAGCAAGTGTTTGTTGATCAACCTCCTGGATATGTGAATAAAGGGAATGAACACAAGGTATATAAATTAAAGAAGGCATTGTATGAATTGAAGCAAGTCCCGAGGGCTTGGTATAGTCGCATTGAGGCTTACTTTCTAAAAGAAAGCTTTCACAAGTGCCCATATGAACATACACTCTTTACTAAGGTTTGTGATAAAGATAAGAATATTATTTTGGTTTAAGGGAGAGTTTGTTAAGGATGTGCATATGTGTGTGAAGAGCTGCGGAAGTTAAAGTATTAATGGCCATAGTTTTAGAGATATTTTTGTTATTGCTCTTATAGTGTTTTGTTTTTTTGTTAATAGTACGCAACACTTCAATATTACCTTTCTTTATAAAAGAAAAATCTATAGCAGCATTTATTTACTCGTGAGAGTCCTTCCTTTTAGAGATATTTTTGTTATTGCTCTTATAGTGTTTTGTTTTTTGTTAATAGTACGCAACCCTTCAATATTACTTTTCTTTATAAAAGAAAAATACTACTATAGCAACATTTATTTATTCGTGAGAGTCCTTCCTTTCATTTGTGAGGGTCCTTCTATTCATTTGTGAGAGGTCGAATTGGTGGTGTATGCCCATTCAGTTCCTTCTATCGAAAATCTTCTTAGCGTTCTAGATGGAGAGAGTGACATTTGATTTGAGGAGGACATTGTTGGAATGTCAAAAGTGAAGGAAAAGTCTCGAACAGAGTGGTTCAAACTTAACCCATATTTTTTTGGGTAGTTTGGCTCTCTTCACAAACCAACAAACATTGCAATAAACAACCTTAGGAGCATTACAACATCACCACTTAGTTTCTGCTTTCGTCTAATCTTACTAAGTTACAAAGCACGTGATCTCGTCCTAAGCGTCGGAACTTACAATTACCATCCCCTAGGCCAAGTAGTATATTATAATGCATGAATTCATTGCAGGCGTTGGCTTTAGATGCACATTAAGCATTAAGAGTAAAGATGAGGTGACCTGATGCGCATGGCATTGCGATCAGCTTCAGCAGAAGCAGCGATGGAAGCCATAGCCTCTTGGACGCGCGTGGAATCCAGCTGGCGATCCTCGACGCGGTCAGTGAGCTTGTCCAACGCTTTGCTCTGTTGCTGTAAGTCCTTTGAGTCCACCACCATCTCCACTCCTTCCTCTCCACCCTCCATTCTTACGCTAAACCCTAAAACCACCCTTCTCTCCTTCCCTTCGCTGTTCTATGCCCTAACCCACCCACTCAGGTTAAAATTCAAAGTCTCCACGATTGGAACAATGGTGTTGCACCTTCTTCCTTTAACAACACCGCCCTAAGACCCATGGGCTTCCAGCCAAGGACCTTTACAGTAAGGCCCTGATGATTCTCACCCTTTTTTTTTTCTAACTAGACCCCTATTTTAATTTGTGAAAAGACCATTTTACCCTTATTTCCCCTCCCCTATTCCATTTTATAATCATGTATTACGTACATATAACCTAATTTGAAGAAACTTTCCTGATTTAGTTTCCTTTGAAGATAATTTTTAGTTTATGTTTAATTTTATTTTCTTTTAAATAATTTTTTTTTCATCTAAAAATATTTATGAATAGATTTATTCAGTTTTGGTGTCAATAACTTTTTTTTTCGTTAAACAACCTGCGAAATTATTTTGAATGAAGTCTTTTCTTTTAAGCTTTTACCAACTTTTTTTAATCTATAAAATTCAAATTAATACATTGCGTAAAGAATGTGTATTTATTTTCACTCTTACCAACAATAACATATTAAAAAAAACACTTTGAAAACAATATTAAATAATATTTTATGATATATATATATATATATATATAATATTTAAATAAATAAAAAACTTATTTGTGTTAAAAAGATAGAAGACAACGATGAAATTGAATTGAGACAAAATATAGATTATTTTAAATTATCAAGTTAAAGTGTAAAAATAATTTATTCAAAATAATTAATAACAAGATGTAAAACTTCATAAATCGTAGAAAATTTATCCAAACTTGTTCGTTCTAACATAATGGAACAAACAATTTCATATGCCCATGACAAACCTATTTAAAATTATATATTTTATAAAATACATATCATTTCAGATGAAAATGACTATTTTGATGTGACACATTGAGTAATATAGGCCCATTTGGTTTAAAATATTTTAATGTTGTACATAATATTTAGGTTACTCTTACATATTATAATTTTATTATATCAAAATATTTAATCATCTATCCAATATAGTGGTATTTTTAACGTTAAGGTATTATAAGGTGAAAATATATAGACCTGTAACTAATAAATAACTAGTGGATGATTGACTCATGTAGATAAATGAAGTCCATAGTTCTGTTTTTGATAAAATCAAAGTTATATTAAAATTAATTATTGCAATTTTATAATATTTCTTATAAAAATATATTTTAATTCAACTAGAATTGAGATAATAATTATTAAGATAAAAAGAAAATGATATCATAATCTCGTGTTCTTATTATGCTCAAACATTTGGAGGAGTCAAAATTGACAGTACTATCCCAATTCTTCACTAGCTGTTGTCTTCGTACTTTTTACCTACACACCCATTAATAATTGTCTATTTTACTTTTTAATTTTATTTTTCATTATTAACGAAAAATATAAAATTAAAATTAAAATGTGTTTTTTTTAAATATCATTACTCTCTTGTTATACACATGATGTAAATAAGTTTAAATTTTTGACTATCCACATACTCTGCATTTAATAAATAAATAAATAAAAATAATATTTTTAAGATTCGACCAGCACTTATGTTTTTAAGAGTTATTTATGGAAAGAAATTACTTGAACAATTCTCACGTTAGTGTTAGTGTGATTCTATTCAAGTAGTGAAAAAAATGAATTTATGTATACTTTTACAAACATTTACACTAATTGCATTTACAAAGTTATGTATGATTGTTAAAATCTGGTAAATTACCAATTTTTGGATTAGTAAATACAACAAAATATAAGTGAGGTACTACAAAGTTTATCTTTTCATTGGCATGTATATTATTATCTTTCAAATCAATACGCAAAATAATTTCCAAAATACAATTACATATAATTTGTTAATTTAAAATTATAAATAATTTGTTATTAAATTTGTTATAATAAACTTCTCAAATTTGCTCTTTTTTTCTCTTAAAAAGCAATAAATTATAATTGTTATTTCTTTATTGTTTTTTTTTTCAATTTAAAAAAAAGACCTAAAATCAATAATCTACCAAGGAGGAATATTTTAGTTTCAACCTAAAAAATAAAAATCTATTTCAAATTTAAGATTAAAATTTTGAAACAATTTTAATTTAAAATTTTACACTTTTATATTTGAATAATAAATGTTAATGGTTAATATTATATTTTCATTTTTTTTAATTAACTACCCTGTTCCATCATTGTTTATCTTTCTTGTATTTACAAAAATAATTTAAATTTTAGATAAAATTGTTTACTTAATACTTCTTAATTTTTTTATATATAGTATCAGATTTTAATATATTTTCTCTAAATTTAAAGTTATTTTACTCTTATCCGTGGATTCTAACAGAGAAAACTAAAATAAGTTTATCCTTAAAAATGAAAACTTTAATTCAAGGTTTTAAATTAAGAGATGTAATCTTAAATTTTTATTATGATTTTTTTCAAAACCACATTAATATTTTAAATTGATTTTATTTTTGTATCAAAATAATTTGATTTGTTTTAAAAAAATTTACTTTTTTATTTTAAATAAATCAACTATTCCTACCGATAAATGCTAGAACTTAAAAAAAAAAATCCATAATGAAAACTGTAATTTAAAATTTAAATTTTTTAAAATATGTTTAATTCAATTTTTATTATTATATGGTAATGATAAATAGTAATTATAAACTTCTTAATGTTATGTTATCATTTTTTAATTATTAATTGATTGTCACTGCTTTTTGTTATTTTTTTATGTTCACTATTTTTTTTAATATATGTATATATATATATATATATATAATTTATTTTAGTTTTGAAGGGAAATTGTTTATTATATTATAGGCTTATATTTTCTTTTGTAGATTAAAATTCAGTGTCTCTCAATTGTTAATATATATTTTTAAAGTTTTGATGAACATTGTTAAAATTACGTAAAAAAAACATACGTATTTTGTTGTCTATATATAATAATTAAAAGGAATTTTTTTAATGCACATTTTATTTATAACTTTCTTATTTATCAGTGATTGATGACAGCGAAATTAAATTATATAATTGTTATATTTCTTCTTTTTACTTTTAATTATTATTCTAAACCTAAAACCTCATATATTTGTTGACTATGCTAAAATATAATAATTTCTTAAATACACATTAAAATACTAGCTATAAATATACATTAATTTCCTAAATTAATATATATAATTTAATTCGAATTATTTTTTACGTAATTAAGATTGAGGTAGATTTCATCAACATTACTATTTTAAATAATAATAATATAATGACTTGTAAATATATATTAGTTATTACAAATAAACTATGCAAGAAACAATTTCCTAATTTATTAGACATTAAATTTATCTTAACATTGATATAATTTAATAGAATTTCGTTTCTTACTTAAATATGACACATATTTCGTCAAATCGATATTATAGATTACAATATGATTAAATATATATATATATATATATATATATATATATATATATATTATGTTTTATTCCATCACAATATGAAATATTGTAATAAATTGAAATAATACTTACATCCACTTGAAATAATTACGTGTTGTGTGTTGTAACGCAGTATATCTTAATTTAGAAAAATATTGGTAAGATAACACATATTTTATATAATTTTAATATTCAATGTTGTGATTCTAATATATTTAATTTATAAATATATGTTAAAATACAATAATTATTTAAAAACAATTATGTTTATTTTTTAATTCTTATGATTACTAAGAATTTATGTATATATGTAAAAAAAAATCATATAATTTAAAGTAGTAAGCCTATTTTATAGAGTTTTAACGGAATGGTTATTGCTCTTGTTTATTCAAACAACTTTTTTGTGGTGTAGATAGTACACATTAAACTAAATGAATTATTTTCCTGTAAAAAAGGAAGACACAGTGAATATTTAACGGGCCAGAGTACGAAAGAATGCACTAAACCTGTGAAAATATCGCCATCTATACCCTTATTTTCTAATTAGCAGATACAATAGATTTTAGTTTAGCTTGGAGAAATTACGGAAAAGTTCAACAAAAATTGTAAATTAAATTTGAAGTGATAATTTTGGTGGGAAAAGGCTGAAACATGTATAGTTATATTATAAACGTATTGATGGAATAGATTTGTTAGGTGGCAAAAAAGGAACGGAATTGAAAAATGTGGTTTTGAAATTTTTGGCCAAGTGATGGATAGTAGTACTGTGGATACGAGAGTGAAAGAGAGATCTTAACTAGCAAATTAATGGCAAGTACTGTGGCTTCCACTATATATACCAGTCCTTGGTAGTTTTCAAATTGGAAGCAACACAAACGTTTGTAGTTTGAGTTTTTGTAATTGTTCAGAGATCGATGGGTAAATTACATAAGAGTGTTGGAACAGTTAGTGTGTTCTTATTGCTAGTGATAGTGATAGCTGAATGTCGAAAAATCAACGATGATGAATTACCCGATGGCTTTGAAGGAGGTACTTTTGGCAATGGACAAGGTTTCGGCGAAGGGGGTGTCGGTGGCGGAGAAGGAGGCGGTGCTGGTGGAGGTGGTGGTGCTGGAAGCGGACGTGGTGGTGTTGGAGAGGGAGCTGGTGCAGGTAGTGGAGCTGGAGGTGGTGTCGGAGGTGTACACAAAGGAGGTAGTGGAGTGGGAGGCGGCGCTGGTGGAGGTGGTGGAGTGGGAGGCAGTACTGGTAGAGCCGGGGGCGGTGCTGGTGGCGTCGGAGGCGGTGCTGGTGGTGATAAAGGAGGAGTTGTAGGAGGGAGTGCTGGTGGGGGTTTAGGAGGAGGACATGGTGGTGGTGATGCTGGAGGTGTCGCTGGAGGAGGAGCCGGTGGAGGTGGCGCTGTTGGAGGAGGAGCTGTTGGACTTGGAGGAGGCTATGGAGGTAAAGGAGGTGGTGGTGGGGGGGGCTCAGGAGGTGGTGCTGGTGCAGGTTCAGGAGGAGGAGGAACTGGTGGTGGTGGTGTTGGAGGAGGAAGTGTTGGAGTTGGTAATGGAGGAGGAGGTGGTGGTGGCTGTGGAGGTGGTGGTGGTGGTGGTGGTGGCGGCATTGGAGGGGTACACGGTGGCTTTAGAGGAGTTGGCAGTGGTCATGCAGGTGGCGATGGAGAAATTGGTGGTGGGTATTAATCTAAATATTCCTAAAAGTATGAACTCACGCTATCAATCATGCATGGATGGATCGATGTAGCATGCAATAATATATATATAGTAGTATATTAATTAAATAAATTACTGAATTTTGTGATATACGATGTCCATCCATGTATGGATGCAAATAAAAATCCATACTAGTATAAATCAATGAAATAAATTTGAGTTTACAAATATATTTATCATTATTATTAAATTTTTTGAATCTATATGTATACTCATGAAACAGTTCCTTGGAGCGTAATGACCAAGTGGCTACATAATTCAGCTTTGCCAAAACAATCCAACTTCATATTAATTGTGTCTCTGAAATCCAGTGTTTAGAAAACTGATTAAAAGTGAGTGGAAGAGAGATTTGTGTGAGTTTGTGATGCAGAAAGAGATAGAAATCTGGGATGATATTGAGTTAGATTGATTGAAAATAGAAGCACATGTTACATCCTTCGATTTGCATCTAAAAGCTACACAATTACATCCATATTGGTAACCAATTCTTGCCATCAATGTAATCGATAGATAAAAAGGGCTGAACTTCTTCCTTTGTTAGCTGCAACGACCAAGGAGCACGTCCCTTCGCCACAGCTCCAGGTCCACTGCAATTGTACTCCGCATGGACTAGATTTCTACAGTTTTCATCAATCACCATAATTAATCACTATTCTAAACAACATATATGTACACAAAATATAATAAGAAAATAGGTGATTTTTCTTACTCTGTGCTACCATCATAGCTCCAATTGGTCCACCCCTGTGGGACAATGGTCTTGGAGAGATACGTCTCAGCAAAAATCACCCTAGAATAAGGACCCTTGGCCCTTCCTAGGTAAACTGAACCAATGCCATAAACCGACCCTTTGATGAAGACATACCCATTCAGCTCGTCTGCATTTTCCCTGTTGTGCGCGGTGATTGAACCTTGAATCGTTAACCTTTTATCATCTATCACAAATATTTCAGGTTGCTGCGTGAAAAAATGTATTTAATCAGTGCGTGGTTCACTCAATAGCCAAAATGTTAGCAAAAGCATGCATGATAAGACAGACACAGACACATGTATCTACTTACATAGAAGATTGTTCTGGCACGACCAAATATGAAATCAATTGAGCCTTGAACGTAGCAATTATGATAGTAATGTCTACCTTTTTGATCAAAGAGAGTGTTATGAGTACTGTAAAATGAACAATGATAAAATGCCACTTTTTCTGCTGCCACATATGCTGCCACTGATTGGTTTTGCGAGGTATAAGCAATCCCCGTAGGTGCCTCATTCTGCAATGAAAACAATAATAAAATGGACATCCTTTCCAACATAGGATTGCAAAGTTTGAAGTATATAGAAAGAACTGACCATGAAGCTAATTCCAAAGGCAATGAAATCATGTGCTTCGACTCTGAAGGTGGCAGAAGCCACGTTGTCTGAAGAGCTCTCAGACCAAACTACAGCAGTTTTTCCTCTGCCATTCCCTCTCATGAATATATAAGGCTTACTCGATGGTATGTGCACTTGTTCTCTACACATCATCAAAATGAAAACAAAATTTAACAAGTTTAAACATAAGATAAACTTTTCTTATGGCAAGTATATATATATAATCAAAGAACATATCTAAATTGTACCTGTATGCTCCTCTCCTAAGATGAACAATTACCCAATTAGAATTATTTTCGGGAATGGAATCTATGGCATCTTGAACACTCTTGAAATCCCCATTGCCGTTGACATCTACTATGATTGTGCGATTAATTCCTAACTTTGTGGTCAACATAGGAGAGTTAGCGACTGTATGTCCATCAATGGCAAGGGCAGAATGTGAGATGCAAGAAATGAGAATTGCCAGCATGAATGATGAAAGGAGAAAAGAAGAGCATGAAGGAAAATTAGCCATGTCTGAGGGAAGAATTTGGGTTGGTGGGTTTTGTGTGAGGCATGAACATGGGAAATGGGAGGCTCTTATTTAAGTGGCATAGACATTCTTTAATTTTGGAGGTAAGAAAATGTTATGAAGGTTAAATCGAGCGCTATTGAATGAAAGGACACAGAATGATTACAAGACATTGTCTATATTTGAGGAGGTAGTTGCATTATGTTAGTTCCGTTTTCACGTTAATACTTTCTTTCTTTATTGTTATTTCACAACAAATTTTTACGCTGGTATCTATTCATTCATAAAACTTTTGATTATAATATGTACCATCATTCGTACGTTGGGTTTAAACCACGACAATTTTTTTTTTATCATATATACCTTTAATTTTTTTTTTGTCATATTTGTATGATAAATTATCATAATTTACTTTGACATGTGAAATAGTAACTCTAAATATAGTGTTTTATTTAGTTATAATTGACCCAAACATGCAACGACTTGATGTTTATTTAAATGATAGAAATAAATAAATTAATTTTTATTTTTAGAATTGTATGTTTTATATTTGAATTGCGTATAAATAATTAGATATATAAATTCTAAATTTAGTTCTATTGCAGTATAATCCAAAATAGAAAAGTTAGAAGTTAGTTGGTATGATTGTTATAGATATGTTCTATATGATTGTATAAAAAATATTATTGTATTAACTTTTCCGTGTGGTTAACGACAATGTCTCTTTTTTTCTCATCTTGTGTTTCTCTTCCTTCTTCCTCTTCTTAAAAAAAAAAAAACAACTTGTCCTAACACATAGATAGAGTGAGAAAAGGAAGCAATGCTATTATGTTGTTGTGAATGCTATACATGGGAATCTCATTGTGTTTGATGGAAAAGGTTATGAAGATTGGTGCGTAAAGATGGATGATATTCTTCGATTCTAAGAACTTGATGAGATTATAAGAACTGAGTTTCAAGAACCCTCCAATAATGATTTAGCAAAACAGAAACAGATGTATCGAGAGAACAAGAAACTAGACTGCAAGGCTAGAGTTCTTTTGCATCAATGTGTTTCTGCAAATGTATTTCAAAATATTTCACAGGCTAAAACCTCAAAGAAAATGTGGGATATTTTGCAACAAATATATGACAATACTGGGAGAACAAAGAAGGTTAAAATATAATATCTCAGAAGACAATATGATCTATTATTAATGACACAACAAGAAACTATAGTAGACTATTTTAATCGAATTCAGGTGGTGACAAACTTTATGCGAGACTGCAATGAAGCAATGACCGATTCAAATATTGTGGAAAAGGTACTCAGAACATTAACACCCATCTTTGATCACATTGTAGTAGCCATAGAAGAATCGAAAGATCTTGAGAAGATGACTATGGAAGAATTGCAAAACTCCCTAGAGGCACACGAGCAAAGGATGCTTGAAAGAAAGAATAATGATAAAGTTTCATAATAGACACTTCAAGCTAGAACTAGCATTACAAGAATTTTATATATTAGCTATGACACATTCTATAGTTATTTTATAGTTAATCTCTAACTAATACATTTTGCTACAAATTAGTCTATAATTTGTAGCTAATCCGTAGCTAATTATTTTATATATTAGCTATGACACATTCTATAATTATAGACTATTTTGTCGCTAAATTCAAGTAGCTAATTAGATAGAGATGTATTCTCTCTCAAATTTGTAGCAAATTTTTTCGTCAATATGTCGCTAAGTCCCTCGCTAATTTAAGTAATGAAATTTTGTCTTTCTCTAGCTAATTGATCTCCTAAATTTCAAGTTAATTTGTAGCTAATCCGTAGCTAATTCCTCTCAATTTTTCTCTTGCTAATCCGTAGCTAATCTTTCGTAATTTTTCTCTCGCTAATCCTTCGCAATTTTTTTATCGCTAATTTGTAGCTAATCCCTCGCAATATTTTTCTATCACTAATATGTAACTAATCTCTGATAATTTATCTCTAGTTGATCTGGAGTTAATTCCTCGCTAATTCGTAATTAATCCTTCGCAATGTGTCTTTGCTATTTCGTAGTTAATCCCTCACAATTATTTGTCGCTACTATATATCAAAATTATTCTCTCGCTAATCTGTAACTAATCTCTCACAATTTTATTTGTAAGTAATTTGCTAATTATTATTATTGGCGTAGTAGATATTCTTGCTAAAGTATCATCATAACATTATAATATCATATTCATATTCTTAAAAAAAGAAGACAAACTTATCACTATTTTTGCTATCAAAAAATCGATTAAAATGCTACTGTTAGAAAACATGAAAGATATAGGCAAAAACCGTGATGTGAGTTACCAGTCCCAAAATTAAAAGTAGTCAAAATATGATTTATGGTTGCTCTAAAATCTGCAGACCATACATACCCATGCACGATTCACCCAATCTGACCCATTCATTCTACAACAGTCCATTTTGTATTGTTGTGTATACTAACAACTTCAGCATGCCATTTTACAGCAGTCTAGAGAGTAATAACATTCAAAATGGAGAAGAGATTACCATGAGAAAGCGTGAGCGGCAACGACGCAAAAGTGGTGCGACAATGGTGTGGCAGCGGCACGGTGCTGGTGTGGCAGCGATGGGGCAACAGTAGGGCAACGACACAGTAGAGCACGACACGACAGTAGCGCGGTAGCAAGAGTGACGACAACGACAACGACGACTAATGAGTCATTATACTCCCATATTTTCTTCCCTTTCTGAACTTATTTTAATTAGTGTTTTGGGCTTAACTTTCTGTTATTAGTAATTTTTATTAATTGGGCTTCATTAGGCCAATAATTCAGATTTTAATTAATTTGAATCTATTTGATTTAATTTTTACTTATTATTATTTTTAGGACAGTTTAAACCAATTTTGAGCCTAGAAGATTGGGCCAGATGTCATATTACAGTTTAAAGCAATTTTAGGCTTAGAAAATTGGGTTAAATGTCATATTTTATTCTATATGGGAACTAATATTGGTTCGCTGTTTTATTTATCACTTTTTCTACAGAGCTCCAAAAATCATAATTCTGTATGCATTATAAACTAGACACATTCAACTTTTCAGAGGATCCAAAATCATTCAATTCGGAGCTAAATTGAATTTTACATAAACTATCCAAAACTGGTCAAGCGCACCAGACCGACCCAATGGACATGCTTCAATAATTGAAGTCTCCTAAATTCATTAGAACTTTGAAAATAGTATAAACGTTGGATTTTTAAAGCTAACTCAAAAGGCTTTCAAAGGAGACCATAATCTCTTAATTTGGATAAGTATTGAAAATAATGCATGTGTTTGAAGTTGACGGACTTGCATTGAAGCCAACTTATGTTGTGTTTTGTGGATCAGTTGCGCCCAAAACCTAGATTAAGATTAGGGTTAGGGTTATTTATGTGTTAGAGATGTAGGGTTAAGGGAGAACGACACCATGCAGTAGCCACGTAGTCGCCTTTCATCTTCTGCAATTTGTATTCAAGTTTGTTTACTCTTTTGTCATTGTTTTAAATTCTTGTTTCGATTTTAATTATGTCTCTTCTTCTGCGTTTTTTATTTTCCATGGATAGTTAAATCTTTGTATTGATTTTCTGAGGAGAATGTAAATAGATCTTTGAGGTTTTGTTTTTCAATTTCATTTTATTTGTTCTCTTAACTCTTCATCTTCTAATCTCAGTATTAAATTATAATCGGTTTATGCTTAATAGACCGAAACTAATATTACAATTTGCTTAATTTTGTGTTAGAGATGAGATTATGTAATGTATGCAATGCTTAATTGTATAAGGATAATTTGGGGTTAATCTTCACTTAGTTGGTTAATTTCATATTGAAATAAGGGTTAAGGATAATTTGGGGTTAATCTTCGCTTAGTTTGTTAATTTCATATTGGAATAAGGGTTAAAACTAATTTGGGATTAATCTTCACTTAGTTGATTAATTTTGGATTGGAATATAATTTGGGATTTATCTTCGTTTAGTTAGTTAATTTCAAATTAATTTCGTAACCTAGGATAAGTGACACTGCATTGGAATCAGGAAATCAATTGCATTCCAATCTGTTTTTAATCCACATTTTTATAATATGCTTTCATTCTGTTTCATCTAATATTTTAATTTTGAAAACCCCCCCTTTTGTTGTTGTTCTAATTCGAAAAATTGACAAGTTTTGATAGAAATTCGTAGTCTTTGGGAGACAACCTAGGAAAGTTTCATAGTACTACATTTATCTGTTTTAATTATTTGATCGAGTACGACATTTATCAGTGGCAAATGCAGATCTAGGTTTGAAAACGAAGAAAGGGATGTAGGTGGAAGTGAGAGGAGATTTTTGAAAAAAAGAGATTAATTTAGTATTTTTATTAAAAATTATAAATTTTTTATAATTTTATAAAAATATCTTTATTATTATATTAAAGATGTTTATATTTAAAATAATATTTAATTAAATAAATATTTGAATATAATAATTTTTTATAATGACTAATTTCTAAAATAAATTTACAAAAATATATTATTTATAAAATTTTGTACTAATTTAAATATTATTAAATACTTCCGACAAATTGAAATCTATAAAAATTACATAAAAGAATTTTAAATATTTATCAATTTTTTTAGATATTTTTTCAAAAAAATTATAATTATATCCAAATAATTTATTTCATATACAAAAAATATATATATATATATATATATATATATATATATAATATATTTATAGTAAATTTGGTAAAAATAATTTTCAAATAAATTTTTTATAAATTTTTATAATTATATATTTTTAGAGAAATTTACAAGTATTTTTTGTAAATAATTTTTTGCAAAAAAAATACAGAAAATAAATAATTTTTAGTAGAAAATTGACTTGTATTTGTAAGAGATATATAAAGAAATCTCTAACAAATTTGTATTAAAACTGTGAGAGAATGATTTCCAATAACTTAATACTCTTTTCAATTTGATATTTGCTATAAATTTGCTACAGGTTAGCTATGATTGTATGTTAGACAATTTAGCTAGGAAATAACTTCAAAAAGTAATATAGCTAATATTTATAACGAAAGATTAGTGACAAAAATTTTCCTAGTTAAATTATTTTTCTGCTAAGTGAGGGAATAACTAAAAATATTAGTTTTTTAGCTATTTTAAAACAAATTAGCTACAACCTTATTCTTTCACTATTTCATAGCTAATTAGCTACAAATTAGTGAAAAATAAATTTGTAACAAATTTTTCTAGTTAATTATAAAATTTCTTGTGGTATAGTCACAAGTTTAGAGGTCGTGGTGGATGGAATAAAAGAGGAAGAGAAAGACATAAAGGAGGTAGAAATGGTGATCGGAATGTAGAAACAAACGGTTCAACTTCCCAAGATTATAATCTTGGAAGCAATTCAAATGAGGAACGTGATAATTCCAGTTCTAGAGTAAGAGGAGGCAACTTGTCTAGAAGTCAAGGTGATCAGAGGTTGATAAAAGAAAGATCCAGTGTTACATTTGTGATAAGTTTGAGTATTTTGCCAAGGAATGTTGACATAATCACAAGCATAATAACAACAATAATGTTCGTAGCAAATACAAAAAGAAGGATCAGGCACACTTGGCATAGGAAGAAGATGGGTCTGATTCAGATCAAGTTTTGCTTATGGTAACCACGAGCAGTAAAGAAGATTACTCTTCTTGGTATCTTGACATTGGGTGCTCGAACCACAAACAGAGACTGATTGGTTGATTTTAACCCAAATATCACCACTAGTGTGAGGTTTGCAAATAATAGCATCATCCTTGCAGAAGGTATAGGAAAAGTGATGATCACGAAAGAATGGAGAGACAATGTAACACCCCTTTTGAGATGTCACGTGTAATTTTTTTTTTTCCACAATTATTTTATCTCAAATAACATTTGATAAAAGATTTATCCTAAACCTCTTTATTCATCAAAATAAAATTTTGTTCATCCAAACAACTAACTTAAACCATCAAAATGAGACTTAATATCAAATCTTTCCAGTGCAAACTCAAAATCATTACACTATTACATTATATTCAAAAGGACATTTTCAAATATCTTAAAAAAACTCCCAAAAAGCTTCCCCACGAGCTCCTCACTGCTAAGCTTCTCTAATAGTATCTGCATCAACATCTACTCCCGCATAACACAAGTCATACGATCATCGCAGGTGGAAACCAACACCACAAACATGCAAGGGTGAGCAAAACATGTATCCTATCACATATCATGCATGTCATCATATAATTCACCTAGCATTATCATAATGTAACAAAATTCATTCATAATATCCACAAATACATATTTTCAACACTACAACAATAACACTTTATCATATTACCATCAAGTAAAAATAGACGGTATAAAATTTTGTCATAGCCAACCCCCATACTTTTCCTGCGCACCAACACCTTTTGGAAAAATCTCTATCATATTACCACCAAGTAAAATTAAATGGTATAAAATTCTCTGATAGTCAACTTCCATACTTTTCCTGCGCACCAACGCCTCTTGGAAAAGTCTCTTCCCCTAATTTTCATAGACTTACAAGCAACAACTCCACCCGCTCGACAAAGCTTTGGATGGAACAATCTTGCTCTAAGCTCATGCTAAAGACTTACGGAGGAACGAAACTCCTTTATCATGACTCAACAAAGTTTTCTAGGTAAAGAAATCATTTTGGATTTACGGCTATCAAAGAACTCATACTGTTCTCTCACCTATATACACACGTATACATATAACATCTCATCGCAAATCAAACATACCTAAACTCATCATGTAATTACATCATATCACAATTCAAGTATTTTTTTTTCTTACATTTAAGGATTTTAACATATAACTCCCACAAATTCTGCACCAAAATAATATAGACAGCAACAACAATAGAATAAAACAGCAACAGAGCACCATGAAATGAAAATAAGAATAACATAGTTTTGAAGATTCCACCACCAGGGCCAATACTCAAAGATATATTTTTATAAAATAAAATAATGGTCATAAAATTACGAAATTAAATATACTTAATATATACATACATTCACAACTACGATAAAAATTTCATCTCAAAATACTTCAATCTCGATTTTATATGATTTTTAGAAGTTGTTGGGCGGACATAACAACTCTGTTTGACCCAACTCAAAACCTAATCACTTCCAAGATTTTTCATGGAAAAACTACTTGTTAGAAAATTTTGAAATAAATCATACACGAACTAGACATATGAAGGAACATATAACCAAAATTGTAGAATTAAAAACCAAGTATATATTTTTATATAATTTCCCAAAGATTCTATTTACGTACAGATTTTTCCAGCAACACCTCTCAACACATTTTTCATCATCTTCCTCTAGAAAAATCCAATTTAAGTGATTTTTATGGCTAACTCTAGGTTTTGGCATCCAAGGAATCTATTTCTAAACTCTAAAATGTGAAAGGAGCATCGTAGAGTATCCAAAATACACTAGAATAGTCATACGAAATTTTTATCAAATATTCTTGTTTGGTTCCAATTCACGTAGGAATAAGATAAATGGTGGTTTAACCTAGGATTGATGGCAAGAAGACTCTCCTCACAATTCCATATTGACAACTCAAGAAATCAACCGGTTCAAAAAAAAATAAGAAACAAGTTTTGGCACCCCTTACTTGAATATTCTTGCAACAAGATCACTTGGCTTGTTCTATTATCTTTGACTCCCATTTCTCTCACCAATTATGCAGTCCCCCATTTCTTTTTCTCCTTCCAGCGTTTTTCACTCTCTCCCAAACCCTAATTTTTTAAATTAGCTCTCATGACTCTTTGTTTTCCTTTACCAGACTATATAAATAAAATTTAAATTAAAAATTATATATTATTATTATTCTCATGTATCTGTCTTCACCTCCCAAGGTATACCACACAATTTACAAAAAAAAATATACATTATTTTCTCCTTTTTACTCTAGGAGGGATTTGAACTCACAACCTCCAAGACTTAAACATTACTCCAAACCATATCAACCATCATATATTTCTTATCAATCCACACACATAGTAAAAATTACAATGTACTCACACACACAATGCATACAAGAAAACAACCATCAATGTTTAGGCACATACATGAGTATTTTCTAAACAATTATAAAATAATAGAAAATTATAATTGTTCTAATGCACATACAAGAATCGAACCTATGACTCCCACATCTTAAGGCAAGAATCTAATCAAATGAGTCACTCTTCATTTCTACAATATTATTAAATTCTTAATTTAATTACTTCTCTTACTTCCAATTTCTACCTTAAAATATATAATTATTTTCCTGGGTCTTACAGACAACATATATGCATGATCTGTTGTATATACATTCAATAAAAAATATTTTACTTAGCCTAGGGCAGCTTTTAGAGAAAGGATTTACCATGACAATGCAGGTAAACCATATTGAGATCTTTGATGATAAACAAAGACTGGTGGTCAAGGCACCATTGTCTAGAAATAGGACCGTCAAGGTAAATTTAAGTAATGTTGCCATTTAATGTTTGTCCACTTTTGACTCAGAAGAAGATAATTGGCTAAAGGCATTATAGATATGACCATTTAAATTTCAAAAGTCTGCATCAACTAAGCAGCAGACAAATGGTGCTTGGAATGTCATCCATTCGACCAACACTAAAAACTTGTTAAGGATGCTTGATTGGCAAACAACTTAGAAAAACATTCAAGACCAAAGCACCACAAAGAGCCAAACAACCTCTTAGAGTAGTTCATTTAGACGTGTGTGGACCCTTTGATACTCCATCCCTTGGTGGTAATAGGTATTTTTTGACTTTTGTGGATGAATTTACCAAAAAGATTTGGGTATATTTGCTAAAAGAGAAAAGTGCAGTGTTTTCTCTATTTGTGAAGTTTTGCAGTTCAGTTGAAAAATAATCTGAATTGAAATTAAAAATCCATATAACAGATAAAGGAGGTGAATATAACTTTAAGCATTTCAAAGAATTCTATGAAACTAAAGGTATTACACATGAGGTAACAACTCCCTATACACCTGAGCATATACACATGAGCATAATAGCTTGGCTGAAAGGAGAAATAGAAATTTACTAGATATGACTAGGTGTATTCTTAAAGGGAAAGAACGACCAAATTGTTATTGGGGGAAAAGTTGTCACCACAAAAACATATATTTTGAACAAATGTCCTACAAAGAGACTTCAATCTATTACACCTTAAGAAGTTTGGACTAGGGACAAGTCTATGGTGAACCATCTAAGAATTTTTTGGTCTCTCAGCTACAGGCACATCTCAGATGAAAGAAGAAGAAAGTTAGATGATAAGATTAAAGCTTTTATCCCAGTTGGATATAATCCAACTGGTGCATATAAACTTTATATCCCTTTAAAGAAACAAGTGGTGATTAGCAGAGATGTCATGATAGATGAAACCACAACTTTGAAGTGGGAAAATGAGTCTAAATTTCCAGCTCATATATTCTTGAGGACAACTCAAGATTCAATGATGTTAATCCTACTAGCGCAATGCAACCTCTTGTAAGAAGGTCGCAAAGAACAAGATTTCCCTCCACAAGACTTGCAGATTATAAATTGTACAATAATAGTTCAATCTTTGGTGATGGTGAAATGATACATTCCGCTTTAATGGTTGACACTGAAATTGTACACTAGAAGCAGGCTTTGGACATAAAAGAATGGAAGACTGCTATGAAAGAAGAATTGGATGCCATCGAGAAAAAATAGAACCTGGGAGCTTGTTGGTTTGCCACATAATAACCATCCAATTGACGTGAGGTGGGTGTTTAAAATAAAGCTTAAATAAGATGATTCAATTGCAAAATACAAAGTCAGGCTAATTGCAAAAGAGTTCCTTCAAAAATTGATTATACATAAATATATTCTTCAGTTGCAAGAATGGAAACAATAAGATTAGTAATTGATGTTGCCAATTCTAGAAATTAGACCATATGTCAGCTTGATGTCAAATATGTCTTTTTGAATGGTCCATTAGAAGAGGAAGTATACATCGTGCAACCACAAGAATTTGATATAAAATGGAAGGAACACAAGGTGTATAGACTACTTAAACCTCTTTATGGCCTCAAGTAGGCCCCTCGAGCCTGGAATAGAGTGATTGACAATTTCCTTAGCGAACAAGGATTTGTGAAATGTACAGTAGACTTTGGCATGTATATAAAGGAAACCCAACACAAAAACTTGTTATTTGTATGCCTATACGTGGATGATCTAATCGTTACCGGTGATGTGAATGAAAAAATCGAGTAATTCAAAGAAAAAATGAAGTCAAGGTTTAACATGACAAATCTTGGAATTCTGCATTATTTTCTTGGTTTTGAATTTATGCATACACAAAAGAGATTTTTCTTACACAAAAGAAAATATATTGGTGAGATTCTGAAACGCTTTAACATGGAGAATTGTAAAACAACTATAGTCCCGTGATACCAATCCTAAAATTAACAGAAGAATTGGATGAAAAATCAGTTGATGCAACATTATTTAAACAAATTATTGGTTCACTCATATTCTTGTGCACCAGTAAACCCAACATTAGTTATGGAGTGGGTTTGCTTAACAGATTTATGAGCAATCCTCGAGCTTCTCACATGACTGGAGCCAAGCATATCTTAAATTTTGTTTATTATTTTCAATTAGGAATGATTAAAACAGATCATGCATTGAAGTCTACTCTGATTCAAATTGGTGTAGTGATAAGGTTGGGAGAAAAAATACCTATGGGTACCTATTCAGGTATTTGGATGCACCAATATCCTGATGTTTAAAGAAGCAAAGTGTGGTGATACTCTCTTCTAGCGAAGCTGAATATATAAGGTCAGTTCAAGCTGTTTGTCAAAGTTTGTGGCTGAAAACGCTACTTGAAGAAATGAAATTACTTTGTGGCTTATCAAATATATATGTTGACAATAAATCAACCATTAGCTTGTCAAAAAAAATAAGCACGTCGAAATCAAATATCATTTCCTTATATAAATCAAGTAAGTAAAGGAAGATTGGAACTTGTATATGGCAGTACAAATGACCAAGTTAATTATATTTTTACCAAACCTTTCAAACATGAAATATTTAAGAAGTTAAGAATTTTACTAAATTTAGAATCATCTTCATGTTTTGGATTAAGAAAAATGTTACTGTATAAACAAAACAGAAAAATTAGTTAATACGATTACAAATATGCTCTATATGATGGTATAAAAAAAGTATTACTATATTAATTTTACGTGTGCTTAACGAAAGCCTCTTTTCTTTCATCTTCTCTTTCTCTTTATTCTTCTTCTTAAAGAAACAAATTGTTCTAAGTTCCAAACCCATTATTTAGATTTAAGTTATATATTTTAAAAATTATATATATATATATATATATTACATAAAAATACGTAATATTACTAATACTTAAATACCTTAAATATATTTATTTTATACTAACGAGAATATCTTTTATTACTCCGGTTACAATAAAACAAAAACTCGATCTTACATTTTAAATAAAGACTTATAAGAATTACAAAGACTTAATAGATTATTATTATCTTTTAATAACCAAATCAATAGATTTTATGACTAAAATGACTAGTAATATTAATTTGAAATATTAAATTAATTGACCATTATCGAATTTAAAAACTTTTTTTACAACATTAAGAAAAATAATTATTGACATTCTTTTATTGTTACCTTTTACTTCTGCAACTTTATATGTATATATTAACGGAGTAAAAACAGTTCTATATATATAAAAAAAAAAAAACATAGTAATTGATATCGTTTATAGCACATTTTTTAAATATGCTGTGGGACACTAATTTTTCATCATTCTGGTACTACTGACAACAGATAAAAAAACCAAAGCATATTTGTCACATAAACTCTTTTACGTTGTTATCAAGTTCAACAACAGTTTCTAATTGAACAACAACTTTCTCTATTAAAAATCATACAGGACAGGACATTTTCTTTTATCAATTATTGAACTTTCATTTTGCTTTCAATGATCCTTGAATCTCCTCAACTTTCTAACTTAATCCAATGAAAAATTGGACCAAGGGCTTCATGTGATATTTATCTTTTCCATAAACCCTAACTGAACAAATTGAATGATGAACGTGAAGAATTGGTGAGTGGGAAAGATTTGCTTGATGCATGCAAAGATTGAGCAGTGTGCTGTTGATTGCTAATTAAAAGAGGGACATAAACTCAGTATGATTGTTGCTGCATTAAAGACAAGCTAGCTACCCCCATTATTTATTCTGTCAAAAACCATACCTTACTGTCAATGGTGAAAATGAGATCACAAAGTTTCATGGTCTTTGGAACTTGGTTTGAAACTCTTACCTTGTATTTTAGAAAATAAAACTAATTGCCACCAACACCATGATTACACGTTCATGTAAATGGATGAATAGTAACAACATAAAACAAAAATGGATAATTGCTAAAACCTGATAGCCGCAATTTGTTGAACAACTTTGTGATTCTTTCATGTGGTGTGCAGTGTGCACCATAAAGAAACTGAAAAGAACACTAACAAGTTGACCAGTTATCTTAAATTTGAAGCAGAGATGAAATTTCGAAGTGGAGAAAGTGCCTGTTCACTGTCATGCATAGTTCAATAATATTTCTGAGATCTCTGATGTTAATGGCCCTTATTAAAATATTTAAAAGAAATATTTTTATTATACATTACAGATAAATATCTAATAATGATATTTTCGATAAGAAAATGTAATATTGCTTGCTACGCCTTACATGGATTTAGTTATGCTGCACAGAAACTGCAGCATGTAGTTGAAGAAGTTCATAGTTAGAAAACAGGTTAAGTTAATAGAACATCACGTTGAAACTATATTAATAATACTTTTTTATTTAAAAATATATATTTAGTTTTTTAACCATAAGAGTGAATGTTAGCAGTTCTAGAATTTGTAATTAGTTTTATAGCTTTGCTGTAAAGTTGTTTTTCTTTTAACTCATAAAAAGCTATTTTAATTTTCCTATAAAATAAATGAAACCGATTTGCATTCATGAGTGTTGCTGGACATGCAGAGCCATCAATGCTGACTCTTTCCATACTTGATTTTTAACAGTATGTCTGCAAGTTGAGTTGTAAAAGTAAAGCAGGGAGACATAATTTTTTTTATCAAAACATTTTTTAATTCGATAATTTTTAAACCAAAGTAATCAAATATTAAATTAGCATAAATTAACATCCTAATTATATCTTTATTCTGGTAAAGATTAAATAGTTCTCTTAATCTTAAAAATAAAATATTATCCCTCCTTTCTTATACCATGACATGAGCATTTTTCTTGTTAACACTAGGGAAAATACGGATTTCTCTTTCTTCATGGAACTGCTTTATATATTAGCAAGAACCCCATCAACCCCATTGGCATTCCCAAATAACAATCATGTTCTTATGGTCTTGTGCACCTCCTAGCATATAATTACAGAGGAAAGAAACAGAGAAACCCTGCTTCAAAACATCATTGTATTGATAATTTTTCGTTCTATATATTTTCCAATGGGTATCAAGTTGAATAGACCAGTTAATGTTGAGATTTTGTTTGAAGTTTTTTTAGTACTATACTTGTTTAGGATTACAACTTCCTATGAACAACCAGCAAATTTTGTCTTCGGAGATTCTCTGGTCGATGTGGGGAACAACAATTACATTGCTTCCCTCTCAAAGGCTAATTATCCTCCCTTTGGAATTGACTTTGGAAGACCAACAGGAAGGTTCACAAATGGAAGAACCATAGTTGACATTATTGGCAAGATTAACTTCTTATTTTCTTTTTCTTCTTATTTCACTTATGTGCCATTTTGGTTTTATTCATCTCATAACTTTATCATGCTTCATCAGGTCATGAAATGGGTGTTGATTCTACCCCACCTTACTTAGCACCAACTACAGTTTTACCAGTGATTATGAAAGGTGTCAACTATGCTTCTGGTGCAGGTGGAATCCTCAATCTCACTGGAAAACTCTTCGTAAGTTTTCTGCTTCAATAGCTATTGTTTAAGCTCCAAATTTAATGAAATAGTAAGAATATTTTTTGTGATTTTGAAGGGTGACAGAATCAACTTCGATGCACAGTTAGATAATTTTGCTAACACCAGGCAAGACATCATCTCCAGCATTGGTGTTCCTGCAACTCTCAATCTATTCAACAGGTCTATATTTTCAGTAACAATGGGTTCCAACGATTTCATCAACAACTATTTAGCACCAGCAGTCTTAATTTACGAGACGAATTTGGCATCTCCAGAACTCTTTGTGATCACTTTAGTGTCAAAGTTCAGAGAACAGCTCACTGTAATGTTTCTCTGAAGACCTTGCTTCTTGATATTTCATATAATATCTTTCTGCTAAACAAAGAAAATTTGATTTTTTCTACAACAAAATTTTCCTTTTAGAGTAAATAGTCCATGTGTCAACTGTGTAAAGATTATTGCATGGCGATTCAATAACAGATCAACATGTATCATAACTTTACTGACTTTTACAATAACTATCTTAAATATAATCTTGTTTGAAAATGTAAAATTTTACTCCTAAATTACACCTTTTCATAGAATATCAGAAGGATTAGTTGGAGTATACTGATAAATATAATTCATTGTTGTTTAATGACTTTCGGCATTAACTATTGTTGTGCTTATGAACATTGTGCAGAGGCTATACAATCTAGGTGCCAGGAAAATTATTGTGACAAATGTAGGACCTATTGGATGCATTCCAAGTCAGAGGGATACAAACCCAGCTGCAGGTGATAGCTGTGTCACTTTCCCAAATCAGCTAGCACAGTTATTCAATATGCTGTTGAAGGTTCTAATTGCAGAGCTAAATTCAAATCTGAAGGGTTCAATGTTCGTGTATGCAGATGTGTACCACATATTAGAAGACATGCTCAACAATTACACAGAATATGGTGTGTAGCTGAGGTGACAAAAATTGTACTAGTACATGAAGTTTGCATGGTGTTTTTGAAGTAATTAGAGCCTTTTGTTTGTTAATGTGGCAGGTTTTGAGAACCCATGGACCTCTTGTTGTTTCATGGCTGGGCGTTTTGGAGGTTTGATTCCGTGTAGTCCCACTTCGAGCATATGCGAGGACAGATCCAAGTATGTGTTCTGGGACCCTTGGCATCCCACTGATGCTGCAAATGTTGTCATAGCTAAGCGCCTCTTAGATGGTGATCATAACGACATTTTTCCAATGAATGTTCGCCAACTCATTCAACTTTTGATCTGATTCCTCTGCAAATGTAAATGTTTGAGGGATGTTTTGGAGAAACTATGAGATAACCTGATTCTTGGTGCAGCAAATCTCCAATGTGTCTCACTGATTAAGGCAACTATTGTTAATCGGTTAACATTAAATGAATGCATTTTTATAATCTAACTCTACTTGCATTTCATTCCTTTGAAATAAAGATATGCTTTCGTTTTTAAAGATTTTAAAAATAAAAATTAAAATAAACGATATAGCAGAATTTTCAAAATTAGTTTATAGATAAATTAATTTTAGCTCATGAAAAATTAATTCCATTTTTTGTTAAATTGTTATGAAAAATTCATCTACATACACTTTATTGTTGTGTCAACAATAATATACATATATCATGTAATAAATTATACTAAAATAACATAATTTAAAATAATTTAAATTCTGCTATCAATATATAGTGTATTATAGGGATAATGTTAAAGTGGATGTGGACACACAAAAATTAATATTATAATGAAAATATTTGTATATTTGTTACGCAATAATGCTTCAGCTAGTTTTATTTTTAGTTATAGCTAGTTTTACTTTCAGTTTTGTAGTGTGATTAATTAGTTTTTTTGTTATAAACTAATTCATATCTTTTATAATTCTTTTTAATAAAAAAATGAGAATATACAATTCTTTAATCTTTCATGTTTTTCTTTTCTTTTAATGAATCTTTCTTTTTTAATACGGTATCAAAGCTCCTTTCATAGGAGTTTTACTATGCACAACTATGAATTCTTCTTTCTTTTGATGTTATAGTTCATCTTTCTCTCTCTCTCTCTCTAACAATGGCAAACTCTGCCATAGATTCAGTAAGTCCATATTACATGAGTATCAACGAGAATCCAATAATTTCTTTGGTTTCCGTTTAATTGAATAGAGGAAATTATCACTCGTGGGCAAGAGCTATGATGATGCTTCTTAATTCAAAGAATAAGGAACAATTTGTTGATGGATCACTTCCAAGACCTTCAAACACATATTTGAATTTTGCTGCCTGGAAGAGGTGTAACACCATGGTAATGTCATCGTTAATTCATTTGGTTGATGCAAAAATCGCTGAAAGCATTTTATGGTATGATAGTGCTCCAAATATTTGGAAGGATCTCAAGCATCGATATTATCAAGGAGATGTGTTCAAAATCAGTGATTTACAATAAGAAATTTACATGTTGAAACAAGGAGATTCAACAATAACAAGTTACTTTACTCAACTCAAGATTATGTGGCAAGAACTTGAAAATTTTCGTCCTATACCTACGTGTAGCTGTAATACAAATTGTACATGTAGTTCGAAAATTATCACTCATTTTAAATCATATCGAGAAAATGACTATGTTATAAGATTCTTGAAGGGATTAAATGAGCAATACTCGGCTGTTAGATCACAGATTATGTTAATGGAACCTTTGCCTGACATTGGAAAAACATTCTCCCTATTAATTCAACAGGAAAGACAAAGACAATTTAATTTGGTAAGTAATTATCTAAAGGTGTTAGATGTTACAAATAACACAAAAAAATTCTTTGGAAGCTCTAGAAGAGGTAGAGGAGGAAAATTTGGTACTGGGAGAGGCAAGATTTGCTCATATTGTAACAAGACAGGTCACACAGTGGATAATTGCTATAAAAAGCATGGATTTCCACCTCATTATAAGTCAGGAGTAAGCAGTTCAGCCAATAATTGTTTTAATGATAAAGAGGCACTAAGCTTTGAAAACAATAAGAGTATTGGCAGTAAAGACAAGGATGATGACAAACTAATCAAGCTCACACCAGAACAACAGAGAGCCATTGTGAATATTATAAATCAATCTAACAATCAGCATGTTACTCACTCAGCCAATAACATTACCTCCAATGATCATAATCTTTCTCAAGCACAAATAGGTACAATCTGCACTTTATCTAATGATGTGAAATCCAATCTTTGGATCTTGGACATAGGAGCAACAAATCATGTTTGTTATACTCTTAAGTCTTTTCAGTGCATTAGAAAAATCAAGCCTATGAAAATTCATCTACCAAATGGGAACTCAGTTATCACAGATTTGGCAGGATCTGTTTTCTTTTCAAAAGATTTTTATATCACAGATGTGCTTTATATTCCCAGTTTCAGCTTCAATCTTATTTCTATTTCAAAGCTTATTCAACTTGGCTGTCAATTGACTTTTTCTCCTACATCTTGTGAAATCCAGGATCTCCAATCTATGAAGATGATTGGTGCAGCTGAAATGAAGAAAGGACTTTATGTTCTTGGTTTCAATCCTAAAGTCAATTCTTTTGTTCATTTTGTTAACAATTTTCATTCATATGCTTGTGATATGTGGCATGTTAGATTTGACCATTTGGCTCATGACAAACTTGTTGTGTTGAGAAATAAGTTTTCCTTTATTGACTGTATTCAGAATAAAGATCGATGTAATGTTTGCTACTTAGCTAAGCAAAAACATTTACTTTTTCCTTCAAGTGTGAGTAAATCTGAAGTTGTTTTTGATATGATACATGTTGACATATGGGGACCTACTTCCCCTTCTTTTATTTTTGGGCATAGATACTTTCTCACTATAGTATGAAAGTGATGAAGATCTTAGTGAAATACTTTGGCAAAGATCTCATTGATTTGATGAAGTCAAAGATGGAGTTTAAAGTCAACATTGCAACGGTCAACAAGTCACTCAGATAATAGAGTTAGAAGATTTAGTGTGTCTACAGAAGGTTTAGGTAAAACCACTTTATCTTTTCTGCTGCATGAAGTTTCTTCTCTTAAAAGATTTTGCGAAATGCCTCTAAAATCGTTTTAAACAATTAAAAACAAAGCATTTTGACAAAAGCTTTCTTAAAACATGTTTTTAACTGATAAAGTTTTGAAAGAACCGATTAAAATCACTTAGAATGTTCAAAGAAATGTTTTTACAGTATTTTAATCGATACAAATCACTTTTAAGCGACTAAAACCCTTTAGAAACCATTATGACCGATCAGATTTTAAATATGAGCGATCAGAACTTATTTCAATCGATTAAAACACGTTTCAATCGATTAAAATCACTTAAAGGGTCAGAATGATCGATCAGAATGCAGTTATGACCGATCAGAGTTGGTTATGATTGATCAGAATTGAATTATGACCGATCAGATCTGTTTCAATCGATTAAAACGCATTTCAATCGATTAAAATAACTTGGAAAATTTTTGTACAGAGTTTCAATCGATTAAAACGCATTTCAACCGATTAAAACAACTTGGAAAAATTTTGTACAGAGTTTTAATCGATTAAAACTTCTTTTTATCAGTTAAAATAACTTGAAAAGTTTTATATGAAAGTTTTGCAGTATATCAATCGATTAAAACACGAAACAATCGATTGAATCAAACTTAGAAAAGTTTTGTAAAGTATTTTAATTGATATAACCGTTGCAGTATCAACTAAAACAATTCTGTTAAAGAAACAAGAACGCATTAATGGATTGAAAGGACTTTTAACAGATTGAAAGGTTATTTCAACAGATTAAAACAAACTTTCAACAGATTAATTAATGCAGCAGTTTTTGAAATTACTCTTTAAAAACAATTTTGCTTGAACTTTTTAAACAGACTTTGAATATCAGTTTTTACACATCCTTAAGCAATCATTCAAGCAAACCTTAGAACTTTTTCAAGAAAGATTCGCAACAATTTTTTTGAAGTTATTTTGAAAATCTTTCTTGAGGCAACTTGCATTCTTTTGAAGAAGAAACTCTCTGCAGATTTGGATAAACTGGTTTGAACTTTGTAGTTTCTTCTTTGTAAATTCTTTTTCATTCTCTTGTATTGTGTTGTGCCCGGAATTTGGGCACTGGTTTCTCTGCAACTGGAATTTGGTTGTAGAGGTTATCAAGAACTGGAATTTGGTTCTTGGTGAAAGGTTTGGTGCCTGGAATTTGGGCACTCGGTTTCTCTCGCAACTGGAATTTGGTTGTAGAGGTTATCAAGAACTAGAATTTGGTTCTTGGTGAAAGGTTTGGTGCTCGGAATTTGGGCACTGGTTTCTCTGCAACTGGAATTTGGTTGTAGAGGTTATCAAGAACTGGAATTTGGTTCTTGGTGAAAGGTTTGGTGCCTGGAATTTGGGTACTGGTTTCTCTGCAATCGGAATTTGGTTGTAGAGGTTATCAAGAGCTGGAATTTGGTTCTTGGTGGAGAGGTTAAGTGCAGGAACTGGAATTTGGTTCTTGTGTTAGATTAGGTGTAAGATTGTTGAATCTGTAAAACATTTAATCTAGTGGAACCCAGCTGGAATTTGGCTGGAGACTGGACGTAGCCCTGGTATTGGGTGAACCAGTATAAAATACCGGTGAAATCTTTCTTAACCTTTCTCTCTTTAAATTCAGTTGTTGCGCTTATTTTGATTGATTGCTTTGTGATTCAAGAATAGATTAGTAAACTTAATTTTCGAATTAGATAATCTGTGATTTGCGAAAAACTTTCAAAGATCAATTCACCCCCCCTCTTGATCTAAAACTACTTTTCTAACATAGTAGATGATAAATCAAGGTATACCTGGATTTTCTTTTATTAAGCAAAAGTCAGAAGTCGCAACACATTTGAAAGGCTTTATAGCCATGGTTAAAAACCAATTTAATAAGAGGGTGAAATGTATAAGGTCAGACAATGGGGAAGATTTTAATCTGACATCATTCTTCAATGAAAAAGGAATCCTTCATCAAAGGTCTTATGTAGAAACTCCACAGCAGAATGTGATAGTGGAGAGAAAGCACCAACACATTTTAACAGTGGCTAGAGCTCTTGTTTTTCAATCTCATATTCCCAAGTGTTTCTAGATTTATGCTATTTCACGTGTTATTTTTCTTATTAACAGACAACCAAACAGTTTCTTGAAAATTTAACTCCTTATGAGATTCTTTATCAGCAGCTTCCTGACATTAGCAACTTAAAGAGTTTTGGTTGTTTAGCCTATGCCAGCACTTTACAAGTTAACAGAAAGAAATTTGATCCTAGAGGAAGAAAATGTGTTTTTCTGGGCTTCAGACA
The DNA here is from genome assembly GCA_963425845.1 of Sphenostylis stenocarpa. Lineage (NCBI taxonomy): Eukaryota > Viridiplantae > Streptophyta > Magnoliopsida > Fabales > Fabaceae > Sphenostylis > Sphenostylis stenocarpa. The sequence continues at coordinate 14,408,348 of OY731403.1, read as the reverse complement.
CAATGTGAAGGGTTATCTCTTATATGACTTACTATCCAGAGAGACTTTTCTCAGCAGACATGTGAAATTTTTTGAGCACATATACCCTTTCCTGAGCAAAGAGATGATTAATGTTGATCATCTCTGTCCTAATAATTACTCCTACACCATTCCTTTACCTATTATAAATTCTGAAACACCTATTGAACCATCACCCACTCACATTGATGTTACCCCTGAACTTGACATTCCAAATCCAGAAATCACCGTATCAGACGTAACATCCCCCCTACCAAATTTTCCTCCTCTACCTCTTCCATCTTACCTCATAGATTACCATCACACATTAGCCATCAATCACATCAATCACCCTAAAACTAAATACCCAATTTTAGATTATGTTTCATATACCAACCTTTCTTCTTCTTATAAGAACTATGTTCTCAATATTTCCACAACCATTAAGCCTACTGTTAGACAAATGGCATCTAGAGGGGGGTGAATGGATGCACAAATTAAAATAGATGTCAAATTAAAAATTTATTTGTGAGTCAATAATTTGTTAAAGTGGAACTAATAATATAATCAGGAAAAGAGAAAGAGATAAGGGAAAGAGAAGAGCACACATATATTTATATTGGTTCGGGTATAGCCAACCCTATATCCAGTTCCCAGTCAACTCGTAACACAAGAGTGACTCCCCATTCACTATCTTTCAAATTCAGTTTACAAATTACAATCAACTCAGCAGAAGAACCAGTAAAAAGTAAACTAATTAAAAAGACAATCACCTCCTTAGAATCCCACTAGGGATGAACACCTCCTCTGAACAAATCAAAGGATGAAAAACACCTCCTTAGAATCCTACTAAGGATGAACCCCTCCCTAGAATCACACTAGGGATGAAAAGCACCGCCTTTTCCGCCAATGCAAAAAGGATGAAGGTAATAAAAATAAGAACATACACACCTGGGTAATGGAGACAACAAATTGTAGAAGCCTGTAGAATGTCAATCTCCAAGAACAAGTGTGATTAACAATGAAAGCACAGAAGGCAGTAGAGAATAGGGTTTTCTCAAAAGGTATAAAATATCTATGTTGTCTTGTTCATAATTCTTTTCTCAAAACTGATTGAATGTAAATTGTATTTTCGAATTCTGTAATTGTGTGTTTTTGATTTTTCATCAAAACTTAATTAAATAGAAAAATAGCATCAGAAAATGGTCGTTGGACATTAATAATATCATAGAGAAAATCAGGATGTATTCAAAAATATTTATTCTTTAAAACGGATATATTTTTCAAATTTGAATTGTCATAATTGATTATATTACCAAGTATAATTAATTATGATAGAGAAAATAATTTTTTCATTTCTGGTGCATCATAATTAATTATGACAATGAAAAATATCATGTTATGAATTTTATCACACTTGTGCTTTGGAGGCTTATGCATAATATTACTTCATTAACTTGTACCTCCATATTCAGTATTCTAAGACTCTATCTAGTCTTCAGGAATCATCTTGGGCTTGCTTGAATCATCTTTATCACCTACGTCATAAATTCAGTTTGTCCTTAAATTCATCTTGAACGGTGTTGACTTGAATGTAGTTGACTTGAATCATCATCAAAATCATCTCTTGGGAATGCAGGAACATTTCCATCAATCTCCCCCTCATTGCTTTAACCTACTATTTATATTGAGGCCATTCAACATGATTGTTGGAGAAATGCTATTCAAACTAAACTTGCAGCTTTGGAAAAAAATAATACTTGAACTCTCACATATTTGCCTCATGATAAAAGGGCAATAGGATGCAAATGGGTTTTTAAGATCAAATACCATTCTAATGGTAGTATTGAGAGATACAAGGTAGATTAATAGTCAAAGGATATACCTAAACGGAGGATTAGATTATCTAGACACTTTCAATCTTATTGTCAAGATGACTACTGTAAGGACTTTACTTGTTGTTGCTTCTGCCAAGAATTGGTATCTTCATCAGTAAGATGTTAATATTGCCTTTCTTCATGGTGATCTCCATGAGGAGGTCTATATGCATTTGCCCCCAGGTCTGTCTTCTTCTACCTCTTCTCCTCAAGTTTGCAAATTGCAAAAATCCCTCTATGATTTAAAACAAGCAAGTAAACAGTGGAATGCTAAACTCACTACTATTTTAATTCAATCTGGTTATACTCAGTCTAAAGTTGATTATTCTTTATTTGTTAAAAGCAATTTTGTCTCATACACAATTATTCTTGTCTATGTTGATGATTTGGTATTAGCTGAAAATGACTTAGATGAAATTACCAAAGTGAAGCAATTACTTGATGTTGCCTTCACTATCAAAGATCTTGGTAACTTGAAGTATTTTCTGGGTTTTTAGGTTTCTAGATCTCACACAGGGATCTCTATTTGTCAGAGAAAATATGCAATGGATCTTCTTGAAAGTGCAGGGTTACTTGTTGGAAAACCTTGTGAAACACCCATGGATTACACTCTTAAACTTCATAAAAGTTTAGGGACTCCATTGAATGATCCTGAAGTTTACAAAAGATTGTTGGGGAGATTAATTTACTTAACTAATACTAGACCAGACATTAGCTTTTATGTCACCCATCTAAGTCAATTTATGGCACAACCAACAGATGTTCACTATCAGGCCGCCTTGAGAATTCTCAAATTCATCAAGAATGCACCTGGTAGAGGTCTATTTTTCCCTTCAAACTCTGATCTTAAATTGAAAGGTTTCACAGATTCTGATTGGGGTTCCTGCCTTGATACTAAAATATCTGTTACTTGATGTTGTTTCTTCCTTGGCAATGCTCTTATCACTTGGAAGAGCAAGAAACAACCCACTGTTTCAAAATCTTCTTCCAAAGCTGAGTATAAAGCTTTGTCATAAGCCACATGTGACAACTAATATGCCTTACATATAGCATTCAACTAACGGATATAGCTCCAATTGCTCTATATTGTGACAACCAATTTGCCTTACATATAACATTCAATTCTATGTTTCATGAACGAACTAAAAACATAGAATGAATTGTCACTTTATCCGAGAAAAGCTGCAACTTGGCTTAATTCATTTGCTTTCCATTTCCAGCTCTTCCCATATTGTTGACATCCTGACGAAACCACTTAGCCCAATGTCTTTTGATCATTTTCAATCTAAGCTTGGAATGATTGATATCCATTCTAGCTTGGGGGTGTTACGCAATAATAATTCAACTATAGAAATAGTTAATTTTACTTTCTGTTTTGTACTGTGTATTGTGGTTAGTTAATTTTTCTGTTATAAACTTTTCCCGTTCTTACTCCTTTCTGAGTGTATATATTTCATAGCTTCTGTAATTCTTTTCAATAAAAAAAATATATACAATTATTTCATCTTTCATGTTTTTCTTTTCTTTTCACGAGTCTCTCTTCTTTTAATAACATTTGTCAGTCAAGAATGGAAATGAGGTAAAACGCTGAACATTAACATCTAGGGAAAACTTTCACACACCATTGCTAGTTTTTGTTTCCATTAGTTTATTTGAAATAAGTAACTAAATATGTTCTATTATGGCATTTATTATTAACTAATTTTATTAGACACTTTTTATTCAACAAATTATTTTTTAATCTTTAATTTGTTAATCACGGATAAAAAAGTTCGTATTGTATAACTAATGAGTTTTTAGTTAGTTTACTAATTAAGTTTAATAAATAATTTCAATTACTTTCTATGTTTTTCATTAGTTAAAAAATCAATTATAATAACGGAATATTTGATAAAAAAAAATTGATAGTTGTTTGTAGTTTTTTTTAATATTTTTGTGAGTCCATATATATTTTAACTATAATATTAATTGTTAAAGTTATTTTTTCCACAAGTATAGTTTTTTGGTCGGATTTTTTTTTATCATGAAGAGTCCAAAATTCGATTTTTTTTCATAAATAATACTATTTTTAAAAATATTTTCCAAAATAGCACATCCGGAACATTATTTACACAACTAGCACTCTTTACTATTCACGTATTAAAATAATCGATTATTTTATATTATGATCGATTATTTCGCGCAATCAACTCTCGCTCAAGCGAAGAAACCCTTCGCTTGAGCGAAGAAATCTGTAACAAATGGGTAATCTCGGGTCAATTCTCGCTCAAGTGAAGAAACCATTCGCTTGAGCGAGGAAATCTGTAACAAAGGGGTAATCTCCGGTCAATTCTCGCTCAAGCGACGGATATTTTCGCTTGAGCGAGAAGTGATTAAAATATGTGGTGACCCAAATTGCGTTATGTGGCTAACTGCGTTGGACGTTTAGCCACATAATGCAACTTGGGTCACCACATATTTCAATCATTTCTCGCTCAAATGAAAGTACCCGTCGTTTGAGCAAGAATTGACCCGAGATTTTAGATTGCGGTTCTAGAACTAACCGCTATTAAAAATATATTTTAGATAGCGGTTAACGTGGAACTGCTATTATATGTTCACTTTTAAGAGCGGTTAAAATGTTAACTGCTCTTAAAAGTGACACATATATGATATTAAAAGTGACACATATATGATAGCGGTTCCACTTTAACCGCTCTTAAAAGTGAACATATAATAGCGGTTCCACGTTAACCGCTATCTAAAATATATTTTTAATAGCGGTTAGTTCTAGAACCGCTATCTAAAATCTCAATTATTTGAAAAAGTAATCGATTATAACCAATTATTTGAAAATATAATCGATTATTTGAAAAAGTAATCGATTATAACCAATTATTTGAAAATATAAGAAATTTTTTCTACAGTAGCACGTATTCGTTTTTTAATTACTCAAATAGCATACTGTAGGTTTTATTTACCTAGATAGCACAGTTTTTTGTTAAATTGAGAATTCGATTTTCTGGAATACGAAACATAAACGTAATTGTATTTTATAATTTTTTTCAAACAATTTAGAATTCGATTTTCCGACAACCGAATTCTATATAGTTTTATTTTTATTTTGTTAAGAAAAAAAAACTAACTAAAATATATATATATATATATATATATATAATATGTTATAATATTTTATTTAACATTTATAGTTTTAAATTAGGTATTTAAAAAGATTTGTATATTTCTAAAATTAATAATATATTTAGATTTATTGTTGAAAGTAGTAAAATAATATTTTTAAAATATATTATTAAATATTATATTTAAATTTATTTGTATGATTAAACATTTTTTAATTTTTTGATTTATTTGATATTATAATTTTTTTAGAAATTAATAATAAATTAGGAGGATAATAAAAATCTTAACAATTATATGTATATAAGAAGAAATAATATTTGATGTAAAATTATATATGTGTCACTTTTATATATGTGTCACTTTTAAGAGCGGTTAACATTTTAACCGCTCTTAAAAAGTGAACATATAATAGCGGTTCCACGTTAACCCCTATCTAAAATATATTTTTAATAGCGGTTAGTTCTAGAACCGCTATCTAAAATCTCGGGTCAATTCTCGCTCAAGCGACGGTACTTCGCTTGAGCGGAAGTGATTGAAATATGTGGTGACCCAGTTGCATTATGTGGCTAAACGTCCAATGCAGTTAGCCACATAACGCAACTTGGGTCACCACATATTTTAATCACTTCTCGCTCAAGCGAAAATACCTGTCGTTTGAGCGAGAATTGACCGGTGATTACCCCTTTGTTACATATTTCCTCGCTCAAGCGAAGGGTTTCTTCGACTTGAGCGAGAATTGATCGTGCGAAATAATCGATCATAATATAAAATAATCGATTATTTTAATACGTGAACATGAAAGAGTGCTTAGTTGTGTAAATAATGTTTCGGATGTGCTTATTTTAGAAAATATTTTTAAAAAATAGTATTATTTATGAAAAAAAGTCGCAAAATTATCTGATTAATTGGTAAAAGTATTTAAAAAAATTCAATCCAAATAACAAAATTTATTATAAAAAATTTCAAATTCTATTTAAAAATAGTTATGACTGTAGGATAAATTAGGAAGATTAGGATCATTTCATAATTGCGATGCTGTTCCTTGTCAATTTATTGACTAAATCATTTCTTCACGGGCAATGCCTTCGTTCTCACGTTGTGCGGCGATTTTGATGCTGTAGAATGAAAAACAGGAGGAGCAGTGTTTTTAAGCTCATTTTCCACACAATATTATGAAATTTCTTGGTGGGTCCACGATGTACATCAACAAGTGTAACAGTGTGGCAATTATTTGGGTATTTTACCTTGTCCTGTCACATTATAAAACTCATTGCATGTCCCGTCTTTGAAGAGAAAACCAAATCAAAACAAAGTCACCGCGTGAAACATTCGATACAATTAGTTTTCTGTGATGTCCTTTCTGATGGCTATTTATCTGAAAAGAGGAGTCTTATTTATGATCTTCTTATTGTTTAGGTTTGGCTTCTCAAACGATGTACCAGCGTCTTTTGTTTTTGGGGATTCTTTGGTCGATGTGGGCAACAACAACTATATTGTTTCACTGGCCAAAGCAAACCATGACCCGTTTGGGATTGATTTTGGAATTCCCACTGGTCGTTTCAGCAACGGAAAAACAGTGGTTGATGTTTTAAGTAAGAGTTTCTCATTCCCATTAGGTTTTATATTTCTTTATTTCTTTGTTCAAATACATGTGTCAATTATTGTTTATTTCTCTTAGAGAATTGTGTGATGTATGGTACCAGATCAGAAACTGGGTCTTGGCTTTTCTCCTCCTTACTTGGCTCCCACTACTACTGGATCAACAGTGCTAAAGGGTGTTAATTATGCCTCTGGTGCAGGTGGAATTCTTAATAACTCTGGCGAAATTTTTGTAAGTTTATGCTTCAACTGATGTTTGGTTAAGTTCTATGTACGATTATTGTGAGCATAAAACTTCCAAATTTCAAGTTTAAACTACACTATACATCCTATCCTTACTACTAGATGTCATACTCCTTAATCAGAATGAATTGTTCATAATATAATTTAGAATTTCATTAGAATACACTTTGTATAATGTCGTTCAAATTAAACTCATAATTTGTATACCACTTTTATGTTAAATTAACAGGGTGGTCGAATCAACTTCGATGCACAGATTGACAACTTTGCAAACACCAGGGAAGAAATCATCTCCTTAATTGGTTACCCTGAGGCTCTCAATTTGTTTAAGAAGGCCCTCTTTACAGTAGCACTAGGCTCAAATGATTTTTTGGATAACTATTTGACACCCTTATTGTCAATTCCAGAGAGGGTGTTGGTATCTCCAGAATCATTTGTGACCTCATTGGCATCAAGACTCAGACTACAACTCACTGTAATTTTACCAAGAACCTAGAAAAAAAAGTTTTGTTTCAATCATGTTTCTACTTTTGTTTGTTGATCTCATGCAGTTACTATTTGCAGCGGCTATTCCGTCTAGGGGCTAGAAAAATTGTTGTGGCAAATGTAGGGCCTATTGGGTGTATACCATATATGAGGGATATAAATTTAAACCCCTATGATGGAGATGAATGTGTCACTTTCCCAAATGAGCTAGCCCAGTTATTCAACACACAATTGAAGAGTCTTGTTGAAGAGCTTAGGACAAAATTGGAAGGGTCATTATTTGTTTATGCAGATGTTTATCATATTATGGAAGATATCCTCATGAGTTATAAGGACTATGGTGTGTGACATTTTGTTTTTTCATTTCAGTACCCAAAATTGCATAGTCCTTTATAAATAAAACTTGCGATTTCATCGTGCAACAGGTTTTGAGAACCCTGATAGTGCATGCTGTCACATGGCTGGTCGATTTGGAGGCTTGATTCCATGCAATCGTAGTTCAAAAGTTTGTGAGGATCGTTCCAAGTATGTTTTCTGGGATACCTACCATCCTAGTGATGCTGCTAGTGCTGTTATCGCTGAGCGTCTCTTGAATGGTGATACTCGTGACATTTCACCCATCAACATTTGTCTACTTTCCAAACTATAACGGACTCTCTGAATTGGAAATTTTGTTACAAGTAAAAATAAATCAAGATAGTGCAATGCACTTATGATGGTAAACCACTACACAGTAAAACTTGCATTAAAAAGGTGCAATGGTAATATCATTTTTTTCCCTTACAAATAATTTACACCTTTTTCATTCAACATCAAAACAGCAACAATTTTGGATAAGTTGCTTATTGCTGGATATCAATAATGACTGAAAATGTCTATGTACAAATAATACAATGATTTCAAGAGTCATACTTCTATATGTGAATGCACTTGAATTATGCTTTTCCATTAACATAATGTGCAAGTCAATATATTCTTTTAGTTTAATTAATAATGGCATCTTTATTTTTATAATATATAAAATGAATAATAAGATTGATTTTTAAAAATATACATGTAATCTTGAAAATAAAATATGAATTGAATAGAATGAATCAATCTAACTCATCTGTACACTTTGAGCAGGATTAAGGAGAGGAGTTAAGTAAGAAAAGCAAAGAAAAATAATGAAAAAGAGTATTGTACATGGAAGGGCAAAGTGGAAAAAGAAAAAAAAAGAAAAAAAAAAGAGATGGAAAAGAAAAGCACGCAACAAGAAGGGCTTCCCCACACCACGCTCTCCCAACAAGAGAAGGAAGCAGCCCATTCCTGTTCCTCTACCACCGAACACACGCTTTCCTTCGCGTTAACCTGCGCCCCCTGCTTATCCTGCGCACCATCTCATTCTTTTTCCCTTCCACACCCTTCTAATTTCCTCTCTCCTTCTTCAGATTCGGAGCACGGCGCCCCCAGTGGGAAAGGTTCTGGTGTTGGGGGCCTAGGGTTAGGGTTTCTGAGAGATGTGGGATGCACCAGGCATTGATGAGTATTATCGCGCGATGTTGGAAGCCGTTCGGGCAAGGTGACGACGCCAATGCTGGAAGAGAATGCAAGGACGGCCTCCTCTGGTTCCGCGACATCGGAAGGTTTGCCGCCGGCGATTTCTCCATGGCCGTCGTTCAGGCTAATCAGGTACTCGAGGACCAGAGCCAGATCGAGTCCGGACCCTTCGGCACCTTCGTCGGCGTCTACGACGGCCACGGCGGCCCTGATTGCTCGCGATACGTTTGCGATAACTTGTTCCGTAATCTCCAAGGTTCGCGATTCAAACTCTCCCTCCCTCTCCCTCCCTCTCACTCTCACTCTCTCTCCTTATATAGCTTCACTTCGATTCCAATCGTGAGTTTGAACTGTTTCTAGTTGTAAGTGATGTTCGCTTTTCGTGAATTTTATCTTTGCGCTTAAAAGTAATTGTGCTTTTCAGTCTTCACAAGAGTCGTGAACAGTTGAAAGGTGTGTGCTGTGTAATTAATAGTGTTGGAGCTATGTGTCTCTATCGGCCTCTCTTTTTTTTTTTTTTTTTAAATATTATTATGTGTCTATGTGGAAAGTTAATGATTGTTCTATGTTTAGGTTCTTTTGGAGCCATTTGTGTGTTGTTATTCTTGTTCTTGTTGTTTTAGAGGTGGTGTTTGTGCTGCAGCGATATTGGCCGAGTCACAGAGTGTTGTGACATCTGAGGCCATTCAACAAGCGTTTCGGCGGACTGAGGAGGGGTTCACGGCGCTTGTTTCAGAGTTGTGGAACTCCCGGCCGCAGATTGCGACCACTGGGACATGTTGTTTGGTTGGGGTTATTTGTCGGCAGACGCTGTTTGTGGCGAGTCTTGGAGATTCCCGTGCTGTGTTGGGTAGGAGAGTTGGTAACACTGGTGGGATGGCTGCGATTCAGCTGTCCACGGAGCACAATGCGAATGTTGAGGCTGTTAGGCAGGAGCTTAAGGAATTGCACCCGGATGACCCCCAGATTGTTGTCCTCAAACATGGAGTGTGGAGAGTAAAGGGAATAATTCAGGTAATTTTTGGAAACCATGTTACATGCCAAATGTTAGTTGTTTGAATTCTCTATTTTGTTTTCTTCTTGAAGTCCTGTGAAGAAGGAAATTGGTATTTAGTTTTGGTAATAGGAAAATAGTGTTCGAAGCAACTGAACCTTTCTCCTTAGGCTTCTAAACATACATGCTGCATTTAATCTATAGTTTATGAAAATCATATATGTAATAGACTCAAAATAATAAGTAAAGCCAGAGCCTTAGGGTATAGTTCTTTTTCAGCGTTTTTTCTAATTTATCATTATATTATTATTATTATTATTTGTTTGTGCCACATTTCTCATACAATCAATTTTCTTTCCCATCCTCTATCTTCTACAACATTGTTGACAGAAATTCCTCCAATGTGCCTGATTAAAGGAGAATTATCATTACAATACATTAACTTTGTTGTTGGTGCATAAAAATATTATAAAACTATCATTCTTCTTCTGTTTTTCTTTTCGATTTACTGTGAATCCTTCATTCACCCAAGTTTAATCATATTAACTTGCTAAGACGTTGTGGCATACAGCTCTGTGTAATAGAAACAGAGACAGACTTGGGAAGTATAGTTAGTGAAGCTTGATGACAATGTTTTTGGCATTTTATCAAACAAGAGTTTAATTTCATATAGTCATTGTAATTTTACACTATCAATCAATCAGAAACCACTCTTGAAATGATGTTTAAAGTAGTTATTACAAAAGTAAACAATCTTACCATACTTGGCCATTTAATCCAGTATAAAAAACTTTTACACTGTTACTGCATTCTAATTAAATTCATTAAACAATACCATTCCAGTACAGACTTTTTTTCCACCTGAAATTAGAAATATCCTTTGTCCCTATAAAAGATTATTGGGTAGAAAGAAGTTATAAAGAAAAGAGGCGAATAAAATATCCTCATAAAGCAACAAAGGAGCAAGAAGCAAATAAAAGACAATCAAGGAGATCAAAACAATAAAATTTGTTAAACCCTTTGTATATCTAATTATCTGTCAGCATACTAACCGTACCATGGGCTAAACACCAAAAAATAGGCCAATAAAGTAATCCTGCCATATGAAGTATGAGGTCTGAGAATAATTTTTAAAGATATGATCAGTACAGTAAATGCAAAAATATAAGCATAGTAAGTATCAGAATAGCATAACGCTTTTCTTCCGTAGTTTTACCAAATTTATTGAAACTAGTGGAAGCTTGAATGGAGTAACTCCAAGTTGAGCAATTACTCCCAGGATTCCCTAGTGTCATGGAGTGACATATTTCAGATCCAACTGGCAATAGGACAAATGCAATAACAAATGAACTGTTGGGTGTTGATGCATAGCTAATGCTACATGTATCACATCAGGCAAAAATGTTCACTTGGTGCTCTGTTTTGCAGTATACAATTTCCATACATACATATATATATATATATGTGTGTGTGTGTGTGTGTGTGTATATGAGATAGCATTTCCATGAGTTTGGTAGTGATAAACTTAGACTTCCTACATAAATAAACATAAGCTGATTTTCTTGCTAATTCGGATTTCAGAGTTGTCTACTATCAATGTAAATCTAGTGTTTTGATTTAGTACACAGGATATGATACAGCCACAAACTAAGAAACACAACAATACAATGCCTGCATACATGTATTTTGTAAAGTCTGATCACATGTGGCTCCTTTGAAATGTCTACGAATTATAGGTTTAGTGTCATTAGTTTCATTGTTAAAGTTCAGAAAGACAGAGTTTGCTATATCGATTTGAATGACATTAAAATTGATTGATAAAAAGTAAAACATTGGGTCAGCTTATTGAAATGATACTTGCTACTGAGCCTAACGTGCACTAAGAACTAGTTCTGATGTGGTAGATTAATAGTATATTATAAAACCATGAAGAAAATTTCTTGCCCGTTCCTATTTTTAGGTTACCTATATTTTCCATGAAGGGGTTGTTATGGCTTATCGTATTTTCCTTGTTTTAGAAAAGATTAAAGAAGTGCAGAAGATAAATTTTTTTTCATTAAAATAAATTATTATTATTGTTGTTGTTGTTATATGAAAAAGAAAGATGGGAGATGGGTGTAGGGATTAAGAAGGAGTTTTTTAAAGTTGATTTGTTTAACTAATGTAAAAGAATTGGTACTTAACAATACTTTTTTAATTCAAGAAATTCTGCTTATACTAAACTTGCTTCACTTTCTTTTTTAGTGTAAATTTTTTAGAAGCTTTTTGTTCTTATTTATTAATTGTAATGAAATTGAAATTGAAAATGAAACCTACTGTATTTCATTACTATTTTATAAAAAAAATATTTAATTTCTTGGTTCTTGTATAATCTTAAAAGACACTTAAAAATTTACGATTAAGTTTGTTTGTTAACTTAGTTTTCAAGTATGTTTTATGCGAATAGAAACCTTTTGCATTATTATCACGAGTGTGACAAAAATGAATGCAGCATTCCTTTATTCAATTTAAGGTACTAATGGTTCATGTTTTTCCAAATAACTCCTGCAATAATTATCTTATTTTTGAGTGTTACTTTCCACTCTCTATTAATGGCAATACATGTCACCACTTCCATGATATTTGGTGCAGGTTTCTAGATCTATAGGTGACGTATATATGAAACATGCGCAGTTTAACCGGGAACCCATTAATGCGAAATTCAGACTCCCCGAACCAATGAACATGCCATTCTTGTCTGCTAATCCGACTATTATTTCTCATCCAATCCAACCAAATGATTCCTTCCTTATATTTGCATCAGATGGTTTATGGGAGCACCTGAGTAATGATCAAGCAGTGGATATTGTTCACAGCAGTCCACGTGCGGTAAGATTCTTTTCTACCTTGTGATTTTCTTGTAGTACCTAGATGTGTACTGGACATCACTTGGTTCATGGTTTCTTTCCGTCATCTAATATACAGAATGCAGGGTTTTATTTGTTTTGAACTTTGTTAAACACGTAATTAAATTGTTAAAAATAATCTCTAGAAATTAAGCACGCACACACTATCACTCTATCTTTTATTTTTCTAATCAAATACAATGAGTTACTTACTTGGTACTCCTTTGCTATTCGTTGAGCTATGTGATGTGTGGTCACTATGGGTAAACAAAATGGATGAATCAAATGAATTTTAATTCGGATTATAATAGATTGGATAAAATAATATATTAATCCAATATTAATCATTTAAAAATCTATTTAAAAAAACCTATTCATCTACGAACTATTTGATAAAAAATATTGCCATTAACACCTTTTTTTATTGAAGAATATTCAATTCTTAAACGAAAATGATATATTTTAGAAACTAATTGTTCTGAAGTATTAAAATATTTTCTCTATCCTTATTCTCTTTGCCCATTTTCTCTCTCCCCTGTCTTGGAACTCAAAGTACAATGATTATTATACTTATATGGTTAGAATAATCAAATTATATACCAACCTTGGTTTAACATAAATGGTGATGGTTTGTATATTTAACATGGTGGTCCAGGAATTAATTTCAGGTAATTTACTTTGAGGATGAAATAAAACGGTTTGGGAGGGGAATACCCACTTTGTGATTAATCTGTATCAATCTTAATATCACACCAATATTGGGAAAATGAAAAATAAAATAAAGTGGAGATTGACGAAAAGATCTGTTAAATATATATATATAAATGTTCAGAGTAATTTTGATCCATTAAAAAGGATTGATGAGAAGATATACTAGATCTTGAAAAATAATGGACGGATTATTAATTATCTAGAGGAGTACCAATATGATAACTCGTTGATATGGTCACACTATGCTTTTATCTTTGTCAACCAGTGCTGAAGGGTTGTAGAATAGTTGAGTACCATTAAGTTTCTAGAAATGCAATTTTATGATACGGATTTGCATTTTATTTCTTTTCAGAAAAGCGGAAATTGAGGTGGTGATCTTATAACCTGTTGATTTTGTATTTTAAACTGTGATGTCGTTCTTCATTAGTGCTTATAAATTTTGTGAATGCAGGGTAGTGCCAAGAAACTTATTAAGGCTGCCCTACACGAAGCAGCAAGAAAACGTGAAATGCGATATTCAGACCTTTATAAGATTGACAAGAAAGTTCGTCGCCATTTTCATGACGATATAACTGTTATTGTTTTATTCTTAAATCATGACCTTGTATCGAGAGGCGCAGTTCTAAATTCGCCGCTCACAGTTCGAAGTGCGCTCGATCACTGACACTCTTATGATTGTAAACACGTACGCATCTCTTATACGGGTATTCTGCCAACTCTGCCAATGCCACAAAATACTCCATTGGCACGTTGCTAGAATTTACCATTCATACTGCTCCCACCTATGGTCACTCATACCCAGACAACTTATTCATGCTCCAACATGTAACACTTGTTAGAAATTTATCCATCAAAATGAAAAGAAAGAAATCAGAAAATAACTTTTGATTAGTAATTCGCCAAACCCTTGCCCCTTGCCTACATTTTACATAATGCTGTTATTAGAAGTGCTTATCTAATCTCCGCGTAAATTTCGTGGACTAGCAAGGTTGTATGAGTTCGTGGATCATCTTCAGTCAGCATGTTGATTGAATGAATTCAATTATTTGATCAGAAGATGTCAGTTTTCGCGTATAATGAAGCATTCTAATGTAATTAGGTTTATGATTTATGGTTGAATTCTCTTTCAACTTTAACCGGTTTTGTTAAAAATTATGGGCAGTATGCATTAGGTTAGTGTCTACGTCAAATTATTTGCTTTTAAAAAATTGCGTCCGTGCTCATAAATTGTGAACTTAAAGCACTTACCTTTTGAACTGTATTAATAATGCAATGCTTTGAAAAAAAAAAATTAGGACGAAAAATCTGCTCTTTTGAAAATATTTACAAATAAATAATTTGCAATATAGGCTTGTCATCGTCAGAGATAGTTTACAACTTGAGACGTGGTGACGGATCATTTTAAGATAAACATTATTAAGCTTCTGCATATTAAATAGAAAACGAAATACCGAAGCTAACAAAGGCTGCGTGACTGCTAACTAAAAAAGCATAATACTATTTTTTATAGCTATGGTATGTAAAAATAAATAAAACAACAATGATTAACACAAACAAATTACTTTATTTTTTAAAGTAAATATTTAAGAAAAAGAGAATTATGATTAGTCAACAAAGTTAACGTTATCATGGCGTAACACCCGATGCTTTATATTGTCGATTTTGTCAAAAAAAAAAAACTTAGCTAAGATTAACTCTCGTTGCATATTAAATAATTGATTAAGTATTGACGAAAAGATATAATGTCTTTTAGGATGTCCATTACTTAAATATAATTGATTGCCTTAAAAAAAAAAAAAAACTAAGTGAAAGCAGTAACTAGATATGAATTTATTCCTATCCTAAAACAAAATAGACAATATTTAAAAAATTATAATAATTTCTTTATAATGTCAACTTCCTTTATATACATCATCTCTAATTTTTCATCACAACACGTATATGTATATAAGTAGGGATGACAAAATAGGTTAGGTATTGTAAGTCAGTCTATCGAGTCTACTATAATATGAGGTTAGTATTTTGACTTGTCCTGTCAAGCCTACTAATTAGTTAAGACAAGACAAGTCAGCCCATGATCACTCTAATTAATAAAAAAATAAATTTTATTATTATAATGCAGTCAATTATAAAAACAATATATAAAATTAAAAATTATAAAAAAAAATTAAATAAGTCTCACTCTCATTCATTATAAGAAACATTCTCCTTACTCAAATATAAGTTTTTCTCTCCTCTCTTTTCCTTGTTGTTTATAGTCTCCTCTTTGTTGTTCATCGTTTCTTTTTGTTCATCCTAAGTATTAATTATTCTTATCCTTATGACTTAAATTAAAAGTGTAATAATCACTTCGAATAATATAAAATTTTATTAAATAACAAAGATATAGGAATTTAAATTTTTCAATATAAAAAATATAAATTTTATAAGTTTTCACGTTTATATATATATATATATATATATATATATATATATATTGTTATTATTTATTATTATATAAATTTTATTATTATTCTAAATTATAAGTTTATATTGTCTGTAATAAGTCTATAAGAATGCGAATTGACCCATCAATCTATAAGTAAAAAAAAGAAAAAAAGAACAAAGAGTTAAAATTTGCCTCAAGTACCACTAACCTATACAAGTTATTAGTAAAGCAAATACAAACCTTTTCTACACATCAATACAAACATATCATTGATGATTCTCTGTATTCATCAAGAAATTTGGAGAGTAAGTGAGAGTTGCAATGACCGGTTACAAGGTACCGACACTATATCATAACTTTTTTGGAAAACAAGCATGTAGCTCCTCAAGAGTATACATTACATCAATTTTGATAATATTGATCAATGGTCAAGTTGGTTATCCGATTGTCCCGACATTAATATGTATAATTCTATTATTCAAAAATTCAGTAAAATTTTCACTACAATTCATCCTCAATTATCAACACCTACTTAGTATTATTGCCATGGATCTCATACCCACCAACATAAATATCAAAGTATAACATTGATTCGATGGTCAAAATTAAAGAAAAACTTCAAATAATAATATTCACTTAATGTATATTTTACTTTCCCTTGCATTGTTAATTTTATTAAATAGTTATTTGAGTTTTTTTTCATGCTTATAGTTATATAATCAAATAATTCATATTTTCTTATTTACTTTCCTAGAAATGGAAAGTTATATGTATAATCACATACCTTTTTTTTTTTTAAATCTTATTTTTATGACAATGATTAACCAGCCGTGTAGATATATTTTCTGTTTGCTTGTACATAATTTATATATCTAATATAATCAGAAACAAATTATATTATTAATGTTATTTATTCATAGCATAGCCTTACCTTGTAATATATGTGATAAAATTGTCATTTATTAAATAATTAATTAATAAACATTCAATTATAAATTTCATAGTATAATTTTGTTTGAAATTGATACGTGATCACATTGAATTCCAGTAGTTTTGGTTTAATTATTGTACAAGTAATTACATAGAATTTAATAAAAAAAATCAAGTCTAAACTGAAGCTTAATTAGGTGAAGTTTACCAAATTAAGCGTGCGTCTGGATCCAATATAGAAATGTGAGAAATGCAATAAAAATTATGTTATAAATTTAAAAAAAAAAAAACTTTTTTAATCGATCATATTTTCTATTATATTTTTATTCATTTTTCATTATTTTTTACCCTCTTTTTCTCATTTCAAACAATTTCAATTTCTGTTCTCTTTCTCTTCTTTTCTCATCCTTGTATTCACTGCTCAATCCTAACAAGTCCTGAAAGATGAAACCAGAGAACTACCTTAGCTTCTTTCCCTAGTCTTCTTAACCTAGAAAATCAACCAAAAACAGAAAATCATTCAAACATGCAGTTGCCCTAGTAACCAGAGACGCATAACAAAACTACATCATAACAAACACATGGAGAGAGAGAGAGAGAGAGTATAGCTTAATCGTAGTGAAACTAACATGCACACTTACACATAAACATATATTCTAGTTGCACTTTATTTAACAGGTGTGTTCATCAGTACATGCAACACCATCACCATTCACTCCAACTTACAAACTAACCGTGAATGGGTGGAGTGCGAATATGGAAATAGTGGTGGCTGTTAACGACTGGTCCTGAACCATTGCTATAGTTCTGATAACTGTCATTCGTGTCATCGTTATTATTTCCTTTGTTACCATTGACAGAAGCAGCAGTATTGGTGTTTGCACTTGCAGAATCCTTCATGGGGTGGTCATTCGTGTCGCTTCCCATGCCCTTTCGACCAAGAATAGTTTCACTCAGTAGATAGCGTTTTCCCTTTCCTCTTTGCTCATCCTCCTCCTTCACTGCACCAGCATCCACCACGGTCACCATCATAATGAACCCAAACAAGACTGCAAGTAATAAGGTCCTCATGCTTCACAATTTGCCAAACCTGTCTACAAGGAGTAAATAAACAGCCATCAAAATTAATCAATAATGAAGTTATAAGCTATATTTTATTTCATTTAATGTTATCAGCAAAAACACATAATATTATATAGGACTAAGGGGTGGGGTATATATATTCCCATCCTTACACAAGTAACAAAGTTCTTACTAAGTTTTCATGCACAAGAAGGATCTTTAGACCATTAAACATCAACGAAACTAAATCTTCTTGACACTTAACTATGACCAAAATTTAAATTTAATTAAATTGTAGTTGTTGTTGTTGTTGTTGTTGTTTATTGCAAGCTTAAAGCCAAGTTTAAAGAAAAAATTAACCTAGTTATCCGTGAGTTATCAGAGCTTATCGTATAAATTACTGATCCTCGATCACCAACTAACTAACAAGCTTAAACTAAATATAGAACATGGAAACTAATATACTGATATAAAGATTTCTTAGATATGTATACTAGTTAGTACCAAGTTATGTGGTAAATGTTTGAAGGCTACGACGATTGTGCTGCAAAATGTGGCAATTTATAGCTGGAGACGATTGTTGTGACAGTACTACTGTTGGAAGAGGAAGCACCATAGATGGCAAGGAATTATGAGTGGGGTTGCCACTAAAAATATTCATGATGCGCTGCCATTCTACCACTTGGCAAGGCCACCAAAAATGGAATTATTATTATGATCGCCAAGTAATGCAAGTTCTTGGTTTTTATGTTCAATTATTCAATCATTAAAGGCAAAATTCCCGCTTCGTGATGCAATAATGGGAGACAAATTGCTATATTTTTATCGTTCCAGGTACTGTGACTAGTTGACTGTCAATTTTTACGAACAATGAATCGGATGTGGTAATAAGGTATAGTGATGATGAATTTTTGGATGAAAAACAAAAATGCTTAAAGAACATGATGCAAACGTATAAAGTGGTGTAGTTAAATTAACACGTGAACCACGAAAACATGATAAGATGTTAACCATGCAGTGAAGATTCGTACAAGATCAAGTTTGTAAGTGGTGAAAGAGGAGTGTTTTAAGGAGCCAAAAGAATGATGGGATGGTAAAGTTATGTTTTTGAATGACTTCAATGGCAGTGCTTGGAACCTCCCAAGGTCTTAACCTTCACGTATACAAGGTTGGTGATTCTGGATAGGATTCCAAGTTAGATGATTTAGCCCAAGGAAATATCTGTCTGGATCTCTCCTCAATGTTTTGTCCATTAAGCAATCATATTCAAGAGTTCGCTAGACACCTATTTTGGTGGGGCTGTGAAAGGGAAAACTCACTTCACTAATCATTTGGGTGTAGTAAAACTCTTGGGGAAATTTGGATATTTTTTGGTTGGTTTCGATTTGGTATGAGGATGTTGGTACCATCAAGATTAAATTCTGGTTTTGGATATCTTCTGATAAGCTCCAAAATTATTTACCTGTCATATATCAACTACTCCTTTCCAATTAGTTCAGGATTTCATTTCTGAGTTTTTATATTCTTAACTACATACAATTTTATAACAAAGAATTTTATAATAAAGTGTTCAAATATATAAAATTATTGATTATGAAATAGTTATAGACGGGTCAAATATATAAAATTAATAAAATAAAATACAAAATTTTCATATATTTAATAATAATTTTAACAAAATCAAAAGTTAACTTCTCCCATCTAAAAGTGATTGAGAAAACGATTAAATAATAACATAAAAATATTAAAATAACATTTAATAGAAAATTATTATATATATTATATATAACTATATAAACTTATATAAATTTTAAAAAATTTATAAAAATTGGTAAATTGTTTCATATAACACTACTCTTGATAAGAAAATCGTGCTAACTAATAATAGTTGTAATTATTATTATTATTATTATTATTATTATTATTATTATTATTATTATTATTGAAATTTACTTAATTGTAACCTTCAAAATGACAGTCTAGTCTTATATTAATTAATTAATAATATAGTTAATAAAATAAAAACCTCAATTTATTAGTTGAATTACGTTAAATATTAAGTTTAATTTTTTTTGTTAATTCTTTCTTATTAATTAAATTGATTGTATGGGAACATCTTCAAGATATTTATTCAACAAGACTATTTTTAAGAGTTTTTTGTTTGATGAGAATTTTAGATTATTTTAATCTCTTATATATCTCTTTTATCATAGCATTCCTCTTTATTTTTCATTTTTAATTTTTAAATATATCAATGATTAAAAATAACTTTCTATCACTAAAATTGTTTATCTTAAATCTAAAATATAATTTGAATGTCTAAAAATATTCACACTTTGCAATATTCAATTAATATAATTTTTAAATCTAAAAGTATTTATTTGTTATAAACTTTATTCATCTAAAATACACAATTACCTTATCTTGTACATTATAATAATACTAGTTTTGAGAAACAAAAACACAATTGGTTTTTTTATTTATGCAGTTAATATTTGGAAATAATTCCACATGGCATATTTTTTGAAGCCATATGATATGATTAACTAGTTTCGATTTTAACTACTTATTTATGATTATATATAATCTAAATTTATTAATTCCTTTTTGTAGAATTCTAAACTAATCAAGTTATTTTTCAATTTAAAGTTCTTAGAAAGTATACTGAATAAAAAATTATACTTTAGTGTATTAATAATATATTAGAAGGATACACTTACACACTCGTACGCGTTGATTAACTTACTCTACGAGTAAATCATTTGTATTTATTCACACAAGCATTCACATTGCTCTACGATTTTTTATTATAATTTATTCACCGAACATATTTTAAAAAATGTTTTCGAAATTCGAACCAATCAAGAGTTCAAAGTTTAATAAGATCAAATTAATAATACTAAATTTATTATATGTATATCACCACTTTTACACCACAACCAATAGGAAATTGATTTAACATCGCCAATCGAACAAAATAGTTTGATCCAGTTTCAATAGTCATAGTAAGATTGAGAGAAAACAATTTTTCTTATTTGTTAAAAAAATTAAAAATAATAACATGTAAAATGGTACTCCACTTGGAGAAGATAATGGTGGAAGAGGAAGAAGGTGATGGCTAGGTAGCTAGCTATTAATTTGATTGGGAAGATATTAATTTTGACTGGTTTGGCATAAAAGCATTAGATTTAGCCGCGGATTCGGCCATTATGTTTTGTTCATCCATTTTCCACACTTCACATAACCTTTCACTTTCCGATCACATCATTCATTTTTTATTATCAACTTCAGATATTTTTTATTGGAAGCATTATGCAAGCTAAACATCATTTTACAAATAAAATGCTAAATAACAAAACTAAAACTCGTATTTACATATACTTTAAGACTTGTGGTTATGGAGTCCTCTTAACTAAATTAATGCACCGTGGATGTGGAGAATTAACAATATAAAAATATCAACTTTAGAATTTAATCAAATAGTTGGCATGTAAATTTGTTTAAATCAAAATAAATAAAATTATCAAGATTTCACTTTATTAATTAAATATACTGCGCTTTGATTTATTATTATCATGCTACCATGAATATGTGAATTCATTTAAACTATGATCTTTTAAACGAGACCATGCTTTTCTCTTCATTATATTATTAATTTTTTAATTAGTGTAGTCAAGATATTTTTCAAATGATCTTAACAAATAAAAAACAATCCATTTTTTCTCCTATTTATAGTATCATTTTTTTAGATAAAAATAAAATTATAAAATCATGAAATTGATAAAATTTTTTAATTAAAATAACAAAAAAAATAAGTATTAAAATAATAGTAATAATAATAATAATCAATTGAATAGACATAATTAATATACACAACCTTTGTATACGTGTATAATATTTTAAAAGATCTCATTTTCATGTCAAGAATAATTTTAAATAAGTAATTTGCCTATAATTATATAAGAAGATTATTTTTTTAATGGTTCCTTTGGTATCATAGGAAAAAATTATTATAATTTTTATATTTAAAAAAATAGTGAAAATATAAAAAATAAAATAAAAAAGAAAAAATAGAAAAAAATTTAAAATAAAAATTTTAAAATAAATTAGTTACATGAAAAATATGGGCACCGTATTGATAAAAATTAAAAGAAAAATCATATCCCAAATATATTCTTTAATTTCTTAATATTTATGCTTTAAAAAAGATAATATTTCGATGGTCTTTTAAAAATAGAATAAAAACATAGTAATTCATAACTATGGACTTAATATAGTTTCATCTCAATAAGACTAGAATGATATCACTCCGTCATGACCATATAAATATTTTGTAGCATTTATAAGAAAGGTAGAATAACTAATTTACAAAAACTACATTATACCCTGACTAACTTGAGCGTTAGAGTGTCTTTGCAAGTAACCCCTCACATGTATCAGAACTGAGAGTTGAATACCAAGAACCAAAAACTACACGTCGAAGATTCTCGGGCGACGACCAAGATCTCCAACAACTGATTGGATAGAAGGGTCGATTCATGTTCGGTCTTGTAAGAACATAATTGGCGCCCATCATGGGACTGAACAGGAACACAACCGATGATATCTACCAAAAATATGATTAACGCAGAGCCTCAAAGTCCACTGAGAAGGGAAAACCAATCCACTGAAACAACCCTCCTAGCTGAATTGAGGAAAGAACTTGAAAATTTCAAGAAAAAGACTTTGAAGGAAATAACAGCGTTAAAAAGGGAGAATGATCGAATTAGTAAACGACTAGAAGAGAATGAAGGAGAGCATGATCCAGGAAGTCCAACTATATCCATATCCAGAATGCGGGAGCAACTATATAGTTCCCGCGCATCCTCCCCGGACGTACTCCAACTTGACTGCTCCCTTAGAAAGAGTATCAAACTCAACCCCTAGACCGAAAACACGGAATTTCCGAAGTTCCTTTGCCACATTCGTGAAAAGGATTAACGATCGACTAATATGATGGAACGATAGACCCGAACAAGCACATAAACGTGTATGTGACTTAGATAAACCTTTACTCGACCCGAACAAGCACATAGATTGTGTTTGTGACTCTGTTACGTGTTCAAATCGAGAGGATTTCATAATATAGAAGTGTGTGATGTACTGTCAAGTTGTATAGTATTATTCTTAATTTTTATTTTTTTATGCGATTGGGCTCAAGATCACGTTTTAATGGGCTCTTATTATGGTCTCATTATTATGTTGTCATGGTGTTAGGAGATTGACTTGACAAATGTAAGTGTGTAGGTAATATAATAAGGGTAATGAGCAATGTACACCCCATTTCCTACTCCATCCATTAGACACCTACTTAGGCAGCATATTTGATTAATTATTTTATGCTGCAGTGGCACTCCAGAGAAAATTGGAAAATTAAGTGAACAAAAGTCAATTTAAGTGAGCAGAAGTTGAAGTGCTACATCGCAAAGAGTGGGTTCAAAATGCCAAACGCAAAGGACAACATCTCGCAGAGAGTAGGTTCAAAACAGAGAGGTTGGCGTGTCCTAACCTGAAAATGTAGAGAGAGAAACAACGGAGAAGATTTAAACACAAATATTGGTACTAGGTTAGGTGTAGTTGGTTTCTTTGTTTGTGATTGCATTTTTGGCTTGCTGCACTTTCTCACATTATTGGAAGGCTTCTGATTTTGTTTCCGATGAGTATTTTACTTTTGTCCATTGTTATTGTTGTGTGTTTGTTTATTTTCGATCCCTAAGTATTACTTTAATTCCATTATTTATGAAAGTGATAAGATTGTACCTTATTTCTACAGAGAACTCAAATTTGTGTTAGATGAGGAAACATTGATTACAAATATTGACATGTTTTTCAAGTTAGATAGATTTGTGTTCGGATTTAATATGATGTGCTAAGTAGTTATGGAATGATTTTATTTTATGAATATTATTTATTATTGTCATCACGATAAGCATATAAACTTCTTTTATATATATAAATTTTGTATAAATGAGACTTAAACATTAATGTAAGACAAGATGGATAAGAAAAGTTAATAATACTATTTTGATGAGTTGTAAAAGTAGAAATTTAAACACTCATTTTAAGTTATTATTAGGATTTGGTGAAAAGTTAAAGATATGTATGTCATTATTGTTTGAATTATGTAGTAGATGAGATGAAAAAAAAAAGGTATTTTTAGAATACAGGATAAAATAATATCATCTAAATCCTTAGATGTTTGTTTGACTTTAGAACTTCATATAAGTGGAGAGAAAATTGTTTGTGACGAAAATGGTGAGTGTTTTATGACATTTTGTGCCAAGTATATTTCCTTAGAAGAATTTTTTACTAAACTTGAGCAATTGCAAAATGAGGATAATGTGGATGATTTTTGTAGAGTTCACATACTTCTTGGGTTGACGGAGTTTTATTTTCCAAACACATATTCTTATGTGTGTGTAAGTTCATTAAAGGTATTAAATGATATAAAAGTCATCGATCAATATAACTGGGGTATTGTTGTGTATGAGAACTTGTTTCAAAGTCTTTCTCGGACATCTTGTTCTTTGTTGAAAGAAACAAATTCATCATAGTTGCACATTGTTGAATCTATTTTAGTATTACAAGTACGTTATTAACTTTTGAATACAATGTTATTATTAAGTTAATTTTATATATTTCATTTACTTCGGTCAATGAATTGAAATTTCAAGTTTGGGCCTTTGAGCATGTAATCAATTTTCCATTAAAAGGTGTGGAAAACAATAATATATTCCCTTAGTGGAAGGATGTTTCAATGAAAAATAAAGTTATATCAACTTCTTTTAAGAAGAATTTGGTACATATATAATTGGTGTAATCATTATTTATAGTTAACCATTATGTATTATGTAATGAATATATATTTCCATATGAATGATAGGTTGTGAAAAATCTATGTATGACAAATGCAGAAGCTGCACATAACTTTGTTAAGGATGCATTTGCAAAAGAAAATAACAATTTTGTCTTTTTCAATACTTCTGGAATTGATATCAATCAAATTGTTTATGATAATAAAATATTGTTGGAGAAGAACAAAGTATGGAGGAAAGGATCACAGAACTTGAGTTGCAATTATTAAAGATAAAAACGAGTTTGAAGTAGTAACAAGTCCTTATTGAAAAGGCATACATAGTAAATGAAGACATTGATAATGTGGATGAAGATCATAAAGTAGTTGATGAAGAACCTTCTAATATGTACAATTGGATGAAATAGAAACCTAAAAAATGTGTTCATAGTTTAATTACAAAATCACTATGAGTTAAGTATCATAACACTATAAAAAAGTACATGTAGACAAGTTATTTAATATAGTTACTGATGTAGTTATTTTGATGTACATTTAGATGTAATTACTGTTATAACCACTTTGTGATTGTTGGAGAGTACATTAACAGGATTCATGCAAACATTTATTTGTTGTAGGTTTTGTATGGTTGGAATTTATGTATTTAATGCTCATTGTGGATGTTTAATTACAATACGATATTTGAACTAGGATTTGATGATTTATAGTTGACATATTTTTCACTATGTTGTTAGTTGATATTATTTTTACATTTTAATATTGTCATGAGACTAATTTCTTATTGTAGTTTTTGTCAAAATCGGTCTTATTTCATTCTTGAATCAATCATTCTCCATTCACCTTTGTCAACAAATCGATAATAATATTCTGTCTCGTTTTAATTACACTACATTAAAACTAATGAATAATGTAAATTGAAATTACCATAATTAAAACTTGCTGAAAAACGTGGACTAAAAACATAATGTGTCTTCATGTCACTATTGTGAAACATATTAGTCATTAAGAATTTAAATACAAATAAAAAAACTTACATTAACAAGAGATAATTGTCAATATACATTTAATAATTGCATCAAATTAACTAGTTGTTATTTTTAATACAAACTAAATTGTCAACCCAATTTCGGGTCTTCAAAGATTGTACATTCTTACAGTCAAGGTAAGCATTGTACATATTATCCAAGATGTTGCAACAAACAAGTAATAATATCATTTATCATTAAACTCACATTTTAATAAAAAATATGTCATAAATAATAAACACTTACTCGTTCTTGTTATTAATAGGACATCTCTTAACACAAAAATTATACAAATGTTCAAATATTTGCTTCAATTTTCTATTTGTAAAAGGGTTCGTATCAACCTCACTTGTTATATCTTTCGGGACACCGATTACATCCTTCAACACTTTAAACTCTTCTTCCAAAATCTCCACCCCGTTGTTCTAACTCAGTATTCTTTTGCATCAAAAGCTCTTGTTGATTTGCAATTAATCGAATGTCAATTGCATGTTCCTGAAAAGAATGTATGAAATTTTGTGTTAATATTGAAATTGATAATAAATAAGTTAACTTATGAATCAATGTATACACATCTTTCTATGAGTCTTCGTACATCTATGACTAACCATATACTTGGTGATAACATATTCACACAACACAACCACACATTTTATCAAGCAACCTACATCCAATCAACTAAAATACTAAAAATAAGACAACAAACAATACAAAACATATTCCACCACCACTAACCACAGTAAAAACTCAAACCATACGAAAATAGGACAACATACACAGTGTTGTTGAACAGGCCTCAAAACTTTCAAATGCGTTCTTCCCCACAACCAACCAACTTACTGTCAACACACTACAATCAAAAGGAAAAGGAAGTGTGTTTTATTAAACTCACCAAAACAGTCATTATACTCATACCCACCGTTAAGACACTCATACTACCAAGAGTGTGACTGCATCAGTTCAAGTGAATACTTTGGAAGATTAACATCAAACTATTTCAACATTATGAATACTTGTCTTATCAAAATTGATATTAATACTAATATTAAATAGTCATATTTTATAGTTTGATAAAGAAAAAAATTCATAATGATGCACATGGTTTCTGTGACCAACCCTATAATCTTCTTCTTAATTTCTCGAATCACCACCAACAAAGTGTTGTGTGTGAAATGTTTCGTAGTTGTATTACTAAAAATAGAAGTCAAGCTTAGAACCTCCATCAACATCAAAATGGTCATGCTCTCGTATGTAAAATCACAAAAAAGCTAGGGCTATTTCACTGAAAAGAAAAAAAAAATCCAAAGACTAACCAAAATTCACCATCCAACCAACATAAGGAATTTTTAATAATGATTTCCATCAAAACTATCTCTTCTACATCACGAATCCAAAACACAATAAATTAAAATTCTAGTTTCAAAACTCAAATTTCGCATAGTTTTTCACAAGTACCTTATTATAAAAGGAAATAGACAATGCAGAAACTCTGAGATTCCAATTGCTCAAGTGGTGTCAGAGTTTTTTTCTTGGCTAAAAATAGTAATAAATAACAAAAATATTAAAAGTAGAGTTGTGGAAAACATGATTAACTACCAATTCTAGATTCAGTATCGTTAATAAACTTCTCTATGTTCCCACTACACTACAAGAAATATTAAAATTACCGACGGTCAAAATCGTCGATAAATGAATATTACGAATTCGACGCTAAAATCCATCGAAATTGATTGTCGTAAATATTACGACGATTTATCCGTCTGTAATAATTTTATTAATTATTAAATATTTTACTTATTTATAACATATTTTTTTTATAGAACCCCTCCCCCTTATATTCTTATTATTTCTCCATATTATATTTTTATAGCTTTGAATTATTGTCAGATTAAGAGAAATGTCATTGGCAGGATTCGAACCCAAGTACCTTAAAGTCGGAGGCTAATACTCCAACCACTAAGCTACTAGAATTTCTTGATAACAATTTACAAATAAATTATATTTATATACAAATATACAAATACATTTATATATATTTATATATATTTATATATTTATATATATTTATATATATTTATATATTTATATATATTTATATATATTTATATATATTTATATATATTTTTATATATTTATATATATTTTTATATATTTATATATATTTTTATATATTTATATATAATTAAATATTTATTTTTAAAATTACTTAATTTAATAAATGATTATAAATTAATCTAATTATGATTAAATTAAATTATTAAATAAAAAATATTTTATTTTTTAATTAGTGAATAATTAAATTATATTATATAATTTTACCGACGGATATATCCGATCGGTAAATAATTTTTAATTTACATATGAATTTACCGATGGATATATCCGTCGGTAATTAATTGTTAATTTATCGACGGATTAATTACCAACGGATTTATCGACGGATATATCCATCGGTAACTAATTATTATTTTACCGACGGATATATCCGTCTGTAACATCAAATTTCACAAATATTTTATATCCGTCGGTAATGATTATTTTCCGATCAGCTACAAATCCATCGGTAAATATCCAGTCGGTAATACGCAATTTTGTTGTAGTGCTAACACTATTAATGATACTGTTAGCGTTGTTGATGATAAAGGGGTCATCATCCAATAAAAAAGTATTAGGGATTGAGCTGACAAACCAAAAAAAAGATTAAGATTGAACTACATTTCCAATAATATCCTATTAAAGAAAAATAAAAAAATTGAGCCGACAAAAAAGAAGAAGAGTCAAGATTTAGTTATATTCTCAATAATAATTTTTTTATTTTTAAA
Organism: Sphenostylis stenocarpa; assembly: GCA_963425845.1. Lineage (NCBI taxonomy): Eukaryota > Viridiplantae > Streptophyta > Magnoliopsida > Fabales > Fabaceae > Sphenostylis > Sphenostylis stenocarpa. Next base: position 14,379,777 of record OY731403.1, on the reverse strand, counting down.
TTTATTTATAATTTGATTTTTCAACTCAACCGCACACAAATAAACAAAAATGTCACAAAATCAATGTATGAGTGTACCAAAAAATTGGGGTGTACATTATAATAATACTCTCACGGTCATCTCTAATTTCAGTTTTATGGTATTCCGTGATAAAAAAAAAATTATTGAAATTAAATAAATTGACCTTTAACTAAGGAAATAAAAAAACACTAAAATTCACTTGTTAAATCAAAATAAAGCATGGCGCGAATATTTCTTAATAAAATATAAAAAGGAAAAGTACGAGGATTTGTTATGTGGCAGAATTTCGAATTCTCCACCAACATATAGTTAAAAGTTGCAGTTTCACGTAACACCGTTAAACTCCCGCCAATGAAAGAGCATCAAACACCACACAAAGTGCTCGCGCGCTCCGCAGAGAATCGCCATGGCAGAACGAAGGATATTTCATCCAAAAAGTCTAACAAGGCATACTATTCATGAACCCTAACTTCTCACTTTTTGTTTTCTTTTCTTTCTGTTTCCATTTTAGATTCAATTTCTCACCGTTCCTTTCCTTCTCTGTCACCAGATCACCGATAAGAGTTTGAATGCAGCATTTGCATCGGTTTCTGAAGATTCCGTGGATTTATCATCGTTCTCCGAAATCTTAGATGTAAATCGCAACGAAGATCTCACCGTAAGTTCGAATCTCGCTCTTTTGTTTCTTGTTATGCTTCTCATGATGTTTCTTTGTCGCCTTCATGGCATACGATTCGTCTGAGGAAAGACAATATAACGCTACCTAAAGTGCATCGCATCTTGGAAATTGTGTTCACCGTTTATGTTGTTTAAGTTGCAGGGAATTCTTCGATGTGTAAATTGTCTTTGATTTTTATTTTTATTTTTTACTGTTTATGCGTGGTACACGATTCTTAGATTATTGATTTGTTGCTAGTATATGTATTCAAATTTCCAATGCAATTATAGTTGTAATTGCAAAAAACAATGGGAATGTAGGATCTATTAGGCATTTTGTATGGATAGTGGAGGCTTCATCTTATTTAAATGTTTTTTGTGTGTTTCAGACCTTCTTCTTGGAAGAACCTTCCTCGGTGACTTTGCTTCCGTCTGATTTAACTCCTAAAAAACTCACTGACACGACGGGAATTATTAGCTCCACTAATTGTATTGGTTCCAATGAAATCGTTAGTTCTAAGTTTAATTCTGTGGAGGCTGAGATTACTGTGAATTTTCTGAGAAATGTTAAAACTGAGGTCCTCAATTCGGTTAATTCTGCTCCCCAACATAGACGAGAGCTTATGGATGGAATAATTGAATATGTCTTACGCGATCTCCAAACCTATACCCTGCCTGAGGAGAGAGATCAGTTTGCTCATTTGCTTTCTATGAAAAACCGCATGCTGTTTCTGTGTACCTTCATATGGGTAGTTGGAGTATCAGTTGTGCTTTTCTTCACTTCAGATACTCGTAGCCCTTACAGAGGACCGACACCAACATGAACCATTATACCAAGGTTGTTATGCTTTTAGATTACGGGGAGAAGAGGTAAGATCTTCAGTTATGTAGCTTGTAAATATATCTTCTTAACTGACAATTCTTGGAAATCATGAAATTGATCTAACTCGTTCTTAGTCTTACACTAGACTTGAGGTAATTCGAAATTTAGAATTGCCCTGAACTTGCATTTACTGCCATTGAATTTGTCATAAATATATATGTAAGAATACTTGTATTTGTATGATGTGGTTGATGGATGCTGTTAGCTGAAGATATGTATGAAACTATCTGGTTTACTTCAACCGATCCTTATAAAGTAATCTTTTCTTTGGTCATAGAGTCAATGGGGTTCACATGCTGGTCAGTTGAGGTTTTTTTACCCACCTTACCAAAGGATGTGCCAAATCCGTTTTTTTTTTCTTTAATTATAAATAGAACCGATTTAAATATGCAAACCTCTTTATAAAACTGGTTCTGATCAAATCAAATTGTTTTGACCAACCAGTTCAGAATTGAACTGGTTTTAAAAGTTGAACTTGTTTCATAAAACCAGTTTCCAACCCCTTTATTTTGTATTTCGTACTGCAGTTTATTACACACTTTACGTATGGAAGTATGAACTTTAAACCCAAATTGTTTGAAGATGACGAAAAGTGGACAAATAACTGTGTTTATGTGAATAAAAATTGCACCAACAGAACCTTAACCAGCAAAAAGACCTGAAAATAGTTTGTATTTAGGAGGCATGTGCATTAGTTCAAAGTTGTAACTGTAAAGTAGTCTGGCTACAGTTACACGTACAGTGTTTAGTTATAAGTTTTATTGATCATGTCCTAAGAGATAGATAACGATAATTGTAATCAAGTAATGCCACATACTGTTGTTCAATATAGATTCAAATACCTGTCGAAAATTGTAGACATAAGTGAAAATTGCTGCTTTCTTTGACGATATTATTACGATGCTTGCTTATAGTTAATGTCTTCACTCTCGCTTTCTCTCTGCTTTTGCGGGGCCTATCCTAAATGCCTTCGATTGATGGAAGTGTGGAATCAGTTTATCAACATCTCACTAGGCCATTTCATATCCCCTGGCCCGTAAGACTTATGCAGACTCATAAGAAACGTTTGGAAAACCCTGCTTAACATTTTTAATGTTCGAAGATGATTTACACGGTTGAAATTAATGATAGGACCCACAGTTTGAGAAACTAGCATAAATTTAACTGAACATTTTACTAAAAGGAAAAAAAATAGATGTTATTTATGAACTTATCCAATAATAAGTCTTACGGGGTGTCACTCCCTGGCAGAATACTCTTGTCAATGTCTTGTCCTGTGAAACCGACTCCTAATTGTATTTAATAAATCCTGACACGAGTAGTTCATCTACCACATGGTGTATTGATACATCTCTTCGAGTTAGAAAGCATCACTGCCAGCATAATTCATTCTGCTTGATGTTCTGTGCTAGTCTGAAGTTGGGGGAGGCCGGTTCGCATGTCCTCGTGTACGGTGTACCCATTCTCCTTTCAATTTGACAGTCAATTTCGGATTTTTTTTTATCAATGATTATACTTATTTTGTTTGGGAAAGGCCAGCTGGCATTTCAATGTCTATACATTTTCCTTTCAATTTGTTAATCTACTCTTGACTTTGGGTGCTATCCATGAAGATCTTAGTGCCCTAAACTACAAAAAAAAAAAGGATGCCTCACCTATAACTAGTTCCATAGAAGTTGGATATATAATTTCAATATCTAGTAAATGGTGCCGAGTAATCGACCCAAACCATATAATGTGGCCATTTTAAGTTTATATATGTTCACTATAATAGGCTTGTTATATGAAGAGAGGTGGTTGTTGCCAGTGCTGCTTGAACAGATTTGATTTCACCTAACATACCACAGATACCGGCTCCCATGTTTTTAACAGTCAACAAGGTTGTCCTAATGTCATTTTGAAAGTTTATCAAATGGATACTTACAGCAATCCATAACACCAAACACGTTTGCCAAAATTTAATAATGACTAATAAAATGAATAAACATCTTGTTCCATATATGTAAGACCAGGACAAATTGATGAAAATCGAATCCATCGTTTTGATTGATCTGGTTGTCCAGTAGTTGTTTTAGCAATGATTTGACATTCTTAGATCGCTGAAATTTTGACGAGAGCAGAAACATTCTGTGCTCTTAGATTAGAGGATAGCGCATTCCTTCAAAATGTTCAAACAAAGGTGTTTTAATTGTTGGCCTGGATTTGTTGAAGTATGGGGAAAAAAGAAGATAGGAGAGTGGGGTTAAGTTCCGTTAAAAGGCATTAATAATTTATGAAGTATAGTTGCTGCTTATCTCGTTTCATAATGTGTTACCTGATAGGCTATTCATGAGGAAGTTAAAAGCATAGGGGAGAGAATGACAATGTTGCTAGATTAGGGACACCGATCATGTAAAGTCTTATTCTTTTTAAAGTCAGTCCAATTAGATCTATTGCTTTATTGATTGAAAAATGACTTCAATTCACTTGTGTTTTTTGAACTCTGATGGTTGCGATGGAGTTAGCCTTTGGCCAGCCATCATTAATTAGTTTAAAAAGCGAAAGTTTTGATGTAATCCATGAATGTACTTTTCAAGCCAATGCATGAGAGAGTAATATATTCAGAACTAATAAAGTAAGATTTGGTGCATCGGCATCAGCAAAATTTACACCAAACAATACCTTACGTTAGAATATTTTAGCCTGTGGGACATGGAGAGAGTATGTCTAAATATCTACTTTAACCGTTTCTTCTTTACCAAAACTCAGGGAGATGAATGGCTGTTTTTTACCACTGGCTCGTGCTAGGAGTATTATAATGTAAGAAAAAGTAAATTTGATTCTCTAACACTACATCGAATTTAGTGCTCAATCTTGTTTTGTTATGTTCACATGTATGCCACTCACGCATAGTGTTTGAGTGGGATCTTGAGATGGTACATGAGTTTTCGAGTTCAAATAGTGGATAAACAGTATTATATGGAAGTTATATAACTCTTGTGTCGTTCCGTACCTGTTCGGAAATTTCTCTATCAGGTAAAAAAACTAGTGGAATACCATATAAATTTACCCAAAAAATGATTATATGCTTGCCTAATCTGAAAAGATTCCAATGCATGCATAATCATCTCTAACCTTGTTATTAAGCACGTTTTAACGTAGAACTATAGAATTAAGTAGATCAGCAAGTGTCTCTGCATTGGAGTTGACCAAGCAGTCAACAATCGTGGCGTTTCATTAACTTTTCACATTGTCAAGATTTTGTTCTGATCTAATTCCATATTCGAGTTCTCAATGACTTTGGTGTAATGTTCCTAATTTGGTTTAGCTAAGTTGTTAGTTACGAATTCCTGAACATATCTTAAATACATGTGAGGAATAATCATTATATGTACAACTAACTGTAGCTTCCATTTAGAATCATTTGAACGAGGGAAATAATTCAATTATCTCGGATTACCCTTCAACACTTAAGTGTACCGTTTTACCCTTTTCTTTATTTTGTCGCACAGAAGGGAGGCAACCCTCTGGCACATTATAATGCCCAATAATGATTTAGCATTATTTTAAGGTTTTCTTGTGTCATCTCTCTGCTGAAATACACATGGATCACTATTATGACATGGGATGAACAGTGAGAGATTCTTACCTCAGATTAATATGTCAAAATTATATGGGGTTATCTTTTTTCTGTTGTTATTTTGGTAAAAAAACTACATTTATATTTAAATTTTTGGCTATATCTTTAATTTTTATGAAATCAACTAGATTTTATTTTGATCTATGTTAAAACAACTAATATTTATCTTTCAAGAATATGAATTAATTTGTATTTTTTTTATACGTGACATTTATTTGCTATACAAGATTTTAAATAAATACCATTTAATTACTTTAAAATGAGTGTTTAGGACTAAAAACAATAATTTTATACTTTGAGTGATAAAAATAATATATATATATATATATATATATATATATATGAGAGTCAGAATACAAAATAATAGTTTTATACTTTAGAAAGAAATGACAAAATAAAAAATAAAACTTATTCATTGTGGCGTGAAAACACATTTAAGTTTATTTAAACTTTTAACACATCTCAGCTATTAATTTAAATCTTTTCATTATATGGTAACCTACTTTACAATTTCTACAATTGTGGTTGTCTCCATCAAACACGGAAAAAAATAATAATCAAAATCATCCATCTTGACATCCGCAATTATGTTTATATATGCAGCAGCCAGCAGCCAGCAGCCAGCAGCCAGCAGCCCTCACCTTTTACTTTTAATAACTGTTAATGATTCACACACACACACACTACTTGTTATGCTAAATTTCTAATCTAACTCCCTTTTTTTTCATTTGTTGTTTACTTCCTTTGTTAACATACAGCGTCACTCGTTAGATGAAAAAAAAAGTTGTATTTGATGTTTCCATTCCCTCACTTGGTAGGTATTATATTAACAGATGAGTAACTTTCTAGTTTCTGCTGTGGTATCTTTTTTGTCGAAAGCTTCGTCCAATGTAGGGAGGGACAGGGCACTGGCCCCTGAATTTGCATTAAGCATTTCCTTAGCAGAATGTGCGAATGGGGAGCTTGGTGGGAAGCAAGCTCTGAAACAAGAATTGAAAAGCAAGACGAGACACCATAATTTTTTATTTTTTTTCTGATGGGTAACTGGGAAATAATTGAGTACTATATTGATAAAATATTTTTGGCAGAGGACACATACAGGGGGTCCATTTCAGGTATTGTGGAGCATAACTAACTATCCAGAATCTGAAAGCCGTAAAACTCCACCGCCACAACCAAAACTCAACATTTCCAAGGGTAGAAAAGTGCCACAACAAAGCACATGCATCTATCTCTTGTTTATTTTGGTTTTAGCAGATCATAAAACCCAATAATTAATCATTGCACGGAATGAAAAGAAATAATTTTTTTGGGGGCCTATATTTTTTGGTCAATAGGTGAAAGACAAGCAGTGCATGCCCCATTCCAAAGGGGCGATGATGGAATTGCTCAATGCCCGTAATAAAGTAACCGGGGCACCCCAAACTCTAATGTTGTCAGAATTTGTCAAAGTTCCTCTGGTGAGCTTTCGTGTTGATTTCCACTAGCTACTTGCTTTTCATTTTGGGGGCAAAGTTTGGTATGCACAACTTCAAATTTGGATTCATTCAACCAACATAGAAGCGTTTTAGTAAAGTTTCAACTGCTGAAAAAACCGGTTTATTTCCTGTTAATTATATATCATTTTATAAGAACAATATATGCATAAGTTTATTTCACTTTTAGAGAACTAAATTGTAATTTAAAAAGCTGACTTGTAAGATAGAAATTATCTTACTTATATATAATACTTTATTACTATCTAGAAAAATCTCTTTGAACAAGCTATGTAACTCAAGTCAAGTTAATTCAACGCAAACTTGGACACTCAAAAACAGCACTAATGTGTGTAAAATTATGGTTTGATCACAAGTCACATTTGTTGGAATGCTTGTCTGTGTTTGGTGGATGATTCGCGATTTCTGAGGCAACCCTAACTATATTTTTTCAAAGCAGAAAAACGCATTACATTGCTTTCGTTCAACGGAAGTCGCCAACATAAATAAAAGCGAAAAGGGGCGTAAGATTTGAAGAGAGACAACAACCACCAAATTCAGGTATACACTAAAAACATATCTGATTGTCTTTGGTTAAGCTGTTCAAGTAACATGCCTTTGCGTTTCGATTCGATTAAATTACATAAAAAAATTGCAAAATTATCATTACTCCCGACACACATGTTTTATTTTTCTTATAATTATTTAATTTATATACAGTATTTTTCATATTTAAAAATCGCTAATTTCTACTAAAAAAAACTTGAATAATAATATTAAGTGATGTTTTTATCTCCCAATTAATAAAAGTTGAATACAAAATCCTATTTAGAAATACAGAATTCCATATTATTCAGAGCAATACATTTTATCTTTGAGTTTTATTATCAATATGATCTTATCTTAATAATATTATCTAACCATCTTAGCACATATTTATTTATTATTACAAAAATTGTATAATTTTTTTTACGAGCCCTTGTGCTAGTGGCATGTCTTTCTCTGGAACCTAATCAAGTTCTGAAAATTGGATGAGTGAGTGGAATTTGATAAATAGCTTTGTGAAGACATATATCCTTTGGATGTGATTTGGAGATTTGGTTGGGTCCATTTTTGCTAGCTGCCTAACCAAAGCTATTTACAATAACTCGAACTTGCATCAGTGCTGCCGTACCTTTTAGTTTTAGTGAAGTTGCAAGAACAAAACATGGTAGGTTTTATATCTTCTTCTTTAAGTATGCGTACCAAAAGAAAAGTTCTTCAACTATATGTGTACCACCCACATGTTATGAAGTTTCTTGCATTCAAATTTCAAGAAATTCAATTGTTTTCGTCACATAAAGTGTTGTTATGTTGGTCAGTTTGAAAGGTTCGTATTAACTTAATCTCTTCTGTACGTGTGTTTGGTTGGATTGAAAAATAAATTTGAGAAAGTGAATTTTTTTTAAATAATAATAAAAAGTAGAACTTATTAAATTAAGGAAAAAAAATTAAAAATAGAAGCAATAAATAAAATTATTTATTTTAATAATTTTATTTATTATTGTAATTATTTATTATGATTATTATTTTTTAAAAATATTTAAAAAAAATTATAATAATCAATTATGTATTATAGATTATATATTTTTAGATTATTTTTGTTTGGAAAGATTAAAAATAGTACATCCAAAAATGAATTTCCATATAAATTGTATAAATGAGTATTTCTCTCTATTATTTTTATATACGTTGTTGGTACAAATGACTAATTTTCAGTTAAAAAAAAGGTGATCATTTTTAGTAAAGTCTTTCTTTTAATTTTTTTTAAGGAAATTTAACTTACTATCTTTATCTTCTTTCAATTGTAATTATGGCTCAAACACACGTAAGATGTTAAAACAAGATTTAATATATATATATATATATATATATATATATATATATATATATATATATATATATATATATATATATATATATAATCTTATATTTAAAAAATATAATTAAATATTTTTAAAGAAATATTCATATCTACTATTAATGATACCACTACTACAAAATATACTTTCAACGTCGCCATTTAATGTCGGTTCAAGCTGAGCCGACGTTAAATACACTTTCAACATCGGTTGATTAAAAAACGATGTTGAAAGTTGAATGTTGGTCACATTCTACGTCGGTTCTTAGTCAAACAACGTAGAAAGTACTTTCTACGTCGGTTCCCATATGAACCGACGTTGAAAGTCTTTTTTTATTTTATTTTTTACTAATTGATAGCGATTATAAGGGAACCGCTATCTAAAGTGTATATTAGATAGCGGTTATAAGGGAACCGCTATCTAATATACACTTTAAATAGCGGTTCCCTTATAACCGCTATCTAATATGCACTTTAGATAACGGTTCCCTTATAACCGCTATCTAATATACACTTTAGATAGCGGTTATAAGGGAACCGCTATTATATCCTCTCAATTATGATCGATCATTTCAAGTTATGATCGATCAGAATCTAATTTCGCTCGAGCGAGGGAGTGTCGCTCAAGCGAAATACAACCCGAGAATGCTAATTTTGTGCAGGGGGCGTTTCGCTCGAGCGTGAAGGGTGTCGCTCAAGCGAGATACATTTTAGATAGCGGTTAACCTGGAACTACTATTATATTGTTTCAATTATGATCGATCAGAATGCAGTTATGACCGATCAGAACTATTTTAATCGATTAAATCTTGTTTCAATCGATTAAAACAATTTCTGCACAGCGTTTTAATCGATTAAAACTTATTTTTATCAGTTAAAATTACTTGAAAAGTGTCACGTGAAAGTTTTGCAGTATTTCAATCGATTGAATCGCGAAACAATCGATTAAATCAACTTAGAAGATTTTTTGTAAAGTGTTTTAATTGATATAAACGTTGTCATATCAGTTAAAACAAATCTGTTAAAGAATCAAAAACGTATTAATGGATTAAAAGAAGTTTTAACATATTAAAACTGCACTTTTAACAGATTAAAAGAATCTTTTAACAGATTAATTAAACCAGCAGTTTTGAAAATCTTCTATAAAAACAGTTTGGCTTGAACTTTTTTAACATGCATTGAATATATCATCTTTTACACATCCTTGAGCAATCAATCAATCGCTAATTGCGACCGAATTAAAGTGGGGGTTGGCTCGAGGTTAGAGTTCGACGTCACTAGGGTATGCGTTAGGGTTCGAGCTCACGCTGGGTTTGCGTTGGGTTTCACGAAGCATGACAATTGGGTTTGGCTTGACATTGGGGTTCGATGTCGCCAGAGTTGGGGTTCGGCCTCGAGTTCGTCGAGGTTGAGGTCGAGGTTGAGATTCGAAGTTACTATTTGACATTTTTCTAGTAGTGATATTTACACGGATATATATTTATTTGTATATAAATATAATTTATTTGTAAGTTATTATCAAAAAATTCAAGTAGTTTAGTGGTTGGAGTATCGACCTCCAACTCTAAAGTACTTGAGTTCGAATCCTGCCAATGACAATTCTCTTAAGAATTAAAAAACTTCTAAAAAATATAATATAAAGAGATGGAGGACCTAATAAAAATATAATATAAATAGCGGTTCCCTACAACCGCTATCTAAAGTGTATATTAGATAGCGGTTCCTTATAACCGCTATCTAAAGTAAAAGCTGTAACGTCATTTTTTAGAACCGACGTTGAAAGCTTTATTTGTAGTAGTGTACGTTCATAACTTTATTATATAAATAACACATTATTAATAATTTTAAAGTATTTGTTAAGAAATTTAAAATAAAAAACAATTTTTATAAAAAAATTATGTCAATTATTGTTGTTATTTTTTATTATTTTATTTTATTAATATGTGTAGTATACTTACAATTAAATGTGTAACAAGTATTTTAAAAAATAAACTATAAGATAATCAATTTGTATTAAGAAAATATATTCTAATATAGGAATCGTATTTTACATTTGTATATAATTTAATTTGTAATATATATATATATATATAATCGTTTTTAATTACTGACTAACTATTTATTGAACTACTGTAATACGTTTTTAAAATGAAAACAAAAGAAGGCATATATACTGACTTATAGATCAGCTATGTGAATATAAACAAATTTTCACCAATGAATAATGAATGTGATAAGAAACTACTTTTATTTTAAAATTTCGTATATCTTGTATAACATTTTCACTTTTCTATGCTCCTCTCTCTTCATTGTTTCTTTACCTTTTTCTTGTTAACAGTTATTTACCCCACGTGCTCTACATTTATTAAAAGTAGTGTTAATTATAGTTGGTACAGATCCAGAGAAAATGATGTAGTGTTGAGATGTAATCCTCTTATTTTGGCATTTCATCAAATATCTTATCCACAAACCCAATGTTCAAGTAGCATGTTACCCATAATCATTCACAAACCCGTCTAGCCATAATACTTTATTCAAAGGATGCTGTCATGAGGTTTTCTTATCAAACAACTCTCATGCTCAAGTAGATAGAGAAAATACAAAAAAATAAAAAAATTGTTTAACTATAGAAAAGTAGTAAAAATTGTTTCAATATGTACCGTATTGTTTAGGAATAAAAAAATATAATTTATATATTTTTTTTAATTTTAATTTATTTATATATATTTTTAAAGAGACAAATATGATAAAACAGACTTTAAGACAAATAATAGGTTGATATAATAATAAATGTTAACCGTATAATTATATTAATATAATAGAGTCTTGTTTTATTTTTATTCCTTATTTTTAAGACCATTTTATCGTAAAACATTTTAAAAAATATTGTACACTTTTTTAATAAATTACAGAATTCGTATAATTAGAGATTTTTTTACACCCTACAAACTTTAAATCACAGCATTACATTGTTTTTTTTCTTATTTATTTATTTTGGTCTCTATATTTTAAATGTATATAATTTCAGTATTATTTTTTATTTTATTTATTTTTATCATGTTCAATTTTAAATTTAAGCATATTCCTTTGAGATGTAGTAAAAAAAGTAATTAGTTAAAATAAATAAGCGCGTATAAAATTAAAAATTCGACAAGAATTATGAAACTTTGAAACTATAAAAAATAAAATTACGAAAAACATTGCGGATCAAGTAGTAAAGTAGACTAATTTGCAATTTAGTCGAAATAAATTTAACTTTTTCTATAAATTCAAATTACTTTTTAATTTTGGCTTTTATAATTTTTTATTTAAACTTTAAAAAGTTGAAATATATTAATTTATTTTCACACAACCAAAATATTTAATCTTCTATAAATTTTATAAAGAAAAAAATAAAGTAGAAAGATGAAAAATGGGACCAAGGAAGAAGGGGTATTTTTTTTTTCAATTTAAAAGGAATGACCATGAGATTTAAGGAATATTTAGCAAATAAAATTGCTTGAAGAGATTTGAAATGCTCAAATTTGGAGAAGGGAAGAAAAGAAAAGTACAGACATAACCATAGCAATATAAAACAAAAGAATCAAAGTTAATTATGTCACTTTTTCATGGCTCAAAGGACAATTTAATTTTGATTATAGTTAAAATATTATTAGAGTTATGTTAAATTTAAACACCTAGAATAAAAGTAGGCATTTTATTTAAAAATATTAGACTGTGTTCGTACATCCTTAAATTCTGTTGAGCTGTTGAGTTTGAACCTTACATCTTACACATGAAAGAACACAAAGTGTGGTGAAAAGAAACAGCGTTACCATGGTGTGAATGGTTTAGACTGAAATGTGTGAAGATTATAAATTATAATTAAATGTGATCTTAATTAAGCTGTTGCGGGAAACGAAGCTATGCACATGCAAACTCAAGCAAGTGTGAAAGGCCCAACATCCCAAGAGGAACAAGGTTTGAAAAAAAAAAAGACCCAAAAAAAGTGATTAAGAAGGAGCTTGGCTTAGTGGTTAATAATGATAAATGAATTAGGTTAAGAAGAAAAGAAAAAAAGAAAAAGAAAAAAAAAGAAAGGAGGCGTGGTGTATGGGGATTCCTTTATATAAGCTTCCTCAACCCTTTCTCTCTCCCTTAAACAAAACCTCCACTGAAGAGACACCTCACCCACCACCCAAACACCACCACCATCTATTCTTTCATTCATAAATCATTCATTCCCATTTTCATTCTCTCTGTTAGAGATTACACAATAACATTACATTTCCTCTCACTTGAAGAATCTAACCATAATTTTCGTCCCTCTTTCATCAGAATCTCCGCAAACCCATCTGAATCCAACAATTTCCCACAAATAGAAACCCTTTTCTCTTCTCTTTCCAGATGTCCTCCTCTCTCATGGCCAGCCCCACCGATCGCTCACGTGACTCCCACCGCCTGAAGAAGAAGAAGAAAACCCCCGCCAAGCCCCTCCCCCAACACGACCACTCCCACTCCAGATGGAAAACCCACGCGCAGCACCACCTATATTCCTCCAAGCTCCACCAGGCCCTCGCGCATGTCAACATCTCCGCCGACGCGCCGCACCGTGGCAGGGCCGTCCGCGAGGCCGCCGACAGAGTCCTCGCCGCCGCCGCCCGCGGGAGGACGCGCTGGAGCCGCGCCATCCTCACCAACCGCCTCAAGCTCAAGTTCAGGAAGACCCCGCACAAGCGACCCAAGGTCGTTGGGCCGGCCCGGCCCAAGAAGCCCCGCTTCAGCGTCCTCCGGCTCAAGGGAAAAACCCTTCCCGCGGTTCAGCGCAAAGTTAGAGTCCTGGGCCGGTTGGTCCCCGGTTGCAGAAAAGAACCGCTTCCGATCATTCTCGAAGAAGCCATCGATTACATACCCGCGCTTGAGATGCAGGTTCGCGCCATGGCCGCTCTCGCTGACTTACTCCTCGGCTCCTCTTCTTCCTCCTCCTCCGCCGCCGCCGAATCCACCTCCGCGCCGCCGAGTTGATCCACCTCCCGGCGTCTGTGCCACGTGTCATATATTTTTTTTCTCTTGATTTTTGTTATTATTTGCCTCGCTTTCACCCTCACTCGTCTCGGCTTATGTTAATTGTCAAGTACATACATATTATATCTTCTTCTATTTCCCCCTTTTTTTTCTTTTATCAATTTTACCTTTCGAGCTATTCAATCTCATACCTAATTAGCTTGGGACGTTCATGAGAATATCGCCCACCAGACAAGCATGAATCTTGTTGTGGATCTGATTTGATTCCCGAAAATTGTTCAAAAATATGTATTATCATCCTTCATCTTTTTTCCAAATTAACTTATTGATTGATTAAAGATGAAGAAACTCTGATGATTACGATGATGACGACGACCAAGTTGGTGGTATGATAGTGTTAAGAAGCCCACAATTAAAACTATCCTACACTTGAGGGTAATAACCAATTAATGTAAATGGTGTGTGCACTGTTTGTGGTAAGATTTCAAAATTGCTTTTTGCAATCTTTATTACTTTGAGAAAATTAAGGATAAATATAAATGTCTGTTGAGTGAGAACTAAAAAAATAAAGTATTTTTATTTTAAAATACTATTCTTTTTTATTTTCTTTATTCTGTGTATTCAAATTTGAAAATACAGTGATGAAAGTTTTGGTAGGTTGTGTGTGATTGGCATCGTGCTCAAAGTAATTTCAGGGTGGTATTGAAAGAGGAACTAAAATGGGATGCAACAGCTTTCTCTTAATTGGTCTGGTTTTGTGATGATTTTTTATTTTATTTTTTAATCTCAGTAAGCAATAACATGAAGCAGGATAAGGTTACCCGTTAGTTACGACGTTGGAGTAGGGTTTTGGAAAGGAAGTTTGTGTCATTGAAATTGTATAGCTAACTCCACTTCTCTAAAGTTTTGCCGAAAGTGTCAAAAACATGCTTATTCGACACATTACGATGGTCCCATGTGGCTTGTCGCCCCCACCTCGTACGACCCTCCTGACATTTTGACATCACTCTCTCTCCTTCTTCCTCTCTTGCGCAGCCCCACTGATATTAAGCTCCTCCTCCAACCTCTACCAGCCATACCCTCCATCACAAAACGCACCCCAAATAAATAACAATTTAATAACAAAGAAATTAAAAAAAAAAAAAAACATAAAATAATGAATGTAGGCGTATCTGAGAAGCTGAGGTTAATACTTCACATGCTCTTCCACATGGGGGCAACTAGCCTGGCCCAGTAATAAGTCGACACGTAGCCATGCTGTTTTCAGGTTCAGACAAAAAAACTGCCCCTCTCACTTTCGGTGGCAGAGAGAGCACACGAGTGCCTGAGTTTCATCGCTGTCAATAGTAGTGCCTCATCCTCTTCCTAGACCCCATTTCAGGATCATGATTCATGAAGAAAAAATGACTTAGAAAAAGGAGGGGATGGGTTAATTTACCGCCAAGGGCAATTAATTATTGAACAAGAGGACCACCCAAAACCAAAAGCTTTAACATTTCCTGCTACCTGCCTTTAAAGTTTATCACGTGATGGTTGCACTTATTTATTTCAATTTTTTCAGTAATCAGTGACCAGAATTCAATACCTCCCATGTGCCTATTGAATTTTGCTTTTTACATCATGCCAGGGTCTCCCAATTGGGGATTCTGACGATGGCCAAAAAACATGCAAAAGGAGGACCAAATTTGGTTTTTTTATTAAACAAACAATAAAGAAATCGAAATACGAATATAAAATAGAGGCCCTTGGTTTTGTTCAAGTGTATCTGTCCACATCCAGCAGCACCACGTTATAAAAAACATGACTACTTTCAAACAAGTGACAATGGTCAATATGGCGTTTGCTTAATGGAAAAAAAAAAAAAAAAAACACAACTCAGTATAACACAGACGTTACCATCACAGCAAAAACAGATTCAAGAAAGGGAAAAGTGAATAAGAAATTAAAAAATTTATTCCCTTTGTGTGCTTGTCCTCTCTTTTGTTCATGCGTTTCTCCTAAAAATGTTTCTTCTGACAAAGATATTCTCGACTAATTTACCCAAGAATGAACCAATACTTTATTCCCCGCAATTCTCTTCATACGAATTCCACGGGTGTCGCTTTTGAACTTTGATCAAATGGTTTCGAATGACAACGCTGTAAAGGAAAAGGACAAGGGATGTTGGCTTCTTATAATAATAGCACTGAAAAGCAACCTGATTCCAGTTTGTCTGATGCCACACAAAAATATTTGTTAGAGGTAAGAAACCTCCTTAAGCAATATTTGGCTCCAAGTTACAACACTGTATTTAACAGATCATTTACACAGTTAGTAAGCACCATATAATATTGGAAATCTTGTTTTCATTTAATTTTGCTTCATTTAGTTTTACACATGACGAACAATTGATTTCGTGAAAGAGATGACCATCCACACCATGATTGGTGTCACATGAGTTTTGTAAGAGAACTTAATGTGAAAGTGATAATTATAACCCATAAAATATTCCCTGAATTCAAATTTTTGTTTCATTACCTTTCATATATACTTCAATTCAAATTTTTGTTTCAATCTAATTCATTATGAATGTAAGTTTATAATATGAAAAAATACAAAAGTTTTTTTTAATTGATGTACTACATTTTTTAAAAAGCACTTATTTATTCACACTTATTTATTTTAATTAAAATAATACATCTTAACAAAATATATTATATTGAATAAATAATGGAATGAGTGATAATAAGAATGAAAGTTCATGATATTTTAATACCCTAGTTAAAAATACTTTAAGAATGTATTTGATTTTTTCTTATACTCTATAATAAATGTTATGAGGTTTAATTTAGAGGATGTGAGTGTATTTGAGGTTAAAGGACATAAGATTATAGTTTATGTGTTGTAAAAAATTTTACATAGTGTTATATAATGTCATTATTTATTTATCATTAGATAACAATCATGGTCGATTTTGGAGTTTCTACATTATTATGTTGAATTTTTTTTTTTGGATTTTGAGTTTCTTGTATCGTGATTATTGTTTTTATCTTATTTCTTTATTAATCGGTAATTTTTAAAAATAATGGTGTTAATATTTTTTTATGACGTTTTTTCTCATTCGTTCAATATATAATTCTTTGTATAATAATAATAATAATAAATATAAAATTTAAAAGGTTTTATCAATATTATATTATTAAAATTAGGTTGTAGAAGGAATATTTGTTGAGTAAAAGTGTCAACTTATTATTTTTCTTTTTTAAATAGACGACATTATTTTGTTTTATTAACTGTTCATGAGTTAACCTATGTTATCTTTGAAAGTTTAGTATGTATGTGACTAATTCTTATTGTGTGCATGTAAATATATGATTTAGGTATCTTTTTACAAAAACAATCTTCCTACATAGTCATTTACTAAACATCGGATTTTTTTAACACTTTAATAATAAATTTTGTCACTATGTCAATCCAAATGTTACAAAAGATAGTTTGAATAATGTATCGTTACATAATAATAATAATAATAATAATAATAATAATAATAAAAAAAAAAACTGTCAGTATGATCCTCTAGTTATTCAAGTAACTTATACATCATAAGTGAATGGATTCAAGAGGATATATATAACAATTTAAGAGAAATATGAAGAGAGAATTGAGATAAAAGCAGGGAGAAAGTTTTAGAGGTGATTATAAAATTTATAATGTTATTTTTACCTTCTTGTTAAGTTGATTATCTTATTTTTATTATCATTTGTTATATATATAAACTCAAATCAAAATCAAGAGTTCTAAATTATCTTCTTCAATCCACATTCAAGAGATAATTCCTCTTATTATAATTAAGTGAGGATGATTAAGTTTGGATTTCCTTTTTTTTTTTTTTAATGACTATTGAAATAAGTAAGAAAAGTTGTGAAAAAGTGACTACACTCAACATTACATGAATAGAAATAAGTTTTCTTAGTGTATCTTTACTAGTGGTTATACCCAAAATTGCTAATGACTCTATCTTAGATGCTTTCTTTGTGATTATTTCAACAAATACCAAAGAATAGTTAAATTTTCTATGGCAAATCTAAAACAACCCACCAAAAAGACTTGGTCATTCTTGTCTACATAAAAAATATATCTTTCTTTAGTGATTTCAAGTGATAGCTAGTTGATAAGAAGTGGTACACCTTAATTTCCAATATTGTTCTCTCCACTCAATTTTTTAATTAAAAAGATTTACTATGTTCATACCTCTAACAACTTAGTCATTCATTTTTTCATTGATCTTCTCTTCATGTTTAGTAAACACACAGAGATATAATTTTTATCTACCTTGCAACTCACATCATTATTCTAAGTTTTTCTTAGTCTTTGCCACCATTTATGAGCTATTAGTTTCACCTCTTGCTATTTTCTCTTTATCATATCATGTCCCATATTGAAACACATGGTCTCACATTGCATAACTTCACTTTTGTCTAAAAATAATAATATTACTTGACCTTTAGAAGAGGCAATTGATTAAAGAAGGTGCCTTGATATTTGAGTATCTCTCACTTTATATTTTTCGTGGATAAGTCTTAAGCAAATTGTTGAAACTTGGAAATTGTGATTTATGACAGCCATGTAGTGTTAATTAATCCGCAAATTGGACTTACTCTAAGGAACATAATGATAATTAATCAGGAATATACCACCACCTCCACAAAGCATCAAATAATTAGTGCTTAGTTTGTGGCATACAACCGTGCCTCAAAGCATTTTTTGTTACTTAAAATAAGTAGCTATCAGATTCTGCTTTATCACTACACTAACTATATGTTAAAGGTAACTTAGAGGATTAGCTTTCAGAACATGGATTAAAAAATAGTTGCGTAACCATTTTGGTTTATTTTTATTATGCTTGTAAATTTTAAGTGGGTGCTTGGTGGTGATGAGGATGATAAATCTTTGTCCCCGGTAACTGAAACATTAAGCTTCTTCATTGCTTTCATATTTCTACTCTTTATCATTTCTTCTGTGAATTCTGTCAAAGAAAATAGGAGATGAAGACAAAGTTTCTCTTATTTATACCAACATTTGATTTTATTGTTATTTTTGGTAAACACATTATAAAATGATAAACTGTTCAATACACCATGATAATATTTTCATATATTCAATTACATGTGAATTTTTTTTAAAAATAAAAATCATCTCATGAACTGTTCCTTAAACAAGAATGGTTGTACCAAAAAAAGACGATGATGATGATGATGATGCGACACACTGTGAAGATAATACAGGGTCATGATTATGATCACCTATGTGTTCCCTGGTGGTTTTCTTTTGTTCCCCCTTTTGTTTACCTGAAGCCTCTTTCAGCAGGAAAATGAAGAAGAAGAGAGATATTATAAGCAATCGAAAGAGTTGAAAAATGATAGCCAACATCTTCCAACACCATCCAACACCACGAACCATGTTGGTAGCCACTTCTCTGGCATGTGAGGAAACCAACCCTGGTAGCTACTTATTCTTCTCTCTTTACTTTTTGCAATATAAAAATGGTTCTTCATATGGCCTGCTCCATGTGAGTACAACAAAAGCTAAGGTAGAGAAAAGGACAAGCATTTGAAAACTCTGAATTATTTATTTAAAAGGTTTCCCTAAACCACATGGAGGGGTCATGGCTTCTCCATCAAACTCAAGAAAAATAGATAAAGTGGGAAAAGAGAAAAAGAAAAAGGTAGCTACAGTGTTTGTGGAGATGGCAACCCAACCCCATATGGTCGCCACTATATGTATACGCACATATCTCTCCCCTTAATATTCCACATTTGCTTCGTCTTCTTCCTTGCCGACAAATTTTGCAGTATTTGGAACAAATATTAGACTTTTTCTTTCCACAATTATCTAATTATTTGTTTAAGAATAAGATTGTTTTGTTAGAGTCAAATTTATTAATGACTTATGTTTTTTCAGAATATTACATCATTTAATAATTAAATAAATATAATTTATATATATTTCTCTTTTAATCAATTACAATATTTTTTAAGAGTAAAATACTATTTTAGCATGAAAATTAACTATAATGATATTTCATAATGAATATGAGGTAGAATAATCAATCAATCATCCAAATCTATAAAAATTGATTCTAATAATATTATCGTAATAAATACGAAATTATAATAAATATGACATCGAATAATCAATTATTCGTCCAAATTCATAATAAATTTGAGTTTTTTTTTTACATTAGTTGAATAGAAAATAATAAAAACCTTCTAAGTATAATTTTTTTCAAAGATAAAAGTTTACTAGTAGAATACATAGAAATAAAATTCAAAAAATATCATAATAATTCCAAAAAATAAAATAAAATATAAACAACCTCTACAATGGATTAAAAGAATTGCTATACTAAACATAAATATGGGTTTCATTTGAAATTTATAGTTAATATATATTTACTCATAATTAATAGCCATCAATATTTATGATTTAAAAAAGCATATTCATTATAAATAGTACTGATTTAGTTTTTTATGGCCATATTACAATTTTTTTATATGATTTATATATTAAAAGGCATATAATTGATCCAATCTTTGACTTCTAGCTCCAGCCAAAGCATGAATATGCTAATATCATTTTCGACCAAATGTGCATTTCTAGTAATTAGTCCTTGTGTGTTCTATGTCACTGTCATGCAACTTGTACTTAATTAATCGGTTGGTGAATTCGGTTAATTAAATAATTAGGGAAATTTCTGTGTTACTTACTAGGATTAAGGATATGTTGAATTTGGCTTACACAATATAGCACCTTGCACTAATTCACACACAAAAGTAAATATCTCCTCACATGTTATCAATAATTTTGGTATAAATAAAATTCATGAAATTATATATATATATATATATATATATATATATATATATATATATATATAATTTTGTCCATAATAAAAATAATTGGTACTTAAATCATAATTTTCAAAACTTCATACATCACTTTTTTTACTAATTTGAAAATTTTATTATTGATTTTAATGTTATTTATAAACAAATTGACTATTAAGTAAATTAAAAAAAATTTGAATACTCTAATAATTATTTTAAAATATTAATTTAACTAATATATAAACTTAGAACACATGTTATAATTAAAAATGAGAAAAATTACATGAAACAGGTATATAGAGAATCTATCTGGTTCTCTAAATCCGGTTTTCTCTTTATTTCAAATTAATGATCTCTATTTGAGAGATTAATTAATATATTCTAACGTATTTTATTATTTACTGTATAAATCTGCATAAAGTTACGATAAAATCTATGTTATCATGAAAATATTATAAAGTTTATTGATAAAAAACATAAAAATAACTATTTGAAATTTATAAATAAATCTTAAACATCCTAAAATAAACTAAACTCATACTAAAGATTCTGTTTTTAAAATCTAATATTTTCATCAAAGTTTTGACAGATCAATTATCAAAGACGTTGATAATTTTAAAAAATTTATGCACCTTTAACAACAATTAATTTTTAATGTTTATTATTAGGTTGAGACTTTAGACTTAGAAATGAATGAAATCCTAAAGTAAAAAAAGAAAAAAAAACTTCTTGCATCATAATTATTCGTTACAACTAAAAGATGTTTTTAATAAAATACTAATATATTTCATTTCTTGAAAAAGCGACTATAGATTTAAAAATTGAAAGATATAGTAGTCCATTTTATAGAATTTTCAATGAAAGAAAACCAGAAAAGACCACCTAACCAGTGTAAGATAGTGGCTCCCATTATATGAGGTCTAAATTAAAAGGATAAATGCAAGTAACCTAATTTTGCCAAACATAAAAAATTGTCTTCGAGATATATATAATAAATTCACAACTTTCATTTTCAAGTCAGAAGATAGTACTAAGACTTTTCAAAGGATAAAAACCCTAATTTACCCTAATGTATAGTAAATAGTACATAGCAAGACCTCTAAAACGCTTTCAGGAATAAAAGGTTTGACCTAATCACGTATTCGGATATTCCTTATATTCACCAACAGATTACACAATGAAACTGGAGAAGATCTTTGTATATATGCTGTTATCATTTCATCATGAGGTTTAGCCCTAAATAAATATTATATAGGTGTCACCAGCTGCATTTCAGTATTTAAAAACTCAGCATTATCATTCAGGTAATAATTAATAAAACTCCATTTGTTTTATGAATTGTAGATAAGAAAATGACAAAAAGATGAGGAGTGTTTTGTCGAATATCAGTTTTATGTCTATTTGTGATATATAATTAAATTAATTTAAATTGAGAGTATTATTTATTTTAAAATATTTATTTATCATGATTTTATAAAATATATTTCTATAAATAAATAAAAAATTTATAATTATTTTTAATCTCGACTATAAATAATATATAATTCAGATTTAATTTTTAAAATATATTTTAATAAATAAAAAAATAAATTTTATAATTATCTTTAATCTCGACTCTAAATATAATTAACTCGTCGTAATATCAAAATGGATAGTTAAAGTTAATTTGGAAGATTTAATTTGATCAAGAGATGGAGACCAACCTTTCTAACACTCGCGCCAATCAGTATAACCTTTTCACCCAACCAGTTGTCCCACTTACACACACATGATGAGAATATCCAAATTTCAAAATCAACGTTAACCTAGTTTTCCCATTCATTCAACCAAAGTTAAAAGAATATTTCCAATAATAAGAGAGCATCTTTTCTTCATGTGGTGCTCTTATTGCCTTGTGTTTAGATAACAATAATCACTCACGAGCCTAGTCCCGTGTTCAATATCCTATATGGCAAACTGTACTGTGGAATTATTGCATGAACATATTAGGGTTGGGATGGGTTTTGTGTAGCTTTTATATCTTATTTCAAACTTTTTATATTTATTCAATTTAACTTGTATTTATGATATATTGAAAATAGATGGATGTGATTAAATAGAGATTCGATGGGTATCAAACTTCAAATATTTGCATACATTTTCCTGATATTAGTGATAAATCTCACATGCATAGCCACAAAATATGATATTAATGAATTCTTAAAGATTAATTGACCCACGACACTAAATTGGGGAGTCATACATCATTTTCTGTGGGGAGGATAAGAGTTGTATCGTACTTAAAGATGATAGTAGCATGATTAGTATGTTTTGTGAGTTTGTGCACAAATTGATTGGCCTCTATTTTCAATCTTATCCTTCTAAGTGGCCAAACTACTTTTTAGATCCAATGCCCCTTTGTATTGGTTACAGTTAATTGACATGCCTAATGCAATGACAATTTAACTTCTTCGCGTCAACCTCTTCAATTATCATTATTATTTGTTTTGCTTTTCCTTTAAGTTCTTTCAATTTTAAAAACATATTCTTATCCTTCTTTTTTTAACAACTTCTGTTTACTTCTTCACATTTCAACTTCATACGTACTCGACTATATTCAAAGTTAATTAATTAACTTTTATCTTCGTTAAAAAAAAGTTAGTTAATATCATTTAATTTAATTTAAAGCTAACTTTTTTATGAAATTATACTCCATTGAATTTGGTTAATAAGGATAAAACAATTATTTTGAAATAAAATTAAGTTAACTGGATAATAGTTTTAGATTGTATTATAAAACAATTAAAGTTTGCTTATATTTTAATTATGAAACTTTTTATTTGTATTTGAATCCTTAGAAAGAACTAAACTTATGGTGTAAATTGAAGAGAATTTACTGGTTATTATATATATATATATATATATATATATATATATATATATATATATATATATATATATATATATATGACAAAAATGTTATACGTTTCATGTGTATGTCGTGTTAATTTTTAGTGTAACTAGAAAATATTTAAAATTTAAATAAAACGCTTGAGTTTTGTGACGCTTACATATATCTTATGTTAAAAATATCAAACATAATTGAAATGGTTGAAGTTCGGAGTAGAATTACAGCTGGGAAAAGATATTTTATACTCAATCTTTTTAAACATTTCATAAATAACCCTAATTTTTTTTTATTGATGAAGAGAGAATGAAATAAGATAAATAAACAATAATATAAAAACCTAAACATGAGTGAATGATATTTAAAAAAAGGCAATGGTCAAAATATGTAAGAAATTTGTAGATTTAATTTAATATCATGTTATCGGTTAGTTAATATTGTTAAATGAATACAACATCCTCAATTTGCAACCTTGGAACGGAACAATCATCCTTCGACGTTGAAGAAGATATCAATATATCACAGTAATAATTGGATTGATGCTACATAGATATGGTGATTTGTTTGGTTTGATTTAGGATAAAATCAAATCTAAACCAATTATATTTAATTATTGTTTTTTTTTTTAATGTGATATAGTGCTCCTGTGCATATATACATGAAAGCTGAGTTAAATCAAACTTGAACCCAAACTTACGAAGCACCCTTTTCTTAACAAGGAATAGTGTTCGTGAAGCATTATAGTCTCTTTGATTGTGACATTTTCGAAATCTTTAACAACATATTTGAAATGATTTTTTAAATGGTACACGAATCATTTTTTATTTTTTTTTACATAATTAACCACTGATCTTCGTCTTTTGGTTCAGATTGGTTAGAATGTGACTTGGTATGAACTGTAGAATGGTTTGACAAATCTAAGTGTATGAAGCCACAGTCTTGTACGTGAAGCATTATGACCTCTTGATCATGACGTTTTCAAAAGCTTTATTACAAAATAATAAAAAAAATCATTATTTATGTTCTATCTTTTTCTCTATCCTTTTTAATCACCAAACCAAGGCTTCACATTACTTTTTGTTGTTCACCCACATATATTCAAACTCTGAGAAACTGCATGTGTACGTTACGTGGGTTGAAAGTGTTAGATCACAGCCTCGTGTTATATAGTATAACAGATACTTTACATATTGTGAATTGTGAATTGATTTTATGATGAAATTTTAACATAGTATCATAATCAAAATATGATATTTTTCTGGTTATTGTCATGGTTAGTTAGGTCAAAAGTAACTTTTGCTTGGTCCAATAAACTTCGTTGGAGAAGATGTATTGAATGTCCTACATCATCTACATCATCTACTTCATATCATTTAGTATAGTTTAAATATATGTTAGGTTACTCTATATTAAAAATTAATTTTATGATGAAACCTTATCCATGTGCATACATTTTTTTTTTCACAGCAAAAAAATTATTATTATGATGAATAATGAGAAAGTGTGGTAGAAATGAAGTGGATAAGTATAAGCAATAATTCTTTAGCCTGATTCAAAAGTGACATGACCAATAATAAATCTCATTGTTGCTTACATGATTGCCAAGTCAATTTTGGTTGGCTGACCTTAAGGACATGAACATGAACCATGTTTAATCCAAAGGGAAGAAGAAGAATAAAATTTATGGCCATGACATAAGCATATAGAGAAACACTAAAACATGCATATTATGTTTCACGACACTAAAATATTTGTGTATTCACCCTCTTCTTTAACCACGTGTTTTGTATTCTTTAACCACTTTGTTCTTTCTGGCTTGACATCAGATCCACAAATTAATAAAAAAATTGGTGGAACCTTTGATGGAGAGAATATGATGGGGGAATAGGCAATAGGCAATAAGTTCATTTGTAGATGGAAGAGTTAATGTGTACATGAGTCAGTAGCCGCCATTGTGAAGTCATAAAGTGTGAAATTATTAGGTTATGATCCTTCTCACTTACCCATAACTTGGTTAAGCAACCTCTCTAGTCTTGGAGGCTACGTTTGTGCAATGAATTAAGCACATGGTCCAAGAGAAAAGGATGTCCATTGAACTTAGTGTAAACCAAATCCAACACCGGATATAACATTATTCCCTTGTGCTACCAAAGCCATGGACAAAGTTATGCTTTAATTTTAAGTCTTATCATTTTTCAACCACATCATGACGCCACCTTATTGCAAATGATGGAACAATCATATACTAATATGATGAGGGTTTTTTGGGTGCTCAATTGTGGCTTTTAACATTGAGCGTGGTTTTCTTCCAATCAAAATGAAACGAGAAAGGGATATCTGAGAGACAGAGTCCAGCAGTTAAGGACCTTTTTTTTTTTGTTTTAAGGAACCAAATGAAATTGTGTTGGTGACACAACTAAAATATATTCTTCTCATTTGTCCATTTTTCATATGCCACCAACCATGATGTTAACATGTTCAGGACTTGTAGTATAATTCTTTAAACCATTTTGTCGAGCTTAATATAAATTTATACAAGATGAAATCCATAATATCATGTAAGGACACCCATGCACATTTAAAGTGAGAACCACAACATTTTTTTTAACCTTCTTTTAAAGCTATGAACAAGTTGATTTCTCTTCCAAAATCACTCATAGAGTTACTATACAGAATATATTGGTATAATTTTTCATTCTCACCTATAATGTTTGTTTGAATTTTTTTAGAAAAAAGAAATAGTTTTTTTAGTAAAATAATTACTTATTTTCATTTTTAATATATGTTTTGGTAAATTTATTTAAAAATAGAAGCAGAAACAAAGTAATTCTATGTTTTTTTTTTTAAATAACTTGGAGTTATTTCTCTCAAAACCAAATGTAGTAGAAGATATTAAATCTTTTTAAAATAAATCATCTTGACTGCTTTAAGCATTTTAACTAAAAACTATTTTTTTGCTGTAAAAAACTATTTCTTTTAAACTCAACAACTTTAAAAAGTTCATCTAATATCTCACACTTTTATACTTTTTTTGCTATTCATTTCACTCTCAATTTAATATATTTAATCTAAACGTGATACTTAACAGCAATGTACAAGACAATAAAGCATAAAAAAATGAATTTTATATGGCATTGAAGTACAAGTTATCTGAGTTACTAGATATATATAAGTGATTTGACATAAAGTGGGAGATGAACTCCCTTAAATTTGCCTCATATAGCAATCTTGAGAGCAATCAAGAATTATTGGAGAGGAATTCAAGTTCTCCACGTGATAGTGTAATTGTTCTCTTCGTCAACTCTCTTTTTCATTTCAAATTGTTTCCACTATTATTTTTTAATTGATTTTGGTACTAATTTCTTAACCTAAATGATTGAAATAGTAAGAGTATTATTGTTGATAGGTTGTGGGGTTAGTTCAAAAAGAAGCTTTTTTTATAATTATTAGATTAATTTGAAAATAATTGAGTTATCTAAAATAGTGAGAATGACATGCTATCCATGGAGAAGTATAAAAAGTTACATATGTTATGTATATATTAGATACTTGTTGAATAAATACTTATTCTTACTTCATTCTTCTATATTTATTTTACTTATAATTTTAAATTTAGCTATTTTAAAAAAAATTAATGATATAAGACAAACGTGTTCATAGAAACAAACGTTTCTTAAAGTGTATGAGTTTCTTTTATACTTCTGTAAGGATGTATTTAAATTTTAAAATAAGATTTTCAAAATAATATAACAATGATGTTAATAGAAAATGGGTGGTGCAAAAAGTAACTTTAAGAAGAGAAAAAGAACCAAAGTAATGGGCTTTGGTCGTGGCCCGGTAGAAGTTCACTCTTGGGCCCAAACTAAAACGACAACTGATAAAGCGTCGTGTGGTGTACTGCTGCGTGGGTGCATCAACAATGGCTGCTTCGTCTTCAACATCGGGTTCAGGTCCAGGTTCGGCGCTGACAGAGCGAAGGGGAATCCCAGGGGCACAATTCGTCGAGGATGTCCAAACTTACCTCACTCAATCGGGCCTCGATGTTGGTTCGGCCCTCGCTTTTCTCCAAGAAAGGTTTTCATCTTCATTCTTCTCTTTCACTTTCTCATTTTCGACATTCTCGGAACCTGAAATTTTATGGATCTGCTTGCTATTTTCCTCTGCTTTACTTGATAGTAAAAATCAGCTTCTATTGTTCGTTCGTAGAGTTTTGGGATTGCATCAGTGTCGTAGTTATCTCCAAATTGTTGTTTGAGTTAGTTCTTAGCTTGTTAATCTGCATTTTTGTGTTACCTTGTAGTTTGACTTTATAAATGGGTTTGGGACTCGATAAAATGTGCTAAGATTTGACCGTGGTTGAGAAGTGTATGTGGGATTTGTGACATTGGGATAGTCGATGGTGCATACGAAGTAATAAAATTTTCAAAAGAATGTGTATGGATTTACACAAATTGATGCGAGTTTTGTAAGTGTGAGTTGGTAGGTATTTCCGAAATTAATTGAATGTTAAATGAACTTTTTATGCATAGGTAGGGAAAGACATAACAAACTCAGCTGAATGTGAGCTGAAGAAGATCAATATGAGTGATTTTTATACTGCTTAGTGTTGGGCTGGGAATCTTTCGGTCTGGACTTTGGAATGGGGGAGAAAATTTGTGCATACAAGAACAAAGCCTTGTCCCACTTGGTGAAGTTGGCTATGTGGAGAGAAAATTCTTGCACATTGAACGAATTATTACCTTGAAATCAGGAAACATTGAATGGTGTGCGTTTTGGATAAATAATCTGTTATAAACTTCAAACAAGCTACCTGAATTTATAGTCTTTTTTCTTTTCTAAAAATATCAATGGTTAGCTGTGGTAGATTTTGATCATTGGTTTTAGAGAGACAAATAATATATTATTAATAAATAATAAATGAATATGAAAAGGTAAAAAAATATGATAAGATAAGAGGTTAAATTTTTAAATATACATATAGATATACTTAATAATCATTAAGTTTGGAAGACTAAAATTATAAATACTAATGTAAGTTACATAATTTTGACATGAACCCCCTCAGTTCCCAAGAAGATCCACCACTGATAGTGGAGTTCATGAACAAGGCAGTTTTTCATATGGCTGCAATCCATGTGATTCCTTTTTAGATCTTTGGAACATATCAATGCATGATGCCTAAATTGTCATTCTTTAGATTCACTAAGTGTGTAATTTGTATAATCAAGCCATTGTTAGGAGTTCCACTTTGGGTAGAATAAGGTGCTTGTTATGATACTTGAAATTTGAGGCTCTTTCACTTAATGAACTAGTCTTTTGGGTTGGACCCTTGTGCTTAGTCCTGTCAATTGGTGCTTTTATTAAGAGTTGGACTAAGGAAAGGACTATCTATAAACCGGATCAAAGTACAAAATCAATACTAATAGGTAGGTGAAGCAGTGAAAGAGAAAATGGCTGCGATTAGGTTAGTGTCGGTAGAGTCAAAGTCATCGCAGGCATTGGCCCTTCAAGGGAGTAACATTGTTAGGGGTTCCCTATTGAATAGAATAAGCTATTTCATGTGGTGCTTAAGTCCTGTAACTCTCCCTGACTCTCCCACATAATGGACCAGAGTTTTGGATTGGACTCTTTTTTTGTGCCTATGATGTGTTTGACTAATGAACTGAATGGTACGTATGGTAGTGATCTGAACTATTCTCCTTGGTTTCTATCTTTTTAGTTAAACCAAAATGTGCCAATTCTCAGCACTGTATCCAGTTTTGTTCTTTTTTAAAATTTTCCAAACATGGAATACGAATTATATGTCCTCGTCGTAGTTAAATGGTGACACCATAAACACCGCGGTGGAATGGTTTGGTGGATCTTTAGCCAAATTTCATTTGCAATTTGTGAAGGAAGGTCTGCTATGGAAGCTCCATAGGCTGCAATTACGCGTGTATCTGGCAGAATTTTGGTCATCTGCCATTTATAACACTGGTCTTCATTCTAAACCGTCTACTAAATACTGCCAATGTGTTAATTACTGAGGAAAATTAAGTTTCACAAGTTTCTTTAGCATTGAGATGCTTGCAAAAACAAAAGTTCATTTGGACACTCAAAGGAACACTTATGTGTGAATTTATTTCTAGTTTACACGTGA
Organism: Sphenostylis stenocarpa; assembly: GCA_963425845.1. Lineage (NCBI taxonomy): Eukaryota > Viridiplantae > Streptophyta > Magnoliopsida > Fabales > Fabaceae > Sphenostylis > Sphenostylis stenocarpa. Next base: position 14,350,326 of record OY731403.1, on the reverse strand, counting down.
AATGCACTTCTGTTAGTATTTGTATGAATTATGACCCATCATATTTTTCATGCAGACTTCAGCAATACAAGGTAGTAGAAATGAAGCTTCTTGCTCAGCAAAGGGATCTTCAGGTTTCATTTCCTTCTATATCTAATAGATTATACTTATGATATATCCTTGATTAACCACAATAAGGCAAACATATAATTTTATTTTATTATTGTTTTGTTGATATTTTGACTGTGGGCTAAGAAGACAAGATGAAGAAACACTTATTATATTTTAAGTAGTTAGAACTAATACGCCCGATTAGAACTTTGATATGTCAAAGATCAAATGTGAATTTGACATTTTTATGACTATTTAGGCTGCGGCTAGATGGGATCAAACAAGCTATCTTCTCTGTCACACATGATTAATATTATTCATCTTGGGACTTGTGCCATGTATGACTTTTCACGCTATAGTTTTTGAAACATATATGGGCTGTAAACAGAACAAACAGTTGGGTTCACATCTCATGTCTGAGTTGAGTTCCATTGATGCTGTGTAGGTTAAAAGGTTTAACACCAGTCTAAAATTGTCATCTATTTTGAATTTTGGTCTTTCCTAACTGTAGAGCCAGTTAAAAAATCTTATTGATTTATTACCAATTGCCTGTTTAAAACTTCAAGTAAAACAAAGAAATATGCTCTCTTTTTCTTCTATTTTGGTAAAAAATGTTGAATATAAAATTATTCATCTAATCAACCTATTGTTGTGACACTTTTTTTTTTTTTTTCTTTTTTTTTGTGGTTGTTGTCAGGCAAAGATACCAGATATTGAAAAGTGCTTAGACATTGTTGCTACGTTGCAAGCTAAGAAGGGTACTGGTGAGGTTCGTTTGGAGCCTGATTTTCTATAACAAACTTTATCTGAACAAATAATAATAGTAAATGTTATTTAGGTAAAAAATACTTATAGTTATTGCTAACAAAAGTGTATCAAGATATTAATGGTCAGATTGACCGGTATCAAACACCTTAAATCTGAAATTGTATGCATCTTATTCTGTGAATACATATAGCTGACCCTACACAATATGCCATGATATTTTTTTTGTTGCTACGTCCTCAAGACTTCCTGATTCCCCAATAGTATGTGAGCAATATGGCTCATGACCTATTTTAGTTATATCCGCTATTTTCTTGTTGGCAGCTACGGAGAAGTTTCTGTTTTCCATTAAAAGTTGATGGCTCAGGTCCCTATGTTTAATTGTTAGGCTTCATTGCTGCTGAATATTTCAATTTTCTAGTTATATAGAATGTCTCGTTATAGTTTTTATGTTAGGTTTATACTATATGATAAAGTTCTTTCTGTCTGTTTGGTCTATTGTCAACCCCCCGAATAGTTGATTCCACATCTCAAGCTACTGGAGTCTGCATGCTTTTGCGATCATCCCTCATATCTTATTATAAGATTGATACCATGATCATTCTTTTTCCTGATATAGAGAAGCAGTCCTAGACTAGACACACACACATACGAGAGTATTATGTTCTTGCTTGTACTTTAATGCCTTCACATTATATGCTCAAACATGTTAGATTCTTGCAGATACCAAACACAGTTTGCCATTAGGCGTTTGGTATAAACCTGTGTATCTGTCTTTTCTTTTTATGGAGGATTGACGAGCACCATCACTAGTACCTTCATATATGTAAAATCTGGTAGGTCTGAAACGACAAGGACATGCAAAATTTGTGCATAATTGTCTACTTTTGGGTCAGGAAGACTACAGTAGACTAAGCAAAGGAATAAAAGAAAAAATTATAAAAGAAACCTTTTGGAAGGACAGATGTTGGACTGATATTCATGTACAACAACAAGCTTTTGTTCGTTACATGCTAGGTTTTCATTTTTATTTGTGAAATTGTGTCCTGAACAGATATCTACCACTCAGCATTTCTGCACATAGGTGCATGACATGAGTAAAGAGCTATAATCATAAAGCATGAAGGTTAATAAATGCTTGTTTGGTACAGTGTTGGACAGTCACTTACAGCCCTGTTCATCTAAATTCTATATAACTTAGTTTCTTCATCCTATTCACTCTGCTGTGATTCTGGAATGCAGTTTTGGATATCACTATCCCTCCAATCCTGGTCTCTTTCCTCTCCCCCCCCTTTCCCAAATTTCAGGCTCAGATGTTGCTGTGGAGTCCCGAATTATTATTTTCAATTAATTTTTCATCATATTGCATATGATTAAAATTTTAATTTTGATCGATTGCTCATACAGCCTTTCTATTTCTAATAATCTGTTTAAAGTATTTACTGCAAGTGAAAACTATTGGTTATATTACAAACTTAAGATTTATATATGAATTTAAATACAGGAACTTATTACTGATTTTGAAGTATCAGAAGGCATATATTCACGAGCACGCATAGAAGAAACTGATTCCGTGTGTTTGTGGCTGGGAGCAAATGTTATGCTTGAATATTCATTAGAAGAGGTACTCATATGTTAGTGTTTAGGTGCTTTCTGGTTTTTTGTTTCCTTGTTTTCCAATATAAAAAATATATTTTTCTGTTTCAGGCTACGGGTCTTCTACAGAAGAACCTGGATAATGCTAGAGCCAGTTTGGAAGTTCTTATTGCTGATCTACAGTTCTTGAGGGACCAGGTGACAATTACGCAGGTCAGCTTGCTAGCTATAGAGGGTTCCATACGCCTCTGCATTTTCCACACCTTCCCATTAAAAGCAAATAAACAATAAGAACACCGAACCTGTATAGCAGCATGTAGGGGGTGTAAAGTGAGTCGATCGGCTCACATGGGTGGACTGCGGGTTTAGCTAAAGATAGGCTAGCCTAACGTGAATCAATTTTTAGTAAGCCTCAGATTCTGCAGCCCAGTACATCCCACTGGGTTAATGAATTATGTGGATTGACTTATTTTATTTTCTAACTTTTATTTATTTTAGATTATTAGAGTGAGTTAGGTGAGTCGAATCACTGAATATTTTCTTTTTTTCACTGATTTACATTTAGGTACGGGTAGGATAATTAGATTATTAGGGATTCTTATAGAAAGAGTTTAGTATTTGAATTTTTTTTTTTATTAAAATATTTTATGTACTGCAAATGATAGGTAATTCCAGGGGTACCAACTAACTTCGATGTATAATTTTTATAGCTATATTTTTGCACATCCACCTTAAAAATATGTACCACCAACCGGACTTGAACCTGTACTGAGTTGGGTTGGCTCACAGGAACCGGTTTGACATATAAGGAATAGAATGTGAGAAAGTAAAAAATAAAACAAAAAGGAAGTGAAAATTGATATAAAATTTTATTTCACTGGGTAATTTTGGGCAAAGAAAATGAGAGATTTTAATTTGGAATGGAAAACAGACAAACGAAAATTTAATTTGGAACTTTAGAGTATGGAAAAATACACTCACAAACAAACAATGAAAAAATTTGGCTCATTTCCATTCATTCCCTTGTTTTCTTAAAAAAGAAGCGTACAAAAATGTCCACTCAGCATTTTCTACCCTTTCATTTTCGTATCAACCATGCACATCTTATCTTTATGCCATGCATTTGAGACACTTCAACTCCTTTTTTGTATTTTGCACAAATGTTGTTGAGAATGTGTATCAGTAATCAATCACCCAATCTTTTCACAGGTTTCTTGAAAATAATTAGTTTTAGTTGTTGATATATATATCTACTTTATCAGGTTACAATTGCACGAGTGTATAATTGGGATGTTCATCAACGGAGAATTCAACAGGCTGCTGCTCCAACTACTCAAGAATAGTAAAATGGATCATTTAATTCATCTAGATCTAAAGTGTAGCACTTATACATTTTATTTAGAGTGTGATTTTTATCTCTAGCCAATTTATAATTCAGATGAATTATGGGTTTCTCCCTGTCTCTAGTTCCGGTTTCACCATAGTAGACACTAGTTGGAACTTTTTAATGTTTATGTTGGCTATTGTCTTGGTCTCTTTGAAAGTGCCCATATATTAGGTTGATGGGAAAGTTTTGTTTGGTGTGATCATATGGATATATTTTACTCTGCAATTAGCTTTTTACTTATTTAAGTTTCTATTGCTGATGCTAATTTTAGTTGTCTCTGAGTAAGCCGAATTTGAGTCAGAATTATGGATCAGAGAGATGATTGAAGGCCCCACAGAAAGCTTCCATTTGTGAATGAAATCCATCGTCTAAACAACGCGGAATAAAAAGGGACAAGACATCTCAATCAATTGCTCTCTAGTGATGTCAATGTCATCTTATCTTTCCTCAAAAGAGTCGTAGATCTGGACGGTTTCTAATGAATATTAAATTGCTACTCTTGGTCAAGGATGACATTATGCCAGGTTTGATATATGATTCAGTCAACTGGTCTACTGATACAGTTTTATGAAAGTAACGGAATAATAGAAAACTGAGCAATTCAGGAGCTATTCTCAAAGCTCTACCAGTGTGAATGGGGTGATGTAAGAGTTTGGCTGAGTGGCACTGTAGGCTTTTTGGTTGCTTTCAATCGTTCACATGAATTTGATACTCGTACTATTGGCTAACTAATTCATTTTTGTGCATAGACTTCACATGGGGACCCATAATAACGACACTGGGTATCTGCAATCTAAATATACCCCATCTTTGTAAGGTGTGAAGATGAAAATCCAAAAATGTTTCATGAGGTCAGTCTTTATCGATATGGAGAGAACCACTTGCACCAATATCAGTCTAAGAGCTTGTGTGAATTGGATACTTTCAAACATATATCATGTTTGATTTATTAAATTGTGATTGTAGAAAAAATTTGAGTTTTAGAGATAAGTTTATTTTATCTAACACAAATATTTTTAACTAATTTAAACCAAGTAGACCAGAAAGCCTTCATCTATCGGAATAACTACTGGCTGACTGTATATTGGCAGGAATGAAGGTAAGAATTGAAGTGGTAGACATTTTAAATTGTAGTCAAAGTTAAACTGCTGAATAAAAAAATGTCAGTAATTTTTAAACAACGAAAGTGTCTAACTATATAATCCTTTATTGTACCTCCTATTTATAGTTTAAAGCCAACTTATCTTGCTTTCAGTTTCTAGTGTAACAAAGGTTAAGCGATCTTGTCTTCATCATGATTTGATGCCTGAGATAAAATATAGTGGGTTTTGGTGGGCCAAAATGTGGCTCACGCTAATGTATCAAGAACTTCTCTATAGCTTTTTGTTTTAGTTGGTAGGTTTATTGTACCGTCACTCAAATATTTTGGCAGGGTCAAACTTAATATTTGTCAGAAGAACACTTGAAGGTATAGCCGTGGTTGACCTCGAGAGAGGGGACCCTTGCCTATTTATTGCTCGGTCCCAGACCTTAAATAGCATGCTGTTGACACCCATAACTGTTTATAGTCAATAGCACCCTTCCCCCTTCACCTTCCAAACACGAACTTCCTTATAATTTCTAGGGCAACTGTAATGAATTGAATCTAGTTGAAGATTTGAAGTTCAGACATAGTTTGTGAAAAAAAAAAATTGAAGGTTGATTCATTTTCATTAAAGAATCACAAAATTGAGCTAGTCTTGAAAAAAAAAAAAACTTGTTTCGTTGATTTATAGTTTTATTTTCTTTCAACAAAATTCTTATTATATTATTTTGTAACTTTTATAATTTAATATTTTATAAAAAATTTAATATAAGATGAAAATCTACAAATAAAAATATGTGCTTAATATTTCATACATGGAATTAAAAAATTTCCAATAAAAATATTCAAATTTAATACATAATTGTTCAAATTTTAAGTTTATTTAATAAATTTATTTTAAATAAAAAAATCATATCTTCGACAATAATTATTAAAGAGATTACCTTCTTCCCTATCGAGAAGTTGAACTTGTTATTCCTTCCTTATTTTAATATTTTTTTCTATAATCTACACAAATAATTGAGTTTTATCTTAAATTTGAATTTGTTTATTAACATAAATAATTGATTAATTTGTATTCTTATTTTATAGGATTTGGTGATGATATCTACATGTGTTTTTTGTTTTAAATAAAATTATAAATCGTGAATATTTTGTTTTATTTAATCTCCTTTATATAGTATCGTGGAAATGGGATGACTTAAGTTAGGTAAGATTTTATAAAGTTTAAGTTCAACTTGTTTTAGAAAAGATTCATGTAAAAGATCTTTATAAATATTATTTTAAAATTTAAATATTGTATTGATATGTTTTTTGTGAAGCATTTTCCATCTATTTTATATCCTAGTTTATTGAATATGAGTAGTCCTTTATCAAGTTTTTGTTACATTATAAAAAATAAGAAAATATTACTCTTAACATGTTAAATACATATATGTTTTTTAATTTCACATGTTTTGATACACCAATAATTTTACATCACTTATAATGAGACTATACATAATTCATGAATATTTTTCTCTTTTGGAAAATCACTTGTACCCATGACCTAAATAAAATGGGCTTCTCCCAGCATGTAAAAAGTATCTTACATTTTTAGACATCAAGATTTTAGATAGTTTATAGAATTTTTGTTAATGCATAAAGACATCTTTTAATACACTTTAAATGCAATTATCATACACAATGTCAACAAATCTTAAGTTACAAGTATCACTAAAATTAAATGGATTATCTAAGACAAATAATGTACTAAACTAAATTAAATATTAATTAATCACGTTCATATTTAACAACCAAGTAAAAACTTTTTTAAGTGTCATTTACTGAAAAAGTTTGATTTTGAATCATTCTACTATTATTATAATCCACATCATTATCATATAATTATTAATGAAGTTTCTGGATTATCAGTTATTTCTAAATTATATATTAACACAAGAGAATGATACTGTGATATAAAATAATGGATAGTTTTATATAAATATTTTATATAATCGTTAATTAATATATAATAAAGTCCATAAATGAAATGCTATTGTAAAAAAATGGTTACTCATCCTTTCACAGAGAGATGAAATTAAAAAATTAGTTTCAAAGATTAAATATATACAATTTTTAAAGAGAAACATGATATATTTTTTAATAAAAAAAAAAAAATTTGGACTATGACTCCTATTAGTTTGTCCTTCCTTTCATACTCAGTGTCTATTTGTTTTTAAGCTATGGAAACATTTAAAAAGTAGAAATAGGTGAATTTTACGTATTTCAACTCATCAAATTTCGAAAATTGAAAATAAAAATCATCATTTTTCTAATGTGAAGGAAAGAAAAGAAGGTTCACAAAATTAAACATATATAAAATAAATATTATATAATATTTATTTACATAATCAAATATGTATATAGAAATAGTGGAATATGTTTACAAAAATTTAATTAATATATTTTTTATTTTGTATATTATTATAATAATAAATAATTTAAAAAACTATATTAATATATATGTATATTAAAATAATAAATAAAATTAATAATAATAAATAAATATTTTTCACTTACTCATTTCCATTTTTTAAAATTAATATAATTTTACTTTTTTTTCACTTTTCTCCTTCTTTAAATTCATGTTTTAATCCAAACTAACTCCTTATATTTAAGATATGAAAAAAATTACATTTCTTATATGTAATTAAAAAATAATATAATTAATTTTTAATCATGGATTTTTTAATTGGCGTATATGCTAATTATTATTTTTTTTATTTTGAAAGAGTCAAATGGTTTTGTGGTGAAGAAAAGCTATTGAAGGGGAAATGGGCAACGAGTTGACCGGAGCCTTCACGTATTTCTAGGAAGCAACCGTTGATTGCGCCATTTTTTTCATTTTCTTTTTTTTTCCTCAAATACCCTTCTAATACAAACAAATCTACTGTAACGACATGTTAAATTTAAAATTAAAAATAAAATATTAATCAAACAATGAGTTGAATACAGTATTCTTAAATTTGGAATAACAATAAATTCGTTTGGATAAACTTCTTTTTTAAATTTATTTTTTATAATAATAAAAATAAACAAAATGAGTTTATACAAAATTAAGATTTATTGCGTGTGAAATTCAATTTACTATAATACTACAGTACTGTATATACTTCTTGTTTTGCTATAATTTATAATATACTTTTTTATTACTTAAATGTTTTGTTTTATTATAAAAAAACTGTAAATATCAGTAATTAAAATTATGTAATCAATTTTATTGTTATTAATATTATAACGGTATTGTGACATTATAATAATTGTATTAAACCAATCTCCTTAAACTATTTTACAATCAGTCGAATCAATTACTCAATAACAGATAAAATAAAATAAAAAAGGGAATAAAATTAATAAATAGCGCAATAATTAATTAGAAAATAAAGTAATAGATTGATGCTACATGTAATTAGTACTAGTAAGAAAATATATTGGCCCGTGTCATTATCATGATTGATTACATCTTAAGAAAGATTCGATCGATTTCCTTAACGTGAATATCGTGTCACTTAGTACCTCAATTATTGCGTAATACAACATATAGATAGTTTTTTCATTATACCATAGCTTAATTTAATTTCCTATCTGTAAAAAAATAATTGCTTTTTATTTTCATAATTTATTTTTTAATTTAATTATTAAAACATCTTATTATTATAAGTTATTAAAATAATGAAGATAAACAAAATAAATTTCTATTTTTTATCTTTAATTTGAACGTATCCCATTATATATATAGAATATGGTGTTATTTTGTTCTTCCTTGTAGCTAAATTTGCAAGGTAGGTATTTGTTATGCTATATCATAACTTAATTTATGGAGTAAGTAATTTGAAAGTTTTGGTTTAATTAACTATATCTAATACACCAAAGAGTTCAATGTAATACACATATAATAACTTTAATATATTTTATTACATTCAATTAGCTTCAATCAATCATTAAATTAATTCTTTATAGTTTCAATTAATTTTTAAGAGTAATTTTAAAAAATTACTCGTTATTTTTATTTAAAAAAATAATGAGTTCCTTTATATATCCAATTAAAAGAAGTTGAAAGGTTGATATACACAACAAAAACATTAATTGGTAACCCAGGTCAAAAATAGAAAAGTTATGGATTCCATGTTAGTAAAAGATCTTTTAAAGGTAATATAAATAGATAATAATTATAAGATATGATCATGACAATTGATTCTCATATCTAATTTTTTGCTGATTTCAGTGTGTCGAAATGTTCTATTTTGACTTAAAGGAGGAGAACACCAAGACATATATATAAATATTTAGTATAAACTATCATAGTATACAAATTGAAGTACAAAATATGATTTTATAAGAGATTATCGACTTTACAATAATTTTTGAGATATTTGAAATTATTTAAATATTAATTTTATTATTTTCAATATACTCTTGGAGTGTTTTGTATAAAAAAATTTATGAGGATAAGGAGTTAAAGAAATGTTTAGTTTTTTTAAAAGATGAAAAATAAACAACACAAGTTATAATATTTCTAAAAAATTATTTTAGCTATGTATCCCATAAAATGACATTGATAAAAGAAGTTTGATTCTAATTTTTCCAATTTTAGATAAATAGTCTTACTAAAATAAAAATAATATGTTACTCTTTAGATTATTTAACGTGATAATAATTAAAGGTTCTAGTAAAAATATTTATGAATTAAAAATATTAAAATTCATGATTATGAATATGAATATGATTAACCATTTGGTGGTCATTTATGAGATGTATGAATAAAGAGGAATGAGAGAAAAGGAGAATAATTATAAATCATACAACTATGCATGAATGATTAAAATTACAAGTTATTTCAACTCAAAAGGTTACATCAAGTAAAGTCAATACCTAAGCATAGAAATCATAATTTAGAATAAAGTGTAAGTGTCACTACCAAGACATAGTAATCTTGTCTTAAATCTTCTTCTAAAATACCCGACATAATAAGAATTTAACGTAAGAGTACATTTTATAAAGTGTTGTGGAGACTTATACTTCATAAAGAAAATATACAAAAAAATGGGTTAAGTTATATATGTGTGTGATTTAGGATAATGAACATTAAACATTAGATTATTTGAGTGAAGAGCACCCTAAAAGAACATGTGAAAAGAATATATAGTGTTAATAATTTATTTCACGTGCAGTTAAATATAGCCTATTCATTATTACAAGAAAGTGTGGAAGCAAATAAGGAAGAAAAGAGAGTCTCTTTGTTTTTTTTTTTTTTTTTATGTTTTATGATCTCTTTCTTCTAACCCAGTTAAATATTTTACTAGTTAGTCAACTGGTTAAATAGAAGAAATCAATCCCCATAAATTGCTCTTAAATGTCGACTTGCCGACAACAATGTAATGAAAATCTCAGAGAAAACCTTCTTCATCAACATATAAAGCCACAAATAACATTAATTAAATTATCTCCTTTAAATTAAGTTGTAAAAAGTAATTAAAATTACAAGCATTTGTATTCAAACAAATAAGGTATACACAATGGCATCTGGTAATTATCTAAAGAAAATTTACACACTTTTATTGAAAAATCACAAAACATTTACTTGGGTACAAAATACTATATAAAAATCCGTTGTGAAAGACATGAGCAATATTAATTACAAGCTTAGTTATAATAAAAGTTTGGATCGAAGTGAAGTGACACGATGGAAAATAAAACTGCAATTATTTTCAGATTATCTTAATATAAAAGACATAACCATGCGCCATAAAATAAGGATAAACCGTAATATATGGCAGACCAACAACACAGCATGGTATGATTAGGTTCAGAAAGGAACAGAATAAAATAACTAAGAAACAAGTTGTTTTTCTGTTCTTTTCTTTGTTTTCGGTATGTAAGTCAGATTTGAATTCCTTAATCACGTAATCAAATTCAAATATTATATAAACGAACATTAATGAAATTAAAAAAGAAAGACTCTATTAAGAGTAATTAATGAAGTTTTTAATCCATAATTAAAAATTAAAAAACTTGGATTCAGAAACATCAATTAAACGTGTGTAGGTTATTGGAAACTGGTGACATGTATGCGCGTTATCAAATATTGAGAGTTTGAGCGTCGAAGAAGGTATGCATGGGGTGATGAGATCCCTTGCGACGACGACATCTCGGTTGTTGATGTGAAAAACACCAAACACAACCTTGGATTTTATGCCGGTTGTTCCCATGTGGTTGCGCTGACACAGTACAGGTCAGAGAGAGAATGAAGTGACAACCACCGACAGCGCCGCCGAGACCCGTTGAGTTAACGTTGCCGTTTTCCTATACTCCAGCTAAGAGCCGCGACACTGGCCTACGTTTCGCACGTGAATAGCATGTGCACTCAGCTTAATCTTCTGCGACCAATTCAAATGTTTAAATCGAATTGTGTCAGCGTCGTTTATTGCGTTCCTTGCATGCCTTCGTATACATTGCAGTTAGCTTAATCCATTTATTTTAGTTCCTACGGTGGTAAAAAATAAAATAAAATAGATTAGTTTGTCATACTTAAAATTTATTAATGAGTTCAGTTTATTTTACTAAAAATGGGTTTACAGGTTAATCAATCAATCCGTTAATAACTTTTTTTAAAATAGAAATTTATATATATATATATATATATATATATTTGTAAAAATATTTTTAATTAATTATTTATTAAATAAATTAAAAAAGTATATTTATATATTAAAATAAATAATTATAATCAATAATTTAAATTTAATTAATTACTCATTCAACATGGACTACTTATACCTTCTCTTTAAGCAATCTTGTAAATGATCCCATTTTCGAATCAAAACCAATGCACTTTTTTTTTCTCACATAATTTACCATTTCATAATTTTATACATTTTTATATATTGATGTTATTTAATATATTAATTTAGTTTTGGATATTTTAATTTTCACACCTTTATAAAAAAAAAATCTACGACAGATGGTTGGACTGTTGGTGATGTTTGACAGTTCTAACTTTTTAAGTTTTTCAATTTTGAGGGTACCTACAGTTACGAGCTTTACAAATTGCAAGAGCGTCAGATAGAAGCAAACACAGAATATACCAAAACCGCGTAAAGTATACTTGCTTTTTCAATTTTATATGATAAAACTAAATAGCAGAAACATTTTTCATTGCTCAAATTAAAAATTAAATTTTGATAAAATATAATAACTTTCAGGAAAGAATCAATTCAACGCGTCAAAATAATGTATCATAAAGACGTGTATAAATATTAATATTATATTCGAAGTGATGGAATAAATTGTGAAAAAAAAAGGTCTGAATTATTGAGAAGCTAGCACAAGAGTGTTGCCTTTTTAATTATGTAACCAAAATCATGCAATAATTAATCAAAACTTGAATATCTTAGACATTTCTTTTTGTGTGGTTGAAAGATGGACGAGGAGGAGAGGACAAAAATTGTGTGTTTCAAAAGTGGAGAAGAAAGTTTTATAAAAAATGGATTGTGAGTTAAATCGGTTTAACTGGTAATTGGTGTAGAAATCAATTAGTTATTTTTAAATAATAAAATTTTATCTAAATTATAATAAAATTAGAAAAATTGAGATAAAATTAAAAAAAAATTATCTGAAATCGATTTAAAAAAATATTTTTTTTAATAGAAGTTATAATATATTTTAATTATTTATCTTTTTTATCACATATTAATTATACTAATTTAAATAATAATTATTTATTATATTTTCATTTAATACTTTTTATATATTTATTTTTTAATATTTATTATAATTTATAGTTACCATAATAATAATTATTATTTTTTTTATAAAAAAATATTATTAATAAATTTATATATATTTATTATATTATAAAAATATTATTTCGTGAGATACGATTAGATCCGATATTATCACCGATTTAGGAACATGTCGAACTTAAAAAAAAAATAGTTTGTATAGGGAGGGAAAGATTGAGTAATGTATTATTGTATCAAATTAATGAACAAATTTTAATTTAAAAACAAGTATAAACACAAATAAAAATAATAAATAAATGTTTAGTTTGAATCTTGTAAACAAAAAAGTATTTTCATATTTTACCAGTTTGTCTTACCTAGACTAAGTACGAAACAAATAATTTTAAATTGTTTCTAGGATTAAATTATAAGAATAAGAAACAATTAAATTAAATTTAATAATTATAAAGTTCTTAAAAAGATAAATAAATACTAATTTTTTTAGTGGACGATGATGATGATAAATATTAATTAGCTTTTTAACGTTACAATTTTATATTTTTCAATTTGATGATTCAAATTAAGCCAACTTTTATTTGTAAAATAAAATTAATTATGATTAAAAGAATTTAAATTAAACTAAACTAAATACTTTTGGTATTCTTCCCGAAAATTGATCAATTTGAAAATGAGTTCAATTTTAAATTTTTTTTGATAAATGTTAATTCTCAACTTTTTAATATCATATTTTAATTTTTCAATTATTAATTAATTATCAGTATTTTTATGTTTACTAATTTATTTGTTTACTAAATGCAAACTTTTGAGAACATATTCATCATTTCACACATCCTTTGTTTTATACATTAGGATTCAGTGTGTCTCAAATATTAAATATATTTTTAAAGATTTGGCAAAAATGATTTCAAATAGATCAAAAGTAATTTTTTTTTGTAATCATTTAAAATAATTAATATATATTTTAGTTAAAAAATTTATACTCATGAAAATATACATTTTATATATAAATATTTATATAAAGTAATTTAAAGTTAAAATTATTATAATAACTAGTGGAAATATAAATTGTGTGTCTACTTTTTATGTATAATTATTATTTTTTTAATTATTTCATTTTTTCCCTCCAATTCTTAATTTTAATCGCTTTTCTCTCCATTAAATACCTATCATATATTTTACTCTCTTATGTATTTTATTAATTTTTAAATATGTAAATTATATCAACAGTATATGTATCATCTTTAAAATCTTATCCGTACACACACACACACACACATATATATATATATATATATATATATATATATATATATATATATATATATATATATATATATATATATATATATATATATATATATATAAAGGTTGTAATCATCAAGGTAGAAGTATAAATCATGGATATGCACTTAAAACTTACAAAGATAATCTAAAATCATAAATGATAGTTTGTTTGATTGATTAACAAGAAAACAATAATTATAAATATTGTTTCAAAGATGATACATTTTCTCTAATGCAACTTTCAAATTGATAAATATATTATATTTTTAATAACAACATGAATATTTAAACTCAAAAATAAAAAAAATATTGTTACATATAACAAATTCAATATAAATATGCGTAAATAAAAATAAATTATTATAATCATAAAAAATATTTTTTATTAAAAAAAAGATAAAAATTTTCTGTCGTATTTCACATATTTTCCATAATATCATGTTAAGCTACATTTGTATTTTAAAATAAGTTCTATTTAAGATATTAACAAAAGTTAAAAATGCAAAATTATGTATTTTTCATACTCCTATTTTTTTGTTATAAGATATCAAAATAAAAATAACGTTCGATCATTTTCATAAAAAAACAATTTCAAATGTTTTATATTAATTATTTTAAAAAATATTTAATTAATGTCATCGATCAGTAAAACAATAAATAATGTGTACATTTCCAACAGAAATAATTAATGAATTATGTCGTATTTAAAAAAATATAAATTTATTATATTAATTATGTTTAAATAATTTAAAATTAATTTTATTTTAATAATTTTTAATCATTTATAAAAAATATTTTTATATTATTTTTCTTAATTTAATTAGTTTATTTATTTTATAATATTATTTGGTGAAATAATTATAAAAAAATTTAAATAATGTAATATGACACCTAAGATTTCTCGTATGAAAACGATCTTAGTATATTATATTGTAAATGGTTTATAATGATTGAGATAGTCATGGAGAAAATGTAAAATCAAAACATATTGAATTTTAACAATGAAATTAATTAAATTTCTTAATCCTAATGAATGAATTATTGAAAAATAATATTATAATTTATTTTCAATACTCAAATATAAAGTAGGTATTTTTTTTAAAGGCTGATTAGATTGATGGGTTTAGCGGAACTGAAAGTCTGGCGTCAACAGAGAAAGAAATATACAATTTTAAAAAAATCTTTCACTTTAATTTTTAAACTGTTCCGTATTTATGTGCATGTTCCACTTTTTTTTTTTTTATCCATGACCCATGTTTCTTTAAGGCATAATATTGATAACAAAAATTAGAAAAGAAAGGTAATTGGGAATAAAATAAAATAAGTGATGACACATAATAAAAAAATTATAAAAAATGTTATAAATTTTTTGAAAGAGAATATATGTATTATTTATTTTACGTGCATGTGTTAATATATATTTTATTGTATTTATATAAACGTAGACATCACGTCAAGAGTAGTTTTTGGAATAACTTGCAAATTAATATTTGTTATACTAGAGGATAGTATTACCTGCTGAATTGGTCACATCTTCGACCTATTTTATTTATTTATTATTATTATTATCAGAAAACATCTAATTGGATTTCTATCACACACAAAACAACTATCGCGAGACTCCTACCATAAAGTATTGTATAATTTCGAAGATTTAAACTTTCAAATAATTTTTTATTGAATGTAAACAAAAATTATAAACTTTTAAAACTATTTTTGCATGCTTCATTAAATAAATTTTTTCTAATATTGAATATAATTTTAAAGTAACGTGTGTGTATATATATAATATTGTGAACCTACAATGGTTTTATTTATCTCTTTCATAGTTAAGATACAACAAAAAAAAATATTGATCGAATTATTAAAATCTAATATATTAAAAATATTATTGGCTAAATTAATAACTTGTTTTTCACTTAATAGAATAAGAATAAGAAAAGAGAGGGACTGTATCGATACTAGAAGTAACTTCTAAAGACTTACACTACTTAAAAAAAAACAGTAAATTTGAATTGTTGATAGAAATTAATCAGTACCAATGAGTATGATTTTTGTAATCCCCTTGAGCAAAGGTAGCAATATATGAACACTTTGTACTATTAATTAAGTTTATGAAGGTAAATTAATTATATATACATTATTTTTGAAGATATTTTGATATTAAAAATATAAAAATGTATTTATTTGCTATGATACAGACGCACATGCATTAGAATACTGGATGGAAGAAAGGTGGAGTATGAACGGAGAAAGCCTCAAACTTTGAATTTTGAGACCTTAACGTCTCACCCAAAATCATGACAATTCAGAATATTTCCTTTACATCAATTATAGCTGTCTTCATGAATCATATGTGAAATAGGGTAAGATTTGAAGCTCAACGTGGAAACTCGAAAGTATTGTCATTCTAAAATAATTGTCTCGACCCATTATAAATTATAGTAATTGGAATTGTTATGAATTTAGAATTCAATGCCTTCTTTACTTTACTATGCTGAGCTGAATCACTTTTTGGGTCACCTTTTACAGCATTTTGAAATTAATGCTTGAGAACCAATAACCCTATTAATTAATTTCCATACCTTACAAGGTTTTAGTACTGCATGGAATTAGTAGAAATGTAGAGCAATGAAATTCAGCATTAATTTTTGTGTGGGATAAACCATGTGATTTGGCAATGCACTTATTATCGTCCAACAAATCCCAAAAATTAATGTACTACTTATACACCTCAAATTCACAAGTGTTTTGACTAAGTAATTTATTTTCTGTGTGTCAAATTTCATCAAATCAACAAGGAAATGCAGATTTTTTTGGTATAAATTTGTGTGGAAACTTAAATGGGTAGCAAAATTAGCTACAGCATATATAGCTAGGTTTGGCGAGTGAGGAATTCATTTAATTAATGAATTTATTTCATTTATATCACTATATTAAATAGTTTCTATATGAATTAATATACATGTAATCTCTAACAAAATGATCACCAATTGGATTAATAAAAAAAAAAATCAAACCACTTCATAAAAATATTTTCATAATGTTTAAACCAAGCTAGGTATAAAACGTGGTTCAATTCTCTCCTTTTTTCTTTTCAAAATATATTTTTTTAATCATGTTGATCGTTTTGATTCAATTAATTTTTTTTCAAACAACTGATTCAAACATTTTTATCAATTCAAACCAAATCGTCTTTATTATTATTATTTTTTTTTTACGTATACCTGTTCGAATTTTTTTTCTTTAAATAATTGGGTTTTATGTAATTATGTTGAGTTTACAAAATAGTTCGCTTCGAAGTCTAGTTCTATACTTATAACATCCTTCAAAAGTCGTTATAACATCTTCACATGATATCGAACATTTATATGTCATAAAAATTTATTATTTTATTTATCCTCCTTCAAAAGTGTCATTAAGGATACATGTTTTTGTGTGATATTATATTTAAAATTATTTTGAATACATATTTTATTATTTAATATATTTTGCAATCTATTGTATGACCCAGTTAACTAAGCTCTGAAAAAATGCTAAAGAGATTCAATATAACAAGTGTTTACGTAACTAAGAGAAGAGATCACGTTAGAGAATAATAGAATTAATTAATTTGACTAATAACATTAAATTTGTCTGAAAATTTTTATTTTTTTAAAGCTATCTTTATCGTTAATGAGATAAATTTTATTTATTTCTTAAATATTTTTATTAATTTGTTTTCATTTTGTTTTGTTTCTTTGGACTAATAGTACACGTGACACCTTTTACCATATGATGGGTTGAGGTATCTTGTAAAGAACTCACAAACTATTAGGAGTGCAACCAGAGAATTAGGGTTGAATGTCCATGGTGTGATATTTATCAATTGCATGCACTTCTAAAACATTTTCATATGAAATTTTTCTTACCTTTTTACCCTTACTATTTGAACAATGAACTAAAGTTATTTAGACAAAGCCTTCAAAACAAATATAAAATAAAAAAAATGTTATAAATGAATAAGATATAAGAAAGTAACACAGTTTGTGAATATTTCATGCAGTGTTATTTACGCTTGTTTTGTATATGTTTCGTTAGGGGGGTTTCTCACTATAGTCATTTATGGCTTGACTTCCCTAAGGTTCATATATACTTTAGATAATGCATTCCTACCATATCACGATGCATGATTCACAAAGATGTTTATCACCTTATTACTTAACGTTTTAGATGGAGGATCCTACCTCTCATAGGGGTCCCCATTCTTATCATTACGTCATATATTATAAAATTATATTTACTTATTTTATCATAATTTTAAATTCGGTGGCTAAGTATATTTTAATATATTTCATTATTAACTAAAAAAAACATTTCAAAATTCAATAAGTTAATAAAATATTTTCAGTAAATAATTTTATTTTAATAAAATAAATTATAAACTGATTAAATAAAATAAGAATAGCTAACCCTTATCATGCAGCCTTTTAAATATTGACCACACAATAAATAAATTAAAATCCAAACGTTACGGTAAAACCACTAGTACAGACATCGATCTTTCCACATCGATTCTTTAAGAACCGATGTAGAAAGTGAATTCAAGACTTTCAACATCAGTTTAGTTAGGAACCGATGTAGAAAGTCTTTTTATAAAATTAAGAGAATTGTCATCTGGTAAAATTCGAACTTAATACTTTAAAGTCGAAGATCGATACTTCAACCATCTGAACTACTAGAATTTTTCGATAATAACTTATAAATAAATTATATTTATATACAAATAAAAATGTATATCCATGTAAATATATATATATATAATATAAATATAAAATATATAAATATAAATACAAATATATTTATATATTTATATGTTAGATGTGAGAGCGCGCTCGAGAGTGAAAGTGTGTGTCAAGTGGGTTTTCAAAATTTGATGTCAAATTTGTGAGCGAGTCTCTTTATATGAATTTGTAATTTAATAATAGAATATAATCTTTAAAATTTATTTATAATAATATAGAATATAATCTTTATAATTAATTATATAATGATATAAAATAAAATAAAAATATTTTATATCATTATATAAATAAATTATAAAGATTATATTTTGTCATTAAGTTATAATCCATATAAAGATACTCGCTCACAAATTTGACATCAAATTTTGAAAATTCACTCGACACACACTTTCATCCTCGAGCGCTGCCTCACATCCAACATATAAATATATTTGTATTTGTATTTATATATTTTATATTTATATATTTACATGGATATACATTTTTATTTGTATATAAATATAATTTATGTATAAGTTATTATCGAAAAATCCTAATAGTTCGATGGTTGGAAGTATCGACCTTCGACTTACAAATCTTGGGTTTGAATCTTGCAAGTAACAATTCTCTTAATCTGATATGAATAAATAAAAATATTAGACTTTCTACATCGGTTCCTTACAATCGATGTGAAAAGTCCCTGGGAACCGATGTTAAAAGCCTATTTTGTACTAGTGAACTCAACATATATATATATATATATATAAATAAATAAAGGCGAATGCTGTAATAGACCAAAGTAAAATTGTAATATAATTAAAAAAGCAATAGTAAAAATACGTAAAATAATATACATAAATTTGATCCTCAAATTAATTAATTAATTAATTAAATAAAAGTAGTTTATGAAACAGAGCCAAAAGTGGTAAGTAAGTAGGGTACGTGTACACTTGGAGAATGCTTGGTTCACACGCTAAGCCGGTTACCAGTCAAATATCCGCGTCAAGAGGGAGGTGGGGCCCTATGGCGGTCCTCTTTAGCGGTAAATGCCATCAACATCATGCTGCCATTCTTCGTACGCTTCCTAACTGACAGGTGCCCGTCGTCCCAAGGCGGAATTTGGAAACCCTCCCACTCTCTTCATACATTCCTGTTCTCCAAATTCCCAACCCTATCAAACTCTCCTTTCTTTTCATACAACAACGACCCTAATTATATTAATTTCACTTTTTCTTTCTTTTTCTATTTTCCAAGCCTTCAAATAAAAGCAACACAATATTTTAGCTCAAAAATTATTTTTTTATTTTTTTGTGTCTTGCATGTTAGACTTTTAGGAGACGTTTCCATTATATATTTAAAACGAAATTTACCTTTTAGAAATAAAAGAATCTAATAACTTACTAAAATTAGGAAAGTTTAGTATTATTCCTTATATTGTTCTTTAACAATACTTAATGTTTCAATTCATTTTTTGTGATTAATGCTTTTATCTCATTTACTAGAGAAAACATTAATATTGATTGGAAGTTTGCGTTAGTAATATCTACAAAACATTATATTATTGTAAGTTGTATTCACACATCAAAGCACTTATTAGAACATTACTTATGTAAAAAAAAAACTCAATATTTTCTTTTATTATAATTTAAATATGTAGTGTTTTTACACAATATACCCATAGACATGTAATAAAAATATTGCTACATGTAACACTATATTAATTTTAAAATAATATCCTTATTATTTTAACTTATTTTTCTCCATAAAAAAATTATAAATATTTTTTTTATAATAAGTATAATTAAAAGTATAAGAATTCTTATCTTTTTAATTATATTTATTGCAGAAGAAAGAAAAATCATAAGTTATTAAAAATGATTTTGGATGAAAATAATATTAAAATGATAAAGAGTACTATATTGAAAGGAAGATTAACAGATTTATTAAAAAAAAGAAAAATTGATGTTTATCTTAATTTATGGAACTTAATTTTAAACAATAAATATTTTAAAATAAAAAAGTAATCAATAAAAAGATAATTAAAATATTGTACTTTACAAATAAGGTATAAATAAAAATATTTTTTTCTTAAAAATAGACAATTAAATAAAAATAAAGGAAATATTTAAATTATTTTAGATAAAAGTTTAGAAAGAAAATATAAACAAATTATAATAAAATTGACTAAAGCTGAATTTTCTTATTGATTTTGACCAGTTTTAGATATTCTCATCGATTATGAAATGTTTTGATTTTGTAGAGTTAATTAAATCAATCAAACTCGTTAGTCCACTTGGATTTTATAAATTATGCTTGAAACATTAAAAAAATAAAATTATTTAGCGATTTTTAAAGTAGTATTACTATTGAGAGAAACATTCAATGCCTTTAATTAATATTGTTAATTGTTTTTAAAAAGAGTAAATTTAAAAATCCAATAAAAATTTAATACTAGTTATGATCACACTGGTTAAGAAATCTCAAATTTGAATCTACGGGGAGAGTACTCCCCTAATCCCCAAACTATCCCTTTCTCTCTCTCTCTCTCTATTCCTTTCTGTCTCTTTTTATATATTTTGTAATAATAACAAGTGGTAGAATTTAGAGGCACACTTCCTTTTGAGTTCGCAGCACAAAAGCAAGATCTCCAAAAAAAATAAAAATAAGAATATGTGCCACCCTTTCGTTGTTGATATATAGCAGAAGCAATCCACCAAAATCAATGGCGGAGGAGAAAAGAGAGGAAGAACCACACCCCAACAACTCACCATCCACCACCATGGCATTCTCCGACGAGATTCCCAACAACTTCACTTTCCCTTTCCAACCACCCACAATCTTCGACGTCATGCCGCCGCCGCCGCGCTTGTCGTCTTCCTCCTGCGACCACAAGGACTCGCCGTTCGGCTTCATGGAGCTGCTCGGCGTCCACGACTACACCGCGCCGTTATTCGATTGGCTCCCCGCCGATGCGCCGTCGCCGGCGAGCTCCAACGTGCCGGACTCCTCTGAGGTGCTGAACGCTCCCGCGTCGCCCAACTTGTCGTCGATTTCGTCGTCTTCGAATGAGGCCACCGTCATCACCACCGCAACCGCTACCGAGGAGCGGAGTGGTAAAGGTGGGATTGAACACGACGAAGTGGAAGCAGAGGAGGAAGAAGAAGGTGGTAATGGAGGCAGGGATGACCCGGATCAAGATAAGACTAAGAAACAGTAAGTATTGAGTAAGGAAAATGACAAGTGAACAGTTAGATTCAATATTTTTTTTAGCATAATTTAGATGCACTGTGTAAAAGTTCATCTTTTATTGAAGAACAACTTAAAAAAAGTAACCCTTAAAGAACTGGGTGTAAGTTTTGCTGAAATGTATTTAAAATGTATGACATAAACAAACAAGAAAACCAGAAACAAAAGTTAATAACAGTGAAAAACAAAATGGATTATTTAATATCAAAATAAGGTGAAAAATAGATGAAAATATCCAAAGACGCGTGAGTACACAGTTGATTAAATTATAGTCATTATTTATTTTCATTTTCTTTTTCCTTTCTCTCATTATTGAGAATTTATTTTTATCTGTTATTGAATGCCTTAACGGCAAAGTAAAAAGGGAAGGAGAGATAAAGTGAGTTAGTTTGGGGAAACTCATGAAGCAGTTTCTGATGCCCGAACTTAAAATGGGCTTCTGCTTTTATCGGTGTTAGTGTCCTCGTTTGACTCTGTTTTCTATTTTGATTTTTGAATATATATTTTTTTTCAATTTGTTATTATTGGTGTCTGAGAGAAGGAATTGACAAGTGGTAAGTATGGAAAATGTAACAGGTTGAAACCGAAGAAGAAGAACCAAAAGAAGCAAAGAGAACCGAGATTTGCGTTCATGACAAAGAGCGAGGTTGATCACCTGGACGATGGTTATAAGTGGCGCAAGTACGGCCAAAAAGCTGTGAAAAACAGCCCTTATCCCAGGTAGCATATTACTGTCATTTCATTTTTCTTTTTTCTTTTTTCATTTTTCAATATTCATTCATTCTTCCTTCTCTCTCTATATTTATCCATCGCTCTCATTCCCTTGTCCTTAGCGAACGCTCTAGTTGACAAAATAGCACTAGAGTTTCCCACTAATTTTCATCTTTTCTTCTAATTAATTTTTTCTTGCTGGACACGCAACCCTCGTGCCACGTCACCTTGTAGGAGCTACTACCGTTGCACCACCGCTGGCTGCGGCGTCAAGAAGCGCGTGGAGCGTTCCTCCGATGACCCTTCCATCGTCGTTACCACTTACGAGGGGCAGCACACGCACCCTTGCCCTGCTTCGTCGCGGGCTAGCTTCGGGTTCGTGCACGAACCTGGTGGGTTCGGACATGCCCGTTCCTTCGGCTCCTCACACTTCTCTCTCCCACATCAGCACCACCACCAAGCACAAGCTTCGGCTTTGATGTATAACTCCGCCCCTCCTTTTGTTAACTCCGCTAGTAACTTCATGAACACGACGTCGTTTGGTGGGTTTCCTCAGGACCACGCGAACCGTCGAGGTTTCGGACACGAGGCTTTGTTGAGGGACAATGGGTTGCTTCAGGACATTATTGTGCCATCGCAGGTGAGGAAGGAGGAGAAGGACTGAGTTAATCATAGGTTACGAATTTTGGTCATGTTTATATTTAATGGCTGCGGAAATTGATAATACTAATTAGTAATTACTTTTAATTGGTTTTATTATGGCCTGTATTAACTGCACCTGGGTGTTGTTGTAATGCTCTCTAACTCGTTTGGTGCTGCTGGATTCGAGGGAGTTTCAGTTTTAGAAGTTACCTTGGACAAAACTACCTCAGCTAGATTTATAAGAAACCTTTTGGAGGTTTACATTTAAATGAGTATCTTCCCTTGTAGCGTATGGATGGCATCAGGTTCTGATTTTGTTAATTTAATTTTTTCTTAAGTTCATATGGTTATTCTTTGTAACTAGAGATTTGTTCGATGATCAGACATTTGACGTTTCAATCTTTTTTGTTCTTCTTGTCCAATGCCACTTCGCCTCTCTGTGCTGTTTAGTTTTCTCGCAGGATTAAATATTCACGTAGAAAAAACAATGGTTTTTGGGTCATGCGCCATTAGGGCTTCTTTTTTTCACTTAACTTGTGAGTTTGGTTGTGAGGCCATGACCCATTAATTCTAGAGGCAGCTGAAAATCTGAATCTTCCCTAACATACAAAGCAGAGATTAGAGATGTGGAGGATGTATGCTTGGAATTTGGTCCTTCAGTTATTGATTAGGGATGGCTGGGGGTCTGTCTAAAGATATGAGAGAAAAAAAGGTTAAGAAAGAAAGTTGATGATGGCTTTGAATATACTACCATGAAAAGAGTGTTGTAATTGGCCCAAAACTTAAAAACAATGAATGCACGAGTCGTGGAAAAAGTTGTGACATTATTTTTTGAGCATAGTACCGTTTAGCTTTTCTGTACGATGGCTTTTACTATCATGATTCTTCACCCTACAAGCTTACATAAAAAGATGGAGCCATTCAATGATGATGTGTGTTTCCTGGGACGAAAATAGATAGCGCATAAATAATTTGTAATCGATAGCTAAAGATGTTGGTGTCAGTGGCAAAGATGCATATGGTTCTCATGCTCTACCATTGAAGTTGAACTTGTAGCTGAAGCCCTTCCACACCCTCAATATCTTTCCTGCACTTTATTTCTCATTCACGCTTCTCACAATACTTCGTGTCCTAGGCACAAGAAACCTAGTTTTACTGCTACTTTTCTTAATTACTCAATCCACTATTTCCCATGATACAAAGGTAGATACACTGCTATAAAGAATATGGTTTAGTAACTCGTACACAATGACAAAACGGAACTTACTCAAGAGCAAGAGAGATATATAGGCTTTCCAATTCTTTTATCTTTTTTATTCTATGGTTTATATCAGGAACCTGCCTTTTTTTTCCCTTGATTTTAGCTCTATGAAATAACTTTATTTTATAACGTAATTTATTTAAGTTTTCTAATAAAATGAAATGAAAACTTTGAGTCTCATTATTTTAAAAAAGAAGGAATGTTAACAAGTCAATGTAACAGCAATCCGAAAGAACCAAACTAATTCAATAACTCGTTAGTTCGACTACTTAGCCTGATTTGGGTTGACGGGAATTCTACTCTATTAGCCTAAATGTGTTGGACCAACCTATTGATACCCCTAGTTTAGAATAGTTAGTTAGTTTATAGTTTCACCCTCCTAGTAAAAACCAGCAACAACTATTTCCATGAAAAATGATACAGATTAGTCCTATAAAATTAGTGAACTTTGATTTTCAAAATAAAGACACTTTAAAAATAAATAATTTACAATGGTTGGTTAGGATTGTGAATAATTGACACTGGTTCAGTAACGGGTTTATATAGAAATTATTGTCAGTGACTGTGTTGCTCAGAATCAGTTGTTCAGAAATTATTATCTTCGGGTTTGAACAGGCAGGCACAAGTGTTGGATGATTTATTCATCGTAATAAACATGAATTTATGTTAAGTGAAATTAAAATGACCTAGATTTAAATTTGATCATTATGATTAAACTAAGACGTTGCGGCTACACTACACCACACGCGGTTCACATTTGATGAAAACATTAATCACGATAGTAATAGGAGGCTTCACTTTCTTCATTACTTGGAGTTAATTTTTGAAATTTGGAAGTTGAACTTTAGAATTCAAAATTAAAGGGTTTGAATGTGGAGTAGTTTAAAATTTTTGAAAATTTTAAAAGGAAACAAGGTAAGAAAATGAGGATGGTGAAGGAGTGGATAATAATTTAGCGCAGTACTGCACCATCCAGGCACGTACGTAGACAGGGAATCAATCAATAATTGAAGAAATGTATGCACATGAAGAAAAAGTGAGGTGTTATTTGAATTTAGGTTTTATAAGAAAGGTGTAAACTTGTTAGGAGCTTAGGAGTATGGCAAAAAGTTACGTTCTGGAGACAAGCTGGAACTTAGAAGGACGAAGATATGGGTTTGAAATTTTTGCGATAGTTAAAGATAAGGTTTTGTTTGAAGTTTATATGTGTAAAAAAGTTCTCTTTCTTTCGCTTTCTATTTATGACCCATTCTTATTAGAAAGGTGTAGATTGACAAGACAGTTGATTTATAGCAATAACTTAATTCAAGCATTACACGTACACTACCCTCTACAAACTAAGTGGTTTGGTTTAATTTGGTGGAATGCAAAATTGTGAATTTCCATCATTGCTTCCCAATTGGCATGCAAGTTATGAACACAAGCAGATAAACCGAAAGAAAAAGGCATCAAGATTTTTCACCCTCAATATTCTCTCATCTTCAAATCACAAACATTATTAATTTATTGATTTATCAAAGGTCAATTGGATTTTGGGGTGTGACTTTTCTAGTTTTCTCAAACTTTCCAGCCACTATATAATCTATGTAATCAAGAAAGGTAGGATCTTCACGTAATCCGAGTTAAATTGATGGATGGCAATTATAGTTTGATGCTTAAAAGAAATCAAATCTATAAGGGATTGGATGTCTTGTCATTTGTAGACAACCCAAATTGTTTTTAGTTGGAGGCAATGGATCCAAATAAGAGAACTAACAGTGATAAGAATTCGGTTAATCTGAAATAAACTTCACCCAATTGATTTGGAATTTGAGTGATGGTTTATTTTGTAGAAAAATATGTATGAAATAGTAAAAAAAAAATCACTTTGTAGTGAGTGATGGACTTAGTGGGTTTAGAAAACAACAAAATAAGATTGAATGACAGTGACTGTATTACTCTATTATTCTTGTAGGTTGTTGGTTCCTTAGTTATGTTAGGATTGCGAGAAACCTAAATGATGTTAAGAAACATAACACTTACATGGTTTATTGGTCGTATCCCCAACAAACAACGACCGTATTGTTTAATAGAATTAAATATATAAATGCAGACAACCTTAATCGTAATTAATTTTTTATGAAAGCAATTCTGACAAGTTCAAAACCAAGTGGACATTTTCATAGCTCATTCCTTCAACCATTTCTTTATTCTTTACTTGCTTTGAAAGTTTAAGAACATGTGGGACAAAAGCATGTGTTAGAAATGTGCCAATGCTTTATACCCAACATCTCGTTGCAAAACTCTATACTTATCACTTTCAAGGAATTTAAAAGGCTAGGGAAAGGTTATCTTAGGTTTGTACAAAACTGAAATTAGATAAGGATGGCTCACTCTGTTTTATATATATATATATATTTATAAAAGAAAAAATTTAACACGGTTAATTCACCAATCTACTTGAAAAATATTAGACATATTGATAATTTTAATTTATTGATCCGTATTATCTAGTTCGTCAACTTGGTTGGTGAAAAATGAAATGGATTAACCGGTTGACTCACTTTTAAAAAAAATATTTATATATTAAAATTATAATTATAATTAAAAATATTATGTTTTTTTATATTATGTCATTAAAATATGTAAATATATTATAATATTATAATTTAAATTATAAAAATTAATTAAATTTAAATTATTGATTATAATTAGTTATTTTCACATCTAACTATAATATTTTTTTAATTTATCTAATAATAATATTAATTAATAAATAAAAATTTTAAATTTATTTATATAATTACATATATATTTTTTTAAAAAGACATATAAAGATTTTATATAAAAAAATTATTGAGAGACTGATCTGTAGTCCGTTCACTTTTGATGATCATAGATTAGGTCTTTAACCCATTTTAACTAATGAGGACTAGTCTATTTCATTCTATTTTTTACGGACTAAAGCTAAAATGGGACATATTAATCCTTTTTGCCTTCCCTAGTTAAAATTCAACTTTTAATAGAAATTATCATCAAAATAAATTAATGTGACAAATCAAATATTAATACCTTAACAATAAAACACAACATTCTAATGATTAAATAATTTTTTATTTATTTTCACACAATCAAATTCTTATGTGTCCTAAGGTGTTATTGAAAAAATTGACTTACATAGAAGGATATTTTTATAATAAAAAAAATGAACTATTATTGGATGTTTAAATTTTATTTACATTTATTTCAAGGTGCATTAGCATAAAGTCTTATTAGATTTTATTTGTAGAACATTTTTAGGCAGTTTACAACCTTTTTTTAAGTAGTTAGTACATAATTATAATTTTATATATTATATTCACTTATGCTTGAATTTTATATATATTATATATAAAAAAATGGTTAAATACATAGCTATTGTGATCTTTATAAAATAATTATATTAGTAAAGACAAATTTTATTTTATATGAATGGACCTAAAGGTCTTAATCCATAATGTATTTCAATTTTAATAGGTTCAATCAAACCATAAAAAACTAAAAAAAATATTCTCCAAAACACATAAAAGTAAAAGTATGTTAAAATTTGGGCTTGGGCCATAACGAATACGACCTTTTAATCCAGCAAGGATTGGTTGTGGATATATACTTATTTATGACAAATATATTTAATTGAAGATAATTTTTCTGTCTTCTTAGTTAATATGCAACAACGATACGCGTGTAAATTTATTTTTATTTACGTTATTCGTTTTATTATATTTAATATACCTTACCTTTTATTTCATATTTTCTCGGAAAAAAATAAAAGATAAAATTTGAAAAACCAATACATTCCAAATTACTTAAAATTATATCATAATTTTAAACCAAATTGACTGATGATAAATTAGAAAATCGTATTGATTTGATTGAATGGTTTTTCTTCTATAAAAATATCAAATTCAATTTCCCAAACATTCCCCTCGTGTACATGTAAGTTAAGGTTGTACATGTAAGTTAAGGGGTGAAAGTTAGACATTTTTACTAAAATAATATTATTATTATATATATATATATATATATATATATATATATATATATATATATATATATATATATATATATATATATGAGAACCTCTCATAAAATTATTTATTTTACTGAACTGTTCGTATAATTATTATTTAACTGAACCTTTTTTATTGTTGTACTTGGAATTAGGTTTCACATAAACCGAATTTCAACTTTAAACTTACAACTTTTTTTTAAATAAAATATATAATTAAAAATAATAAAAATAATATTAAAATAAAATTTTAATTTTAAATTTTAAATAATATTTATATAAAAAAATAATAAAATAATATATTATTTAAATATATATTAAATTATTTAAATATATTTAAATAATTATTAAAAATATTAAATAAAAATTTTTTATTATATTTTTTATATATTTTTTTGAATAGGAAATTTAAAATTTATATATTTTTTTATTATATGAATTATTTAAGTTATAATTTTAGAAAAAAATAGAATAAATAAAAATTTAATTTAGGTAATATATTTACAAATTAAATATTATATTATAAAAATTTATGTAATAGTTTTTATTTGATAAATTATAAATATTATATTAAAAAATTCATGCTAAAATTATTTTTTTTTAAATAATAAAGTAAAAATATTATTTAATTAGTTAAAATTTATTATTATTAATATAAAATAAACTTAAAAATAAAAAATAATAAAAATTGACAGAATTTAATGTATAATATTCAAAATAACATAATCATTGATAATAAAAATTGAAAAATAAAATTATTGACAATGATGTTAAGAAAATTTTAATCTCAAAAGTGGTGTCCAGTTCCACAACGAGGACGACGTTTTTTACGTTTTGGATTTCGTCGGTGTGGTTATTCTTGAATTTCAAGAAACATTTGTGGAGGGTTTTCTTTTTCATAAACCTCTATTATTTTCACTCTATAAAAATCTTTCTACCTTTATTATTTTTCTTTAATATCATGTTCCATAATTCTTATTTTACTACTAATAACTTATTTTTAATTTTACTTTTAATATTTTATATATTAAATTTATCAATTTTTTCTAAAATTATAACTTAAATAATTCATATAACAAAAAAATATATAAATTTTAAATTTCCTATTCAAAAATAAAAAAAACATATAAAAAAATATAATAAAAAATTATTATTTAATATTTTTAATAATTATTTAAATATATTTAAATAATTTAATATATATTTAAATAATATATTATTTTTATTATTTTTTATATAAATATTATTTAAATTTTAAAATTAAAATTTTATTTTTAATATTAATTTTATTATTTTTAATTATATATTTTATTTAATTTTTTATTTAAAAAAAAGTGGTAAGTTTAAAGTTGATAAACCAAATTTCAAGTACAACAGTAAAGAAGTTCAATTATAAATAATTTCATGAGAGGTTCAATTAAGTAAATCATTTAATTAGAGGTTATATATATATATATATAATAATATTATTATTTTAGTAAAAAAGTCGTGAAAGTTACCGTACATATAAATATTTTTAAAATTGCATATCACTTGGTAAAAATATAAGTTAAAAATTTAAAAGCTTAATTGAGATTTAACTTAATTTAATAAAATAATATTTTTATAATATCATAAATATATAATAAAATTATTAATAATTATATTTTTTATAAAAAAAGACAAGTAATAAAAATTAATATACAAATTATGTAAATTATAATGAAAGCTATAAATATAAAAAATAAATAATTATTATAATAAGATAAAAATGTAATAAAATAAATATTATTTAAAGTTGACTTAATTAATATAAGATAAAAAAATTAATATATTTTTTATAAAAAATATATTAAAAAATATAATTTTAAGTTTTTTTATTACTAAAATCGGTTTGATTTAAAAATTCAATTTTACCGTTTTTCTAAGTTTTTTCTTTAGATTTTTTTCTGATTTAATTAAAATTTAATTATTTAAAAACGATAAACTGATTTTTAGTTTAATTTTCTGTTTAACCGATTAAATCATCGATCCTTTTTTAAAACAGTGTTCACTTATGATGGTTATCATGGTAGAGTTGAAGTAAAATAAATAAAATAATTTAATTTTAAAAAATATATTAATTTTACCCATTTGTCAATTTCACTTATTTATCTTTCATGAAACTCTATACAAATTTTATAAAAATCAAAAGAATTTATCATTACAACAAGTTCTATATTTAATATTTTAATTACTAAATGTTAAGACCAGAACATATCCACTAATAATTTTTAATGCACTTTCTCGTATTACAGTAATGTTAACTGTAATATCTCAAAAAAAAAAAAATATATATATATATATATATAATAATAAATTGAAAGATAATGTTAACTTATCTTAATGAGTAAGTTTTATCCGTCATTAATGATTGTAATGATTTCAAAAAAAAAAATAATAATAAATAAAAAAGAAAAATTTTGGCTATAAAAAGGGATAGGGGGAAGGATGTGTAGGGAGAAAGAGAAAGGGAAGAGAGAAGGGAAGAGAGAGAAAGAAGGAGGAGAGAGAGGAAGAAAGAGAAAGGAGGAGAGAAAAGGAGAAAGAAAAAGAAAGAGAGAAGAAGGAAGAGAAAGAGAAAAAAAAAAGTTGTCTCTGCAAAAAAAATTTTGTACCTCATCCGCAGCTCTTAAGATAGGAGAGGAGAATATTATCATTAAATCTACTTTATTTTGCTTATAGTTATGAAGTGAGGTGTCCCTAACCTCATTCTATTTATTTAGTTATTTGTTTATTTATCTCTAACTACGTAATGGTCCTTTTTGCTTATTTTATTTTATCTCCAGTTATGCATTGGTCCTATTTTAATTATCTCCAGTTATGTACTGGTCCTTTTTGTTTATTTTACTTTATCTCCAGTTATGTACTGGTCCTATTTTATTTTATCTCCAGTTATGTACTGGTCCTATTTTATTTTATCTCCAGTTATGCACTGATTCTATTTTAATTATCTCCAATTATGTACTGGTCCTTTTTATTTATTTTATTTTATCTCTAGTCTTGCACTGGTCCTATTTTAATTATCTCCAGTTACGTACTGGTCTTGTTTGTTTACTTTATTTTATCTCTAGTAATGCAATGATCCTATTTATTAGTCTATAGTTATATTAATCAATTACAATAATATCTATTTGTGAAGATTTGATGATATTGTAGATGGAGGTTGGACCTTGGGGATTTAAATGAGTAAATATCACTGTGAGCATGATTAAAATTGAGCTCATTTATCCTGACTAGTCACTACAATTTAAATCTTCATAAAATAGAATGTGTTGAGAAAGTTGAAACATATATATCTATATATTATAAGATTGTATTATTGTAATTGATAAATGTTCTCACTCCCTATTGTGATCTTTTATGCATGTTTTATTTAAACACCAACTTAAGTAGATGGAGGCGTCAAATATTCCAAATCCCTTTTCTGCAAGCATCACTGCCTTCTTTCCAGGAACTACTTGGAACACGAATGTTATAGACAACTCGGTTACTTTTAGAGGGATAGGATTTTCAATAATAACATTTGTATCTGATATGGAAAATCCCATTATGTTAGATGGGCCAATAGTAGTTACTTTTTTTATGCCTCCTACTTTTTTTCAAAACCCCTTAATCAGTTTGTTTCCACCGTCAATGTAGATACTTGTAAAATTGTAGAAAAAGAAAATAGAAGGAATCAAAGATAAAATTCCTTCTTCTTTTGTATATCTTATATAGTGATGTAAATTACTTTTACATATATGTAATATTTTTTGACCTCCTACTCTTATACAAATAATAATAATAATGATTAATAAAGAAAAAAAAAGTCACATTAAATGGTATCGAGCAACGTTTCATGTGTGACCTGTAAAATGAGTCTATCATGATATCTTATGAATCCTAACTTATATAATTCCAGATGACAAATAATAGAAGGAACAACGAGTTTACAGAAGCGGTACAAGCTATCCGAGACATGGCCGTTGCATTATTAAGGAACCAAAGACTCGAAGGAACCAATGGATCACAAGGTTTAGTTGAATTTAGGAGAAACAAGCCTCCACAATTTTCTGGAGGATATAACCCGAGAAAAGGCCGAATTATGGATTAAAGAATTGGAAAAAATATTTCAAGTTATGAATTGTCCCGATGACCAAAATGTGAATTATGCTTGTATTTATGTTGATAGGAGAGGTCTGAATATTGGTGGGATAGTACCAGGAGATTACTAGAAGGAGGAAGAATAATCATTACTTGGGAAGTGTTTAGAACAAAATTTTTAGAAAAATATTTTCCCAATGATGTGAGAAGAACGAAAGAAATAGAGTTTATGCAATTAAAGCAAGGAAGTATGACAGTAGGAGAATATGCCTCTAAGTTTGAAGAGTTAGGAAAATACTCGCATTCTTTTATCACCACTGATGAAAGAATGAAATGTATAAAATTTGAGAATGGACTTAGGCCCGATTTGAGAAAAGCGGTAGGAATACTAGAAATTTCTGATTTTCCTACGCTTATTCATAAATGCAGATTTTTGGAAGATTTTGAAAATCATCAAAATAGTAAACCAAAATCTTTTGGACCCCAGCATAATAAAAGGAGACAAAATGAAGAAAAACCTTACAACCGCCCCCACTGGAGACCCCAACCCAATCAATTTTCTGCAGGAAATTTTAACAACCGTATAAATAATCAACTCAAGTGTTTTAAGTGTGGACAAGATCATTATGCTAAAGATTGTCATCTTAAAGGACACATGCTGTTTCAAGTGTGGGAAACCTGGTCATATATTCTCCGAATGTCGGCAACAAAAACCAAATTCCGATCCTTCTACACCAAAAAGAAGACCTCCGACAACAGGAAGAGTATATATAATGAATGGAGCTGAAGCTTCTCAGAATAATGATTTGATCCAAGGTATGTGTTTCATTCAAGGCAAAACTTTAAATGTACTGTATGACTCAGGCGCAACTCATTCATTTATTTCCAATGATTGTGTACAACACCTTGAATTGCCGACTTCTTTTCTAGATAAAAGTTTGATTGTTTCAACTCCCACAAGTAAGTCTGTAATCACCAATAAAATTTATCTAGATTGTCCTTTGTTCATTGAAAACAGGAAATTCCTTGTAAATTTAATTTGTCTACCTTTATCTCAATTAGATGTAATCCTGGGTATGGACTGGTTATCTTCCAATCAAGTCCTTCTAAATTGTGCGAGAAAAATCAGTAATATTTTCAAATTACGAAAATCTTTTGAGTTTCTCTACCAACTCGAGTAAATGAGTCTTTAAAGAACAAAATTCAAGGATATTTGTTACTATCTTCTGCGGAAGTAAAAGAGGAAGTCGATTTGAAAAAAATAGCAGTTGTTCAAAATTTTTCGAAGTTTTTCCGATGATATTCCTGGTTTACCACCCAACAGAGAGATTGAATTTTCAATAGATTGAATGCCTGGAACTGGACCAATTTCTATGGCACCATATAGGATGTCCCCTTCTGAACTGATAGAACTGAAGAAACAATTGGAAGAATTACTTGGAAAACAATTCATTCGTCCTAGTGTATCACCTTGGGGAGCCCCTGTTTTATTAGTTAAGAAGAAAGATGACAGCTTTAGGTTGTGCGTAGATTATCGTCAGTTAAATAAATTCACCATAAAGAATAAATACCCTCTTCCAAGAATAGATGATTTGTTAGATCAATTAAGGGAGCTTACGTATTTTCTAAAATAGATTTAAGATCAAGATATCACCAAATTAGAGTAAAGGCGAGAAGATGTACAAAAAACTGCATTTAGAACTAGGTATGGTCATTATGAATATCAAGTGATGCCTTTTGGTGTGACCAATGCTCCTGCAATATTTATGGACTATATGAATAGGATTTTTCGTCCATTTTTAGATCATTTTGTTGTGGTTTTTATAGATGACATTCTTATTTATTCTAAAACTTTTGAAGATCATGCAGACCACCTTCAAGTTGTTCTTCAAATTTTGAAAGACAAAAAATTGTATGCTAAATTGTCTAAGTGTGAATTTTGGTTAAAAGAAGTGAAATTTTTAGGTCATGTGATTTCCAAAGAGGGAGTGTCAGGTAGACCCAACTAAGGTAGAAGCAATTCTACAATGGGATCCACCAAAAGCAGTGATCGAGATTCGTAGTTTCCTGGGTTTGGCTGGATATTATAGGAGATTCATTGAAGAATTTTCTAAAATGGCTATGCCTTTAACCCAACTCACCAAGAAAGGTCAAGCTTTTGAATGGACGAGAAAAGTGCGAAAATAGTTTTCAAGAACTTAAGAGAAGATTAACCACTTCCCCTGTACTAGCATTGCCTAACCCAATTGGGCATTTTGTGATATTTTGTGATGCTTCCAAAATGGGATTAGGATGTGTTCTTATGCAAGATAGAAGGGTAGTTGCATATGCCTCGAGACAATTAAGGACACATGAGAAAAATTATCCAACTCATGATCTAGAACTAGCCGCCATCGTTTTTGCACTCAAAATATGGAGACATTATGTGTATGGTGGTAAGTTTGAGATTTTTAGTGATCATAAAAGTCTTAAATACTTGTTTGATCAAAAAGAGTTAAATATGAGACAGAGAAGATGGATGGAATTTTTGAAAGATTATGATTTTGAATTACATTACCATCCAGGAAAGGCAAATGTAGTAGCAGACGCTTTAAGCAGAAAATCATTACATGTCTCTTCCCTTATGATTCATGAGATGAGTCTGCTAGAAGAGTTCAGAAACATGAATTTATCAATTACCATGAACCCTGATAGAATAAAATTAAACTTAACTCAGATTACTAGTGGATTACAAAGACAAATTCAAGAGGCTCAAGTAGTTGATGAATTTATTCAAAAGAAAAAGAAGTTGATAGGACAAAAGAATGGAGAAAAATTTGGCATAGATAAAGCAGGAATTTTGAGATTTAGTGATAGAATATGTGTGCCTAATAATGTAGAGATTAGAAAACTAATTTTAGATGAAGCACATAAGAGTAAATTGAGCATACATCCAGGCACAACAAAAATGTATCAAGATCTTAAGAAAATATTTTGGTGGCCTAAAATAAAGAAGCAAGTGGCACAATATGTAACATCATGCTTAGTTTGTCAAAAAGCTAAGATAGAACATCAAAGGCCTGCAGGAATGCTACAATCTTTAGATATACCTGAGTGGAAATGGGATAGTATTGCAATGGACTTTATAGTTGGTTTACCACGAACAATTCAAAAATTTGATTCCATATGGGTTATCGTGGATAGGTTGACAAAGTCTGCTCATTTTCTGCCCATTAACATCAGGTATTCATTGGAGAAACTGACTGAATTGTACATAAAAGAAATTGTGAGATTACATGGAGTTCCATCTAGTATTATTTCTGACCGGGATCCTAGGTTTACTTCTAAATTTTGGGGAAGCCTACATCAAGCCTTAGGAACTAAGCTTCATCTTAGCTCAGCTTATCATCCTCAAACTGATGGACAATCAGAAAGAACCATTCAGTCCTTGGAAGATTTGTTGAGAGCATGTGTGTTAGAAGATTCTGGTAGCTGGGATCGATACTTATCATTAATTGAATTTACTTATAACAACAGTTTCCATTCTAGCATAGGTATGGCACCCTATGAGACATTGTATGGGAGAAAATGTAGGACACCTTTATGTTGGTTTGAGACTGGAGAAAATTTAATCTTAGGTCCTGACATGATTCAACAAACCACGGAGAAAATTAAGATGATTAGGGAAAAATTAAGAACAACTCAAAGTCGACAGAAAAGCTATGCTGACAAGAGAAGACGACCCCTTGAATTCCAAGAAGGTGAACATGTATTCTTGAAAGTAACACCTACAACTGGAGTTGGTAGAGTAATGAAAGCCAAGAAACTCACTCCTCGATTTATTGGTCCCTATCAAATTCTTAGAAAAATAGGTACTGTTGCTTATCAAATTTCCTTACCCCTTTTTCTTTCTAATCTTCATAATGTGTTTCATGTGTCTCAATTAAGAAAATATATTTCTGACCCTTCTCATGTAATAATGCCAGATACAGTAGAATTAAAGGATAACCTTACATTTGAAACAATGTCTGTACAGATTACAGATATGAAGATCAAGCAACTGAGGGGAAGACAAATCCCACTAGTGAAGGTTGTTTGGAATGAAATTACTGGAGACGCTACATGGGAACTAGAAAAGAAAATAAGGGAAAGTTACCCCTATCTATTTTAGTCGCTAAAAAAATTTCGAGGACGAAATTTCTGTAAGTATAGGGGAAATGTAATATCTCAAAAAAAAAATATATATATATATATAATAATAAATTGAAAGATAATGTTAACTTATCTTAATGAGTAAATTTTATCTGTCATTAATGATTGTAATGATTTCAAAAAAATAAATAATAAATAAATAAAAAAATTTTGGCTATAAAAAGGGGTAGGGGGAAGGATGCGTAGGGAGAAAGAGAAAGGGAAGAGAGAAGGGAAGAGAGAGAAAGAAGGAGGAGAGAGAGAGGAAGAAAGAGAAAGGAGGAGAGAGAAAGAGAAAGAAAAAGAAAGAGAGAAGGAGGAAGAGAAAGAGAAAAAAAAAATTGTCTCTGCAAAAAAAATTTTGTACCTCATCCGCAGCTCTTAAGGTAGGAGAGGAGAATATTATCATTAAATCTACTTTATTTTGCTTATAGTTGTGAAGTGAGGTGTCCCTAACCTCATT
This sequence comes from Sphenostylis stenocarpa, assembly GCA_963425845.1. Taxonomy (NCBI): domain Eukaryota; kingdom Viridiplantae; phylum Streptophyta; class Magnoliopsida; order Fabales; family Fabaceae; genus Sphenostylis; species Sphenostylis stenocarpa. The sequence continues at coordinate 14,312,949 of OY731403.1, read as the reverse complement.
ATATTTATTTAGTTATTTGTTTATTTATCTCTAACTACGTAATGGTCCTTTTTGCTTATTTTATTTTATCTCCAGTTATGCATTGGTCCTATTTTAATTATCTCCAGTTATGTACTGGTCCTTTTTGTTTATTTTACTTTATCTCCAGTTATGTACTGGTCCTATTTTATTTTATCTCCAGTTATGTACTGGTCCTATTTTATTTTATCTCCAGTTATGCACTGATCCTATTTTATTTATCTCCAGTTATGTACTGGTCCTTTTTATTTATTTTATTTTATCTCCAGTCTTGCACTGGTCCTATTTTAATTATCTTTAGTTACGTACTGGTCTTGTTTGTTTACTTTATTTTATCTCTAGTAATGCAATGATCCTATTTATTAGTCTATAGTTATATTAATCAATTACAATAATATCTATTTGTGAAGATTTGATGATATTGTAGATGGAGGTTGGACCTTAGGGATTTAAATGAGTAAATATCACTGTGAGCATGATTAAAATTGAGCTCATTTATCCTAACTAGTCACTACAATTTAAATCTTCATAAAATAGAATGTGTTGAGAAAGTTGAAACATATATATCTATATATTATAAGATTGTATTATTGTAATTGATAAATGTTCTCACTCCCTATTGTGATCTTTTATGCATGTTTTATTTAAACACCAACTTAAGTAGATGGAGGCGCCAAATATTCCAAATCCCTTTTCTGCAAGCATCACTGCCTTCTTTCCAGGAACTACTTGGAACACGAATGTTATAGACAACTAGGTTACTTTTAGAGGGATAGGATTTTCAATAATAACATTTGTATCTGATATGGGAAATCCCATTATGTTAGATGGGCCAATAGTAGTTACTTTTTTTATGCCTCCTACTTTTTTTCAAAACCCCTTAATCGGTTTGTTTCCACCGCCAATGTAGATACTTGTAAAATTGTAGAAAAAGAAAATAGAAGGAATCAAAGATAAAATTCCTTCTTCTTTTGTATATCTTATATAGTGATGTAAATTACTTTTACATATATGTAATATTTTTTGACCTCCTACTCTTATACAAATAATAATAATAATGATTAATAAAGGAAAAAAAAAAACGTCACATTAACCACCCTCAAACTCTTATTATTTACTACAGTAATATATTTCTTATTATTTACTACAGTAATATGTCGATTTAAATTAAGTATATTTTTTAAAGTCATGAATCTCTTAAATTTTTTAAAGTCTAAGGCAAACTAAGTAAGACACATTCAAGGTGGATAAAGTTTATTTATATGATCCAATAAAAATAAGGGGAGATCAATGTAATTGTAGGTGCACTAACAAGAAGTTATATCTTTCTCTCTTATTGAAACCAAATTTTTTAACTTTGATTATATAATGAAGTTATACCTAATGGAAGAGGACTTCTCAGCAATTTATAGTGAGTGCCAATGTGGAGGAGATAGACTTCAACCTCTGTCATGACTATCAAATGTGAGAGAATTTGTGTCCCAAGGGTTTTTAAGGATTTCACTTATCAAAGAATTATAAAAAAAAAGAGGTTTAATGAGATATTTTAGGGTCTTTAAGACTTTGAAAGTATTAAAAAAAAATTTTTTTTAGCCTCTGTTAAGTGGTAAAAAGTTGATATAATTATACTTTGAATTGTTATGAAATCACTTAACTTATGTTAATTCTAATTTATTTTTCTCTCAACATAAGATGAATTCTAGAATATCTTGATACAAGAGCAAATATCATAATTGTGAAGTAATTGAAGAAAAATTGAAAGAAAGAAGAACGCTTAAGTGAATGAATGATACAATGTCCGACCCAAATTCTCTTATAAAGAGATAAGATATGTTTTGAGAAAGTAAGCGGTTTTTGAGAAGAAGAGGCGCGACTACTGCTAGGGTTTTGTCTAATCTTCATCAATTATTCACTTCTTCATCAATTTGAGTATTGTAATGACCAACATGAGTGACTAACTTCATTCTCTTAGGATTCGGTGCACTTCCTTTGAACTCTTTTGTATCATGGTGATATTTTGAGATATTAATTTATGCTTTGATGTTGTTATTCTTATCCTTTATGTTTTGGAATGATTTATTCTTGATGTTTGAGGTATGATTGGAAAATATATCTTGAACCCTAGATCACAGTAAGAATATTTGTTACGTTAATTGCCAGGAATGAAATGAATATATCAATTGCTTAACACCCTAACCCTAATGCTGGAAAATCTCTTAATTGTGTGAGGAATCAACATTTATTAGGTTTTTTTATGAATTTCATGTGTGAGGAATCAACATGGATGATTTGAGTAGGTGACATCAACATTGTTAGGTTAATTGACGTTCTTAATTGATTTAGCCATTACAAAAGAGGGATAAAGAAGGAAGTCAATCCTAAGTACCTTTAATTGATATTTTCTCAACAATTTACAGTTCTTTGTCATTTAATTTCAATTCAACTCTTATTTGCAAATCTAATTCTGTTTTAATCTACTTAGTAAGCATAGTTGTGAATTTCCATTGAAATTGTTCCTCGTGGGATCGACTTTTATTTAATTGAAATACTATACTGCGATTGATAATTTTGGTACGCTTGCCAATAATTCAACAATTATTTCTGGCGCCGTTTCCGGGGAACGGTGTTCTTTGAGAATTCTTTGTTTAGCTTATTGAGTATTTTATTTTTATTTATGTTTTTTTTTGCTTTATTTTTTAATTTTATTTTGGTTTATTTTTGTTTGTGCTAATCTTTGCTTGAGTTACTTTTTTTATTTATGCATTTAAGAGGATAGGTATCTTCAGAGCAGTTAGAATTTAATCCAGAGATTGAAAAAACAGCTCGAAGGAATCAGGGTAGAAGAAGAAGGGAAACTCAAGAACAAGTCACAAGAGAATCTGTTAATTCTTCTTTTACACTTGATTTACCAGACCCAATTATAGAAGATATGGCGGAAGAAGGAACAAATCTGAATCTGAATCCAGATCCAAATATAAATCCAAATCAAAACCCAAATTCAAATCCACCTAGAAGAACTCTTAGAAATTGTGTTATGCAGCAAGGTCCAAGACACTTTTCCAGTATTGTCAAACCAGATGATCAAACATTGCAGATGAATCCAGCTTTCTTAAGCTTGATTATTGTTCATCAATTCACTGGATTGGATCATGAAGACCCTTATAGTCATTTGTCTACTTTTTATGAGTTTGACTAATTGGAGTAGTGTAGAAGAGAAGTTTCTGAACAGATTTTTCCCACCATCCCGCTACATCAAAGCAAAATCTGACATCACTTCTTTCAGACAAGGAGCAGATGAACAATTTTGTGAAGCATGAGAGAAATTTAAGTCACTGTTGAGAAGTTGCCCAAATCATGGATTTAATGATGTTTCTCAGTTTAATATTTTCTATACTGGCTTGCGACATGATGCGAAGATGCTATTAGAGGCTGCAGCTGGAGGATCCATGTTGGATGTAGAAATTGATCATGCCACCAGAATTATTGATGTACTAGCCTTTACAGACCAACAAGCCCAACATGATAGACATCCAATTCAAAGGAAGGAAGTTCTTGAACTTAACAGCTCAAATGCTATCTTAGCCCAGAACAAACTTATAATGCAACAAATTGAAGCATTAAACCAGAAAATAGAGAAATTACCTCAATAAATGCACACAGTACAATCTATTCTTAATCAACAGATGAGTTGTGATGTGTGTGGAGGTGATCATGCAAATGAACAATGTTCTTATCAAGGCAACATTCAATAAGAAGAAGCTAATTATATGGGTGCTCAAGGTAGTAGTCAAGGCAGGCAAGGTAATTTCCCTAATCCCAACAATTATCAGAATAATGTATCACAGGGATGGAGAGGGAATTGGAATCAGAATCATAATTTTGGGTGGAAATAAGGTGTTAGCTCATCTACTAGACAACCTGCATTTCAACAACAGTCATATCAGCAACCTCCATATCAACAACAGCAACAACATTATCCTTCAGTGCCTGATAGAATAAGTAAATTGGAGGATACTTTAGAAAAATTTATGCAAGGCACTATGGCTAATCAGAAAAATACTGAGGATACTTTAGAAAAATTCATGTAAGGCACTCTGGTTAATCAGAAAAATACTGAGGCTTTATTCAGAAATATAGAGACGCAGATAGGCCAACTGGCTAAACAATTATCTGAGCAGCAACAAGGAGGAAAATTTTCAGCTAACACACAAACCAACCCCAGGGAGCAATGCAATTCAATAACTACAAGGAGTGGAAAAGTTGTAGGTAAGGGGATTGGTGACAATATAGTTGTTGAAGAAGAAGTTTTGGTAAAAGAAGATGAAGAACAAGAAAAGGAGAATAATAAAGAAAGACATATCCCTAATAAGAAGAACGAAGAGGGAGAACAAAAGATAGAAAAAGGAGGGAGTCAAAAACCATTTGTAGAGAAGTTACCATATCCAAAGGTTCCCTCACAGATAGATAAAGAAAGACAGTTTGTAAGATTCATGGATATTTTCAAGCATTTACAAATCAATATTCCATTTATGGAAGCTATGGAGCAGATGTCGACTTATGCCAAATTCATGAAAGAGTTGTTATCTAAGAAAATGAGATTTATTGCAGAAACAGTGGATCTGGAAGCAGGATGCAACACTATAATTTAGAAATCATTACCTCAAAAGTCCAAGGATCTTGGCAGTTTCACTATACCAGTCACAATTGGGACATTACAAGTAGGTAATGCATTACTTGATTTGGGTGCTAGTATAAATCTAATGTCTTTGTCTATGCTTAAAAGAATAGGAGACTTGGAAGTAAAACCTACAAGAATGACATTGCAGCTAGCTGACAGATCTGTAAAGATTCCTTATGGATTAGCAGAAGATGTTTTAGTTAGAGTGGATAACTTCATATTTCTTGTTGATTTTGTGATTATGGACATGGAGGAAAATAAGGAAGTCTCATTGATCCTGGGAAGACATTTCATGAAAACAGCAAAAGTAATTATAGATGTTGATATGGGCAAGTTGAAAATTAGAAGTGGAGATGATGAAGTTAATTTTAATCTGTTTGAAGTTGTACAACAACCGGAAGACAAGAAAGATTGCCTTAGAATAGATACTTTGGAGGAATTACCCATCTCAACTGAAAAACAAGATTACAAGCATGTTGCACAACCCCAAAGACATCTCAATCTGACTATGAAGGAAGTTGTTCAAAGAGAGGTGCTGAAACCTCCTAAAGCAGGTATGATTTATCCAATCTCTGATAGTCGTAAGGTTATTCGCAATGAAAAAAATAAATTCATTCCCACAAGGACAGTCAAGGGATGGAGAATGCGTATAGATCACCTTGATCACTCTCCTGAATGAGCCCAAAAGCAAATAGGCGTCAAGCTGAAGACGTTACACAAACGTTTTTGAGAGGCAACCCAATGTTTTGAATTTGTTTTTTTCTTTTTGCAGTTTAAGTTTTTGTGCATTTTTCTTCCTTAGATTCTTTCTTTACAAGATTGATCCAGATACACAGTGAACTTCTCCTCAAGACTTTGAAATCTTACTTCAATGGCCTAGGGACAGTCCAACTTTTCCGGGAGGGGGGTGAGAAAGTCTGCAGCTGAGGCGGAGATACAAGAAGAAGAAGGAGAATCAACAAGTGAAGAAGAATAAAAGGGAGGCAACAATTTAATTTAAGTTTAAGTTTTTTTTATGTTTTTATTATTATTTTAATTTGTTTTGTTTTGAATAATTGAATTGACACTTAATGTGGTGAATGTTTTAAATTGATGTGATTGTTGTCCCATACAATTTGGATTAAAGTCAATTATGAAATTATTGCTATTGTCTAATTCAAATATGGAACTTGAAGAAAACCATTTTGATTGTTTCCAATAACAAGTGATTTTGGGATGATGAGTATGATAGTAAAAAGGAATTGATGAGGAGAATTAGGAATTAACTGAATTGGAGAAGCTAGCCAAAACCCAGGTAAGTAGAGTATCAAAAACAGATAAATTGAGTGTCAACACTTTGTGATTGATAACTGATATTGGTTTATTCTTTGATGTGATTACATGTTGGAAAGACTTGAAAATAATAAAGATATTTTTTTCTTTGTAGTAGATATAACCCACAGCCAAATAGCCAACCCTGCATTAATTATAGGACATCTATTTGAACCCCTTTTGAGCCAAAAATAATATTGTTTATTAAACAGAACCCTTAAGCCTAAACACTATTTATCTACCTTCTTATATTTGAGAAAGGAAATGAGTATGAATGTCACTATTTTTCTTATTGTTGGGTATTGCTATTGTTGTCCTATAGGTATTATTGGGGTGTTATTGTTAAAAAAAATGTAAAGGAAAAGGAAAAACAAAGCTTAAAAATTGGCAAAGCCAAAAAGAATACATGCAAAAACATGAGAAAAAAAAAATTAGAAAAGCAGTTCAAGGGGGGAATAAGAACTTGTGAGATCATTAACTCACTATCATTGTGTTAGGGACAAAAACATGAAGTTTGAAACCCGACTTGAGGAATTGTTAATCAAGAATCATTCATATGAGTTGAAATTCTCAAATAATTTTGTATATTCCAGAAAAATCAATAATTCTTTCTTAGCTCAGCCCCATTACAAGCCTCAAAAGACCTTTTGATTTAAGTCTTGCTTAACAAATGTTGATTGCTTGAAGATGATTATCAATATTGGATTGTCTAAATGAAGTGATTGAATGAGATAAACACTTACCTGTGAGAATTAGAGATGAGTATATATAACTCTATTTGAGAGATCATGCTTCTCTGAGCATAGTTGAGGACTAATTATTCTTTGTTGGTTTCTATAACTTGAATGCTTATGTATTCTATTTTTCATTTGGAGTTGTGAGCATCACATCTGAAAATTTTTTATGTTGTGGTTCTGGAAGAGAAAGTGATAATAGGTGATAGTTTTGTTTTGGAAAAATTACTTTGCTTGGGACAAACAAGATTTTAGGTTGGGGGGAGTTGTTAAGTGGTAAAAAGTTGATATAATTATACTTTGAATTGTTATGAAATCACTTAACTTATGTTAATTCTAATCTATTTTTCTCCCAATATAGGATGAATTCGAGAATACCTTGATACAAGAGCAAAGATCTTAATTGTGAAGTAATTGAAGAAAAATTGAAAGAAAGAAGAACGCTTAAGCGAATGAATAATGCAAGACCCGACCCAAATTCTCTTATAAAAAGATAATATGTGTTTTGAGAAAGCAAACAGTTTTGGAGAAGAAGAGGCGCGACTATTGCTAGGGTTTCGTTCAATCTTCATCAATTCTTCACTTCATCAATTTGAGCATTGTAATGACTAACATGAGTGACTAACTTCATTCTCTTAGGATTCGGTGCACTTCCTTTGAACTCTTTTGTATCATGGTGATATTTTGAGATATTAATTTATGCTTTGATGTTGTTATTCTTATCCTTTATGCTTTGTAATGATTTATTTTTGATGTTTGGGGTATGATTGAAAAATATATCTTGAACCCTAGATCACGGTAAGAATATTTGTTACGTTAATTGCCAATAATGGAATGAATGTATCAATTACTTAACACCCTAACCCTAATGCTGGAAAATCTCTTAATTGTGTGAGGAATCAACATTTATTAGGTTTTCTTATGAATTTCATGTGTGAGGAATCAACATGGATGATTTGAGTATGTGACATCAACATTGTTAGGTTAATTGACATTCTTAATTGATTTAGCCATTACAAAAGAGGGATAAAGAAGGAAGTCAATCCTAAGTACCTTTAATTGATATTTTCTCAACAATTTACAGTTCTTTGTCATTTAATTTCAATTCAACTCTTATTTGCAAAACTCATTCTGTTTTAATCTACTTAGTAAGCATAGTTGAAAATTTTCATTGAAACTGTTTCTCGTGGGATCGACTTTTATTTAATTGAAATACTATACTGCGATTGATAATTTTAGTACGCTTGCCAATAATTCAACAAGTATTTTTGATTTAGTATTATGAGAATTGCATCATATGCAAGAAGGTTAAGTTTAGAACCTAATCCCGTAGGATCTCACCTATCTTTGGTAGATATTTGAATTTTGTATTAGGGCTCACAAGGACAAAAAGAAGAAATGATTTCATCTTTCTGGTAGTGGATTGAGTTTAAAAAATGATCAAATTTATTTCAGGCTACAAAATAGATGATGCATATTTGATTTTAAATCTTTTCTTTAAAGAAGTTGTAAGGTTGCATGACATTCTTAAGACCATTGTGTCATAGGACACAAATTTTTTGAGCCATTTTGAAGAATTTTATGGAGAATTATATTATGTGTTTATATGATTTTAAATAATATAGTTAAATATAAAATATTGTTATGTTTATATTATTTGTTAATTTAACTATTAAAATAGTTATTTTAGTAAAAACATAGCATTAAAGGTAATAAGATAGTTTTTCTTATTCATTTAAATAAAAATTTTAAATTTAAGAAACACAATAGTAGTTTGTTAAAATAAAATCAAATTAATATAAAAAGATGGTATAACATGATAACTAATTATATTATTACTATTTGATTAAATAATTTTGATTAAATAATAAAGTTAGTATATATAAATTTAACCAAATTTAAATCTAATTTTTTTTAATTAAATTTACAATAAATAATAATTTTTTATTTAATTATAATGTTTTTATTTTTCTTTATTGGATATTATTGAAATACAAGCGTTACAGTCGCGTGTCTATATATTTTTTATGATTAGTTTTTATTTCTTTTCAATTTTTAATATATCCACTTTTTCTCTTATATTTTTATTATTTTTTAAATATATAAATTATAATAATTATTTTTTCTTTAATAACACTTTTATTTTTTTCTCTCTTAATACACCAAAAGAGAAGTTATATAAAAAAAATACTCTTTATATATAATTATAACTATAAATATTAGTTGATCATTAATTTTTATTGCCTCTTGTTTTTATTAGTGTTCTCACACTTATATTTTTATTAATAAATGCAAGTCACATTTGGTAATTGATGAAGAAATGAAAGGGAGAAAAAAAAATCAATTATCTAATAATTGAAAAAAAGTATTTATTTTTAATTGTGTTATTGAAGATATTTAAAATTATCTTATAATCTATATGTCATGCAGATTAAAAAAATGTTTATATTAAGAAAAAGATGAGATAATTTAAACTCTTGATTTGACTTAACCTAGGTAGTACATGACTAGAACTTCATGCTGAGTGTATTGAAGAAGAAAAATGTACATTTCCTCATGCATGTTACAATATGTCATCCATGTGAAAACATATATTTTGTGAATTCCTAATGATTTAAAAATTTCAAATAACTCATCTAATATTTATCATTGTATATATGTCTAAAGTAGAAAAATGTATGAGATGAAATATTATGATTGTCTTGTATTCACATTATTTTCTCCTTTTTTTGATTTGTAGTGTTCTTTAAAAGGAAGTTTGTGAGACTCTAATTGAACTAATTTTTTTTAGAGAGTTATGTTCTAAGGTATTGAGTTTAGAGAGCTTAAGTTTGTTAGAAAAAATTATAGTTTTAACTTTATGTAAGTTAGAAAAATATTTTATCCTTCCTTTTTTTGACATAATGATCCATTTACCTATTCACTTAGTAGATGAGACAAAGATTGTTGGCACAGTGCAATATCATTAAATGTATCCTATTGAAAGATATCTTTATAGTCTTAAATCATATGTGAGGAATAAGATTTGTCCAACAGGATGTATTATTAAAGTTTTTATATTGCACAAGAGTGTGTGCGCTTTTGTTCAATGTATTTGCATGGAGTTCAGACAAGATTGAATAAATATTGAAAAAATTATGAAGATAATCCAAATTGGTTAAATAAATTAAAGTTGAAAGAACTAAATATAGTAGAAGAAGAACAAGCAAGAATTTATGTTCTTCAAAATTGTGATGAAGTCTCACCTTTTATTGAGTAAGCAATTTTCTTCAATTACATATTTATATTATTATTGTAAATGTATAATTTATTGTATTCTTACCTTTTATAATCAAGTTACAAAAAAATTTTTTTTTTTGAAGAAAGCAAATTCACAAAATATGAAATAAAGACATCAAAAAGAATTTCTGTAATGGTTCAAAAAATATGTACTTTTTTTGTGTGTACTATCATTGCATAACTTAAAGAATAATTAATTATATTTTATTTTGAAAAAAAAAAGAGGATGAAAATAGAAATGAATCTTTATTTGACTTGACTTATGAAACTCGTATATGTGTTTTTTGATACATAAATTATTTGATAAATGGTTAGATTTTTAATACAAAGAAATGTACTTGAAATAATAAAATAGTGGAGTTTTAATTAAAGGTGACGAGAATGCAATTAATCTTGGTTACTTTTATGTCTTGGGTGAAAACAATGTTGTTTTATTTGAATTTGATTGGTGAGATGTGTGTCCCAAACTAAGAGGATAAAAAAAAGGTAAATGTGAATTTATTCTCATTTATATGTCCTAGCTAGTCAAGCTCAAGATTGTAATTAATTTGATATAGTAAAAACAAAGTCTCATACTTATATAATATGTCTGAGAAAATTATACCTAAGGTGTGTTTAGACAATAATGATATTAACTATATACCTTTTACATCTAGTGATATATTAGAAAATAAACATATATTATCTTTAAATAAAAATGACTTAACTCAATCAATGACTAAAAAATTTTTAATAGTTTGTATGCAAATTATTAATAAAAAAAAAGATACCAAAAATATTAATTTCAAATATGATGAAGAAAGTCGTAATATGATTGAATATATATATATATATATATATATATATATATATATATATATATATATATATATAAAATTTATGACAAATTATTATTTTTATAAATGAATTATAATTATTTACAATATAATTAAATAATAATATTATATCAAAACTTTATTTTTGATACCAAACATTACGTATATTAAAATGGTAACAAAATAATATTTTAGTAATAGAGTAATAGAAAATAAGTGAATATTTTTTTAACAAGGAGTATGATGCAATAAAAACGAAAAAAAATTAATTATTTCTATTACTTTATAAATATTTAATAAATATTTTAGTATTTATAACTTTTTACTATAGGAAAATAAAAAATATATAATATTTATACCAGTCATATATTATTATTAATAAATCTATAATTACAAGTTTTAATTATAATTATAATTATGTTTATATGATAATAAAGTGAAAATAAGATTGACTTAACGGAAGACCATGAATTTAAAATAAAATGATATATATATAAAATTTGGGATAAATTATTATTAGTATAAATATTTTAAAATGTTATTATTAATAATAGATATTTGTTTACAATTCTACTGACATGTCTACTAATATAAAATAAATAATTATTTAACATATTCTTTTACCTTTTTAGATGAATTAAGTAATAATTTTTAATTTTATCATTATTATAAATAGTATTCGTGACAAATAAAAAAATCATTATATAAAATATTTATTAATTTGTCATATTATTTGATATCACTTTTAATATTTGATCTTATAGTTATTGTTGTGATCATCGTTGTCTGACACATATTTGATCTCAGTTGTTGTTTTCAGTCATCGTTTTGTTCTCGTCATATTTGATCTCAGTTGTTTATCGTTGTCGTCATTATTTCATAGTTATTCTTGTCATTGTTTCACAATTATTGTTATTATTCTTGTCATTATTTCAGAGTATTCTTGTATTTTTTCACAATTATTGTTTATTATTGTTGTTTTTGTTGTCAATATTATTTCAGAGTTATTCTTGTCATTTTTTTCACAATTATTATTTTCAGTTAACGCTGTTATCATTGTTTTACACATATTTGATCTTGTCATTTTTCACAATTATTATTTTCAGTAATAGTTGTTATCATTGTTTTACACATATTTGATCTCAATTCGCCCCTTCAATCCTCCTGGGCCCAAATAACTCAATTTTGTTTTGAACTATTTTGGTAAATGAATTAGTTTAATCCAAAATTGAGATAATGGATATAATCCAAAAAATAATTCACAACCTGTTATTAATAGACTTGAAGTCACCAAATTCTGAGGACTCAGTATTCATTTATGTCTAATTGTTCCATGTATAGTTCCTCTAACCATGTTTTGTAAACGAACTAGGACAAATCCAAATTGTTCTTGTAAAAGATCAATTTATATGGTCAAATAGTTCTATTCTAAATTTAATACCAATTAAATCCAAATTGATCTTGTAATAGTTTAATTATATAAGATGTCTGACAACAAAAATTAAACACATTACTTAACATTCTTAGAATACAAATTTAAAAATCAGATTATTGAAACGACATAGACTCAGAGAGTGGGAAGATAAGAAGCAATTCTAGGTACTGAAGGAAAAAACATGAATAGCAGGATTAGTTTTTGTTTTTTTTTTCTTAAATTAAAAACATGACTACTTGTTGTCACGTGAAGATCAAGTATGGTGTTGGAGCATACGAAAATTTGTGGTACCCAGAAGATGTAGGATCAAGAATGGAACCTTTGATGAGGAAGAAGCTGTTGGCAGAGTCCCATACAGGTGGAATAAACAAGGCGATCCTTGGCAGCAGTGCGATGGCTCTTGGTGTGCTTGCAGAAATACTTGAGTTGTTTAATGGTGCAACAACCAAGCATTTGAGAAAGCAACAAGAACAACCAATTAATGGCCTTTTTCTTGATACCAGCAAACACGGGTGCCACACAATTCTCTCGTCCGCAATGCTCACATCTTGGCAACACTGGCTCCATCCAATTCTTTGGTGCCCTATCATACATGCTGTCTTTTTTCTTCTCAATGAATTTCAACAACTCATCCAATTTCTTCACCACATCAAGCTCCATCTCGAACTTGTTCAAGCACCTCTTGCACTGAACCCTCCCTGTGATCGTAGTGATATTGTTTTGCACCAGGTATTCCAAGTCATGGATCGTCGCTCGCTGATTCGTTGCCCATGGAAAAGGTGGATCAATGGCTCCCTTAACCGCAGGTGCACGACGAGCACGTGAGAAAACAGAAACAGGAGCATTTGCGCGCACACCAACATAGTTATCTTTGGAGTTGTTCTTGCTGCTGCAGGATGCTGTATATGGTGCTAATGTGGGGTTTGTAAGTGACAAAGCTGTTACAGGATCATTTACATATACGTCACCATTTCCACCATCATCATATGAGTTTTTTTGGTTCTTGCTGCTGGACACTGTACATGGTTCTAACATGAGCCTTGTGGATAACAAAGCTGTTAATGGACCACCATTATCATCTTTGGTGGTGGTCTTCGAAGGTGATACCAACAGGGGACTGAGGTGTGGGAAGTGATGCGTTTCCTGTGGTTCTTTCACAGGAAAAAAACTTATCTCCTGTGAACAATATCTAGGTCTTTTCCGTTGTAAGGTGGAAGTTGAACTCTTATCAGGTAAAGAAGGAGCGAGAGAATCATCTGATAAACTCATTACTTGTGGAGTTTTGTTGAATATGGAGAAGCTAACGTAAACTGTAACGGCGGTATGATTATAAACACTCCATTTTATTTCTTTATGCGTACATTAAGCGTCCATTGTCGAATTCTTTGCAAACTTAGTCATAAGGGAGTACCTGATTCTGCGGAGGATAAACCTTATGTGAAGAACAGAAACATTCTCAAATCTTAATAAAACAATTAATTTAAAATTAATTAGCCCTATAATTGCGAAGTCTGAAAAAATCAGAAAACTTCATGTTTATAAATAACCACCAGATTTTTAGGCATCTATTTTCTCCTGTTTTCTCTCGGGTTTGGTGCATGCATGTGACTGCTTTTTACTGTTCTTAATTTTATTCTTGTGATTCACTAAGATCTTCTAATAAATACTTATTAGATTTTTTTTCTTTCACTCAAGGTATTTTTTTTGTGTTTTTTTGTTTTAACTATCTATACTATAAAGTGTACTGAATGACTTTATCTCTGCCATTTAATTATACATACTCCAATTAATTTAAATTTAAGCTTGTTCAAATCTTAAAGAAAAAACAACAAGATAAACACAAGCTTTTATATATATATATATATATATATTTTAAGTTGTCTATGATCTTAGATAACAATATTAAGCTTCACATTTCGGGTATCGTATATGGATATTTTGATGTTGGTAATGAAAAACAAGTGCGAACAATGTTGTTTGTTTGTTACAGCACATTATATACTAAATTACAGTCTCGTCTCAGCGACTATAATTTGGGAGATTAATTCAGATATGACATTGCTATCATTTAATAATTAATGGCTAAGATCTCGTTAGTGAATTACGATATTTTTTCTGTCCTTGATTGGTCAGTATCTCTATTTTGAATCCTTGGACAATAAAACGACTGAGATGAACTCGTTTCACTTTCTAAATAAATAAGAGGAATTTTCTTAAATGTAAAATGTCTGTCAAAGATGGTTGAGTAAACATATTTAAGATTGCATAGAGAGAAAGACATGTATTGTTTTAGTTGTTGGACATTATGGGTTGATTTTATTGGGTTAAAAACATTACGATTTTACTGATATGGGTTGATTTTTAAAATATTATATAAAGGGGCAAGCCATATTAAGTTGCACTTAAAACAAGTTTAATACAAAAACAATTTTGTTTTTAAATATGAATTTATACAAGGGACACGACTTTGATGTAAAATTCGTATTACAATTTTTTTTTTACAATTGAAATTATTCTTTTATATAAATGTATTATTTAAAAAATTAATAATTTATTTATTTTTTATTATATATATATAAAAGTTATAAAATATTATATCAATTATTTATTTTATTTATATCACATATTATTTTATATAAATTTTGTATAAGTAATAGAATTAGATAAAAAATTAATTAAAATGTTGATTTTATATTGAATAGAATAAAAATAAAACATAAAATACGGGAGTAGTTTTCAATGCATTAAAATATTAATTTATTTTAAAGTTAATATTACTTCTTTACTTACTGTACATAAGAAGTGCTTTTACTGCTATTTCTTTTATTTTGATTCAACGAAAATTTTTTTAAGTTTATTTTCAACTGTTGATCTATTTTATTTTGAATGCGAGAAGTGATAGATCGTTCTCATTTCTCTTGTTGCATATTAAGATTAAGAACAAAATTTGGATTAGATAAATGAATAGATAATAATCTTCGTTTTAAATGTGAATGAAATTCTTATGATTTGAAAATAATGTTTTTTAACATGTAAATCAGGTCGAATAGACATTAATATAATTTTCATCAACAAAATATTCACATCATTAAATATCTTATAATTTATTTCCTTCAATAATATTAATAATTTTTTTTATTTTATAATTATTATATTGCTTAATGAAAATTTTATTATTGTAATTAGTTATGTTTTTTCAACTTCTCATTATATAACTAGTTATAATGAAAAAGCAATTATTGACTAAGAACGTTGTCAATTTTATCCAAATATTTATTCGATCCTTAAGACCTCGATTTTCACAAACTTTGTTTATATTTTATCAAACTTTCACGGCTTTCATCTGATTCAATAAAATATCATCTTTTTTAAATAACCAACAAATTTTTCAACCATTTCCAGTTGGAGTAACCAGATTCTTATAACATCGTTCATTCCTCTCCCTTTCAAAATATACGACTTTTTATAGGTAATTTTGTTTTTAAATATATATATATATATATATATATATATTTTAAATTTAATAATTTTAAGAATAAGACAAATGAGTAAACTAACTAATTTTAAAATAGATAACACACATCAATTTTGCATATCTCTTCAATATTTGTATCAATGTCATGCTTTTTTTTTTTTTTTTTTTTAATCTTAATCAAAGGAGAGGTGTTTTAAAAATCATTTTGGAGAATTTGAAAGAGCATTAAGATCGAGAGTTTTTTTTCACTAGTATTTTAGTCTGATAAAAGAATACGAGTTTCTTTTGCAGGAATAAGTGGTGAATCTTAATTTTCCTTTTTTAGATATGTGATTTCAGTATTTAAAATCTATATCAAATAATGAAAATAGTGATATTTTGAAATTAAGATGAAAAATATATAGAGAAACTATGAGTGATGTTATTTCTTTTTTCTGTGTTGAGAAACAAAATTTTTCATAATTTTCAAATCAATATTGTTGAGGTAAAATTTTCAACCTTGAAAAACATAGAAGGAATCTTATTTTTAATAAAACGCGAAGAGGTTTCACATGTTCACGATTATTTTTTTTAGACAAAAAAAACTAATACTTTATTGTGTAGAGAAAAGATAAGTTACTGTTAGTGTACATTTAATAAAACTATTAATTTTCATAATTTATAGTAAAAAAAATTAATATTTTTTTAATAATATCATTGTAATTTTGTTTTTCTATTTTTACCGAAACCACTAACAGTAACTTATCTTTTCTCTACACAATAAAGTATTAGTTTTCATAATTTTCATAATTTATAGTAAAAATACAAATACACAAAATAATAAAAATATTAATTTTCATAATTTATAGTAAAAAAAATATTAATTTTTTTTAATAATATCATTGTTATTTTACTATAAATTATGATTTTTTTTACTATAAATTATGAAAATTAATATTTTTATTAATTTGTGTATTTGTGTTTTTCCTTTTATTATAATTTGTTGCTTATCTAAATGACACAACAACAAAGCAAATAATAGATTTATGTACTACATGTAATAACACACATGGTGAGTGTATATTCAGTGATTTACTAAAATGCACATTCATTTATGTAATTTTGTAAAATAGGATAATGGGTATAAATATACATTTCAATGTAAAGAGATAAAAATATAAAGTATTTATGATTTAATTTAAATGCACGATATCCTTTAAATTCTTCCAAATCTATAAAATCTTTTCAAATATTATGATTTTATATTTTATTATAATTACAAAATCCTAATTATAATTTTTTTTAAATTACTTACATTCTTACATAGTCTTTTGAATTCTACAAGACATTTTTCCCCTGTAAAATAGTATTTCCAAATTCTAATTGAACACACCCTAAAATAATAAATATATATTTAAAAATTTAAAGTAATAGTTTCTAAATTTATTTTATTTTAAATGTTTAATTTAAGAAAAATATATACATATATTAAAAAAGATAAAACATTAAGAATTCAATAATTATATTGATTTAGATTAATGTTTATTGAAAATAAATATTTAATTAAAATAATAAAATGGATTAATCCGTTGTTTTAACTCCATTTACTTCTAATCCAAAAAAGATGAAACAGAACAAATTGACCTAAAACAGACTAAAACTATCAATAATTAATATGTAACTAATTTTACAAATTTTTACATTTTGAGGGCATCAATCATACACAATATTTAGAATTTCCTCATAACATAGTTTATTCTAAATTAAAAAATGACATTATGTTATCGATAAAAATGAAAAATCAATAAAGATAAAAGAGTTTGATTGATTTTTCAAAGTGAGTGTAAGCGAAAAATTATAAATGAATATTTAATATGAATGAATTGAGAAAAATCATTTGATATAAATGAATATTTAATATGAATGAATTGAAAAAAAACATTTGATATTATTAAATAGGATTAAAATTGTAAAATAAAATAATCTAAATTTTACTTTAAAAAATTAAATAGAAAAATACTATCTTACTAATAAAAATACAGCGTATACATTTTGTTTCTTTCATTATTTTCTACCTCGCGACTTTCACACTCCCATGCTTCTTTCTCCTCCTTATATCATTGGAGAAACAATTTTCTTGCCAAGTTTGATTTAGCTCACGATATTGATATTGATATTAAATCAAATTTCTTGTTAAGTTAAAGTTTGGTGATTTTAGCCACTTTAATAATTAGTACAATTGATGAAATGCAAATTGGTTCGTCCTTACATATATTAACAAAATTAAGACATTATACTAGTTCATAAATCTTTTTCATTTTTTTATATCTATATTATATATCAAAGAGATTTTAATGGATTTATAACCGCTTATTATATCAGAGAGAAAAAGAAAAATATTATAAATAATGGAGTAAAAAAATATATAGAGTATATTTAAAGAATAAAAAGAGAAAATAAAACAAAATGAAATTTTAAAAAAATATCCTATAATTAACGGGATTCCCTTTTTAAAAAAAAACTTTTTTTTTGTCAGTATGTAAAGAAAAAAAAATCATAATACTGAAAAATCATAATACTTATTTTAAGGAAAATATTATTTTTTTAAAAAAGATGATTGCGAAATAAAAATTAAATTTGCAAGTCGATTGATTATATATATATATATATATATATATATATATATATATATATATATATATATATATATAAAGAAGATATAAGTACGTACAAAATTAAATATTTTAAAATTATTTATTTTATCTTTAAAAATTAAATATTTTATTATATATTTATAAATTTCTGAAATAAAATATTATTATTAAAATAAAAGATAATATATTTTAAATAATTTTCTTTTACTTTTAGAGACTCTTTATTTCTGCTTCTACGTATTCTTGAGTGTAATGAAGAATGATAATTCATTTGGTAAAAGTATTTATAAAAATGGGTTAATTTGATATATATATATATATATATATATATATATATATATATATATATATATATATATATATAGCTATAAATTTTAGATTCAATTAAGGTACGAGGCCAATTTCAGCAAAATTTTCCTTACACTCAATTGGAAGGTTCCATGAAAAATAGAAGAAATATCGCCGTGTGGCCAAAATAGATAGAGTAGGTGGTGAGGAGCTTGGGTCACGCGCTATGGAGCATGGGACGGCGACGCTGGAGAAGAGGAAGGAACAACAGGCAGCGGTGGTTGCCACTTTTTAGGACCTCCAACGAATCGTAGTAGAGAGTGGTTGGAGTTTGCGGCACTTGGTGAAGGGATTTTGAAAGCCGAAAGCAGAAGGAGTTGTTGTGGTTCAGAAGAAAAGGGCGTGGAAAAGAGGGAGGAACCGAAGACAGGGGTAGAAGAAGTGCCAAGCACTGGTGTTGAAGATAAAGTTCCAAATGCAGAAGCAGAAGATGGGGAGGTGGACGGAGATGAAAAAGGTTGAGCAGGGCCAAACATGATGTTGTTATGAAAGCAACATAAATTGTGGAAAGGACGAAATAGAAGATGGGATTGGTCTCTATTTGTCCCTCTCAAGTTCAAAGCAGAAAGTGCGGCAGAGTGTGATGCGTGGGGATTGAACCAGTTAGGGGTATGAATCGGAGTGCGTCTGAACCGGGCATGACCGGTTAAGGAGGGAGATGAGTTTGGTTTGATGTGGAATGAGCGATAAAATACGAAGCATTTATGTATCAATTTATAGTTAGAGCATGTAACAGAGTCAATCAAAGCATTTATCAAAGCAAATGAAAATGAGCCCTACACTCTATTGGAGATATTAAAGAAAAAAGAAAAAACCTGGAACTTCTGTTTTGGGTTTGAATCTTATTACCGGTAAGTTATTCAGCTCCAATCTTATTATAGGCACGTCGCTCAGCTCCAACCATCAATTTATGTTTTCTCAAATCATTTCGCTTCTTTTTCTCTGTTTTCCTTCTCAAGCAGAATCTTTCTGTGAGATTTTTTATCCTTCAATTTATAAAGAAATTTTGATAATCACCTTTTTTTTTTTTTTTCTATTCTTCAGATAATAGAGCGGTTATAGCTGGTAGAAAGTGGTTGTAGCTGATAAAAGGTGCCTTTTTTTTTTTTAAACAATAATAATAATAAACATAAACGTAATTCATGATAACCATGCTGTAAAATAAATGAAAAAGTGTACCTGAATTAGTCATAATGATGATGAAGTTTTGTAGAGCACTGTATTGATAACAATTGTTAGGATCGAACGCTTACCACTAGGCCAAAAATTGAATTATTCATAATGATGATGTCTTTGTAAAGCACTATATTGATTTTATAGTCTTCCACCTGAATTTTCCTCTTGATTTTCTTTCTTGACGGGGATAGAAATAAAGGAACGAGACTGATACTTATGTTCTGTGTGTGCTCCCAGAATGAGAGCATAACCCTTTAGATAACCAGAATTAGGTTAATTACTTAAGTTTTAGTATTTTTAATTTGGCCCCTCATCAAATTAGAAATTGCTCTATGATTTCTACACACTTTTATTTTCATGACATATACCTTTAGCCAAAACTTTAATTTAGTGAGATTAGTTTATTATTTGACTTAATAAATAATGACACTAATACATTTAAATTACATATATATACCCAAATTTTGTCATCACCTTTAGCCGGTGGTAATGGTAGCTTGGGACGAGTGGCGCATCTCAATAAAATTTTATACTTTGTATCAATATTTATAATTTCAGTACTTAAAATTTAATAATTATTAAATATTTATTTATATATTTAAATTAATTTTTTTATTAATAATATATTAAAAATTTAAAATAAATTTGGTTGTCTGAAAAGAGGATAGGAGGAAACCGACATCTCACTTTAGAATTTTTTATTTATTTTGTTTTTATTATATTTTCTATTTATTTTTATTTTTATATTGATATTTTGTATATTTGATTTTTTTTTGGAAAATATTTTTAATGAAAAAAAGGAGGTATTAATAAGGAGAAAGATATTTGTTTTTTAAAAGATGAATGAGTGAAAAATAGAGTTACAGTTGTATTTTAGATTCAAAATTTAAAATAATTTTGTTTTTTAGTCTTTTCAAATGTAAAAATAATATTTTAATTTCTTTCCGTTTAAAAATAATATTTGTAGTCTTTCAAATTCAAATAATATTTTAATTTTAAAATAATTGTTTAACCATTATAATTATATATATATATATATATATATATATATATATTTTTTTTTTCAAAATTAACTTTCTTGAAAAATTGCATTGAGAAAACTGTGTTTAATTGTAGTGAACTTATTTATGTTTATTCAAAAATTGCATTGAGAAAACCGATTTTAATCGTAGTAAACTTATTTATACATTATTACTACTACGACCCTCAACTAAAAAATATTGTCAGTGATGTTATAAATAATTTTTTAAAAAATTTTATTACTTGTTTTTTCTACGAAGGAACCAAATAACAGGAAAGTTTCGCTTTTAATTTTTAATTGGAAATGACAATTACTTTAAAAAAAACTGAAAAATCAATTTTCAATTTATTAATTTTAAAAAATAAATTTTAAATTGGTAAAAATTAAATTTAAATTTTTATCATGATTAATAATAAAAAAATCTTATTATATTCTATTGTTTGAAAAGAACAATACTTGCAACTATATTTATTTATTTAAGAATAATAGTTGTAGATGTATTTTTTTATTTTATATTTAAATTTTTAATAATTTATATTAAATATTAATATAAATTGGAGAAATATAAAAGACATTTTGTAGAATCAACAATATTTTTTAAATAACATAATATGTCCTACCGTTAAAAATAACATAACATATATTAGGAAAATATAACTTGATAAATAATTATTTAATATATAATTAATTAATAATTTATATGTACAGGAATTTATTTTTTAACAATTTATATGTAAAAGGAATATAAAGAATGGAGAGAAAATAATAATAATAATAATATAATACAAAACATCTAACAATAATAAATAATAATTCTGTTCAAATGTTATTAATATTATTATATAATAAAATTGGATTATGCGGATGTATATATATATAAAAAAAGAAAACAGTTATCTTAATGTGAGTTCCCTGTTTATTATTGTTATCACGTTGAAAGCTCTTTGGTGAAAATACTTTATATATATATATATATATATATATATATATATATATATATAAATCACCATATACAAAAACAAAAAAAAAAATTATCACACAATTTCATATTTTAAATTTTAAAACGTTTTATAACAAAAAAAATAAATAAATAAAAGTTTGAAAGAGTCTTTTTATATTTTTGAACCATTCGTATCAGCGGTTATAAAAACACTAGGTAAGAACATACTATCAAATCATCATTAATGAAAATCCAAAATACCTAACAAAGAAATGAAGCAAAAACTGAAAAAACTCGGCTAAATTTATACAATCACTTAAAACTATTTCCACCATGGTCAATACCATTCAATCGATGAAATTCAAAAGCAACATGGATCAAACTACAATAGACTTTCAAAAGCAGACATGGATCAAACTACAATAGACTACCTGCAACGATGTGACTCATATATCACGAACTAGAAAAACAATGAATAAAGTTTTTAAATAAGGGTAAAGAGTAGGTTACCTTTGATCAAATTTTGAGGCTCCAGGCTCTGGTATTTCTACCGATGAGGAACGCACAGTACGCATCAACCGCCGCGTAGGCAACTTGCTTGTTACTGAGATATGAAACAGACCACCTGCTCATGCTTATCTCCCTCGGTTGGAACACTCGAAAACCGAGGCAATTATCTACGATCTCTTCCACCGAAGCCTGTATGAGGTTATCGTAGACCA
The DNA here is from genome assembly GCA_963425845.1 of Sphenostylis stenocarpa. NCBI lineage: Eukaryota > Viridiplantae > Streptophyta > Magnoliopsida > Fabales > Fabaceae > Sphenostylis > Sphenostylis stenocarpa. Next base: position 14,290,364 of record OY731403.1, on the reverse strand, counting down.
GCCTCAGATCCAGAGGATCGGTGTACATCTCCAATTCATACTCCGAATACTCGAGCTTCCGCCGGTCGGAGTGGTTCCAGAATCCGACAAAGGTGTGGTCAGGATTTTTCAAGAAAGTGCGGAGGCTCTCCGGCACGCCGTCGACGAACGCGAGTTGGAAGATGAGGCAGCGGCGGCCGACGCAGAGCTGTAGCGTGTCCGGAGGCGGGTCGTAGCCGCCGGGAGTCCACTGGACGCCGAGGCCGACGACGAGGCGGTTGAGGTAAACATAGTGGCGGCCGAAGTGGAGTGTGGAGGAAAGCCAGCGTTTGACGACGGAGGCACTGGAGGTGACTGTGACGTTGATGTAATCTCCGGCGAGGTAGACAGTGTAGACGAAGTGGTTGAAACGGTTTTCTATGTGAGTGACTGAGGCCATGTTTTGGAAACGTCGTCAAAGTATCTGTTGAGAGGATTTCACACAGTGCTTTTGTTTTTGTGTTTAGGCTCATGCTCTTTCTGAATTTGTTTACTATTCATATTTAAATGATAATGGCTTTACATTTTATGCAGTATATTTTATGGCTTAAATAGATCTTTCTTCTCGCATGTTTTTTTTAGTTATTATTATTAATATTATTTAGTCTTAAATTTTTTTAATATAAGTTAATGTGGTATTTTTTGTCTACAAAGTTAAATTATTTACTTTGATCACGTTTCACATTCCCACATACACCATATCTATTTTAAGCGGAAAAGTACTAAAAAATTATTATCAATAAACAATAAAAAAACATGAAAAAAAAAAAATAAATAAAAAGATGAGAGATTAAATTTAAATATATTTAATAATTATTAAATTTAGAATATCAAAATTATAATGTTATCGTAAATAATTAACATACATATATTATTTTCTTTTATAAATATTAAACCAAATTAACACTAAAAGAAATTATGAGATAAAATTTTAAAGAATATTTAATCAATTTATATTTAATAAAAGATTAAGATTGAATTTTTTATTACAAAATATTCATAACATATTATTATACATTTCCAAAATTAATAAAATTGAATACTACTCGGACTAGACAAACGGAGTTATCGAAATCATTTATGTATTTCTAATATATTCTTTCTTATATTATATTATATCTTTATGTATACAATATTTTTTTTATAAATTAAAATTGATATCTAAATTATTTTTTAATTTAAATAAAATAAACTTATATAACTAACTGAAAATTTTTTTTTCATTTAGCATCAAAGTTCCCGAATTGCTTGAGTTGGGAGCCAAACAGGAAGTGTTTTTTGAGCCTAGCCACAACTTTTCATATCTGGGGTCCACTCGTTGCTCCTCCATTTTAGGACTGTTTCCTCTCCAATTACTTTTGACCATGCATCTCCATTTTTGAACCTGTGTATACTGCCATACATATCAGCTTTGTATGCTACCTCCTACAAAACCAACACATTCTCCTTCCTAAGAGACCTGTCTCACATTTTGCATCATTTTGTTTATATATATATATATATATATATATATATATATATATATATATATATTAAAAATAATTGTCAACACTCCTTATTCTTATATCCATCGCTGCTTTTTATCATATAAAAATATTTTAAAGAGTATATATAACTGATTTTATATGTTGTCCAAAGACATGTTATATACATTTAATTTACACGTTACGAGTCATTATCGCATTTAATTTTTATTGTTTAAAAAAGTCTTCGGATCGTTAACAATCATAGTAGGAGTAAAATTAGTCTCTGATTGAATAGATTAAAAAAAAAACGTTATGATAAAATATAACATGTTAATAAATTCTGATGAAAGCATGAACAAATGGTATGATATGCATAGAAACGGTTAAACAATAAATATTGCACAACAATTGTTTAATTAAAACTCCCGTTACAAAGTTCTCATTTAGAGTTTAAACAATAAAAAGTTACATATTATCTGCGATTCAGACTTTTTAAAATAATGTTTAAATATGAATTAACGTAAGTTTACATTAACTATATATCAATTAACGTAAAATTTACATTAACTATGTGTTTATTCATTTTATATTTATGTTAATACTATAAAATGTATCTACCTGATTTTTCATCTAAGAGATCTTACAAATCAATACTATTGAATACATATTAATTAATCATAATGCACAAAATAAGCACCCAATTATTCAGTAACGAATGAATTAATAGTAAAGTATTATACTATTAAATTATTAATTAGATATTAAAACAATTATTATTATCTAAAATAATTAAAACGTTTTTTACATTTTAATTATCTGTTAATACATAATTATCTTTGTCTTAATGCTAATATGAATATTGGACTGTTTTCACATGAATTTCTATTTTTTTTATCTAGCATTATCCAAAATCCAAGATATCTAAATATAGTAATTGTTCGAAAAGACCTGTTTGAACTTTTAATTATAGTTATACTTTATGACAGAAACATGAAAAAATTATTTTTTTTTTTAATCATAAATTTGGTCTAGAATTTTGTGTGAATGGTTATTTTTAAATTAGACAAACCATTTTCTGGTAATATATATTCATCTTAAATGAGTTAAACTTGTTAGAAATGCCATAAGAAAGTTCTTCTTTAAGAAAATGAACCATTCGATATCCATGTCAAGGGGTCATGAATAGTAACAAGCCAAAAATCTGTAATTTTGTCAAGGTTGGTTTGATCAAAAGAAGGAAAAAAAAAAACGCAGACCCCACAATTTCATTATATATATCTAAACACATATTTTCTTAAATTCTTACACATATTCTGCACTAACTCTCTCGTGCTAATAAGTCCAAAACAAAAAAACACCAGTATACACTAGAGCACTAGAAGAAACAGTTGCGCTAATAGCAGATTAGCATAAAAGAGTTAATCATGAGTCCCAACGTTCCACACTCTGCTGTTCCTCCCCACTAGGAACGCACAGTAGGCATCAACGGTCGCATAAGCAACTTGATCGTCGCTAAGATGTTTACGATCCCAATCGCTCATGCTAATCTCCCTCCTCTGCTGCACTTCGTACCCCAGGCATTTCTGGACGATCTTCTCCACTGAATCTTTAACCAGACTCTCATCGGTTTCAGTTTCTGCAAAATACCTCAGATCCAGAGGATCGCTCGACATATCCAAACTGTGCTCCGAATACTCGAGCTTCCGGCGGTCCGAACGGTTCCAGAATCCAACGAAGATGTGAGAGCGATGGTTGAGGAACGTGCGGAGTTTCCTCGGCACGCTGTCGGCTTGAGTGAGCTGGAAGATGAGGCAGCGGTGGCCGACGCAGAGCTGCAGCGTGTCCGCCGGAGGATCTGAGCCGCCGGGAGTCCACTGGACGCCGAGGCCTACGACGAGGCGCTCCAGGAGGACGTAGTGGCGACGGAGGTGGAGCGTGGTGGAGAGCCAGCGGCGCACGACGGAGGCCGTGGATGTGACAGTGACGGTGACGTAGTCTCCGGCGACCTCAACAGTGTAGATGTCGTGGCTGAAACGGTGTAGGCAGTCGATGACTGTGGCCATGGTTTGGAAACGTGTGAGCGAAGAAACAGAGCGGTGGAAGAGAATGAAAATGAGAATGTTGCTGTGTGTTGAGCAGTGGGGATCTTGATAGTAGTCAAGGGTTCTCATGAATTTCTTATTTTATATTTATGATTTTAGTCCAATATTAAATATATTATAAAAAATTTGAAAAAATAAATTAAATAAAAAAATTTTAAAAAAAGTTTATTACTTAATTTTTTTTTCATATTTTCTTATCAACAATAATATTTTATTAATATTTAATTACTTTTTTAATTTTTAAAAAATATATTAAATAAAAAAATTAAAATTAATTTTTCATTTTTTCTGATTTAAGTAATTTTCCATTTTTTTTCACCTTTTTATATACTCTTATTAATGATAATATTAATTAATTAATATTGAATTATTTTTATAATTTATATTTTTAAATTTATTGTTTATCTATCCTCTTTTCTTTTCATATTCCATTCATAAAATTATATTAATTGATAATTTTTTTTATCTTTTCATATTATTTATTTTATTATTATTTGTTATGTTAATTTTTATTAAGGAATATTTATTGTTTGAAAAAAATATTTTTATTTTTTTAAATATAAAATATAAAAGAATAGATTATTTTTTAAAAATAAAAAAAATATTTATAAAAATGTAAATAAATTATGTCAATTTTGATAAAAATAAGAAAATCAGTTATATTTTATTTAATAAATTGTTTAATTTATCTTATTTTGATTATAACTACAACAGATATATGTAATAAATATTATTAAAGCAAGACTGTATTATTATTAAAATAAGATTAAGACTATAAAACAGAACAAAAAATAAAATTCTTACATATATATTTTGATTATTTATATTAAAAAAAAGTTATTGAATTCAAACATTAAAAAAAATTAAATAAATAATTTTTATTTATTTATTATTATATAATTTTTTTTTATAATTCACTCCGTAACTGCTCAAGATTCGTCAGCGCTGCCGAGGAACGAAGGTATAGCAGCGGCAGCTTGTCATGTCTGCATGCCGCACACTCTGCTCAGTAGTGCCTTTGTAGTGTCCGCACACTACGCTCAGGAGCGGTTTTGTACAGAACATATAGGGATAAAGCTGGTTATGATTGGTTCAGAAACTTTTTTTTTTAACCTAAACCGTTTATTTAATTTATTAATTAAAATAAAGAAAATTCTATAACAAATATAATTTGTGTTGAGGGTTTGGATAGAGTTAATATAGCTTTTTCAATCAATTCCAAAAACTATCCGATACTCACTTTTGCTTGAAATTTATTTTGAAAAATATATATCATTTGGAATACAGTACATATCAAGGTTAATATGACGAGCTTATTAAATAGCTTTCGAATTTAGAAGGAAACAAAAGTTGTTACTGTTTGTTGAAGCGAAATGAGAAAAAAATAAGTTACAACTAAGTATAATAAATATGATTAAGTGGAAGAGAAAATAAGACAAATAAATGAAAAATAAAGTTATTTAATTAAAAAAATATTTTAAAATTTATAATTAATATATTTAATAAAATGTGATTAGTTTATTATTATTATTATTATTTAATTTTATTTATTATTTTATTATAATAAAAAAAGTAGGAGAATGTACAATAATATAGTATTATAGTTAGAAATATTGTTAATTTTTTCTCTTTTTTCTCTTCTTTATTATTTTTGTTAGTTTTTTATCCTTCTCTTGTAAATATAGGCTTATAAAAAGCTTATCTTTGTATTGATACTGTCAGGTTGATCAATAAAGAGTTATGCAAAGTTTTTCTTTCTTAATTCAAGCCATAAACACTATTATGGTATCAGATTAAGAATTTCCTTTCTAGCTTCCGCATTCCTTCTCTAGTTTCTATTTTCTTCTTTGTTGCTTCTGATCAACCATGGCTCAACTTAGCCTAAACAACACACCACCAGCACCATTACCACCAGATCATCTCATTAACCCTGTCAATCCCCTGTACTTGCATCCTGTGAAAATCCAGCCATTGTTCTTGTTTCACCTCTTTTGATAGAGACAAATTTTCATCAATGACAATGTGAAATGTTGGTGGCTTTAGAAACCAAAAACAAAGAAAAGTTCGTCAACTCAAGTCTTCCTTGCCCTCCTGTCAACGACTCTTTTCATGGCGCTTGGCGACGTTCCAACAGAATGGTCATGTCATGGCTGATACGTTCCATGACGCCCTCCATCAAACAATCTGTGATGTGGATGGACACTGTGCTTGAAATTTGGAATGATCTTAAAGAAAGATTTTCACATTCCAACAAATTTTGTGTGGCGGATCTTCAAGATCAAATACAAAACTACAAACAAGGTGAGACTAGTGTATTCGAATACTATACAAGATTAAAAATCTTGTGGAAAGAAATAGAACTGTACCGGTGCGTTCTAGCTTGTTCATGCTCCACATCCTGTTCCTGTGGACTTCTTCCAAGATTACAGAAAGAAAGGGAGGATGATTGTATAATACGCTTCCTACGAGGCTTGAACGATGATTACTCGCAGGTTCGTTCTCAAGTGATGATGATGGACCCGATGCCTTCCATTGTTAAAACCTTCTCCATGGTCTTGCAACACGAACGAGAATTTGTAAGCACACCCTCTTCCAATCAAGATTTAGTTGCGTTTTCTGTACAATCCAATGAACCCTCCAAACAATACAATAAAACTTCCACTAGAACTATCAAGAATACCAATCTTGGTAAATCCAATAGAAATAACAAGTTCTGTGAAAAATGTAAAAAGACAAATCCACTACTACAAAATATACTTTTTACGTCGTCATTTAACGTCGATTATAATTGAGACGACATAGAAAGTACTTTCCACGTCGGTTCCCAGATGAACCGACGTTAAAAGTTGAATATTAAACACATTCTACGTCGGCTTTTGGTCAACCGTGGAATTCCACGTCGGTTCCCATATGAACCAACGTTGAAAGTCTTTTTTTTTAATTTTTTTTCACTTATTGACACTTTTGACGTCGGTTCATATGAGAACATATGAACCGACGTGGAAAGTCTTTTTTTTTCACCCAAAAATTCACTTAAATTTGAAAATTGTCACTTGCGGATTCGAACTCGAGGATTTTAGAATTAAAAACTAATACTCTAACCACTAAACTATTATAATTTTCTCGATAATAACTTACAAATAAATTATATTTATATACAAATAAATATATATCCATGTAAATATATATTTATTTGTATATATTTTCTGGAAAGTATTTTTATATTTTTTTCAGCCAAAAATTCACTTAAGTTAATGAATTGTCACTGACAGACATTTGAACCCGAGTATTTTAGAGTTGAAAGTTAATATCCCAACTACTAAACTACTATATATTTTTGATAATAACTTATAAATAAATTATATTGGTATTTTTCGATTAAGGGTGAAAGTTGGATTGACTCTCGTTTGAGTAAAAATATGTAAAGCTCACGGAAATTCACTTACTCAAGCCTCGCTTGAGCGAAAATTGGTATTTTTCGCTTCAGAGCGAATGACGTGTTTCCCAAATTTATTTTATATCATTATATAAATAAAATTATAAATATTATATTCTGTCATTAAATTACAAACTCATATAAAAATACTTGCTCACAAATTTAGCATCAAATTTTGAAAATCCACTCGACACACACTTTCACTTTCGAGTGTGCTCTCACATCCAACATATAAATATATAACTATATAAATATATATCAAAATATATAAATATATTTGTATTTATATATTTACACGGATATATATTTATTTGTATATAAATATAATTTATTTGTAAATTATTATCGGAAAATTCTAGTAGTTTAGTGGTTGGAGAATCGGTCTTCAACTCTAAGGTATTGGGTTCAAATCCTATCAATGACAACTCTCTTAATAAATTAATAAACTTCTAAAAAATATAATATAAAGAGATGGGGAACCTAATAAAAATATAATATAAAGAGAGAGAAGACTTCTAGATAAATAAAAGGGGTAAGGGGGTTGTAAATAAATAAAAATTAAAAATTATTAATTTAAAAAATCATATTTTCAACGTCGGTTTATTAGAATCGACGTTGAAAGCCTTCTAGAACCGACGTTAAAAGTTTTATTTGTAGTAGTGATCACACCATAGAAACTTGTTATTGGCGCATTGGATTGGATTCTCTGCTGGATACAGAAAAGCACCTCGTGTTTCTACTGGTGCTATTTCATCTGCAAGTTTGGCAGAAGTAGAACCTGATACTTCTCATCTGCAATCTGAACTGGTTGAAGGTTCTACTCGTGAGCAATTTAGTTTCTCCAAAGAACAATACACTGCTCTTCTAGTTCTTCTTCAACAATCTCAAGTTAATTCGGCTTTAGTTCATTCTCTACAAAATCCTTCCGTTAATCCATCAGGTGATATTTCTTCTTTTACTCCTTGGATTTTGGATAGCGGTGCTACAGACCATATATGTCCATATAAAATCTTGTTTCAGTTCTTAAAACCCATTTCTCCTATACATATTAAGTTGCCTAATAGTACTACTATTACTGCAAATTTTTCTGGCAAAATAATTCTTGGCAATTTAACTCTTCAAAATTCTTTATGTACCAGATTTTGTTTCTCATCTCATCTCAATCCCTAAACTTCTATCGCATTCTGATTGCATGATTGTGTTTTTTGATACCACATGCTTGCTTGTGCAGAAATCACAATTTCGGATGACTGGTACAGCCAAATACTGTAATGACTTGTTTTATCTTCAACAAAATAATGACTTCAATTCTTGTGATTCTTTTTCACATAATGTTGTTGTTTCCAGTGATATGCCAACATTATGACATCATAGATTAGGTCACACATCTGATCGCATTTTAAAACATTTGTCTACGAAATACAATGATATTGTTTTTTATTGTTCTCAACCTTGTGACACATGTCATTTTTCGAAGTAAAAAAAGTTGCCTTTTCCACATAGCAGTAGCAAAAGTTCGTTTTTCTTTGAATTAATTCACGTGGATGTCTGGGGGCTTGTGATTACTTCATCTATTGATGGTTTTAAATACTTCTTAACTGTTGTAGATGATTTCACACATTTTACATGGATACATCTTTTAAAACTCAAGTCTGATGTTGAAAATATTTTGCCATCTTTCATTCAATTAATAGAAACTCAATTTACATTAAAATTAAAACGTCTAAGATCCGACAATGCAAAAGAATTTCTCCTCACTGATTTTTTTAATAATAAAGGAATTTTTCATGAAACTTCATGTGTTGAAACTCCTCAACAGAATAATATTGTTGAAAGAAAACATCAACATTTGCTAAATGTCAGTCGTGCTTTATTATTTCAAGTTCATCTACCCACTTGTTTTTGGTCTTTTGCAGTAAAACATGCCACTCATATCATTAATAGACTCCCCACTCTTATTTTGCTTTTTAAATCTCCTTATGAATTAGTTCATAGCACTCTTCCAGACCTAACACAGTTACGGGTTTTTGGGTGCTTGGCTTTTGCTACTACCCTCCTTGCTGGCAGAACCAAGTTCGATAAAAGAGCCATCAAAACTATTTTTCTAGGTATCAGACCTGACACTAAAGGCTTTCTTTTATATGACACTGTCACTAGATCTAGGTTCATATCACACAATGTTACTTTTTATGAAAATTATTTTCCTTATGACCCAAAACTTTCTGAATCAACAAATATTCATATTACTAGCACTCCTAGCAGTATTATCTCTGATGTTAACCGCTTTCATACACTCATTTCATTCAAAAACTCATATAACAGTGTTCCTGAAAATACATATTTTCAGCAAGATATTTGTCTACAACACATGATAAAGATATTTCACAGGAATCACAACAAGCCAGTGATAATTCTCAACTAATTTCTCGAAGATCTCAAAAATCCACCTGCATATCTTGCTGATTATCATTGTCCGACTCTGGCTTCATCCAATACTACTAACACAACACCCTATCCTTTATATTCTAATCCTCACACTTCCTTTTCCTTGTCTATTTCTGGTACAAATGATCCTACATCCTTCAAGGAAGCAAATCAACTTGAATGTTGGCAAAAGGCTATGGCTGCTGAATTAGAAGCTCTTGAGAGAAACAAGACTTGGTCACTTGTAAGTCTTCCACCAGGAAAGAAAGCAGTGGGTTGTAGATGGGTCTACAAAACCAAATTTAACACAGATGTCACCATTCAATAGTACAAGGCATGACTTGTCGCCAAGGGTTTTACCCAAATAGAGGGAGTTGATTTTTTTGAAACTTTTTCCCCTGTGGTTAAGCTCACTACCGTTCGGTTCATTTTTTCTCTTGCTATATCATCCGGATGGTTTCTATATCAACTGGATGTCGATAACACGTTTTTGCATGGAGAGCTTGATGAAGAAGTTTTTATGAAGCCTCCACCTGGTTTGCATCTACCCTCTTCCAAACTGGTTTGCAAACTTCATAAATCCTTATATGGGTTGCGTCAATCTAGCAGACAGTGGAATGCCAAACTTACTATTGCCTTGATCAATTATGGTTTTACTCAAAGCACCGTTGATTATTCTCTCTTTATCCAAAAGACCATTGATTCTTTTATTGTTCTCCTAGTCTATGTTGACGACATTGTCATCACTGGTAACAATCTCACCACCATCAATCACATAAAATCTTACCTCCATTCTTAATTTCATATAAAAGACTTAGGCATCTTGAAATATTTTCTGGGGTTTGAAGTTGCCCGTTCTCACCAAGGTTTGGTTTTGCACCAACGTAAATATTGCCTTAACATCCTATCTGAGTTTGGCTTAACAGGATGCAAACCTGCTCCTACTCCTACTAATTCCTCTGGCAAAATTAATGAAACCGAAGGGGATCTTCTTCCCGATCCCACTAATTATAGACATTTAGTTGGGAAGCTTTTATATCTCACTCACACTCGCCCTGATATTAGTTTTGTCGTGCAACAAATTAGTCAATTTATGACATCTCCTCGCAGTTCACATTTGCATGCTGCTTTTCGCATTTTGCGCTACCTCAAGAATGTACCTGGTCAAGGTCTCTTTTACCCAATTCAGAATCACAACAGGTTACAAGCCTTTTCTGATTCTGATTGGGCAACTTGTAGCACCACCCGCCGATCTATCACAGGTTACTGCATTTTTTATGGTGATTGTTTAATCTCTTGGAAGTCTAAAAAGCATAATACAATTTCAAAAAGTTCTACTGAAGCTTAATATCGAGCTCTAGCCACTGTCGCATGTGAACTACAATGGCTTAAGTACATTGTTGATGATCTTTCTCTCAATATTCCTTTGCCCATCTCCACATACGGTGACAACCAATCAGCCATTCAATTAGCTAAAAATTCATCCTTTCATGAACGGACAAAATATATAGAGGTGAATTGTTACTTCATCCGCTCCAAAATGATTGAAGGTCTTATTGTTATTTCTCATATTCCTTCCAAACATCAATTTGTTGATGCTTTTACCAAATCTCTATATTCCACACCTTTTACTCAAAACATCTCCAAGTTGGGCTTAATCAACATATACCACCCAACTTGAGGGGGTATTTCAGTTAGAAATATTGTTATATTTTTTCTGTTTTTCTGTTTTCTCTTCTTTTTTATTTTTGTTAGTTTTTTTATCCTTCTCTTGTAAATATAAACTTATAAAAAGTTTTTCTATGTACTAATATTGTCAGGTTGATCAATAAAGAGTTATGCAAAGTTTTTCTTTCTTAATTCAAGCCATAAACACTGTTACATAAGCAAAGTATTGTCTTTATCCATTAATAGAAGAACATTTCCAACCGAAAATACTTGAAATTGCATCAAGTAACTCTTCCGTCAGAGAAGATAACGTGATCATGAAAATTGTTTCATTGACGAAGAAACTTGTTCCACGAAATAAATGTTGCTTAAGCAAACAAATATTATGTTATTACTCTTCCTTCAGAACCAATCGCAAATGTGCGTGCGTGACGCGATAGAAATCCCAAAATGGAAATGTGGGTGTAAGCCGCGCGAGCAACGGTAGTAAAATAGAGCGAAAACTGCGAGCCATAATGGCTAGCTACAACATGTACCTCCTATTTTTTATTTAAATTATATATTAATTTTTTCATTAATTTTTAAAATAAAAAATATTAAATTATTATTTTGATTTAAGTAATTATAATTTAGATAAATATTAAAATATTAGATATTAGTAAATATCAAATAATTTAACTATAAAATATTTTTATTAAATTTTTAATTATTACCTTATTATTTGCATTATCAAGTTGTCTTTCTTCAATACTAATATCTCAACATGACTCTAACACAGTTCAAGTCCATTACATAACTAATAAACGTTAAACACTTAAACATCATCCATTCAAAAACCAATTTCCATACCAATTTACAAACCAAAATATCATCAATCGATCGGTGTTATTCGATTAAAAGCTAAAATGTCAAACTTTACCTTGTTCTAATGCTTAATTAAACCTCTTTCATTCAAATTTGTCATGAAACTATCCAAAGTATTCTATATCATTTTAATAATATTATTACAATTTTTACCATTAAATTTATCATAATATTACCACAATTACACTTTACTAAAAAAAGTGGATTAAAAAATAACGTGTCTTCATATTATTATTGCAAAAAAATTCACATAAAAACAATTTACAAGCAAAATAAAATATCTATAATATAAAAAATTAGTCAATATTGTTTAAATATTTATCAAATTAACACATAAATAAATTTCATTCTAACTATGTTATTAACCTAATTTTGAGCCTTCATATACTTATATTCTTACAATCAAATAAGCACCATATATATTAACTAAAATAATGTAACAAACAAATAATAATATCAACTTACATCAACATCATATGTAATGACAGGGTTTATGATAAAGTTTTTTGAGAGTTAGGAGGTTATATTTCAAAAAAATTTATAACTTTCATCTACATTTATGATTTTATTTATGATTTTAATTTTCTCAAATTTAATCATCATTAAATATAATTGGTTGTATATTTATAATTTTGATTTCTTATTTACTTTTTCATATTTTTTCATCTTAACTCATTTATTAATTATTAATAATATATTATTTGTTTCCTTACCCAAATTATTAGTTAACATTGGTCACTAATCACATGTTATAAGAACATGCTTAGTAAAAATAAAATACCTACTCATTCATGTTCAATATACTTAAGTTTCTTATTCTTAGAAAGAAACTAACAACTTCTACGTCAATAATTAATTATAAGGCATTAATTCAATCTCTCATAATTGTTTTTTACACAAAATTTGTCTCATGTTTCATCACTCCATCCTTCAACGTTTAAATCTCTTCCTTTATTATCAATTTTTTTTTCTAAATAATCGTTCTTTTGCATCAAAAGCTTTTATAATCTCTTCTTTTTCTTCCTTATTTGGTTAAAACAAAAGAAATATTTTTTTAATAATAATGACAAATGACAATATGTCAAAAGTTATAAATATAATATTAAACAAATACATATCTTATATTTACTTGTTCATTGTACCTCAAAGTAACCAATAATTTAAGGAAAATTTTTAATGTTTTGTTAAGGTATGAAGTGATATATGATTTGCCTCTGTTTACAACACTATACATTACAAAACAATTAATCAAATAAATTTATGCAAATATGTATCATTATTTCATACTAAATCAATATTTATGAAATTGAAGTATTAATGCACTTGTAAAATACAAACACAATCAATTATATGGACACTACAAGAAAATCGCGTATTACCGACGGAAATTACCGACAGATATGAAATATTTGTGGAATTTGATCTTACCGACGGATATATCCGTCGGTAAAATAATAATTAGTTACCGACGGATATATCCATCGATAAATCCGTCGGTAATTTATCGACGAATATATCCGTCAAGTAAATCTATCTGTAAATTACCGACGGATATATCCATCGGTAAATCCATCTCGTAAATTACCAACGGATATATCCGGTCAGTAAATTAACAATCAGTAAATATTCAACTAATTAAAAAATTAAATATTTTTTATTTAATAATTTAATTTAATCATAATTAGATTAATTTATAATAATTTCTTAAATTAAATAATTTTAAAAAATAAATATTTAATTATATATAAATATATATATATATATATATAATATATATAAAATATATATAAAAATATTTAAAATATAAATATATAAATATATAAAATATAAATATATAAAGATATAAATATATAAACATATAAACATATAAAGATATAAATATATAAACATATAAATATATAAAATATAAATATATAAACATATAAACATGTAAATATATAAACATATAAATATATAAATATATAATCATATAAATATATAAATATATAAATATATAAATATATAAATATATATAAATATAAATATATAAATATATAAATATATATAAATATATAAATATATAATCATATAAATATATAAATATATATATAAATATATAAATATATCAATATATCAATATAATTTATTTATAAATTATTATCAAAAAAATCTGCTAAGCTTAGTGGTTGGAGTACTAGTCTCTAACTCTAAGGTGCTTGGTTCGAATTCGTCTTATAAAAATGTAATAGGGAAAATTAATTAATAAAAATAATAAATAAGTTATATAAATAAAATATTTAATAAATAATAAAAATATTACCGACGGATTTTAACCGTCGGTAATATTAAAATTTATTGTAGTGGGATTTGGGTTTTTTATGACTTCAAAGTAATAAATGTATGCACAACTTAAACTATTTATTACAAAATTAATCCTCGATTGTATAAACTAAACTCATCAACATAATCTAAAAATCTTAACATTAAAATTGTGACTTCAGCCAACAGAGGAAAAAAATAACAAATAGAAATAATATATATAATCTACAAAAGTCATTAACATTATCTTCATCATATAATTAACCTAATAATATAATTATATTTTTAACGCTCAATTATTTCTCTTTGAATAATTTTGTAATATAACAATCTTCAATTAATCCAAATAAACAATGTTTCCTCATCTATTAAAAAAACCCACAACTAAATAAATATCTAACAGTACAATATTATACCTAATTCTAAAACTACAATTATTAATCATTCACCTACTAATTTATTTGTTTAATAATACATTTGAAATAATAACATTGCTGTCTTGAATGGGGTTATCCAAATTTACCTTATCTGAAGATAGAATCTATATTAAGTAACTTTATATCCATGGTATTACATATATTTTAAATCAATATATATAAAAGAATTATTATTCACAATCATTATACCTTTCTAAGGAGTGACATTGTGTGACGTTGATCATCACTGTAATTAATAGTCTTAATACAATTTTTTACTAGGCTTCTAAACTAAAAGTAAACCTAACATGGATGTTAAAAAAACATAATACAAAGCATTAACCTTCAAAATATAATACAAATAATTGTCATAAAATTCAATCTCATTCTTCGTATAAATTTTAGTTTCCAAATAATTTTGCCATAATGATTCATAATATTTATCTATTCGGTATCAACAAAGCGTCAAACACCTAGAAAGAAAAACCTTTCACTTCCTCACAAATATTTCCATTCTGCACGTTCCAAATTGCACCGGAAAACGCAAACCAAAACCAGAATACAGTTACAATAGTAACAATTTAACTTCTCTAACCAATACAATTCATTGGAAAATACAAAGGGAAACCCAATATAATGCTCAGAAACACCTATACTTCTCTCTCTCTCTCTCTCATTCACTGTATTCTCTTATCGTCACTGGAAACCATCAAAACATTACTTCTTGTCGTTTCCCACTCTTCTGCTTTCTCTGGTACCTTACATCTTCCACTTAAGCAAAAACTGAATAAATTTTTAAGGATTGAGACAAATAAAATACCTCAAAACGATTTGCCTCGCATTTTTGAGAATGCTTGTTGAGGAGTAGGAGACCACACTGAGCTATGGTTATTCAATCATCCACACAGAAAGGAAAGGGGCTCTTTACTTCCTCTGCACACTACACTCATCGACACTGTTAAGGAACCGTGACTAGACCAGCACTGCAAGAAGAAGAGAAACAGAAGGTGAATATGAAGCCACCACTGAATCTTTCGTGTGAAGACGCGGCTACGTACTCTCTCCTCTCCTTCCCGTGCACACTTCCCTTTTTCTTTTATCATTTTCATTTATTTTCCCACTTAATTCCACCTCAACAATTTCTCTCCAAAAATAACCACATCACCGCGGATCTCGTTTCGGTGTACGATTATCGTTATACAACAATCCTCATCATTTCTGTGCCTTTCTTCCGCGGCCTTTTGGTGGAAACTTTTTCCGTGGGACTCAATACAAACTGGTTTCGAGCAAAATTCAAGTTTTTCAACATGTTTGTGAAAGTAACTAAGAAACTATTACTTTTCAAATTGAGTTATGCTCATCAGGAAAAAAAAAACACCTTATCTATTTCGTCCACCAAATATCTTGAATGATATTCAATAACTATTTATTTAAGGGATCGAATCAAAATATATAAAAAAAAAATATATATATATATATAGGTCAATTTGAGATTATATTAAAAATTATTAAAAAATTTAATTAAAACTAGCAATTTTGACTTATAAATGCGAGGTAAAGTTATTTGAGGAAGAAATTGATGATGTAAAATATAAAAAATAGAAATATGTTTATTAAATAATTTTATATTGTTTTAAATCTTGTTTTATCAATTAAATATATTAAAATAGAAAGTTAAAATAATAAATGAAAATTTATTTAGATAGTATAATGATTATACTTTAATAAAAAAAAAGACAATTTTTCTTATGAAATTAACAACTGAAATAAAACAGAGTTCATAATTAATTATATTCTAATTTTTTTAATTTCAAATTTTCTATTGTTCTTAACACTTTAATTAATATTTCATATTAGTTATTACTGTCACCGGTTAAATAATCAACTTTATTCCTTTATTCTCTTAACCTTCGCTTAGGTTGGAGAGATTACTTAGTAAGGTCTACCTCTCTAATAGATTAGATTAGAAAATCTATTCAATTGCAATACTTTAAGTAAAACATAACCTATAACACCCTAATTCTTTTTACTCTTCACAAAGAAATGAGTATATGGAAATGCATAAAGTCAGCTAACATATAAAATGACATTGTTGTCCTCGATTAAATACTAGTCACACAAATGATATTGCTGGATTAATAAGGGATATTTTACAGCATTAAAAGCTTTTTCATTAGCACAATCTATTTTTACGGGCAATTCAAAAAGCTTTTTCTGTAACAAATAGAAACGTTAGAAGAATTTCAATTAACTTGATTCAACGAATATTTTTGAAATACAAGACTAATTTTATGTGTGGTTTCTATTATTTATCTGGTATATATATATAATTAGTAGGAAAAAAAGTACACACGGTCTATATTTAATTATTTACATAGTTTAAAATTAATTTTTGAAATAATTTTTAATATATTCCAAATTTTATATAATAATTATTTTATATTAAATTATATTTCAAATTTATTTTTATATTTAAATTTATATTAAATATATTTTTGTCATTTAATAAAATTTCTATTATTTTTTAATTACTCATATTAATAATGATAACAAATATTTTAGAATTAAACAATATGTTATTAATAAATAATAAATAAGATTATAGACTTTGATATTATTAAATATTTTTTGACCTAAGAAAATTTTTCATGTAAAGTAAAAAAATTTATTGGTAATAAATTTAGTTTTGCCTCCACTTTGTTCTTGGTTTTCTTTTCCTTTATACTATTATTTTTTTAAATAATAAATAAATATAAAAAGATGAAAAAAATGTGTTAATTTAATTTAATATTTATAAACAAAAATAAATAAGAAGCTAAAAATTATAAATACACAAATAACTACATAATTATTAAATCTTGAATGCAAATTTATAAATATACATACATAAACTTATAGAAGTTACAAAATATTTGTCATTTAGAACCTCTTTACTAATTTTTCTTCACTTTTCACTCTCATCTCCTCCATCTAAACAATTATTTTTTAATTCAAGGATGAGAGATTAATATATATATTTAAGTTACCTAAAAAATACAAAAAATATTCTAATAGTAAAGTCTGAAACCTATTTGACTTTTTTTTTCATAACACATATTTACTTGTTAATATAATTATTATAAGACGGTTGTACTTGCATGAAAAGATTAACAGAAAACATATAAAACAAATCAAATACTCAAAGTATAACTTAATGCTTGAGGGAGTTGTAAAAAAAATATAAAAAATAAGATATTTAGATTAAAAAATACAAAGAAAAATATATAAAATAATTATTTTTAAAATAATAAAATATTATTAAAAAATTATTTAATGATAAACTGAGTTGTCTCCTTTATGTTTTTTCTCGTGGCGTTGTCAATATATCAACATTCTTCCTAAAATACTATGACGAACATTTGATGCTTAACAGAATAAATAATCATATATAATTTGAATCTAAACAACTTATCGTTACGAATATGGGCTTGAGTATAGGTCACCGAGTTCTCGTACTTAGCTACTGTTTTGGTATTTTCATCCTTCTCAAGTGTTGATTAAACTCGCTAAATTTTTTTCTTGGATTTATTCTTGTTCAAAAACCGTTGGGAAGTATGAAACGTAAAAGTTGATTTAACCCTCAGCTAAATTTTTCAAAAAACTAGCAGGTAGGTCAAATATGAAAACACCAGTAGGTTGTTCAATCATGATTAAACTATCACCAAAGAAATGCACCAAAAACAGTTGAAGCAGTTTCAGAGTCACGAAGACCAAGAAATCAAAACTAGTCTCATCACCGTCAAAACCAGTTAACCAGTCAAGTTGAAGTGCAGGCACATTTTTGACAGTTACACTACGCTAGCCGTAACTGATAAAAGCTTCTAAACACTTTAGCATGAAGAGAGAGCGTGAGAGTCACCCGTTGAATCGCCAAGCGCCGATATTCTTACCGAAGAGGAACGCACAATAAGCATCAACGGCCGCATATACAATTTGATCGTGCTCAAGTTCTTCTCTATCCCAGTCGCTCGTGCTGATCTCACTCCTTTGGTCCACTTCTAACCCTACGGATTCCGCTACGATCTCATTCACCGATTCTTGATCTAGGATCTGACCGTGATCATTCTCCGCGTAACGCTTCAGATCCAGAGGATCCGTCACCATCTCCAAACGGTGTTTCGAAGACAGGAGCTTTCGCCGGTCCAATTCGTTCCAGAATCCGACGAAGGTGAGCGAAGGATCAAGGAGGAATCTGCGGAGTTTAATCGGCACGTAGTTGGCGCGATCGAGCTGGAAGATTAGGCACCGATGTCCTACACAGAGCTGCAGCGTGTTTGGAGGAGATTCTTCGTGGCCGGGAGTCCACTGGACGCCGAGACCGACGACGAAGTTTTGCTGGCGGACGTAGCGGCGGCAAACGGTGAGAGTTCTAAAGAGCCAGTTCCTGACAACGGATGGAATCGCGGTGACGGTGACGGTGATGATGATTGGAGCTGTGCGGAAGGCGACGGTGTAGATGTCGCAATCGTCATAGCTTTGGTCGTCGATTACACTGGCCATGCTTTGCAAACGTGCCGGGGAAGAAAGATAAAATTTCTGATTGCAAGATTTCTTACTTGGCTGCGTCTTTTTGGTGTGCACTGAGCAGTTAAAGAGTGGAATGTAATGTCTCCAAACTACCTCATAACTACCCCTTTTTTTAACACTTAGAACGAAAGGGCGGTTAACGTCTCCTACCTAGAAAAATTTTAACTTACAGTATCTTTAGCTACATTTTTTCATAAATTCTATTAAAATGGAGATTTTTAAAAATTGCCTATATGAAAGTAAGTTATGTCGTAAAATATGATTTTATATTTTAATTTAAAAATAATAATAGAAATTGTGTCTTAGAACATTATTTTCTTATTATTGATAACCATGATATTTGTTGAATTTTGGTGATGACGATTTTGTATATGGAATAAATAATGTAAAATATTTTCACCTTATATTATATGCATTTAAGGTAGGTAATATTTGTGTTAATAGTTGTTCTCATGAATAATTAATACCAATAGATAGTTAAAATATGATTTGCTTTTATTTAGTTAAAAATCAGAATTTTAAAAAGGTGATATATTGAATTGCTCCATATTATGGAATACATTTTCTGTTATGTTATTAATATGTTCTACTCTGATTTTAATGCGGATATCTTTCAGTAACGTTTCCATCATTGTCATTTTCTTGAAATTATCTCTCCATGACTTTCATTCACACCTATATACCTTGTGACACTATATCTTCCTAATTTGCAGTGTCTTAATAATTTTGGTTTTGACTTATAATCAGAGTGTCTCTTACTTTCTCGGGTTCTGGTTATTTCACAATGACAGGGAGATTATACTATCTGTGATATGGTTTCTAACTTTGGAAATTATACGATTATCCACTTTCTATAATTTTTGTGAAGGCTGTTTATTGGTATAAGTCACCATGCTTGTAACCTCGAATCAATCTGAAGTAATATATAGTATGATTTAATTCGTGATGGAAGGCTATTGTTGCATTAGTGCATTACAATACTTCTACCAAGTTCTCATTGAAGTTTTTAAATATTTTATGTGAATAATTTTGAACTGAGTTATTTCATTGATGTTGCTGACTCTGCCACAAGTCTTGGGCCTTGTTTGGTTTAGTTTCAGCACTATGGCAGGACTGGAGCCATTTAAATAATTTGTTCTATCACTACTCTATACTAATATTGCTCCTTCTTTTGCATTCACTTGTACCTTTACCCTATTACTGGAGCAAAGCCTGTTAATCTTTCAACATATATCTGCATAAGGTCTTTGACAATTTTAATATATAGTGAATTATCATGCATGTGTTATTCATTCATATTTTAAACTTGCTATTCTAGTTGGCAAGTGGTAAATATGATTATGGTATCTCTATGTTGCTACAATTATTCATCATATTTCTAATATTATAAGTATAAAAGTAATATTTTATTACCATAGTATTGCCCTTCTCTAGAATGCATAAAATGATTGATAGCGTGAATTATATTTTTTCATAACTTTTTCTTTGGGGAGGCTCTGTCTGTTTAGGACCTGTTACCAGATTGTTCTTAGAGAAATCTGGGAATGAAACCGCAATAGACGATGTCAAAAGTGAAAACAATTTCTGATCTTGAGTAGGTGTTAATTAATTCATCTTTTGGGTGTAGTCGTAACTTCGCAACTCTTGGTCCTCTCCTTGCTTTCAAGGTAACTTTTCCCTGTATGGTGCTTTTCTTGCAATTAGCTTTGTCAAAACAATACATAATTGCATAACATTTGTATTCAATTGATTATGTATTGTTCAATGACTTTTTTATCTTTCATTTATATTATAACCCTTTCATGATTGAATGAATATACAACTTTTTTTTTGGGTGCGAGGATTTCTGAAGGAAGAACTTTATAAAGATGGAATTGCAGGGGAAAAATTGACATAATCTTTTAATAGTAGTTCGTCTTGGATGTTATAAAAGTTGTTAAGTATCTTGTTTGGATGATCTAAAAGTTGATGTTAAAGCTCATTTTAACAATTTTAAGTGGTTTTATTAGTTATGCTATCTGGTTTCTCTAGTGCTTTTCCTATATTCATCTGAATATGATTCCCTTTCGATAAGTTTATTAAGAGTTCTTAAATAGATTTTAACCAATAAAGATATAAAAAAAGTGCATTAGGAATAGTGAGCATTCAATTATGTGTCACCGTGTGGAATGAGTTGGTGGACATGGGAAGCTCCTACTCAACTGCCACTCCCATGTTTCATGTGCCTTCGGTTTCGGGAATCTCCTTAACCTAATTTCTTTACCATTAATTAAAAATAAATTTTAAAAAATAAGATTTATAATATTAATTTAAAAAATAAACATTTATTTATTTATTTTTATTTTCTAAAATTGATTAGGAAAATCAGTTCAAAACAGATGAAAAATTGTTTAAAATTAAATGTAATAGTAGGATAAATTTTTGAGTTGAGGACATTATCCATATAAACGTCTTTGCTCATTAAATTGACCAGTAACAAATATTTATATTAGCTTATTGAATCTGTGTTATTTTAAGTCTCAAGTGTGAAATGATAGCATGCACAACACAGATTCTAGTGTTCAGAGATGAAGTTAGGTTTGATATTGTAATATATGATCTTCCTATGTTTTACATTTTACTAATTCTCTTCTTCCTACTTCAAAGAAAATTTTAAATAATAATTCCTATTCTTTTAAAAACTTAATTAAGTAGATTAATTTCATCAATAATTTATTTTATTATTTTAAAGTAGTAGTTAAATGAGATTTTAGTATTAGGATAAGGAAAGTGAGAACTCAAAAGAATAGTGAAAATAATTGTTAAAAAAAATGTTACTTTTTAATCTGGTATTTATTTGTTACTTTTCATTCGAAAAAATAATAAAAAGTATAAAAATATTATTATTTATATTAAAAAATATTATTTTCAAAATTATGATCTTTTATTATTATTATTATTATTATTATTATTATTATTATTATTATTATGTTGTTTACAGTTTTAATATATATATATATATATATAATAATTATAAAAATTTAAATGAATAATTTAATATATTTATATTTTTTAATGTAATTTATTTTATTAATTTAAAATTAAATATTTTAAAAAAATAATTTATAATAAAAAAGTATAATTATATATTAAATTATAAAACTTTAAAAATAATGAAAAATTAATTTAAATTTTTTAATTAATAACTATATCAATTTTTTTATGATTTTATAAATATTTAATTTGAAATGAATATATATTTTCTTTTTCTTCTAACTTTTCTTTCAAAAGTATATTTTCTATTTATTTTATAATTCTTTTTCTTATATTTCATTTTCTTACATCCTTTCATGTTTATATTATAGAAATTATGTATTATTTATTTCAAATATTTATTAATATTTTAGTAGAACTATGATAATTAATTTATAATATTTTATGAAAAGAAAATACTTAATACATCATTAGGCTAAAAAGTATCTTTTTATACAATAACTTTTCTTAAAATAATCTTATAAATAAAGATAAATAAATAACTTATATTAATATATACTCACATTTTAAATATTAAAAATATTATGAAAATGGACATTTTTTTAGATAATGCTATAAATAGAGACAAATAAATAACTTATATTTATATACACATTTTGAATATGTAAATAATATGTATATTTATTTATCATTTTCTTTAAAGTATATAAAACTGAATATATCAATTGTTTTTATTTAACAAATATTTTATAAATATTTAAAAATATATACAAGTTTAACACAAGTGAGGATGGTATAACACTTATTTGTTTGGAGAAGTAATATTGATATGTTAAAAATGTTTTATATCTATTAGAATTTTAGTGAAAAGTATAAAAACAGGAAAGCATGTAACTTTAATGTGTTGGAAAATAAAGTTCAAGAATGGAAGACACTGTCATTCACATCTTTTAAGAAAGGAAAAAGTAATTTATTTTAAATATAACCAAATTAAAAAAATTAAAAACTTTATTACACTCAGAATGAAGACAAGGCTACATAATAAAAAGTCATTAATATAAAATTAAAGTTCATTTAATTAATATATAAATATTTACCTATATAGAATGTTTATAATTTTGTGTTTTATATATATAACATAAAATAACTATATAGCAGCATATTTAATGATAGAAACACATGAAGTCTCGCAACAATGATAATAAACATAAAAAACAAGGAATATGCATGAGAATCAAATTGTTTTTTTTTTCATCTTTACTCTTTGTTTTAACGAGTAATTAACTTTTTATATTTAAAATTTAAAAATAGGATAGAGAATAATTTTTGTATCAAATTGTTTTAATATTTCATGTTTTTAATTAATTAGAAATCATATAAATTAAAAAATTAAAATAATAATGATAAAGTTAATAATTTGTAATTATATTTTAATTATATAAAAGTTATAATTATTTTAATTATAATTCACTTATGTATACGCACGCTCAACTATACTCTTTTTATAAAGTTTTCCTATACTATATAAAAGTTTGAAACGAAAAACTTCATATATTTTTAACGTCTTAAATTACAAATATAAAAATATTTAACGTTTAGCATACGAAAATAAATAGGAAGGATAAGGAGAATATCTTGTAGGAATTTAAGATTTGGTTGAAAGGTAAACATAAAAAACAACACAGGGCAAACACGAGTGGAAACAAAAGGACAGAACAGTCCATGAGAGGTGCCACGGTGTGAAATTAGGAGTTGCCAACTGTCAACAAGTGTTGTCTATATTGGCTACATCACCTCCTCAATCTCCGCCCTATAAATATAACGTTTTTTAAGACAGCGCATACCATGAAACCAAGAAAGAGATCTTTGTTTGAACGAATCTTAATTTGCCGTAGTTTTGGTTCCTTTCTCCGATTATCTCTCTATCTATTGTCCTTTTCCATCCCATATCTCTCGCTCTCTGCAATTACAAACTCTTCCGCCATTGGATCTGCCCTTTCATCGCCTTCCGGCAAAGGTATTCTGTCCACTTTTTGTTTTCTTCTCTGTTTACTTCTTCGTATTATATTATTCTTGTCATGGCTGTGACTACTTTAAAGTTTTTTACTTTCTTCGTTTTCATGGGTGCCCATTTTTAATCATATGTGGTTGCACGTTGTTGTGTAGTTTATAAACATGTAATGTGGGTATTAATGTATAAATAGTTTATTTTCTGGGGTTAATTTGTTATTGTTGGTCTCGCTTCTTTCCTGGCTAATAACCTTTTGTGTGTTTTCCTTGTTTTGATTACCCGCACTTTTTTTGGCCCCAAAGGTTTTTGTGTTTCTTCCTTTTTATCTCAATGATTGCTTTTTTGTCTGTTCTGTTTAAAAGTTTGGATAGGGGCTTTCGGGTAGCTTAAAGCTTTATCATTTGGTTCACTTCTTCATACCCCTAAAATTTTAGAGGGATAATCGATTATAGTAAGATTGTTAATTTGGTTAGGTTCGGCTGATTGAATTTTGTCTCTAATTATATGATGCAGGGTCTGTCTGTTCCTGGGATTACCTTTTTTTATCTTTAGATCTTGGAGGAGTGGTGTTGCTTGTGGTAAAAAGACCCTAGGAAGGGAAAAAAAAAGTTTTGCTGGGTAATAATTACTTTATTATTGTTATGTAATGTAAGAAAAGGTCAGAACCAAAAAAAGGTATCCTAATTGGGGTTAAGTTGTATTGCAAGCTGTCTTCTTGATGGTTTATGATCAATTAAACCCTTAGTACATAACATCTGTCGAGGATGTCATTTTGTATGATGGGTCGAGTTCAAACATTAAATATTTGGAGGCAATTTCGAGGATATCTATAATTTATAGGATAACAAGCAAAGAGAAGTTGGATTGGGTTTGTGGTTTTGAGATGGATCATAAAAGCGTAAAGGATAGGAATCCTGAAGTTGATCTTGAAAGTGGATTGCCACTAATTGGAGATGATTCAAAGCAAGCCTCTACTCCTAGTGGTGCAAAACAAGGAAAGACATTATTTGCTAAGATTTCTGGTAGGATTGTTGGAGGTTCGGTTAAAGGTGACGATGGTCCAAGTTTATGCCGCAATGAATCAAGTTTTGATGAAGTTTCTGCGGATTTGATGAAAGTAACAAGCAAGCCATTGATGGGGAAAGATTCGGCGAACCGTGCACAGCAGACCCCAATGAAGGAGAAACGGAAAAAGGCCAGTAATAAAAAGGCTCCGAAACCTCCAAGACCTCCACAAGCTCCTATGTTGGATGCAGCTGACCATAAGTTAATCAGGGAGATATCTGAACTTGCCATGTTGAAGCGCGCAAGGATAGAGCGAATGAAAGCCTTGAAGAAGATGAAAATTGCTAAATCATCATCGCCACCACCATCATCTTCCAGTGCCAGCAGCCTTTTTGCCATGCTATTCACTGTTGTCTTCTTTGTTGTGATAATATACCAAGGTAACATATGGGATAAAAGTAGATTTGCCATGTCCATGAGCCCATGCCATTATCTTTATAATCTTGCACATTACAACATGTAGGAGGGGGTCTAGCATTTTAATTACTACCTAAGCCGGATTTTCCTAATGTTTGTGATGAAACTTCCATTTAAAACATGGTTCTAAGATGTTAAGACAATTGTTAGAAATATTTTCTCGAATATTTTGACATACACTACAGAACTTGTTTCTTTAGCACTTATCTTTTAACTATGTTTGCATGTACTTTTAATACGTTCTTATCTGGACCAATCTGCTTATTTTAGATCTAAATAAATCACTCATTTTACCCAACTAGTTGATGAGGGAATTATGATCAATTGATCATGATTTCACTTTCTCTTTCCGGATAACTGTAATCAAACAGTTCCAATTTCTGTTTCTTAATGTGTTCCCAATTGTGGGCAAAGGGGTTGCAAGTATGCAACAAGGTTCAGTTTCATTTCATCTCTATATTATGATAATACTTTAACTTCCTGAAGTTTCTATGGTCTGTAATTTTCATGGCACGATTAATCAATCATCTATTACTTTTAGTGTTAAGTTTACGGTGATGTAATATGCAAAATGGGGTCAAAATACTCTCAATGGCATGCTTCTTTCATGTTGTGACGAGTGGCAACATTTAGCTTCCTTGTTTTTCTTTATTTAGACGTTCCTTTTGCAGGCATGTCATCTGGAACGAGCTCAGTGACAAGTTTCCAGCGATCTCCTGTATCTGCAGGAGAATCAGAGGGTGGTTTAATTTCGGTTGAGTACCAACTCAATCCTTCTGCAAGTGACTCAAATTCTCCTGGTTCAGAATCTCCCAAGTAAGTTCAAATGCATCATGCCACATTATTTGAACCCTCTTTTGCCACATTGCTGGCTTATTTTTCGCCTAATATCAATTTTGCTAATTGATGATATTGGAAAATGCTACACCTTGCAGTTTTGTACAGAAGGTGGCTGGTTCGGATTTGCCTGAAAATTTGAGAAGAGATTCAGGATAATGCACTTTTATCATAAAAACGAATATCGTTTTCCTGTATGTAAAGAAACGATGTCAAACAGATCTCTTGTATCTCCCACAACCTCTTTGTCTTGGCTTTTGCAATATATATTTCTTCATTTATTGGTAATTTATCCCATTTATGTATATTAGTCAATGTTGGGGTGAGTTAAATTACCAAAACAGTACCGCTAGCGTTTTGCATTGCCTTGCCAAACAGGTGTTACTTTTTCACCTCAGCAACTTCCTGGTACTATACCTGGTGAAATTGGAGTTGGAGATGCCTAAAGCCCACCACCAAGCTATGATGAAGGATTCTATTTATTTGTTCTGGTTTCTTTTTTTGTCATTAAGACAACTGGTATGTAATTATGTGCTTTTTGTGACAAATATTTTACGTACAACAAGCACATATCAGAACAAAGGGGCCGCATCAAATACTTATCTTCTCAGAAAGAAAAATTCTGGTTCCGCCGTGTGGCACTCTAATTTCCAATTAATACTAAAAAATTTGTCAGGTGTGGCTCTCGATATGTGATTCCAAATGTGACTTTTACTAATATCAACACGTGACATTGCTTCATATGGGATCCCAAAAAAGAAATAAAATAAAGTTTAACTTCGAATGGGAGACGTTTAACATGCTTCTAGTAAGTGCCCTCACTTTGAATCAATGCCTAGAAATAAGGATGAGCTAGCTGTTTTAATCAATTTTAGACGTAAAGTTATAAATTTGGTTTCCCAAAAATTCCAAATTACTTCAATCCATTTGAAGGAAGGTCTTTGTTAAGAGAAATTGTATAATAAAAAACCATATTGTCTTAAAACAGTTTTATTCATGTTTTGAAACTATATAATATGTTTTCTAGAGCAAGAAAATTCGCAATCAAACTGACCCTATTTTCATGAATAGCATACGTTTTTATTCTCCCTATTTGCATATCCAAGAAGACAACTTTTGACTTGCACAAACTCACTCTCCTCCATTTATTTCCTCTTGTTGAAGAACGTGCAACAAATGGGATGGCTGACTAGCAATCAACCAAAAATTTAGGATCTAAAATTTAAATAATAAGAAACAGAATATGCTCGAAGTTTGTGAGGTCTCTATCTCAACCGAATCTTCCTCAGATAGCTAGAAATTGACACTTGCGACAACTCTCATTCTGAGCAAGAAGAAAATTTTGTACGAGTTAAAGGGAAAAAAAATTAAGATGTGGTGGTTTATGTTGGAAAATTAATAATAATAATAATAATAATAATCCTGATTTTGATTTTAACGATCAAACATAAACATAATCTCATACTGATAAACATGTTGTAGCCATAATGATGATGTCTTTATAGAGCACTATATTGATCTTATGGTCTTCCACCTGAAGAGCACCTGTATTTCCCTCTTGATTTTCTCTTTTGAAGGGGATAGAAAGAAAGGAACAGGACTAATACTTACGTTCTGTGTGTGCTCCTAGAAGGGGACCATGACCCTTTAGATAACCAGAATTAGGTTAATTACCTAAGTTTTACTATTTCCAATTTGGCCCCTCATCAAATTAGAAATTGCTCTATGGTCTCTACACAATTTTATTTTCATGACATATGCCTTTAGCCAAAACTTTAATTTAGTCATATCACTTTATTATTTGGCTTAATAAATAATGACTCTAACACATTTAAATTATGTATCATATATATACATGACCCAAATTTTGCCAACAATCTCCCACTGGTCACAAATATATATGTCATTACAACCTTACAAATGTGTCAGACTTTATGAGCTCAAAATTGTCATTATATTCCTTTAGCATACTCCAAAAGTCGTGTCCATTAATCATATCAGGATATAGAACCAAACCAGCTTTTCATTGCATCATCGCAATTAAAACCAACAATGATTACTCATCCTAACATAACCAAATGACATGGATTCATCATGAAATGTGTAGCATGAAAAATTACGTGAAGATGATCTGTACACGTCTATTTTCAACTGGTCTAAACTTTAACTTATTGAGATCGATATAATATCCTTAATGTACAAAGTGTAATGAATGAACGAAAAAACCGCATATCTATAGATAACCAAATATGTCCAAAAAAATCAATGTATACATATATGAAATTAAACATAGAACATAAAATATATGAAAGTGACTAAGTCCCACTAAACCACAAATTCCTCAAACTGTAAAACACCCATGTGAGCAACATGCTCATGAAAGACCTTGGGTGGAAGTCCTTTAGTTAGAGGATATGCTATCATGGAGTTTATCCTTAAGTGTTCTATGAAAATCTGTCCACTTTGTACTCTTTCCTTAACAATACAGCTGATTTATTGTCACAATATAACTTAAATGGTCTTTCAATGCCTTTCACAATTTGCATCCCCGTGACAAAATTTCTCAGCAATATTCCATGATTTGATGCCTCATAACATGCTACAAATTCTTGACATCCTGCAAAATCTGAGTCAGAAAACCCAGTGATCTCTAACTGGTCTGACCTCCTATATGTGAGCATATAATCTTTTGTTCTCTTTAAATATCTTATGACTCTTTTTCCTGCTTTTCAATGGTCTATTCCTGGATTGCTTAAATATCTGCCTAGAACCCCAACTATATATGCTATGTCTGGATGCGTACATACTTGGGCATAGATCAAACTCCCTACAACTGATGCATAGGGAATCTTTTGCATTTCCTCAATTTCCAAATTCCCCTTTGGGCACTGATTGAGACTAAACTTGTCTCCCTTTAAACTTGTGATACACACAATCATCAACAATATTCATCTTGAAGCCAAATGAGTTTCATACCTTCTGGTAAAGGGACAAGTTCCCAAACCTTATTGTCTTGCATGGACTTATACTTATCCTATTGCTTCAATCAACTTTTGAGATTTAGAACCTTGTATAGCTTGACAGAAGTTAACTGGGTCATCTTCCATTATATCATTATTTTCCTCATGTTCCTGAAGAAATATCATGTAATCATCCGAAATAGCACTTCTTCTTTCTCTAGTGGATCTCTGCAAAGTTATTAGCTCATGATGCACAGGTTCTTGAGGATCTTGAGTTTGTTCTTAATGAACAACCAAATCATCTTGAGTAAGGGGTTCATCAACAATGCCTTGTGGAGGTTCCGAACTTACTTTATCAAAAGTAACTATTTGAATCGGTTCTGAAATTGTTACCGATTCTTCCTCCAAGATGAAGTTCTTAATATTATTCTTCCCCCCAAACTAAATATCATCAAAGAACGTAGCAGTTCCCATCTCAAAAATTATCTTTAATGTGGGATCATAAAATTTATATCCCCTGGATCTTTCAGCATAACCAATAAAATAACTACTTACTGTTTGGGAGTCCAATTTCTTTTCATTTGGCTTATAAGGTCTTGCCTCAGCTGGACAATCCCACACATGGAAATGCGTCAGACTAAGTTGTCGCTCAATCCAAAGCTCATAAGGTGTTTTGGTAGCTGCTTTAGTTGATTTTAGAATATAAGCTGTCGTATTTAGTGTCTCTCCCCAAAGTGATTCCAGTAAGGTGGAATGACAAATCATACTCTCTACCATATCTTTAAGAGTGTAACACAAGCCCAAACGTCACGATTTGATTGTGACCTGAGCACTTGTGCCATAATGCACCTGAGTGAGTATTTTCAATTTTACGTTTAGTACCACGTGATTCTGTATTAAGGGTTTCATTATAGGTGACCACAATATCAAGTAAATACTGATTATCATAAATCAAAAGTGAACCAGTTCCAACAATATCTGAATTAAAAGACAAACTAAACTTATTGTTTCCAAATGAACACAAATAACCTAATTTGTTCAAATAAGAAACTGAAACCAAATTCCGTCTAAATGACGGCACAACAAAAGTGTCTTTCAAATTCAAATAAAAAAACCAGTACTCAATAACAATTTAAAATGCCCTATAGCTTCCACCTCTACCGATTTGTCATCTACAACATAAATCCATCTTTCAGAATTAATTGACTTCCGGTAGTTTAGGCAACCCTTTCTTTTCACACCAAGCATGATATTTAGCACATTTCTTCGTGTTCAGTCTTATTGCAAAAGAAATATTTGTTTTCTTGAGTTTGTTTCTTTTGTTCTGGACCCTTAGCAGCTTCTTTCTCGAGATCCTCTGATCTCTTTCTTTTGCCCTTAGCCTTGGAGGTGCTTGCAAAATGAGCACTTTCTGTCTTGTTTTGCTTTAGTCTTTCCTCTTCTTGTACGCAATGTGAAATGAGCTCATTAAGAGACCATTTATCCTTCTGACAGTTTTAAGATACCTTAAATTGATTAAACGTTGCAAGAAGAGAAATTAACACAAAATGAATGAGCAAGTCTTCTGAGAGTTCAAGCTTTAGTGCCTTGAGTTTAAAAACAATATTAGACATGATCATAATGTACTCCCTGATATTTCCTTTGCCTTGATATTTCATGGATATCAAGTTCTGAAGAAGAGTGTTTGTCTCCGCCTTATCGCTTTTTGCAAAGCGCTGCTCAATTTCAGCAAGAAATTCTTTGGCACTTGTAATGTTTTCAGAAATAGTGCCCCTAAACACCTCCGGGATGTCGCGCTTAATGATCATTAGACTCATGCGATTTGAGCGATCCCACTTCTCATAATCTCTTTTCTGTTCAGAGGTACTTGAATCCGTAGGAGTAGGGGGTTGCTTAGTCCTTAACGCAAGATCCATATCCATGCAACCAAGAATAATATCAATGTTCTCTTTCCAGTCCTTAAAATTTGTTCCATTGAGGACCGGAACAGAATTTAAATTGGCAGATACAAAAGCAATTGTAGCTGAATTTAGAACACGAGAAATAAATTAATTATGCTCACATTATATAAAAAATAAATAATATATATTCAAATAGTGGTTTAACCCATCTCAAGACACCCAATGCACCATCAATATCAAGTCTTTGGACAGTAATATTAACTGTTAGAGGTATCTTGTTGTAATAATCAAACATTGACAATAAAGCACGTCCAACAACAAACCAGTCTTTGGATTGATTTATCATCGACAAAGCAAATCCTTATAATTATCACATGTTTATCATTACAAGTGTGTATGCAATTCGGTCAAATATTAATATTGCTTTGGACCGACTAATACTCGCATGAATATACACAAACACTAACATTCAATATTTTTCATGAACTGCCCAATTCAAGAGAGGTTACTTTGGTGACTTCTTGACTCAATTTGCTCAAGAAAAATATTAAACTACCAAAAAATTGAATATTTTATTTATATAACAAAACCAAATATTTAATATTTGCAAACTAATTCAAAAGAGAATCACCTCATTAAAATTCTACTAATGATGAACACCTCATTTGAACAAATCAAAGGATGAAAAAAGACCTCATTTTCCACTAATACATAAAGGATGAATATCTCCCTAAAATCACACTAGGGATGAAACAGAGATAGTTCTGAGTCTCTTTAGCATACTGCTCTAAACCCTAAAAGGGGATTAAACAGTAATCACTCAAACTCTAAACAAGGGAATTTAACATCAAATTTTCCTAAAGGCAATAAAATAAGAACAGTCACACCTGTGGAAACATTCACCATTTACCTAAGATTTTCTGTGTTGGGAACTCCACAAACACCACCACCAATTCCAAACTCATAAAATTAAATAAAAAAAAAACAAAAGATTAAAAGAGAACAGAGAACCCAATACAAGAAAGATTGAAATTTGAAACACTATTTCTTTCTCAGTAAAACTTGAAACTTAAACTGAAACAAAAGGGAAAAACGAAGAAGAATAAGAATCCATAGCTTCCTCCACGGTTCCATCAGCAAGCAGAATCAGATTGGGGATGTTACCCCCAAATTTAAATTTTAGGGTTCACGAAAATTAGAGATTATTCTCCACTTAGAGTTCATAAAATTGGGTAATTTGAATTGTTTAAAACAAAATTAATCCTAATTTTCATAATTAGGGTTCTATAAATTAAAAAACATGAATCAAATATGAGTAGCTCTGATACCAATTGTTGGAAAATTAATAATAATAATAATAATAATCCTGATTTTGATTCTAACGATTAAACATAAACATAATCACATACTGATAAACATGTTGTAAACTGAATGCGAAAGCGTACTTGAATTAGCCATAATGATGATGTCTTTATAGAGCACTATATTAATCTTATGGTCTTCCACTTGAAGAACACCTATATTTCCCTCTTGATTTTCTCTCTTGATGGGGATAAAAAGAAAAGAACAGGACTGATACTTACGTTCTGTGTGTGCTCCTAGAAGGGGACCATGACCCTTTAGATAACCAGAATTAGGTTAATTACTTAAGTTTTAGTATTTTCAATTTGACCCCTCATCAAATTAGAAATTGCTCTATAGTCTCTACACAATTTTATTTTCATGACATATGTCTTTAGCCAAAACTTTAATTTAGTCGATCACTTTATTATTTGGCTTAATAAATAATGGTCCTAATACATTTAAATTATGTATTATATATATATACATGACCCAAATTTTGCAAAAAATTTATGTCTAATGTGAGTTGCAATTATATGGTTCTTACACGACACTTTCTTTGTGGAGAAGTAACCGTATGGTTTATAAAGAGCTGCTTCAAAGTACATATACAATGAATCAATGATGAACCATACATTATACAAAGTCAACCATTCTTTATTATAATAATAAGAGTACTACTGCTACTAGTATAGTACTATACTAAGTGCTACTACCTACAACAACAGCAGGATAAAAGAGAGGTGAACAAATCAACCCTTTAGTAGTAGTTTAATTATAGCCGAGGCCACATCCACTAGCTTCTGCACAATGTCGTTTCTGTTTCCTAAGGGTGCCTGAGATGTGCCAGAGAATTTCTTGTCGCAGGTATTCACGTCTTTGAGAGCATCAGAAATGCAGTAACTGGCAAAGCCAAAACGGCCTTGGCTTATAGCATCTGCAGCTTGTGGGAGAATGTATTTGACAAGTGGGATATATGACTCAGCACAGAAGGACAAGGCTTGCTCCAACTCACGGTCTGAGGTCTGCTTGATCAGGCTCTCGATGTAACTCAGTGTGTCAGTTGCATTCGCCACAATGTTGTTCACCATCAAGAGGGCCACCCCTTTGAGATCAGGTTTTGGATTCAGAGGGTTTAAGTGCAGGATGGAGCTGCAAAGGTCGTAAAAGGGTGTTTTTCTGCATATTTGGTCTACCAAATCCCCATCCCAATCTTTCAATGGAAAAGAAGGTTGGGATAGTGTGAAGGGAACAGAAATAGAAGCTATAAGAAAAATGTGAATTGCAAAAGAAGACACCCAGCTTGGGATCCTCCTCATTTTCTCTTATGATGGGTAGGGAATGAGAATGAGAATGGTCTAGGCTCTTTCTTGACTTCTATTTCAGGGTCACAAAATGATCATTTGCCAGTGCTTGGGAGTATATAACTCACATGAGAACAGAGACAAATGGATGTTTAATAGTGCAAAACAAAATGGAAAGACTGTTAAAAAATAATATAAAGTAGGTGTAAGAATTTAGTGTAAAACAACAGAATAATACTACCAACGTGGTTTATTGTGGTGAAAAGATGTGATCAAAAGTTTAATATTCAAGATTTTATATATGAAGAAAGCACATATCAGAAGAGGACAATGCTTTAGATTGATATCAACACTAAGAAAATAACACAAACAACACAAAAGTAGGAATGCTTTTGTCGGTGTTTATAACTCTGTTATGCACATATTGAACTATTGTAATCTTTTTAGTTAAAAAATAGTGAGTGGTGTTTTTAACCGTGGGCTAGCCTTGGCTCTACACGTTGTTCAATGTGAATTAGACCATGGTTCACGGGTGTCTTATTCACTTGGCTTTTATGGTCAATGCCACGTCTTCTTTTGTGTCCCCTACTTGATGCCAAACTTGAGAACTTTCTAGAGGATGCTCAGATGCTCTCTCTCTCTTCATCGAACCCTTCTTTTGGAACTAAAGAAAACACGACCACTGTTTTCCTCGCATATTTCATTCGTTGAAACTAAACAGCCCCAAGATTACGTGTAATACACCACTTTTTTTCTGTTTTCGAAGATCGAAGCAGAATCATCACGTAGGCCACCAAAGACATGCACTACTTAACAACAACGACCCACATTGTCATCAATTCTTTGTTACTCCCTACGCATTTAAGCTATTGTATTGTTTACAAGAAACTATTCTTTCAATAAAAGAAACTTTAATATATAATATTAAACTCTACCATAACCATGCATTCTCAACTTGAATATTAACCCAAAAAAAAAATCAATTTGTATATTAATTAAGGAAGGTAATTCATTATTTCATTGATGGAAAAACAATAATAATAATAATAATAATCTTGATTTTGATTCTAACGATCAAACATAAACATAATCACATACTCGATAAACATGTTGTAAACTGAATGCGAAAGCGTACTCGAATTAGCCATAACGATGATGTCTTTGTAGAACACTATATTGATCTTATGGTCTTCCACCTGAAGAGCACCTGTATTTCCCTCTTGATTTTCTCTCTTGATGGGGATAGAAAGAAAGGAACGAGACTGATACTTACGTTCTGTGTGTGTGCTCCCAGAAGGGGACCATGACCCTTTAGATAACCAGAATTAGGTTAATTACTTAAGTTTTAGTATTTCCAATTTGGCTCCTCATTAAATTAGAAATTGCTCTATGGTCTCTACACAATTTTATTTTCATGACATATGTCTTTAGCCAAAACTTTAATTTAGTCAGATCACTTTATTATTTGACTTAATAAATAATGACCCTAACACATTTAAATTATGTATCATATATATACATGACCCAAATTTTGCCAACAATCTCCCACTGGTCACAAATATATATGTCCTTACAACCTTACAAATGTGTTAGACTTTATGAGCTCAAAATTGTCATTATATTCCTTTAGCATACTCCAAAAGTCCTGTCCATTAATCATATCAGGATATAGAACCAAACTAGTTTTTCATTGCATCATCGCAATTAAAACCAACAATGATTACTCATCCTAACATAACCAAATGACATGGATTCATCATGAAATGTGTAGCATGAAAAATTACGTGAAGGTGATCTGTACACGTCTATTTTCAACTGGTCCAAACTTTAACTTATCGAGATCGATATAATATCCTTAATGTACAAAGTGTAATGAATGAACGAAAAAATCGCATATCTATAGATAACCAAATATGTCCAAAAAAAACAATGTATACATATATGAAATTAAACATAGAACATAAAATATATGAAAGTGACTAACTCCCACTAAACCACAAATTCCTCAAACTGTAAAACACCCATGTGAGCAAAATGCTCATGAAAGACCTTGGGCGGAAGTCCTTTAGTTAGAGGATATGCTATCATGGAGTTTGTTCTTAAGTGTTCTATGAAAATTTGTCCACTTTGTACTCTTTCCTTAACAATACAGTTGATTTATTGTCACAATATAACTTAAGTGGTCTTTCAATGCCTTTTACAATTTGCAGCCCTGTGATAAAATTTTTCAGCCATATTTCATGATTTGATGTCTCATAGCATGTTACAAATTCTTGACATCCTACAAAATCTGAGTCAGAAAACCCAGCGATCTCCAACTGGTCTGACCTCCTATATGTGAGCATATAATCTTTTGTTCTCTTTAAATATCTTATGACTCTTTTTCCTGCTTTTCAATGGTCTATTCCTGGATTGCTTAAATATCTGCCTAGAACCCCAACTATATATGTTATGTCTGGATGTGTACATACTTGGGCATAGATCAAACTCCCTACAACTGATGCATAGGGAATCTTTTGCATTTCCTCAATTTCCAAATTTCTCTTTGGGCACTGATTGAGACTAAACTTGTCTCCCTTTAAACTTGTGATACACACAATCATCAACAATATTCATCTTGAAGCCAAATGAGTTTCATACCTTCTAGTAATGGGAAAAGTTCTCAATAACCTTATTGTCTTGCATGGACTTATACTTATCCTATTGCTTCAATCCACTTTTGAGAGTTAGAACCTTGTATAGCTTGACAAAAGTTAACTGGGTCATCTTCCATTATATCATTATTTTCCTCATGTTCCTGAAGAAATACCATGTAATCATCCGAAATAGCACTTCTTCTTTCTCTAGTGGATCTCTGCAAAGTTATTAGCTCATTATGCACAGGTTCTTGAGGATCTTGAGTTTGTTCTTCATGAACAACCAAATCATCTTGAGTGAGGGGTTCATCAATAATGCCTTGTGGAGGTTCCGAACTTACTTTATCAAAAGTAACTATTTGAATCGGTTCTGAAATTGTTACCGATTCTTCCTCCAAGATGAAGTTCTTAATCTTATTCTTCCCCCCAAACTCAATATCCTCAAAGAACGTAGCAGTTCCCGTCTCAAAAATTGTCTTTAATGTGGGATCATAAAATTTATATCCCCTAGATCTTTCAGAGATAACCAATAAAATAACTACTTACTCGTTAGGGAGTCCAATTTCTTTTCATTTGGCTTATAAGGTCTTGCCTCAGCTGGACAATCCCACACATGGAAATGTTTCGGACTAAGTTGTCGCCCAATCCAAAACTCATAAGGTGTTTTGGTAGCTGCTTTAGTTGGTACTCGTTTAGAATATAAGTCTGTCGTATTTAGTGTCTCTCCCCAAAGTGATTCCAGTAAGTTGGAATGACAAATCATACTCTCTACCATATCTTTAAGAGTGTAACAGAAGCCCAAACGTCACGATTTGATTGTGAACTGAGCACTTGTGCCATAATGCACCTGAGTGAGTATTTTCAATTTTACGTTTAGTACCACGTGATTCTGTATTAAGGGTTTCATTATAGGTGGTCACAATATCAAATAAATATTGATTATCATAAATCAAAAGTGAACCAGTTCCAACAATATCTAATTTAAAAGACAAATTGAACTTATTGTTTCCAAATGATCCCAAATAACCTAATTTGTCCAAATAAGAAACTGAAACCAAATTTTGTCTAAATGACAGCACAATAAAAGTGTCTTTCAAATCCAAATAAAAAAAAATAGTACTCAATAACAATTTAAAATGCCCTATAGTTTCCACCTCTACCGATTTGTCATCTCCAACATAAATCCATCTTTCAGAATCAATTGGTTTCCGGTAGTTTAGGCAACACTTTCTTTTCACGCCAAGCATGATATTTAGCACATTTCTTCTTTACGTGTCCAGTCTTATTGCAAAAGAAACATTTGTTTTCTTGAGTTTGTTTCTTTTGTTCTGGACCCTTAGCAGCTTCTTTCTCGAGATCCTCTGATCTCTTTCTTTTGCCCTTAGTCTTGGAGGTGCTTGCAAAATGAACACTTTCTGTCTTGTCTTACTTTAGTCTTTCTTCTTCTTGTACGCAATGTGAAATGAGCTCATTAAGAGACTATTTATCCTTCTGATAGTTGTAAGATACCTTAAATTGATTAAACATTGCAGGAAGAGAAATCAACACCAAATGAATGAGCAAGTCTTCTGAGAGTTCAAGCTTGAATGTCTTGAGTTTAAAAACAATATTAGACATGCTCATAATGTACTCCATTATATTTCTTTTGCCTTGATATTTCATGGAGATCAAGTTCTGAAGAAGAGTGTTTGCCTCCATCTTATCGTTTTTTGCAAAGCGCTGCTCAATTTCAGCAAGAAATTCTTTGGCACTTGTGATGTTTTCAGAAATAGTGTCCCTAAACACCTCCGGGATGTTGCGCTTAATGATCATTAGACTCATGCGATTTGAGCGATCCCACTTCTCATAATCTCTTTTCTGTTCAGAGGTACTTGAATCCGTAGGAGTAGGGGATTGCTCAGCCCTTAACGCAAGATCCATATCCATGCAACCAAGAACAATATCAATGTTCTCTTTTCAGTCCTTAAAATTTGTTCCATTGAGGACCGGAACAAAATTTAAATTGGCAGATACAGAAGCAATTGTAGCTGAATTTAGAACACGAGAAATAAACTAATTATGCTCACATTATATAAAAAATAAATAATATATATTCAAATAGTGGTTTAACCCATCTCAAGATACCCAATGCACCATCAATATCAAGTCTTTGGACAGTAATATTAACTGCTAGAGGTATCTTGTTGTAATAATCAAACATTGACAATAAAGCACGTCCAACAACAAACCAATCTTTGGATTAATTTATCATCGACAAAGCAAATCCTTATAATTATCACATGTTTATCATTACAAGTGTGTATGCAATTCGGCCAAATATTAATCTTCCTTTGGGCCGACTAATACTCGCATGAATATACACAAACACTAACATTCAATATTTTTCATGAACTGCCCAATTCAAGAGAAGTTACTTTGGTGACTTCTTGACTCAATTTGCTCATAAAAAATATTAAACTACCAAAAATTGAATATTTTATTTATATAACAAAACCAAATATTTAATATTTGCAAACTAATTCAAAAGAGAATTATCACATTAGAATTCTACTAAGGATGAACACCTCCCTAAAATCTCATTAGGGATGAACACCTCATTTGAATAAATCAAAGGATGAAAAAGACCTCATTTTCCACCAATACATAAAGGATGAACATCTCCCTAAAATCACACTAGGGATGAAACAGAGATAGTTCGAGTCTCTTTAGCATACTCGCTCTAAACCCTAAAAGGGAATTAAACAGTAATCACTCAAACCCTAATTTAACATCAAATTTTCCTTAAATTCCTAGGGGATAGAGGCAATAAAATAATAACAGTCACACATGTGGAAACATTCACCAGTTGCATAAGATCCTCTATGTTGAGAATTTCCCAAACACCACCCCCAATTCCAAACTCATCCATATCCACCATGAAAAGAAAACGAAAACAAAACCCATAAAATTAAATAAAAACAAAAACAAAAGATTAAAAGAGAACAGAGAACCCAATACAAGAAAGATTGAAATTTGAAACACTATTTCTTTCTCAGTAAAACTTGAAACTTAAACTGAAACAAAAGGAAAAAACGAAGAAGAATAAGAATTCATAGTTTCCTCCACTGTTCCATTAGTAAGCAGAATCAAATTGGGGATGTTAGCCCCAAATTTAAATTTTAAGGTTCACGAAAATTAGAGATTATTCTCCACTTAGGGTTCATAAAATTGGGTAATTTGAATTGTTTAAAACAAAATTAATCCTAATTTTCATAATTAGGGTTCTATAAATTAAACAGACATGAATCAAATATGGGCGGCTCTGATACCAATTGTTGGAATAATAATAACAATAATAATAATAATAATAATAATAATAATAATAATAATAATAATCCTGATTTTGATTCTAACGATCAAACATAAACATAATCTCATACTCGATAAACATGTTGTAAACCTGAATGCGAAAGCGTACTCGAATTAGCCATAACGATGATGTCTTTGAAAAACACTATATTGATCTTATGGTCTTCCACCTGAAGAGCACCTGTATTTCCCTCTTGATTTTCTCTCTTGATGGGGATAGAAAGAAAGGAACGAGACTGATACTTACGTTCTGTATGTGCTCCCAGAAGGGGACCATGACCCTTTAGATAACCAGAATTAGGTTAATTACTTAAGTTTTAGTATTTCCAATTTGGCCCCTCATCAAATTAGAAATTGCTCTATGGTCTCTACACAATTTTATTTTCATGACATATATGTCTTTAGCCAAAACTTTAATTTAGTCAAATCACTTTATTATTTGACTTAATAAATAATGGCCCTAATACATTTAAATTATGTATCATATATATACATGACCCAAATTTTGTCAACATTCATCTTTTAGTTTTGATTAAAAATTGTTCATTAAAAACTTGATATCATTAATAAAAAAAAAGTCAATAAAAATATACCTGCAATTATGTCTAGAGTAGTATAATAATGATTGTGTAACCCCCTTACTTGATTACATTTATTAATCCTAATTTATTATTTAAGTTAGTAATATTTTCAATATTCATAGAAGGTTAATAGAAAATATACCAAGTGAACAATTTATTTAAGTAAAGTTTTATATTAAATCAAGCAACAAGTTCTATAACAAAGTTTTCAAAATATTACAAGTCATAAAGTTATATTTATATATTATACAATTCTCAACCTAAGCTCTGGATTTTTGCATCTGACATCTATCTCTTGAATTATGTATTCCTGCATCATACGTCACCAACAATCTGGAATTGAAATATTTATGGGGTTAGACATTTAATTTTATCCACAACAAATAAAGCAAATATTTATACGATAAAATCAACCAATGAAACATCCCTTCTAATAAATATACAACCATATATAATTTAATTTAAAAATTAATTATGAGAAACAAATAAATAAATCATGGAATCATAATAGAGAATATCGTACAAATCATGAATAATCTACAATTTTATCATGCAATATGTTTATGATATGCACATGTGACTCCAAACGTAAAACTTTAAAATCATGCTTTTGACTCAAAATAAAAAATTATTTTTGACCCAAGTGCTCCATGGAGACTCATTTGAGTGTTTAGTGGAACCAGAGCTTAACATCACCCTGTTCGGTGATTCGGCAATGTCCCATTAAACGCAAACAAGTAGACAGTAGTCGAGTGTCGAGTGCACCTGCAGGCTACCACGGCACGTAATCAAATAAAGACTCGGCCACTTATGGAATTGCCCATGCCCAAACACTCCCTAGACCAGAGGTCCATCCCCATAGACCGGAGGTCCTGTCTTACCTATTCTACTCCCCCATTTACTATCGGAGATTCTGGTAGCTCAATTCTTAATAATTCATTCTCTGTCTCATTTGGCCAGCCATTTTCATAGTCATATTCCACTACCAGATGTTCTTGATAGTAAATTGACTCACGTAAATATTTTTAAAATTATGGTTTGCACATCATTATTACTACCAACTGTCCTTGGTAGCTACTTAAGAGAAATATCCAAATACTTTTCTTTAAAAAAACTTTTCTGTGACTTCCAGAAAACATTTCATGCACTATGTTTATGTCTCGTATGAAACAAAACAATCTATCATCAATTAAGTACTTAAAAACATCTCATTCATATATTCAAAATTTTAATTACAATTCATAGTTGTTTTAAGCAAGACAATTTTTATTAATAATTTATTTCATAGGGTTCATTATTTTGTCCATATCTTGAGTTCTAGACCTCATTTTAAGATGATTCCAATTGTGTTGGAAAGATAAGATAATAATCTATAACTTTGATGAAGGCACTATCCTCAAATTCTAACGTTTATTGAGTCGTTTTTCTAGTAAACAAAGAGGGGTAATATACTTGTTTGACTTTATCTCGATTATACCCTTAACCTTTTTCAAAATTCCATTTATGTCCCTAATATGTGAAATGACTATTTTACCCTTGATCTTTTGCAAAAATTCCCACCTAGTCCTTTCTTCTTCCTTCGCTCGCTCAAGCGAGTACACCGGTCGCTTGAGCGAGATGGAACCGAGAGTCCCCTTTGTTTGAAGGCTTCGTCGCTCAAGCGAGTACATCGGTCGCTTGAGCGAGGCATGACCCGAGAGTCCCCTTTGTTTGAAGCTTTCGTCGCTCAAGCGAGTACACAGGTCGCTTGAGCGAGACATGACCCTTAATCGCTCAAGCGATGTAATTTTCGCTTGAGCGATAAAGAACCCGAGAATCCCAAATTTTCCAGGTGTCCTCGCTCAAGCGATATATTTTTCGCTTGAGCGAATTTTGCAGATTTTCATCCAGTTCGCCATTTTCGAAATCCAGGTTTCAAATTTCTCAATTTCAATCACTCAAATTAGTTCCAAATCAAAATTAAACCATAAACATGTTCAATTTAAGTTAAAAACAACAATTTTATTATATAATTCATCCTTAATTGAAAGAATTTCAACAATATTTCAAACTTTGCAATTGATGAATAGTAATCTCCAATTACAGACATTCCTATGAATAAAACTAAACGTCTAACCCATACCTGGTTCCTTCAAAATCTTATTATTCTCTTAATTTCTTATGCTCCCCTTTCCTCCTTTCTCTCGAATTCTTCTTCTCAGAATTCTGTGCCTCTCTGTTGGATTTGTAAGTGACGGGAATTGTATGTTTTTGTGTAAGTAAATTTTCAAATTTCTTCCTATTTATACACTTATCTTACCGACTTATAATCCTTCTCGAATTTTCTTTAATTTTATTCTCCACCGCCTTATTTCACCGACTTAATTCAAAGGTTTTATTGACTTGATCTAAAACTACGGTCCCTGAATACCATTTCTCACTTACAAAATTTATTTATATAATTGATTGCAAAATTTAGGATATTACAGATTGCATACTTTTTTTCATAAATATTTATAGAAGAAAAAGAAAATGAAGCTAAATTTGATTTACGTATAAATTAATTCGTCTAATCTTTTTTATATTTTAACTTCTTTAAAATTTATTTCATCATTTGAATTTTTAAACAAACTTTATTTTATTTTATTTTATAGATATTTCTGAAGAATTTTATTTACACAAATTTATTTTTGGTGCATAGAAAATTTGCCAGCCCTTCAATCCAATGTATCCTTCTGCAGGTGAGATTCCATTTATTAACAAAACTCAATGATTTAAAGACATAAAAAGCTTGTTATTAAGCTTAAAACAGAGTTATGAAAAAAACAGTTTTAACTCAGTCTTGTGTATTCACCCTCAAATTTCTACCTGATTAAAATTTCTCTCGGGAAATAAAGTCATGAAAATTTGTATTCTTTTAAGATCTGGTATATTAAATAGTCAAATAATTGAATAAAAATTATAGTTCATTAAGTTTTCAAATCCATTGTCGCCACAATATCTTCCCCTTAAAACTTCAAATTCACTATCTGTTTCGTGTGAGAAAATTAGAGTTACTCTGCTTAAATATTACCTTATAATATTATAGTTATTTATAATATAAAAAAATTCACAATATTATTTTATATTATATATATATATATATATATATATATATATATATATATATATATATTAGTCACGTTAATCATATGAGTAAAAATTATTGGGGTATTTTTTAAAATAAGATTTTTTTTATTTCTTTGTAACCACTTATTTGTTTACCGTTAATAATTTTAGAAATATATTTAAATATTTACTATAAGGACACATTTTGAGAATATAAGTGGTATAATGAAAATAAGTTTAAAGTTTTATTGATTAAGCTAAAATAAAATATAAATAAAAAAGTTTAATCATTCCAATTTTATTTTCACAAAATTGCAATTTCTCTACAACTTTCTTTTTTCTATCTTCTTTCTAAATTTTTCACTCCCTCTCTTATCTTTTTCTAACATTACTAAAAATTCTCATTTTTTACGAGAATATTTATGCAAAGTTTTGTAAAAATTGCAAGAAATAAGTTTTCTATAAATTTAAACAGTTTTTTGCAAGAAAATTGGCACAAAAAAACTAATTTTCTAGTAATGTAAATTCAATTACACCTTAGTACTCCTCGAGAAGAGAAGATCATTTCTACCAAATCAAAATTTCAAATAGAGTAAG
Source organism: Sphenostylis stenocarpa (assembly GCA_963425845.1). Taxonomy (NCBI): domain Eukaryota; kingdom Viridiplantae; phylum Streptophyta; class Magnoliopsida; order Fabales; family Fabaceae; genus Sphenostylis; species Sphenostylis stenocarpa. Next base: position 14,246,048 of record OY731403.1, on the reverse strand, counting down.
TTTCTTTTTTCCCAATTTTAGACTATTTTTATATAATTGAGTTTAAGTTTACATATGATTAGGGGGGCTTGCATGTACACTTTATTGTAAAAAGATGAATTTTGACTAGTTTAACAATATTATGATATACTCAATTTGTTAATTAAGATCTTTTGTAAGCAAGATTTATCTTTCTGAAAGTTTAAGAGTTTTTTAGATAAAGGAAGTTATTTATTCCCCAATTTCCATAATACTCTAGGCAACAATATTTGGACTATGAAGATAAATTGGTCACATTGCTTAAGTTTTAGGAAATTGGATTGTGTGATTGTGTATGTGTTGATTTGTGATGATTGTATTGAGTGTGAATGTATTATTCTTGGATTGAATTTAGTAAATTGATTTATAATTTTGAGGATAGTGTTTAGATTTAATTTAATTTGGAACATTAGAAACGGGACATTGAGCACATTATGTAATCTACTATTGTCAATAATCTGCCCAACGAATTTGAAATCGCTTAATTTTCGCTCAACGCTTTCAGATTTGTATAATGAATTTGGGCAGTGTTAGGGGTTTCATTCTATCCAAATTTCACTCAACTTTAAATTTGCTCAACGGATTTTGGGCAATGTTGGAGGTTCTTTGTGTCAAAATTTCACAAGTTGATTTGAAATTTGCTTAGCGTTTTCAAATTCACTTAGTTATTTTAAAAAAATCATAAAAATAGCTTCAAACTTCAAATTAGATGTTGTATATATGCAAATCGAAGCCCCATAAATATGAAATCCAATAAAATAAAAATTAGTTAAAAATGTTTACAAAAAAATTTATGGTCAAAAGAGTGGACGAATGTCAAATTAAAAAACATAAATTGTTATAATGTGATAAATGATATGTATATGACTTAAGATATTAAAATACATGTTATAAACATGAAATGAGGTGTGTTGAATGTTGTTATGTACCATGAAAAATATTATGTTGTGATATGATAACTACCAAGGGTATCCTCATGGGTGTAGTATTGTATGTATAAATATTGATTTTGGACTCGAGGATAATTGGAGGATCCTTAAGGGGTATCACTAGAATCACATAAAGGATCAAGTAGTGAGAGTTGGAGAATGTTTCTAATGACTTAATCTATAGTGTAAAAAAGACTTATTTTTTAATAATTCATTTGGAAATTTACCCGATTACACATGAGTGTATATACTAAATTGAACATCGTTATGCACTTGAGGAGTTGTGGTGTGAGAGGTGCAAATCTCTTATATCTATTTTAATATCTAGTTTTTTAGAAGTCTTATAATGTCTCGTGTGACGTGAATGTGAACTTGTACGAGTGTATGATGTGATATATGAATATTATACGGAATTGGTATCATAGCTATTAAGATACGGAATATAATTATTCATTATTTTTGAAGAGTGTATCATAAATTTTAATAATTATTCATTATCAAAAGGCATGAAAATTAGTAAATTTAAATTTTTTGTTTGAGTTCAAATTCATTGATTAAGGAGTGAATTTCAAAATTCTTTTCTGGGGCAGAGAACTCTAATTAAATAAAACCCCCAATTATAAAAATTAGGGTTTTTTCTTTTTGAACCCTAAATCTGCAATCAGAGTTTTTTCTTTTTTGAACCCTAAATCTGCAATCTTTTTAACATGTTTCGAATCAAACCTTGATGCTATCAATCTCTGTAACAATGATGGGCAAAACAATTTGGATGTTTTTTCGAACCCCTTCTTCCCGCGCGTCTTCATCCCTCGTGGTGGCTGCGCCTCTGTTTTCCGGCTTCACTGGCAAGGTGGCAGCGACAGCGGTTTACGCAACGGCGTGGTGGTCTGCGATAGTGGGTATCTGCGTCATCGTCTTCCTCAACGCACCTCCTGCGTGCGCGTCCCTGCCGACGAGAACTAATGGCCTGCGAGCTCGCCTTCACCCTCCGTTGCGCATGCGTCTCCCTTTATGGTGGCTGACATGGTGTTTTTCGTTGTCTTGGAGAATCTGCGAGTTACGGTGGTGGTGATGCGCGAAAAAGAAGAGTTGGGTGCTGCCATTTTGATGGTGGTTCAAACAATTCTATTTGGCTTTGTCATGTTCGATCATTGTTAAAATCCTAATTGAATTAAATTAAAATTTTATATTTTGGAATATATTACAAAGATGGTTGATTAATTATATAATATTTATATATATATATATATATATATATATATATATATATATATATAAATCTTATCATTATTATAAATTCATGTATCATATAACTTCATTATAAGCATGATATAATTTTATATGATTGTGAACTCATATATCATGGGTACAGTTATATGAAATTTTGTGAAAATAAAATAATTTATTTATTTAATTTAATTTTATTAAGTCAATTATTTGTCTTATACTCTATCGGTATTAGATTTCTAGTACATGAGATATGCATTTTATTTTTTATTTGGTACAATGTAATTTTGAATTTTATTATGTCAATTATTTATCTTGTACTCTATCGGTATTAGATTTCTTGTGACATGAGATTTGCATTGTATTCTTATTTTTTATTTTAATTATATTTCTTATTTATTATGACTCGAGACCCTTAGCGGGGTCATAGTGAATGAGAAATTTGATATTATAGGCATGTTTTGTTGTGTATTCAGAGACATTTATTTTGTTTATTTGCACAATATTTGTGCGTATTAAATGTTTCTTTATTATTTTGATACCAGCTTCTTTGCCTATGCAATTGACTTCGGTCAAAACTTTAAATGGGACAAACTTTGAGGATTGGAAAGGATCTCTGGATTTGTATTTGGCAATTACCAATATGGACCTTTGTTTGAGAGAGAACGAGCCTCCAGCTCTTACTCCTGAGTCCACTACTGTCCAAAGAGCTTCTCGTGAGAAATGGGAACATTCAAACAGGGTGTGTTTGATGGTGATGAAATACACCATGGAGAACTCTATTCGATAAAGCATTCCATATGATGATAATGCTAAGGTTTTTCTGAGATCAGTGGGTGAGAAGTTTAAAACTTTTGACAAGGCTCAAAATGGGCAATATCTGTCACTTCTTGAGAAGACCAAATATGATGGTGTCAGTGGTGTTCGTGAGCATATGATGAAGCTTGTGCACTATTATAACAAACTCAAATCTTTAAAGGTGGAGCTTGGTGACAGTTTTTTGGTCTGGCAGGTTATGGAATCACTTCTTTCTCAGTTTGATGTGTTGAAGACTTCTTACAACGCTCAGAAGGAGGAATGGACGATTGATGAGATGATAGCTATTATTTCCCAAGAGGAAGAATCTATTAAAAAATCCAAGCCGCATAGTGTGCAGTTCACAACTATTACTTCAGGTACTAAACCTGTTAAAAATGGTTTCAAAGGCAAATCTAGCCATGAAAAGAGGAACACAGGGATATCTAGTCAGTTTTACGTGTGATAACAAAAACCCACTTTACACAGTACGTTCAACAGTAACCTCCTGATGCTTTCCCTGTGGTCCCCTTTTCATGGCTAGATTTTCCTTTGAAACCCTTTTTAACAGGTTTAGTACCTGAAGTAATAGCTGTGAACTGCACACTATGCGGCTTGGATTTTTTAATAGATTCTTCCTCTTGGGAAATAATAGCTATCATCTCATCAATCGTCCATTCCTCCTTCTGAGCATTGTAAGAAGTCTTCAACACATCAAACTGAGAAGGAAGTGATTCTATAACCTGCTAGACAAAAAAACTGTCACCAAGCTCCACCTTTAAAGATTTGAGTTTGTTATAATAGTGCACAAGCTTCATCATATGCTCACGAACACCACTGACACCATCATATTTGGTCTTCTCAAGAAGTGACAGATATTGCCCCTTTTGAGCTTTGTCAAAAGTTTTAAACTTCTCACCCACTGATCTCAGAAAAACCTTAGCATTATCATCATATGGAATGCTTTGTCGAATAGAGTTCTCCATGGTGTATTTCATCACCATCAAACACACCCTGTTTGAGTGTTCCCATTTCTCACGAGAAGCTCTTTAGACAGTAGTGGACTCAGGAGTAAGAGTTGGAGGCTCGTTCTCTCTCAAACAAAGGTCCATATTGGTAATTGCCAAATACAAATCCAGAGATCCTTTCCAATCCTCAAAGTTTGTCCCATTTAAAGTTTTGACCGAAGTCAATTGCATAGGCAAAGAAGCTGGTATCAAAATAACAAAGAAACATTTAATACGCGCAAATATTGTGCAAATAAACAAAATAAATGTCTTTGAATACACAACAAAACATGCCTACAATATCAAATTTATCATTCACTATGACCCCGCCTAAGGGTCCCGAGTCATAATAAATAAGAAATATAATTAAAATAAAAAATAAGAATACAATGCACATCTCATGTCACAAGAAATCTAATACCGATAGGGTACAAGATAAATAATTGACATAATAAAATTCAAATTACATTATACCAAATAAAAAATAAAATGCATATCTCATGTACTAGAAATCTAATACCGATAAGGTACAAGACAAATAATTGACTTAATAAAATTAAATAAAATAAATAATTTATTTTATTTTTACAAAATAAATAATTTATTTTATTTTTACAAAATAAATAAATTATTTTATTTTCACAAATTTCATATAATTGTACCCATGATAGATGAGTTCACAATCATATAAAATTATATCATGCTTATAATGAAGTTATATGATACATGAATTTATAATAATGATAAGATTATATATATATATATATATATATATATATATATATATATATAATTTATTATTATATATATATATATATATATATATAAATATTATATAATTAATCACTATCTTTGTAATATATTCCAAAATATAAAATTTTAATATTCAATTAGGATTTTAACAATGATCGAACGTGACAAAGTGAAACATAATTGTTTGAACCACCATCAAAATGGCAGAACCCAACTCTTCTTTTTCGCGCATCACCACCACCGCAACTCGCAGATTCTCCAAGACAACGAAAAATACCACGTCAGCCACCATAAAGGGAGACGCATGCGCAACAGAGAGGGTGAAGGCGAATTCACGGGCCACTAGTTCTCGTCGGCAAGGACGCACACGCAGGAGGTGCGCTGAGGAAGACGACGACGCAGATACCCACCGTCGCAGACCACCATGCTGTTGCGTAAACCATGTCGCTGCCACCATGCTAGTGAAGCCGGAAAACAGAGGCGCATCCACCCCGGAGGATGAAGACACGCGGGAAGAAGGGGTTCGAAAAAACATCCAAATTGTTTTGCCCATCATTGTTACAGAGATTGATAGTATCAAGGTTTGATTCGAAACATGTTAAAAGGATTGCAAATTTAGGGTTCAAAAAAGAAAAAACTCTAATTGCAGATTTAGGGTTCAAAAAGAAAAAACCCTACTTTTTATAATTGGGGATTTTATTTTATTAGAGTTCTCTCCCCCAGAAAAGAATTTTGAAATTCACTCCTTAATCAATGAATTTGAACTCAAACGAAAAGGTTAAATTTACTAATTTTCATGCCTATTGATAATGAATAATTATTAAAATTTATGATACACTCTTCAAAAATAATGAACAATTATATTTTGTATCTTAATAGCTCGATACCAATTGTTTGAAACACATAACAATATAAGATACAATAAATATAATATATTCAAGAGATTGTGTACCGGAATCGTTGAAGGATCCATAGAGCGCGTATGAGAGAACAGATTACTCTCTTCCTGATAGGAGGTTACTGTTGAACGTACTATGTAAAGTGGTTTTTGTTGTCACACGTAAAACTGACTAATGAGGTATCAGTTTTTATCCACCTATCAGCAGAGACCAGGATCTTTCAATAAGTAACTTATTCGAACAATTCAACCTATCACAGATCGTTTATCGAAACCCAAATTAAATTATTATTTATAAAAAATGATGATGTGTAATATAATTGATAATTACAAATAATTAATTTATTGATTAATGTTAATCCATAACAAATAGAGAATAATACTTTATTTATATATATATATATATATATATATATATATATAATAAATTATATAAATACAACAGAATTATATAGATTGTTTTATTTCACTTTTGAATTTTATATACTTAAATTGAATTATTAGCTTCCCCTGCATGTTTTGTATATTATTTTGAACTATGATGATTATGAGTTTATGTGGGAGTAGATTTTACAAGTGATAATTCTCGGGAAGAATAGATTTAGAGGTAGAAGTAATATAAATTTATATTTTATTTACTTTTAAGATAATATATATATACTAGAAAAAAAGGAACAAAATACAGCAACTTTTAAGAATTATATTCCAACTTAGATTAATTAACGAGTGGACAAACATGTGTTTTTAAGAATATATATTAAAATTCAAATAAAAATAAATTTTTATTTTATTTTTATTGTAAAATATTAAGAAAATCAAACATTTAAATTTAAAGTTTTAAATCAAGTGGTATTTTCAATTTTAAAAGGGTAATTACAAAACAATTAAGGATGAAATATACAATACTATATTTGTAATTAAGTATGCTTTTAATTTTTATAGAAGTAAAATAAGTCTTGATTTTATTTTCAGTAGCTTTTTTTATCATTTCTCGAAAACTGAAGATAATAGCTTTTATTCTTTGATATTACATGGTATTAATTAACTAATTTATTGAATAAAAAGCCAAATAGGTATATATTAATTATTTCTTGAATAAAAGTAGTCATCTAGGTGACATTTACTAGTGTTTTTTAATTTATTTTGTGACATAGTTCATTTAATAAGGACTATAAACATTATTGATTTTTTATAATCAATATATTTTTAACTAATAAAGTGAAATTTATTTTATTTTAAGTAATCTCTTGATTCGTGTATTAATGACTAGCACAAGTTCAAACTGAATAAGTTAGATCTTAAATGAATGATTCACTTTTTTCATACAAGTAAGTTGGGTTGAGTTTATCAACCTAACTTAATCTAAATTTGTAATACGTGGAATTAATTTGGGGATTATAATCTATTTTTCAATATTTAAAGTTTTATATTAGACTAATTTCACTCTTAAAAATTAGTTAATTTATAGATTATAGTCCGGACAATTAGACATCCAACCCGTAATCGCAACGACCCAATTGCAAGAGCGGAGCTCTACCAACTGAGCTATATCCCCGAGTCGAGTGGAGCATGCATGAAGGAGTCAAGTCAATTTTCTATTCTTTTCCTCGACGCAGCTGGGCCATCTTGGACTTGAACCAGAGACCTCGCCCGTGAAGTAAATCATCGCACCTACAGTCCAAGCAATTGGAAGAGAATCAATAGATTCTTTATCGGGAGCGATTCATCCTTCCCGAACGCAGCATACAACTATCCGTTGTACTGCACTCTCCAAGTGTGCTTATTCCCCCTTCTTCTTTATCATGGCAAGTCTTTGTGAAATAACTCCGATGAGAAGAAAAAGGAAGGCATTAAGAGACCCTCCTGGCACAACCTTAGACACTCTAAGATCCTTTTTCAAACCAGCTCCCCCCATTTCGAGTTAAGAGAGATAGATAAATAGACACATCTCATTGTATTGCACTGATCGGGGGCGTTCGTAGTGACTGAGGGGGTCAAAGACCAAGAAATGAGTTATTTAACAGTCAAACATTTTATTCTTCTTATGACTAGATTCAATCCCCTGGTCCCTGTGGAAAGGAAACAAAATTACACTTATAGTATATTTTACATATGGTAAAAAAAGAAAAAAAAAACTAATATTGGATCTTTTTATCAATCTACTCATTTTATAAATAGTTTTCGTTTGTTGAGAAAAATACACAAGATAAGTTTTTTTCTGAAAAAAAAGGGTTAAAAATAAAAAGAAGATAAGATTTTTCCTTAAAAAGGTTTTAAAAAAAATATTGGGAATTGAACCCGACGTGAATCGAACACGCAACCTTCTGATCTGGAGTCAGACGCGCTACCATTGCGCCACGGATCCACAGGTGATGATTGATTCTCATTTATATTAATATTAATATTATTTCATGTTATAATAATATTCACTTGCAAAAAACTATTTGGATTGTCAAACTTTATCACATTACCATATAAAAAATATATAAGAACAAGCACGCTAGAGTTTATTTAAAATCAAATGTTACTTTATTTTTCGTAATAATCTTTTGTGACACATATAATATTTGATAGTAATTATACATACAACGTCAAAAGTAAAATACCAGACACTCACGCATGACGAAAGAAGAAAGGAAAGAGATATTACAGTTGCTGAAATTGAATTCACTAATTGTTTTTCAGATTCTTATTGATACAAACGTGCAGCATATGATTATTTATTGGAAAAATAAAATATTAAATAATATAAATTTAATTAGATAAAGATTCGGTGAAACTTATGGCCTATTTCCTGTAATTTCTTTAATATGCCAATGTAATTTTATTTAATATTTATTATTAAAATTACCATTAAATCAAATTTTTATTACTTCTCTCAGTTATATATATATATATATATATATATAACCACAATGGTTAATATAAAATAAATTATAAATCAAAATATAAAATTTTTCTTTACTTCAATATTATCCTGTATTTCAAAGTTTAGTGGTTAGGGTTTAATATATTTTCTATATTTCAAACATAGTAATTAATTAAGGTGTAGTATCCATGTTAAATATACATGTTATAAGTTTTTACTCATAATTGTCTCATACTCACTAAATTATGATGAAAACATGCAAATTTATGTAATTCATCTTTAAATATGAGAGTAATTTAACATTTTCTCAACATGGAAATATTTATATTGTTTTCATATTTTAAGGAAGATTTTATGCTTTATTTGTAGAAGGGTTCTTTTTTTTTTTCTTTTCTAGTTAAAACATAAATCTACACTTAATATCTAAATACCCACCAAAAAAATGTCTTGCTGTAATTTTACCCATCTATTAATATTAATATTGACTTTTTAAAACATTTGCATGTTATTTATATTTGCAATATTTAGGCTAAACTTTTCATAATAGAAGAAATTAAAATTTGTCCTATCTTGCATTATTCCACCACATCCTAAATCGAATTAATATTATTTTTTTTAATTTTTCTCTTCCTCTTCCTTTGAATTTCTTTTATATATTTTGATTTTCCTCCACTGCTAAAATTATACCATAACTTTTTTACTGAGAATCACCTAATTCTTTATATATATTTTTTTTTCAATCTTCTCCAAAATTCTTACTTGGTTTTTTATGCGCTACATTCTCCGAAGTTATATTTATATATTTAAATATGATTCAATGGTCAAATTAATATTATTTTATTGAGTAAATTTTATTAAACGTTAAATATAGTATTATTTTAAGAAATTTAATATATTTTTATAAGAGTGAGTATTACTTTAATTTTAAAATGTTTTCCACTTTTAAAAATTGTGTTTGTTTTGATTTTTCTCAGAGATATAATTATTGTGAACTTTAGGATGATAAATTAAATATAATAAATGTATTTGAAACCAAATTAGAAGAACAAACTTTTATTTAAAATTAAAAAAAAAAAAGTTCTGATACTTAAAAACGGGAATTGAACCCGACGTGAATCGAACACGCAACCTTCTGATCTGGAGTCAGACGCGCTACCATTGCGCCACGGATCCACAACTGATACTTTATGCTCATTTATATTATATTACTATTAGTTATTATTATAATGAATGAACATTATTATACGTCCAAAATGCTTTTACCTTCTCTTTAAGGCCAGAGTTAGATTGGAATGCAGAAATCGAAATAATACATTCATACAGTACCTCAAACAATTAACATGGTTTAAAAGAAATATAACATACCGCGACAAAATGAATCAAGAAAAACAAGTAAATCAATAACCTAAATGAAAATAGTATGTAATGTGACTATCCTGGAGAATTCATATTACTAACATGTCAATTGAGCTCGGTTATAAAACTTTCTATCAAGAATTCCAGAACACGTAAATATTGGTGTTAATTTTTTCTGAGATATTATTGATTTTTCTTGATGTTCCTACTAATCATTGATTTGTCTACTATATTTGGAAAGGTAAAATGATGTTTATTGACTTTACATGTCCCAACCCTTGTAACTCTTGACTTTTTCAAAAATTTCTTCTATCTACTGTAAGACTAAAAGACTACTACTCATCCTTTGGTGATCCTATGTAAACCTATGCTCCTACTCAAGTTAGAAGCCAAAAAAAGTTGGAAAATGGGAATATGCAGGTCTATAGTACAACAAGATGCAAGATAAATCAAAATAAAATAAATCTAGCCACTAGAACTTTTAGGCATTCAGTTTCCCCACTAGAACTTGTGACAAAGGCAATATGGAAGATGTTGAGTTCCTTTTCCACAACAAAGACTGGATTCATTTTCTTGTCATCCATCCACCACCCTTTACAGCCCTATCATCAATTAGGGAGCTGAGAAGCTATCAGGATGGACATCTCCATCTTCCCAGGAGAACCTTCATAGCCATTCTTGATAATCTTCATGAACTCCCCCTTGACCGAATCAATGTCCAGGATATTATTGTTACTTGGCTGCAAACCCCAGTAGAAAACTACGTTTGGTTCTGCTTTCTCACTATCAACATATTCTGTGGGATTAGGGTCACAAAATCCTTGAATAACCTCCAGCTGCAGCAGACAAAACTATATGAGGAAATGACAATAAAATTTACGGAAAGAAAACAATAAATTCCTGATTGATTCATGATCATAAGTGAGGTTCCCAAAAGTAACAATAAAATTAACAGTAGAAGATGATATTTTTACAACATAAATATTTATTCTAAGCCCATACAAGTGACCTTAATATGGTTATAATAGTTTAAATGGAAGCATCATATGTTACATAATAATATACAAATAAATACGAAGCTTCCCTGGTGTGATAGCCATGAATGATATGGATCATTATCACTTCTAAAGTAAAAGTAGATATAATAATGATATAAAACAACCAATTTTACAATTTGAGCTCCTTACATGTAGAAGAAGACCTCGAAAGCGTGACTTTACCCAACCAACCCATTCAATCAGTGCATAATGGTTAGGAGAAGTGAGACATATCTTCAGAAATTGGGAGTATCTTTTTGAGTATGGAAAAGGCTCAAATACATTATCCCAAATGAAATCTGGCTTCAAAAGATCCTTCAATTCAAACACATAAAGAAAATGAGAGACTTATTTAGCTCTTTTGACTAAGTACCTTTGTAAATCATCAGAGAATAAAATAGTAGCATCAACTTCAATCATGGTTATCCAAGAAAAAGGAAGTAGTTTGATACACAGTGCATTATGATCAAGTCACTCTGCTAAAATGTGTATAATAACACAGGTAAGTGAAATGTATATCTAAAGGAGACCAGGTTAAGCAACACAACATACCTTTGTCATCTCATGTCCACGAAGAAACTCAGTCCTGATCCGAAAGAAAGTGCTTTTAGTAATATTTGTATGACAGTACTCATAACAGCTAGATGGCAGAAATATAGGCATGAAGGACCGTGTTTCTATCGCATTTACGACTGTTAACAACATTCCTTCCTGCAACATCACTGGAGAAGGCCAGGGCCAAAATGCAAATGTTTGAAAAAAGTTGATAATTAGAGCATTTAAGGTGGCGTCTGGGTGTCTTAGACAAACATATGCTGCAAGAATTGTCATATGAACTCCTCCCAAATAACCGAGCAACTGCAAAGGAAAATATTACTTCATGTTAAGCAGAAAATTAGAGTTCAAGCATAAAGTTATGAAGGTAACCATTACTTGAAAGTACAAATGCACTTACAGTTCCATAAACTCCTCGTCTTTTTGCCCATAGTTTAAGACATCGTAGCATGCATTGAAATTTCTGAAATACATGAGATTTTCATTAAAGAGACAATAATGCAATTGAACAATAAATCAAAACTACCCTCACTTGCATGGAACCAAATTAAAACCCATTCTCAACTAAAAGAACATCAACAAAAATCAAGATATTCACATCCTTTGCATCATCAAGATAATTGTCCAATTGCTTATGAATCTGTTTATTTTCTTTTACAGAGAAAATTAATGATTGGCATGCATCTTACCTCTATATTAGGAAGTAGATGAAGAATGTATTTATTTGCCCGTACCCCGGACAAGCTTTTCCAGCTGGTATCATCAATATTCCTCATGAAAAATGGATTTAATATGTCAACATTCTGCAATATAAATAACGGCGTCAGTAAGAAATTGATTATTTAACAAGCCAAATTCAGAATAATAGTAAATATAAAAAGTGTTATGGTTTAATGCATAACCCAAAGAGGTAATGACATTGATTCGAAGAAATTTTGAGCATAATGTTTTTAAAAGGTCTCCACACAAGCAACACTCCTCATACTGACCTCAGGAACATATAGTACATTAAGCCGAGCGTACGGAAGATCAATGGAAACCCCTTCAAATGTAAATCGCATTAAAGGGACTTTTGCACTCTTGACACAGTGAATATACGATACTTCGGGTCTCCTTCTAAGCATGTCGTACAACACAACAAAAAAGTCATTCTGCATAGATCATATCAGTAAAAGTTTAGGCGAATGTTACAGAACCTAAGGAAATGATAAACAAGAGAAACACAATTAACTTACTGCAATTGAGGCAAAGAAAGGAGCAACACACAAAGCATCAATGTCAGACCCTGAGCTGTGAACCTAGACGTCATTGAAAGTTTAAAAGAGAAAGCAAGCTTTAGACATGTGAAAAAGGTCTAAGAATAAAATTATGAGAAATCCGGACACAATAAATTTGTCATCTCTCATTTTATTATAGACCAAGAAAACCAAGCAGTAGCACGGGATTAACTCACTCCGAGGCCATAAGATCCATAAGTCAATATTGTGGCAGATGTGACAGCAATTTGGTGCTCTGGTAGTTGATGCAGGCATGCAACCTTCTTGATCCACGATGAGACTATCTGCAAAGCAAATAACATGATAAGTAAGGTAATAAGATAATAAAATATAAATACAAAATCTGCGTCGAGATAGTACTAAATGCCAAATCAAATACCATGATGAAAATTAAGAAAACTTAATTTAAAGAAACAAATAAATACAGGGATTTGGTAACATAAAATTCGAATTTTAACTCTGGATGCACAAGGGATTAAAAGTTATAATTGTTGCGAAAAGGTCAACTTTGTTGTTTAAGTCTTTTCATTAATAAATGAGTTCAATAACTCGCACAGTTTAAAAATCTTACGAATTTTATGAACAAAGCTACATATTTTAAAGTAATAAATCTGACATATTTATTGATCTTTCTTATAAACTACACAACAAATAGTTCATTACTTAAAAAATTTATGACTAGTCAAACAATAAAGACAAAGTTATTAAAATTTTCTGTCCATGCTAACTAGTCAAATTGTTTAAGGTGACATGCATAACAAACAACCACAATTCACGTCTCACTTGAAACTGCTAACTCCTCACATCAGACGTGAAAAGCTAAGTTCAAAATGCATTCCCAAACACACACTTCTTTCTAGGACAAAAACAAAAGCTAGTTGAAGTAACTAGTAAGGACAATGTTGTCGTACACAATAGACACTGTACAGTCCATACATGTAAAAAATCAAGAAAATGTAAACAAACCTTTTGCGAACAAAAAAGTAAAAATAAAGAAGCAACCTTCAAGAAAAACAGAGGACGCATCCAAAACGCAACTCATGCATTCAGAAAGAAAACAAAGATTGAAAAAGTCGGAGCAAAAACCACATGTTAAGAACAAACAAGGGAATGCTGCAGAAGAAAACCTGTTTAAGCTTCTGAATAACATTTTTACGTTTCTCCTCCTCATCTAGCGACGGAACAAGTCCTTCATGAACCATGAACTGCGTAGAAATATATAAACCCCAAAACAAATAGTCATAAACTTTAAATAAAACCGAAACACCAGCAAAACAAATTTCAAAACCCAGAAGAAAAAAGGTTTACCTGAAGCAGAGAAATGGACCTTTGATTGTCCATCATGAAGAAAAGTGAGGGGTTGAAAGGTATCGGAAGCAGAACCGTAGACGGTGGCGGCAGCGGCGGCGGCAGCAGAAACTGGTGAATGATCGGAAATGGTGGATGGTGGTTCAAAACGGCGTCACTTCGGGTAGGGCGAGAAGTTGGAGATTGAAATCCCATGCAAGATGGCAAAAACCTCTTCCCGAAATTGCTAAACCCAAAAATAAGACAGGGAATTAAAATGAAAATGAAAATGAAATAAAAAGAACAAAAAAAAAAAAAGAGAAAAGAAACAGCGTTTCGGTCGTTATACGAATTTCTAAAAACAAAAAAGAAACACAAAGAAAGCGGTTTTCTGTTGAAAGCATTCTGAATAAGAACATTGCAACCTATGTTTAGCAATTCCACTACCTTCTTCTATCTGTCTTCTTGCTTTTCTTTTGCTGTTCACGCTCACTCTTCAAACCTGCTATCCTCGCGTTCAATGGCAGCATTTTTCGATTTTTTTAAAACAAAAATTAGAGGGAAGTAAATATGGTAAACCATGTATCTTTCTGTTATTTAAATCGACAAACATATACCAATTAATATAATAATATTCATATCTTCTTTTCGCTTTTCAGTTACACACGTGGCAATATCCCTTCACGCCAACTGTCACTTCAATACAAGTGTGGACTACTCACTGTGATATCATTTTCTACTCCCCTGAAGATGTTCAGTTCAAACATAAATTGATTCATATTATAACTTTTTCTTTCTTATTATTTAATCATTTTATTGTAAAAAAATCAACATATTGTTATTAGTTCTAAATTCTAATCAACTTTGATTTACTTACTTATGTTGGACGAAATATTTTCATTAATGACATTTATTGCATAGATATTAATGTTACTAATTTAGTAAATTATGTAAATATTTTTATTTATGTATTACATTTAATAATAAAACATAACTTTTAATCATAATCCCTTTATATGTAAATATATTATGCAATAAAAATAATTATTTTAACCTTTTCTCTCTCGTGTGTGTGTGTATATATATATATATTATGTACGTTTAATATTATATTAATTTATTGATAAACAAATATGATTAGAAAGAGAAATTAATTGAAAATGTCTCATGAAAAATAGTAAAAAAATACTTGTTCACCCGTATTTCTTTTAATCGCTGGTAACAGTTGGACTTGATCAAATTGAAATATTAATGTAGCATTTAATGTTAATACATACTATAACAGTGATAATAATAATAATAATAATAATAATAATAATAATAATAAAGTTTTTTAATACTTAATTAAAATTTGTCACTTTGAATATGTTCCGTTAAAATGCATCTCACAAAATGCGTTTATAATAAAAATAACATAGATATAAAATACAATTGAGATATTTGTAAAAATAACAAAACGTCATATATTTATAAAGATATATATATATATATATATATATATATATATATATATATATATATATAATATTAAACACAAATTTTGTTTGATAAATAACTTTAAAAAAATATTAATGAAATAAATATTTTTCCTGTTATAACTTCTGATCTCTCCAGAAAACTAAAATATCATACAAAAGAACTTGAAATTTTGTTTTTAACTGCATTATATTTTTAAACTTTACTTCTCACTTAAGCTGTTCTTCCTGAATTATTTTAATTGTTTATGACAACATTTACTACTGTTGAAAACTTCAGATAATAACCTAAATCTAGTTTTTCTTCCACTTAACAAAATACCTTGTGTAAATCTCACTTTTTTTCTGAATTATTCACTATTAGTTATTCAATTTTTGTTATTGAATAATAGTTGCAGAATATCTGTTCTAGGATAATGCTTAAATATTTATTCAAATATGATACTACTTTTCATGAAAAATAAATAAATAAATAAATATATATATATATATATATATTAGAACTAAATAATATTATTCATTAATGTGATACCTTTAATGATGTTCTATATTATAACATCATTAACATCACATTTATTAAGACAAATCAATGGCAAATATCAAGAGAAAAAAAATCAAGGATCGAAATTAAAAAACAAAAATTAAGAGGGACTACGTATTATCTAGTTGGGGAAATCCACCATCTTATCTACTATTGAAGTCGTAGTTACATTTAACTGATATTTTAATTTTTATGAAAATTAATAATAATAATAATTTGAAATGTAGTAAAAGTATTTAATTAACATTTACGA
The DNA here is from genome assembly GCA_963425845.1 of Sphenostylis stenocarpa. NCBI lineage: Eukaryota > Viridiplantae > Streptophyta > Magnoliopsida > Fabales > Fabaceae > Sphenostylis > Sphenostylis stenocarpa. Next base: position 14,229,771 of record OY731403.1, on the reverse strand, counting down.
TAACATATTATTTATAACATTTCAATATAATTATTGTACAACTTATTTAAAGAAGATAATATTTTATTTATTATAATTTACTTTCGTTAATTGCAGATACATCATAAAAGATAAATTTTCTCATAATCTTTTATTTATATAAAGGATATCATTTTTTCAAAAAATGTTTATATGAATTTTAACGCTATTACTCCATTATCGATTTGAATTTTAGATATATTTGCAAGTACCTTTATCCGTTGGTTAGAAAAAGAGATCAATATTTATAACCGTTGAACTGTATTTTAAATTCTTCAAAACATATTTTTTTCATAATTATAATTTTGTAATATTTATAATTTAGATATTGTTGCTATTAAAATTCTTGATGAATCTCATTTCACCGGTAGAAAACATTTAGTTCATGCTGTAATAAGGTTAATCAACTCAAAATTTTAAGAATATTATATAATTAAATTAAAAATTTCAAAAATATAAAAAAAAACATTCTGAATGATTGTCAAGTATATTCATCTAATAAAAAATATATTTGAAAAAGATTTTGAAATAAATTTTAATTTTATAATAAATACATTTTAAAAATATTAAGTTTTATTATCCAACTCGATTACAATTATCTATTGCAAAAAAAGATGCTAAAAAAACATAAATCAAAATTGTAATAATTTTTATTTTGTAGGTAGGCTCACTAAAAATCATTTGGAGGGAACTGTAACGAGTCCGTTAAGTTTAACGCTGAAAAAAAAAAATCAAAGAATCTGAAGTTTTGCGTTATCATAATTATGACTTGGAGCTTAGCTAGCAGATAAACACTATTAATTAACTATATAAATTAAAGTTTCGTCAAAATGTTTCTTTATGAAATTTTAATTATGTAATTACTATATTAATTTTCTATAAAATGCAAATTTATATTTAAGAATTTTTTTCTTTTTAAAATTCAGAAAATATCATAAACTAAAATTATATTTTAGTGACAATCAATCATATTCAAAGAAATTAAAAAAAAAACCTGAAACTCATAAAAGAACTGGTTTTATCCTTTTGGCATCATGAAGGAGGAACCAAGCAGCACCGAGAAGTGACCACAGTTCGCAATTTCACAGCACATCACAAACAAAAAATATACAACTCCGCCACAATCAACCCTAGAAATATTTTAACTACAATTCGTTGATGAAACATAAAATATATTTATAGAAAAAGAAAACAAAAATAAAATAAATGAGAATGAGATTAGAGAGTACAACCACAACAGAGGAAGAAGTAGCAGAGCATGGCGACCAAAGCTATGGACTCCAGGCCCGTAATCAAGGCCCATACCACGTCATCAACCAACGACAAGCTCCAATACGACAAGTCCAACGCCGGCCAACGGAAAAGCGACCACGACACCGATAGGTTTAACTCCGGCCACCGGAAACTTGACGTGTACCACCACCACATCCTTCTTTCTTCCTCTCTTCTTCAACCTTCTTCTTTTTCTCTCCCTCTTATCCTTTTTCTTTACAATTTCACTTTCAATCGTGATGTTCAAGCATTCATTAATCTCCTTTTATGAGTGAGGGGCATGTAAGTGAAACCGACATAAACTTGATTTAACACGTGTTAACCCCAAAGTTTCACTCACCATATTTTTTCTTTTTTTAAATTACGAGATAATCGTTAATAGATTTTTTTTCATATGTTTCATGACAATATTGTATAAAATAAAAACTTTGTTGGAAAAATATCTATTATAGGTAGGTCATTTTAATTTGAACCTTTTTTAAGTGTACATATTAAAAAAAAAAAACTATTTTTATATAACTGTTCTACTCGCTTTCACTACAAGATCAATAATTCTTACAAGAAAATCAATTTGTACTTTAAAGTGAGTCAATTACTTTATGCAAAAGTTGATAGATAAGAAGTTCTGTGAACTTGAAAAAAAAAAACCATGAAAATGATGATTATACAATAAGTAACCTTTTAAACAATGCATTAGACTGTTAGTTTATATAAAGATTATTATTAGCTATCGTTTCATATCGAGGCGATTTATAGTGGAAAAAATCTATTAATTTTGTCAATCGTCTATCGTTTATGGTAGATTTAGTTGGGAGAAAATAAATTAAGAGAATAAAAAAGGTGAATAAGAAAAGATAAATAAGTAAAAATATAAATTATTTAATCTAAGATAAATGTAAGGGAAATAGAATGAAAATAAATAAGAGTTTTTTTTTTAAAATATAGATTATTATGATAATTTTACAATCAGTTGTGAATTTCAAAAATCAATTTAATTTTGTTTCTCACAATTAAAAATTTTCAATAAATAAAATTTGTATATATTCAAAAAATTTATGACATAAAGTGAGTACTAAAAAATTATGTGATTAATAATAAAGTATATTGAATAGACAATATTTTTATTTATTCTTTTCATCTCTTTCTATTCTTTGTTATTATTCATCCATACTAAAAATAGGTCAATAATATTTTGAATTACATTTTTTATATTTATAGAATTCAAATTTGACACCTATTTTATTTAAAATATGCAAACTTGATATCAACGACTACAAATTATAGTTATTAAAATAAAGATACTATAATGTCAATAACACTTGGTATATATTTATTTAGACCAGTAGGTGTCCGGGCTTTGGATATGGAATGGCAGGTGTCGGCCACCTAACGAAAGCTACTTTCAAATTCTCCCTCCCTCAATATGCATTCAATTCTTACATTCCTCTTCCAACATCCACCGATCAAATGCATTTGTAAAATGATTTAAATATTTTCTTCTAAGACGCGTCTTTTTGCACTGAAATCTCTTGTCATCAAACGCACAGGTTGAGGATTAAAGCATGAACAGTATATAGGAAAGCATAGGTCCATTTTAGCATCACAAAAAGTGATAAAAAAATCTGTGCATTTATTTATTTATTTCTGCGAGCGTTTTTGTGACACGTATATTGCCAAAAGTATTCATGAATTTTAGTCAATAGTAATGCCAAAAGTATTTCTTGTCGGTAAATTAATAAAATAGAGGCAAACAAGCCCTAGGAGGCATTACCGTAGGAACACCCCCATTGACTTTTGACTTCCCTGCTTCTTCTAAACTAAACATCGAGCCAAATCCTCTTTTTTAGCTTTAACTCTACAAAAATACTAACAAAAGAAATTATAGGTAACACTGCCGAGACACCCTTCAATTATAATTAGCTTTAAGCAGCATGGGTCACTTAAATTTTGGTCCTATATATACTATGGTCGAATCAACAAAAACAGTCACACTGTGAATGACCCCTTTCCATACTTTCATGACGCAAAAGATAGCTAGAACATGATAAAATTGGCAATCAAACAAACTCATTTTCTCAAACTAAAATCGTGGCAATCAAAGAGTTTGATTTATCGTAGGACGCTTTTTAGTCAATGACAAATTTTTATTGAGCACTAAAGCTAATGAGATATAAATGTATAATTTCACTGATGATGATTAGACTGTTTGCAACTTTAATCCCTTGACAAAATTAAAAGCCTTTAATTTTAAATGACAAATTAACATTAAACAAACATCATTCGAATCCATATTTCATTTTGATTTAAAAATCCTTAAGAACGCATGTTATTTCGACACAAAAAAAGAATTATGATAAATTTAAGATAAAATATAACTTAGAGCAACAATATGATAAAATTCAAATGATATAGTAACAAGATAAATTTCGAAGAAAATTACAATTTCGTACTTAGTGCAAAATTTGATATTTTAGGCAATAAATATTGAGCATAATATTCACAAAAATTTCGTAAACTTAATTTGTGAATATTTTGAATAATAAAAAAACGAAGTTTTAAGTGAAAGAAGATATGACTTTATTATAATAATTAAAATTGAGATTAAATTAACTGAATTGAGTTCACACTTGGTTATTATAGAAGTCTAAAAGTACAAAAAGCGTAAAATGAAAATTGGCGAAATTGTAATCTATATCAGGAAGCAAACTTCAAAAACAATAACCTAGAGGCCAATCTAACAACCACAACTGAAGCGCGACGTTGAGCCTCCTTCTAACTTGAAATACTATTTTAAATAATACATAAACAGACAAAATTCTGGTAGTAAATCTCAGTTTAAAAACGGGAACATCATGAAAAGCTATGCAGTAATCAATTATAGAATGTAACTGAAGTTCGGTAAGGGTCAATTGCAGCTACGAATGCCCAAATAGTCTTCACTTGAAACATTTGCGCATTACATCCATCAAAATATATGGACAATGTCATAGGCAAATCTTTATTTTGTCAAAGAACAACATAAGGGCAAGAATTTCAACACAAAAGATGTATCCAGCAAGTTAAATTTTGAAAGGTTGTGTTTAATTGAATGATATACTCAGCGCAACCAGCGCTTACACAAACATAGCACAAGTTGAATTAACATGACAGCTGCTACTCAAGAAACTTGAAAATTTCACTAGTTTACTCAAAACATTTGGAAATTGTTCCTGTTACTAAATCTTAATTTCGAAATCGACCCCGACCAAATCTTTTTTCATACTATTAACTTATAAATTAAGTTCTGGTTAAATTTAGAAAAAAACTTACTCCATTACTCACTCACCGGTGTCACGGTAGAGGACAAACAAGAACTCCATTTTTTAACAGATTTTATAGAATTGAATTGTATTTAGTCATAACCCACCATCAAAGTAATATTAAAGAGAAGGATACGTCCAGAAGAGCACGAACGACTGCAGAAGTAGAAAAAGGAAAGTTATAATTCTGAACACATGCACATTCAAAAAGTGGTAAACATCACAGAGAGAACAAAATCCCCAGCAAAGATATTATGATCAAAAGTTGAACCGGTCAAATAAGACCAGTTAGACAATATATAGACCTCTCCCAAAATTCATTATTATAACATAAAAGCCTAATCTTGTATGTAATTTCATATCAAGGAGCTATTGGACTGCATTGCTCAGCAACATCAATTCTAATGCTATGTTACAGATTGACACAACAAAGCTTTTATCTCCAAATAAGTATGTCATGTGAAACTCTAACTTCAAAAAATTCTATAGTAATTATTTCTTTTATTCACATTGTTGAGAAGCTATTACATTTGGAGTACCCTATTTGCCATCTTTGTTGAGTGCTTAGTGTACCTTTAATAGTTGAAGCATTTTCTTTTAATTGGAATTTTGTTCAAAGATTCAACATCTGTATTAGAATAATAGAAAGCTAAAAGGTTCTGGTAGACACTATGTATGATATATCTTGATTTCTTTGGCTGGAATAGAATGCTTATATTTTAAGGGAAATCATCTGCCTACATTTGCATTGATATTTGGTGTTTAGCTTGAACACATGCCAATTCTCCTCACTGGCTGGGTATCTATAGTATATGTGCTTCATAAGTTTGGCTAATCTATATCGGTTATGCCTTACTTTAATATGATATTTATCTCTTTTTGTGTTTGTCCCTAACAATCTAATTCAAAATAAACTGTCCCATATACACCAAGCCCAAAGAAAGAGAAATGAACATAAACAACATACCATTAAGCCACCCAGAAAGCCATCAAGTAGCACTCGATTCCAGGAGTCAAAGTATGTGTGGGTTGAAAAACTTGCTTTTGCAATGAGCCCTAGTGATGTAAGTGCCATGAGAAGTAAGTAAAACACAAATCCTTTCAAGCCTGTAAATCCCAAAATACCAGCAACAACTCCACCAATTATAGATAAAAATGTTCGGCTGCAAAAGAAACAAAGAGACAAAAATTCAATTGTAAACCTTAGAGGACATTATATGGGTGTTTGTTTCCACCACCACTCCAATCCACCCCCTCCCTTGTTCTCCTTTAAGCAGGAGTGCTTTAAAGTTTACATCTACATATCATGGACTCAGATGACTATTTCATATAGATAAAATGAAACAATTTCAACCATACTAAAACTATCACCTCAAACAGCTTGGAGTGCAACCATGTTCCATAATCAGGTAAAGAAAGAAAGGGAGAAAAACCCTTATTTTCCATGAAAAAAGTCCAACCCAAATATAACGTCTCAAGCTATATTACATATTCAAAATATTATTGATAACCAACAGTAAACCTGTAATAGATAGTTTTCATGTTGCTTTGCATATTCTCAGCATTAAATGTCAGCAACTCATTAACTCCATTGCTTGATTTCTTCACTGATGAAGCTGAATCTACAGCCATACCTATCTGCCTAGTGTAACGTGTTTCTGTAAATAGAAACAGGTTCAAATGATTTTGTGTAGAAATAACATAAATCAAATCATGCAGTTGAATTCTTAATTCAATAGCCTGAACGAATTGTGATCAGGTTACCAACAGGTAATTTAAAGGGATGGTCGAACATAAACAACATGGCCAACAAACTCACGACCACTGACCTAAGTAAGTTGTGTCATTAAGAACTACGACGCTTGACACACTCACCAAAAAAAAAAGTAAAATAAAAAAACTGGAACTCAGATCATCCCAAAAGCCAACTCTAATAACTCTCAAAATTCCCAAATTGTTTAGATTCAAATTCTATACCCATTCCCACTTGGACACGCAGAATTGGCACAGAAACTACCCGAGCCCAAATAAATTTTCTACGCCATAAAATATTTAACAGAATAAAAAGATAAAAGCGGATAACATCATATCATATCCTGTAATGCACAAGTGGTCAGGAAATAAAATAAAATAACACATAATCCAATTAAAAGCTGCGATTTAGGGTTTCGTCGCTTATGTAGTTCAGCTAAAAGACTTGTTTAACGTAGATAATTGAAATCCAACATTTAGCTACGTACACTCTCGTAATTCACACAGACACCAATGCTAAGGTATCAGCGCGATGCAGGAAGTGAACCCCGATCGAGTGCGTAAGTTTTGTCCTACGGCAACACTTGACTATAAATTATTAATTTAATTCAACACAGGATCATAAGAAACACACAGGGCAATCTCTTATTAACACAAACATAGCGAAAATCGACTTGGAATTGTTACGATTCGAATAAATTGCTAATGAAATCCAATCGAACGAAATATGAGATTGACAAAAACAACGATACCAGATTTGAGAAACAAAATACCGAAAACCTTTACCTTCAACGACGCTGTTTGAGAAATTGTTGTTAATGCGGTGGGCGAAGAACACTCACACACTTCACACCACTCTTTTACAGTCTTAACCCTTTTTTCGTGTCAATTTTAACAGATCTTCAAAACTTGCAGATACAGGGGGGCGAGTATCTCGAATGTGGCACCTATGAAATACGATCTGGCACCGTTAGATATATGGTATATATTATATTGAACGGTTGCGATATAACAAATCAAAATGTGAAATATGTAGGTTCCATGTATGCTCTGTTTTGAGAAAGAAAAAACTTTTTTAAAAGATAAATACTTATTTAAGTTTCAAAATATTATTTTAAGATGTTTAAAATAATTGAAAAAATTACAATTAAATTAGGTTTCAATATTTGGAATGTTTAGCTAAGAGACACCGGACAGAATAGATTAATCAGTATAATCATTTTGATTTATTATTTGTAGACTTCAAATTAGGAAGACTATTTCTCTGAATGCGTTTTTAACTATGGAGAGTGTTTGTATATTTAAAATATCACATTATAAATTATTTATAATATTTCTAAAATATAATTATATGTTCAAAAAATATTTATTTATTATAACTTTTTAACTATAATTATAATTTATATATTAAAATGATTTATCTAATACAAATTTTTGAATCCCGAAATTGAACAAACGAAAGGTTCTTAAACTATTACGGAACGGAATTACCTTTTGTGTTTAATGCATTAAACTAGACATTTTAAATAAATGACATAAGTTGATTAATTATTCGATGATTCATGTATTTTTTAAAAATATTTTATAATATTGACGAAGTATCATTTAATTAACTAAATAACGTATTAATCTATTATTTTAATAATATTTAAAATATATTGAATTCCTTTTATGATAAAATAATTGATTAATTTGTTTTCTATGATTTTTCATGTTCCATCAAAATGATTACTATTCATTATCATAATTAATAATGAATTAACTCTATTTAAAATAAAAATAAAAATCACAATTACTTAAAAGAGATGATAATTTAATATCAATATAATGAATGAACAACTTATTATATTAATTCAGGATAGAATTTAGATTGTCAAATAGCATTTTACTTAAAATTCTCTCTTTCACTTCGAAAAGCTACAAATCTTGGAACGAGGTGTACAGGAGAAGTTAATATTCTTTATACTTTATTATTTAAAAGTCAGAGGTGATATTGTTTGAAACTCATCTCATAATTATTGTTTGATTTTCTTTGTCTTATTAGTGTAATAGATTGATATATTATTGTATTTTTCTTGATAATTAAAAAAAATGAAATAATTCATGTTAATTTAATTAGATTAAATAAGAGGTAAATTTGACAAAAATCGAAGTTAGACAATTATTTGTATTCTTGCTCTTATATTTAATATTCCTTGTATTTGTTCTCTAACTTTCTTATCACGTTAAAATTATTAAAATTACATTTTAATTAAAGTTCATGTTAAGTATTCAATAAAAAAAAAAAATTAAACCATACCACAAGAATGAAGTGAATCAAAATAACAGTTAAATGTATTCTTATTATGCATATATAAGAGAAATTTTTATTATGGTAAATTCTTATTACGATGATTTATTTGTTGAAAGGTTACAAATGGTTTTATCTTTAGGGAGTGTGCTTTAAGAAAGACCTAGCTATGTCACCATTTCCACCATCAGGATAAAAGCCACCGGGAACATGTTCATCACCTGTTCCATACACAATCCTCAATATTTCCTTTGGAGTCCTTGAATACGCCAATGATTCTTTGTCACCAGCCAGAATGTTGCCTGTAACATTACCCTCAGCACCTTCAGACCTAGGCACGGTAAGACCTTCATCTTTCAAACCAGCTTTTCCTAGCTTGTTCCTTAGGTCTGAAATGCGATCTGTGAACTCTCCCACAGTCACTCCATAGGGTTGCACCAATTGTGCTTTGCGTTCATACAACAATGCTCTAATAACTGCATCTTGCCCGGACTCTACTCCCAGAAGACCTGCTACAAGCTGTTCATGTTTGTAAAATTTGGGTAATGAATATATATGATACATAATTTAAATGTTTTAGGGTCATTATTTATTAAGTCAAATAATAAAGTAATATGACTAAATTAAAGTTTTGGCTAAAGGCATACGTTCTGAAAATAAAATTGCGAGAGATTGAACAATTTTTAATTTGATGAGGGGTCAAATTGAAAATACTAAAACTTAAGTAATTAACCTAATTCTGGTTATTTTAAAGGGTCGTGGTCCCCTTTTGGGAGCACGTAGACAGAACGTAAGATTTATTCCTGTTCTTTTCTTTCTATCCCCATCAAGAGAGAAAATCAAGAGGGAAATACAGGTGCTCTTCAAGTGAAAGACTATAAGATGCTCTACAAAAACATCTTCATTATGGTTAATTCAGGTACGCATTTGCATTCTGTTTATAACATGTTTATCAGAAGAGGATTAAGTCTATGTTTGATCGATTTTGATTATTATTATTATTATTATTATTATTATTATTATTAGTTTTCCAATGCAAATGCAAAAACATGTGCACATTTACCTGACATGGAAGTTCAAGGTAAGCGCAAGTTTAGAGGAATCATAAATAAATGAGTTTGAGTTTTACCGCCCTGGAAGAAGGATTTTGCAGAAGTGGATTGGTACCAACATAGCCGGTGAGGCCAACATAGGGAATCACGTAAGAAGCAAGAATAAAATTTAGTGAATCAGCATAGGGATCGAAGGAAGGAATCAGAGGTTTCCCAAATGCATCGTCCATTAGCTTGCCAATAGATGCTGCACTTAGGTTCAACAATGGCCTAGAGAACCCTTTCACTACGCTCTTTATGGCCCTGTAGGAGACAATTCAGAAATCTTCTCTATATATGATTTATTCTGTCAAAAAATCATTATAATTGCATAAAATAGAGATCGAAGAAAACCTCAAGTGACCAACTTCTTGATAAGCAAACTGCACGAAGACATCATTGGCAAAGGAATCAAGTTGAGCCAATTTGGCACCAATGGGAGGGGGTCCTCCCCCAGTTAGGTTTGGAGCAACTACATCCAATCCATAACCCAGAGTACCAAACAAGAAAAACTCAGCCTCCAAGTACTCTAAATTTAAAGGAAATTCTATCAGATCATCATCTGGTATTTTTGGGGTTTCTGCAGTGGCAATTAGCACAGAAGAAGAATAACCTTCTGGGAGAAGCAAGGGAAGCATTAGGGTGGTTAGGAAAACAGTAATAAAGGCTCTCACTCCTGAAATATAAGGTGCCATGTTTTGTTTTAGGCTTCTTTTTCCTTTTTCTCTGAGTGATTATGATGCATATATGTTACTCATGCATGCATTTATATATATACAAAGAAATGCCTGTAGGAGGATGCAATGCAACTCAGTGATTGTGAAAATTATTTGTTGCAGTACAATATGTTACACTTAATAAGTTTCTGGTTTGGTTTAAACTTCCAATGACTTTCATTTTGCATTTAAAGAAACATTAATTTGATTTAACCCTTTCATGCACTTAAACCAATTTATATCTTTTTGTTGAGGGTTTCAAATTTAAGAGAATTCAATTCCTTTCAAGGTATTCTTAATTAATAATGGTTTATTAGCTATAGAAATTTATGAATCTGTTTATATTTTTATTTCTTATTTGATGTATTCTTACTCATTATTTTATTTATATATTGAGTAATATAATAAATGTATTATATTTAATAAATAATACAATTAATATAATATAAGTAAAATTAACTTCTCAATAATAATAAATATATTATGTAATAAATTTATTTTAGATAAATTATCGTATACATTTATATATTTGTCAATTTATTAATATTTTATTGATATATATTTTAAAATTTCTATGATAAATATGTTTTTCAACCAATTCTCTCAAAACAGATATTAGAAATTATAGTTTATTAATAATTTGTTCATTTTAAAAAGTTATTATAGTAAGGAAATATTATAATCAGAGAAGGAACCGATAATATGGGTGGCCGGCTCCCCAAAATTTTGATATATATAATTAAAAAATAAATAAAAATATCTTAATATAATAATTTAATTATTATACTTTTTTAACGAATAATTATTTTATTTTTTCACACAATTTTATATTTATATCTTCTTTTTATTTTTTTAATATCACATCTTTATTTTTATTTTCTTCTATCTTTCACTCTCTACGTTTCATCTTTAAATACCCATTTTTTATTTTTATATTTATACCTTCTTCTTTTCTTTTTCTTTTTTATCAATGACTTGCACATCACAGTTTCATCTTATGGTTTAGGCATTAGTATTTATGGCATAAAAATTATAAATTTTTTCTTTAATTTTACAATTTTCTTGAAATAAATAACTTTTTAAATTTTTATTATTATTATAAATATTATTATGTATGTTATTCATTATCAATTAATTAATTATTTTAATAATTTATGATGTTTAATTTTATATTAAAATGTAAAAGAAAAAGTTAAATTCTAAAAATTTATAAAATAATTATATACTCATTTAAAAATATATGTATATATATAATAAAATAAATTTAAATTTAACAAATAATATTAAAAATATTATTAAATAAATTACAATATAATATTTTACAAATTTTTTAATATAAAATTTCGTGAAACATAACAAAACATATTTATTCTGGTATATATTTATTTTACATCGATATTAAATATATTTATAATTTTCATAATATATATTTTTATATTATAAATAATTTTAATATATATATATATATATATATATATATAGAGAGAGAGAGAGAGAGGATCACGTTTTAAAAATTTATAGTTCCGACCTTAATTATATATATTATAAGTAAAAATAACTTTTCAATGATATGGAATATTATATATTATTAATTTTTTTATTTTTTAATAATATCTTTATTAATTAACTTTTTTTTCAAAATACTCTTAATAAGATATTTTCTCTTTATACAATAAATATAATTAAAACATTAAGAATATAATAAATAAAAAATATTCAATATAATCTTCATATTTATAAATAAAAAATTTAAAAACAAATAATTAAAAACAAAAGTAAAATTCACTTCCCAATAGCAATAAATATATTATGTGTTAAAAATAATTAGGATATAATTATGACATAACTTGTTATATACATTTATATATGTAATTACATATGCTTTAGGTATATTATAGTTAGTAAAAACATTTATGAGAAGAAAAAAATGGAAAATATAATTTTTAATTTAAAAAGAAAGTAACATAAAAAAGTATTTTAATAAAATTATAAATAATAAATAAATAAAATAAATCATTTCTTTGATTATAAAATTATTCATATAATTTTTAGTTAGTTATAAGTAAAATCTCTTTTTAAATTTGCACTTTAAGATATTTTTTTAATAATATATTATTTAATATATAATTATAAAATTTGTTATTATAATTTTATCTAAAATAATTAAGTTTAAATTAATAAGATAATATTATATTAAAAACTATAAAATATATTAAATTATTCATTTGATTTTTATAATTACTTTTACATTCACATATTTTTATAATTATATATGTTCTTCCCAGGTTGATGGATGTAGGTAAGATGAGATTGATAGATCGTGTCATGAGTTTTTTTATCTCGTCCTTGATTTTAAAGAAGTGAAATGATTTTCTTAAAATAAAAAATAAAAATAAAAAAACAGAGACGTACAAGACAACGTTCATATTAAGTAAGAATACCGTGTATTTGAGAATATATGAAATGATTTATTAAATAATATTTTTTATAATATATAAATTACTGTAAAAAAATAACATATTTTTTATTATTATTCAAGAAAAATATTTTCTTTTAACTTATTTATTTAACTATTATACCTTTCCATATCCTTAAATTCAAGCAATATCATTCACTGTCCAAATAAACTAATTACTAGTTTTAAATTTGTAAAACTTTTTTGTCATTCTTTTTTAGTTTTTATTCTTAAGTTAAAATAAAAAAATTAATATATACATAATAATATATATAATATTTTAAATTAAGATAATTAGATAATTTAAAAGTGTTTAATTTAAATAAAAATAAGATGATAGTATATTATTTTTATTTTTTAATTAATAATTTTTTTTAACAATATACATTTATTAAAATTAATTATATATACAAAGAAATGACGTTAGAAGGAAGCAACTCAGACATTGTGGAAAATATTTGTTACAATATTTTTACATTGAACATTTAAAGTCTCTGGTTTGATTTAACCTCCCAATGGCTTTAATTTTGCAATTAAAGAAACATTAATTTGATTTAACCTTTCATCACACTTAAACCAATATATATATATATATATATATATATATATATATATATATATATATATATATATATTATGGGTTTCAAATTTAAGAGAATTCAATTCCTTTTAATGTATTCTTAATAATATTTTATTATCGATTGAAATTTATAAATATGTACATTTTACTTTTTATTTGATGTATTCTTACTCGTTATTTTATTTATATTATGTAATGTATTGTATTTAATAAAATAACTTCTTAATATAAGTCAAATTAACTTCTCAATAATATAAAATATATTATGTAATAAATTTATTTTAGATAAATCACCATATACATTTATATATTTGTCAATTTATTAGTATATATTATAAAATTTCTACTGTAAATATGTTTTTCATCTAATTCTCTCAAAACAGCTATTAGAAACTATACTTTATTAATAATATGGTAATTTTAAAAAAGTTATTATACTAAGGAAATATTATAATTAATTTATTATGAGTAAAAAAAATACTTTTCAATGACATTCAACATTATATTGATTAAAAATTATATCTATTAGGTATAAAAAAATAATTATATTATTATTATTACTATATATAATTTTTTAATGGTATCTTCATTATTTTAATTTTTTTCTCCATTTAAAATATTTGTAAGGGTATATTAGTTAGAAAAAAAGTGAGAAAAAAAAATAAGGTGAAATATATATTTATTCGTTTGAGAAGAAAGTGAAATAAAATAATAATAAATAAATGAATTTAAATTAAACATTTATTTGATTATAAAATTACCTCCATAAATTTTAATTATTGTTTAAATAAATGAAATAACTTTTTAAAAAATCTTGTTTTTTAAATAATATATACTTTAATATATAATTTTTTTTAAATTAAATTTAAATTAATAAAATAATATCATATTACAATCGAACAACTAATGATCCCATGTATATAATCTTTGTACCTAATCTCCATCAATTTGCCAAGAAAATTACAATTAAAACACTACAAACAATTAAGAAGGTAACTTCAAAACAACTAAACATATGCTACTTTTCTTTTGCTTGCATGTTGGGATAAATAGAACTATATTTCTTTCAACAATTTACATATTTTCCATTGTTTCATTCCACCCACACTTAATAAAAGAAAAGTCAAACTTATATATAAATCAATATATTATTTTGTTAGGATAAAAGAGAACAAATATTTTGAATTACTCTATTATAATAAAATGTTAACAAAAACAACTCAATTAACTAAATTTATTTTTTATGATAAAAAATACAGAAGTTGGCTCAAACCCATTCTATTGGTGGAATAAGTGAGTATTTTTCGCAAATAAAAATTCCAATAATGCTGAAAATTATAAATATGAAAAAGCCGATAGCATATTAAATATAAATTAAAACAAATTAATATAAAAAAAATCATAACATCAAAGGAAAAATGAATTAAAAAAATTGAAAACAAAAACTGAGTTAATTGGAATTAGTTTAATTGACATGCCCTAATACACTTTAATTCTCAAGTTAAGTGGATCATATTAAGCCAGATGAACCCGTAAAAAATTTGAAGTCAATTTTTATAATTCATTTTTATATAATATTTTAAACTTACTTTATTTATGAGTTAAGACTCACTTTTCAATTTCTACCTATCATTCTTCAGAATATTCACATTATATATATATATATATATATATATATATATATATATATATTTTTTTTTTCTATGCTTTCAACTTTTTAAGTGGTAAGAATATACCACTTAAACCCTTGTGTTTGATCCTTCTAATTTAAAATACACCTATTATACTATTTTCATATTTAATATATAAGCAAAAATATAAATTAAATTAAAGGGAAGTGTAAACTACTTTTAATTACTTTTATCTTAATAAATAATATCATTCCAAAATTATTTTTCAATTATGTGAGATCCTATTTTCACATACTTTTCTTAATATGAAGTTCAAATAAAAGCCATCTAAAAAACATCTTTTCAAAATATTGTAAGTATATAATTAAATTATATCTCCTCGTCTTCCTTTTATAAAATAAAAAAATGGTAATATATATTTAAACTATAAAATGGTAATATATTTTAAACTATGAGTTGTTTCTTAGAAAAAGATTGATGGTGATATTGATTAATAAATTATTTAAGTTTGGAAGAATATGTTATCTCCTCTGAATAGTCCCAAGTGCAGTGTTGATTAATTAATTTTGTTGACTTTTGAACTTTAAAAAAATTAAGATAAAGATATCAAATAAACTTTTGCAATATGATTGTTTATGATATAAATAATTTAAAATTTTTATACTGTATATTCTTAGTACTTTTTTATGATAAATATAACAAGTCATTATTTCAAACAAATTATTGATTAAAATTCAATAAAAATTACACAAATAATAATTTTTTAATTAATAACGTTCATTTATTATTTAGAATTTTCAACACATTTGACTAATTATAAAGATCAATGAGTTTGTTACATGTATTTACTTTTCTATTTAATATTTTCTTTATAAAAAAAATAGAAAGATTCATCGGACAATATAACATTACTCTTATAATTTTATGAGTAAATAGTGAATTAATTGTAAAAAACAGTTACACTGTTATCTAATTACAAACCATTATGTATAATAAATTTGTTAATTATTATACTATAACTGTTTTAAAATCTATGTAATATTTTGTCTAATTAATTAAAAGTATGATTTGTTTACAATAATAATGTATCAAAATTAAACGCTAAAATTATCGCATCTTTAAACATTTAATAGAAAATGTGAAAATATTGTTGCTGGCACTGAATTAATTACCAACAGCAAAATATTCCTCAAATTATAATATCATATAAATAACAAAATGTTTTTACCTTTATCGTGGAATATAAAAGATTATTTAAAAAGCATATTCCTTTTTTTTTAACGTCACACGTTATTAATAAGAAGTGTTTGTGAATTTTATTAATGATTAATTTTCTTGTTGAATAATTTATTAGTAGCGTGAGGTGCAGGTAAAGTACAATAAGAATAATTGACCTAATTTTTCTTTTCATTTTACCTTTAACTACATTTTAAAAAAAGTGTTTAAAAATATGAGATTTTAAAGCCATATAACATTTTAGCTAAGTTAATGTGTTTTAAAGATAAACTTTTATTTATAAATTAAAAGTAGTTTATTTTAGTTCTTATATAGTCAAATTTTAGCATTATTATATAAACTATTTTTTATAAAATTCTTTTTTATTTATTGCATCGATTATACAATCAAGATAGATTAATTACATAATTAAATTTTATAAAATAATTAACTTAATAAGTTTTTCTTTTTATATTGATTTTTATACATGCAAAGTAAATGTATATTTCTGCATTAATAATTAAAATATTATTATAATAATATGAATTTAGACATGTTGATAACATTGATAAGAAGTTTTATGTGTAACTAAATATAAGATCTGTATTTTATAATAATTTTATGATTTTGAAGGGGTTATTGTCTTATTTTATGACGCTAGTTCTTAAAGTGTCATGTTTTCAGTACATGTCTGATTTTTGGCCAATTTTTCTTCTTGGATGTCTGTATAAAATATTATCGAAGGTGTTGGTGAATTGATTACGTGTTGTGCTCCCTTCGATTATTTCGCACCGTCAGTCAGCTTTTGTTCCAGGTCGTAGCATGCTTGATAGTTTTTTTGTTGCAAAAATGACTATTGATTTTGCGAAACGTTATAAGAAGAGTATCTTTGTGCTTAAAATTGACTATGAGAAGGCATATGACTCGATAGAATGAAACTATTTGTTATATATGTTGCGTGGTTTTGGTTTCGATGAGAGGTGGGTTAAATGGATGGAGGAGTGTGTTTGTCGAGGTAGCTTGTCAGCGCTGGTGAATGGTAGTCCTACCTCGGAGGTTAGTATTGGGAGGGGCTTGAACAAGGGGACCCGCTGACCCCATTTTTATTCTTAATTGCAGCTGAGAAACTGTGGTTGATGATGGATAAGGCGCTGGAGGGGGAATTGTTTACTGGTTTGCAGGTTGGGATGGGGCCTGTGGTGTCTCTCCTGTAGTTTGCAGATGATACTTTGATTATTGGGGAAACTTCTGCATGTAACTTGTTAAGGCGTTATTAAGAGAGTTTGAACTTATATAATGCATGTATATTAATTTTCATAAAATTTGTATGGTGGGAGTGAATATTGACAATGACTTTGTGGAACTTGCAACAAATTTTCTTCATTATCGTAGGAACCAACTGCCGGTTAAATATTTGGGGCTTCCCCTTGGAGCAAACTCTAGATTGCGGGCTACCTGACAACCTGTGTTGGATAGTATGTGACGTCGACTTTCATCTTGGAAGTACAGATATGTTTCAATTAGTGGTCGTGTCACTCTTATTAACGCGGTGCTAAATTTTATTCCTATCCACTTCCTCTCCTTTTTCAAAGTCCCTAATTCTGTGGTGAAGGATATTATCACTATTCAAAGGAATTTTTTGTGGAATGGGGTTAAGGATCTATCTAAGATCCCTTGGGTCCAGTGGGAGTTGGTGTGTCGACCGAAGGGAGCGGGTGAGCTTGGAATTAAGGATGTGAAGTTATTTAATTACGCTTTACTTGGTAAATGGATCTGGCGTTGCTTATCATATCTGGGGGCTCTTTGGGCGCAGGTTCTTCAGGCGCCGTATGGCCTGACCCCGTCATGGTTGAGTGTGTGTTTGGTAGATCGACGTGCTTCTAGTTGGTGGCGGGATCTTGTGTCTACTTTACAGTTAGGAGAACAATGAGTTGATGAAAAGATATTACGAGCTGTGGGGGATGGTACTTCGACGAGATTTTGGGAGGATAGGTGGCTAAGTGGATTTAGGCTAAATGAGGTTTTTCCCATATTATATTCCTTTGCTCTCGATCCCTCTTTGGTTGAAACACATAATGGTCATTGGTCTGGAGATAATTAGGTTTAGGGCATTCCTTGGCGCCACCTTCCCTTCTCATTTGAGTTGTCATTGGTAGCGAGTTTGATGGAAATTCTGGATAAATTTGTGTTGCGTCCTCACCTAGAGGATCACTGGTGTTGGTTGGTTGATAGTTCAGGGTTATATTCGGTTAAGTCTGGTTATTGTTGGTTGTTGACTCTTTTGGTTAATATTCCAACTCTTGATGTTAATCTTCAGGAGGTGTTGTGCAGACTGTGGAAAGGTAAAGTACCTATCAAATGCTTGGTATTTTCTTGACAACTTTTCTTGAATTATGTTCCCTGTAGGTTGCTTTTGCAGGGGCGTGGTGTGGAGTTGGATTCTGTTCTGTGTCCTATGTATGACTTATTTGTTGAAGATCCGGTGCATCTTTTTGTTTTTTGTCCGCTGACATATAGTACGTGGATGAATGTTTTTTGCTGGCTTAGTGTTAATTTTGTTATGTCTTCTTCTTTGGTGTCCTTTTTTCTTGTTTGGTGTGGTTAAGGAAGGAGTAAAAAGCGATCCCAGTACTTTGTTATTATTTGGGTTGCAGTCATCTGGTCCATTTGGTTGCATCATAATTGTGTGGTATTTAAACAAGGCATTGTGGATCGGTTGGAGTTGCTTGACTCTATTCGTCTATATTCTTGGAAGTGAATCTCTTCAGCTGGTATGAGAATGTCTTTTAGCCTTGTAGATTGGTACAATAATCCTTGGATCTATTTTGTTTAATGTGATTTTTATGTATTTTGTGTTTTTTAATAACTTTTCTCTATTTTATATTATACTCTATTTTTTGAATCTGAGTAAGAAGTACCCTCATATGTAATACGTAAGCATTTAAATATGGTCAAACCTAAACCAGTGTCTCTAATAGTTTAAGAACCAAGTTATTCCATAAAGATCATATTCATTTTGATCAATACTTAATCTTAATCATACTATTCACGTGTTCAATTATAGAATATTTTATGAAAATATGACTATACTTAAGTATAGCTAGGTTGGTTTCTATAAAATATGTTTTAAATAAAGTACAAAGTTTAATAACATATAAAAAAAAGAAATTGCAACCAATGTTACTACATTATGAGTATGCCTAAAATTAAAAACGAAATACACGTCAATTGGACAAGGATAAAACAATTGAATAATTTATTTGGTTTTTAAAAACATTTTTAAAATATAAATATTTATAAAGGACAGTTATATTTTGTACAAGTTGAAACATTTTAAAATATTTGTAATGGATAGTGTATTTTGTAGGAGTGATTTTTTTTAAAAAAATTATGAAAGATTATTTTCATGTATTTATTAAATAATACGTCTATATTCTTAGAAGTGAATCTCTTCAACTTGGTATGAGAATGTCTTTTAGCCTTGTAGATTGGTACAATAATCCTTGGATCTATTTTGTTTAATGTGATTTTTATGTATTTTGTGTTTTTTAATAACTTTTCTCTGTTTTATATTATACTCTATTTTTTGAATATGAGTAAGAAGTACCCTCATATGTAATACGTAAGCATTTAAATATGGTCAAACCTAAACCAAGTGTCTCTAATAGTTTAAGAACCAAGTTATTCCATAAAGATCAGATTCATTTTGATCAATACTTAATCTTAATCATACTATTCACGTGTTCAATTATAGAATATGTTTTATGAAAATATGACTATACTTAAGTATAGCTAGGTTGGTTTCTATAAAATATGTTTTAAATAAAGTACAAAGTTTAATAACATATAAAAAAAAGAAATTGCAACCAATGTTACTACATTATGAGTATGCCTAAAATTAAAAACGAAATACACGTCAATTGGACAAGGATAAAACAATTGAATAATTTATTTAGTTTTTAAAAACATTTTTAAAATATAAATATTTATAAAGGACAGTTATATTTTGTACAAGTTGAAACATTTTAAAATATTTGTAATGGATAGTGTATTTTGTAGGAGTGATATTTTTTTTTTAAATTATGAAAGATTATTTTCATGTATTTATTAAATAATACGGTTGTAAAAAAATTGTCATGTCAACTAATAAAAAATGATTATTAACTTAACTTTTAATGTATTTATTATGAAATCTTATATTTTACAAATCATGATTGAATAATAATATAAAAGTATTTATAAAATGAGTAAATAATAAACTATTTACTTATACTTTATTCATAATTAATTTTAGAATTGGCACAAGTAATTAATATATTAAATTTAAAATTAAATTATATTATTAGACTTAATATTTAGCAGAAATAATTTTAAGGGAAAAAATGTTAGTTTTATTGTTTTAAAAGCTATTACAGTTTTTTAAAAATCATTACCTGTTAGTAATATTAAAATTATATTATATTATTATGTAAAAACTCAGATAAATGATATTTGCACAGATTTCTGAAAGAACTAGTACAAAGGTTGATGTTTAAAAAAACAACCATAAAATGATGAGAAGGAACATGGCAGCAACGTTACCTTTGAAAAATTATTTTTAAGAAAAATATATATCATATACAAACACTATTTATTCATATCTTTTAATTGTTCAACTTTTAAAATCTAATTATATTCGTTTAGACAGGTTAAAATGAATTTATTTAACTAAACAAATATACTTGGAATGAATATTCAATAAATTAAATTTAAATAATTCATATATAACTCGATTTATTTATACCGTTTATATCAATTATATAATGTTTGATAAATTTTAGTTAAAAACAAAAATTATGTTAACAATGTTACTATCATTATATAAAAATAATTATTTTATTTAGAAATAAGATTGTTTTAACCTGTAACATTATTAAGTTCATTATTACCTCTAAATATTATCATTTTATCATATTTTTAATAATAATATTTTTAAAATACTCTAACTTGAACACTTACGTGTGAGTTTCGTAGATGTGAAAACCAGACCTACCGACGTAGAAGCACAGAGCATTTGTGAGTGAAGAGAAAGAGACGGTTTGATTTTCCCGAGAAGGAAAGACCAAAGAAAAAGACAATCATATTAATCACGGAAACTTATATGCGTTACAAATCCAGGTGGCTAAGATAATCCCCACGTAGCAACTCCAAAAAATGGAGAAAGTTGCATCCCTTGACACGTAACATTTCCTTGTATAGCTGCATGAAACAAAAGGATTGTTAAATTGTTAAATAAGAGTGGCTGGATCATCACCGCATGCATCATCAGTTGTAAAAACAATCCTAACATGGCACACACTTCCAGAGTCAGAGTCTCTTCTGTTGTTTTGGTAGCTTCCCTAGCCCTTCACTTGTTTTTCCCAGAATGTTTTTCTTCTTCTGTGCTCATTGCAAGAGCATCAGCTTCAGAATCAGATGTTGATCTTTTAGAATTTCCTCTAAACTTAGAATACTTGGAGGCAGAGTTCTTCTTGTTTGGAGCTTTGGGTTATGGGTTGGATATGATTGCTCCAAAATTGGCTGGGGGAGGAGACCCTCCCATTGGTGCCAAATTTGCCAAACTTGACAACCTTGTTAGGGATGTCATCATACAGTTTGGTTTGCAGGAAGTTGGACACTTGAGGTTTTGTTCTCTCTCTAACTACTCCCTGCAATTACAACTTACATTTAGGCAAAAAATGACAAATTATAGTGAACATATTGGTCTTGTTTGTTGCAGGGCCATAAAGAGCACAGTGAAAGGATTCCCTAGGCCTCTGCTGAATCTAAGCTCTTCAGCTTTTGCCGAAGTAATGGATGCTGCTTTTGGGAGAACTCTGAATCCACCCTTCGATCCCTATGCTAATTCAATCAACTTTCTTCTTGCATCTTATGTGATTCCCTATGTTGGCCTCACTGGCTATGTTGGTACCAATCCACTGCTGCATAATTCTTCTTCCAGGAAGGTAAATTATCAAACAAAAGCACAGCTAATCAATTTCTGAGCAATAAATTTGAGCTCATTCTCATGAGATAAAGTTCAGATGTAATCACTTTCTCATTTTGATGTATTACTATTCCTGCCAAAATATTTGATACAAATTTTAACGAAATTAAAATAATCAACCTGCCTATATGCTTTAAGTAAAGAGTGAGGTTATTTTCACTGAAAAAGTTTACGGTAGTCCTTTTTTACACAATTCATTCTTCTCTCCATCTACAAACTCCCTTATTATTTTGTAAACCTCTTTTCTTATGGCAAAAGATGCCACTAGCTAGAACTGCTTTCTGGAAAAACTGTTATATCACGAAATGAATTACTTCTTTCGAGTCCATCTTTACTCTTCATGCTACACAATGACAATGTGCACATGTTGCATTTGCATGAACAGCTTGTAGCAGGGCTTCTGGCAGTAGAGTCAGGACAAGATGCAGTTATTAGAGCATTGTTGTATGAACGCAAAGCGCAATTGGTACAACCCTATGGAGTGACTGTGGGAGAGTTCACAGATCGCATTTCAAACCTTAGGAACAAGCTAGGAAAAGCTGGTTTGAAAGACGAGGGTCTTGTGGTACCTAGAAAGGATGGTGCTGAAGGGGAAGTTAGTGGGAACATTCTGGCTGGTGACAAAGACTCACTGGCATATTCAAGGACCCCAAAGGAAATATTGAGGATAGTATATGGAACAGGGGATGAACATGTCCCTGGTGGCTTCTACCCTAAAGGGGCAAGGGGTCGCATAGCAACCTCCTACTTGAAGCAGAGCATCTAAAGGAAGATTATGTGTTTCGCAATCAAATAGTTGTGCTTATCTCATGACAGTAAACTATTACAATAAGAATGTGTGTTGCTTTGGCCACAGTTTGGTAATATATATTTCTAAAGAATTTAATTGTTTACCATCAACTTAGGTCGCGATGGAGTTCAACTATGTTTTGTGGGGTGGCCAAATATTTTAAGAAATTAATTATTATTTTGTGTGTTAAGTTATTGCTTTGTTGATGATATAGATCAAGTGAGTGTTTTAACTAGCTTGTACGATGATCTTTGGTGGGTTTTCTAAATAGCTTATGACTCTTTCAATGTGAAAAAGAAGTTCATTATAAATAAGGAGTTCAAGGATGTTATGAAGCATGTTCGATAATCTTTTTAAAAGTTATATATAGTGTAAACATTTTAACATTTAAGATGAATCTTCATTGATAGAAGATGAATTTTTATTCTCCAAATCATATATATGATAGACTTTTACCTAAGTAAAGTTTGGTCTTAAACTAAAATTTGTGACCATGAATGAAATGCAAGTGATCTCAGTAGTATATTTTATTACCAAATTGTGAATTTGGTCCAGTGTAATTCTAATCGTGATTTTGTAGTTTGAATAAAAAGTGTAGATTTTAAAAAATATAAAGACTGAAAAAATAGGAGACTAAAATCACGAATAATTAAGGAATGATTAAATGAAAAAACAGAAATCCGCATTCAATTGTTACACTCGATTTGGATTAGTTTAAATAAAATCTCAAATCCAATTGTTCAAGTTCGTAGTTTGTTTTGTTAATACAATTTGAGTAATGGTAATATTTAGATCTTTTGGCAATTAAGTGACTAAAAAACTTCAAGCAACCAATGATATTGGATTAGTTACTTTCCTTAATGATAAGGAATGATTACTTCGTTTTACTTTCCTTAAAAGCATATTTAAATTAAAAACAAAAATAGTTGGTTAAATTTATATATAAATTATCTTCTATTACATATATACATTCGTATTTTTAACTTATACAGAATCACTTTCCATGTTTTCTTCTTATTTTTTTCTCAAAAATACTTGTACAAAAATTATCCAAGGCATATTTATAAAATAATAGATACTTTTGATGTTGTTTTCTTTTAGAATCAGGTTTTATGCCAATAAATGTTCATCCCTGGTACAGACTGCGCATTACAAATCTAATAATTTTCATTATATTCATCATGCAACCATTCTATAATTAGATAACATAAACAAATAATACACCCCATTTGCTTAGATCATCCTATATTTAGAGCCAAAATGTTTAGAAGGGCTCTACGTACATTTCTATGGAATCAAAGGCACAAAAGAATGAAAGATAAAAGATAGCACCTACTTACCTACCTACATTTTCAGCCCTCAACTCTCTTATTTCTTCTGCTTCTCTAACATTTGCTGATGTCTCATTTCTTGAATCCATGACATCATCATCATCATCATCTACAAAAATAATACCATCATCATCATCCTCATCTTCACCATCCCAGTCATCATCAAATTCTTCATCGTCGTCGTCGATATCATCTGCATTTGCACGTAAAGTATGAAACTCCGGAGGAGGAGGGCAATCTTCAGTGATTGCCTCGTCTCTCTTTATCACAAGATGCCGAATAACTCTTTCATCTTGGTCCAACAAAGTCTTGAAATCATTGATATATTTTGCATCCAACTCGAAGTTCATCAACATGTAGTGGGCTTTTTTAGCTTTCTTTATTTTGTAAGCTAGCCTTCTCATACCCCAATCATTCAGCCTCCAAACCTGGCCTTTCTTCTCCCTCATAAAGTCTGTCAATGTTCGCAAAACAATTAGAAACATAGCCATAATAGCATATTTTTTGTTCATCTGTAGATCACAGCAACTTTTTAAGAAACCATTATCACATCAAGGAACCGTTGTATCCACAGCAAGTTTTGTTTGATGAGCAAAACATAGACCAAATTATCAGATAATGAATGTTTGTTCTTTGTAATTCCACAACTTATACATTTTACCACCATCAGTTCCATCTGGATCATAGAGACTACCTAATAATATTGCCAGAGGATAAAGTATATCTAGTGCAAAAGTATTAAACTCATTCTACACGGCATTAGGGGAATACGAGTAGTTGGAAAATGACAGAGAAAACACTGAAAGTTCACCTTGAATTTTCTCGTTGACAGCTGCAACCTCATCTTCATGCTTCTCGTGAATTAAGTACATAACCTCATAGTGGCGCACTGCATAGGTAACGAAGCAGGGTATTGTGAGATAGAACAGCTAAAATGTAGATAAAGATTAGCACCAAGATCTTTTATTTTACTATGCACCGGAACAGGATTGGTAGCTATAATAAGAAGCCATATGACATCTTAAATTGTTTAGGGAAAACAGTGCATGCACATAAGCATGACTCACTACACAAAGATTCCAATTATCAGGGTCTGTCAACAGTAGATGTGCATAGACTTATCCCTACACGTGGAGAGACAGTATCCAAGAGTTGGTCATATGACCTTCTGGAAACAAGACAACAATCTTACTGTTGCATCAAGCTTTAACCTCTACACACGCAATTTAACTTAAATTGTCAGTATGGAAATTGATTGTAACAAAATTATATATAAAAAAAAAAGTGGGAAAACATGTATAAGTTCAGCGCCAAAAAACTGAATGTTAACAGATGACATATCTGATTGTACATTGACCTCACACAGGCTCAGAAGAGTGACATACAATAGTTGTTCCAGGAAAGTAAAAAATTGTGTGCAGGGTAAGAACACAAACATCATTGGCCTTGAAGGTTTCAGTTGAGGATGGTTTGGTACCATCAATCTATTTGACAAGGTATTTGGCCAACTACGAGAGAACACCATTGTTTGTGTCCAGTATAGTTGACACCAGTTAGCTTAACAGGATGTTGCATAGAAGCTTCAATTTGGTGGAAGAGGTCCTTGGGATCATTGGAAAGAAGAGGGTTGGAGGAGTTGATGTTGTATGAATGAACAACAGATGCCATTGGATAAAGAAAAAAAAATCTGTACAGATAGTGATTGCTGAGTAAAGCTTGTGAGCTCTGGATATCTTCGAAGGGAACAATCCATCACATTACTACTATACTATTTGAACAACAACATACATACAATAGTCAAGACTAGACAGCTCACAAACAACTACAAAATCACTGACTATACGGCTCACATAAAAAATTACAGAGAATGAAAATAATTACGAAAGAGATGTAACAAAGTTCCTAATTCTACAAAATTGTCTTCTCTGACAGAGAGGAAAATGAATCTACGTACATATTTCAGTATTCATATCACTTTCCAGCTCAAGCATCAGCGATTCAAAGAGTTCTCCTGCAAATCAAAATTAAAAATGATTAAAAGGAATAATCTCAGCTCAAAAATCCCTAACTGTTTAGCTTATCAAGACAGATGCAAGTAACCATCCCCAAGAGTCTAGGACAAGATTAAACAACTGAACCATGGCCACTCACTTTCCTCTTCGTCTTCAAACTCCGGGAGAAGCTTCCCTTCTTCCTCAACTGTTCTCTGAAAATCGCAATTCCAATAAAAAAAAATCAATATAAAAAAGAAAGTTCATCTCGATCTCATAAAGACTAAGCACAGTTCATTTAATAAAATTCCGCAGACAAGGACGCAATAACGAGTGGCATATAATATCAAAATGTTGGAGACTGTTAGGAACACTTCCTTCTAACAAACACCCAAGTTTAAGCTGAACAAATCTTCAAAATGGCATCCTGCCCTAAACAATAAACCGATAAAAAATTGCACCAACCGGGAAAATCACGTTAAACTGAGAGAGGAAGAGAAAAACAAATGGAGGGTATGCGCAAAAAAGTTACCTTTTTAAGGAGCACAGCTTCGGGGAAGAAACCCGTGGCCTCGTCAGGTTTGGGTACGGAGCTATGGGTATCATCTTTCTTGTCTTTCTTGCGGGCACTTACAATCACTGATGCTGATTTTCTGGGCTTATTGTGAATAGAAAGTGGAAGCAAAGAAGAAGAAGTAGGGTACCCATTCGCGAATATGAGGCATGGATTGTGGTTGAACTTGAATCTAACGCAGTTGGCCGTCATCATGGTGGTTTTCGAATGCTTAGAGAGGGGATAAGAAGGTGCAAGAGAAGAACCTTGAAGCAGTGACTTTGCCTCCATGGTGAGAGTGAATTATACACCCTTCAAGACTCCAAGTGACTCGTTCCGAGTGGGCTCGTTGCGTTTGGACACGTAATCCATATATGTATGATTCTTTTATTTTATGAATTTAATCATAGATTCATAGTTCAAGGTAATTTATTAACCGTGGGTTTAAGGTAATTTGTGTCCAAAACAAAAACAATTTATGTTAAAACTGTACCAAAGAAAAGCTGACTAAAATTATTTTAATCTTTCAATATAATTAAAACCTGTGTCAGAATTAGTTTTAAAAAATAGATTTTAACTAAAATGTGTGTTTGTTATGTTTTAGGAAATTGAATTTAAAGTTTCAAATTTATATTTATTAATGAAAATAACATTAATTATCATTTCCCCCTTTTCTTTATTATTTAGAAAAACAATTCTAGTAAATCTAAAAGCACTATGTGTTTTTTTTTTGTATTGGAGAAAGTTACGAACATGTAGCTGAGATAGCTATTATTTTAAAGAATTTATTTTACATAAATAAACAAGTTATATTACGTAAGATGATGCAACTATTTAGCAAATTTTCTTTTGTACAAATTAAACTCCAGTAGGACTTGTAAAATTTATAATTGTAGAAACTAACTTATGTCAAAATCTTTAAAAAACTAAAATAACACAAGAATATATTTTATGAATTAAATTATATATTTACCTCTAGTAGAAATAGTTGTACTTAATTAAAAAAAAAGTAAATACTTACGTAATGTTAAAATAACTTGAGGTTAATGGTGTTAACTAAATTTTTTTCTTTTTTCCTTGTATGTTGACTCAATTGTTAAGGCATTTAATTTAGGTTAAATTGTCTCGATCAATTATGATAATTAAATATCATAAAAGCATTAATTTCTCTATATCCACCAAATATAAAAGCTGACCAATTAGGAAAAGTCTACAATCATCCGTGCAAGGTTAAAAAATAGTTATTTTTAAAGTTAGCTTTATGATAGAGTAAAATATAAGTAGTGTATGATTATTAAGTTTGGGTTTTTCTTGAAATAAAACTTTTTATTTCAAATGTCTTTTCTTCTAAAATGATAATCAAAATAATGAATTATTTTATAGACCAGAGTTCCTTACCTTTTTAATTTATATTTAATGCAACACAACTACAAAAATTACGCAATCTCTCCACAGAAACCAGTTTTGGGAGTAAAGTTGATAATATTACAAAAACAATGTGTATGAGCATGGTTGGTGCCTAATATTCATATCTTTCAATATCATACAAATGACAATTCATTACTTCACTCTATTTATTATTTGAATTAACTAACTATTTAATTCACCGTCAGAAAGTCATAGTTACGTATGTAACCAAAACTTGGATAATATGAGGTGGCATAATGGCACATGAGGTGTTCTAGTATGGTATATACTAATGCTATTATGGCCGTTGAGAATTGCTCAATGGGGGTTTACAATTTTGTTCCTTGGCGAATGACATTTACTAATTGCTTAGAAGACCCAGCTTGATCATTGCAATAAGAAAATCATGCCAGAAGGATCACTTGTACAAGGCTGTATTAAAGGGCTAAAGGATTACCAAAAAAATTATTGAACAACAAAATCTACACTTTGAGAAAAATAACGCTGTACAATATGGCTCCAACTCAAATTTTCAGGCTTCATTTAACATATAGCGACTTTGAAACTTACATGCTTTTCAGCCTTGGAAGTGCTCAAGGCAATACTCCCATAATGAGATATAGCAGCATCCGGTTATCACCATTGCTTTTTCCCCTTTTTCTTTCTCTTGGTGCTACTGCCACTCGCACTAGCACCAGCACCACTGCTACTGCCAGGACTTTTCATCCCATTTCCAGGTTTGGGAGATGGGCTCTCTGGTGCAGTGCCATTAAAATTGTCAAACACACCTGCCTGTACTGCATTCTGTAACCACTCAAAGAATTCTTCCTCAGTCATGGATTCTTCGATATTAGGTGTTGGCATCCGCCCACCTCTTTGACCTGAACTAGTTCCTTTGCCAGAATTATTCTTGGACATTAAACTGGCGTTAACATGAAAACTTGGCTTATGAGTATTAGCTGGACATCTCATGCCCTGCAATAAATTTGTTCATCATTAATGCCTCGTGAATCTTTAATCTCAATGAGCAAACTATGCAGTATGAACATGTGAAATTGTGAAAACCAGCCAATCTAAGCTTTAGAGATAACGTATCTAGCATCTGGAAACTAAAGAAATGTCTATATCACTATTTCACATAGCATTGCTAGAGAGAACAGTTCTTTCTCAATTCCCCGTTCAAACATCTCATTGCAAATCTGGTGGTGCATTTAACAATCAAAGACACTGCTAGCCAATCACATAAATCCTCTAATGCACTAAATTACCTGACAGATATACCATTCCGTGGCATCGTATATCCTGCTACCAGCACACACATATGCTGAAGGAGCATCCACCTAAAATAGAAACAATTCAAAGTATTAAGCAAAATTGCACTCTCACTGCATCTCAGAACCAGGAATTGGCTCAGATAAAATTTGAACTACAGGTTTTAAGTAGTTCTTAAAAAAGATTTTCAAAACAGTATATTGATCCTTACCTTCTGCAATAAGCCAAAAAGAAACGGTTGGGAAGATTGTTCAACCCATCCATCACCATCCTTCGCTTGATGAAAATCTTGGCAATCCTTTAAAAGAAAAAACCTCATCATCTTAAAACAGTGACATCATACATGTGAAAAATACTCTCAACAGGGGAAATATGCTGAGACAGAATACTAGCAAATATTTAGCGATTATATTATACTAAGGTAACTGTCAGTTAAGCATGCTACTAATGCTTCATTGAGAAGAAAACAGATCAAGAAGGAACCTGGCACCATCTTGCCCGAGACTTTTGTTTCTTGGTGTGTATCCAGACATGAAAACCGCCACACCTTTTGCAGGCTATTCGCCTTGAATCACCAAATGGGTCTTTGCCATCTGCATCAGACCGTGCAAATCCTGAAGGAAAGAATCCATGCCTACCATTCTGGCAAATTAGTAGCATTCAAAGGAAGAGTTAGTAAACAGAACAATAAATTAAATGAAAAACCAAATTGCCAGGTTCTCTAAATGGTATGCAGAGTCTACAGAGCACAAGCGTGTCTGAAGAAAAAAGAAACAGCAAACTGCCCCTTCCAGATAAAGAACAATAAATGCAAGAGTACACATCCGATGCATATCCATAGTAATTGCGTAAATATCTTCTAAAATTAGCATTAAAATATTAGTCATTACATTTCCAATGTTTGGGATTCTGGTCTCTCAACTTGAGCTATGGCATCAATAGTGACATAAAAATTTATTTTAAAAGTATATATATGACACAGGAGATTAAATTACTCAAACATAATTCTAAGAAAATAACTCTTTATCCTCACCCTTCATTTTCTCTTAATCTGATGGTTAAAGGTGAGTTGTTTTTTGGGAAAATTTAAATTTAGAAAAAAATTAAGGACGGGGATGAAGGGTTACCTCCTGGTTCCTCTCCCTCTCTCTCTCTTTATATATATATATATATATGTGTGTGTGTGTGTGTGTGTGTGTGTGTGTGTGTGTGTGTGTGTGTGTGTGTGTGTGACCAAAGTAAAAAAACTTAATCTGTAATGATTCGCGAACAACAAACATTCATCCTTACTGAGCCTTCTACCTCTCCATGGTTCGTATCCCCAATACTAATGAATATTATGATTCATGACCCATAATGTTCCCTTTCCACTTCCTACAATACTAAAACAGAGAAAAAAAAATGCATAAATCATACCTTACGAGAAGCATCATGAAATCTACGAAATACACTCAAAAGCTCCTCTCTCCGTAGCTCATCATCGTAAGCTTTTCGCTTCAAGGAGTCCATTAGAATCTGGGAAATCATTACAACCATACAGTATAAGGGAAGAGTTTTCTCGTGATTTTCAGGGTGAACAAAAATTTTAAACTCACCTCATACGCATTTTGAAGTTTCTTAAATGCTTCAGCAGCCTTCTCATTACCCATATTTTTGTCAGGATGTACCAACATTGCCTGAAAATCAACAAATTTGAGTTATAGCAGAAAATTAAACTTTTATCCTACAAGTCAATATCCAACCACCAATAACTCCTGACAATACAAAATCTTAGAAAGTCGTGTCAAAATAAAAAATGGCTGTGCAAGTCTTTATGTTAGAGAATGACAATAACCTTTTTCCTATATTCCCGCTTAAGTATTGAAACATCTATACTTTGATACCGAGTGAAGCCCAGTGCTGCATAGTGATCAGAGCAGTTCAACAAACGGACAACCTCATCTTCAGATGTTAAATCAGAATCAACCCCACTAGTTGAGGGGATGCCAGTATTGCGATCTACATATGGTCCAGGTCCATTTTCAGAGGAAGAAGCATGTGTTGATCCATCACTAAATCCTGGTTGGCCATGCATTCCAGATCTATGCTCAAAATGATTAGATCTACTCTGTTGATCTATGTTTTTCTTGAGGAAGTATATCAGAACATCACTAGAGATAAAAGCTAAATTGAAAGCCAATAGCAAACCAAGCCACCCAACATACAGCCATGCACAGTAAACAGAATACACTGTGGTGATAAGCAGTGCCACCCGTTCATGACTAAACATAAATGCCAATCCTGAATTTAAATAAAATTAAATATTTAGTAAATTTAGCATGAAAATACATCAAGCAGCATGAATATATATTATGTACATACATAAGGCTGTGTAACATGCATATCCAACTAGCATAGAAAGAAGGCCACAAAAAACTAACAGCGTGTTAAAGGTAAACAGAAGGGTAAACAAATCACCTCCTAGGATGATGAAAAGTGCTGTTGTCCAAAAGCTACCATAAAACCACAAGGTAACAACTCCAATAATTGCAACTACCAAAATTGCAAGCATGAATCCAAGAAAAAATCCAATCAAGGCAGCCAGGCCCTGATCAGTTACAAAATGCTAGTTAGTACAGGAAGAGAAAAATAAATACAAGACCTCATTGAGGTCACAAATAGAATGAACAAATGCACAAAACATCCCAAATAAAAATGTAAGGAAATATATCAAGAACTAAAGAGTAACATGTTCACTAAATTCCTCCAAATTATCATGTTTGTTACATGTGGGGTTCAAAAGTCAAATAGTTACAAGACGATGCAATCCAAGCTGATTTGTTATGCACACTCCCAGCCCACACGAGTGTTTACTAATTGGACAAAACAAAACAATTTTTCCCTCTTGCTGAATTATCACTACCATATCTTAACCTAAAATTGCAACAATCAGAACAAATGTACTTGGAAGTTAGAAAATGCTTCCATTATGAAACATCTTATGATAATAAAATAAAAATCAAAAGAAATGTAAATATAAGTAAATAAGATGCAAGTCAACAGGACTCGATATAGATTTTCAGTCTAACTATTCAACGAACGTTCTTTCATTCACATTTCTTTCCTAGAGAGATTAAATTCAATTGTAGGAGATTAACCAACAGAAAATACTACAATGCAGATCGTGCATCCATCTACACAAGGAGAGAGAGAGAGTGTGTGTGTGTGTCTCTTCAAAAAAACTAACAAGATAAAATTGAATTAACTATAATAGCTACAAAAGCTTCAATCATTAAGATCATTTTCATCAGATTAACTCCAAGATAATAAAAAGTAATTACAAGTGTGACCAGGGCTTACCAGGACAGCAAGAAACTTAAGCATCCCAATCATACTAATCACGGAGAATATGCTACACCATATAACAGAGAAGAAGGACGTTGTACCCATTCGTACAAATGAATCAATACCTCGAAGCGCACAGTCCAACCAAAATACTGATAATAGGAGCATTACATTTCCAAAATGCATGAGCAACTTCAGAATAACAGGATATGCCTGCACAACTTTCGTTCTGGAATTATGATACACTTTAAACATGATGGTTTTAAGAGATACAAACAATGGAGCCTGCCGGGTTAGCCACTCTGAAATTGCTGTAAACATGGAAAACGCTGAAAACCTCAATCTCCTAATTATCACATTATCGGCAAGGTCTGCTTTATCCACCACACTTTTCAGGTGCAAACTATCCAGTATACAGCTCAATCTACTCTTTATACTCTGATAACCTTGATCACTTCTAGGTAAAGTCCCATTTTCTTTTTGTACTGAAGCTTCAGAATTAAAACTGTCATCCCCATAATTTCTCTCAAAGGGCAAGGACTCCTCCAGGTCATGCTTTCCAGCCATCCCTTGCTTATCTTTACTATAAATATTTTCAGATATGAGCTCATCGTTAAAGTCATCACCTGAAGAACTAGCATCACATGCAGTCCGCGAAACACCACTATCGCCGTCTGCAAGTTCCTCTCTCGGGAAAACCTTAACCGGCCCTCCTTTACCATGGCCTTTCATTCCCGGAAGCACACCACCAGAAACCCCTTTTCTGTGGTTCAATCCATGACGGTCCACTCCATTCTTCTGCTGATTACCCTTCCGAGCCATGTAGCTAGTTAAACCTTAGGAAACTACTCAAAAGGAAGGCTCCAACTCATAAACTCCACTAGCACTAATACCTGATTAGCAGAGGGAAACGAAAGATTAAGCCCAAAATCAGCGTGCCGCAATCAACCACACATTAACACCAAATAGCAAGTAGTGTCACACACAAAATTGACATTAAACATCACATGTGTGCACAATAAACCCTAAAATCACACAATAAATTAAATTCAACGCACCACTTGAAGAAATAAAAAATAGGAAATAATTAGGGTTTGGTATAAAGGAGTAAAACAATAATCAAGTGGTCACACACGAGAAACTGAAATAGGCAAAAGCACGAGATCATACAAAAACGTGTACCTCGAACTACGGTGTGCCACGATGAGAGAACATCGAGAAGAAGAAGCATCGAAACCCCTAAACGCAAAAGGATCGTGTGTGGGTGGGTGTGTAAGAGAGAGTTATCTGTGTGAGACAGAATCAGAGTTGCGAAGAGAACAGAGAGAAAAAGAGAGATGATAACAATTTGTGCAGTTTGTTTGTTTCTTGACCGAGGACTGGCTAATGTGTCATCCACTTACTCGCATTTTCAACACCACTTGCAAACCGAGTTACGAACCAACCAAACACACCTTAATTCTCGTGTCCCCACCTTCTCATGCTAATTAATATGATATGGAACATAGTTTGGGTCCACCATGACCTATAATTAGTAGTAATTCAAAATATTAATCGTATTAGTATCTTTGTTATTCTTATTACATCATTTGTTATATTATTGTTTTTCTAAAAATACCTTTTTTTTTATCTGTCCCAATCAACTTCAAAACGAGGTACATGTTTAATTTTTTTTCTTAATTAATGTTCTCTCACAAATATGGTATTAAATTGAATTGAATTTATTTGAGGTATATTTACACTCATCCAATCATAATATTCTAATTAAACTCTAATACAAAATGAAACAATGGTCTCTCTCCTTCCACCATGTTCTTGGTGAAGCTAATTTGATTACAGAAATTTTGGTCATAGTTCAACTTTTGCCTCCGTATACCTAACCCTGATTAGTACGATGGTAACGGAACGGATATAGGAGCTACCCCTTTATTTGTCCACCAAAAAAGTAAATCCGCCATCACTGGTTGGAGTATTAATTTTTTTAAAATATTAATTTTTTTAAAACATGTTATTTATCGATATCCACAAATACTTATTATCTTTTAAATAATATTTTTTATTTTAAAAATATACGCTTCAATAAATTTCTTTTATCTTAAAATATATTTTAAATAAAAATAAATTTTATAAGAAATGTATTTAATTAAGTTATAGTATAAATTTTAAATTTAAATAATATTAGTCTCTAAAAACAATTTCAATTCCATAAATTTAGATAAAAAATGATTTTATAAATTCAAATTTTAAATAATTTTTCAATAATTAATCTCTTTTTCTTTAATAAATTTATTTTGATAACTTATTAAAAAAGTTCAAATAAAATTATTTATAAATAGTGCATATAGACATTTGTATATATACCATGACACCCTCAAATATTTGCATATGTTGCCCTCAAATACTCATTTGAAATATTCGTTTTTATCCGTAATTGATTTTAGCATATACAATTTTTTTCCCTCCCTATCCTTGTAGTAGATACTATTTTTGTTAGATAACTTTAATTTTCTCTTCTTCTTTTTTCTTTCTTTATTTGGTTTTTATTTGTTTCCCAATCATTAAAAATATAATTTTTTATATTATTATAATTGTATAAAAAAAGTTTAACATAAATTTTTTATATATTTTTTTATTTTAATCTGTGATGTATAATATATAGATTTTATATTGTTACAAAACCATGACCAACACTATAAAATAAGTTAAATTACTCATTTTAAAACGAACGTATTAAACAAACCCGTCAAAAAATCACTTATTTTTATTAAAAACCATTTTAAAAAATAATCACAAAAGTGAATCTGCAATCTATATTTTATAATCTCAGTGTAAAAATGTAAGCTTTGGTCCACGTTTTCTCAGATTTCCTGCGAATTTCACACCTTCCAAACAACCCCTAGAGGAAATTATAATTCGAAATCCATAGCATCAACATCCTAAATAGTATACTGTTGGTAAAATGAAAACAAGAACATGAAAAAAAGTATCTTTCTTTAACGAATATATATAAATACTGCCATTTTTTCTCTGTGGACTAGAAATGCACAATATTAATTTTCTTTTTCTTTAGGTCCCATCATCACATGTTAAACCTACTTATGTGAAAGATCAGACAACCTTCTCCGTTCTCCAAGGGGAAAGTGATCCGACTGTGTAAACAACACACTTTATCCATCAGTTTTTCACTTTTTCCACCAAATCATCAAGTCTCAAAGAAATGAAGTTGTGTTGCATGAAACCTTCATTCGATCCATGTTGCAGACACAATCCTGGCAGCATTTAACAATACATCCAGCTATTGCCTTATGAAATTTCAAAACAGAACAACTCAGTGCAATCTGCAACTCCTAGACAACTAGTCCTTTTGATGGCTGGATTGGATCAGTATTTAGATAGGCTTTTATATGACATTATCTGATAAAACACTATGCAATCAGAAGAATGCCCTTAAAAGTGTTTCATGCCTGTCACAGAATACTGAAGTGTTGGACTCTTGAAGTGAAATAGAATTGCATGGAGGGGTGCCGAGACAGTGATGATAAACTGCTGCTGAGTAATTTGTTACTAATCATAGTGTTAGGTGTTTTATTCATAAGTACTTTATGTATTCACAAGTATATGTATTTGAAAAAAATATAACAAACTAAAATCAGAACCCAGTACTTTACATAAGATATATGCTCTTGAAACAAGACTTGCTAAGATTAGACTGTTTCAGCTTGAAAAGATGATTAGATAACATCAAAATAGAATAAATACATAACTGCGCATTACCATGAATGAACAGGGTATACACTATATAAAATTAATTTACATGCACTCATAGTGTAAAATTTTTTAGTGTTAACTAATCAGAAATCATCTCAACTATGATTTTTACAATTTTATAATAAAAGCCAATAAAAACTTACCATATATGGCAATATGTTATTGGATAACAGTTGTAGCACATTACACTGTCAATGTATTCTAATTTACATTCATATTTATATTTATATATAATACTGTTTATGAATATTTGCATAAAACGAATAATAAGCCTAGACATGGACTAATAATTCCTAGGACCAATGGAGAAAGCAAAAAGAAACTCACCCTTGACAGAGTTCCTACTTGACTAACGTAAGTTTTTTTTTTTTTTTAACTTCTCATGGTATTCCAATTAGGTCGGTCCTTTAAAAAGGCTACAAAGGGATCCCTCATTAAGAGCATCATAACTAACGATTATCCTAATTGATAAAAAAGAAA
This sequence comes from Sphenostylis stenocarpa, assembly GCA_963425845.1. Lineage (NCBI taxonomy): Eukaryota > Viridiplantae > Streptophyta > Magnoliopsida > Fabales > Fabaceae > Sphenostylis > Sphenostylis stenocarpa. The sequence goes on along the minus strand of OY731403.1, from coordinate 14,192,511 downwards.
AAAGAAAACAATTATCCAAATTAATAGGATCATATCTAACAATTACCCCAATTGATAAAATAAAGAAATTTCTAATTAATAGGATCACAACTAACAATTATCCTAATAAAAGATAATAATGTTTAAGAATTTCAAATCAGGAATTCTAATATGCAGAAGTTAAAAACTAAAGATTTAGAGAAGTTACACATGAGAGTTTCTACAAGTTGGCTTATGGTGAAACTAATTTCAATTACTCCAAACAGGCCCGTAGTAATCCTAATCAATATGGAATTATCTGGTATCATCATACATAAATATGCCTAACAATTACCACCACTGTAGTATTTAGTTGATAGAGCCATAAATCTCACCCTTTTTGTACTATGTGTGAAAGTGAACAGATAAATCAATTAGATGATGCTAAAATATTTGTGATATAGGATCTCAATGGCAAAGTCAATGAAATAATTTTAAAATAAACATACGGCATCAGAAAAATACAACATCTTGAGCAAACAATAATGGCTAAAAATGAGTATCAAATACATGCAAGTTGCAACTACAAATGTATGTACAAAAGGCTATTTATTGAAGTCACACCTCAGTTGCATGAGACAATGGTGGAACAATACAATGACGCTTCCATCGAAAAGCCAATATCACAATTCTAACATGACTACCAGAAACAAATGACATCTTAAGCATAACAAAGATTTAAATGAATATAAAACACTTGCAACTAGAAATTTATGTACAAAAGTGAATTGTTGTAGTCACCATGACTCAGTTACATGAGAACATTGTGCTGCGATATGCATGAGCAGAAAACCATAATGGGAGTGCTGAACTATACTTGACAGAGTACATTTCTTTCCAAACTTGACTCTTGCGATGATACACCAAAATCTGCTTATGAGTTGCCAAAAAAACATATTCACCGGTTTGACTGATCGGGAAAATACCTGGCACCATTCCCCTGATACACCTCAGACTCACCTTATCCACCATACACCATTCATCTTTCCAGTAATCTTTTAACACCCATATATTCATCCATGCTTCTGAAATTTTAATAACAGACAAGCAGCCATCAAAGTCTAAGAGATAAATCCTATAACCATTTCCATAAATCAAGTCATAGGGTAGCTGCATCTTCTTCCAAACGTCACAACTTAAATCAAGCACAAGTATATATGTAGAGCTAACTGTCAACCAGTGTAGAGCATTATTGACAAAAACAACCTGGTTTTTATTCATATGAGTGAAATGGTCATCTTGTAATGAAACAAACTTCCTCCACTTGTTCAACTCAGAATCAAACACCAAACATATGAAACTCCCATCCGGCCTATGACCAAAAGTGCGATGGTAGCCTGCTAGAACAACATTGAACTTCTGATACGCCGAATCACAGGCCAAGCCAACCAAGGTAGCCTCGCCATCCGGATAAAACCGAGTCACAGGCCTTTCCCTACTCTTGGGAAGCAACCGGTATTCGCGAGTGACCGGATTGCAGACATAGAAGACACCCTTATCAGGAATACTAGAGCAGCACAGCATCCCATTACAAGATGCTCGAACCTTAACTCTATCATTCAAGAAATTCAGTGAAAATTCAGACACACCCCTCAAATTATCCACACATATTAAGCTAGATTTGGACTCAGACGAATCTGAAACCTCGACCAGAATCATGGGGTTCTTCCTAGACACCTCATTGTATAATTGAACGAAATACTTATCCAAAGACATCCTATTCCACAGTTTGCACACGGTTTTGAACCTAAAAATGGACTTCACAGGCAACCTTGCAAGAATCTGAATAACCACCTCATCCGGGAAAATCCCAGCTCCTCGCATATCCATAACGGAGAACCTCAAATACGCAATCAGAACATGAATAGCAGATTTTTTTTACTTGAAAATAAAAACCCTGGTACCCAAAAGAACAAAGTTAAGGATTAGATCTTCTCTTACCGGAACAAAATTCGGGGTATCCGATGAAGCGGTAGTTGATGGGATGGGGACAGAAAGGATTCAACTTTGGGCCGGTGGTGGGTTTGCGATGGTTGCAGAATGGGAAAGAGAAAAACGAGTCTTCAAATTCCGTTTACGTTTGAAAAAAATAATAGGGGATATGTCGTCATTATTGACACAAATAGACACGCAAGAATGAATATATAATATTGATTAGCGTTTACCAGAAAAAGGGAAATAGTTTAGAGGTTAACGATTGGAATAACAAGGAACACGAAACGTGAACTTGATCACACAATGGAATATATATAAGGGAGAAGGAAAGAGAAGGGGATCGAATCAAAGGAACTTGGTACATTCAGAATGAGAAGTAGACACAGAAATGAATAAACTTCGGAGGTGTACAATGAGATGAATTCAGAATGATGACCGCGAGAGGGTTTTGTTTAGTAAATTATGATGCCTTGAACAAATTGTCTCTAACCACTGATAAAAAAAATAAATCAATTATTAAAACCCACGGATGAATGAGAGTATTACAATATTATAAAAATCATAATTTTTAATCATAATTTTAGAAACACTATTTCACCTTAATAAGAAAAAAAATGGTTAGCCTCTTAAAATTATTTTAAAAAATAATATAGTCACCATAGAAACTAACTATTGATATATAAATAGGTTTTTGGTTTGATTTATAAAGTTTAAATTTATATATATATATATATATATATATATATATATAAATATTTTAATAAACATTAGAGTGTAAAGTTTAAAGCCCATATAACAATATATGTAGGTTAGGGTTGGTTTTTAAATTATAGTTCAATTAAATGCACACATTTTTAACCCATCCCAATAATATTCATGTCCCAATTAAAATTATTTTAATAATAATTTATTATTATTGATTTTAGGGGATAAGAATTGAATCCATCAAAATCATTTTATTCCATTTTAGTACAATTTCATCATGTAAAACTATTATAGTTGGAATTAAGAGAAATATACTTGACTTAAGTTGAGAATAGAATTCTTTTAGTAAAGGTAGAGGCGAAAATATTTTACACGATGTTGAGATTATGGATAATAAAATGAGCCTGTATCTCTTGTTTTTATTCGTCTCATCTTTAACGTGTAAAAAATGGAGCCGTACTGATATGTTATAATTTTTTTAATTTAATTTATTTATATATTTTAAATTAAATTTTTCAATAAATTTAATAATAAAATGATATAACGTATATATTTCAAGATAATAATATAAAGTGTCTTCATTCCATTTGAAGAAAGGAAGGATTCTAACAAAGAATCGATTTTTCTTTCGATGGTTGAATCTCTCCTTGATTGATTATCGAAATAATTTTTGAATTGTACAGAAAATCTTTTCAATTGACTGGAATATGTTACTTGAATGGAACTAGATTTTATGGAATAATAATTAAATTAAGATAAAATGTATATACTAATAAATAATAACAAATACACGTAGACAATGTGAAATTTTGTAAAATATTGATTTCTTATATTTAAAAATTCAAAAACTTAAAACAAAAATTACATTGTATTTTTTTATTTGGTAAAATTTTATATTGGTCTTCTTTTGAGTAATTCTCGTACTCTCAATTTAAGTCATGGAGATACAAACAAATAATGTTTAAGATGAGTAAGGAGGAAAGAAGAGAGTAATTTGTGCTTGAGAAATGAAAGTGTTTCGAGTACTAAGTGAGAATGAAACTTTTCAAATTTTCTTTTCACACTTTTTTACTTAAATGAGCCGTAGACTAACCTATCACATTCGACAGGTTGACGAATTTTACAAAATGGATCGAAATGGAATGAGATATTAAAAATATTAACCTACCCGTCATATTTATAAACATACTTGATTCTTACCAATTTTATATGAGATAAAAGGATGGGAGACATAATTACATTAGTCAACTAAAAATACTAAAGTCTAGGTTAAAGTGAAAATGTTTTAGCTTTTGTCAAATATAAGTCCTTTAATCAAGATCAAGATAAAGTTACTTTAATGGAGGATTAGTTAAAGATACTATAGTTAGAGCAATTTAAAAGTACTTTAATTAAAATTACTCTAATTTAAACTGAGTTCAAATTACTCTAATCAAAACTAATTTAAAATTACCCTAGTTAAAGTTGAATTTAAAATATTTAAACCGTGATTAAGGTAAAAATAAATTGGTTAATATTTAGTAATAGATATTTGGTTAAAATCATGTTGAACATTATTTAATTTTAAATGAGTTGACAATATTATGATTATGATAAAAGAAAAATTACTTAAATAAGATTGAGTTGAAGTTATTATGGTTAATATTGAGTTTAAGATATATTTTTAATTGAGTATTTGTAATTAAGATTGAGTAGATGATATTTTAGTTAACGTTGAATTGAAGATACTTTAATTCAGATTGAGTTAAAATTACTTTTGTCAATGAATTCAAGTTATATTAATCAAGTTCAAAGTAAAAATATTTGTACTGAAAACGAGATGGAATTATTTTTTTTAAGGCAAAGGTGACAATCCTCCAACTAAATTTGAATTGAAGATATTTTGATTGAGAAAAAGCTGAATATAATCTACTTGGGTTGAGATGAAAAGATTGTAATCAAAGTTGAGTTAAAGATTTATTAGTTAAGACCTAGGTGAGAATACCTTGTTTAAAGTTGAATTAAATGATATCTAATTTGAGATTATATTTTAATTGAGATTGAAAAAAGATAAATTAGATAAAATTAATTTAAAATTACTTAATTCATAATTAAAGTAAAAGTTATCTAATAATTACTTAGTTGAAGATATTTAAAAATTTAAAATAAAATTACTTTTTGAACAAGATTCAAATATAGAAAAACTGAGAAAGATAAATTAAATGTACTTTTTATCAATAACAAAATTAGTATATATACAATTCAAAAACATTATAATTTCACAGATCTAAACAAAAATTAGATAAAATATTCATTTATAATAAATGTTAATGAATAAATTAGTGAATTTAATTTAATGGATCATATATTGATTTTTAAATAAAATTTTAGAATCTATACAGAGATTAATAAACTATTTTTAATTCATTCATTATAATCAAAATTTTAAAAAATATTAACAAGCATATAAAATTACACACTTTTAATCAATTTGTTAGCCCCTCTTAAGAAAAGAAAAATGAGTAATTGATAACTAAATTGCAGATATACATTTATTTAATTTGTAAAAAAAAAGTTTAAACTTTTGGAAACTAAATTATATAACGATATATACTTAATAATTAGAAGTAAATCATTTGTCACGGTCAGATATCAAACTCTGGATTAACTCTACGTGAAAACCTTGATGTGGGTTCAATTATGAATTATTTTTCATAACACGAATATATTCTTTGATAAATTAACTATTATAATACTAATTTTTTTATTATATTATTAAAGTTGTTGGTTATCAACCAAATATATATTATACACCCTGTTATAAAATACCATTTAAGAGAAATGTTTTAACTTCTTTTATAAGAAAAAACATAAAGAGATAGAGACAAAAGTTTTGAACCCCGTCAAACTAGCAATTCATGGAACCACCTGTGAAATTCTCACAATGTACCTTTTTTTTTTTTTTCCTTCACTGCACTTTCTTCTTTATCTCTTCCAGATGGAAATTAGAAACAAAAAACAGTGCATAAGCATAACTGTTAACCACCTTCCTTTTCTTCATTCAAGATGTTTGATTTTCGTTCTTATCAAAAGTGGGTGCCCTCATACTCCCCCTCTTGAACGCTTCCAATCCTCCATCAACTTGTTCTTCTAACGAATCAATCACTGCATAAGCATGCTAAATTATGTGCACAAGCACAAACTAAAATTCCTGAGCTATTCAGAAAAGGAGTATTTAATGAAACCTGTGATATGATCCGGAACTAAGTATGCTAGAAAATAAAAACAAATACTCAATTCATTATGTTTGTAGACATGAACTTCTTGTATTCTGGGTCTTCAGTTCAATGTATTAACATCATAGATACATGTACCAAAGTAAAGTCATTTGGATTCTCACTAAAATTAGAAAGTTGAGGTTGCAGCTCTCGCATGGATGAGTATCAGGAATACTAACAAATTCCACATATTTTTACAGATTACATTTCAACTCCAGAAAGTGCTAAATGGGAAGCATTCAGTAGAAAGCGTTTGGGATATAGGAGGTGTTAGTGAGTGACGGTAGTAGATAACATTTTCATTGAAGGTGGTAAGAAGAACATCAAGTAGTTCACTAATAATCGGGTCTTCAGTCCTAAAAGAAAACATAATGAATAAAAAACCAAAACATTCAGTTTTGTTTGAACTCCTGATAAAAGAATCGAGTAATGAAATCAATCAATCAACTCATAATGAAAGAAGTTTAGCCAACAACTGATAATAAAGCTTAAATATGTGAATGGAACAATAAATCATACAAGTTTCGTTAATTTAACAGTGGATGAAAGGTATGAATTAAACATACCAAGGGTACAGTTCGAAAATTCGTTTAAGTATAACTGCTTAATCAAACAATGAAACAAACTTCTGAACACAGTTAACATTCCAACAAGTCTCACAAAAAAGAAAATACTAAGGATTATTGTTTCATATAATACTTTAAGATGACTTTTTTTAATGTTAAAAGAAGTGAACATTCTTTTATAAAACCAATATTTTTGAGCCAAAACATAATTTTTAAACGGATGCCAAGTATTTAGTGTTCTAACAAATTCCATACAATCGTACAGGTGTTGGGGAAGTGGCAATATGTAGGTGTCAAAATTGTGTCCAACACTCAGATACCCCAAGCAAGAGGAGTGTATGTGCTTCATAGATTAGAGCCTAATAATAAGAGATCAACAGTTAAAAAGTAACATGTAAAATATGGGAAACAATTAGAAGGACTTCAAACACAGTAGACAGCAACAAGATTAAAGGAGCATTGCCAGCACACTTTGAGGTTACTCACCGAGTACATATAGAGGCAATGAAGATAAATTATACCAAGTATATCACATTAAAGGAATAAAAAAGACTATTTCGCTAAATTAATATATCAAAGGATGTGTTGTTTAAGTCATACCAAAGAAGCAATCACCCATTTTCCATTTATCCATTCTTGATGAGGCCTCAGATTACAATGCTCAAATTCCAGCTCCTCCTTTGTAGACCAAAAGTAAACCTTATACTTGGAACTAAGAAGAATACTAGATACTTGACCTACCCACCATCCATCATTATACCAAGCATCAACCATTTCACGCAGTGCAAAGTGGTGAACATGTTTGAAATCTGGTGGATATGGCCTGATATCTGTAGCATTTGCTACTTCTTTCAGTTGTTCAGTTAAGTCATCAGTTCTCAGGGTCAAATACTCCACCAAGTACTTACCATTCTGCAAAGAGTCAACAACAATGGCCGTGTACCAGGCACCTTGGTAGCCTTCTTCATCACTTCTGACTTCTATCTTTGCACCTTTAGAGAAATGTACCACACATTTGCTTTGGGTGTTCGTGGTCCTAGCTGTTACATCTCTCGGATTCTTTGAACTCTCATTAGGCTTTTGGCGTTTTAAGACTAAATTAATTTCAGTGAGATTCTTGGTTTTAGACATCGGATCTCCAAACTCCTTTAATAGTTCACTTGATTTCTGACATTTGTCCAATGCATTTAAGCATTTCCACCAAGAAAACAGAATAAAAAATGTAAGAAGTTAGGAACCACATGACTCTTTTACATATCATATTATGTTATTTATAACTGTTACTATAGTCTGGAAATATATTAGAATTGAACTTGAATACAATTTTATTGTAACTAAAGAGGAAACTTCAAATCGAGTGACAACCATGTGCAGATACCAAGTTAAGCATGATTAAAATAATTTTTTTGTGAGTTAATTTTGCTGGAAACTGCTACAAAACTTGGGGTCATTCAATCGAAATCTCAAGCTTCAATTGACCATAGGATCATCTAATAAAATGTAAGAGAGTTTAACAAGTTTTTGTGTTTGAAGTTTTATCATCCCTTAAATCAATTTCGCAAGAGTCAGTATCAGTTGCAATTTTTGAGTAATTTTTTTTATTATAAAAAAGAAAAAGCTTCCGAGTGTTTACCTTGGAAGGCATAACGACCCATTTTCCATCGATCCAGTCGTGATGAGGCCTTAGTCTAGAATTTTCAATTTTCAAGACACCACTGTGAATGAAAGAAATCAAACATTTTGCATCATTTAGTGCTTCAAGAACCACGGCTTCCCACCACCCATCATTATACCATGCATCAACTTCTTGGAACTGTTTGAAAGAACCAGAAAATGGAACCTCAAGAGGGCAGGGCCTAACAAACCGTTCATCAATTTCTTCTTTCAAGATCTGGGTTCCACCATTGGTTTTCAAGTCCCTATATTCTACTTGAAATCTGTCTTTTCCTATTATGTCAACAATAGTAGCAACAAACCAGGCCCCCTTACAACTTTCATCATCCCTTTTGACTTCCACTAGTCTCCCTTTTCTAAACTTTGATTCATTTAGAGGTCTCCTGCTGTATTTGATCCTAAACCTTGAATTTTCAGGCTTTATCTCCATCTCAGGGGGCTGCTCCTGCAACCCAAGTTTTATGCAAATTAGCAAACATCCAATGCAATTGGGTGTTTGTTCAATTTGAACTTGTACTTAGCAGGGCAATATGCCACTCATTACAATGCCACTGGTCAGTTTAAATAATGTCACTGAGTAAAACTCTCATTATACCTGAAGATATTAATGACATGTAGGGAATTGTCCACATTTATATAGACAATCACTCCACCAGGAAAACCCATTGCAATGTTGAACATTACATCAAAAACAGGAATACACATCCACGTTGGCAGTTTGGCATTCACACGCTTTCGTTTTCAACAATCTCACAGTTTATGCACAGGATATTTAACTGCAGTATATATCAACTTCCACAAATATAAGAATCCAAATGATGATTTAGCTTTTCTTTTATTTAATGTTTTTTTCCAGCACCAAGAATCAAATATCAAACAAAAAACAAAATCTACATTCTTGTGACAACCAATAAGCTCTTGTACCAATCCTCTGCAGTCAACAAAACAAGATCCAAGTAAGCAACACTATCTGTGTAGCCGCCACAAGCAAAACTTATAATCATCTCATGCATGGTAACCAAGCTATATGCTTGTTACCACAAAGTGTTCTTATGATGTTTAATAAAATCCAAATTACATATCAATGAAGGCAAGTGGAAAGGTTTCCCGCAAAGACACTCAACTTCATCAACATACTTCATTTCACTAACAATGCAAAGTGATGACAGATTGATAGTACTCAAAACACACCCAATTGTTTGTTATTTGGACATCATTGGCGACAGTAACATGTACCAGCAACAAGTTAGTTGAAACAAAAAGGCCACAAAGCTAAGCAGAATATAAACTTGAAAATATTAGTAACAAAAGAAATATTAAATAAGTAGTCAAGTTGGTCCTTAAATTTTGAAGTATAATTGGTTTTCCCTCCAAACACCTCCTTCACCCTCACCATTTCTCTCTCTCACTTGTGTCTTGGTCCACCAATCATTTTTTGTAAAATTTGAATCCCTCTAATGAATAAATTATTCCCAAATCCAGGATCACAGATCTGGGGACTAATGCAACGCATAGATTATTACTCCCTAACAAGCAATTATTAGCACGAATGAACTCTTTACCTAATTAATAATTATATATTTCTACGTAAAAAAATAAGAAAAAAGGAAATGACAACATCTTTTTAAGATAGAATAAGTATTTGTTTTTCGAGGAAAATTTTCATGTTCTTCTAGAAAACAAAATGGAAATTAGAAAAAGGGTTGAATGGCAACGCGAACCTGTCCTGGGAGAGGTGGGACCCAGTTACCGCGGAGCCAACTGCGGTGGAGGCGGAGGGCGGAACGGTGGACGACGGCCGAGTCGGCATGATCGGGGGATGGAAAGGCGACGAGGTAGGTGGAGTTTTGGAGAACATCGACGACGGTGGCGGGGCACCAGGCGCCGTGGTGTTGGCAGAAGGTGTCGACGGCGTCGCCGAGCTTGAAGGAGGGGTTGAGGTGGAGGGGAAGGTCGGGCCTGACGTTAGCGACGTTGACATATTGGCGGAGGCGTTTGGGGTGGGAGGGGAGGAAGAGAGTTCGGTATTCGAGGAAGACGAGGTTCTTGTTCTTGGAAGGGGGGCGAATGACGGAGGCAGGGTAGTAGCAGTTGTTCTTGATCACCTCGACGGGATCGCCATGTTTGAAAACGGAATGGGACATTCTGTGTTGTGTCAAGCGAAGTGAAACGACGATGGTTTGCCTGATTGCAATTGCTATGCTCCACACCGTTTTTTTTTTTTTTTTTTTTTACGGGGTTTCTCTTAGAAATTGGTTTTATTTTTTAAAATTTGTTAAAAATCGGTTTGATTTTAAATATGTTTTCAAATTAGGTACCAATTTTCAAAAATGATTTTCATTCATTAACTACCAATAGAATTTGAGTGGAAAAGTTAGAAAAGGCCATCAAAAAGCTGCTATACTAAGCGTATTGATTTGATTATACACATATCAAAGCACATGGTAGTGAGTGTACAATTGCACATGGATGGCATATAGAAGAATTTTTATTTGCATTGCTGTTTTTTCTGAAGACTGCAAAGAATATAGTTGAGAATTTGGTAGCATGAAAATGTTCTGTAAGTGGGTGCCACTCTTTTACCCAGAAATTGATGGTGACCAGGTGGACCACAATGAAAGCCAAATTTTTTGAAAATTCAGTCACTCTTTTTGCTTTGAGTGAGTGAGAGAGAATCTTTGCAGGGTTTTTTTGTTCCTTTCTCGTCCCAAATGGGTCTCTGGGGGCACACAGAATTAATGCCGGAACAACTCCCCTTTGGCCACATGCTAATTGGCTCAGGGACATGTACGGGTTGGTATACACCTTTCAAGCTACCTTTTATCCTCATATTATGTATTATTGGTTTCCTGATTTGGTTGTGCACAATTTATGATCCAGAGTCACTTCTTGGAATAATTCGAAAGGATACCCTGCCCCCCAACCCTTTCTTTTCACTCAGCTACGTAACATGTTTATGTGTTATATTTGCTCACCTTCCATTTCACATCCCTACCATTGCGTGTTTCATACTTTTCAAGCGATTCCTTCTCCAAATATCACCTTCATCATTTTGCATGTTCCTCATCAGTCACATCAACCAACATCCACCCAACTCACCACCACAGCTATTCCCTACTGCAACTGGCACACTTCCAAAGTCTTTCCAGAAAGTTCAAGGGCTCCATGCATTCATTTTGACCCTCAAAGTGAATCAATGCCACGCATACCAAACCACACAAAACCATGACTAGGGTCTACACTGCACCACACTACACACTATGGATTATATATTCGTCCATGATAAAATAAAAAAAGCGTGTAAGCTCCTCAAATGCACCGTGCTTACCTGTTGCATCAAGAAAGCGTTGTCAAAATGGGCCTCTCAGGGAAGTTTTCTTCACATGATGCATTTGACTACAAGTGAAAAGTGTCTACTTATACACGGACTAGGAGGTGGAGGAGGGAAAAGGAAAGATCGAGATCAAGATTATATCATCAATGAAACATGTTACGTATGTAGGGTACTGAAATTTGGCTTTTGCAATCTTTAGCTGGCTAGGCTAAAGTTTCTGGGATGTCCAAGGTGAGAAGAGAATAAAAGGACAAGTAGTGGTCCTAAAATCAAATATAGAGCCAAACCTTATAAGCAAAATTTTACCACTGGGTACAGTGCACATCATTGATTGAGTTAGTTGGCTCATCTTGGTGCAGTTGGTTTGAATGGGTCATGTTAATTATAGGCATGAACAGGTCCATAATTGCATCTTGGGAGGGGCCGACTAAGGGAAATTCATAATTTTAATTTAGAGGGCCATTGTTGCATTGATTTTCTCTACAAAAAAACAAAAACAAAAAAACCCTCCTTTCACAAACCCAAAAAGAAAAAAAAGGTCCATATAGTCACTATGCACACACATATATCTCAACAGCACACGCAGCTAAAAGTACCAAAATTTTGTTTTCAAGTTTGCAATAGCTTTTTTAACTTATCGCCCTATTTGTCACACGTCTATCTACATTCATGTGTGTGCGTGACTGACATTTCCGATGCTGTCTTGTAGTTGCAGGATTATCATGCTCTCTTTGACCTTTATTAATCCAAACTTACAGGATACATTCACTGACAAGAAAGTTTGGGGTACTAAGTCTCACATACATGCATACACATATTATCGTTATTATTATTAATCAAATGAAATCCACAGTGGGATAGCAAACTATTGGTGTGGTCACGGAATGGAATAAAAGACTAGCGTTTCAGAAGGGGACTAGTGCTTGATTACATGGTGCATGGGTAGAACAGGAAAAAGGGTCAGTGCACTGGACCCTTATTCACTGGCTCAGATATTGGACCTTAGCAGAGAGCAAAAGGGGTGTGGGGACACTTGACTCTAACATAGGGTACAAAGACTTTTGGTCAATCCATAAGTAGTACCTAAGAAACCTTTCACATTAATTAATTTACTGCTATACCTCACCCCAAAAAAGCATTGTATCTGTACAAAGTCATATTTAATAATCAAGTTAGGAAGCCAAGGAATTGGGGAGGGTGTGACTTTGTAACTTGTTTGACCATGTAACTTTGGAGACTGTGTTGCTTCTAAGATTTCCAACTGCCATCATCCTTCACACCCCACTTTCCTCCAGTGTTTAGAAGTCTCACCTATAGTTTAACATATTTTCTTTCGGTCACCTAAGATTCCTTGTTCCCTTAACCCATCATTTTGCTCAAAACACACCTTTTTTTGTTCCCCCTACCCGGGTAACCCATTGCTGTAACTTGAGTTCCTAACCGAGTTCCAAGTAACCAACCATCCAAGCAGTGTGATCACAAGATATCAAAACTACAAACAAACACAGGATCTTAATTCCGATGTGAGAAATCATTAGTGGATTCTCATGTCTCTGCTGAATATTACATTCTACCCACCTTACAACTCCACCACATGGGTCGTATTCAGAACCAACCATTTTGTTCCTTCGCTATTATTATTATCATTACGATGGTTTGATCTTCGTGCTCATTTTGATGATTAGTGTTTAATAATAATGTGTAGTTTTTCATACAGGATTGTTTGATCTTGTTTCAATTTAAACGGTTCTATCAAAAATATTACCTGTTTTAAACTCAATCATGGTTGTAGAAAATGTAAAAGATGCATGTTTTGGCTTCCACAAAAGTTCTAAAAATATAATAAATAATATACAGTGTAACTATGCAAAATCAAATTAAAAATATCTTGGACATTACTGAAAACAAAATAAAATTATAAAATATATTCATAATGGCTAAATACTTCGTGTCGGTGAAGTACTTGGAAGTATTATATCAGACACAGTTGGAAATGGATACATAAAACAAATTAGAATAATTCATTGATGGTAATACGGTACATAGAACCGTGGCGTGTAAGATAGTCAGTAAAATGCTTACAATCATGTATAGAAGATATGGCTTGAGAATTGTGATTTAAACAAATATGAAATACTTAAAAGGTTTTAGAAGTAGTAATCTGCTATGGTGAGTTTCAAGTTGCACTCAGAAAATGGGAGTTTGGGGAAAGCACACGAGCAACACTGGGACACAATAACAGCCAGACACATGGCACACACAAAGGCTGAAGACCCTTTTGTCCTCCATGACCATGAGTACGGACATGAACTGGAGCACAAACACTGCACTGAATAAAATAATTTTAAGATTATTATGAGTAAAACTTTATAGATTAATATTTATATTATTATTTACTGTAATTATGCTCTGATTTACTGCCTAATGTTCTCCACTTTTCTACTTTAGCAACGTTATTGATTATAAAAATATTTTCAAGGAAAACATCATAATTGCTTAATAACGTTGATGACAGAAACAGAAATTGTTGAAAAGCAGAGAAAATAATGCAATGCACAACAAAAAATATTTCAACTTTTCCTTTGTTAAGTCGGCCACAGAAAACTACATTTCCAAAATTTAACATTTTTTTTTCTTTGTACTGGGCCCTGATGACGTCACCAGGTCCGTTTAGATCTTTCTGGGCCTTGGACCTGTCGCAATCAGGTCCATTGGGAAAGCCCACTAGCCGCCTCATGCACTCATCTTTCCTTTTTTCCTCCATATAAACCTCGCATTTCCTCCATTCCCTCCCATCTTACCATAACAAAAAGTCCCCTCTCTCTTTCACTCTCACTCTCACTTTTTCTGTGCTTCTCTTTCTCTCTCCTTTCGCTCTCTTGAAATAGTGAAGGGAGAAAAAAAGGGTCTCAAAGATGAAACCAAAAGACGGGTTTGTTGTTAAAGGTACTAGTGTTGGTATGTGTTGAACTTGCAAAATAAAATTTGCATCGCTAGAGTCATAGCTTGCACAGTTATCTTGAACCTTTTTAATATGTGTAATTCATGTTAAAGGTGTATGTTTGTACTAGCTTAGCTTATGCTATATAAGATAATTATACTGTGACTGACTGAACTATTTTACTTTATCGCAAATGGAAGATATTCTCTCGTATTCTTTTAATTGTTTTTTGCTTACTTTTTTTTTTCTCTCCTAGCTACTTTTTATCTAATCTAAAGCTGGCTTCTGCTTCTGGCCCTGCCATTCTTCTTCATTATTCTCTGCACTAATTAAGAGCATGATACATGATGCAGGTCCCTATAAGGGTTTTCTCATCATGCATGTGACTAGCAGCAAGGTGACCATGGTCAACCCTTTGAAAATTGGGAGGTGTGACCAAAAAGAAGCCATTAGTGGCTCTGAAATTGGAGCTGACAATTCGCCTGGAGTGGTGGCAGCAGCAGCAGGAGCTTCATTCTAATATGGTGCTATCCTATCTGAGCTTTTTACTACCTTCTCTCATCTTTCTTCTTCGTCTAGTTTCTACCACACTTCTTTGTTTTTCCTTTAAGTCTTCTTGACCTTGTAAGACCTTTTCTTGACCTTGTAAGACCTCACACCCTATCTGTTTTCTTTGTTTTTGCTTTTGTGGAAGACCCTATATCACAATCCACTGATATAGAGTTTGATCTCCTTCTTTCCCCGTTACCACCCAACTCATCCTCTCCTTCCTTGTCTATCCCTCCTGAGCTGTTCCAATTTTGGCCTACCTTGATGCAACAACTAATATTATGCCATGGCTTCAAAGAAATTGATTAAGGACCTTACCTTAGAACCTCCCTCAATGGGGGTTCTGCAAATGTGCTAGCTATTTGGAGACCATAGCTTCCAAGAGTACAATTGGGGTATATTTTATTTAATTTTATTTTGTTGTTTTTTTCTCTGTGAGAAATCAATGTAGTTTGTAGTTTGTGCAGAAGCTACCATGCTTGGTCGTGGTCCTTAAGGTAGGTAGGTATGTATGGTAAGTTGTAAAGAGTGGCCATAGTTAATAAATCAATGTTGCTTGTATTCAGAGGAATTCGAAAGCCATCTGTATGATATTCTGTTAAGGCAATCAATTTCGCTTGTATCACTGTGTGCAGAATATTTATGCTGTTGCAGACATCTGTTTCGTTGTTTTATATGTTGTTTGGCTGAGAAAGTGTGCAACTGCATACATATTCTTTTAGATCTAAGCAAGAGTCTCCCTCGTGACTGCTCCAATGTACAAATATCCACTGTATTATTGGAGTTATCTCTCTCTCTGATATTCAGAAGCTTTGTGCCCTTTTCGTTTTTTTTTTATATATAAAAAGCTGAAAATAATATCCCAGCTCAGCCTCATATATTAAACTACAATACAATAGAGCTGATTGCTGTTTGTAGTTTTTTTTTTACCTCCCCCAACATAATCATATAGCTTCACCCAAAAAGAGAACTGAATTAGTAAATGCTGAAAGAAGCAAACAAAAACCCAGAATGAAGTAGAGAGAGAAAGAGAGATAATTCATCTTTCCCTATCTTGTTGATTTGTTTTCTTCTTTTATGCAAGACAAGTAAGATAAATGCCATGAGTAGGCTTAATTTGGCACTACATGTGTCCTAGGCTGCTATAGCCCCATCTCTCCATCCAATGCATAGGACTCAAAGGCATTAAAGTCACACACTCTCTCCAATTGAATAATATCAAGTAGAAGAATGAATCACCCTTCTCTTGCACATTAGTACTAGTCCTTTCTTTCTCTCTTTTTCCTTTTTCTTTTAGTGTAATTTGAATTGCAAATGTTCAATTATCTAGTGCATAGCAGCAAGTGTGATAAGTTTCCTACCAAGTGAGATGGCTGCAAATTTGATGCTGAAAACGCTATTTCCCTATCCCTCTCTTTATTTGGAAGGTTGCTTCAGCCATTCCTTTCACATGGCAGGGGAAGGACAAGCAATTTGAGATAGAATACAACCTGAGCCCATAAGGAATATTACACCCCCCAATGTTTTTGTTGGGGCTGCCACACACCTACCACCCTCAAACAGTGAAGAATAATACCTCCCAAATTACCACTTTCTCCTTCAATTCATTTTTGGACATAGAAAATATCAAATATGTCGGCATCATATGTTTTCTTTAAAAAAAAAAATAATGAGGGTGGGTTGGAATTGATGTGTTTTTAGCCATATACCAATTCAGCTGCCTAACATATTGTTTCCATCAATCACCACCACGTGGTAGCCCAACCTCATAGCGTAGACAAACATTTTTCTCTGTATACATACTGTATGCAGTATATTCCAAAACGGATGCATCAAATTTTGTGTATTGACACGATTTGTGTGGTGGTTATGCAAGTCTAGGGAAAGAAAGAACCAAAAGAATTGTGACGCATCAGCTACGGAAACCTTCACTCTTTAATTATTTATCAGCCTAGAGAAAAATAAAACCCAGATTGGCAAAATGAAAGTGAAACAAAATGTTAACTCAAAATCTCATTGAATGGATGGGATTATATGGAAGTGTGAAGTGTAATTATAAGATGAAGGTAAAGAAGCCAGTAAAGGTATAAGAAAAAAAGGTTGTATACATATTTAATGTGCCCAAAAGGGATCAAGGGTAGGTGACTTGTGGCACAAAATGATGATGTCTATGAATGGACATTGAAAAGTTAAATGCCTTTCCCTAGGGTATGAGTTAGAAACTATTTACCCCCACCCCACCAATGGGACCCTTAATTTTCTTTTTTTGTGTTTGTAGTTTGTGGCAATGAGAGAGCGACAACATAAAGGCTGAGCTTGAATTAAGTTACAGTCACAATGTGCTTCACATATTCCTTTTGAGGTCATTTGGCATTAGGTACTACCACCATTGGCCCCATCTTGGTCAAGCCTTTTTCCACCTTTAGGTTACATGCGAACATGGCTCCTTCATTAGCTCTTACTTTTTCCTCCGTATCATTCCATTCAAGACCCTTTGGAAAGTAAGGGAATGACATCTCAATAATGCCTTCATGGAAAAACACTACAATTTCGTTAATAAATAATATTATACCAAATTTAACATTCATCAACAACTCTTACTTTTACAATTAGTAGGGTAACAAAACTCATTATTACATTTGTAGCATGCCAAGGAAACCATGGGATTTTACTTTTTCTTAAATAATCATATATGAGAGTTTATTTTTTATGTCTAAAATACGTGAATAGAAATATTTGTACAATAAAAATAGTGCGATCAAATTCGAAGAGATCAACGCAACCCACGTAGGGCAAGGTTTGGGCATCTTAGAAGTTTCAATAGGACTTTTGCTTTCTGCATTCCCATAATTTCTCCTTCCACCTTTATATGCCAACTCAAATACCTAAAATATATTCTCCATATTTTTCTTTTTTATCCTTATTTCTTTTTTTTTTAATTTGTGTATAATTTCTATGCCTCCATCTCTCGGTACCTCCATCTCTCGGTATCTCCATCCCTTGACTATTTGATTTTTTTGGGTTATTACCTCCATTGAAGATATTTTTTAATAATTAAAGATGAGTAATAATTAATATTATATATAAGTTACATATTTTTACGTTAAAATTAAACAAACAGATCCAAATTGTTCAATATGTTATTGTAAAAATAGTTTGAATTCTAGAACACCAATTTGGAATGTATTTGCGAACTGAGTGTTTCAAAATGTATTTCTAGAAAAGTCAATTCAAAAATATATTCCAAATTAGTTGTTCCATATTATATTTTTTGGAAACATATTCCAGAATATACAATCTAAAATACGTTTTCGAATTAGTCTTTTTGAAAACACATTCTAAACACCTAATCTAAAATATATTTTCAGATTGGCTTTTCCAGAAACACATTACAGAATGAGTGTTCTTGAATGTGTTTTCAAAAATACCAGTTCATAATGCATTCCAAAAATAAAGATGGAGATAAGAGTAAGGATAAAATGGGATTAAATTTAATTAGGGGGTGCAGGAAGAAATAGCTTTTGAATAGCATTAAAGTCTAATGGCCCAGCCCATGATGACCTCGGCCATAAAGGGTTAATATATAATGGGTTAACTAATCAAAATTCATAATACACAAATCAGAAAAACATTAGAAAATTATTGGTTTTTCCCTGTATTTGCTATTTAAATACCATGATTAATAACATGAAAAAATTAATTATTTCTCATGTCAACTGATGATACATTATTTATCATTTTTCATAAATATGATATAACAATGTCAATATCACTTAAAAATAAAAAAATTGAGAATTATTAAAGTCATAAACCTTACAAGATTTTTTGTTTATAATCAATCACTCTTGTCATAATGAAACTCTATACCAATTAAGATAAAAAGGAATGACTTAACTTGATTATTCAGTTGAGATATTTCATCATAGGATTAGCATAATGTTTGAAAATGTTATTGAAATATCTTTCAACCTCTTGCTTTGCATTTATAATTTTGTCTGACTTTTAATAACCATAAGATGAATCTAAGGGTCATGCTAGGTTTTGCCTATGTGTTTTACAAGAGTTAATATGAACCGTCCGATGTCTCGAACGGACAAAAGTCTTGCCGAAGAGACGCTGCAAGTTTCATGAATTTCTCCACACCATCTGCACAAACTTTTTTCCACAGATATCCTCTCACTAAAATCCAACGGCTGGTATTTGGTATTAAAAGGGACGCACGCTCCACCGTCCGATTGGAAGCAAAAGACTCTAGAACCCTCTTTTTGTTCTCTGTGACCTCCGATTCTAGCAGAGCCCTAGCTAAATTGCAGAACAATCCACCACATCATCCATCGTTTCTCCGCCATCGCAGAAGACACGCTTCAAATCCTTCTCGATTGCACCGTCAAACCCTTCAACCGGTGAGTTATTTCCCTCACAACGTTTCTTCTTCCTTTCTTTCGCTCCGTTTAGTCCCGTTTGATTTTTCCTCTAATATTCATTCGGGTAATCGATGCTGATTAATTCCTGCTAGGACCATCTTCTTTTTCTTTTTTTTCATCAATTCCAACATGCACGGTTTTATTTTCAGGTTGAATCATCTTTCACAAAACACGGTTTTGTTTTCGGGTATTTAATGCACGAATTTTGGTGTGCTGGTTTTGTTTGGTGAGAATGAACATCATCAAAGTTGGTCCTGGTCCTCGTGTTCGTGTGGTTCATGCCCCCAACGCATCTCAGTTGCGCCGCGATTTTAATTCCGGAGCATGTTCATCACCGGTGGCTTTTGACCCTCTCTCTGTGACTTCCCTTAGTCTTAGACCTAAACCTTCATCTCGCCTCCAATGCCATCCTGTCCTTACATCTCGCCAGCCTCTTCATCTCCGTTTCGCCGGTGGACAAGGAATGATGGAAAATAATGAGGTAGAATACACGTGTTTTTGTTTCTGTTATCACAAGTTCTTGGCTTCTTTTTATTTTTATTTTTCATTTCGATGCTCTTTCGGAAAACTTATTGACATTAATTAAAGTTATCAAATATGTGTTGCAACTTGTGAGAGTGTTTTTATTTGTTATTATGTGTCTGTTTGGATATACTTTTACATAAACATTTATAGAAGTTAAAAATTAGATGGAAAATATCAAAAAACTTCTGGATGGAAATTTGTCGAAACCTTTTGATATTAGTTTATCCAAACATTGTTTTAAACTTATGCACAGACAAATTTTAGTTTAGGCAGAAGTTTGTTTTACTAGGTAGAGAAGTGGGGACTAGTTTTCTGAGGCCATTTTTTAACTGAAACATTTTGTTGTGTATAACTCTAGTTTATTCCTATAGTGAACCTTTGCTGGTCATGTTACAAGCGATGTGAATAGAGGGGTAGAGCTTCGTGGATGCTCTTGATATATATTGTTTGTGGGTTTTTTTATTTTGGATTTGAATTGTTCTTCAGTTACTAAATACTATTAACATAATTAGGATTTCCAGAGCAAATCTCTTCAAGAAGCTATGGAACAATTTAAGGGACAGTCAATAGAGGATATATTACGACAACAAATTCAGAAGAGAGGAAGTGGAGGCCAGCCTCCTGGAAGACGAGGTGGTGGGGGGGGTGGGGGCGACAGTGGCAGCCCTGGGGGATCAGATGGGATGTCAAACGAAAATCTTCAAGTTGTTTTAGCTACAGTTTGCTTTGTATTAATGGTAAGCCCTTTCTTGTTGCAACAGTCTTAAGATTTCTTGATTGTGTGAAAAATGAAGGAAAAGCTTGAAGTGACGTTGCCAAGCTAATAATGGTGATTAATTGTGTCTGTAAATATAATTTGTGTGTGCTTTTTTCTGATTTATTTTGAATTCATGAAGTGGTTGAGCTTGAAACATGTTCATATGCAAAATTTGTGATGATATTTGATTACCTTCTTAGACTTGAAATATATTCACAGGATGCATGTTCCATGTCTCATTTTATAACACCCTGCGTCTTTTTCCTCAGTATATTTTTGTCATCAATGGCTTAGAACTTATAAAGCTAGCTAGGGACTGCATCAAGTTTGCCTCTGGTAAAGGCCAGAGTGCTCGATTGAAGCGAGCCGTGGACAAATGGGTACAACTTTACAAGAATATCATTGAGAAGAAGGAAGTTCTCAAGAATAGATTGGCGAAAACCTACACAGGCTGGTTCGACCCTGATTTCATCCGACGTGTCTCTAGGCATCATGTAAAATCAACTCATGAATAAGTTTTCTCTATATCTGTTATATACTTTTCCTTCCTTAGGACAAGAAATACTTTCAATATAATTTTTTGGTATTACATTCAATATTATTGTTCGGTTACTGAATTTCACTGTTTCATTAAATAAAATTATTGCAGTTCTTTGTATATAATGTTTTTCATCTAGAAGTTACGCTTACAAGACTCCTAAAGGTTAGTGTGAATTCAGGAGTGTAGTGAGTTTTGCAATTGGCGGCTAAGGTTCAATTGTTATTTTCCTTTTTCCTTTTCTGGGGGTTGATGCTACTAGCAAAAACCTTAAGAAACTGTTTTTTTCCCTGGAGTGATGCGTGGGTCTGCATATTTTTGGGAATAATGAGATATATCTTAATTCGAATTCCTTTCAATACGCTAATTGTAAATATTTTTTATTTAAGTTGCTGTTGTGTAGTTTGTTCATTCAGGGTACAGTAATTGTTGTCAAATGGATGGTCTGTGTGACATTGCATTAACTAAAAATATAATATTTTTTAACTTGTACATAAAAAATTTATATACAAATTAAAAATAAAAAATAAATAATTTTTATTAGATTATATTAATTTACGCATATCTTAAAAATTTAATGTTAAAGAGATGATATATTGTTTTCACTAATTTTAAATAGGTTAATTTTTCAAATTATAAAAAATATTAATTTTTTATAAAAAAATGGTTGTATAGAAATATACCCAATTTAAGTGTACAAAATTTATTTACCCAATTTCAATTACTATTTCCAATTCAAGTGTATTCTAAGTGTTTAACTCATTTATTTTCTTAAATAGAAAAATGTATAATTAAATTTTATTAAATTGATTTATTGAAATTTTAATTTAGGATGTAAATTTTTTGTGAGATTAGCTATTTTTCAATTTTAAATGTTCTTTTTTTTAATTTAATGGATAATTTCCTTATAAAAATGTTAGATAAAAAATATTGATAACAAATATAATAAATAACAATATTAAAGTTAGTGGTCCTTTAAAACTTAAGATGGACCGATTGTACAATCTTACAAATTATTTAGGTTTAATTTTATTTTAGAGAAGTGTACTGTAAAATGAGGGTTATCTCCATCTATATATTGTATTCTAACATTTACTCTAGTTAGGTGACCCTTGGAGTGTTTTTCAATGGTTGAAAAGGCTAAGGCCTGAACAAAATAAAAGAGTTTTGCTGAAAACACAAATCATGAAGAGTGCAACAATGTTTGAGAATGGGGCCTATAGATTATGGTCACATTGATATTGCATGAGATAAATTAATGTATTGGAAGTGGAAGGTAGAAGAATTGCATAACGCATGCATGAATGCCAAGATAGAATATGCATATTTGGAGATGCTTGAGGAGATTTGAGCACAAAATGGGTAACTAAGAAAAAGAAGTATAACCAACAGTTGAAGGTGTGGATTTGAATTAAAAATGGTACTTTTAAAGGGATGAGAGTGGTGAGTGACACACACTGGAGGTTGAGAGGGACGTGAGGGATTCATATTTGTGTGTGACCATAACCAGCAAAGCTTGGACCTCAAATGTCCAATTTGTGGGAACGACAACTCACTTATTTATAAAGTGTTGGAGGGCTAAAGTCCCTCTATATTCCATCCCACAAAACAAAATTGATTCCAGTCAACGTAAAATTTGTGTCATTATTTATATTTTAAAACTGTTTTTTATACTTCATTAGCTTCATATTGCATATGAATTTGTTCTTCTTTTTTTTTTCATTTACCATTGAACGGATTTGATTTGCAGGCAAAGTAGTCTACTTATCAAAAAAGTAATGTTGAAGAGAAAACAAAACAACCAATGATCAGAATAAGCATGAAACACAGTATCAAAGGCACAGGTCATTTACACGTAGTTATTATATCAACACCTTTTCTTATCTTATTACACCAAATGCACTCAATCAAATTCCTTCTTTAAAAGTCGAACAAAATATTTTGTTACAAAAACTATTACTATATATCAATTTACAGTTACATTAAACTCAAAATTTTAAAATATTAAATTATAAATTTTTCTCACCTATAAATTACTTAATTTTTTTAATATAATTTTAACTAATACTTGAATTTTTAACATAAAATATACTTAAATTAATATTATTATTACGAAGAAAGAATTACAAAATATATATATATATATATATATATATGAAAAATTTGCTTAAACTTTTAAATTTACCCATTTTTAAAAAATAACTTTACAATATTTATAAATTATAATAATTTGAGTGATAAAACATATAGTTAAGTTAAAGTTAAAATTTGAAAGTTGTATAAAGAGACAAATTCATGATTTTATATTACATCTCCTGTAGATAATGTTGTATTTTTACGTTCTTCAAACAGAAGGAGTTGGGAATAACTATTGATTATAACGTTTGGTTTAATGATAAATTAATATCAAATTAAGGTTTGATAATAATAAAAAGAGATAATGATAATAATAAAAAGAGATAAAGAGAAAAAAATGTAATATTTTAACTATATAAAATTCAAATAATTTCAATTTCAACTATATGTGTTTTTACTATTTCTCTCATGTTTTTTTCTTTTATAAAGATAATCATATTGAAGATAGAATAAAAATTAAATATAAATATATAAAATTGCAATATCCTCTTGTTAAATTAAGAGTTTGATCTCAATAAAATACAAAGTAAAATATTATCAAAGTTAAAACTGCAATGTAATTAAATAATAAATCTAAGTTTACTCCCTAAAATGGAATCCTTCCACACTCTCATCTTTACTTGATACTTTTCTTCCCTATAAATATCCAATATAGTTGTTAGACTTTCCCTACCTTCCTTCCTCCTCTTCATCATCATCTTTCACATATTCTCCATCTCCTACCTCTCTAACCTCCTTTTCTCATTCAATAACCCACAATTTACCAACTCAATAACTACTTAAATTTTTGCTTCAAAACTCCTTGTGTGTTTCCCTATAGGATTTGGATTAGATATGGTGGTGGCTTCCCCAATTTCCATAAAGAGCGAAAAGATTCTACCCATTGACCTTCCCGTGGTGGATTTATCTAGGGAAAGATCAATGGTGACAAAACTTATAGTGAGAGCTTGTGAAGAGTATGGCTTCTTTAACGTGATCAACCATGGCGTTCCTTGTGACACCATAGCCAAAATGGAAGAAGCAGCTTCTGATTTCTTTACCAAACCAGTGGCCCAAAAGAAACAACTTCCCCTTTATGGCTGCAAGAACATTGGCTTCAATGGAGACATGGGTGAGATTGAGTACCTTCTCCTCAGTGCTAATCCTCCCTCCATTACTCACTTCAACAATATCTCCAACATGCCTTCAAACTTCAGGTACGTGCACTCATTCCACGTACTTTCTGTCATTGTCCAACACTTTTACATTTAACTTACCATTATATAAATCTATTTCTAAACAATAAGTCTATGTATAGAGTTATATGCTGCATGTTTGGTTTGTATATTAATTATCACCCCTCTCTCTCTCACTCTCTCTCCTTTAACTTCAACTTGAGGAGATGAAATATTGTGATCATAAAGAGGGAGTAAATGTATTTTTTGTTTTATTTTATTTTGGGTTCATGGCAAGAACTGGTGTATATGAAAAAAGTAACAGTTGGTGGGTGACAAGGTCGTGACTGATATGAATAAGTAAGAAACAAATAACCATGGATACACAAATTGACAACATGAAAAATGTAATTAAGAAAAGAATATGTAATATTAAAGAAGAAGAAAAACTTGCACGGGTAGCACCAGAGTGACCAGATAAATTCTTATTCGTAGGATATTTGTTGGTGATATGGACCAGGCTAAGTTATTGCCAGCTTAAGTAGTGACCACCTTAATAATTTATAGTGTCTGGTTTACAGAATTAATTGTTACAAATCTCATAAGACACTCGAAAAATATTTATTTAATATTATGAAAAATGTATTTTATTTTATACACTAGTGCAAAAAGGGGCTTTTACGTCAGGTATTTAGGGCTTTTTACGTCGTATTTAAGTCCGACGTAAAAGCGGGAGACGTAAATTTACGTCGGACCCTTTTACCCGACGTAGATTTACGTCAGTTATGAAGATACGACGTAATTTTGCGTGGCATATACAATAAACAGACGTAAAAACCTTTTCAATTTAAAAAAAAAACGGAAAATTTACGTCGCATACGAGTATATACGACGTAAATTTACGTCGCATACGATATATACGACGTAAATTTACGTCGCATATACCAATATGCGACGTAAATTTACGTCGCATATTGGTATATGCGACGTAAATTTACGTCGTATATACCAATATGCGACGTAAATTTATCTGTTTTTTTTAAAATTGGGTTTATTTACTCGTTTTACAACTAAAACCTGCAAAAATTACAACCAGACAGATCCGAGCAGTTTTCTTTTGCTAGTAAATTAAAAATATAATATTATATAATTCAAACTACATAATAAAACAAAATAATACAAACATACAAACTAAAAAATCTATTACAAACTAAGCTACCTATACAAACTAAGCTACCTATACAAACTAAGCTACCTATACAAACTAAGCTACCTATACAAACTAAACTAAACTACATAATACACACAATATAATATGAACAAGAACATAAAAAATAATGTACTAGAATTGTAGAACAAAAAATTTTGCCCATTGTTCTCTAATTTCCGTAATCTCGGATTCTGGTAATGGAGATGGATCTTGAAATACCCGAAACATGAATTTGACTCTTGTAAGCATGCAACATGAATAAAGTTAAATAAACTTAACTAATGTTAAAAGTAATTACCTCCGTCCAAGAATCAATTAAACCCGCACAAACTATGGCTCTCATCCAATACATTACATAGTAACCACATTCAAACGAGTCAGCTTGCTTATTACACCGAAATGATGAAAAAAACATAATATTATTTTCAAAATTGAAATATAAACAATAATTATGGTATTCACTTATATAAATAAGTTTCTAACCTTAGGATAAATGAACTGCAATGTCTTTGTTCTAGGTTTTCCACTTAGAACATTAGTTCCGATACACGATTCTAAGTGAAAAAAGTCATATATTATTCAATATGTATTCACAATTTAAAAACATAATTAATGAATAAAAGATAAAGTTACCCTTGTAATAAGCTTTTCATTTCTTGACTCGGTTTCCGATGTAATGAACAAAACCATACCACAGATGTAATCCCGGGGTATGATTACAATTAATCGCCAATGGGACCTACATTGTATGACATAAAAATTAGTTACAAAAATATAAATTAAAATACAAATTAAAATACTAACCCTTCAATGTATGGAGCCAAATATATATGTCTTCTTGAGTCACTCATCCATGTTTGCATATATTGTTGGATTCCAACCTTTGTATTTCCAGATTTTTGGATGGATTGAGGCTCAATAAATCCGTATACTTCGGATTTTTCTTGTTCCACACTCAAATTGTCAAGGTACCTAAAACAATTAATTATAAGTTGAATATAATTATTATAATCTTAGAAACATAAATGAAAATGACTTACATTGCCCACAATTGTATGATGGAAATGTTTAACATGCAATTTCCCCCAGCAATTTCTAAAGCATCGGGCAAGGAAATGTACAATGGAACACTGGAATTGTCAATTCCAAACACTCTAACATCCCATTGTATCTGACACGGTCTCTTCCTCAACCGTGGTAATACGGCTAACAACATAGAGATGGGATCATCATCACATTCTGTCAGATCCTCATCAATAATAGGTTGCTTTTTATGCTTAGCACGACGCAAGTCCTCCTAAACAAATGATAACAATTAATTAAACATTTATATAATTATAATACTAGAAAAGAAGTAAATAGACAATATGTATATATATATATATATATATACCTTGGTCTGTGCTGATAGTGGCATAACCAAACGTCTTGGCCAAGCCAAGAATGTCCCGCTTGCCTGCCCCACTAATTGAATCTCTTCATTAGGAAAAGGCACTGGAGCATTAGCATCATTAACTTCATCAACTACTACTCGTGTCCAGTCTGGCTGTAGAGGGACACCATGGATGGTTAAGCCACCCTCAAAAACTCGACCAACAGCCACTAGACGCGGGGGGTCATCTTCAACATATAACTCACACTGGTGTGATGCATCAGTCTGAGTATATTCTCCTGAAGGATCAACAGTAGTAGCAGCACAACTCCCTTTAGTGCTGACTCGAACAATATCATGTTCAATTGTTTGAGGTGTTCCTTGAGTCTGTTGCTGAGAGCGGGCGAGAGATTCAATTTTCTCATCAAACTCTTGCTGCAAGGATTGCCTTATTTGATTTAACTTTTCTTCAAACTGCATCTCCATTTTATGCAAGGCCTCCTGGCTGCAAGAGTCAGCAGTGGTCCTTCGTGATGTTGGACCAAAGTAATCACGAAGGCCCCAGGTTCCACCAGCACCACGCACACGTCCCGAGTAATCTGGTTTTCCTATGGCTCGCTGCCAATATATCTTGTCGACCATGAGGAATAAATGATCCTTGGCTGGTCCGCTCAACTAAATCATCCTACAACACATTAACAATAATTAAGTCATACACTAACTTTCAAATTAAAATCAATTCAAATTGACATTATAACTTACGATTTTCTCGAGCAATGATTCGTGCGGACTCGGAAGTCATTTGTCCATCGGATTTTGTCCGGCTGCCTTCCACATCCGATAGCGAGGGGTGGAGATGCAAGGTCGGTAGAATCAACTCCTGCCGACTCTTCTCTGGATTTCATGAGACGTTGCTCCAATAATGCATACCCTCCTCGTGACAATACATGAGGTGCATCATTCAACCTCCGACGTTGTTGGGCGGCTTGTCTTTTATCCTGCCAAGAGGGGTCCATTCGAGCTGGCACAAAACCGTAACCAATCCTCCTCACTAATTTGATACTTTAGACAGGGAGATTCATCTCGAAACTTTCCAAATACATACTCCGTGTCAAGAAAGTCTTAAAGTCCCTCCATCTAATGGCAATGGAGGATAAAATCTTCTTCCTCATCACCTCAGTGTTAGGAACATCAAAATTTTGTCTGTGAAATGACCAATAAATGTTAAATTCAATTAATAATGATATATAAAGTATTCAACAAATATAGGAATACCTGAACATCCCGCCACATGAGGTTCTTCTCGGTTTCCTCAACATCATCCCAAGATGGAGTAGTAATCGGAACATGGTGTCGAGCTAGTAGTCCCAAATAGCTCTTAAACTTAGCAGCATTTGGGCCGGATGCCTTACCGAACGTGGATCAACTTCAACTTGAGTTTTCTCTCTAGCTACCCTCCTTGTCGTCAACCCCTTTAACCGAGTGACAGATCTACCTTTATCACCACTTCCGCTCCTGCCATCGCCACTACCACTTCCAGTACCACTGTGGAATCCGACATATCCTGAAAAACAAAACAATATGAAGTCAACATACTTTATAAGTTTGAATAAAAAGAACTAGAAAATGTGAAGATAAACACCTATTATGTTGGTATGTTTTCCCATATCCCTTCATCATGATCACTTCGAATTGCATGTATGTCATCAACTTCATTGTCAACTATGTCATCAAATGGTCTACTTGAAAATGAAGGTGTTTCATGTATATCTAGAGACTCATCTTCATGAATTCCGTGCATGCTTCTTCCTTCTAGGACAATTGACCATCTCTCATTACATGGATCCTTGACATAAAATATTTGTCTCGCTTGATATGCCAAAATAAAAGGTTCATCCTTATACCCAACTTTACTCAAATCAACCAAAGTAAATCCTAGGTCATCTGTTCGCACACCCGTATTCCCTTCAACCCATTTACACTTGAAGACAGGCACCCTAAAAGTAACATAATCAATTTCCCATATCTCTTGTATGACCCCAAAATAACTCATAGAAGCTGTGATAGGATTTTTGTCTTTAGAACTAGAAAAATGCATAGATTCAGCTTGAATTGTGACCCCACTATTTTGTACTCTACCTTTATCATCTTCTATTTTTGAGTAGAAACAATAGTTATTAATGTCATACCCACCAAATGTAATGACATCACTATTAGGCCCACGAGCAAGTCTCAAAAGTGTTTCGAAGCATTAATCTCAACATATACCCTTTTTTTAAACCAAGAAAGGAAACTTTTGTTATGTTCATTCAATACCCATTTTTCATTCATTCGTGGATGTGTTGCCTTTATTTCAGTTATGTGTTGTGATATGTAAGGGATTACTTCATCGGTGTTGTTCAATATGTATAAATGTGCTTGGTCAACTTCTTTCCGACTAACATTTTTAATCTTCAAATTTCGAGTACCCTTACCTTCACATCTTCCATCATGTCTCATCTTAGGAATACCTATTGGTTCCGATTTTGACATATATCCTTGACAAAACTCAATGGCTTCTTCTCGCAATGTACCTTTCCACAATAGAAGCTTCGGCCTGTACTTGATTCTTCACATATCCTTTTAAGATCTTCATGTATCTCTCAACAGGATACATCCATCTAAGAAAAATTGGACCACATAATCGAATTTCCCTTACCAAATGGACTATCAAATGCACCATGATATCAAAAAATGAAGGGGGAAAATACATTTCTAACCGGCACACTATTACAATTGCTTCATTTTCTAATTCATCTAACTTTTTTGGATCAATTACCTTTTTACAAATGGCGTTGAAAAACAAACATAACCGAGTAATAGCAATTCTAACAGAAGTTGGTAAGATGTTTCGAATAGCCACTCGGTAAAAGTTGTTGCATCAACACATGACAATCATGAGACTTTAAACCAACTAATTTCAACTCTTGCATAGACACAAGACTCTTAACATTTGAGGAGTATCCTTGTGGCACTTTGACCTCACGTAAACACTCACAAAAGCTTCTCTTTTCTTTCTTTGATAGAGTATGACAAGTCTGGAGGTAAGTAAGTGCGTTTTCCAATTGATTGTGGATGTAATTCGGAACGTATACCCATGTCCGCCAAATCTTGTCTTGCTTTTATTCCATCTTTTGTCTTTCCTTTTATGTTAAGCAATGTCCCAATTACACTATCACAAACATTTTTTTCAACATGCATCACATCTATACGAGTGTCTAACTTCCAACTTACACCAATAAGGAAGATTGAAGAATACAGATCGTTTCTTCCAAATGTTTTTCTCATTGGATTTCTTTTGGGTCTTTCCAAACACAATATTAATATTTTTCACTTGCTCATATACTTGTTCACCATTGCGTGGTACTCGATGCAACCGCATTCTCCCGACATCCATTAAATGCTTTCTTCATTTTACGATATGGATGGTTAGCAACTAGAAACTTTCTATGCCTATTGTACGCAGTTTTTTGTCCATGTTTCAATTGGATATAACTTGTGTCTTCTTGACATATAGGACACGCTAAATGACCTTTCACACTATAACCGCTCAAATTACCATATGCTTGGAAAATCATTTATAGTACAAAATAACATTGCACGCAACTCTGAAATTCACTTCGTGATATGAATCAAATACATCCACTCCTGTTTCCCACAACATCTTCAAATCATCAATTAAAGGACTAAGATATACATCTATGTCATTTCCTGGTTGTCGAGGTCCCGAAATCATCATAGATAACATCATATATTTTCTCTTCATGCATAACCAAGGAGGCAAATTGTAAATGATCAACATAACTGGCCATGAACTATGTTTACTACTTAAATTTCCATAAGGATTCATCCCATCTCGTAGCTAATCCAATTCTCAAGTTTCTTGGCTCTGCACCAAATTCGGAAAGGTTTCATCAATCCTTTTCCATTGTGGAGAATCAGCTGGATGTCGAAGAAGATTGTCACATTTTCTACCATTTGCATGCCATGTCAAGTTTCTTGCATCTTCTTTTATGGCAAATAATCTTTTAAACCTAGGTATAATTGGCAAATACCATAACACCTTAGCAGGGGACCATCTAGTTCTTCCTCACCACTACTTTCCTCAACTTTGGTTTTGAACCTCGACAAACCACATGTCGGACACATCTTTAATTTAGCAAAATCATTTCTGTACAATATACAATCATTAGGACATGCATGTATTTTCTTGTACTCTAAACCCATTGGACATAATATCTTCTTTGCCTCATAGTTACGAATAGGTAATGTATTATCTTCGAGAAGCATCTCCTTCAACAACTCCAATAATTCGGTGAAACTTTTATCAGTCCATCCATTTCTTGCTTTTAAAGTAAACAATTTTAAAGTTGCTGATAATCTTGTAAAACTACATCCTATGTACAATTGTTGCGCAAAATCAGATTTCAAAGAATCATATAGATGTGCTTTCATAAAATGTTCTTCACCAATATCACGTATCATATCCTCTAGATTATCATCCATCCCTTCATCAAAATTGTCTGTAGTTGACACAGTTGGGATGTCTAATATTTCTCCATGCCATGTCCATATTGTATAACTCTTAATAATACCATAAACAAACAAGTGATCACGTATATCCTCAAGTTTATGACGAATTTGATTCAAACAACGAACACATGGACAATAATATGTCCCTTTCATAGCTTTTCCATTTTCACTAGCAAATTTCGAAATTCCTCAACTCCCTTTTCGTACTCTTCACTAATACGACGTGCATTCATCCAACTTCGATTCATATTATGTTATAAAGTTTCGTCACTCCTAAAGATTTAAAAATTATATGTAAAAAAAATTAATATACAAACAACAAAGCACGTTCCAACAACAATGGAGTGTGTAAACCGAATGCACTCAAACAAATAAACAAATAACCGCATTCCAATAACAATCCGAGTGGAGACATTCATACTATAACGTGATTGAGATCCCCAAAAACAATCACGGATTCAATGTAAACATATAGCAATGACAATGAACACTAACCTCGAGTGTAGACGAAAACCGATTTCAAACTCGAATCCAATCGGGGAGAAAGATGAAGTTCGTCAAATGACACGACAATGTAGATGTTTTTCACCGTAAAACTGCTCGCAAATGGTGTGCAGAGGTAGCTGTTGTCGTCGTTCTCGTCGTCGTTCTAAAAACCCCGGTTGCGCGAGACGAGGAAGTGGGCCAGGAGGGAAATAAAATAGACTTTTTACGTCGCGCAGTGTAGTAAGCGACGTAAAAGTCATCTTTACGTCGCACCGGGAGGCGCGACGTAAAAGATGGCCTTTTACGTCGCGTACGGGGACGCGACGTAAAAGCCTTAGCTTTTACGTCGCGCCCCCGTACGCGACGTAAAAGGCCATCTTTTACGTCGCGCCTCCCAGGTGCGACGTAAAAGATGACTTTTTACGTCTCATATTGGGGTGTGCGACGTAAATTTTTTGTCCCGTATTTACAAAATTGCCACCGCGTTTTATTTACGTCGAATATACGTGCATGCGACGACAATTGGGTGACGTAAAAGCCATATTCTGCACTAGTGATATTTACTTCTTCTCATTGCATTACTTATTACATTTACTTTATTTGTATTCTTTCCATGCAAAATGGAGGGTGTACGATTTATTATGTTGGTGGGTTGAAATTACGTACCTTCCTATGAGTTGTATCTGACCAAGACGAACAAAGAAGGGAGAGAGAATGTGTGTTGTGTTTATGTTTGGGTTTGA
Source organism: Sphenostylis stenocarpa (assembly GCA_963425845.1). Taxonomy (NCBI): domain Eukaryota; kingdom Viridiplantae; phylum Streptophyta; class Magnoliopsida; order Fabales; family Fabaceae; genus Sphenostylis; species Sphenostylis stenocarpa. Next base: position 14,159,615 of record OY731403.1, on the reverse strand, counting down.
AGGTTATTCTCTCTGTGAGTGATGGCACTGTGCCAACCATTCTTTATAGAAACACCACGTTGCTAGTGGTCCTTAGATCTGCATTATCATTCCATTTCACCTTCTCCCTCTCTCTGTTTCCAACTCTTACTGCAAAATATACTCTTCTTACGTTTTTCTTTTCTTGCATAACCTTTTGAATCTATATAACTGCATGCAGAATTAAAATAAAACTATTAAAGATTGCACTAATGGATATAGAGAAGTTATTATTTGAATGAAGAAAAATAAAAGTATAAAGGATAATGTATTATAACATAGTTTTCTTTATATTTTCAATGATGTAAACAACATTACTTAGTTTTTAAAGCAAATAAAACAAACAACGAAATGAGAGAGATTATTTTTCCTCTGTTTATTACCAATAATGAGACAGCGTTATTTTGCTAAGTTTCGTGAAAATAAACCTTTTATTTTCTATTTTTCTCTACAAGAACAAATAAACAGACTGTGAGTAACGAGTATTTTTTTTATATGGTCCTCTACCATCACTTATTGCAAATATATCTGACTTCTCCATATGAAAAAAAGAAATATTTTTATATTTTTTATATTAGTATTTGAAAAAAATGATAATATAATACTAACGTTGTTAAACACTTGAAAGTTGGGTACAGCTTTAAAGTATTAATGCATGTTTGAGTTAATTATTTTAAACGTGCAAATTTTATTTTATTTTTCTGAAAGAAATGTAAACCTAACATTTCGATATATTTGGCTTATCTCACGAGAACTGTTATTAATTTTCATAAAGAACTCTATGCAAATTAACCTATGTAATTAATAAATGTATTACGTTAAATGATAGAGAACAATACAAGGTGAAGAGAGTATGTCAATATATTTTAGTGCCATTGTTATAATATGTCTATAGACATACCCAAAAAAATCTTAATTTGTTAATTAAGAAAATAAAATTCTGGTAAATAATTTTTAATCAACTTAAATCACTTAATAAAATATAAACATCCAATTAATATAACACAGAACAGTTATGTTTTCGTTCTCCAAATATCAATGCAAGCTTTGAGAAGACTCGGTCTCTTGCCGCTTAAACAAAACCATTGCTTCAAGAATGCTATGATTGGTTTGATAAAAGTAGGGAAGAAAAAAACACTGTGAATTGTAGAAAAGAAAAATCACATCGAAACAAGATTATTAATATTATGTAATTAAATAAGAATATCAAAGTAAACAATTTATCTTTTCTTTGTTCACTTGTTATGCATGGAAGACGAAAAGGTGTTTTTCCATGTTCTAGACCATCTTATAATTTATTTTAATAGTGTTATTTTTTTCTCTTTTCCTTAATTATAAAAGAGTTACGAGGATAAAAATTGTCTTAAAAAGTTAGTGATGCACGTGAGATTTGAAGTCATTCATGTTGCACATAGGAGTATGGTAAAGGAGTAGGTACTCCTAGGAGGTGGGATTATATGTCAGATTCACTTTACCTATTTCTACCCTTCAAAGTTTAATGACATTCCTGTCTTTGTCATGTCATATGTGCGTGGTTGTGATTTATTTACTCATGCATGGTTATCATTACTTCGGAAAAAAAAGGAGCAATCAAATTGGAAAGGTCAGAAAAAGTTCTGTTCAATAAAACATTGGGTTTCAGATTCACACACACATATATGTATCTCAAATAAATCTACAACGTCCAATCAAATCAAAACCAAAAAGGTCAGAGTTGAAAAATGAAATTTCCAAACAATAAGTTTATTGATGATTCATTTTCATAATACACAAACAACCAATTTCACAAGTGAAATATAACAGGGAAAACTTCACTGTTATGTGGCTTTGTCAAGTAGTTCTTATTAAAGGTCATATAACTTTTTTCAACGAGTAGAACTATTATGAAAGAGATAAGTTAAGAGTATAAATTTGAGATGATCGGTTATGTTAAAAAAACTATTGTCCTGAATAATTCAGAGAATGGGTGACATGAAGAGTGTTGTATGATGCATTTAAGTGAGAAAATTGGAGAGAAACTATGAGATATGAATGGATGTCCTCTGGCAAATGTTAAAGTAGCAGAGATAAGCAAAAATAGAAAAAACATATAGCTGTTTTTAGGGTGTGAGTGTGTGACTGTGCAATTGTACATGACAGCGCTACTGTGAGTGCATACACAGATGGAGTGAGGGAGCTGGCATGTGAGATTTTGGAGCTAATGGCAGAGGGTCTGGGGGTCCCGGATATATGGTTTTTGAGCAGGTTGATCAGGGAGGTCGATAGTGACTCAGTCCTGAGGTTCAATCACTACCCACCTACACTTAACAAAGACTGCAAGGATAAGGACAAGTCCCCCTCCCACAACCACACCAAGGTTGGCTTTGGGGAGCATTCTGACCCTCAGATCCTTACCATCCTCAGATCCAACGACGTGGATGGCCTCCAAATCTCTCTTCAAGATGGGGTGTGGAACCCAGTTGCTCCTGACCCATCAGCTTTCTGTGTTAATGTGGGTGATCTCTTACAGGTATATATGTTCTTATCCTACACATCATTTTTCTTTCCAGCCCCACAACCTGGTTTCATTTTCCAGAACACAACACAATACTCAGGGTAGGAGGGGGGGCCTGGGGTTCGGTTTGCACTGGTTGGGCTGGGTTGGGTCTAACACTCACACATGGGAGTGGCAAACAAACTAACACGCACACCTCTACATATCTTGAAAGAAAAAGTTTCTGGTTGATAAGAAAAGTGAAATGACATGGGAATAACAATCACTACAAGGTGACTGAAATTTTTGGATAGAATATCCTAAAGATTTACTTCAAGATCCACTCAGAGCTACCAGTTAAATAATGTACTCGGGGGTTGTGGTTTGAGAAACAGAAATACACACACTCGAACACACAAAACATGTAATGTAACATAGTACATGCTGAGTTGTAATGGATTTTGGAAATTTGGATCTCCCACTTTCCCTTGACCCAATTGTGTGATTAAACATAAAAAAGGGTAGACCTAGACACATGGGATGTTACATAAGACAAGCAACATGGTAGTTATGTACAGCATCTTAAGAACTGGATGGAATGAAAACTAACGTTGGAGAGGTAGGTTAAGGTTTGGTGACGAACTAGCTTTCGGTTTTGTGTGCTAGAGGTGGTACAAAAACGGGAAGAGATTGATTTTTGCTTATCGATGTGTTGTGTTATGTGTTTAGGTTATGACAAATGGGAGATTTGTGAGCGTGAGACACAGGGCTGTGACAAACTCACACAAGTCTAGAATGTCGGTGGCGTATTTTGGGGGTCCACCACTTGATGCATGCATTGTTGCTCCCTCAGTTTTGGTTACTCCCCAGAGGCCCTCCCTCTTCAAACCCTTCACTTGGGCTGAATACAAGAAAGTCACCTACTCGATGAGGCTGGGAGAACGCCGCATTGACCTTTTCAGGAACTGCACCCAACTTGAGTAAAGCTACACTTTGTGGCACCAATACCAGACTATAAAGCTTGTGACGGTGCTGTCATGTGCTTTGCCAAAATGTCCCAACAAATTTTGCATTGCCTCACACTCTGCAAATTAACTTCATAAGGAAAACCCAAGAGAGAAAAAGTTTGTGTTCATGGATCCTAACATTGCCTCCCATTAACTCCGCTGTTGCTTCTCACCTCCAAGGAATCTGTGTTGGAGGTTCTTTCTTTTTGCTTTTACTTTGTCATAAACATATTCTTAACAACAATAATCTCATGTCTATGAATACTATTTTATTTATGGAATGGTTATTCTAATTTTTACTTATTTTCTCTATTCCGTTTGTATTCTATTTTTTATTTTTCTCATGTTATTTCATTGCATGCATGTGCCATTTTTTGTCTCCTTCGAAGGAGAAAAAATAATTACTTATACATTTACCTGCCAAATATATCTGTAAATGGGTGATATAAATATTCATTTATGATATATATATATATATATATATATATATATATATATATATATATATATATATATATATATATATATGAGTGTCATATCATACGAGTGGACTGATATGTAGTACTCATCCTATATTATGTGCTTATTTTACATGTATATATTAATTCAGGTATCTTACTTTTATAAATAATTATATTTTATATTTTCAATTCAAGAATGATTACGCTATGTATTTCTATTTACAATGTTGAATAACTCAAGGTATCACTTATTTATTTTTAATGTTACGTTATATATGCTAGATATTTCCAATACGTTAGGGTTATTTAAGAGTGAAATCATATTTTCTACACTAACAAAATATATTTCTTTTTAATTAAGATGAAATATTACGTTGAGATGAAATATTACGTTGAAACACAATAAGTGATGGAATTTGATAACAAATAACGTATTGAATCTTGCTTAAATAGTAACATAAAAATTTGTTTGTGATTAAACAAAAATATTTAATATGTTCTGCTAACCCATAAAAGTAAACACACTAATTTAACACATCTTGAATACAAATATTTTCATAGATGAGACAATAATTCACCTTTAACTTAAAAGTTTAAGACATTAAGTTAAGAATTTTTCTCACTTATAAATTATATAACTTTTTTATTTCTATTTAATATAAGATTTCAATTTACACTTAAATTTTTAATAATTTCTTCTTCAAATTAAAAATTGAATACATTAAATTATGAATTTTTCTCACTTATAAATTATATAACTTTTTTATTTTTATCTAATATAAGATTTCAATTTACACTTAAATTTTCAATAATCTCTTCTTCAAATGTAATTCTTTTTCATATTACTACACCACTTTTTTAACTGGAAATAAATATTTTTTTCAATAATAAGTACCCAAACTTGTTTGTCTCAAACCCTTATTATAAAAACTTTCAATACATGAACCTTTTACCTACTCTAATTATAGGTAATTGAGTGGCTGACCAAGCATTGATAAACTTAATGTATATGTATAAGTTAACCCTTCGGTATTACCACACACAGCATAAAAATGAACTACACATTATCATATCCAAAATGATATTTTGTAGTCGTTTTTAATTAATTTTTTAACTTGATACATAAATAAAAAGTAGGTAATGGATAGGTAGAACGATGAACACTGGACTACTCTACCCATAGTAATCCTTATAAATGGGTATTGCCATTAACTATTGGGCTGGAATGGGCCTTTCGAACTGCCACATTGTTTTCATCCTCTCCTCACCTAAATATTTTACACCTAATTTGTTTCAGTTGGGCCTTAAGCCACATTGGAATCAGTTTTCAGTTGGACCGTTTTATATACAGTTTTGTACTCATTAGAAGTCTTATACCAACGTAAAAAAAAAAAAAAGATAATTTATATATATTCTTTTATCAAAACGTTTTTAAGAACAAACCATATTTCATCAGAATTCAAACGGAAACAATATTTACGGAAAGGAATTAATGTAATAATCATCTCATTCCTAGACTGATATTAAACTATTTTACCGCTATATATATTCAAAAGCATGAATTTTTCATCTGAACAGGTTTGAGAGTTGAGTTGAGGGCTTCATAAGGTAGTCGAAACGCGTTCTTCACACTAAGTCTCAATAATAATTAATCAAAAGTAAACATATTAAGTATTATAGGCATATTTAAAACATGTCTCAGATTATTAAAGTCTTAACAAATTGTTCTACTAAGTGAAATCTAGACTTAGGAAAGATACGCAAAACTTTCTAATGATTAAAGAGGAGCTACATTTTGAGCTTTGGCTTCCTTCCAGAATGTTGCTATTGATTTGGTCATAATTTTTCTAAACATTATGCCATAAAGTTTCAAACCTAGGCGAAATCTTGTTTCCAGATTTTGGACTTTTTGCAAAAATAATGATGGTGGAAGGAGAAAACCAAGAACAAAAGATGGTGGTGGCAAATTTTATGTTTATTAGGGAACATTAATATTGTTGCAATCTGAGAAGCAAAACTTGATGCGATAATTGAGCTAAGTTGGGGATGAACTGAAACAAACATTGGGAGGGTCAAATTAGAAGCTTAGATGATTTTTCATAATTGACACATTGAAATTTTGGTACTTAATTCAACTCACAAGGCTCTTAGATGGGTCAAAATAATGTTGCAACTTGTGAATGAAAATAAGATAAATAATATTTACTCAAATTTTGAATCAATATTTTCTAACTAAACATATTCATCAGTGTCCAAATTAAGTTGTATATATTAAATAGGGTAACAATAACTGATCTTTATTTTGAAAATCAATAATACCTGTTGGTTTAATCAGACTAATCAATTATTGAATTAAAAATTATTTCATTATTTTAAATAATTAAATTAGAATAAAATTTAAAAAATCAACTGAATTTTTTTATCAAATCAATTAAAAAAATATTAAGATTAAATTTTGTAATAATTTTTTATATAAAAAATATAATATATTTTAATTTTTTTATCTGGCCGATTTTAAATAATAATTATTTTATGATATTTTTATTTTATTTTAATAATTATTTATTTAATATTTTCTAATATATTTTATATATATAATTTTTATTATAATTTATGGTGACCATAATTTTTATTATTTTTTATTTATTTTAAATATTATTAATAATAAATTTATTATATTCTTATTATATTATACAAATATTATTTTATTAAATTTAGTTAACCTAATTAAATTTAAAATACTTTTTTAACTTATTTTCATATCTTTATTAATTTACTAACGAATTTTAAAATATTGTTTTTATTTATTTTCATCTCACAAATATCCCTGTCAAAAGTTGTTAACGAGGGATAAAATAAAATAACATAAAAAATAAAGACTATTCTTCAAAATATATCAAATTCAAGATTATCGTGAAATGCTATTGGAGATTATTAATTTATCAGCTCTATAATATGCTTTTAGTTTCATTTCTTAAAAGGAAAATAAATGAAGTGTTTTAATTTTAAAATAAAAAAATAAAAAAGTCATTGAGGTGCCGTTTATAAGTAAATACAGAAAATTGGAAGACTATAAAATTTATATTAAATAATAATAATAATAATAATAATAATAATAATAGTAATAATAATAATAATAATAATGTAATTATGAGTTCTCAGGAGGGTCTAAAGTTGGTTATTTAAAAGTGTATTTTATTGACTTATAACTTAGTTCTGTCTTTTTCTCATGGAAAGAAAATGATAGTTACTTCTAGAATGTTATTGAGGTGTTAGATTTCTAAAATGATACAAACAAAATCAATCATTTCATTATAAGTCACTACGCAGATATTTCTCAGAATCAAAGACCAAAAATAAGATTTACAGAACAATCAAAGATAAGAGTCTAACTAAAATCATATATTCTTATGATTCATACATATGTTTTACCAACTAATTACCACCAATACAATTGTATATTTTATTTTATTTTATTTTTTAATTTCTCTCTTTCTTTTTTTCTTTATGTTTTATATTGGCTAAATTGTATTGTATTTTTCTTTTAATAAATTCTAAACCACGATTTGGTCTTTTTATTTATTTTTCTTATTTGAAATGTTTTTCATTTAGTTTATTTTGCATATAAAAAAATTAATTAATTAAAAGACAAAATAAAAATAAGAGAACCAAAATTGTAACAAAAAATAATTAACTAAAATTGAAATTTGATCTGAATTACGAATTTTCTAATATAGGTATTAAAATCGAGGAAAATTTATAAGAGAACCAAAGTTAAATATAAAAAAAAAAAAAATTGTGTCCATGTAATATTTTTAAAATATTAAATATGTCTCTAAAACAATATAGAGACAGGAAATGCTTATTTTTCCGATAGTATATAATGAAAATAATAACGTGTGAAATAAGTCCTAGCTACGATTGGGAGTTGAATGAGTGTTTCAAGTCTCCCAACAAAAACAAATCTTATGGCCCACTATCATAGGCCTGGCCTGGGACCATGGGGCTGGCCCATTCTCCTTTTTATTATCTTTTATTCTATTAATTATCAATTTGTTATTGTTTAATTCTTTGTTAAATTCTAGATTTAAAAAAACAACGGTTAGATATTTTTAAATTATAATATAAGTATAATATTTTTATTTATGTTTTTTATAATATTAATAATTATTTTCGATAATGAAAATATGGTTAAAAAAGGTTGAATTTAATAAGAAGGAGTATTTTGTATTATTAGGCAAAAGAGGAATTTAGAGTAGGGTTAGTACATAATTCAAAGCACGTGAGAATTAAGAATGAAAATATGGTTGATTAGTGTGTTTTATGACGTAAGCAATGATTCAACTTCACATCTCCATATATTTAACAATTTTATCTGCTACTTCACCCGCGTTTTAGGTCTAAAACTGCACTCTCAAATCAACTGTGTTTTTTTCTTCCCTCTTTTCTTTCTAGTCAAACACCACTAATCTTAATCTCATCCCTAATTATTAGATTCCTAAACTAACAAATGTTTTTTTTTTCTCCTGTAATTTTAACTTTGATTCACCCTTGCCAATCAAAATATATAACGTTTTTTAGTGTTTCTGAAAAAGTTGCGGTGTTTTTTTCTTTAGAATAATGATTGATGTTAGGACCATTAATTCTCTTCGTAACAGCTCGAGTTATCTACTTTATATTATAAAATTAGCATCCATTAATCTATATAGCCAAACTAATCAAAATGGTTAGTTAATTATGGTCCTAATCAGTATTAAGGGAACTTAAGAACCACTAGAATTGGATAACGAAGTATTGACGCAATTGAATAGTGAGTAGCGAGTAGTTTCATCACGCAATAAAAGTTCTTTTCGGTCTTATCTTATGCAGCTAAAGAACGTGTCCCATATGCCCAACTTAATCACGCATAAGAACATGCTTCTTATTTTCTTTTACCATATTAATTAATATATTTTACATTAAATATCAACAAAGAATTTCTTTTCACTTCATTAAGCAACCCTTTTGACTAACCACAAGATAGAATCTGGATAATATACCATAACTTTTTTCTGCAAAATTTTTATTCACTTCTACTTTTGTCTTTTTCATTTTATTGGAAATTTAATGTGAATTTAAAGTCTTACCATCAGAAAAATAAACAAATTAAATAATTTATAAATAAGAAAGATTCATAACTTAATTGATTGAGTTTTTACGTTAAAAATAATATTATAATTTTTTATATGATTAACTCATGTAATATTTATAAAAAATTTCCTTTATTAATTTTTATGCTAATAATTTTTTTAATATAAAATTCGTATTTTTATTTTCCTCAAAAACAATCATAAACATTGTCTTACCCATTTAATTGATTAATGTAGACAAATGACACTAAAATTGAGAAATAATTTAAGATAAAATAAAATAAAAATACTATTGGATAAGGAAACATAGATATACTGAAGAAGCGATTTTCATCTAAAATTATTATTAATTTCTCGACCCCTAACCCTAAATTTTTGGATTCATTTCATGACAAGTATTTGTGTCTAATATAAACCCACCACCAATGGAAAAGGTTTGAGTATGAGATAAGTACATGATCAGAATTTCCAAAATCTAACATAAGACAATAGTTTTCTCTAATCATTGCATTTAAACCACACCTTTCTTCTTAATCTTGAAGATAGATTGATTCCATGTACAAGAATATAGTTTGCATATGAGGTTTGATTTATTATTAGCTAGAGTATGATCATAACTAAATGCTAATTGCAAAACATGTTTTTGCTTTTGGTGGAAAAGCCAACAAAAGCATCCACTTTCTTTGTTACGGGGAGGAAAGAACTTCCCTACATTTTGAGGCAATGGCTTATGAAAGTTGACAAGAGACATCACCATTAACTGTTGTTGCTGCATTGTGGCTGTGAAAGGTTGCGATGACTTCTTTTGAAATGCCCTTAACTTGAAAACCATGCATGATTATTATTTTGATATTTAGTATTTCATAAATATATCAATTTGATTTTGTCATTTATTCATATTTTTAGATTAACAAGTCGATAGTATGAGACATGAGTATACCTACAAATATTTTTTTGGGTTTTTTTACTTGTTCCTTTACTCTTTATTTCATTAATTAATTAATTTAATTTTTCACATATTATAATATATATATAGAGAGAGATATATAGAGAAACAAATATAATAATGTTTTTTCTTAAGAAAATAATTTACAATGGACGGAGTCCTTTTAGTTATCAATGACTAACCTTTGATCATTTTCTATGAATTTAGCTCATTAGAATTAAATTATGTAAATATATGTGTTAAACATTATAATTTAATAGTAAACATAATTACTTGTATTTAGTTTGTGTCTGTAGACTATATATTACTATTATTACATACATTTTTTATGAAAAATAATTAAATATTTGACATTTATAAAATTTAAAATGATATTAATTATACTTTTATCTTTTAATTATATTCATAAAAAATTATCGATATTAAAATTTTACTCTTCTTCAATATATTTTATAAAAAATTGATTGCGATAAATTCGTTGTTTTTAAATTATAATGTCAATTAATTACAATTTAATATATATATATATAAATTTTTTATATTTAATTTATATAAGTATTATATATATAATTAATATTTTATAGAGTAATTTCCTCACATCAAGCATTTATCATGTAAATTGAGATTATAAGATCTCACATTCTTCTAACTCATGATTTTAAATACATATTATAGAGTTCTTCTTAAAATATTTAAAATCGTTAATTTACTTAGTACTTATTTAAAACAATAAAACTTGATAAACTAAATATTATTAATTTATAGAATTTTTACTCTATCATGTTTAAAAATTTTACAATTTTTTATTTTATATAATGTTTTGTTGACTAGTTTTTTTCTTTTATTCCTTTATATAAAAACAGAGTGTCATTCAGTTTACATCTTTTTTTATTGTATTTTATTCACTGTTTTCTAAATATATTAAATGTCAAGATCAACCTAATTACGAGTGATTGTTTTAGCTTTTAGGAATGAAATTTTCTTAATATTGGAAAAATGTCCTCAGACACTTTTAATAATTTTATCTTCATAGAATGTGAGTTCATTTGTAAAAGGGTTAGTTTTTATAGGATCAAATCATTTAGCATTTAATCATAAACTATCATATATATGATAAAATAGTTAACTTTTTATAATGATTAACTTAAAAGTTATATTAAGCATACATATTATTTTGTTAAAATGTTAAAAGATGTAATTTGAATAGGGGAATAGAGGATGAATTAATACAAAATTTCCACATATTTCAAATTCTTATAAATAAAAAATATTAAACTCTTAAATAAAAATGTTTATAATTTTAACTTCTTACATAACTAATACACTATTCTAAGAAAAAATGGAAGACAATAAAAATAATATTTCTTAAATTAATGAAATCGAAAGAGGTGTTAATGCTCTGCGGCGTAACATCATCACACGTAGTATTTCAGATACCTTAATGCTGCAATCAAACTTTACTTCCATGTCTGCCCGCGAGCTTTGCTTGGCTTCTTCAATGCCCACGTGGGCTATCCGTGGGCCCCACCTATTGACTCTCAAGTCATTAGAATCGTGAACAACAAACGCAACAATGGAAGAACTCAAACGTGGCTCCACGATAAAAGCTTAAAAAGTCTTCTACTTCCCTACTATTGGATACGTTTCTCATACGTATCTAACATCATACATTTATATTATTCCTGTCATGTACAATAAACAATACACTAGCACTCAAAATCTTGCACTATTTCAATAAACTAAGCCATGTAGTATTACCTAATGTCTCGTTAATCTTGATTAATATAACCACCTAGCCGACTCTTATTTACCTTGACTCATCAATTATTCAGTTAATTATTTTGGACCTTAATATTCTTTCAGTAAAATAATACTTATTTCTCACGTTTTCCAATTAACTAAACTCCCTTTTTTTGTCTCTGTGTGTGTCACCATCCGCTATAAGAACGTTGGTTGGTTAAAAAATAATTGTGTAGTTTTAATAAAATATAAACATTATATTTTACCATTGTTAGTACATTCTTGTTTTCTTTACAAGCACGTGGTTATTAGTTTAGATTGTTCACACGTAATTCTGAAGAAAAGTCTATGCACGAGTCTTATGTTGGAAATTTTTATTTAATAAAAGAACATTTTAAATTAAAAAAAAGGATAAGGATTCAAAGTTATTTTTTTATGAATAATTGTTAAATATATTATAAAGAAAAAGAAAAACTGAATAAAGGGAAAATGAATGTTTATGGTAATACTATGTGCAAATTGCGGCTACAAGTGGCACAGTGGTGTCGAGGCTAATTAAGATAATTGAATATGTGAGCTAGTTTTAATTAATTTTTGTTATTTTAGAAAAAAAAAAGTAAGATTTATTTATTTGGAATATAAGATAATGAAACGTGGCAAGTTCTAAACACCTCGGTGTAGGGGACCACATGGAAGAGTTCTGGTAGAGGCACGCGGGCTACAAAGATTCCCCGCCGCCACGAACATCTTGGTTCTCTCTCTACTATTCCTTCACGTTTTGCAACTTACACTCTGCACGTGCAGTGCATAATTTTACGAAAACACCCCTCTGGGCATCTTCGATTCCATGGATTGGACTGAAAGTTGGTGATTTTGGATGATAGTGGAGCTCTGTTCGTACGAAATCCAACAAGGCGTGAGTCTCGGAATCGTACTTAGCTCCCAATTTAACCTTTATCATCATTAACCATTCTAATAATGGACCCTTATGTTTTTAACTTTTCTATCTTTTGTCGCCATGGGCTAACTTCAACGTTGCGTCCCAATAATATAACACCACGTCCAAATATATTACAATTCCTTTCCACCTCTTTTTTAACCATCTAGAAGCACTTTCCCAACTTTGGTTCATCTCCCGTGGACATGGTTTTTCAAGTGGGATTACTTATTACTTCTACAATAAATAATACTTTTAATACCAATTTGACAAATCACAAAAGGCTTCGGCTATGTGTGGAATCAATTATGCACACGTCTTTAGGGTATCATATAATTTAATTTATTTCTACCATCATGCATCCATAATGCACTCACTACTACTCATCTCTACCTAGCTACCTTTTCTAGGGAATTAAGATGGCCGTAATCAAAACTAAATTAAAGCAGAACAAGATTAATAATTTCAAAGAATGAAATCTTATATATAAAGAAAGCTCAAAATACAAATATTCCCCACACCCCCTCTGAAATAAGGAAAATTAAAGAACAAAAAAAAAAAGTTGGTACAAATTAAACCTGAAAAGTAATTCACATTTTCCTTACTTTGCTCTTAAAATATCCTTAGTTTAAAATCTATGTCCATCGTGGATCCTAAGTGTGTGTCCTACATATGAATTTATTCTATTTGCTTGCTCATCTTTCTAGCTACACTTATATAATTTTATCACCTGTAAATTTGACAATATTGCCCCTTCTGTTTTTTTCTCCCTTATGTAAAGTCCCCTTCACCATTACTTCTGCTGCTAATGTTTCACATGTTGTCAGTGAGTTGTTGGAACAGAAACATGTTTTCAACGTTCCAGAAACCGTTGGATGTGTCCCCATTAGTCGGAATCCACGGGGTGTTTGGTTCCATGGATTGGAAATCCAGCTGCTGAGAGAACAACCCTGATGGGCTTGTGATGCAGTCCAAAAAGCTGAGTTGATCATGTGCTTGTTGGTAGTAATCAGGATTAGGGTTATTGTTGTTGTTACCAGCCGTTACATTATTGTAGTAATCCTGAGTCAACTCCGAGACAGGTGAAACCTGAGTCCCAAACGAGTCTGACGATGCACCCGTGCTACTATTCTCTGGAGTGTAACTTCGTGAACCGCCAAAGTTGTTGTTCATAATTGCTGGACTCAACATCATGTTCCCACTATGCGCCTCAAAACTGTTAAGGTTGTTGTCGTAGTTGTATGTTGTATTATTGTTGTTGTTGGTGGTGGTGATGGTTGTAGTAGCACTGGCAGAAGCCGTTGGAGAACCAGCTGTTGCGGCGGTGGCGGCGGCGGCTTGAATGCGCTCCACCAGCCTCGGCATCCAAAGGTAGCGCATGGCATCCTTGAATTGCTTGCTATTCACGTCACATTTGAGTTGTTTGGCGTGCTTTTGAACACGAGTTCTCCAATAATTCTTGATCTCATTATCAGTTCTTCCAGGCAAATATTGAGCAATTTTAGACCATCTGATGAATCAATAGAAAAATCAAACAATCATCAAAATCTGAAAAATATAAAACCACGATGAATAACTCAATTACAAAAGTGGCATATGTTTGGTTGCATGCATATTTAGTTTTGAAAAATGATGAATGCATATGGTGTTTATGCATATAAATAAGATAGAAAGGGAAAGAAAAACCAATAAATAGAAAAAGTGATGTGTTATAATAAGTATGTATGATAAGAAAGAATATTAAGTTTTTTGCTTACCGGTTTCCCCAGCGACCATGGAGCTCGAGAATAAGAAGCTGTTCTTCAAGAGTGATGTTGCCACGTCGAACATCGGGACGAAGATAATTCAACCATCTCAATCTGCAGCTCTTGCCAGTTCGTTTGAGTCCTGTAACAAAAGAAATTGCTTGAATTGGTAAAGTTTCGAGGAAGCAAAATGGTACTATAATGAAGGAAATAAAGAAAGAGCATTTTGTTTTTCCTTTTTGTGTATGTGATGTTTAGCTGTGGTATCATTTCACAACTCCTTTTTCCATTTTCGCAAATGGGAATGCGGCCAAGCAACTATCGACAAGCTATAATTACATATTTCATTTTTATGACCCACCACCAAGTAGTATATGCCATTATAAAGTTCTACCCGAAATAATCCACCACCATATCATGATGCCCTTCTCCACATATATATATATATATATATATATATATTAGAAAACCGCAAACTTTGGCTTTTCCACCCAAGAAATTGATTGGTGATGAAACGGGACGAGAAGCGAAGGCCTTTTCATAATCATAGAGGTGTGGAAGATAGAGAGAGCCAGTGTTTGAAGAAAATAGTGGAACTAATTTCGGTGTCAACAATTGCAATCATGAAATATGTGTACATCACTAGTAGTAGTACCCTTCGAATATCTATGGTATATGGTACATATTATATTGGTATGAAAATTATAAGAAAGAAAGAAAGTGTTATGTTATGTTATGTTACCAGCTGAACGAGCAAGGGAATTCCATCGACCTTCTCCGTTATTGGCAATGTAATTGATGAGAGCAAGGTCTTCGTCGACGGTCCAAGGACCTCTTCGAAGGTCCATCTCATCATCACTTTGGATTGTGGTGGTTGTGGTGCTTACCCTTCCTTTCACTTCCATGAGTCACACACCCACCTGGATATATAACTTTGATTGATTGATTGATTCGAACCCAAAGCAACAACAAAGATAGCTTTTGATCTAAGAAGTATGGTTGAGTTGAAGAGGTAAAGAAATCAAGAGAGAGAGAGAGAGAGAGGGAGAGAGAGAAAGAGGGTTTTGGCTTATTACGAAGAGGATAAAGAAGGGTGGGGGCTTTATATAGATATTCAAGGATGGAGTTTTGAAAATGAAAATAAATAAAAGAAAGTAAGGAGAAAACGATAGAGTTGGAAGGGATGATGAGAGAGAGAAAGAAGAAAGTAAGGTGAAGAAGTAGTAAGAAGATAATGATTTAATTAACGAAAACTTAAACGAGAATTAGGAGGAAAATAATAATTATTATGGCTTGTAAGTAAGAAAAGGCTACGAAGTTTGACGCTATAGTTTGACTTTTCCGGCTTCGTTGTGTGCGCGCGTGCGCCCTGTAACTCTATCAGCTGTTACGTGCTCATGATAATATTTTGCAGCCCATTTTGTACACGATGCTTAATCAATATTAATTTTATAAATATATTTTATCATTTTTAACAAAAACTATTTATTATATATTATTTATTAAATTGTTGTCCTTAGAGTAACGAATAGTAAAATTTATATATTAGTTATTAATTTTGAGATGCGGAAACTGAATGATATTCTGATCTACTTTCAAGATGTTTCTCTTGTCTTGGTTTTTATTATTTGTGTCAATTACTATGACTGAAAAATTGTAACTTTAAAATAAAACAATTGAAGTGTTGTTTGGCGTATAATTTATTTAGAAATGTTTTCCTACTTCTAATTTGACGAAGATTAAATAGTTTAAGGGTTTATTTGCTATCAGAAATAAATTACGCCCAAAAGTATAATCCAAAAATTAAATAAAAAAAAGTTAAATAAACAAGTAGAAAGAATAAAGATGCTTATTTTAATTAAATTTTATTTCTTCATAAAAAAAATATTTTTCATTTATATAAAGTTCAAGTGAATATTGAGGTTGTTAAGAGATCCTCTATCTCTGGTTTTCTTCATAAATTTATGTTTCCAGATATTCCCGAATGACTTTTCCACCCCTAGGATTCTAAATGCTTATTCCTCTCCTGTATCACAATTAAATAACCAGAAAAAGTTCAATATGTAATTAAGTGCTGCTTTAATTTTTATAATTTATTATAATTTAATAGTGGGGCCAATTATAATTTAATAGTGGGGCCAATAATTTAATTTTTTTGTATAATATTCCTATTCCCTTCCATGAAAATGCAGTCTGTGTACAAAAGAAAAGACTAGAACAATTTAAGCTCTTTAAAATTAGTCAATATCTTGTAAATTACACGATCAGTATCTTTTCATTTAAATAAAATGTATTTAAAATAATTAAGAACAATAACTTATAATGTACAGAATTTGATTGAAAAAAAATTAATATTTAATTTAACAAAATTTAAAAGAAAAATAAAATTAAAAAATTTATTTTTTATTTTTATTTGTATTATTTATTTTCTCATAATCTACTTACTAAGATAAATTGTTACTTTAAATAAATAAATTAAAAAATAATTAAGATGAAAATTAAATCTTTATTTTTATTTTTCATTGATATATAGGGGATTTTTTTAATAACGGTTCTTTTATTAGATTATTAAAATATTATTTAAGAAATCTGATTATTTGTATTCAAACTATAATAAATTTTGGGGTACTATCAAATGTTACCAAGCAGTTCAGGCAAAACAATCTGGGGCAGTGCATGTGCATTAACACACTACGGTCTATGATCTCATTTCATTCTCTTAATGAAAAAAAAAATTAAAATCTAACATCTTTGTAAATTCAAACCAAGTTTCTTCTATTGGTGCTATTAGTAGGACGGCTACATTAATTTTTCTATTTATTCCTTTGAATTTTGATAATTAGATCTGTGAGGGAACACCATCTGATACTAAATCTGGTTAAAGTTATTTTATTATTTTCATTTGAGAATTTTGTGTATGATATCTCCCTAACTTCATTGAAGTTCAAATTGTTTATATTTTTCTAACCGAGGCTAGATTGAAGTACTAATTTTTCATGATCAAATTTACTATTTTTTGGAACATATATAATAAACTTTTAGTATTTAAATATCCAATGTTCAGTCCAAGTAACTTGTAATTATAACTAGAAACTCCATTATTGGATCCTATACATTTGTTTTCTTTTTTGGGAAAAAATAATACCTAGATTTGATTCCTTTCCAAATAAAGTATGGGGGTATGGGAGTATAGACTGAATTAATTGAATTGTTAAATTTAATTGCTTTAATTAGTGAAAATGCCACCATTAATGACACCATGCTAGTAGTACATTGGTAGCAGTCAATTGGATTGGACCACCTCAAATATAGATCTTAAAGTAATTCCACTTTACATTTTCTACTTTGGTCCCAAATGATAAAACCCTAATTAAATCTAACCTCATGGATTTCACTGTTTACAACATTAGAAAAATAGTAGCAAGAAACAAAAGAAAGTGCTATTTTCCCTTTTCTCCCCCTTTCAAACAAAAAAGAAACAAGGTGAAACGTGCCAATAATGGCACTTTCTCAACACAAATAGAGGGGAGATAAAAGAATGGAGTTACATAATAAATAAACCCTTGTGATCCATATAAAAATCAATTACATTTTTACAATACCAGTGTCCTATAATAATCATTAAGTTTTAAAATATTATATAAATTACAAAACTTTAAAAATAATTATTGAATTTTAAAAATAAAATCATAAATAATAATATAAATTACAAAATTTTGGAAAAATTATCCTTCCCTCGTCCATCCAGAAAATCAGTAGGACTAAGGGCTGCTTCCTAAGCTTAAAATAAAAAATGAAGAGAATTTTTTAGTGCTAATTGTTCTTAGATATTATTATATAACCAAAATAGAAAGTGGGTGGGAAAAAATTCTGGAATTTCATTGAACATCGACATGTATTAGATGTTGGGGAACGGTGACATATCTCATAAAATATTGCCACGAGCTCAGATTTTATATGCTTCGTATGCCTAAATTAAGTTTTGTTATGGGCCACCCTATGATTATTATCTGTTCGCAACGTGGAATTTTTAATGTCATTGGGAAAAAGAACGATGCATTATTCCCTTCATTCCACCATTTTGCTCGAATTAGATTTCACAAATCATTTTCTCGGGATAAGATTGCAAAGTCTGAAGAACAAGCTGTATTGCTGGGTGCGTCGAATCTAGATTCATGTTGTTTCATCATTTATATTATATAAATATAAGTATTTGTTTTAGTATACTAATATAATCCGTGATTATGATGATACGTATACACATCAACGACATTAATTTTATTACACAACAATCAAGTGGCATCAGATGTAACGTTTGAACGTCTACTATGTTATGCTACTTTCTTGTTTAGTTCTGTCTCTCAGGTTTCATATATTTTAAACAAATAGTTACTTCAAAAAAAGAAACATGAATCCGTACACAGGGTATAAAAAAAGCAGAAGATAATTTAATGTAGATATTAATTGTAAGAAGATTGAAGAGGTAGATCTAGTTTGGTTAAATAATATAGGTAGGTAGGTAGGGGTTTCTTTTAAGTCGCATTAGTTGCTCTCAGAAAGAAAATGGGATTCCATAAAATTGATGCTTCATTGGTTCTTCTTGTTATTCATCAATTTTGATTTTAGAATGTTCTTGGTTTCCCTATTCTTCCACACCCACTTCCTCCAATCTAATTTAAAACGAATGTTGCATTTCTAGAAACTCTTTTTCCTCGGTTTTTCATGTCATGCTACAATAATGTTAGAAGCTTCATCATGTGTTTATTTTTGTATAACACTCAGTGGATTGATAATTCCCATTAAAAATTAATGACTAACCACTGTAACCAATGAAACTTTTTTTTTTTTTTTAATTGAATCATTCTCAGAACAGTCTAGTAAGGGCAATGATTTCCCTTTATCACTAAGTTCCGAGCATATCACTGTACCTCCATCACATCAGAGCATAAACTGATAAGAAAATAAAGGTGAACACTATTTGATGGCATATAAATTATTTATTAATCTTCTTATCTATTATATTTAATTCATAGAGTGTATTTTATACATTTGAAAAAATATTTGAAAATAATAAATTCTTTAATTGATATCCACGTTGATAACTTTATACGAAAAAGTGTGATAAAAAATATCATCTTCAATATAATAACATTATATATATACATAAATACAATCTCATCTTCATAAACCAATTTTATAAGATTATTATAATATAATATAAATAAAATTATTTATTTATAGATAATATTTTCTTATATAATGATTATATTAATTTTTTTCATCCAAATATTTTATTTTCCATTTTTTTTAAATAAGAGAATATAAAATTTGTTCCCAATTTTTTTTCATATTAGAATGCATGAAATCGTTGGATTTCTTTACCTCTCGCATTTTCGTTACGCCCAGTTCAAAGTATAATTTTTTATTTATTTGTAAATTATCTTCAATAAACTTTTTTAAGTTTAAATGAATTTCTATGAACATGACAATGTTAACTTTATTTTCAAATGAATAATTTATTAATTAAATTTTATTGAATTTACTTGTATATTTAAATATATTACTTTATATTCATAATTTATTTAATTTTAATATTTTGGTCTATTAGCCAAAATGTTGTAAGTCTAGGGATATTATCTATCATTAACCAAAAAAAGTGTTTTCATCTTAAAATGTATATACATTTACGTTTTTTACTAACATACTGAGTTTTAGTTATTTCTTTATATTTTGAGTTATTATATTGTTTTCTTATCTTGTAAAAAGGAAGAATATTTTAAATACATGAATAAAAAAATCATTTGATATAGTTTATAAATTTAACCCATTAATAACAACTATTACTTTTAATTATATGTAATATTTATTTCTCAAAAGTATAAAATAAAATAATAATCTCAATTTATCAATAAAAATAAAATGAAAAAATATACAAAGTTAATATATAATTAAAAATATATATCATTATAGACCTTGTACTCCTATTATTATTATTATTATTATTATTATTATTATTATTATTATTATTATTATTATTATTATTATTATTTTACTTATATCACAATTATAATAATAATCGTCATCATCAAATTATTTATATATAATAATTATTATCTATCTTTTCTTTTATCATTACTATTCCCATTTTCAATATATTATTATTATCTAAAAAGTTTCATAACCATCAACCCAATTTTATTTTAAGATATATTAAAATTAACAGAATAGATATTTGTGTGAAATTTCAAAACTTTATAAATATTGTCATTTAAAAATAAAATCTCAAGTATTAATTAGTATATGAGGAGGTATTATCGATTATAAAGTTGGATAATTTGGTCGGAATTTTGTGTGTACAAAATATTTTAATGAGTTAAAGAAGGAAGACTTATATAGATTATTTCTAATTTCACGATTCCTAAAGCATGAGAACTTTAGATGCACAGGAATAAGTTTCCTAGTGAGTGGAAGAAGAATAAACATTTCCGTAAATAATGAGTTTCAAGCATACATATATATTTTCAAACTCAATTTGTCTGTTTCAAGAATGTTCCTTATAATTTAATTTACGCTAACAACTCTCCCCAACATGGATCACACTCGATCGCAGTTAAAACGAAGAATCCTGGTGAAAATGAACTTAAGTTCAACACGCTCTTAAGAAGCTTTACACAAAAACATGAAGTGTTGGCAGCATAAACAAAGTCATAAAAACAACAGTGATCAAGTGTTAGGGTCAGAGTGTGAAAAGGGGTTTCCAACAAAAGAGACACAACTCTAAAGATACCCCTTTGGCATCATTTTCCTACTCCCCACAAGGAAACTAGAACACAAAAATTCAATTAAGAAATAACATGTTATTAAGTTGGATCATAGTTATCTAATTAGTGTTTGACACGTGCTACGCCCACCAGATACGATCCCTCTGCGAGCAATTAGAAAAATTAGAACAGCCACGATGGTCAACCCCCACCAAAACTGGTCACTACCCATTACAGGTTCATTAGCATTATTGTAGTAATTTTAGTCGAGCTTTGATTTTTCCTTCACTATTATCGTCCACGTTTTTTAGATCACACTAGAAACGGTTTTCGAATTGTGCGATGTTCTCATGGAAAGTGCAGCAAATTAGTGAAGAGATAACGAACAAGACGGAAGAATAGGGAGAGAATGCCAAAGACGAAAATGTAGGCAATTTGCATGACATGCATTCATCAAAGAATATGGAAGAAAAGTCATAGGGATGGGTATTCAATTCCCAAAATGTATCATTAGAGTTCATTTTAGTTTATGCAAATTTGTTCGTTTCATCGTCGCCAAATGTCAGAAAAACACACCTAATCCCATCTTATGATTTTATAATTAACAGATGGGTGAACTAAGTCGCTGACACAGCACTGGTTGCGCAAGAAACTTGTACTTTCAGTAAGTGGCAATTCATGCGTATGATTGATTACACGAAACAAGAACTTGTGAAGTGAGAAAAAAATGTTGAAAAATGATCTGGTTAAGTAATAATTAGCAGAATTTATAAGATAGTTAGTAGATTATAATAATGGTTAATGCGTTATTGGGATCCGTGTCAGAAGGAATATTTGGGTTGAAGGAGAGTGACAGCATCCATAGTTTGATGGTGCTTTTGTCAAAAAGATAGCCGGGTTTTCAGGATTCATGGGGTTGACATTTCCTTTTTGGACGGTGTACTCCTCCTCTCATATCTCTACTCCTCGCAAGACAAGACAATTAATCCAAAAATATCCAAATTAATTCATTTCTTAAACCTTATCAGCTGAATATCACTTCCAAAATATTATAGTTTGTTTGAGAGAGAGAACTTAAAAAATCATTTTTTTGCAAGAACTATGTATATTTTCAGGGTTTTTATAGAATTCATGCTCAATTTGTTCTCACTTTAATGTGAGATATTGTGAAAAGGAAATAAACTTTGTAGATTTCAAAATGAAAATATCTATCATCACATAGAAGGTGATGGAAAGGTTTATAATATATTTTGTTTCTTTGCCCTCTGCATTGTTGTTGTGTTTGAAAACGTGTTTGACTTAAACTGTCCATATTCGATAACTGCGACCCTTTTTCATCTCTGCAATCTTTTGACCTCTTTGAAAGGCAAAGCGTGTATTTTCTCCCCTCTTAAGAAGAACTAAGTATACTTATGTTAGGTATAGAAATGGAGTAGAAAAATGTGGCCTGGACATTGAATTAATCCATTATATTCACATTACATACAATTTACTTCTTCATCAATTAATGTTGTTCATCAACAATGTCATTTTATGTGATGTCTTGTCGTAACCTATAATCAGACATCCTCTCCTAATGCCATAAAACGCGCACCATTCACTCCTCTCCAATCACATTTAGTATTATGTTTAGGAGTAATAGTACGAAGACCTAATGGTTTTATTGTTAATATTACAATATAACCTTCAATTCGTAGATGAAAGGATTAAGACTTCATTTTCAATATTAATATTCTGTGTAAGAAAATAGTGTTTTCATTTAGAAATATATTATAATAACATGATTGTATTTAAATTATAGCGATTTTGAAATTTTAATTTATAATAATTTTTAAAAAAATATTTTGATTAATTAAAAGAAAAGAAAAAAATTATATATATAATTTTTTTACTATAAGAAAAATTAGATTTTTCGACAGATAAAATCTATGGGTAACTAAGAAAATCTATCAATAAATACATATTTATGTATTTATCGATAGACAAAAATTCATCGGTAATTATGTTTAGGTAAATATTATTGACGAAATTGAAATTTTATTATTATGTATTTATTTATTTATATTTATATTTGAAGTTGATAGTTCAACCATTAGACCACTAAGATTTTCTAATAATAATTTATAAATAAATTATATTTATATACAATTAAATATATATATATATATATATATATATATCCGTGTAATATATAAATATAAAAAATATAAATACAAATATATTTATATATTTTGATATATTTATATATATTTATATAGTTATATATTTATATGTAGAATGTGAGGCGTGCTCGACGGTGAAAGTGTGTGTCGTGTTTATTAGAATATATTTAAAATTAAGTAATTATTATATAATTTTAAATACTTAATTTTTTAAATTTAATGTTGATTTTTTAAAATATACTTTAAATCTGTCGGTAAATGAACAAAAAATTACCGACGAATATATCCGTCGGTAAGTAATTGTTCATTTACCAAAAGTATAAAATTATCGACGATATTAATGGATTTACTGGCAGATATATTCGTCAATAATTATTTGTTTATTTACCGACAGATATATCTGTCAGTAATTAATTATTCATTTACCGATAGATTTATCGACGAATATATCTGTCGGTAATTAATTATTCATTTACCACGGTCGATATCGTCACTATCATCAATAAGAAAACCCTTAGGCTTGTTATCCATGAACTTGTTTAGAAATACTGTAATAAAAGGAACATAGGGGTTTGTCGCTAGGTATTTGACCAAATAGGATCGTCCAGTTCCTATAGAACCTATCACTAAAATACCCCTACTAGGGGGAGGTAAGGCTAAGCGGAGCGAAAAGGGTTTTCCATGAGATGGGAAATAAAAACTATTAGTCCCCCACAAGGTTTGTGAATAAGTAATTGTCTGATAATTAGCAAGGAATATACGTCTTGCTACTAAACAGGATGTATTGAATTCATAAATCATTAGATACTTTTTATGAATGTCAACTAAGTATCGTAAGGAAATTGCTCCCGGTTGTTCACTTATTTGATAACCAGAGTTATTCTTTGATAAAAGATCACTATGAGTCAGACTCAATAGAATTTGATCAATCCTTTTTTCTGTTGTTAAGGTAGAAAACTGAACCAAAAATTCTCTTTCTTTATCATCAATTGAATCAGTGTTCCAGACCCAGGATTCTATTTTATCATCAATCTAATCACCATTCACGTTTTTTTATTTTTCTTATCAAGGAATAAATTGCTTTACTTGGATGAATTAGATGTCTCGTATTTCTTGAAAAAACGATTCGATTGATGAGATTTGGTATAATATTTATGAGATCGATGAGATTCAAATATTTCTTCTTAGAACGTATGAATTTGACCCCATAAGCGAAACAGGATTTGGCTCAGGATTGCCCATTGTGAATTCCAGGGTTTCTCTGAATTTGAAAATTATCACTTGGTAAGTTTCCATACCAAGACTCAATCCAATTAAGTCCGTAGCGTCTACCAATTTCGCCATATCCCCATCTTTTTTTTTTAATCTCATTAGAATGCTTTTTTTTTTCTCATTTCTATTATGATAATTCTGCGGCAACTTTCGAATTCATTAAATACATATTATTATATTAAATATTAAAAAAGCCTTTCTCCTATTTTATTGATTTTATTTCATCTATACTCAATACCTTTATTTATTTGCTTGAATCAGAACTGATTCTATTATCTATAGATTAAAAATTCAATATACACAGATATAGACCACATATTTACTTATATTCTATGTACCTACTTCTATTCTTTTTTCATACAATTTTGAATACTCGAATGGTCGATTCTTTGCTTTTTTTTCCTTAAAGCAAACAGATACAGACTTTCTCTAACAAAAAAGAAAATTTTCTTTTTTTTGTTTTTGCTGAAATGAAATAAACAATCCATTTATTCATATACAATTGATATAACTAAAACGAATCTAGTGGTCATTCTTTTTCTTTTAATGTATAATTAGACATTTATTTAGAAATATAGAATTCCTTAATATTTCGATAAGACCAAATTTCACAATTATTCTAAATCTATCGATAATTTCTATTGATAATCACTTTTTTACGCTCCATATCCATTAGTAATATAAGATTTTCTTATTCATAATCAACCATAGACATAAATATATAACAAAATATTACATTATACTAACTTATATAAAATGACATTTTATTAATTACATCATAATCTGTTAATATATTTTAATACAATACATTTTAGATTTCAAAGGAAAATAAAAAATAACATTTAAAAAATAAAAAAGATTTAATTAATTTGTAGCAAGAAAAACATATTTTTCCTCTTATTTGTATTTTTTTTAATTTTATTGACAAAATATCCTTATATGTATATATACAGTGAGATCCAATTTCATATATTAAATTTATTATTAAGTAATCCAAAATCTAAATAGAACGAAGAAAAAAATAGTGTTGTTTGTTTCTAATGAAAACCTCGTAAAAGACTCAAATGGTATCATTTTCGCTCATCGGAAGATTAATTTAATCTAAAAATTTTATGATTAAAGAATCAAAATAATGTTAATCTTATTATTAAGGATTAAATTGATATTTATATTATTTTTAGAACAAATTATAGATGCCTCGGAGACTCCTTTGAGATTTAATTATTCTTACTAATTATGTTTTAAGAACTAAATAATATTTTACTCCATACATATCTAATTGTAAAAATATAGATAAAGAATCAATTGACACAAACATTAAGAAAAGGAAAAATTTTCCTCAGGAAAAAAAGAAGTTGAAATTGCAATGATGTTTATAAAAGTGTGACCATCTAATTTTGTTTACCCATATAAATATAGAGAGTGAGAGAAAGAGAAAGGTAAAAAAATAAAATAAAATTAGACATTAATTAATGACAAAGGAGATAATCACGATGTGACTCCTTATAAATCTTGTATTTTAATCCGAGACGTATGAATTGTGACAATTTGATATTCTTAAAGTTATTTAAAAAAATATATTACAATTATTATTATATTAAATAAAAAAATATATTGTCTTATATTATGCTTGTTAAAATGGCGTTAGTTCAAATGATATAAATCAAACCTTTGATCCTTTAAACAAGATTTCATGTTTATCATAAATTTTTTTGTCTTAAAATTTTCGACTAAGGATAAAATTATTTGAGTGTTTAGAGTATATCTGGCATACTAATTAAAATGATTAAATAAAATATTAATTACTTGAAATAATTTTTTATAAAATAAAATTTTATGTAATATGATAAGTGATTACATTTTTTAATTATTTCATCAAATAACTTAAAAATAAATAAATTAAAATAAATAATTTTTATTTTTAAAAAGTTTTAATAAAAAATGAACTATATTTTAATTAAAAATATTACTTAAAAATGATATACATCATTGAAGACGTGAGTATAAATATTTTTAATTTTTTTTATCATTTTCTTCAATGCCAGTTTTAAATAAAATTCATCATTCTTGTATTGAGTATAGTTAGACGTATATTACAGAATTTGGATTAATTAGACAAATAAAAGAAAACACATGATCATACTGTCAAATATGTCATGTTTTTGGCATGCAAATGTTGACTTTTTGTTACCCATTGAGTGAGAATCACAGTGGAAAATGCTGAATTTGAAGCAGCTTCTGGTCTCATTTTTCTTGCTATGTCATTAGAAAATGTATCATCCATGCACCCTTCTTTCTCCTATCAAAAATTTATTGGTATGTAGAATTAATTAGATTTAAATATATTTTTTAGTTTTTATGGTTAAATAATTTTTTTATATAAATTATCAATTTAATTATTCACTAAATTAATTATTTTTAAACAGGTTTTTATAAACAAGATTGTTGAACGAGTGCACATTGAATACTATTTTCATAGGACTAATTGAAGTGGAGTTTTGAAGATGACGAAAAACACGTTTAAATATGGGTTCATGTAAATTTAATTTGTAATTTTAAAATTTTGTCAATTTTATTTTTCATGATTTTTAAAATGATTCGTATAATAATAATAATAATATACTGACTGAAGATAAATCTTTGAGTAACGACGGATTGTATATTCTAATGAATTATATATACAGATTTTTAAGAGTTAATTCAAGAAAAAAAAGTCTGAAATATTCGTTGCAAAATAGTGAAAATAAAAATACAAACATAACTAAAATGTAATATTTATAATATTATCATCTATTTAAATTTATACTTTTTTCCAATTTATTATTATAAAGGTTAATTATTTGTTTTATATATAAGTAATTTAGCAATGATTTCATAAGCTATTTTTCTCAAATTAATTTAAAATGATTTAGTCTATATTAATATTAATTTTTTTAAAACGTTGGTCTATAAACATAATAATATAAAAGTATAAATATATTTTACTAATTTCATCATTACTATCCTTATTTTATTATCACTGTTTCTATTACACAACTTTTATTATTATCATTGTTATTATTACATATTGTGGTTGTTGTAATTATCATTGATAATAATACCATTTCATATAGCCCTTATATTATTAACTACAATCGTCATTGATGACAATCTTCATTATTTTAATCATTAGGATGAAATTAATACGTATTTTACTCCTAATTTATGATATTTTTATTGAGATCTCTTCTATTTTTATCATGCCAGTCAAATAGTCTTTGAAAACTTTTTAGTAGAAATAGAATTACAAACAGTTAATTAATTTAGAACAAAATTAAAATATATTTTCTTAATCATTGGTTAAGAGTCAAAATCACATGTATGTTTATATATATATATATATATATATATATATATATATATATATATATATATATACTTTTTTAATCCATTTATATATTTAAAAATAAAATTGTGATAAATTATAATTTTAAAATAGATAATACCTCTAATATAATAATAATTATTTAAGATATTATCATAATAAGTTTAAAATCAAAATACCCTCATTCTTAATTAGAACAAGATAATAAATCTTTAATAATATTATTATAACAGACATAAAATTGAAAAAACTATTATTATAAAAAATATAAAATAAAATATGATAGTAAATTGTTAATAATATTACCATAACGTACGTAAAATTGAAAAATTTTCGTTTTTAATAAATAAAAACATAATATAATAAGAATAAAATAAGAAGATGATGTACTCAAAATCTAGACCAATTTCGTTACTGGAAAAATCATAATAGATTAAAACGTCGATGATTTACTTAAAAATCCAAGTGAAAGAAAAGAAGTTGTAGATGAATGAAGTAAAATGAAATCCAATTATGGGTTGAAAAGGTGTTAAAAGAAGAAGCCGCCAATGGAAAGGACAAGAGAAGAAAACGACGAGCACCAATGTCGGGTCCCTCGGACGCACGCCTGAGCTTTGGAACAAAATCATAAGATTAAGAAACGAATAATAATATTATTATAAGGTTAAGCGTGAACCAATGTTACCCATCCATAGTCTTTGCCATTTTTATAAAAGCATACGTAACTATGTTTGTCTCCAACTCTACCCTTCCATTCATTCCTAGATTAAATAATTGGTGCTTCCCCTCTCATTTACAAACCTTCTATGCTCTTCCACCACACCCTCTTTTTTTTTTTTTTTCTTTCATTGCACCCACTAAATACAATTCATGATGAAACAGCCTTGGTCTTGGTCAATTTAATTTATTATACACATAAATCTCTACCTATTCATCTCTTTGATTTTTCAAACGCCTCAAAATTGGAGGGTTTACCATTATCCGTTTACCTTTTCATGTTAGAGTTCACACCAAAAGTAATACGGGGTGGTGCTGATTGGTGTGCCACATGTTGGATGCTACGTGTGTTATCTAGTGACACATGTCTGTGGTGCATCTTGGGGTGATGTAGGGGACCATTATCAACTTTTATGTTGGTAACGTTTCACAGAGGAATTGGGTCATGGTGGTTATCATTAGAAAGTTGGTTATGAAGTATACAGATAATTGGATATGGTTTCGCATAAAGTAAAAGGTTGAAGATATTGTGCTTAAAACCCTAGACCTCACTAGAACTATTTGAGAGTAGGTTATTAAGAGATGAGAAGGTTGTTAATTAATTACATAATAAACCATCCATGGTTACGTTATCGTGTGGAAATTTAACCACCAGCTGGAGCAGTAACTATCATCTTTGTCATTTTACTTGAATCCGATGCATGGCCAGCTCACCAAACCCCACATTCTCACTATACGACAGATGCTTCAAACTTCAAACCCATTATTCAGGATCTTAATTATAAGATTAATCCCTTCTCGTGCTTGTTTTGGGTATTTCTATGATCATATGGATAACATATAATATAGTTAGTAGGTAAAGGAAATAATAGGGGAAGATATGGACTCTGCTTTAAATGGTCCATATATACTCCATAGTCGTACATAATAGCATCACTGGAAAATGCTCTAACTTAACCCTAAAATGAGAAAGACCCAGACAATTTACTTTGCTAATTTTTAAGAAGACAAAACAAATATATCTATCATTGAAAGGACTTTTGAAAATGTTGTACATATAATGGTGAATAGAAAATGTGGTATAAAAGATATGAAATAATTATTTGGCCACCTCTTGAGAAAAATAAAATTCTATCCATGTATAAAAGTTGAGACCCTTTGTCTTTTTCATTTTAATGTTGTCCTTGTCTTTTCCTTTTCTTTTTCTCCCACCTAAAATGTTTTTACATGCAACCAAATTTTTTGTTAATTCAAAATATCTCTACTCTATTTTCCATTCCCTCCTCCTATTAACTCATACTCATGACTTTTTCTTAACCTCAAGATTTTTATTATGGTATATTTCGCTTTAGTAGTACTGTATTATTTAAATTGTATTCATACTAAATTTTAATGCATTATAAAAAAAAATCCAATAGACAGTAATACATATTAATATCTGAAAATATGAAAAAAAGAAGAAGAGAAAAACCGTTTGAACAACTTTGCTTTGTCAAATTAATTACAAGACATTCTAGCCTTCCAATCATTCCCCTTTTACTTTCTTTTAGTATATACGGCTAAATATTTATTGCTTTCAGGACTATATATTTTGGTTATTCTCTTCATTAAAATTTAATTAATTAATCATATTTTTTAAAATATGAATTTATTTATTTTTAAGAATTTTATAACACTACAAGAAATATTAAAATTACCGACGGTCAAAATCCGTCGGTAATAACAAAAATCCGTCGGTAAATGAATATTATCGACGGAATTCCGACGGTCAAAAATCCGTCGGAAATTCGCTGTCGGTAAATATTACCGACCGGATAAATCCGTCGGTAAATATGAATCGAAATTACCAACGGATCCGGATCCGTCGGTAATAATTTTATTAATTATTAAATATTTTACTTATTTATAACATTATTTTTTTATAGAACCCCTCCCCTTATATTCTTATTATTTATTATTAATTATTTCAATTATTTCTCCATATTATATTTTTATAACTTTGAATTATTGTCAGATTAAGAGAAATGTCATTGGCAGTGATTGAACCCAGGACCTTAAGTGAGAGTCGATACTCCAACCACTAAGCTACTAGAATTTCTTGATAACAATTTACAAATAAATTATATTTATATACAAATATACAAATACATTTATATATATTTATATATATTTATATATATTTATATACATTTATATATATTTATATATATTTTTTTATATATTTTTATATATTTATATATATTTATATACATTTATATATATATATATTTATATATATTTATATATATATATTTTTATATATTTTTATATATTTTTATATATTTATATATATTTATATAGATTTATATATTTTTATATTTTATATTTTATATTTATATATATTTATATTTTATATTTATATATTTATATATTTATATATTTTATATTTATATATTTTTATATATTTTTATATTTTTATATTTTTATATATTTATATATATATATATATATATATATTATATATATTTATATATAATTAAATATTTATTTTTAAAATTACTTAATTTAATAAATTATTATAAATTAATCTAATTATGATTAAATTAAATTATTAAATAAAAAATATTTTATTTTTTAATTAGTGAATAATTAAATTATATTATATAATTTTACCGACGATTTATCCGTCGTGTAAATAATTTTTAATTTACATATGAATTTACCGACGGATATATCCGTCGATAATTACTTGTTAATTTATCGATCGGATTTACCGACCGATATATCCGTCTGGTAAATTCATCTATAAATTACCGACGGTTTATCTAGCAGATATATCTGTACGTAACTAATTATTATTTTACCGACGGATATATCCGTCTGTAACATCAAATTTCACAAATATTTTATATCCGTCGTAATTTTCGTTCGTAATGATTATTTTCCGACGGCTACAATTCCGTCCGTAAATATCCGTCTGTAAATATCCGTCTGGTAATATGCGATTTTCTTGTAGTGTAACGCGTAAAAATTGTTACTAGTTATTAAATTTAGATACGAAAAAAAATCACATATTTTTATAAATTTATTACAAAAAATAGTTTTTAACAAAATTATTTAAATTGATTATAAAGAAACCAATATAATTTTTTTTGGTAAACTTGTAATTTAGAACAAATTTTCTATGTTAATTGTACTGTAATCAATGTAAAAAGCAAATCTAACATCAGATATGTTGTAATCTATGTAAAAATCTTTTATAACATTATATTTTTCCTCTTTTATACAAAATATTTTGTTTCTTGTATGAAATTGTTTTTCTTCTTTCTCTCTTCTCTTCTTCTGTCTCTTACCTCACTCTCTACTTTCCCCTCCTCTCTTTCTAGTGGTTCGTGCTCCACCACAAAGTCAGTAACCCCCTCTTTGTGCCTCTCCCATCGCGGGCTCTTCCTATACACTAGTGGAAAAATAGCTTTTTATGACGGGTTTTTATTACGGTCGTAATCCACCCGTCATAGTATGTGACGCGGTGGCAATTTTGTAATAAAATCATAAACTTTCTATGTCGGGTAAGTTTTAACCGACATAGTAAGTGGAAAGGTCACTTTCTATGTCGGGTAAAATTTAACCGACATAGAAAGTTCACTTTCTACGTCGGTTAAAATTTACCCGACATAGAAAGTTCACTTTCTATGTCGGGTAACATTTACCCGACGTAGAAAGTGAACTTTCTATGCCGGGTAAATTTTAACCGACGTAGAAAGTGTCTTTGATGACGGGTGTTAGGGCAACCGACATAGTATCTTCTGCTCCTCCCGCACTCCATTTCATTTCATCACTCCCCCCCCATAGCAGAGCTCCCCTGTACGTTTCTCCCTACGTTCCATTTCCTTTCATCAGTTCACCCATACCAGAGCTCCCCCGTTCGCTTGTATACGTTTCTCCGCACCCACATTTGCTCGTCACGCCACCTGCCAACGCTTCGTGCCGCCTGCTGCTACTGGTGCCCGTCGCCTGGGATACGTTTCTCCCCACCCAGCTCTGCACGTCACGCCACCTGCCACCTCTGTAGGTCTTCAAGAGGTAAGATTTCGTGCTTGCTTTAGCCAATGTAGGTTTACAGTATTGAATCTAGTAAGTAATAATGCTGTCAAGAGAGGGAAACATCACGGGTGCCTTTAGCTAATTTAGAGATGTATTGTAAGTAGTTTAGTCATTTGAATGTGTTTCTGTAGTCATTTGAACATTAGTCATTTGAACATTAAATATGCCAAACTTGAGTGTTAATGTAGAAATAGATGATGTGCATGTCATCCGTTATGACCATATGGAAGGATTTTGGGAGAATGCTCCAACTTGATAATGTATGAAATTTTTTTAATGTATTATTTTTTAATGTATGCACTTTTTTGTTTATCTTCAGTCATATTGTCTAAACTAATAACTATTATTTTTTTCTTTGAACACAGATATGGCAGATTCATCTGGTACCCCTCCTCCTACACAGTCCCCCCCTCCTACACAAGGTGGTGATCAGAGTCAGCCGTCTACCAGGAAAAAGGGTAGGCGTGCTACACGGTTGAGGGAGTTGAATATCAGTCGCAGCTCCGATCAGAAATTGCCTATCCAGTTTGACATGCAAACTGGTAGAGCCACTGGAGAGCACAGTGCTAGATTCACTAGCTATGTGGCCTTGCTTGGGAGAAGCAAGGTTAGTATTCTTATTGAGGATTGGGACCATGTTCCAGAGACACTGAAGAACCAGATTTGGCAGAGTATCCTGGTACCTACTCTTACTTGAGCATTTAACATGTATATATATTTAACTTTTTTTGGGAACTTCATGTTATTTTTATTGTGTAGGTCACATATGATGTCCCTAACACCACTTTGTTGAGGACAAAGTGGATCTCATATGCTGGGGAACGCTGGAGAGGTTTTAAGAGTGATCTGACCAGTCGATACATATATGGGGCATTGAGCAACAAGAACCCATGTGACCAGTATCAGTTTTTGGATGAGGAGACATGACAGGCATTTCGGACTCACGATTAGACCCTAGGTTTCAGGGTTAGCACATTTGTCATTTGTTTGCGAGTAATTTTTTTTAAATAGAGGTTTTAAATTTGGTATTTAACATGGAATGCAACAGGCCAAGAGGCAGAAGGCACAGGATATTCGGAGGAAGAATATCCACCCCACAGAGTTGTCTCGTGGGGGTTATGAGAAATTGGAGGAGAAGATGATGAAGGAGACTTCTTCAAGTCTACCTTCAGATGACTCCGTTGTGAGTTCTGTCACCCGCCCTTCACGCCATGATAAATGGAAGAGAGCTCGCCAGAACTCATCAGGGAATTACTTATCCGAGCAAACTAATGTTGTTGCTCAACGTATTGTAAGTAGCATATCCTACACTAATTATATATGTTATACTACAATAGGCATTTGTATTTGCTAAAAAATCATTCGTTTGTGTTGTAGGATGAGTTGGTTGAGCAGAGCACTCGGGGATCATTCCACCCACATGGCCGTCAGGATATATTGGCGATGGCCATTGGTACCCCAGAGCATCCTGGACGTGTTCGTGGTGCTGGACGAGGGTGGGCATCGAGACAGTACTTTGGTGCCCCACCCGTGGCAACTCCTTCTTTGAGGCAACTGAATGAGCAAGAGTTTGAGTCCCTCAAACAACAAATTAGGAAGGAGATTCGAGATGAGGTGTACTCGACTTGAAGGCGGAGTTATTGAGCTCAATGCGAGCAGAGTTGGCATCTTTGTCATCTCAACCTTCCGTCCCCGCACGAGCGGCATCCCCGATTCATGTCGAGCACAAAGGAGAGTTGTGATGCTCCCGATAGAGGGGCAGAGGTTGCTCCTACCGACACCGCTGACCGTCGGTTGTATGTTGCGGGTCCTCCCGAGCATTTGGTGGCATACGGTACGTATTATATATTTGACATGTATTTGGTACAGTGTTACGCATTATATAGTCTAAAATATTTTATCCTTTGTTTACCTTAGGGAAAATGTATACATTGGGGTCAACCATCCACCACCGGAGTATTGGAGATGATATGATCGAGTGGTGGTTGTAGATGTCCGGATGCTACTCGCCCTAATCCCTATTCCCACCGAAGAGGTTCAAACAGTGGGACAGTGCACTGGCCATTTTATCTTATGGCCAGGTTTCATTAACAAGACCCATCCCAACACATGCACATGTTGATTTATGCATTGAACGATAGTACTTATTATTTTTTGATAGGTTGATGTATATTAATGTTATTGATTTTTGGTACTTGTATAGGAAGAGGCTGAAAAAGCAAAGGAAGTTGTGCATGAATCACCACCACCACCATCTGCTTTACAGCGACTCGGTGCACTGGCAGCGACTATCGGGACCACTCTCATACAGTTAGATATGCCACCCGAAGTCGTATGCAGGACCAAGACGATCCTTTTTTTCTTACTCCAAAGGGATATTTTTGATATTCTCACTGGTACTGATATGCTATGTGTATCAGTGTTCCAGCTTTGGGAAATGTAAGTATATTTACATATTTTTTATATTATAACTGGTACATTATTTTATAACTTTATTTATTTTTAATGTTGAAGGTATTTACATCGTTTGTGTGTTGAGAGGAAGATCCGCTATCTCTATGGATTTGTTGACCCTGTTGTCATTCAGTCTGTTGGGAATAAAGCTGAAGAGGTGCAAACGTACTTAATAGAGGCATTTCAAAATGGGGGCAAAGAAGTCTACTTAGCACCTTACTTGCATCAGTAAGTATACATCTTGTAAATTAATGCACATTTATGTAAAACTGAAATTTTACTAATATTATTGCAACGTGCAGGGGTCATTGGCAGCTCATAATAATTGTTCCTCGCCAGTTTCTTGTGATTCTCTTGTGTTCATTACACAAGAAACCAAATGATTTGGATATTAGAAAGCACATAGACGCGTAAGTTTGGTTGTTTTTAATTGGTGTATCATATGTGCACTACTTACACCAAAATTATTTGTCCTTTTGTAGAGCTTTGGAAGCTCACCTAAGGTTGCAAGGTCTTCCATCTCATGCTAGAAAGAAGTTGACGTATATTGCACCAAAGGTGACCAAACACCTCTTACTGTTGTTCAATTTGTCATTTAAAGTTAATTTGACATGTATTTAACTTGTAGTGTCCACGCCAACCGGGAAGCCATGAGTGCGGGTTTTATGTGATGAAGCACATGCACACCATTGTAGCCAAAAATATTCTTGACACGTGGAGGGAGGTAAATATACTATAATTAAGTCAAATATGCCAATTATGTAAATGATTTCTAAATCTGAAATGTTTCAATATGTAGGAATTTACAGACTCATCTCCAATGAAGATTGAAGTCTTAGACGATATCGAGAGCAAGTGGGCTTCTTTCCTTTTAAGCATTCAATCTTCATAGGAAATTTAACTTGTAACAATTTAGATAGAATTGATTTAAGTTTGGAAATTTACATTCGTTTAAGTAAATGAACTGTCTGGAACTGGATCTGTCTGTACATATATTCATTTCAATGTGTTTCATATGTACATATCATCTGCCTGAATCGAATCGTCTGCATCTTGGATATATATCTCGTAGCAAATTTATATATGAACTGTGCATATCTGTCTGTACTGGATCTGTGGTTATTTGTCTGGAACTGTGATGAATAGGCAGATCTACTCGAAGAAAGGTAGCATTTGTAAATAAAATGCAGGTATTTTAAAAAAAAATAACACTTTCTACGTCGGTTATGTCATTACCCGACGTAGAAAGTACTTTCTACGTCGGTTAATGGCATAACCGACGTAGAAAGTGTAACATTTTATGTCGGTTATAGGTATAACCGACATTGATAACACATACAATCACAGACTTTCTATGTCGGTTATAAGTGTTAACCGACATAGAAAGTATTATGACAGGTCAGAATCAGTTATGATCGATCAGATTAGCTTCATGACCGATCAGAACCAGTTATGACCGATCAGGATAGCTCATACAAAATAAGACTTTCTACGTCGGTTCCCTGACTAACCGACGTAGAAAGTCTTTCTATGACCGATCAGAACCAGTTATGATCGATCAGAATAGCTCTATGACCGATCATAACCAGTTTGACCGATCATAATAGCTCAAAGAAAGTAGGGCTTTCTACGTCGGTTCCTATTAACCGACGTAGAAAGTCTTACTTTCTACGTCGGTTATTAGGAACCGACGTAGAAAGTCTTACTTTCTATGACCCCCGTATCTATGTCGCCGCTTTAACCGACGTAGAAAGCCCATTTTAACCGATGTAAAAAGCCTTTTCTGCAGTAGTGATATCATCCTTGCCTCCACCATCTACGTCCTCGATGACTCAATCAACTATATCCCATCTATCCACATTTGCCTCTTTGATTGTTGCTTCCATCTTTAGCTCTCGAGCCTTCTCATGCTCATTGTCCGAGTTTGCTCATTAAATATATTTATGATTTTGAGCCGATAAATTTAATCATATATTTATAATTTTATTTTTTATTTTTTTATTCTATTTATTATTTAATAATAATATATTATTTGATTCTCTCTCAAAATTAATCATTAATTAATTAATTAATCAATCACTATCAGAACATAATTATCCAATTGAGAACTAATAAATAAGAGTGGATTGAGATTTTATTTTCAATTTTACGATAAATGTCAATGTTATATGTAAGAAGAAGAATATATTGATATTATATCTGCTATAATAGTATAATTATAATTTATTAAGTATTATTTATTTTGAGACTAAAAAAATCAATGTTAATTTTTTTAACTTTGAATAATGGTTAAAAATCATTGTTATATAAATAACATGGTAGAAACTATGTTAAATATTATTATAGCAGTGATTTAATCATTTTATAAATTAGAAAATGTTAAATTTAAATATAAATAAAAATAAATTCATATGTTTATCTAAAGTTAAAAAATTGAATTTAACAATTTAGAGTGTAAAGATTAATTATATATATATATATAGATAGATAGATAGATGCTTATCCTATATATAATATTAACCCTTATTTGTGGCGATTTGATCTACAATAAAATTATTAGTGGCCTGATATGATCCCAAAAAAGTTAACTTAAATAGATATATTGAATAATTGAATTATTTCGTGTTTGTAATTATGAAATATTTTTTGTTATTGAAATATTAAATTGAGTCGACCATGTGTTTCAATATTTGAAACTTTGTACATTTTTATTCGATCCTTTGTTGATTTAAGCACATAATTTAGGAGTAATCTTAATAAATAACAAGATACGGAGAGAACAAGGAAAAGGAAGAGTGAATGGTTCAGAGGTTCATAATAAGTCTATATGACGATAAAAATAAATGAAGATGGTGACGAATAAGACATGTAATGAAACAGGTGGAGATATGAAGAAAAAAAATATTGATAGAAAGTGATGTGTGAGAATTGAAAGTTATGAAGAGAAATATGACTGAGATTTGACGAAAGGTAAGCGACTTAGTCCAGATACAATGGCACCAATTGAATAAGTCTATGTTTAAAAACGACTGGTCTTTAATTAATTGGAAAGCTTTTCTTCTTCTTTTTTTTTAGACCACGTTATTACGGGTTTATTCAATTCACTTTGCTTTCTTGTAGTATTAATATATTCCCCCATTATCTCATTACGAGCCACTTTTTTTTTTCTTGGCTATGGAGAAATTCAATATATTTTTCTTATCAAATCAGGTCTTCTTTCATATTAAAAAAATGGTAAGCCCTTAAAAAAATTAACCTGCATGTTTGTCTTCATGACGTTTCCTTTTTTTAAAAATAAAATAAAAATAAAAAATAAATATATATTAACGTAAATTTTGGATCAATTTGGGAATTTAAATTTGTAAGTGGACTACAAACTAGTTATACTAGGATAAAAGCCTAACGTGGAGGCTAACCTTTACACTTAATGTAGTATTGTTCATGTCATCGTTGAACAAGAATTTTTGGTGTCCACTAACACTTAATATAATAGCAGCTTGTTAAGGAAGAGAAAATGAAAAAATAATATAAACCATTATGTTATTCTTACGTGTCCTTTGGGATTAGAGACTGACGGAGAAATAAGAAGTGAGTGGATAGTTTTTTTTTTTTTAATAAATAACTTCTAAATATTTTTAGATATATACACTACTGCAGAATGAGCATTCAACGTCGGGGTAGAAGGTTTTCAACGTCGGTTCCAATGACGTCGTTGAATTAGAGCGTCGTTGAATGTCAAAGGATTCTACGTCGGTTCGAATACCCGACGTTGAAAGTGTTAGACATCTACGTCGGTTAAGCAAATGTCCGACGTAGAAATGAGTAAATTCTACGTCGGTTATTGAACTAACTGACGTTGAAAGTCTTTTCTCGCTCAAGCGACAGGTGTACTTGTAATATCCTAAATTTTGCAATCAATTATATAAATAAATTTTGTAAGTTATAAATATGTACCGAATATTATGTAGAGTTATTATAAAAATAAAACATGATTTTTATAGTAATTTTGTCTTAAGAAAATTATAAAATAAAATCCAAGGTTAATATTGTGTCAAATAATAATTTAATAATAATTCTTAATAATAAAATTAAATAAATGAATAAATAAATATTAAAAAAAATAAAAATAAAAATCACGAAAAGAGAGAAATGGTATTCAGGGACCGTAGTTTTAGATCAAGTCAATAAAACCTTTGAATTAAGTCGGTGAAATAAGGCGGTGGAGAATAAAATTAAAGAAAATTCGAGAAGGACTATAAGTCGGTAAGATAAGTGTATAAATAGGAAGAAATTTGAAAACTTACTTACACAAAAACATACAATTCCCGTCACTTACAAATCCAACAGAGAGGCACCAGAATTCTGAGAAGAAGAATTCGAGAGAAAGGAGGAAAGGGGAGCATAAGAAATTAAGAGAATAATAAGATTTTGAAGGAGCCAGGTATGGGTTAGACGTTTAGTTTTATTCATACGAATGTCTGTAATTGGAGATTACTATTCATCAATTGCAAAGTTTGAAATATTGTTGAAATTCTTTCAATTAAGGATGAATTATATAATAAAATTGTTGTTTTTAACTTAAATTGAACATGTTTATGGTTTAATTTTGATTTGGAACTAAATTGAGTGATTGAAACTGAGAAATTTGAAACCTGGATTTCGAAAATGGCGAACTGGATGAAAATCTGCAAAATTCGCTCAAGCGAAAAATATATCGCTTGAGCGAGGACACTGAAAAATTTGGGATTCTCGGGTTCTTTATCGCTCAAGCGAAAATTACATCGCTTGAGCGACTAAGGGTCATATCTCGCTCAAGCGACCTGTGTACTCGCTTGAGCGACGAAAGCTTCAAACAAAGGGGACTCTCGGGTCATGCCTCGCTCAAGCGACCTATGTACTCGCTTGAGCGACGAAGCCTTCAAACAAAGGGGACTCTCGGGTTCCATCTCGCTCAAGCGACCGGTGTACTCGCTTGAGCGAGCGAAGGAAGAAGAAAGGACTAGGTGAGAATTTTTGCAAAAGATCAAGGGTAAAATAGTCATTTCACATATTAGGGACATAAATGGAATTTTGAAAAAGGTTAAGGGTATAATCGAGATAAAGTCAAACAGTATATTATCCCCTCTTTGTTTACTAGGAAAACGACTCAATAAACGTTAGAATTTGAGGATAGTGCCTTCATCAAAGTTATAGATTATTATCTTATCTTTTCAACACAATTAGAATCATCTTAAAATGAGGTCTAGAACTCAAGATATGGACAAAATACTGAACTCTATGAAATAAATTATTAATAAAAATTGTCTTGCTTAAAAAAACTATGAATTGTAACTTTGAATATATGAAGGAGATGTTTTTAAGTACTTAATTGATGATAGATTGTTTTGTTTCATACGAGACATAAACATAGTGCATGAAATGTTTTCTGGAAGTCACAAAAAAGTTTTTTTTAAAGAAAAGTATTTGGAAATTTCTCTTAAGTAGCTACCAAGGACAGTTGGTAGTAATAATGATGTGCAAACCATAATTTTAAAAATATTTCTATGAGTCAATTTACTATCAAGAGCATCTGGTAGTGGAATATGACTATGAAAATGGCTGGCCAAATGAGACAGAGAATGAATTATTAAGAATTGAGCTACCAGAATCTCTGATAGTAAATGGGGGAGTAGAATAGGTAAGACAGGACCTCTGGTATATGGGGATGACCCTCTGGTCTAGGGAGTGTTTGGGCATGGGCAATTCCATAAGTGGCCAGTCTTTATTTGATTCTGTGTCGTGGTAGCCTGCCGGGTGCACTGACACTCTGACTACTGTCTACTTGTTCGCGTTTAATGGGACATTGCCGAATCACCGAACAAGGTGATGTTAAGCTCTGGTTCCACTAAACACTCAAATGAGTCTCCATGGAGCACTCGAGTCAAAAATAATTTTTTTTTTTTGAGTCAAAAGCATGATTTTAAAGTTTTACGTTTGGAGTCACATGTGCATATCATAAACATATTGCATGATAAAATTGTAGATTATTCATGATTTGTACGATATTCTCTATTATGATTCCATGATTTATTTATTTGTTTCTCATAATTAATTTTTAAATTAAATTATATATGGTTGATTTTATCGTATAAATATTTGCTTTATTTGTTGTGGATAAAATTAAATGTCTAACCCCATAAATATTTCAATTCCAGATGTTGGTGACGTATGATGCAGGAATACATAATTCAAGAGATAGATGTCAGATGCAAAAATCCAGAGCTTAGGTTGAGAATTGTATAATATATAAATATAACTTTATGGCTTGTAATATTTTGAAAACTTTGTTATAGAACTTGTTGCTTGATTTAATATAAAACTTTACTTAAATAAATTGTTCACTTGGTATATTTTCTATTAACCTTCTATGAATATTGAAAATATTACTAGCTTAAATAATAAATTAGGATTAATAAATGTAATCAGTAAGGGGGTTACGAGTACTCGCTTGAGCGACGAAGCCTTCAAACAAAGGGGACTCTCGGGTGTTGTTTCGCTCAGCGAGTACACGGTCGCTGAGCGAGAAAGGACTTTCAACGTCGGTTAGTTCAATAACCGACGTAGAATTTACTCATTTCTACGTCGGACATTGAACTAACTGACGTTGAAAGTCCTTTCTCGCTCAAGCGACCGTGTACTCGCTTGAGCGACGAAGCCTTCAAACAAAGGGGACTCTCGGGTGCTGTTTCGCTCAAGCGACCGATGTTTCGCTCAAGCGACTGACATTACAACGTCGGTTAATGCAATAACCGACGTAGAATATCCCTTTTTTAAAAAAAAAAATTTGTTCTGTTTTTGTGCTACCATACACGACCTGCTATAAATCTCAGTCCAGAAATCTCAGTCCAGCCAGATTTACACAATATATACACAATATACAAAAATCTCAACCAGGTCTTTTCACCTAATCACTATATATTTACACAATACACAAAAATCTCGAGTCCAGCCACATTATGTACATAATACACAAAAATTATCAATCAATCCTATTATTCCTAACTACTTGTACAAACTTTTCTGCCCATTTGTTTCTAACCATGTCTATAGTATCCATAGGCAAAGGTTCTATATCTTTAAATGCCTGTAAGAAGTTCACAATAATAGAATGGTAAACCCTAAGCAATAAAAATAAAGGAATTGAATATAATAGCAAATGTCAACTTACCTCGTCCCAACTATCCTGAATGCTACCAAAAATGATGAGTCACATCCAATACATTACATAGTAGCCGCACTCGTAGCCTCCATTTTGTTTGTTACACTAAAAATGAGTAAATATGTTAAAAATAACTATTAAATTTGAACGTAAATTAATAGATAATATAATATATATAAAGGCTACTTACTTTGATAAAATTCTAATTTGGAGTCGTGCTTTTACTTGTGTGTTTTCCATCTAATGTACTACAAACCTTTAAAGCACTATATATTGAAAAGAAGGGGCTTAGAAATAGAATAATCAAGATGTTTAGACATAATATAATAAATACTTACTCGTTTACAATATTTTTTAGCTCCATGTCCAGGTTTTCTTCCCAATGAGCAGAACCAACACACAAGATTCTGCTTTGGACAAATAACTAATAGCTTCCGAGTGGTTTCCGTATATACACATGATTAGAATCTATTAAAAAAACTTGTGTAAAACCGGAAGAGGCTAAGATAACTTACGAATGATGGTATGCTCCAAGATAAATATCTCTTTTAGAAACAAGTCATCCAATTCTGCATGTAATCGAGAATTTGATCACGCTTATTCCCAGACTTTTGTATGGATTGAGGCTCGTAGAATCCATACGCATGACCAATGCCCTGCCTCCACTATCATTTCGTGCATCATCCTAAAATATGCCAATTTAAGTGAACTTATAGCTTATATATTTACTAAAATGAAAAGAATCATGAAAGATATGAACTTACAATGTCCAAAATTGTAAAACAGCTATATTTAGACATTGATTGCCCATCCCAATCTCCAGGGCATCGAGTGTGGGAAATGTATAGGGGGATATTGCTAGAAGCCATCCCAAATAATGTACAATCCCATGGAACTTGGAATGACTGCAGATACAATTGTGGGGAAAGAGACAAGAGATCAAAAATTGGATTTGGAGAAGTCTCCACAACTGGTGTCTTCTCCTTAGATGCGAAGGAGTGGCAATAGCTTTACCCAAGTCTTTTGGTTGCCGAACATCCTACATATTTTATAAAATATAATCATAAACAATAAATCAATTTATTTATGTGTTAGATGTATTATAACCATACATATACATACCTTTGCCATTATTGACCTAACTAAATGTCGAGGCCAAGTAATGAAGGTCCGAAGGGCTTGGCCCACTGTCCGCACCTCTTCAGTGGGGATAGGGACACTAGCCGCAGACGTCAACCACCTTTTCAACCACTACTTTGACCAAGTTAGGATCCAAAGGCACATTGTGGATGGTTGAAGCCCCTTCATGAACTGATCCATGGGCCACTAGCCTTAGACCTTCATCTACCTCAACCCACAAGCCATATCGATCATCCTTTGTGGATTCGGGATGAATAGATGTCACCTCAGGTGTGACCTCGATAGTGGCTTCAGCACAACTGCCCTTTGTGCTAACTCTTGGACCTACAAATACGAGTAAATTCCAATAAGGACTAAGATTTTAGAAACACAAGTCAAGTACCAATTTGTGGTTGAAAATGCACCTGATGGAGGATGAGCATCAGCAAATGAAGTACCCATGGAGGTCATACGCGAGAGCTGCTCCTGCACACGTGCAATGATGGTCTCCTCAAGTCGTGCGGCTGATGGCAGGAGTCAACTCTTCCTCCAATTTTGCCGTGATGGTCGGTGTCAATTTCTCTCGTGAGAGCCATCTCCAAGGCAGCGAATATCTTCTTGGCTCGGGGATGTGGAGGTGCGGATATCCTGTGATGGTGGTCCAAAATACCGTCGGACACCCACACCTTGGCCAACAGCTCGAACACGACCTGGATGTTCTGGTCGTCCAATAGCAAGTGGTCAAGATATCCTGACGACCAGAAGGGATGAAAGTTCCCTGTGTACACTTGCTCCTCCAAGGCATCCTACATTATAAAAGTTAATTTTATTAATGAACATGTTACATATAACTAATTCAAAGTAAATTAACTTCTTTTACT
The DNA here is from genome assembly GCA_963425845.1 of Sphenostylis stenocarpa. NCBI lineage: Eukaryota > Viridiplantae > Streptophyta > Magnoliopsida > Fabales > Fabaceae > Sphenostylis > Sphenostylis stenocarpa. The sequence goes on along the minus strand of OY731403.1, from coordinate 14,115,148 downwards.
TACAATCCGAGCAGCAATTTCTCGAGCTTCCAGCGACGTCATGTCACCGGAAGGCTTTGTACGCGCCCTCTTCCACTTCTGGTGACGTTTTGGAGGAGATGGTGGAGGAATCTGCTCTTCGCTTAAACCGAGAAGAGGCTAACTCCGACTGTCGAAGTCTACTCTTCTCCTCCATCATCTTCTTAGTCAATAAGTCGTACCCCCACGAGACGGAAGGTGGGGGCGACATTCTTCCTTTGAATGTCTTTTGCTTTTTGTCTTCTTTCCTGCAACATAATTGAACACAATATTAGATACACAACTCATTATGAAATATTCAAGTCAATTAAGCCATAAGCTATTACCTCCCACTCGAACCAGTCCTACTATGTACAAACTTCTTCCAAGTGTCCTCATCTATGCCATATCTTTGGCAAGGGGTTAATCCCTTGCTAACTTTGTCCTCGACATACACCCATTTAGTGGTCAATGTGGACTTGAACTGTCTCCACATTTTTGCTATGGTCTGTCATTATCTTCCTCCTCACATCCTCGAATTAACTAAATCAAAGTGTTCCTACAGTAGCAAACAAGTTTTAGTTAACCAATTGATAATAATGTATAAACAATATAAACAACTAAATACACATACTTACAAGAAGATCTTGCCATAACAAGTTCTTCACAGTTTCCTCCACATGATCCCAAGTAGGATGGAGAATAGATATCTACACAACATAAACAACATAAGTATCAACAATATATTTGAAATGAAAATAACTTTGAAATAGAATAAATACCTTCTCTCTAGTTAGTGTACCCAAGTAGCTACTAAATTGGGTACTGAAGGGACCTAACACCTTGCCAGTCCTAGGATCAACAGAAACAGATAACTTCTGGCCAGATATGTGTCTAACGGTCAAGCCTTTCAACCGTGTAGATTGTCGACTCCTCTTACTGGAAAATGTCTTTCCAGATGCCTGAGGAGATGGTGGAGGAGATGTCATTTACCTGTAATGAAAAAAACATAGAATTATATCAATACACATGCAAAGTCTCCTCAATTACATATTAGAAAAATAAATAAATAGAAACATAACTTAGATTGTATTAATATTTTCCCATATGCCTTCATCATGGTCATTGCGAGTAGCATGAACAAAGTCCTCTTCCAATTGGGATATAGCAATAGACAACCGTGGTGAATTTTGAATGTTAATAAAATCATCTAATTCTTCTCCATTCTCATTTGTGACATCAATCATTTTTCCTTTGAGGACAACTGACCACCTATCATTTGATGGATCAGTGACATAAAACACTTGTTTTGCCTGGTATGCCATTATGAAAGGTTCTTCCTTATGACCAATCTTGTTTATATCAATCAAAGTAAATCCCATTTGGTCTCTTTGGACACCAGTATTGCTATCAACTCATTTACATTTAAATAAAGGCACTTTGAATTTAGTATAGTCGACCTCCCAAATCTCCTCAATCACTCCAAAGTAACTAATTGATGCCATGATGGGGTTTTTGTCCTTTGCACTAGAAATATGCATAGATGTTGCCTTAATAGATACTCCACTATTCTGGACTGTACTTTTGTCATCTTGTGTCTTCGTATAGAATGAGTATTTGTTAATGTCATACCCTTGCCAAGTTATAACATTATATCTAGGCCCATGTGCTAGCCATTTCAAGTGTATCGAGGCATTGTCACTTGAAAATATTTTGCTTTGAAACTAATTGATAAAGTTGTTGTTATGCTCTTTCATCAACCACCTTTCACCCATTTTGGGGTTTAGGTCCTTTAACATTGCTTTATGCGCATCTATGTAAGGAATAACCTCTTCTGTATTGTTCAAAATATACAAGTGGGCGGTGGTCAACTCTACATGATCTTTTGTTTGAATTCTAATACCACGAGTTCCCTTACCATTTAGCCTATCATCATGACGATTTCTAGGTACACCCACAGTACGACTCTTGCCAAGTAATCCGAACAAAATTCTATGGCTTCTTCTGCAATATACCGCTCAACAATTGAAGCTTCAGGTCTATATGGATTTTTAGAATACCCTTTGAAGATCTTCATGTATCGCTCAATTGGGTACATCCACCTCAAATAAATCGGCCCACAAATTCGTATCTCCCTCACAACATGAACGATTAAGTGAATCATTATATCAAAGAATGATGGAGGAAAATACATCTCCAATTGACATAGCACAACCGTAGCCTCATTTTCCAACTCATCTAGTGATTTTTCATCGATAACCTTGGCACAAATAGAATTGAAGAAAAAACATAGTCGCATAATGGCATGTCTAACATTCTTAGGCAATATGTTACGTATAGCCACGGGTAACAACTGTTGCATCAAAACGTGAAAATCATGGGACTTTAATCCAATTAACTTCAGATCTTTCATGGATACAAGACTCTTAATATTTGAAGAGTATCCTTGTGGCACTTTAATACTTGCAAGACAATGACATAAACTACGTTTCTCCTTCTTTGACAAGGTGTGACATGCTGGTGGTAGATATGTTCTATTGCCTTCAGGCCTTGGATGTAATTCAGGACGTATTCTCATCTCACAAAGGTCTTGACGTGCTTTGATCCCATCCTTTGACTTTCCTTGAATGTTTAACAATGTGCCAATGAGACTATCACATACATTCTTCTCCACATGCATAACATCAATACAATGTCGTACTTCTAAATGGCTCCAATATGGAAGATCAAAGAAAATTGATCTCTTCTTCCACATGTTCTTGTCAGAAGACCTTTTTTGGGTCTTTCCAAATGTAATGCTTATGTTCTTCACTCGATCGTAAACTTCTAAACCAGTCAATGGTTCTTTGGCAATTTCATCCTCCTGTATGCCATTAAAAGCTTTCTTCAGTCTACGGTATGGATGGTCATGCGGGAGAAATTTTCTCATGCCTGTTATAAACCTGTCTTCTTTTCATGTTTCAATTGTATATAACTGGTCTCTTCTTCACAAATAGGACAAGCATAATGCCCCTTCACACTATACCCACTCAAGTTTCCATAGGCAGGAAGTCATTAATGGTGCAAAATAACATTGCATGCAACTTGAACTTCTGCTGCGATACCCATCAAATGCATCTACTCCTTCCTCCCATAATAGTGTTAAGTCTTCTATCAAAGGACTCAAATACACATCTATGTCATTTCCTGGCTGTCTTGGACCTGAAATCATCATAGACAACATGACATATTTGCGCTTCATGCATAACCATGGTTGAAGATTGTAAATCATCAATAAAATGGGCCATGAACTATGGTTACTACTTAAATTTCCAAAAGGATTCATCCCATCTGTTGCTTATTCAAGTCTAAGGTTTCTTGCATCACTACCAAAACTTGGAAATAGACGGTCAAAATTCTTCCATTGGGGAGAGTCAGATGGATGTCGCATTTGCCCATCACATGTTTTTCTCTTTGAATGTCAAATTAAATTTTCAGCATCGTGAGCGTACAACCGCCTAAATCTTGGAATAATTGGAAGATACCATAAAACTTTTGCAGGAGGACGTTTTTTACCACTCTCCTGACTACAATCATCACCATCCTTCGTTTTGTAACGTGATACACCACATGTTGGACATTGGTCTAAAGATGAGAATTCTTTCCTGTAGAACACACAATCATTAGGGCAAACATGTATCTTCCTATATTCTAAACCCATCGGACATAGTATCTTCTTCGCTTCATACATACGGTCCGACAAGGTGTTATTGTCTGGGAGCATCTCCTTCAAAAGTTGGAGTAATTCATTAAAACTTGTATCACTCCAACCAAATTTTGCTTTTAGATTGACCAATCTTAACACAGATGACAACCGTGTGAAAGTTGTACATCCGGGATACAAAGGTGTCTCTGAATCGGTCATCAATGTATCATATATAGATGCATGTGCTTCAAGAAAGCTCTCTTGACCCACATCACAAAGCATGTCCTCTATTCGATCTTTGCGGGTTACATCATCCTCAATAGTTTGTGATACTTGTTGGAATATCAACCACTTCACCGTGCCATGTCCATATGGTGTAATTCTTCATCATCCCATCGCAAATAAGATGCTCCGGCGTTGTGTCCATCTCTTGTACTCTGCCATTTACACAATTAACGCATGGGCAGTAGATTTTTCCATTCATTTTGGGAGCATTTTGTTCGGCAAATTTCAAAAAGGAGTCAACTCCATTCTCATACTCTTCTGACATACGACTTGCATTGACCCAAGTTCGATCCATCTAACTACACAAAAATGCTTGCCTAGATATTCAAGGTTTATTAGAAAAGGTTTAACAAAACAATACAAAAAAAACGTGTACATTGCCTAACAATGCTCTAATGTTCCATACATGCTCTAATGTTCCATATACCACTTCAAACCTAAACCTAAACCTAAACGAAACCTAATGTTCCATATACCACTTCGAAACCTAAACGAACCTAGATCAAATCAAACCATATATACAAAATCATTCATCATCTTTCTAATGTTCCTACGCAGGAAATGCTCTAAATAATTCATATTTATGTTAAATGCATGTTGTAAATCATCCATACAACTTAATCTAACCTGATGAGAGCGCGGTGAGTGGGCGCGAAGGGGCGGCGAGGGGCGAGCACAGCGGTGAGGACGAGGCGGCAGACCACGATGAATGAGGTAGCGAGCGGCGAGTGGGCGGCGAAGGGCGGTGAGGGGCAGAGCGAGGGGCGGCGAAGTGGGCGGCGAAGGAGCGGCGAGGGCGGCAGTGAGGACCGAGGCATAGCGAAGAAGAAGCGAAGGAGGGAGTATGTGGGACGAAGAAGAAGCAGACGAGGGGCAGCGCGCCTAGGAGGAGAGGTATAAAGGACATTCAACGTCGGTTATTAAAAAACCCGACGTGGATAACGCTTTCGACGTCGGGTAAATCATGTAACCGACGTTGATTTTGGGAATTCAACGTCGGTTATACATAGCAGAGCGTTAAATTTAAACATTTAACGTCGTCTGTCATATAACCGAGCGTTGAATTGCAGTTACTACGCTCGGTTATTATATAACCGAGCGTTAAATTTTGTTTCATAATTACAAGTTTGCCACAGCGTCTTGTACAACGTCGATCTTCGTGATAACCGACGTTGGATGCTGTCGTAGAAAGTGTTTTCTGTAGTAGTGATAATTTTATCCCTCGTTTGGTAATTTTTTTTTTCAATTATAAAAAGTTATCTATTATATTGTAATGATATCTCGGTTTATAAAAAAATATTATATATTATGTCAAAGGTAATATGTGATATGTTATGCAATTATATAAAAAAAAGGTAAATAATTTTGAGAGGTAAAATTTTTTTAGGAGGATGATGTGATTTATATATTAATGAACTTTGATGAAAATAAAAATAAAATCTTTCTATAATTTTTTTAATGTGTTATGAAGTACAAATCAAATAATATGTTTTGTAAAATATGAGGAGTCGCCAATACACTAAGGTTACTATTTGACGGAGAAAATAATTTTGATAGTTAGAATTCTGAATTTGATGGTTAGGATCATGATATTCTTACAATGCATGTGAATATGTTATATTATATTATGAAGACAATAGTGTTAATAGTTGAATATACTATTGCGATAACTATATGATACATGGTGTAGTTTGTGATGAGTAGGTGTATTGAAATCAATACATCACAATGTGTATTGTTTTTTCTTCGTTATTTTAGTTATAGTTCATGGTGTTGTAATGATGAATTCAAGAAAATCTAATTATTATTTTTATAATTAAATCAATGTTGTATGTTGTAGTTTTATACAAAATAAATTATTTAGTTAGCAAAATAAACGTCGTAATTTTTATTACATAATGAAAGAGGAATGGATAGTGGAGGATTGTCCTGGGAATATAGGAGATATGTTTAATTGTTTGAAGGTTGAAAGATGACAACAATCGAAGAAATCGAATAAATTAACAAATTTTAAGATTGAAACATTGTCAATTATAGTTAAATTTGAGTTAAAGAGATTGATAAGACGTAAAAGCGAGTCTTGTTTCATAGTAATTATAAATGTTTTTGGCAAGGGAAGATGGAGTAAAGTAAAATATTTAACCTTTATGTTTTTGCTATAAAATTTAGAATTGATATTTGAATTCGTGATTCATATATACGTTATTAACGATGATGTAAATGCTATATTATATATGCATTAGTTTTATGACGTGGATTTAGTACACTAATCCAATTATACAATAAGTTTATTAGTTTATTGAATTGTATTAAGCAGAAATAGATCTTGACCATTGATTTTGTGATCAAATAATATATTATTAATAAATAATGAATAATATAAAATAGTGAAAGAAGATGCAAAAGTGGGAGGATTAAATCTGAAATATATAAATAAATATATTAAATTATTATTAAGTTTGAGAGAAGAAAATCATATATTATATGAGAGTTAGAAGAAAAGAGAAGATAAAATTATAAATATACAAGTAAATATATTAAATAATTATTAAATTTAAGAAGTCAAAAACATATATTACATAAAAATTACAAAACTTTAAGGGGTCAAACCTCCTTTTAACTTCTAAGAAGATTGGTTACTAATGTTAAGGAGAAATATAGATTAACTGATGTGAAAATGAGTTAAATTTACGAAGTGCAGATATAGATATAAAGTTTGTGATTGATTAAATTGATGAGTTGGAAACATAATGTTACAACTTTTGGAATAGCGTACGTCCCCCACATAGTGCAATATATTGAGCTTAATTCTCCTTTTTCTTGGGATACGTCAACTTTTTATCTTTGTTTTGAGGTGAATCAACTTTCTCGATGGATCATAATGAAAACCAGGTCACATGTGTGTTGGCCATCCTTTTATCCACCTTTCTGAGAAACATTATCACATGCATATTCCATATGTTCCACCATAATGCATGGTGAAAATTTTGGCTTTTTGGTCTATATGCTCTGAAAAGACACAGCACATAACGCGTAACATGGACCAAAATGTTTGGGACCCTCTATAATAGGCCAAACTATTGTGCACTATATATGAACCAAAGTATTCACTTTAATTAATTACCAATGTAGGAGCATAGAACCTAGCTCAAGTCACAACCTAGCTTTGGAGTTCGAATCAGCAACATTTCCTCCCAAGTGGAAGGCAAAACCAAAAAGCACTTTTTTCACTGTGTTACGAGATTAATCATTTTATGAACTCAGAACGTAAGGTCTTGGAGTTTGAACTACGCAGCAATGTCCCTTCAAAGTGCAAACAAAGCACCACAATTTTAACTTTCTTTCTTGTGGAAACCTTAGGTGTAGGGAACATGTGGTTTCGTTAAAGCCCAACACCATTATTCGTTTAGTCGAATCAAACATGGCTTCAATATCAATATTAATATTATATCTTCAAACCCATGCAGCAAGTTTTGAAAACGCACAATTTCTTGTTTTCTTTTTAGGTATTTATTAATAAAAACCCTTTAACTATTCAAGGCATTCGAGAACCCATTTTTTTTTTTTTTTAAAAGAATGATTAAGGACTCTTTCATCACAATTATGGATCATGCTTTGTCTCTTTGTTTTAATTCCTTAGTGAAAGTTTATAAGACACAAAGAGGACAAAAACTTTACACTAATAAGAAGCCATCTTTATGGCTTTCACACCAATGTAGCAAGCAAAGTCCGTGAAGACAAATCACACCATTCGTGCACTACTTAGTGCTTGTCGACTAAAGAAATGTATCAATTAAGATATCATTATTATATCCCAAAGAGGAAGATATTAGTCAAACTAAGAACGTGTGTTTCATTGTGATGGTATTAAAAAATGTAAATTAAAATGATACCAACCACAATACTACAAAACAATTCCTTAGAAAGAATAAATGGAACCTATTGTGATGTTTTGGGCAGAGCTATATGCAATGATTTCATTACATAGGTCACCCCTCTGGAAGGAATCTTAAACCTGCCACTTGATTCACATTCAACTTTGCTTCCCTTAACAAATCACTAAGCGTGGCCAGTCAAAAACAATGTTAATACCTACCCAAAAAAGGGGATAAAAAATAGGGTCAAAGAGTCAAAAGCAAAGGTCAATAACCAAAATATCTTCTTACATATTGTTTAAGGAATACTCCTAATTAAGTGGGTGAGTTAGTGAGTCAGCTAGGTTAGCATTGTGGCTGAAACTACAAATTTTTCTTAATCTTCTCTTGGTCATTGAATTAGAATGAAGCACTCAAACCTTAATTGATTTGCAACTGTGTTCTGCAGCAACACCTAATACCATTTGACATTATAAAAACCAATCACCCATTTTCAATTTCTGGCAAGGAGTCTGGTCAGGTCAACTGCTACATTTCTTGCCGTATAGATATCATGTTCCAGTTAAAAAAAAAAATTGTTATTGACTTTTATTTTGGTCAACACGGACAAAATGTTATGAATTGGAAAATTCTAGGGTTTCTATGTTTGGTATTTTTTTCTGGGTCTGTTTTTGTTAATGGTTAGGTTGGTGTGCCCAGTTACTCGCATGAAAGATCAACCTATGTATATATAATCAGAATTGGGCCGGAAGTTCATAAACTTTTCTTGAGTTGGATTTTCTTATTCAAATCTAAAAGTCCAAACATATCTTGGGGCATGTTTTTTTTTTTTTTTAGCAAATGCAAAAAAAAAAACATTATTTTAAACTCATAAAGTTTGTATATATAAAATACATACATCTTTATTTTACTTGTTCTCAAATTTAAGTTATAAATAATTTTAATGATTTGACCTTTTTGTAGTCTTACACTTATTAAAATATAATTGTATTTAAAAAAAAAAAGAAACACACAAAATTATATTTTAATGCATGTATTAATTGTCTCAAATGTGATACTTGTCTTTTATTTTTATTTTTAATACTACACTTTATTGGTTATAAATATGGCTTAGTTTGTGTAGAAGTACAATGTTTAAGTGGATATTAATAAGAAATATCACAGGAAAAAAAAAACATCAAAAGTATACAGCATTTGTTGAAAGAAGGATATGAAAATCCTAACAAGAAAAAAAAAAAAAACTTCAAAATTGTTTCCTTTTGTTTACCATAACATTAACATTGTTGAGGTCAAAAACCTTATTTAATGAATTTTCAATAATGTGTTATTTTTATTTTGGACTCTAAAACAATAATTACTTCAAAAGTAGTGGAAAAAATATGAAAAACAAACCAATTTTAACATGCTATTACAATATTAAGATTGCATTTTAACCAGATTAGCATTTACATGTAAGAAATTTTGACTAGGGTTTTGTAGGAATATTTAAAATTAAATCGATATAAAAAACAAAATATTAAAAAACTAATAACAACTAAAATAATTTTTTGAGAATTTTGCAGATATATATTTTTTTTCTAAATTCTACATGTTTCGAATTAAAAATAAAAACTAAATTAAACAACCTGTTATTTTTAAACACAATATTATATATTTGTAATTAATTATCAATTAATAAATATAAATAAATATGTTTCTTACTTTTTTTACAGTTTTTTATATTTTATAATATATTTATTGATTTATTTATAATAATTTTATATTATAATTTTTAATTATAAAATCTTGTACTTTATTTTTAAATACAAGACCAATTGAAATTATAAAATAATAAAAACTAATATAAAAATCATTATACCTTTTGTAACAATTTTTTAAAAATATTTTATAATTTTTTGAAGAATTGTTTTAAAATTTCATAATAATAAATTCAATCTAAATTAAGCTTTAAATTATTAAATTATAAATAAACTAAATTAAATGGCATTTATTTATTTAATAAACATTAAATAAAATTAAAAAAAAACTGAAATACATCTTCATAAAAAATGCCAAAATGAGATACCAACATTTAAAAAAAAAATAAAAACATCATTAAAAGCTTACACAAAACTGACATGTTAAGTTTTTATAAGTATAATCTGTATCTTTATATAATCTATAATTGACATAAACAAAGCAATTAAAACATAAAAATGTCAGTAGTATACATAACAATCTTTATGAAGAAATTAAATTTCAAAAACAACATTTTCAAAATACTTCAAAAGTGTTTAATTAATGTCTCATTATAAATCTAGATGACACTAACCATAATAGATTCTGATTCAAAATTGGCAAATTTTGTTTTAAGAAATATAACTCGCTATAGAAAATATTAAAAATTAGCAAGAAATAAAAGAAAACAATAAAAACGTGTGAAAAAGTAACTCATACCAACTTTAACATTGAATTATTTAAAGTATTTATAATTAATGTAAGTTATTTTAGATTTTCTAAGTTCATTATATGGTTGTTAAATAAATGACTATTTATCATGTTGATTTTTAACATAATTGTCGTAAAAAAAATTGTATTAATTCTTTTTATATAATTATATTTTTCATAAACAATTTTAATATAATAATAAATTTGAATAATTAAAGACAAGTATTATCTATATAAAAAATTTAAATATAAAATAAAAATAATTTCACTTAAATTTGATATATTTAAAAAAAAATTATAATAATAATTATAATCTAATATATATTAAAATACTCCATTAAATCATATCATAAAATATAAATTAATGCAGAAAAATAACACAATACTTTTATATATTATTTTTGTTATAAATAAGAGAAAAGTAAGATTGTACGAAATAAAGCAACGAGGAATTACAAAAGTAGATACGTGTGATGAAAAAACAATTAAAAAAAATTAATAAAGTTTTAACATATAACACAAAAAATGAGAAATGAGAAGGATAAAAAGAATAAAACGAATATAAAAAATTTAAATTTAATAACTTTTATATCGATTAAATTTGGAATAGTTACATTAAGTAATAATCATATTTAGTTATTATGATGATTTAATTTTTAATTACCATAAAAAATACTTCATATTTTAAATTGATAAAGTTATTTTATAAAATTTGAATATATTTATTATAATAATTCAAAATTGATTTGAAAAAAAAATATCACAATTTACAAAGTCACTTAATATTACATTTCAAAATTCAAATATTATTGATTTTAAATCCACCTAGAAAGTATTTGTAGGTTGATTCAAAATAAAATTATTATAAAAATAATTTTTAATTACAAAATTATTAGAATTATAATCTATATAATAAATTATTTTTTTTAGTGATAATATTATAAAAAGATATGAGATAAAGAAGAAGAATAGACTAAAAAAATATAGTATAGTAATTTGTAACTCAAAAATAATAAAAACAATATTGTTTTAGATATATATATATATATATATATATTTATTTTAGTTTAAATGGTTGTATATATATATTGACTTTTTTTTTCATGTCATTATGATAAAAATAAAATAAGATAAGACTATATATTTGTCCAATAAAATATAAAACTTAAGAGGAAGGGTACTCCAAAATATAAGTGGGTTTTTACTTGTTGAATTATGGGTTTACTTTACAATTGATGAGGTTAAATTATACTTGCTTTTGATTTGTTTACTTTATAATTTGTTGTTTAATATTTTTTTATTTAGAAGTAATTACTATCTAAACTAAATATATTGTGATGATTAACTTTAAAAAAGTTTATATTGGCCTTTCTTGATTTTTATACTTTCAACTGATTATAAATAATTTTATATATTATTTTTAAAGTAATTACAAATACTAATAATGTTTTCATTAGTATTAGTCAAATTAGTGAAAGTATAATGTTTGTCGTAATATAAATCTGTTTTATAATTAAATCTATAGTATGAATAGATAATAAATAAAAAATATAGTATTTTAATTTTATACAACTAACTATATTTATTACTATTATGAAAATACTCAATAGACAAATGAAGTGTCTTTGTCGTAATTTGCCAGTGCTCTTTTGCTACCATGCCTTGGCATTTGAACAGGTGGTTGCTTATTCCTTGCCATCAGAATCTTCCGCGCATTCACCCAGAAAGTTAAAGAAGATTCGCTTTATTTGTTTTTATTGTCATTTCGGAGCAATTTCTGCGTATAAATACAGATTTCTTAACAGCATTATTATTATTATTTTTTTCCCCTTAATCGAAACCTGTAATTCACAATTCTTTTTCTACCTACTACCTTTTCTGTGGTGTCCGTATCTAGGTCTACGTCCTCGTTGAAATCTCTCATTGCAGATTAAACTTTGCTTCGCATGCGTCGATTGCTCTCTTCGATTTTCTTTTTTTCTCATTACTGAAAGTTAGGGTGTGAATTGGGCGAAACTCGCGGAGAAAGGGAATCGAATAAACATGTTTTTCAGTGGCGATTCCTCTACTCGTAAGCGTGTTGATTTAGGCGGTCGCAGCTCGAAGGAACGGGATAGAAAGAATCTTCTCGAACAGACGCGATTGGAGCGGAACCGGCGCTTGTGGTTGCGCCAGCAGAACTCTGCTGCACTCAGGATTCAGGTTTGATTTCTCTGCTTCTGCATGTATTTGATTCCGGTGGCTGTGAATCACTATGAAATAACTCAAATTCAGTAGTTTGGTTGCTGTGAAGTGTACCTCAAGGGGATCTACTTTGCTAACAATTGAACTTTATGTTTATTTGTTTAGTCATTTTGCAGCTATGGTTGCACTTTAATAGCCTTGATTTTGGTAGTGAGAGTTAAGCTGGTTGTGGCCATTTCAATTGCTGTTTTTAAAGTCTTAGGTATGTACTGTTAAGCGTTTCAGATTATTGAAGATGTGATGATTGGTATTCTGGCTCTCAGCAATCTACGTATATAAGCATCACAATCATTAGGAATCAAAGAAATAGGGGCTTGAGCTGTCGTCATGCAAAGGAAACTGCTGATGGAATATCATTATTATTGTTATTTTTGATAAAAGAAGAAGAATATTAAGAAAATAGGAGATAAAATACAGGAGGAGGAGGATAGGAAGCCCTCCTACGACAAGAATGAAAAAAAGACAAGCTTAAATTACAAACAATGTGCATATAAGTTCTTTCAACTCCTTGCTTAGTGGTGATAACAATTCCCTTGAAATGACTGAGCAGAGGGCCCAAAGAAGCCATAAACTCAATCCCATTCCATAATAGATGTAATGGTAATAGAAATATACTACAATCTGGACATTGTTCTTTGAGTTACGAAACTATTCTCGAGCCTCCACCTATCAACAAAACACACTCCAACTGTATTCACCAGAGGCACAACGCGCTACACTGTCATAAAATTATAGCATTCTTTTTCTTCCCAAAGCTTTAAAAACTATGATGGAAAGTTGGTCCAAATTGTTCTAAAAATAATTTCTGCCTTACACACACACACACACTCTGCCTCACACAGAGTATGTCTTTTATTTGTCTCAATTCAGATTTTTCTATTTATATAGTATCATATCTTTAACACTCTTCCTTGAGCCGGAGTTTATATATCAGGAGTCAAACTTGTTAGAAAGGTCATTAGCATGAAACCCCATATATGATGCATTGTGGAGAGTAGCTTGATTGTCACATCAATTTAATGTACTGAGTGTCTCCAAATTTTAGTGGTTGAAGAGTCTCTTGAGCCATGTAATCTCGCATGTAGTTACAATCATAGCTCGATCTTCAATCTTCAACTTAGCATTAAATATAGCATGCACGTCTGAAGGTGCATGGATCAGCATGACACAATCCCAACAGTTTGGTTGGTGTCAGAAAAGTTATCGAAACATATGTTGAAAAAGTCTTCGGAGGCAACCAAGAACAAATGGGTTTGCTATTTTCTTTTCCTCTGGGGACAGTGGGTCCACTGATCAAACACAGGTTTCAAGAGGTTCTAGATACCATGTAGAACTCTAAGAAAAAGAGAACCATTAAGCATAAGTTATGTGTTTCTATGTAACACAAGTGATTTATTTACATTGGGAAAATGAGATCAATACAACATGAGTGTTTATTGGGCAAGTTGTCATATAGACGATCACATTACTATTGCATCTTATGTATCCATGGTGGAAATATGATTTCTTGGAATGGGGGAGAAAAAACAAAATGTTGTTGTTTGGTCTAGTTTTGATGTTGGATATAGAGTTATGTCCGTAGTTACTTATGAACTTGTGGATTAAACAACTTATTTAAGAGTTGAAATTTTGTGAAAGTCAAGAAGTTGTATTATGATAATCAGACAATCCTTTATATTGCCTCTAATTCAGTGTTTCATTAAAAAAACTAAACATATGGAAATGACTGTCATTTTGGTTGAGAGAAGTTAAATTGTATTGAATTCATTAACTCTAGGGATGAACTTGTAGATATTTTAACTAAATCATTGAGAGGACCTCACATTCAATTTATATGTTCAGAACTTAGTGCATACGATATACATTCTCCAACTTAAGGTGGAGGATTAAGATAGTTGTTTATTGTCTATTGTGACAACTTTTATAAAGCTGTTTCTGCTGTATTTAGATTGGTCTAGGCTGTACCCTATTCACTGTTTCGTACCTTTTTCATCCTCAAATGTTTATATAAAATATGTGCATTAGTGGAGAAACCCACTGGTTTTAGGCTGTGCTAATTTCCTTGCTTTGATTTGTGTAGATTTTTACTCTAAAAAATCTTGTTAGTGCTAACCTGAGTAGTCTTCACGTGATGGTTTGGAATTTGGAGTTTAATAATCCCTATATGCATATGTTTTTTTATTTTTGAGGGAGGGTGGAATAGGATTAATATTACATGACAATGGAGGCAAGGGAAAGCCCTTAAGACTAAAACAGAATTTCTAGTCTACCGACCAGTCATACTTCCTAAATTGATATGAACTGAAAGCCAAAGCCAAGGCCAAAGTAAATGATAATAGAGAAGCATATCCTTCAGTAAAAAAACGTAGGGATTTGCATGAGTTGCAGTGATATTGGGTTAGTATACCTAACCTATTGCAGTCTAAACTGCAGCTGTAAGTTACTTGGTGCCATCATTAAATAGACTATAATGGTAAATCTCATTCAATTCAGCAATAAAACAATATTTTCGATAAACTAATCTCCCACTCATGATCGATCACCATTGTCATTGGATTTATAGATGATCCAATTAATGACTTAAATGATTCCTTTGATTTATAGATAATCAAATTAATGATTTCAATGATTCGTATCATTTGCACCATATCCAGAAATAGGAGCATGATTTCTTATTTATATGTTTACAGCAAATACAAATACTGTACTAGTGATCCTGCCTTTATCATACCTTATCCTCCCTTAAATTTCAAATTTGATTGTTCCTTGTTCTGCCTTTCCTTCCAAGTTCCAATGATCATTGAGGAAATAAATGTAAAGCTGTTTCACAGTTACAA
The DNA here is from genome assembly GCA_963425845.1 of Sphenostylis stenocarpa. NCBI lineage: Eukaryota > Viridiplantae > Streptophyta > Magnoliopsida > Fabales > Fabaceae > Sphenostylis > Sphenostylis stenocarpa. The sequence continues at coordinate 14,099,798 of OY731403.1, read as the reverse complement.
TGATATGGCATATAAGTAACTGACTATTAATCATACACCGCACTGCATACATAATGCTTTCAACATCGTAGATTTTGTTTACAATAATTTGCCAAGTTATTTAACCTCTCTCATCTCTACTCAAAATTTGAATTGACTTTATGAATTGGGGTGAATGCCTGTTGAATGATGTAATGCCATGCACTTGGTGTAAGAAAAAAATGTATGCACAATCCAAGATGCATTATTTATTTAAATTTTATTTTGGTCAGTGATTATCCTTTCTATGGTTCCATGAAATTTTTATCATAAAATTATAAAACAATTTTTAATGTTCACATCTATGGGAAATAAACATTTTACATTTCCTGACTTTAAAGTTTAGCCACCTACATTATGATTTCATATGTGCTATACATGCCTATTACTGGGAAGAACATCTATGATGAGTGTTAATCTATCTTTCATTAGTGTCTTGCAAATTGTTGACTGAATCTTGCTACAGAAATGCTTCAGAGGGAGAAAAGTAGTCAGAACAGAACAGTCTAAACTACGAGTAAAATTCCGTAGCATATATGGGAACAACTGCCAGAATCTAGACAGGTGAAATTTGATTGTTATCCCTGAATTGTTACATGAAAGCTGTTCACTTTCTTTCACTCAGTTTGTCAAAAAATTATTGATGTATTTAGTATGGTCTTACCTGAAAGATTGCACTGTTAGAACAGAAGTTAATGAGATTTTATTTGCATTCAGGAATGCTTTTGGTCCAGATTCTGATTTCCTCCGTCAGTTCCTCTATTTCTTTAATGCAGAAAATATTGATGATTTTTTAATTCTTGTGCAAATTTGCCGATTGCTTCAACAGTTTGTTCAAGAGAGTGGTAATTTTTAATCAACATTTCTTTGGTCATGTATTTTGTTGTTTATTTCATTATGTACGTTTATTAGTTTTTCAGCAAGATTTTGTGAACTGGAATGTTTATTTCTTTTACAATTAATCCTTCATCCTACCAATTTAACTGAACAATGGAAACCAAGCCTTGTGTGGCTAAATTACATGGGCAAACTAACCGATGCCATCAAGCACTATAAAGAACCTGGATTTGAATAAAATAATTCGCAAGGTCTCTTTTTAGTAGTTTCTCCAAAAACTGTGAGTTTATCTTGGACCCTTTAATTAGATTATGTTTCATTTGAACCATCATCCATATCTTTATAGATCATGTATGTCATAGCATTATGAGTTTTATTACTTATTTTATTATAATTATTATTAGTTTTATTATTTATTTTTATTCTGAGTATTTATTATTATTATTATTATAGAAGAATGGGGGTTTGAGAGGTTGGGGTGGGTGGGAGATTATCAGATGACAATTGTGCCATTATTGGTTGGTTCTGATGGTTGTATAACCAATATACCAATTATACCCATTTTATGTTCATAACAGGGGATGTGCAACCCTGGATAATGTAATTGAATAATTTTTTATCATTTTGGAATGAGGGGTTCCAAAATGCTTTCTCTCCCATTCCAAAATGAGGGTTCTAGGATTTATGCCAGTCTTTCCTATGCTTTGTCTTTTGGCGAAAATGCCTTCTGATCTGCTAGAGCCAAACAATCTCTGCACGTGAAGGAAAAACGTGCCTACACTGCCAGTGGCTTCCCCCTTGCTACTGGAGACTCCAAATCCAGAGAAAGCCACAAGAATGCATTGGTGAGGATGAGCTTCGGGAATGACGGTGGTGTTGCTCTGGTGGGTCCATTCTGATGCTTGCTGGCAATGGGATCAATAGTAACAATGGAGTGCATAACAGTCACATGGCGGGAGGAGTGGTTGGGGAGTGGAGATGAGGAACAAAAGTGATGTGTACAAGGAAGGTGACATGGATGAATGGTCGGTGAGGGTAGAGTATGGCCTGTGATGGAGGTGACTATAGTGTAGGGTGAGGGTGAAGTTTAAAAATCATTTTTGGAATGGATTCTAAATTGCTCTAGAGAGTTCATTCCAACATGATAAAAATGGTTATAGATTGCATGCTACGGAGTGGATTAGGGGTGTTTTGAAATAGTTAAAAATCAATTCTGGATTATCCATTTTGGAATGTTAAAATATTGTTCCTGATTGCATGTTTTGAAGTTGTGCTTTTATTACTTTCTAAAATGTCAATTGCGGATAATTTTACTTCTGGAACTTTCTTCTTTACCCTTTGCATCTCCTCTTTATAAATGGAAAAAGGTATAATGGTATATTGAAATTTTGGGTGTGCAATGCAATGGCCCCATTTATGTAACATCAATAGTGTAATTCCAACACAATATTGCAAGGAAATTATATATTGTAGAACCCTCCCAGTTCTTTAAAATACTTCCCTACACTTCTTCCAAACAACCAATCCCCCTTCACTTTCACTCACTGCCTTGTCTCCCTATTTTACCCTATACCAAACACAGTGTAAATTGAGAGGTTGTAAAAATAACTCTTTGATCTTTCCTTGATATCCTGCTTTATTACCAGCAGTTTTCTATTCTCATTCTTAATGCATCCACATGGTTGAAATCTATTTCCTTCCTTTTGGTTCCTTGCCATTTTTGTATATATATATATATATATATATATATATATATATATATATCTTTCCTCATTTTTTTTTGGTGAGTGAATAATCCCTTGAACACTTGGCTTTTGCCTGGCTAACTGAAATTGTGGCATCTTTTTTGGTTACTTGATTATTTCCCCATTTTTTAGCACTTTTGCTAAGGTGCGGTATATTAAATAATTTACATTTACTTTAATTTGTATATTTTCTCTCCAAGCAATTATGTGGATTATTACGGAGTTTTCATTTCTCTCAATGAATTCTTTTTACGCAAAAGGGACACAAAAGGTTATAGTCTAATTGGAATCCTGCCACAGGCTAGATGCTACATCTATTGTTAGTCATATATGAATAAGTATATTATTAGTATCATGAACTGTACTTTCTGTTCTTGAAAGTACATACGCATAAGATTGTTGAAATTACTTTTGCTAAAGTTGTTTAAGGGTGTATTTATTCATTTTCGCATTGTGTCTATACTTTTCTTCCAAATGAAGTCTATTTTTATATGAAAATGTGGGTATATTTGAGACAGCACAGTGAAGAGAATGCAATTGACAACGAAGGCCCAGTTTTTTTTGTTTGTTCCTGCATGTCTTTTGTAAGCCTTATCATGATTCATGGCAGTTTGGCTCATTATACAGATCCAAATATGTCATTATTTATATTTGCTGTGTGCTACTTATCTAATATATCTGAATCACTGTTTATTGTTAGAACACAAGTAAGTAGTTTTTAATTTTGTAGATATCTGCCTCTGCATCCTTTGTTTCTGCAAGTTTTAGTGTTCGGAATGGAACTTAATGTGTAGGATTAAAATGTATGCAACAGGGGATGTTGTCCGACTTTTTGCTGGTGAGGATTACTCAAACAGATGTGCTTTGGTGAACTACCGAGTGAAGCAATTTGTATATACTTGTATTCGTGCTGTACATCAGAATAGGTTGGTGTCATTTGTTTTAAATTCTTTATTTTCTGGGACTTGGCTTTTCCAAATTCTCTTGCTGGTTGCTACTTCCTTTTTTTTTTTTTTAAATTTTATTATTGTTTTGCGTTGGATACTAAGTTGCATGTTATTGTTAATAATTCTACCTGCTTATTTCCTTTATATAAGAAATAAATAACTAACTAATTAGCATAAATGAAAATAGTTAAGTCAGTTAACTTTAATTAATATTGTCATAAATATGTATTCTAATGAAGAAATAAGCTGATAATTAAATGGTTTAAGTGGTGGTTATATTTATTGACAGTACTTATAATTCATTGGATAACTTTTCACTGATAAGTGTAACTTATATGGTTGTAGACCAATGAATGAATCCACTTGTATGGAAAAGGTGTCTCATTAATAGACTTTGCAATACATTCAGGGTATAAAAGGAAATTGATGAGTAATACATTAAATGGGTTTATATTTCATATAATTAGGATAGAAAAAATTTGCACCCTTATTTTTCCTGTATAAAAGACTGAAGATGGTATTAATTCTGAGTCATTCAAATCATGTTGAGTTGGTTTTGATTGTAATTTATTCTGTTTCTTTTGTATTATTTTTTGCAAGGTCAGCAACTTGAAGTCAGAGAAATGGTTATATATATATATTTATATATATATATATATCTCTTTCGGATATGAATGATTTCTTTAAATGTTTTTTTTTAAGTCTCGAACTGTGTCCTGAGTTTTCTTCCTTATTCTCCTTCAATTATAAAATGCCATTCGAAGCGGTGGCTCCATATGAATATGAACTTAAAATGGAAATGGGTTACAGGCAGTGGAGGATCCTATCAATATTTTGTGCTAGTTTCTTTTATATGATTTGCTTGTGTGAAGACATAAAACTCATGTGCCTTCTCTTTATACCCTAAGCTTTTAGGCGAGTTAGTTTGTGACAAAGTATCAAGGTCTCCATGATCAATCGGTCCTTGCCACCCTCTGTCCATAATTAAGTTTATTTCAAGAACAAATGACAAATGCACGCATTAAGTGGGCTTTTGACTTTATCATGGTTTAAGCACAAATAAATGGCTAATATGAGAGGGAAACCTTTTTTTCACCAATAACTTACCTTTTAGGAGAGTTATTTAATTAGTGATAAAATGGAGGGTGTTTGACGGGTAAAAGTTTTTTTGAGAGTTTAAACGCAAATGGCTACTACTGTTTTTCAGTTGATTCTCAATTTCTCTAACTAATTCTTTATAAAACAATTTGTTAGAGAGAAGAGAATAAAGAGGGGTCGGGGGAGGATAATAATCTCCAATGAAGTTAAAAGAAAAAGCTTAAGGACAACAGACAGTTAGAGAAGATAAATGCACCATGTCTGCTCAGACTATACATATCTGAAATTAAAAATAAAGAAATCATGGGAAGATCACCATAAGGGATCTGTAAACACCGTCCTACCCACTTTTATGTACCTAAGGACATTGATATTCCCCTATGATGGAGTAGGCGGTGCACAGTCCTACCAAATTTTGTCCTCTTTATATATTTTTTGGCAGAGCATTATTAAGTGTTTCATTAACCAATTCCTCTAAAAACTTAAGCTGTTGGGTGTGTTAGAGAAAGATCAAATGAAGTGTTTTATTTCTCACGTGCCTATGATGCATTTGTCTTAGAGCAGGGACAATGAATAGATCCCTCTTTACCTTTTATTGTAATTTAGTATTTATTTAGAAAAGCACAAACGACAAAGGATTGAACTCTAGACCACATGACAATATGGTCCTGAGATGCAAGAATTCTAGTCAAGTAAAAGTTCTAAGAATTTTAGCTTTGTAAGGACCTTGGATAAATTAGTTTTTACAAATTCTTCCATTGCTAGTTCTCAATAAATAACTAAAACTTTTCATATTTGACTTGAGAAAGTTATTTAGGGTTTCAATATAGTGTCAAAAGGCATTGTTACATTGTATTTATAGATAAAGGAGACACAATAGAGAGGATATGAGCCTTATTCCAAACCCTTAACCCTAATCTAAGAAACACAAACACAGAAAATACATAAAAATAGAGAAACAACATGTCTCAACACTCCCCCTCAAGTTGGAGCATATAGATATGAGCCTTATTCCAAACCCTTAACCCTAATCTAAGAAACACAAACACAGAAAATACATAAAAATAGAGAAACAACATGTCTCAACACTCCCCCTCAAGTTGGAGCATATAGATTATATGCACCAAGCTTGGAACAAATGAATTGAATCGTAGGTCCTTTGAAGGATTTAGTTAAAATGTCTGTTAGTTGCTCATTGGAGTTTACAAATTCAGGTACAAGTTTCTTAGACACTAACTTTTCTCTAACAAAGTGACAATTAATCTCGATATGTTTTGTTATTTCATGAAAGATTGGGTTGGAGACAATATGGAGAAGTGCCTGGTTATCACAAAACAATTTCATCTGCTCATTATCACAAAATTTTAATTCTTGAAGGAGTTGTTTGATCCACACAAGTTCACATGCGGCAAATGCCATAGATCTATACTTAGCTTCTGCACTAGATCAAACAATAATACTTTGCTTTTTATTTTTCCAAGAAATCAAATTCCCTCCAATAAAGATACAATACCCAGTAGTAGATCTTCTATCAATGGGATAACCAACCCAAGCTGCATCACAATAACCTAGAATTTGAGTATTACTTTTATCTTCATATAACAATCCTTGTCTTGGGCCCCCTTTAACATATCTCAGAATGCGAATCAAGACATCCCAGTGATTAGTACAAGGATTTTTTGCATAAATTGGTTAACTACTTCAATTGCGTAAGAAAGATCCGGTCGAATAATAGTAAAATAAATGAGTTTACCAACCAACCTCTTATATCTTTCTGGGTCTGACAACTTTTCTCCTTTATCTCCCATCAATTTCTGATTAGGGTCCATTGGGGTATTAATGGGTTTACAATTTATTAAACCTGTCTCCTTTAGAATATCAAGAGCATACTTCCTTTGAGAGATAATCACACTATCCTTTGACTGAGCCACTTCAATATCAAGAAAATACTTCAATTGACCAAAATCTTTAATTTGGAAGTGAACAAATAGATGATTATTTAGTTGGCTGATCTTAGTATAATCATTGCCTGTAATAACAATATCATTAACATAAATCATAAGATACACGCTTGCTTGAAGAGGAATGACAATAAAACACTGAGTGATATGCTTCCCAAACCAAGCCTGGGGTGACTATTTCAAGTCATAAAGAGACTGTTGTAACTTACACACTAAACCTGAATCCCCCTGAGCAACAAAGCCATGATGTTGCTCCATATAAATCTCTTCTTCAAGGTCATCATGAAGAAAGACATTTTTAATTTCCGGTTGATGAAGGGGCCAATGACGAATAACAACTGTAACAAGGAAAAGACGAATAGTGGAAGTTTTAGCTATTGGATAGAAGGTATCACAGTAGTCTAGGCCATAAATTTGAGTGTAGCCTTTAGTTACTAGACGAGCTTTAAGACGATCCACTTTACCAGTATTATCAACTTTAACTGCATAGACCCACTTACAACCCACAACCTTTTTGCCAGGAGGAAGAGGGACAAACTCCCAAGTGCCATTGTGCTCAAGAGCTTACATTTCATCAATCATGGCTTGTCGCCATCCATGGTGATCAAGAACCTCATGGACATTATTAAGAATAGTGGTGTCAGTCAAAGAGACAACAAAAGAGGAATATGAAGGAGACAAACAATAGTAACTTAAAAAATTATAAATAGGAAAGGGATTCCGAGAGGAACAAATACCTTTTCTGAGTGCAATAGTCCATTCAGAATCAGAAGTGGGAGAGGAGGTTGAAGGATCCATGGTATGAGAAGCTGATGGAGAAGGTTCTGAATCATGATTATTTGCAGAATCTGGTAAAAGTGTAAGTGGGGTCAGGAGAATCATTCAGACCTGTAGGTTGAATTGGAGAAGGATTATGTATTATAAGTGGATCATATGAGAGTATAGGAAGAATATTTTGAATAGAGGAACCATCCTCCATGGGGGAAGAAAAGAAGGGTGTTTCCTCAAAGAAGGTGATATCAGCAGACATGTAATACCTTTTGGTAGATGGAGAATAACATTTGTACCCTTTTTGGAGGCGAGAGTATCCCAAGAAGACACATTTAATAGCTTTAGCACTTATCAAGACCTGAAGAGACATGTACAAAACAGGCACAACCGAATACACAAGGAGATATTTGACAAAGAGGATCATTTGGAAAGATAAAAGAATGAGGAATTTGATTTTGGAGAGATGAAGATGACATTCGATTGATCAGAAAACAAATAGTGAGAAGTGCATCTCCCCAATGATGAACAGGAACATTGACATTGATGCAGTCTCAATAAGATGACTATTTTTCCTTTCTGCAATACAATTTTGTTGTGGAGTATGAGAGCAAGTTGACAAATGTAAAATGCCTTGGGAAGATAAAAAAGAAGAGAAGGAGATTGAAAAATATTCTTTGGCATTATCACTTCTGAGAATTTTAATTCTCTTCTCAGATTGATTTTTAATTTCATTGAAAAAGGACAAAAAAAAAGACAAAATTTCAGATTTGTCTTTCATGAAATAAACCCAAGTACATTTGGAAAATTCATCAATAAAAGATACAAAATATCAAAAGCCAAATGAAGAGATACGACTCGGTCCCCAAACATTAGAATAAATATTTGAAAAAGAAAAATTATATCGAGTTTCAGAGTGTTTAGGAAAGGTAGACCTAACATGTTTTCCTAATTGGCAAGATTCACATTCTAAACCCTGAAGATGTTTGAGATTAGGAGTCATCACTTTCAACTTTGGTAAACTTGGGTAACCTAGACGATCATGCAAAAGTTTAGGAGCAGGAGAAGCAAGACATGACATTGAAGGACTTGGATTTAGATAGTACAAACCACGTGATTCATGTCCTTCTCTAATCAGACGATCCGAACCATGTTCCTGAATAACAAAAGAATTGGGATTAAAGGTTACAGAACAATTTAGAGAACGAGTCAATTGACTTAGAGAAATCAAGTTATAAGGACAATTAGGAATGTTGAAAGTTTCACATCGCCTACCTCATGTCATTTGGTATGGTTTAAATACATGTTAGACTATTTCACATATTGCCAATTGGTTTTATGTTGGAACCTTAACATGGTATCAGAGCCAAAGCCTAACATCTTTTCGGTTATTGTCTTGGGCCAAGAGTTGTCCTTTTGTTGTGGGTCGAAAGTACCCTTTGCCTGGTCCGGCAGGCTTCGTTGGAGGGAGCGTGTTGAAAGTCCCATATCGCCTATTTCATGTCATTTAGTATGGTTTAAATACATGTTAGACTACTCTACATATTGCTAATTGGTTTTATGTTGGAACCTTAACAGAATGAAAAAAAAAAAAATTTAAATTCAAAGAAGGGGTTAGGATAGGAATTTTAGGATAGTACATGGAGGAAAATGAGGAACTATTACCAGATATATGATTAGAGACACCTAAATCAAGAATCCATGGGTTCTAACCTTCCACAGATTGAGAAATGCATGCATGCTGTTGAAACACTAGGCATTGAAGAAGATTGACCCTGACTATTAAATTTTTCTGATTTGAACTTCAAAAACTCTTGATACTCCTCATTAGAGATGTTCATATCCGGTTTTTCAGACTTAGAGACATGGGCAATAGTATTCTTGCCATGAAAACTGTGTAAGGAATAATAGTTTTCTTGTGTTTGTCCCATCTTCTTGCAATAGGAACATTGAGGATGACCTTTTGAACTTCCACGTCTTCTTCGACTGTTACGTCCTTCCCCTCGATCATGAGGAGCAACCATGACTGAAGTTTCAACTGTCTCTACCTGATTCTTATCTGTTATAAGATTAGGAACCCGAATCAGCCTCGTAACAAGATTATCCATTTGATCACGTACATGATCAACATCAGAGTGTAGACTCCTCAAAATTAGGACCATATACAACTTATCCAGTTTGAAGTTTAACTCCTCTAATGTATTTGCCACAAGAATCCTTTTTAATTATGTGTGACATCATGCCATGATTTATCTGCTTGAGAGACGTCACTCTTTGAGTTACATCAAAGAGACGCTGAATATCGTTAGCAAAAATGTCTTGAGCCTTTTTCCAAAAGGAAGAGCATGTTTTGAATGACATGAGAACTTAAGAACCTTAGGTTCCACATACTACCATAAGATTGCACAAAGTTGGAAGTCTATTTTCTCCCACTCAGACCTCTCTGAGGTAGAAACAAAGTTCACATCTTTCTCCAAATGGTCATGATACTTTTGCCCTAGAAACCATAGTTCAATTGATGCAGAGTTATGGTTGGAGTAGCAGAGAAAGCCAAAGCACTAGATGAAGCCATCTAACTAAATCAGAGATGAAGGATAAACCTAACCAATAGGGTACCCACGTGACCTAGCTTCTAAAGTTTTCAAAACAGAAAAAGAAGGGCACTATTGGACTCGGAGGACGCCGACGAGTCGATCGGTGGTAATCGACCTTGATTCTGGCCATTGGAGGGTGGCACGTGGGACACATGCGCCTGAGGGCTTTGCCTGGAGAAGCTGCGCGTGACAGCGTGTGAGGCCGTAGATGGAGGAGCGATTAATAGGAGTGGGTCACGCTCTTTGAGACGCACACAACTCTACCTTCATCAGACCAAACTAAATGGTGGCCGACGGCGAACGATGGCCCACGGTGGTCGGAGACAGGGATGATCGGAAATTAGTGCGGGATCGTCGTATCCGCATTGATACCAACATGAGAAACTTATTTAGGGTTTCAATACAATGTGAAAAGACACTGTTACATTATATTTATAAATAAAGGAGACATAATAAAGAGGATATGGGCTTCAGCCCAAACCCTTAACCCTAGTCTAAGAAACATACACAAAGAATACAAAAAGATAGAGAAACAACATGTCTCAACATTAACGATTTCTATTACTTGCTTTCTTGATGCTTCTCTTTTGTATGTTTTATTTATAATTTTTAAATAAATATATGCTAATGGCTTTTGTGGGATAGGCATAGCTTAATTGTTAAGAAGAAATGACTTTTTTCTTCAAAAGTTATCACAATAAGATTTTGATTATTATATATTTTGAACCCAGTTTATGGTGGATAATAAATTAGACTGGGGCTCTGGTTTGTGTTTGGCTTGTTCCACTTCTACTTCTGCAATAATGACATATATGGAGTCACCAAGAATGACAATTATATGTGGTTGAATATTTGGTGATTTGTTTGTGTTCAACGACATAACCTGGAAGTTTGTACTGTCATTGACCTATCAAAAGGAAGACATATTTTGCCATGGAGTTTGATGTTGCTGTATTATTTATTTGGAAGAATACTTTGAAACGTTGGGTTCTTTCTTGGATACATTAGAATCTTTGTATTTATACTGCTTGCTCCTTTTTTTTTTTTTTTCTCAGGTACATAAAATCTTCATATATATATGATATAAGATTTGATAGGTAGGTATTGGGTTTGTGTGTTATCATGCTTATATAGTAATTTTTTTTTTGCACAGGTATCAGTTGAAGGATCAGCTTTTATTAACTCTGAAGGAATCTACTGCATCAGCTATTCCTTTATTGGAAGTCTTAGTATTGTTGATAGATCCCAAGCTACCATGGAGCTGTAAGATAGTAGGATGTCTGTCTCAAAACAATGCATTTAGTCTACTTAGAGAAATTATTCTTACAGGAAAGGTAACATTGCAATTATTATTATTATTATTTTTATTTCTTGGCACCCTACAAAATTGTCTCCGTCTAATGCCATATTAAGGTCAAGGAACAATTTAGACATATTGGTTAACATATTTATATTAACTGTCATTGTACATTATCTATTAATTATTTTTTAAATTAATAATTATCCTAATTTGTAAATATGTTCACCATGGTGTATATTGTAATGCTTCCTATTCTTTATTTTGTATTTGGGAGCTTTTGTTATTTTGGATATTGGTCTCATCAAAAGTTTTGTTGATAACTAAGGAAGACTTTTGTAATAAACAACTAATGTCACAAGATTGATTTTGAATGTGTTCATTCAAATAAAGGTTGTAATGCAACATGTAATGTGAGTTTTTATAAAAGGGCCACAATTTTGCAAAAAATGACATTTTTGGAATTTCTAGGAGAAACAGAGAATTTGAGGGTATAAATCATAAAATAAATTAGGATCTGTGATTATTGAGTTGAGGGTTTGAGTGTTGAGTTTCCATTGGGTGTAATCTCTGATGATCATTGATAGTTAAGAGTTTTTTTAGCAGGGAAATTTAAGAAGCATTGTTTATAGTAATAACGATCTTCTATTCCATGTAGGCAATTAGGTAAACACATTTACCAATTGAAATATGAAAATATAAATCGAATGATCTGCATTGCTATGTTTCAACCCAAACACTTGCACAATGTAACTAAATGTCCCAGATGATGCTCTTGGAGATTGTTTTAGCCTATAGAGAGACTAATGCAATTTAGATACTTAACCACTGGTTAACAAACCCATGAGATTGTTCTGTATAAAGATGCTCCTTTAGTTCTCCGTAGAGAGAGACATTTTTTTTTCCTTCTTTAATATCTAACTCGTGAATAGGCCTATGGTGAAAAATGGTCATAGTAACGAAAAGATGAGCAATTGTGATTTTGGCAACAAATGGAAAAGTACCACAATAATGAAGACCATATATTCAATTGTAGTGTGTAGCTACTAATCTAGCTTTAGGTCGTTCAAGTTCAACATTAGGCCTAATTTTAATGGTGTAGACCCACTAACTTCCAATTGTTATTTTCCCAAGGGGAGAGAAACCAACTGCAATATGCCACTATTTTCAAGAATGAGCAAGTGCTTTTGGGACATTTCTAGGAATAGAATGAGAAAACAAAATGATAACTCAAAATTATAAACTAGGTTAGGATTATAGGTAGACGAATACCTTCGTTAAGAGCAATTGGCAAACCATAATCATCATCATATCATTATGAATCATGGTACGAGCAATTGATGAAGGACATGATTTGATGACTCTCGTAATATGGGACTAGTTCATGGTGTGCCTTGGCATGTAAGAGGAGGCAGCAGAGAGGACTCAAGTAGGTTATTGGGTGGAAAGGGAATTACTTCATTAGTGGAATTCACAAAAGTAGGGGATACTAATGAAGATGGCACAGGGAAAACAAGATGAATGGAATCAAATACTTGCACGGAAGAAAAAAAGAAGGGAGTTATATTTGCAAACATGTAATGTTTGGTACTTGGTGAATATTGATATCCTTTTCGAAGATGAAAATATCCTAGAAAAACATATTTACCAGGTGAGTTTGTCCAAATCGAGAAACATATCGTAACAAAACACAACCAAATATATTAGTAGAGACATGATATAAAGGTTCATCCGAAAGAGAATGAAATCAGGAATTTTGTTTGAAAATGAAGCAAAAGAATTCTATTAATTAAAATGAAGGGGTAAGAATCGCATCACCCTAGTGATGAACAAGACCATTTGCACCAAGGATTAAGGTATGCTCAATTTCAACTTAATGTCCTTTTTTTTTCTATACCATTGAGGACATGTGGATTGATGTAAAATGTTCTGTGTGGATAATAAAGAAGAGAGATCAGAAGAAAAATACTCTTTGGCATATCAATCCTAGAAATTTTATTTGTTTTGCCAAATTAATCTCATTGAAGGATGATGGAAAAATAGACAACAATTTAGATTGATCTTGCTTTAAATAAGCCCAAGTAAGTCTAGAATATTCATTAATAAATATGTGAAGTATCTGAACTCAAAATGTAAGTGATGGTCCAAAAACAGAGTTACACTCTATTTTAGATCCTTTTTGAAAAGAAAACCTAATATGTTTATTTAATGGAGATGATTCACATTCTAATATTTGTAGACAGGTGAGTCCAAGAAATATCATTAATTTTGATTAGTGTGGATGACTCAAAAGATCATGAAAAAAAGCATTGGAGAGGGGTTTACATAACTGGACATAGAGGAATTGGTCTTAAATTAGTCAAATCCTTTGGGTTCAAGTCCTGCTCGTGCCATGCTTCTATATAACAAAAACATAATCAAATGTTATAGAACAATTTAAGGATTTGTTAATTGATTGGGAGAAATTAGATTAAGGAAAATCAGGAACAAAGAGGACAAAATCCAAGTTTAAAGAAGAAGAAAGTGAAACTTGGCCAACTCCCTTTAAGGCAACTATGGAACCAGAATAATTAAATGAGGAAATTTTGGAGCATACTTGGATGTGAATAAAGAAATGTGATTAGAAGGACGCGAATCAATTATCCATTGGCACTTCTTCTCTTTATTTTTCAATATGGTCACGATAACCCGATGAGGGAACCAATGTTCCACCGAAGCTGACCATGCTAGGTCATATTTGCCATTCAGCTTTTCTGTTGTAATATAGGACCCATGGAAGCCATATGAGAGGAGATGGCAACCTCTTTTTAGATGGGAGCTTGATGAACTACTTCAGTGGACACTGAAACTCATAATGTGCTTTTCTTTAGATCAATATTTGTTTTATATTATTAATGAAAGTGGTTAATGTGTTTGAAGAAATAATGCGGTGCATTGCATATGTTTATGTCATCGTTCTGTGTAATTATTAATTTGAGGAATTCTGAGCCACTGTATCAAATGTAAAGTTGAATCCTATATTCCATCCATGTCATAATTCTATTCCGACTGCTTCTAGCTTTGTTATTTTGTATGATATTCATTTTATCTATTATACCATGCTTCACTTGAACCCATAAACTACCTAAATGATTTACTGCAGGATAATGCTGAAAATTGTGTTTACAGTGAAAAAGAATCATCATTGGAGCGTGTGCTTACTGTTCTAATATGCCACATTGGTCAGAAGCCATGTATCTGTTCACCTACTGATCCAGCATATAGCTTCTCACTACAGATCCTTACAATTCCTTTCTTGTGGCATGTTTTTCCAAACTTAAAGCAGGTATATATTGTACTAACCTATTTGATGGACATCCTTTTCTCTGTCATAAGAAGATGTTAAAGAGAGGTATTGTTCATAAAAAATGTTTATCTGTTTTGTAAATATAAAGGGGGAACTAATATCAGGATTGTGGGCTTACAGGTTTTAGGATCTAGGCATTTAACATAGAAACCATGTATGATGATGATGGAATTCTTGGAAATCACTGAAAAAATTTTTACTCGGTATTTTAATCTCCTTTAAAATTCCTTTCTTTCTCCCTGTTAAAATACAGAAAATTAAATAATTTAGTGCATACGACTAGACATTCCAAACTCTCTTTGCACTGATGGATCTTCAATGTGAAATCTACTGATATACAATATAACCCAGTGAACTTAAACTAAGGGAAAAGTCAACATGCAATTCATAACTCAAAAGTGAAAGGACAATATGGAAAAAAATAATCTTTATTATGTGCTCAGGACCTCTGCTTGTTAATTGAAAAATCTAGGGGATTGGGGGATCATCTGAACTGATTAAATATGAAATTATCTGTCTTTTTTTTCTTTTGCCTTTGTCCTTTCATATCACCATCCTTCATGATGAATTTTTCTATCGCTTGTTAATGTTCTACAATTATCTTTTAATTGCTTTCTCCTTGAAAAGTCTTGTGAAAAGTTGGATTATTTTTTTCTACTCAGGTATTTGCAAAGCAGGGATTGGGCCAACATTACATTCATCAGATGGCAACATGGGTGCCAAATCTGATTAATTCTCTTCCTATGGATATATCAGAAGAATTTCCTACCTATGCCTGTCTTCTCGGAAATATATTAGAAACTGGTGGAATTGCTTTGTCTCGACCTGACTGTTCCTATGATATGGTAAGGAGACTACAATTGCCATTTGTAATTGTTATTCTAATTTCTAACTTGCCTCATATATTTCACTTCATGACTTACTTGGACTTGGTCAAAGTTTGGTGTTTGAATCGACGTGTTTTTCCCTTTTCCTATAGAATAATACATGAATATAAAATTATAGAGATTGGAGGAAAACAATCCTCCTAAAAGTAAGTCATTCTAGTCGAGATAGAAAACATTGCTGAAGCAAAGCTACCTAGGCCCAAGACATGTCTTTAAGGGAATGTCTAAAATGATTGTGAACTTTACACCAAGTTGAGGCCAAATGTGTTATCTTATCGGAAGAAAGATACTGCCTCTGGAAGGTGTCATTTTTTGGCAGATATACAGTTCACACAGTTAAGGTTTTTGGTATTTATTTATTGATGACCTCCCCTTGAGTTTTCTTATCATGTTTTTAAGTAAGGTGGTTATAAAAAGGCAGAGAGAAGAAAGTTAAAAATTCTATAAAACAGGATATGAGATAGACTTTAATTTCTTTTACACCATTTCATGGATTAATCTGTGGCTTTTCACCTGCAAGCTGCAGGACAAAACTTGTGGTTTTGTAGCAAAATTAATGCTTATGGATAATTTGCTATTAGCTATGTATTAATGATTTTATCCTATACCGTAACTACCCCAAAATACATACCATAAATATTTATACAATTTACATGTACAAAAATATTTTTAAATATAGATTTCCTCCTCATAAGGAATTACATACATATATTAAAAAAAATGAATTAATAAAAACATTTAAAATTTTATTTGTATCAAGCCTATTTCTACTAAGGCCTAACAAGTGCATTATTTATTCTCATGTAAATACACAATTACGACAGTTTAAACCAACACACAAGACACAAGATAAACTAGTGATTCAAAATAAACATATTTCAAATTTGAATTCGTTATAAAATAACACATACGTACATTTTTAAATATATTACTATTACACAAATTCAGTTTAGAGTTAATATATCACCTCACACCTATACGGGCCAACCACCACATCACACAAACCTAAATACATCACATCACACCCATATATGATTATTATCATGTCACACAGACTCGAGATGATTTTCGGAAGATTGAATGTTAAATTACACTATGAGATTCTTCACTTGTCACACCCCAACTCTCAAAGTGTTGAACATAAGAGTACTCCATATAATATATACACATACTCATGTGTGATCAAAGTAAATTTCTAAATGACTCATCAAGACACAGTTCTTTTAAATACCGCAACCTAAGCCATTAGGAGCTTTTTTCTTACCACCTAATATTTTCATCTATGTGATTTCAATGATTAGTAAAGTCAGTATAATCTTATTGAATTCCCAATTTAATATCCCTACACACTATACCACACATTTCTTTCCTAGGTACTACAACTACACACATCTCTGCCGATTATGGATCATATTCCTAACTCGACTTACTATGACATATGACATACACAGTTATACACACACACATATATATATATATATATATATATATATATATATATATACATACATATACATACATATACTTGTCATGAATTATAAGATGACATTGATATGGTGGTATTGTGTGTTCTTGAAACTAAGAGGCTTAGTCGAGCTAAGAGAGTTATTCATAATCGACTGCTCTCATATCATAACATTATTTGTATATACATACATATACTTGTGATGAATTATAAGATGACATTGATATGGTGGTATTGTGTGTTCTTGAAACTAAGAGGCTTAGTCGAGCTAAGAGAGTTATTCATAATCGACTGCTAATATATATATATATATATATATTCTCTCAGATCATAACATTATTTGTAGATATCATATTTAGCTAATTCTTGTTTCATTGGATTCCTTATTTTTAAGGCTTTAATTTGTATATATGAAACATTTAATTTAGAGTTCAGAGCTATTTTTTATGTTTTTAAAAGTTCGGACATAAAACACACTAGGAAATTTTGCTTGAGTGCAACACCCTTTTGTTTAAGCAAATATTCCTTTGTTTGATTGACAATATACTTGAGAGCAGCCCTTACCTCTCTGTTGTACATTGTCCTTGAGTGATAAACTGTTACTTGAACGAAATAGGCAGATAACAAACTTGCGAAACAAACAATAAACAAATTTCCAGCACCAAACATAATCCTTTGAGACTCTATTACCCCATTGTTTTTAATGCATGTTATACCTAGTCCAAATGTAATTATCTTATCTTAACATTTCACACATATCTTTCTACACATCATTATTCTAATTCAACTCATTCAATCACTTTTAAATATCAATAATCAAATCCCTACAAATCAAACAATGTGACTAAGTAATTATCATAGTCAAAATCTTTTAGCCTAGAATATTATGAAAATTAAAGATTTACTAGCTTCCCTTATCTCAATTTACAATCTCCGTTTCCAAAAATTCCAAAAGTTCATAAACTCACAGGAAGTCAAATCTTGCTCATAAAAAACTCTAATTAATAAATTGAATGTACCATAATATTCCTAAACTAATCAAAATTCATCTTTGTCCGACAAAAATTCATATGCATGCACTGTAAGCCTCACATGCAAGCTTATCAAATTTACATGTAAATGCTCTAAAAATTAGCAAAGAAAAACTTACTCTATTGAAAATTTTGATCGGTTAGATATGCTCCTCTACTTCAAGAGCACTAAGGCGTGCTTGGATCTAGAAAAGATAAAGGAGAGAGTGGAAAATTTAGAGAGAAGAATGAGAAAGAAAGTTGTAGAGAAATGGTGGTTTTGTAAGAATAAAGTTTTGAATGGTTAAGATTTTCTATTTATAATTTTTTTTTAACTTATCTGGTAAAACTTCAAATGTTATCCTCATTAAATTACTTTTATTTTTAACTCACTTAAACGAAGTCCTCATTATAATAACCAAGCCCACATTCTGTCAAATGGAATTGAAGGGATTGGAGCTATGAGTATAGTCAAAATTAACTCTATTGGATGGGCATGTAATGAAGTTGTAATGTCATGTGTAATCTTAATGCATTGTGTTTTTGAAGCTTTAACTCTATGCCTTGTGTTTTTGAACCTTTAACACTTTTATTCCATTTGAATGAAAGATGGAGACTTTATATATATTATGATAAACATAGAAAAGATGAATAATCTTATTTGCTTTAGAGCACAGAAAGTAACCTCTGATTGGTGAGTAATTGTGCTCAATTAGGTATATACGTACTAGTATCTCGTAAGTATAAATCTCAAAGTTAAACATATTAAACTATGTTTTTCAATCTTTGATGTCAATGAAGTTTGAAAGTTATTCTTAAAAACTAGGTTGATTTGTATTTGTGTTGTATCCAGGCTATAGACCTTGCTGCTGTTACTACATTTTTGCTGGAATCATATCCATCTCCAACAAGATCTAATGGTAGAGAGAGTATGGTTTCTGATCACACACACTCAAGATTTTCTTATCAAGGATATTCTTTTCTTTTTTATTTTATTGAACGTCATCTTTCATCTCTTTTATTTTGTTTCTATCTGTCTTCCAATTTTTGGATAAAAGAAGGAAGAATGTTAAGATTGGTTTAGTGAGAATATTTCTGAAGTTTTTATTGATTATCATAGGGTACAATTACATTTGTATATATACACATATAAACTCCTAAGGCGAGTAAATAGGCAATCATCCAACCCTATAGTCAAGGGATGGATCACCTTTCCTATTATATATAATCCTAAATATATACACATACATTAATATTAGGAGGGAAGAAGTCAATTACATTTCATGGGACAATATCATATAAGGGAAAAGAGAAAGTAGATAGTCAGCCCTAAGTGTCTGAAAAATTTAATGAAGTAACTTATAACATGTAAAAACCATAGGCAGAAAATTGATATAAACCAAGAATACAGTTCTATCGGATAACTGGGCTTAAGTTTTTATTAGATGATGGAACATGAGTGATTTATACTATTTCTAACACCATGACATCACAGCCTAGTTTTATGTGCAAACACTGAGTGTTTAGTTAGAAAATGCTCAAATGTAGAAGGGCATACTTTTTCTTTGAAGTCAACATACTATGCAAAAATAAGTGTGCTATTGATTCTATATTAGATTTGCACACAAATCTGAAGCCTGGTTACTGCATTTAATCATAATTATTAAATTTATCATTTTTTTGGTAAGTGTGAGATTGTTCTCTCTCTCTTTACCATTTGCTTTTAAGCTTTGCAGTGTTAATTTCAGATTCTAAAATTGCTGAGGATGAAATGACTGGGGAAGATGAAGTCATGGAAGCAGCTTTGGATAGAAAATTGAATCAACAAATTTGTAATGCCATAGATACTCGCTTCCTTTTGCAACTGGTAAACCATCTTGCGAGTGATTTCTGTCAAGGTCATAATTTTCTTTTTACCATTTAATTTGAGTAATTGATGAATTGTGATTTTTGTCACATGCAGACAAATATTTTATTTAGAGATTTTTCTTCAGCCAATGGTTTGGATTGCGAGCCAGAGGACAGGGAGGTTGCAGCCGTTGGTGCAGTTTGTGGGTTTTTACATGTTATCTTCAACACATTGCCACTTGAAAAGATTATGACTGTACTTGCCTACAGAACTGAGCTTGTTCCTATACTTTGGAATTTTATGAAACGGTGCCATGAGAACAAAAAATGGTCATCTTTGTGTGAGCGGTTATCATACCTCTCAGGAGATGCGCCAGGTTGGCTGTTGCCTCTTTCTGTATTCTGTCCTGTCTACAAGTAAGAATCTTCTATACTATTTCATAAATGCTTTTGTTGATGCATGAACTGTAGTTTGTGTGAATTTTTATAAATCCTAAACTGTTGTTCTTTTATCAGGCATATGCTCATGATAGTTGATAATGAGGAATATTATGAGCAGGAGAAACCACTATCACTTAAGGATATTAGAAGCCTTATCATTCTGCTGAGGCAGGTAATGTTTTTGGAATGCCTATTTTAGTGAGACAAGTTGTTGGGAGTTCAGAGATTGAAATCTGTAATCCTGTGGGAGGGGAATTAATTGACAGCTTGCTAAAATTGCGGAAAAAAAAAAAAACCTTCCTTGCATGATCGAAACAAGGAGAGTCGAAAATTTTCAAGTATGTATACCAATGTGTACCTACACAAGAGTCTGAAAAATTGGACTACATTATTTTTTGGAAAATTGGTGGTCTTGAACAATAATATCCCAAACCTCCCTAATGTTTTAGTGCAATGCCCCCTTTCAAATGTAATCTGCTTTTCAGTTGCAACTAGTTTTTGAAGTTTGCTGTTTCTGCAGGCTTTGTGGCAGCTATTGTGGGTGAATCATACCACCTCTACTAATTCAGTAAAATCTGTTCCAGTTAGCACAGCTATTAAAAAGCAATTTGAAGCCATTCAACAGAGGGTTAGCAACGTTGTGTCCGAGCTTCTGTCCCAGGTATAACAGTAAAAACAATCATTATTGTATATCTATTTTCTTGTTTCTGCTCTACTGAACTTGGAAGATGTCCTGATATTTTGATGTTTTCTCAAGGGCATCTTTATTCTTTACTATAGGATGGCTTTATATGTTCATGGCTTCCATCGTACTATGCTACAACTATTTCAAGGGAGTTTCAGAGAAATTGGACAGCCCTATTGCAATTTTATTCTCTCTTTTTTTTTTCCTTATTATTATTTTTTTTATTCCACTTTGAAGAATATCTTATCCTTTCTGTGTGGTGCTTTCGTATTTCTTTCACTAATAAATAATATTTCCACTGGTCCTTTTTTATAACAAACAAATGATATATTATTTGTTTCTTATAAAAAAACTGGAGATATTGCTTTTCTATAAATTAAAAAGGATATTTTGATGTTCTCCTTAATCTTCTAATATTTATTCAAAATACAAGTTCTTTGGTACCTCTTTCCTGAAAAAAGGCTTCTACATGTATTTTTTACTAATAACCACCTTATACATCTGAATTGGTTTTATTATTTTCTTCGTTTTTTACTTTTTTTTTTATTCTTTCCCCATAGTTGCAAGATTGGAACAACAGACGACAGTTTACATCCCCCAGTGATTTCCATGCTGATGGGGTGAATGACTACTTTATCTCTCAGGTATTTCTTTTACAATTGATATTTTTGGGTAATCTAAACAGAAATTTAATTTGTTAGTTGTGCAATTTTTTTCTGCAGGCTGTTATAGAAAATACAAGAGCAAATGAAATTTTGAAGCAGGCTCCTTTCCTGATACCATTTACTAGCAGGGCTAAAATTTTCACAGTAAGAATCTAAATTCGTACTTGATTCAGATATGGGTTATTTTTTGCATTACAGAATTACAGAGAATGATATTGAGTAAATTCGGAGTTTCAGAATATCATAATTTGTCACTGGTATGTTTCATAAACTAACTGTTGTGTTTCATCAGTCTCAACTAGCTGCTGCTAGGCAAAGACATGGATCTCAGGCTGTTTTTACCAGAAACCGGTTCAAAATACGGCGGAATCATATTTTGGAAGATGCATATAATCAAATGAGTCAGCTATCAGAAGAGGACCTTCGAGGACTGGTAATGCATCTGCTCATGGTTACTAACCATTTCTTCCCTTCAGTAGAGAACATGTAAATCATCCTTCAATGGAATTTTCAGATTCGTGTGGCTTTTGTTAATGAATTTGGAGTTGAAGAGGCTGGAATAGATGGAGGTGGAATATTCAAAGATTTCATGGAGAACATCACACGTGCTGCCTTTGATGTGCAGTATGGACTATTTAAGGTCATATGGATGTTATCTATTGTTTATGTTTCATGTACTTAACATATAACAACTGTTAGATGTAAAACCATTTATGTGCTTCACGTTTTAGTTGAACCTTTGAGGAAAGTAGGTTTATGTCATAGCCTCTATGATCGTGTGGTCTAGTGTTTGAATTTTATTAACGGTGCCTTTCTTAATTGAATTGGAATTTGATCACATGGTAAGCTTGTGTGCATCATATTTATCCTCGCTTCAAGTCCCAAGGGTTCCTGTGTTGGGAGGGCATGTTATATATTAAACTCTTCATGTGCTTTTACCTGACAAACCTTTTGGGATAAGCTGGTTTGTTACAAAACATATCACATATAGCCTAAGCTTTAAGCAGAATTGTTCCTATATACCGTGCTAGTACTTTCATTTCAACACATTGGCCAAACTTGAGCAGCAAATTGAAGCCTTTAACTGTTGTTATAGTGGGTGGCTGGTCTGGAGTGTATGGGTGAAGTGTGAAAGACAAGAATTCAAGTGAATAACATTACAGTTGTTTGCTAAATGTTAGAGATATGCTTTTGTAATGTCTTTTCGTTTATTATTTCTGAAAATCTATTTGTTATTATAATTGTTTGACAGTTGTAGTTTGTTACAACTGTTCTGCTATCTATTGAAGCACTTTTCTGCTCATATTATGGGTTCTGTAAGAGTTTTACTTATTCTTAGTAGCTTTCTTTAGGAATGAATCAGAATGTTGACAGATTTAATACTGAAGTTCGAAAATATAACTGCTATTATTCCAAATAACCACGACCAACTGTTTTTGTATTGTGTCAATGAAAATATTACAGAAACAAATAAGCTTTTAAGTTTTGAATTATTTGATTGAACATTGCTTCATCTAATACTCCTACCTTTGTGATTTATTGGTTTGTGGTTATCTGATGTTCTGAACATCATTATATCCAGGAAACAGCAGATCACCTGCTTTATCCTAATCCTGGGTCGGGAATGATACATGAACAACATCTTCAATTTTTCCATTTTCTTGGTACTCTTCTTGCAAAGGTATGTTTCTATTCCTTTTCCTCCCTGTCTCTTTAATAAGGTGTGTCTAGATGTCCCATAATGTCTAAAAAATGCTCAAAATAGTCCCTATATGATCTAGGCAGTTATCCTATTCCGTCCATTTTAGACATGAAATCAGAGGCAATGCAAACATCACTCTCCAGATTTCATGTCCTAGGTGTAAGAGGGGTGTTTTAAGTAGTCGTATAGTGGCTAGTACAAGGCCAAAATACTTCATTTACGACCTGGCTATTCTCCTTCCTTAAGAAAATGTTTTGGGGTTTAGTTTTTCTCAAGCAATTTGAAGTGAGGTGGGATCTTGCATAGTGGTTGAATCTGCCACCCACTGGCTGTTATTCTTTGTCACGGTGGTCGCTGGTCTGTATCTGTTTGTATGTATGCATTATTTTTCTTGTGTGCTTGCGTTCTCTTGCTGTATTGATTTTGCATGATTAGAACCAAACTTCATGCTTACAAATTACATTTGCAGGCTATGTTTGAAGGGATTCTGGTTGATTTACCATTTGCTACATTCTTTTTGAGCAAATTGAAACAAAAGTAAGACTTGGGGTTCTTGGTTTGTTTGCTTCAGTTATTATTTTTACCCTATTTAAATTTAGATTGTTCAATGCTCAAATGTTGAGTTCCATGCATTTGTTTACTTGCTTACAGCTGCTTCATGTTGATGTTGAGATTCACAAATGTTTAGATTAGGTTGTATTTCTACACTGATGTCGTTGGTTTCACTAGTTATTAAGGATTAATACAAAAGTATAGATCTACTGTCCTATTTTTGTTTTATACTATCTTGTTCATTGGACAGAAAACACTTTTTGCACAGCCAACAAAATAGAAATTTGGTACCTGGCGTTTTAGAAATTTAAATGCTCAAAAAATAAAGAGATAGAGAATGATTAGACCTCATCATCGTTTATTATCCTTGGACTGTAAACAAAGTTTAGTTCCTCATGGACGTCAAAAAAACACTATAACAAATAAAATAGAAAGATCATTAGCTGTCAACAGAGACACAACTCTTCTCTTAGAGTTTCTAACACCTTTAATATGTAGGGTTTCTAAAGCCAGCCTATAAACAGAAGGATCCTAAAGAAAGCCCAAAATATGGTGAAACATAGGGTTCCTAACTGAGGCCCAATTAAAATGTCCCAATATAATTTTGAATGTTTCACAAGTGTCATGTACTCCAGGGGTATGATGATCTCTGACTTCCTATTTCCTTCCTTCATCCAATTCAAATCAGCTCCCATCCTTCATGAACGCTGAGATTTTTCTTTCCTGTGTAGAAATAAACAAAAGAGAAATAGCACAAACCAATAGGATAAAGCCATGCAAATTACTAAAGAAACATGCCTGTACTAGAAAATGAGAAATTATAATTTATTTGAAATGCATGTGTTTGTTGTACTTCCTGCTTTCTTATGCCCTTTTTTTTCCATTGCATCAGGCACAACTATTTAAATGACTTGCCCTCCCTGGATCCAGAATTGTATCGTCATCTTATTTTTCTGAAGGTAATATCTCCTCTTTGGCTTTAATTTCCTGACATCTTTTTTAATGTTGAGAGAACTCATGAAATTAATTTAGATATGCTAGTTATTACTAGACTGAACAAGGTTTCTACAAATAAAATAACAGCTTAAGCTCGTACTTCCATGTGTAAGTTATAAAAATTTATTATAACTATACAGCTTGACATGATTTTTTTTTATGTAAAGTCACGTGTTGATGGCACTGTGTTGTCAAGTTCTAGCTTCAATGTTGGAACGAAAGAGGGGGTGTAGAATCAGAAAATTGTATTAATTCATCATTCCTATAAACATTAATTAAGTCTTATCACCTATGATTGATGCAACAACTGAAAATTAATCCCTTAAGGTTGTCAAAATCAAGCTCCAACTTTGGCATGGAAGGGGGTTTCTTAGTGATGAGGCCCAAAGAGTTAGTGAGCTTATTGAACCACTAGTCTAAGAAGGGAGCAAGCTACGATGGAGAAGGATATATGTGAGAAAAAAGAATCATATGGCTGATGGCATGATTAGTGGGAAAGGGTAGTTAGAGAAGAGAGAGGTATATTTTCTGTCATAGAGAATCACTTATAAAGGGATCTAGGGGGATATTGGTGGGCATTCTGTTATTTGGCATTTGGATGTGAATAGAGAACTTATTGGGTTGCTCTGGAGGAGTCTAGCTCTGTGCAGTAGGAATTGTTATCCTTCTGGTTTTCCTTTAATTTGCAAATAATACAGAATATCAGTGTTTTCTTATGTTTTATGCTTTCTCCTTAATTTTGAGGTGTGGGTCTGTAACACATAGCATGAATCTTACATAAATGTTTGTACCACCACAAATGTATATGTATACTAATCCTACCATATATATACATGATATGCTACCTCAAATATGTAAGAAATTTTAATAAGGTTTTCCTCGGTTAGAACTATGGGTGGGTGGTTTGTAACACAATTGCTTTGGGAATTAATGAAAGATTACTTGTAGGAAAGCCTTGATTTCCTCAGTGAGTGTGCCAATCTTTTCCCTGATTCTGTTTTGACTAACAGCATTATGAGGGTGACATTTCGGAGTTGGAACTATATTTTGTTATAGTAAACAACGAATACGGAGAGCAAACAGAAGAGGAGCTGCTTCCAGGGGGAAAGAGCATCCGTGTCACTAATGAGAATGTCATTACTTTTATACATCTTGTAGCCAATCACCGCTTGAATTTTCAGGTAAAGTAAGGTTTAATTTGGATAAATTTCTTAATTAAGTCTTATAGGAGAAAAAAATCAACTTATGCATGTTGACTTTTCAAGATGCTCTCTGTTCTAAAAGTTGAAGTGCACGAAATGAATTTTTATTATGTGAAATTTAGATTCATATTTCTTGTACTAGGAATGTTTGCGGAAAAAAATTATCCAATCAAGCCTTAAATTTGTTTTGATTTGAATTGCATCTCATAGTGACTTCATTTATGCTTCAATTATATTAAAAATAGTTATTTTTTCTTAGATACGTCAACAAAGTTCTCATTTCCTGAGAGGGTTTCAGCAACTTATTCAGAAGGATTGGATTGATATGTTCAATGAGCATGAACTCCAGGTTTCCTTCTATCTTGACCCACTTTTAGTCCTCTAAAGCTATGCTTTTTTCATTTGAATTCTTGAATGTTATTCTTATGGGTCTGATCAACAAGTGGATGCTTATCATTTTCTCCTACATGTTATAATTTATGGATGCAGCTACTAGATGGCTGTGTACTCGACTATCTTTTGTCTTTAGCTCTAATTATGTTCCAAATGATCCATAATTATTAAGTGAAAAGTATGATCTTATATTATCCTTTTTCCATTTATTTTCTTCTCTTGTTGCTAGTCTGGTTTTGGACAACATTCCTTTCCCCTCCTTTTGAACTTCTAAATGAAGCTTCCACTATGTTGTAATTGAGAAGACCATAAATACCAAATTCTTAAGTTTTGTTTATTTTAATTTCAAATTGTAAATTATTCTGTATTGTAATCTTATTTCACGTGATTTTTCTCCCCATAGTTTTAGTAGTTTGTCTGTGTCAATGGAATGTTTTCAATGTGCAAAAGAAGCAGAATCAGCCAAGTTTATGCCCATTACTTGAGTGTAAAGAAAAGGAAATTTAAAAATATTTTCAATAAGAAAAACTCAATTTTGTTTTGAAATTCATCATATTTTTTATTGTTGTGTAATTTCCAATAGTTTTTTATGCAATATCAAACAATACTATCCTGCAAACATAGATACAAGAGCAAACTCTGGATTAAAATTGATCTCTTGCTGCCGTTGGTGGTGTTTTTATTATTATTATTATTATTATTATTATTATTATTATTATTATTATTATTATTATTATATAACTGGAAAGAAATACAACTAGGGTCAGGATATGATGTCCACAAAAACAGAAAAAATATATACAAGAAAACATTTAAAAACACAAGAATTTAGTATGGATTCCCGATCTCTGTAAATGAGAGGGGCAACCAACCCCCTTGAAAAAACTTTGAGCTGAATGGAGAGACTCTTAAACCCTAAACCCTAAACCCTAAACCTCTTTGATGGGTTCTTTAATGGTGGTCTCAAGGATCTTGTTTAGTCCCACATTTTCTAATGATATAACTTAAATAATGCATATAAAGTTTCGGAAGTGGGGATATTTCAAATTGGTTTTATGGAGTTCAGTTTGGCATTTAGCGTTATAAAGTGATTTCCAAATGATGTGTTGTAACTAATAGCCAAAGTTGATTTGTGTGAACATGTGATAGCTGAAAGACTTGGTCTTTTAATATACTTATTTGTTGCTGAACTTCATAGTATGGTGACTTTTTTTATATATTGTTTACCTACCAATTTTCTTGGATTCAATTTTCAACTAATTCAAGTTTTCTTTTAGAATCTGTAATTTGTGTCTCCATGTAATTCAGTACTCTACTTTCTTCACACTATTGTTTTCCATAGCTGTTGATATCAGGTTCACTTGACAGCTTGGATGTTGATGATTTGCGGCAGCATACAAACTATGCAGGAGGCTATCATAGTGTAAGGCTTTCGGTATTTACGTGGGCATTTAGTCAGTAATTCTTAAACAAGAAACATTTTACCTTCTATCTAGGCTAAATATCAGTTGTCTGTATTTTTTTAACATTTCAATCGTTTTGGTTTAAAGTTTTTTCTTTTATTCTTGTTTGACTTGTGAATTCTGACGTGTGTTTTCTTCTGATAGGAGCATTATGTTATTGGGATGTTCTGGGAAGTTCTCAAAGGCTTTTCATTAGAAAACAAGAAAAACTTTTTGAAGTAAGATGTATACTGCTATAAGATTTAGTTGCTACTTTTATGACATGTTAGTCGTATGAGATAAAAATTTATTATCCTTTCAGGTTTGTGACAGGTTGTTCTCGAGGACCATTGCTTGGATTCCGATATCTTGAACCTTTGTTTTGCATTCAAAGGTATGCTTTGATTGTATTAAATATTTGCTCCCAGTGGTTTCACAAATGCTGGTGGTATATATTACAGACAAAATTATCAGAGTGGAATTGTCTGATATCTACTATTGTAGGGCCGGTGGTAATGCTTCAGAGGAAGCTGTTGACCGACTACCGACATCAGCTACCTGTATGAATTTACTAAAGCTTCCTCCTTATAAAAGGTTCGTCATAGTACTAGCTTGTCTTTTTTGTAGTTTACAGTGCGTACATGAAAAATTGTTTGTCTCTCTCTACTTTTGTAGAGTGGTTAGAAAATTTAAGATGTTAGATCTAATAACACTGACGTAATTAAGGAGAAATTCTGATTTGACAATGTAATAGAGAGAGAGGGGGAGAGAGAGAGAGATTACATTGGAAACTAAAATTAATGGAGAGAATCAGATTCTCTGGATGTGGCATGATACCGTCTTGTTGAAGCATGAGTGAGTGCAGAATATCACGAAAGAATGATGATTGTAGTGTTGTAGAAATATTGAAATATTATCTTTAGCAGATTTAAAAATTTAAAAACCTTTTTAGCTGATCTGAAACCTTACTAGAGGGTTCTTGGATATTAATTCATTAAACAATATAGTTTTTGTGAATGTCCTTAAAGTTTGGGGCAGGATTCCATTCATAAAATCTTCTCTTTGGTAATATTTCACACTGATTTTAATTCAGACGGTGTTCACGCATGTTTTCAAGGGACGACTCTGGTTTGTGATTTCCATTTCAGTAAAATGGTTTTGCTCAAATTTTGTGTCAATCATTAGGAATACTTAAAACTAAGACAGTTTTTGAGCCGCGATGACGGGAATAATTTTTCTTTGGCCTTGGCAATATTCTTGCATCTTCACATGATCTTGATTATCTGTTATGTAGTTTGAATTTTATTTTATCTGGTGTACTTTTATAATTTTGAAGTATTTTGTGTGGCAACGTATTCATTCATTCTTGAATGCAGTAAAGAGCAACTGGAAACCAAATTACTGTATGCCATAAATGCTGACGCTGGCTTTGATTTGAGTTAAAAGGAGGCGCTGCAATTTTACCGCATCTTTTGGTTTCTATAGCATTAGAGGATCTAATATTCGTCTGTAGACAAATGCCATAAAACAAAGATATCCGATGTAACAAGAGCTGGGGATAGAAATGTTGTCATGTACATAATACATTCATTTTGATGTATAGGAATTCAAATATTCAGGAACTTACCTAACTTTCCCTTGTCCACTTCATGTTATCAAACATGACATTGCATACGAGATAATTCATAAATAATGCAATTTTCAATAAATGATAATTTATATATATTATACCGTAACTCTCCAAGAGTAACATAAAATCTCAATCCTTTATTTAATTTTAATCCAACGGTTAATATAAAATACTAAACTTAGTCTCGGATCCTTGATTGCTAACGTGACCAAGATAGAGTTACTACCAAAAACTATTATTGGATAAATCACCGATACTTTTTTAAGTTCTCTTTTTTCTTCAATCATCCAAATTTCGATTAATACAATCACCATGTCCTCTTTTTAATAAAAACAATCACAACAGAGATTGCACAGTGGGATACCATGGCGAGTGTCGTAATAAGGTGCGGTTCTGCAAAAAATCTCGTTCATATGTTGCTACAATGTTAAATGATAGTTTGTCTATTTTACTAGAGATTGTAGGAATTGTGGGAAAAATTTGGATGTTGGAGATGCCTAAGTTGTTTCCAACTATTGCAAACAGAAGCAAGCTCAAAATTCTGATTGTTCTATGCAATATTATGTGATGATGATGCTAAAATAATAAATATTTCTGGGACCAGATCAAGGTCAGCTGATCACAATTTTGGAGATGTTCTCACTTTTTATACAACATACAAGACCAACAAATATAGAATGCCTTTTGCTCCATTTACTGGGTTGAATCATCATCTTCAATGAATCCGAGACATATTTTATTTAGTTATATGAAACTTGGCTTGTTGCAATGAATGGAAAACGATATCTGTAATAACTAATCAAAATTTAGCTTTGTGGTAACCATGGTATTTCCTCAAACTCGTCATGGTTTATGTTTGTGGCATAATAAATAGAAGTTTCCTGAAAACTAGCAAATTTTTTTGAAGATGATTGGCAGCAAATAATAAATGTGTAAAACTTGCAACAAAATGGTTGGATTCAAAGGTTGTTTGTATTCAGAGAATCATGGATCGTAGTTTACAGTAGAAGCACTTCTTTTGCTGGTATGAATATACTGGACAAAGAAGGCAGAGTATCAGTTTTTGTTTTTCCTCAGTTGTTAATTCAATCATTACACTGCAAAATTTGGGGGGAAATTTTGAGAAGGCAATTACCAATCGTTGTGAATATGAAGAAAAAAAATAATCTTTACAAGCATTTTTTGAGTATCTTAGGTCATCCATTAGATTAAACAAATATTTATACTATCATCTGATTAAAATTAAATTATTATACATAGTAAATTTTTTAAATTTTATAATAATCATTCTAAAAAATTATACTAAGGTCATTAAACTTATGTTTAAACAAAATGAATTAATTTACTTTAGGTTGAAATAGTCTTTTGATTTTTTTATTATTTAATTTGATTTCTTTATTTTTAAAATGTTTAACTTTTTTTTCTAAAGTGCGTTGAATACTGTTTTCATTATTTTATACTTTCTGGTGCTTTAAAACTGATAGTAAATAACTTTCACAGCGCTTTTAAAGTTGTCAGTATTTATTTATTTTTAACTATACTAAATTAGCATTGCTACTCTAAATCTTATAAAAATAATGTTATAGATTTTGAAACTATAATATATAATTTTGTTTTTATACACTATTGTTAAAAATCTAAACTAATACAATATATCATATGTTAATGTTCATTTTCATATTAATATCATGTATGCAGTATATTAATGAGTTTGAAGAATAAAGTATTATAAACTTTTTAACGTTAATAGAATTTAACTTAATATAAGAAACTTAACTTAATTCATTCTAAGGTTGAGTTTTATATAATTATTGTCTAAAATTATTAAATTATTATGTTAATTAAATATATGTTTTTAAAATATTAGACTATTTAAATATTAAAAACATAAATCATTTTTAAATTATTATTTTTATAAAGTTAACAAAAAATATTTAAAAATTATAAGCTTTATATTTTTTTAAAATCTATGATCCAGTAACTCAATGCAACCTAAGAATGAATTAAGTTAAATTAGGTCTAATAAAAAAATATAAAGAGTTAACTTAATCCAACATAAGTGTCATACTGGATTGAATCATAGATTTGCTTAAGTCTAACCGCATCCTATTTAGACTTATATATATTTTGTAAGATTAAGTTTATGTTATAAATGTATTTTAACAATTGAGTGTTTTGACGAGTTTTATTATTTTAAAAATTGTTTTTAAAACAATCTTTTGCACGGTTTATTGTTTTATTGTTTGAAACATAATTCAATTTCTTTTTATATTTTCCTATAATTTAATGTTGTCTACTTACTTGCCAGTTGCAAACATATTATTTTGTTATTTTATATTTACACATAATTTTAAACATTCGTTATCTTAAATAGTCAGCCACCAACTAAGTTTTAGTTTTAGCTTAGTTGTTTAACTTGCAACTCACTTTTTTTATCCTATAATGAAAAAAATATATTAATTAAAATATAAATTAATCAAAATAGTCTTAAATTTTTAAATTATTACATATTCCTTTTGTTTTCTTTTAAATATGTATTAAATAAGATAAAGTTATATATATATATATATATATATATATATATATATATATATATATATATATATATATATATATATATGGGATGAAATAAAAATAAAACAAAAGACAAATAGATAGGAGAATGAAAAGTAGACTATAAATGAAAAAAAAATGTTATTTCAATTTATATTTCACATGTTATTTTTTTTTATTAGTTTGATATTATTACCAGTGTTTAATAAACAAAATTTTTAATTATTTTAGTACTTTTTTTACACTACTTTATGTAGTATTTTTTAAAACATTACTTTATAATTCTTATATTTATTTAATTTTATTCCTAAAATATTTACTTGTTTTTTTTCTACATATGCTAAGCTTTATTATTATTTTTATTTATTTTCTTTTACCACGTTCTCTGTTTGTATTATATTTTATCTTTCTTTTATCACTTTAAAGTTGTATTAATAAATTAATAGTTTTTCGCTGATAATTACTTATTAATTTTTATATCAAACATAAATTCAAATGATAGAAAAAGAAAATAAATTATAAAATAATTAAACTTTATTCTATTATTTTAAATAATTTTTTTTCAACCCCTTTATGTACAAAAAAATAAAAATAAAATAAAAACTGGTTAAAAAGAAGAAAATTCACCTAAGAAAGATCAAAACTAGAATGCACCACTTCCTCTCCCAGCAACCAAAGCAGAATAGAAGATACCCATTCATGCTCTTCCTTCTTCCTTCCCTCAACTCTCTTAATCGTTTCGTTTCCTATTACTTCTAACCTAAACCAATCAACTATTGAAATTAGTTAAATCCAAATACTCTGCGAAATTATTCCTCACTCTAATTTATCAAAGCAAAGCAAAGTTGATTAACCTAACCCTAACACAAGATGGTGAAGGTTCGCATGAACACCGCCGATGTTGCTGCGGAGGTCAAATGCCTCCGACGCCTCATCGGAATGCGCTGCTCCAACGTCTACGATCTCACTCCCAAGGTAGTACCTCCCTTTTCATTTTTCATTCCTTCACTTTTCGCAATTCAATTCGATTGGATTTTCTCTTTCTGTAGACCTACGTGTTCAAGCTCATGAACAGCAGTGGAGTTTCGGAATCCGGGGAGAGCGAGAAGGTTCTGCTGCTCATGGAGAGTGGCGTCAGATTGCACTCTACTATCTACATGCGTGACAAGAGTAACACGCCTTCCGGTTTCACTCTCAAATTGAGGAAGCACATTCGTACGAGGAAGCTCGAGGATGTGCGCCAACTTGGGTACGATCGGGTATAGTATAACCCTTCTTCCATGCACCATCCATCGCCCTTTGTTTATTTCCCAAAAAAATAGTCTAAACTTCTTTATGAAAACTGTGGCAGATTATTCTCTTTCAATTTGGACTTGGAGAGAATGCAAACTATGTTATATTGGAGCTGTATGCTCAGGGGAATATCCTCCTCACAGATTGTAATTTTACCGTCATGACTCTGCTGCGGTCGCACAGGTTCTTACTATCTCTCTTCTACCCTCTACTTCCCATTTCTTGCCTAGGAGCTTTTTGGAATAAATTCTCCATGTGTACTTATATAAGAAGAAAAAAAAAATGAAATAAGTTTCTCTTTTTAATTTTTGTATGAACTAATTTCGATAAGTTCTTTCATATTGGTTCACTTTTAGATTGCATTTGCTTGCACTTTTTTTTTTAATGTTTTTGGGGCCATGGTTATCTGCTTATTTAATTTTTCTATTATTGGGATTTTGAAAGTGTCTCTGTGATCGACGGAGTGGTTGCAATTTGCCATTAACAGGGATGATGATAAAGGGCTTGCAATTATGTCGCGTCATCGATATCCTGTGGAAAGTTGTCGAGTTTTTGAGCGAACTACTATTGAAAAGTTGCGGGCATCTCTAGTGTCTTCCAAGGAAGATGAAAATGATGAGGCTGTTAAGGTCAATGGAAACGGAAGTACTGGTTCCAATGTAGCAAAAGAGAAGCAGGGAACCCAGAAAGGTGTGAAGCCATCAACACTGAAAACTGTGCTTGGGGAGGCGCTTGGTTATGGACCTGCACTTTCTGAACATATAATATTAGATGCTGGCCTTATTCCCAGTACAAAAGTTCTCAAAGATAAAACGTGGGATGATGTTACTGTTCAGGCTTTGGTCCAAGCTGTTGTGAAGTTTGAAGATTGGATGCAGGATATTATTTCAGGTGAAGTAGTCCCTGAAGGA
Source organism: Sphenostylis stenocarpa (assembly GCA_963425845.1). Lineage (NCBI taxonomy): Eukaryota > Viridiplantae > Streptophyta > Magnoliopsida > Fabales > Fabaceae > Sphenostylis > Sphenostylis stenocarpa. The sequence continues at coordinate 14,065,512 of OY731403.1, read as the reverse complement.
TACATTTTGATGCAGAACAAAAATTTGGGGAAGGATTCTTCCATATCTCCGCCAGGAAGTGTCAGCCAGGTTATGTTCTATTTCTCTATAGTTTTATCAGCATCATAAATATGGAGGATAAAATAGGAAAAAACTACTTAATCAGATGTTTTTATGGAATTTAGTGTTTACATCATGTGTCTTTTGATACAGATGTATGATGAGTTTTGCCCCATCTTACTCAACCAGTTTAAATCAAGGGATTATACAAAGTTTGAGACATTTGATGCAGCCTTGGATGAGTTCTACAGCAAAATTGAGAGTCAAAGAGCTGAACATCAGCAGAAAGCCAAAGAAAATTCAGCTACTCAGAAACTTAATAAGATTCGGCAGGATCAGGTTGGTACCCTTGCCCTAACTAACAACACTCTTATAGAAAGTCAACTAAGCCATGCGGAATACGTTAATGTTTCTAGAATATCTCATTCTGGATCATATCTTTATTGCCATTGTTCTTGTTTGAATTAGATCCTCATATGGTGTCAAAACTCTTAATGAACGTAAAACACGAGGATGTGAAAAGTGTATTCTACAAGACTGCAATTTCTCTTCCAAAAGGTTTAATAGTTGTATCCTCTGAAGCCCATTATACTATTGAACATGATGGAAATGGTGGCTGCAATTGTGTCTTTACCATGTCAGATACCGTTTTAACTTTTAGTTTTTACACTTTTGTACTAATATTGATTAGAATACCACAATAAAAAGTTTTTTTTATTATGTTTCTAATGACCTGTTCTCATTTTTAAAGCACATTCACTTGTAATTTCAATTTTTTATGTTAACTTTCAATCTATAATTTTAATATTTTACATACTGTTTTCGTCTTGTATGGTTTCCATTTTTGGTATGTATCTGTGCTTCCATTTTGCAAAATATGGAGATTTGGGTTATGCTATTTGAAATTATAATTCTCTTTTCAAAGGAAGGAAATAAGGGGGGCCTATTTGGTTTCAAAAATGTTCTTATGATAGGAAATAAAGACAAAACATGTTTTTTGGAACCAAAGAAGCTCTAAATTCCTTTTTCTATTTCAGATTCATAGGCAGATGTATGTTTTGAGTACTGGTTGCAATCTACAAATTAAAGTAATTACTTATGGTTGAATGCATTAACACTGGATACAAATATAGCTTTGAATAAATATTTAGGACATCTGATACTCAGCATAATATATCTCTTTTCTGCTGTGTAGGAAAATCGTGTACATGCTTTGAGGAAAGAAGCTGATCAATGTGTTAAGATGGCAGAATTGATAGAATACAACTTGGAAGATGTGGATGCTGCTATATTAGCTGTTCGTGTAGCTCTTGCAAAAGGTATGAACTGGGATGACCTTGCTCGGATGGTGAAGGAAGAAAAGAAAGCTGGAAACCCGGTAGCTGGTCTCATTGACAAGCTCCATCTTGAGAGGAACTGCATGACTTTATTGTTAAGCAATAATCTCGATGAGATGGATGATGATGAAAAGACACTCCCTGTCGATAAGGTTTATTTATTTATTGGACAACATAATTAATTCATTAAGACTGAGAGAAAGTACAAAGAGAAGGGAGGATAGTGATTCTCCTTAAAGAAGACAGAATAGTAAACAATCAAGAAATTCTTGACATGGGATATTTGGAAGTTTTCTCTTGAACTTCTATTATGCTACCTAAAAATTTACTAGTTTTTTGTCTTCAGACCAATTTATTCGGCCTAGAAATTCTTGAACACATCTAAGTTGTTGTGCATAAGAAGACCTGTTTATGGTTGTGTTTCTTAAATTGTCTACCATTGTTATATGATTTTCAACCAAACATAAATTGATAGGGAAACAGAAAATTTGACCGGAGAAACATGCCATTGAATGATACCTTATATCCTTCTCTTATAGGGTAGTCTTATGTCAATAAGTCAGTATTTTCACTTTTTCATTAACCTCTTATCTTGTCATTGTCACTATCATCACTGGTTTTCTTCTTATTTTTACATGCTGATCTTTAATGTTTTTCCTCTTGAATATTTAACATTAATACTAACTATAGTATGTTTATGTTCTAGGTTGAAGTTGATTTAGCTCTTTCAGCACATGCTAATGCTCGGAGGTGGTATGAACAGAAGAAAAAGCAGGAGAGCAAACAGGAAAAAACTGTAACTGCCCATGAAAAGGCTTTTAAAGCTGCAGAAAGAAAGACTCGCCTACAGCTTAATCAGGTGATTGGAAATTGTATTTGTGAATCTTTAATCTAAATTGCAAATTGATATGTAGATATTTGATTGCTATATATTAAGATCCAATTGCAAGGTATGGGGCTTGAGTCCTACATTGGAAGCATGGGATTCTAACGTGGGTTTATAAGGCCTTGGGCTCTCCAACTACAACAGCTAGCTTTTTTAGTTTGGTTCTTCCAAGATAACAATTGGTATTAGAGTTGATTGCCAATCTCTTTTAAAGGGTTAGCTATAGAGGGGCTGACTGAAAAGGATGAGTAAAGTGTCTTACATATTCTGCTGCTGTGATGTTGGCTCTAAGTGATTATGGAGTGTCTAAGTGATTTTTTCCTCCCCTTTGTAGGTAGGAATTATCGGAGGGTTCCCAAAGTGTTTTGGTGCTTATTAATTATGGTTCTCAAAATCAGATCGGCCAGTTTATTCAAAACACCAGCTATCCAGTTTGGTTGAGTCGCAAAAGTAGTCATGCACAGAACTGGTCAAAAGGGTTCAACAAAACAAATTATAAATCACAATTATAACTCTTTTTTTCTTAAAAAAATAAAAATAACCTAAAATAATAGTCATTTTCTTTTTTAATTGACACATAAATTTCAATTTAAGCATGATATACAAATTTATATAAGTTTTTATATGTATTTTAAATGTTAACAACATATTAATTTATAGTTTATTTAAGCTTTTAGTATCATAAAATTATGATATTATAATGTTTAATATTATTGTCTATTTTTAATTATTGAAAATATTTTTATTAATACCAGTTCGATTTTAGTTCGACCCGGTAAACCATTAAACCTTGAACCATTGCCTTGACTGATTCATGGTCGGTCTGATTTTGGAACTTGAGCCTTCCACGATGTCTTAACTGTAAATGTATAGGGAGGGTGTGATACTGGCAGTGTATAGTTTGCTCGGGTCTAGTCAAAGGACTACTGCAAAGCTAGCTTGTGTGGGATATCAAGGCTGCAAAGCATGGTGGGATGTTGGGATCCAATTGGAAGGTATGGGATCTGAGTCCCATATTGGAAGTATGGGATTCTAATCTGAGTTTTTAAGGTCTCAGACTAACCAAATACACTGGATAGCTTTTGTGGTGTGGTTCCTCTGAGGTTCTTATCAGTATCTCATAAAACAATTGAACAAACTTGTAAAAAAGTAAATAAGCAGTCTGTAATTATGTGAAGATTTAAGAAACATATTCAGTTTTTCAGAGTTTGTCTCGTTTTAACTTCTAAGAAATTTATTGGGTCATTACAATCATGGTAGCCAACATTGCGATTAGGAATGTAAGATTATGATATTTTCTCTCTTCAACTCCACGTGCCACCAGATGGCGATTTTTGTGGATCGCATGAGATCGTCATTGAAGATCAAGACTTGTGTAGGTATGTTTTGTGTGGGTATGCTGGCATGGGTGAAAATGACCCTGTTGTGTGGGTGCAACGCGGCGACCCGGGTTGCCGGCTGCGTCCTAGGGTGCTGGGTGTTCTGTAAGTTTGGCGGCTATGTGTAACTGTCTATCTTATTCCCTGAACTAAATATAATTAGGTTAAATCTCCTCAACAGCCCAACAACCCTAAAGCCCAATAACCCAGCCCAATCCCAATTTTAGACTAACAAAAAAAATAAAAGAAGTGTGAAGGCAGCCTTACTCAAAATTATTAAAAAAGTCCTCCTAAGAAAAGGAAGTTGATTCACCTCTACCCAATTAATCCAGAAGGACTCTTCCTCTTCTCTTCTCGTGTACCTGCCCACTGTGACTTAAAAGCCTACTATAAATATTCTTCTAATGGAAAATAGATACCAATATGTATTAAAAACCTATAATGTATAGACTTTTCCTCTTCTCATAATTTGTGCACTACAATAACTTAAAATAATCGAGACTTTTCCTACAAACCTAAAACATACATCAGACTATTCCTCTTCTCATAACTAGTAACTTAATAACGTCTCACTGTGCCGTGCAGGAACTTAAAATATTCTGAGACTTGCTGGTTTTTGTGCTTATTATATATTTTTTTTATTATTGTATTGAATTGAAATTTAAATATTTGGTATATATATGAATTTTATAAATTTTGTAGGATCTTATTATCTGTGTTACAATCTTTCGATTTACAATTTATACTACCCTTTCTAATCCTAAATAAGATCTCAATTTTGACTATCTTGATCAAAATCAGTATGCATTATTAGTTTGTTACTTAATTGGATTTCCATTTTGGTAGGACATACAAATCAATTTGTGCCTATTATATTATACTTTTATCCTGTATATTGTTCTGGATCTACCCTAGGTAAATTTCGTATAATCTGATTCCGTACTTTACTTTCTCTTCTCCAATGAAACTGTTTTATTTTTTTGAAACAGCTGCTGACTTTTGTTAAATTTTAAGACATGTTATGCTTATATAGGAGATAATAGACTTTTTGTCCTCTTTATGATATTTGGCCGAAGGTTATTTTCATCTGTGGACAATACCTCATTCTGCACCTTAATCTTTTGTATCTTCTCTCCAAATTAGAAATTTACCAATAGGCTTTTCATTCCTGATTGCCTATTCTCTAAATTTGAAATTTACAATAAGCTTTTCTCCAAATTTATATCTGTAACACATTGATATGAAATAGTCCAATTTTTGCATTCCTGACTGCTTTACTTAACTACTAATTGTCTCAAATTTATTTCCAGGAAAAAACTGTTGCCACAATTTCACATATGCGCAAAGTCCACTGGTTTGAGAAATTTAATTGGTTTATTACAAGTGAGAACTATTTGGTTATCAGCGGGCGTGATGCACAGCAAAATGAGCTGATAGTGAAGCGGTATATGTCAAAAGGAGACGTGTGAGTATTTCTTGTTATATTACACTCCTAGATACCTATATCCTTAAGGCAAATACTTAACTGTTGATGGAAAACCGTTGAGTAATGTTGAAAATAATATTAATTTGGTTCTGATACTATCTTCTTTTGAATGATTAACAGTTAATTGTTAATTTCTATGTCTTTTGAGAAAGAACTTTATATTTAACCCAATCTCACTGTATACATGATTAGGCACATTTGAGTATTTGAACAAGGTTCCAGATAACTATGAATATTCCGAAGTAAAGAAAAATCACAAGAAACTTCCTATTGTTAGAGTCAGAATACCAAATACCTATGCAAACTAGATTCTTTTGCTATTTGGAGATCTGTTGCTACCCTGTGAAGCACATGGGGGTGGGGGTTAGGTATTGAAGCTTTGGTGTCCAAGAATATTGCCTCAACTAGCAGAAGTTCATGGTGGTTTCCCCTATTTCCAACATATTTAATGCCAGGATTTCAATTGCAAAGTGAGACTTGAATCCCACACCGAAAGTATAGGATTGTAGTGGGGGTTTATAAAGTTCTTATCAATTAATCAAGTTACTCATGCAAATATCTTTTCATCAGAACCGGTGGGATCACAGGATGTGAGCTTTATGGATATTGTAAACTAAATTTCTTGGAAAATTTTCTGATGAGCATATTGCTTTTCTTTGTTTGGTATCTTAACATCTGGGGTTGGTTCTATATCCAAAGGATATGTAGTTGGATATATAATACTCTTTATGTATTCTATGCATCTTAATCACCTTTCCTCGGTGTGTGATCAACCCATTAGAAGCTTGTAATACTACCAAAATTATTTCTTGTCTTTCACTTTCGTTGTTTTCTCCTTGAAACCTCATTAATGGAAAAAACTATGTACTTTGATGCACTTTCATTAGCATTTGTTCTACTCATCTCTCTTCATCTTAACATCTTTCCTCGTTGCATCATCAAGTTGAATTCCTTTCAAAATCATTCCTTGTCTTGGAGTTTCCTTTGTTTTTCCTGAAACCTCAGATTGAAAAAACTATGGACTTTGATGCACTTTCTTATTTAATTGTTTTTACTCATATCTCTTCTCATAAGACTGGAATCTTGTAAATTTTACTTTCAATTATAATTAATTTCACTGTCATTTTTAACAAATGAACAAATATATATATATATATATATATATATATATATATATATATATATATATATATCCCAGGAGATATTTAAAGCACCTGGGCATCTGTAATAGCTCATTGAGAATTAAAAATGATTATACTCAACTTTAAAATGTGAAACATATTTCAGTTTTGAAATATGATTTAATCTCTGATTCTCTCATTTCATTGATTTGTTCTTATAATAGATATGTACATGCTGATCTGCATGGAGCTTCTAGCACAGTTATCAAGAATCACAAGCCTGTGCAGCCAATTCCACCACTGACCCTAAACCAAGCAGGATGTTTCACAGTATACCTTTAACACCAGCCCATTCTATATTATCTAAATTTACTTTTTGGGTTGTGAACTAAACCAAATATTAACTCTTATCACTTCCACAATATTTTGGAATGTAGGTCTGCCATAGCCAGGCATGGGATTCAAAAATTGTTACAAGTGCCTGGTGGGTTTATCCTCATCAGGTTAGTAAAACGGCTCCTACTGGTGAATATCTCACAGTGGGGAGTTTCATGATCCGGGGAAAGAAGAATTTTCTTCCACCACACCCTCTTATCATGGGTTTTGGCCTGCTATTTCGCTTGGACGAGAGTTCCTTAGGATCACATTTAAATGAAAGAAGAGTAAGAGGAGAGGAGGAAGTAGCAGATGATTATGAAGAAACTGCTCCTCTTGTAGACAAATCTGATTCGGAGTCTGAGAAGGATGTAACTGATATAAATTCTACCATTGACTCAGAAAGGAATGGTGAACTATCAGCAGATTCACACAAACCCCTATCAGAAAACTTGCCTACCGATTCATCTCAAACTAGTTTGGCCACTATCAATGCCAAAAAGCCAATTTCACATGATTTTCCTGTGAAAGAGACAAGTACATCAAATATGGTTGATAGGGAGATATTATCAGACATTAGTGGAGATGGCTTAGTGACTGTCACCCCTCAACTAGAGGAACTTATTGACCAAGCTCTGGAACTTGGATCTGTTGCTAAATCAAGTAAACATCATGGTACTGAGAACTCTCAAATTGATTTAGGCAGTGAGAAACATTTTCAACCAAGCAAAGCTGCAGTTAGGGATAAACCTTATATATCAAAAGCTGAGAGACGAAAGCTTAAAAAAGAACCAAAACATGAAGCAGATTCAAATGTTGAGCATGAAAATGAAGAATCAAAACTGGAAGATATTTCTGCAAATCTACCTGCCAAAGAAGATCAAAATGTGAAAAAAGCTGGTGGTCAGAAAATCAGCCGTGGGCAGAAGGGTAAACTTAAAAAGATAAAGGAGAAGTATGCGAACCAGGACGAGGAAGAAAGGAGCATCCGAATGGCATTGTTGGCTGTGAGTTCAGTAGCTTGCATGTTCTTTCCTTTCCATCCGCAGGATAATTTATATGTTTTAGCCTTATGCGCCACATGCTTTATATTTGCTAAATTGAAGTCACCATCTGTCTGGGATACATATCACATACCTGCTAAGATTATTCCAAGGATGTTAAATTTAATTAATGCTTACGTAAAAAATCTTTTGAATAAATCAGTGTAGGAGATCACATAATGGAAAGTTTCAAGAACATATTACTGCCTCGCATGTAATTCTTGCATATTTCTTTTGATTTCCCTGGCTCCACCTATATCTCTCAGGCAATTTTTTGGTATTTGTAGTCTTCTGGAAAATCAATCAAGAAGGAAGAGACGTCATCTGAAAATGATGCATTGGACAAAGGGAAAATCCCTGACAACGGTAGGTCTTTCAGATGGTTTCATCACCAGTGTTACTGAGATTGAGCTGACTAACAAACTTGGTATCAGCTTGCTTACAATTGGACCCCCTTAAAATTCAGCATGAATTTATGTGAATCGATTTGTTTGGATCGAGATTGGCTTAAATAGAAAATGTAACTGTTCTGATTGGCTTAGCTCAAATATTTTTTATGAGCCAATTCGACTTGAGCTGGATCATGCTTTTCATTAATAGGTTCATGCACGTGCATGTTATATTTTATATAGTTTTGTTTATTGTAATATATATTAGTTTGTATAATATGTTTTTTTTTTTTTTTCATTTTATGACTTGATTGACCGATTTTATGAACTAAACAAGTTGACTTTGTCATGAGGCAAGCTTCTAGGAATTTTTTAGAAGTTGCACTATTCGGCTCATGTACTAGTCTTTGGGCCTCTTTAAATGATTGAGTAGTGATCTTTCTTGGTTTATTGCTAGCCCAGTGGTGTGCATGTATTGTAATTCAATGTCACTACTTTGTATCTATTACCTAATTACTGAGATCTAAACTTCGCTGTAAATTAGACACAGCATGTTTATTTGGTAGTTATAGCAGTGTTTAATATGTTATAATGATATTGTGGCAGGTCTTGTTGAAGCTTCAAAAATATGTTACAAGTGTAAGAAGGCAGGTCACTTATCACGGGATTGTAAGGAGCAATCAGATGATCTGGTGCACAGGCATGCAATTGCTGAAGCTGAAGAAAACCCCAAAATGACTGATCTTGACACTTCCCAAGCAGACAGGGTGACAATGGAAGAAGATGATATTCATGAAATAGGAGAAGAAGAGAAAGAAAAACTGAATGACGTGGATTACTTGACAGGGAATCCACTTCCTAATGACATTCTCTTGTACGCTGTTCCTGTCTGTGGTCCTTACAGTGCACTGCAGTCTTACAAATATCGGGTGAAGATAATTCCTGGCCCAGCGAAGAAAGGGAAAGGTTATTATTATTTAAGTTTTATCTTAATTTTTCTGTTGGTATCGTGTATCTTAGACTAGTAGTACCTTGTAGAAGGGAGTCTTAGAAAACTATTTTTCAGCTCGAATATGTGTTCGTTCATGATGGATGACTTGTATCTTCATATGGTGCGTGTGTATGTATTAATTCTTGCCTGGAGTCTATAATATTCTCTCTCCTCCCCTGGCCCTGGCCGTCTATGTTTTAGTTTGAGTTATCGATATTTGTTTCAAGAAGATGTTGCCATAATTATCTTTCTTTTTCCATTTTTTGTACAGCTGCAAAAACTGCAGTGAACTTGTTCAGCCATATGTCAGAAGCAACAAACCGGGAAAAGGAGTTGATGAAAGCCTGTACAGATCCTGAGCTAGTTGCTGCAATTATTGGTAATGTGAAAATATCAGCAGCCGGCCTTACTCAATTGAAGCAAAAACAAAAGAAAGGCAAGAAGAGCAGCAAACAAGCGAGTTAACCAACACACATGGATCCATCGTTTACACAGTTTGAAGATTAACTGCACCTCAGTTTTAATCCTACTTCCGCACCCCTGCAATACCAAGTCTATTTATGTTCTCTATTATTCCTCGGATTAAAACTGCATATTCCTTGGATTAAAACCTGGATCTTAAACCCCCAAACTCCGTGTCTAAAAGGTGAAGTTTTGTTTTGTTTTTTGTTTCTTTTCATTAGCTAGAGTTAAGGAAATTTGTATGTTGTATATCCTTCTAAATTCCAACACTGAAGACAAGTTTTCTTCCCTTCAGTTTTATGTCCATTTTGGTTTTGTACAGTGCTGTCACAGACCGCTAGTCTCTGGATTTTAAATTCTGAAGAAATTTTAAGACCGGGTTAATCATTGCAGTAGTCTAGCAATATCTAGTGTAATTCTGAGCATTCATCATTGAACGAAACTTTTTTATTTACTAAATATTTAAAATGAGTCAGCCGTAGAAATTATTCTCAAGTGAAAACATTATGGTTTATTTTTAACTAAATATCTTCTACAGTCTTTAGAATTAATTTATGCTTCAAATTTACAGTATATTCTCACATTTAAATACAAATGAACCAAATTTACTTAACTAGTATTTCTATAAAGTATAGCTGAGCCTACTACGTATCAATTATTGTTCTTTATCATAGGAAGATAATTCAGAAGAAAAAATTATTCTTGTAGATGAAAAAGAAATACAGCAAAACCTTGATGGGCTTGGAATTCCAACCAGATTACAATATCAAAAATAAAAACGATTACCATGTGACGAATGATTGTAAACTATTAGCATGAACAGTTTTATATATCAATCAATTAGTCATTATTAGATAGATATACTCTTTAGAAGTCAAAATATTTATTATACATATAATTTGGTAATTAAATGACATCATAGAATTGTTTAACACTGCAAATACATTAACGATTATTTTCTTTTGTACTATTTAAACTTGTCTTGATGTGCGAGTGCCGACGGTCTTAGGCCCCTTAATTATTTTGTCATGGTCCATAAATTATCAGGATCAGCCCTGAGTTCCTCATATGTTAGGTTTCTAGCAGTTGGCAATCTAAAGTTCTCAGACATAAATATGAAAATCTGGTTTTTGAACTGGTTCCACTATTGTCAATCTAACCAAAGATAACGGGCAATCCCTACAAATAGTTTGGACAGAAAATGAAGAGTTCTAGAATTGCCTATGCTACAAAAATGAGTTGCTAAAAAGAACCGTTCGATAGGTTCATCTTTCTACAATAATATTCAGAACAGGTTGAAAAAGGAGAAAAACAAAAGGGGAGGAAAAGGGGCCTCTCAGTTCTCAATTTTCAATTCTCAGTCATGAATCTTCAGCTGGGGGTACCTCACTCAGATCCACTCCCTCTGGAGGTAAGTCTGAAGAAAGTGGTCCTAAGATTGCATCACCGCTGAGAGTTAATCCACTCTGTAAACAAAAGGATAGGTATGAAATAGGTTCATCAAAAGAACAAATAATCCATTTTTCTCAGTATGCATGAATGCTATAAGGTGATCAAAGAAATATATCTAACCCAAAGATGAAACAGTTAATAGTTGAAAGCAAAAATATATTCATATATCTCAAGTCAGTAAAATGAGAGTCGTTCAGGAGTCCAAAGTCCAAAATATCAAAACTACTTGTATCCCAAACAGATCATCAGAATTGAAATGCATATAAACTTTTGTATGTAATCCACTAAAAAGGTCCACCAAAAACCATTTAAATCATGTCATTTCGGAATATGTAATTCTTTTTGTCAGCAGCAGCAGCAACATGTGACTTATTTTTGCTATTTGTAATTTTAGTCAACTTTTAATCCCTTGTGTAGGTTCTTTATTTTCATTGAGATGAGATTTTGAACAAATAAATACCTCCGGCTGGAACCTAAGCATATCAGCACGAGCCATAGCTTCTGCTTGAGCGATTCTCTGTCTAAATGTCTGAGCCATCTCCTCCGCCTGTAAAAAACAGATTTCGAATTGTGAGTGTGCGTACTATTTCAAATGTGATAATGCTAATGTAAAAAGTTGAGTAGATTTGTCATAGAAAGGAAGAGATGGAAAGAAGTATAACAGAGAATCAAAAGGAACCCAATATTTTGGCTGCTTCAAGGATATCAATCAAGAGAACAGAAGTAGCGGAAGTGGAAAATTGGAAATAAACCATGACAAATGAGGCCACTTCTATGCTACAATCATAATTTTCACGAGTAGACCTGGTATACTTCCTTTGAATCATACCTTCTCAAAGACAAGCTTGGGATTGCGAATCATGTCACCAGGTGAGGGTTCCAACTTCTTTGTGGAAAGACTTACTCGTCCTCTCTCCCGATCATGACTTAAGATCATCACCTAACCAAATAATAAATGAGATTTTATGTCCCATAACACCTGCCATTTCAAGCAAATACCAGAGTAGCTTGTCATAGTTTTACCTTCAGAATATCACCAGGTTGAAGAACAGTTGCAATATCAGTTATACGGTCATGACTGATCTGACTGACATGAAGGAGGCCACTAATTCCACCAATGTCAACGAAGGCACCGTATGGCTTTATGCTTTGAACAGAGCCAGTGACAACTGATCCAATTCCCAACTGTCCTTGGCTCTCAGCCACAGCTTTGCGGTGACTGAGGACAAGTCTAGACTGTTCCTCATCCACCTCCACAAACTTAAAAGGAATCTCCTGCTCAAGAAGCTCTTCTCCAGTTGATTTCTAAGAAGAAAAGTGGAAAAAGGGAAAGTTTTTGAGTTGGTGGCTGAAATTGTAATATTTAAAATGAGACGGAAGAAAGAACAGGAAAAGAAACTTTCTATTTACCCAGAATAATCTACATGAACTTATTGAGGCCTACAAGTACTCTTAGCAAAATTGCATCAAACATTGTCAACATTGATAATAAGGGATGTTTGACATTTATAAAATCAGTTACTAATACTTGTTTTTATCATATTTCTAATCGATGTGAGATTTCACCACACCCCCTCATCTTGAAATTTTTTTTTTCATCATACCCCTCATCTCGAGGGGATCCACATTAGCTAAAAATATGATAATATTAGAATATATAGATGAGTATAAAACTCAACTTCTTAAACCAGTTTTGTAAGGTTATGTTAGGTACCTCATCCTTTCAAAAAGTCTATTAAATTCAATATTGATAAACGTAAAAAAAAACATTAACAATATATTTGATAAAGAAGAGTTATTAATGAGTTGAACAAGCCAAACCCAAACTTCATATTTCCTGATAAGCCAAGCCAAAGTTTTAACTTTGGGCCAAGCTTGAGCACCATATTTTATGCAGGCCAAGCTTGAGCTTAAAATGTTCGGTGTAGTTCAACTCATTTATCCCCCTAATGTTTATTTGCTTTTGAGATTTACATTCTTTGGTAACACCCACAATTAGGTCACCTTATCTGATTCTTGTTCCCACCAAAAGCACTTATTATACTTGTCTTAATGCTAATAAGTTGAACTCTTGCTACAAGGCAAGTTTGAATCTGATTCATGCAAGTCCATAAATCTCAAAAGAGCTCACCGTTGATATCTGTGAAAATGGAACAAACCCCTTAAGGCCTTCGACTTGAGCCACCAGACCACCTTTGTTTGCATTGACAACCTGCCAGCCATACAACATACATAAGTCATAAAAGAGAGATGATACAGCATAGTCAACGCGATTCAAGATCAAATAAACCAACTCGCAAAGGTAACAAGATCAACTTTTCTTATGCTTTACTTCATAATTTTTACTTGACAGATTACCACAATTGGATGCCATAACAAATAAGAAATCAACACAGATAAGCCAAATCTTAACTTAATTAAGTTTCTCAGTTACCAAAACCCACCTTACCCTTGACAACAGCATCTTCGGACTGAAGTTGTCTACAGCGTTCCCATGCAAGGTCATATTGGATAGACCTCAAACTCAGGATCAAGGTATCATCCGTTCCATTATCACCAATGATCATAAATTCCTCCCTTAAGCCAGGAACTATACCTGCTTCTTCCACTTTCTTAATTTTTTGGATGCAAGCCTCTTGTAGGGGCAAGTAAGCTGTGGACTTTGCAGTAATGTCAACATAAGCTCCACTAGCATCTGTGGCAAAAACAGTGCCCTTAACCTGAAAACACAAGCAGCAACCACTCATTCGAAAACCCCCAAAACCAAAACGAAAGAGTAAATTAAAATGTACTAGACCCTATTAAGATAAACTTTTGTAGACACTTATTAAAGAAAAAAGTATGTAAGGCAAAAAGAATTGAGTTTCTCCTAAGGTAAAATCAACTTATGCATTTAACTCTTATAAATACTCTCCTTAACCTTCGACAAACTCAATTCATTTTCCCCTTTTATTTTCTTCCCTTACATGTCAATAAAAAAGAATATTCAATCATCTCCGACGAAGAAGTTTATCCAGACAATACTTGGGTAGCCTATAACTACAAGCCCCTCCCAAGGTTCCAAAAACGGGTCCTCAACCCTACTAGATATTTAGGGTCTCTGCCACTTGCGCCACATCAGCTGCATTAATCTACAATTTTTTGTAACATCAAGAATTACTAAATAAGCTAAATTGGTCACATCAGCTGCATTTGTCCAAATTCCCTACATTTGACAAAACTGCAACTACAACCACAATTTAAAACCTCTTTCATTTTAATCATAAACAATCAGTTAGCAATTGCAGCACATAGTATAAACTAGGTAAACACAACATTCTCAACCAAACACAAATTCAAAACAATTTTAGGAGGGTAAAGGGAAGGAAGCGTGCCTTAGAGCCAACTTCGGATTCGTAGTCGTACTTGTCCAGAGCGTCAGTGAATTGTTGGAGAGTGAAGGAGACGCCTTCGGTGGGAGCAGTGCGGCACCTCTCGTACGCTTCTTCGAAGAGCTTCTTCAGTTTCGCTCTCTCTTTTTTCTGCGCGTTCTCCGTAGCCACGGAACACACCACAGGAGCCATACGACGCCGTTGTTCCTTCGGCGGCGGTCTCCACCCCCACCGCAACTGCGACGCCATCATCGCCATAGCCGTAGGCATGGCTCCTTTGTACAGTATAGTGTTTGTGTTTTGATAGATAAGGCGTGGAATTATCGAAATGAAAAGGAAATTACGATATCGTTCTGCATTTTTATGACGCCAGAACTTCAAAAGTTGAAAATCAAAGTTATTATAATTTATAAATTGTGAGTTAATTTATTGATATTTGTTTAGTATTTTTTTAAAATATATTTATATTTTATATTTGAAATGAGAGGTAATTTTCTTTTCAAAATTTGATAGTGAAATGGTTATCAAATGTTGAAGAATCACAATAAATTAAAATCTGACACCGCTACTTTGTATAAGAGATACAGAAGGGAAGAAATAAAAAAATACTCACAGAAACTATACAAAAACAGAAAAGAAATTTATAAAAACAGTGTGAGATCCATAAAAAAAATATCAGAGTAACTCATGAAATTTATAATTTTTTATATTTTATTTACCTCCTGTCAAATTATATTAATTATTCTAAAAGGGTGTTTTAAATCTTTAGTATAAACTCATAAGTTATTATATATATATAACTCATTATTTATTAGCTAGTTGTACTTACTAAGTTACTTTAAACCAGGCCCACAAAAGTTAACGAGCCTAATTTGACTCATAAATTGGTTTGGGCTGAAATCCTTGTAGCATGTTGGTGAGTGAAAGAAGGAAAGCACGCACAACGTAGGACATTCATTTATAATGGCAAGTTGAATTCCCATCTTGATTTTTTAATCACCAACCATGGAAGATCGAAGGGAATCAATGTCAATTAAGGGGGTGTTTGATTCTCTCAAATGCTTCAAATGCATGTTTATCACTTCAATGATCCTCCCATGAATTGAATTAAAGGTGTTTTACATGTGTACCAACACAAAAAACACATTATAAGTAGTAAGTAGCCAAAGAAACTTGTGGTCTAGTTTGGTCACGTGAGAACGTAAAAAGTGCATGTGAGACATAATAGAAAATTATGACAGAGAGATAGACACAGAATTATATTTTCTATGAAAAAAAATGTGTTATAAATTATTATAGGAGTAAAACGTATCATTCATTGTACTTTTATAAAGTAGTTTTGTTGTTTTTAAGTTGAGATTAATACATCATATCAGTTCAAATTATTTGAACTACAGACACAACTTATTTTAGTTAAATGTCCATAAGTAGGTCTTGTTAATGGTTAAGTTGAAAAGATGTTTATTATCAAATCATAATCCATACAAGAAACTCTAATCATCAATGCATCACAGTTGGTGAAAAGCCTAAAACAAATAAACTAGGTAACTTACTGTGTTTTTTGGGTCTTTCTTCGAGAAACTCCACGTTTAGTTTTATCTATAGTAGTTGTGATTGGGATGCATGCAGCTACCAAATGAAAGAAGATAAAATAAAGATTGAAAGATAATCAATTTTGATGAATTAACCCAACACAAAAATATTGCAACAGTTTTGGGAGATGTGTTAATTAACAGCAATTAAAAGTAATCAAACTTTCCACTTATTTTATGCATAAGGGTAAATTAATCACTAAGAAATCACACTTAACTAAAATGTTATATTAAATATATATTGTTGATATAAAACTTTAATATTGATTGAAAAACTATATCAAAAGATACCTAAAAGCAGCATCTACATATATCTGATTTTTGTCGTGTGAAATTAGACCATCGTTATGAATTAATTCATTTTTGTTGGATGCGAATGGTACATAAATGTCCTCAGATGCTGAAACACACTGCAGAGCTGTCATGGTTTCATTGGGTGCTACAATAACATACATAATCACTCCAAATATTTTGTCTGAGACATTATCAAAGTGTGGTGTCTTCTCATACCTCTTTGTCTTCCAAAAGGGTGCAACTTGAGAGTGTGTATACTGAAGAAGTTGAGCAATAATGATAATTTATCAAGTCTTATATTATGATATTAAAGTTTAATCATTGCAATTGTTGACAAATGTCAGAATACTCTAATCACAGTTCTCTCCTGCATCTTTCCAAGAGTGATGTTTCTTTTGTGATCAAAGTAGATACCATTAAGCAGATACTGACCCTATCAGGGTGTTGAGTTCAATTTTGACGACAAAACAAGAGTACACAATTACTAGATCAATTTTATGCTGCACTGATCATGTTGGAAAGTGCATATACATGAACCCGTTCAAAGAAGATTTTGGAAAGTGCATATGACCCAACAAATATATACATCTCAGGATTTTTTAGCTTTTAACCTTCTAAGTTATGTTAATTTTTATCGATAAGAGTCCATTAAACCGTTTTATTTTTTAATTTATCTGAATTCTTCATTTGAAGATCCTATTGTAAAATTAAAATTTAACTGAGCAATATTATAATTTATTCACTACATATTATTTTAATCTGTGGTTGTTGTTGAATCTTATCTCCTAAAGAGCACATATTGTATAAAGGGTTACAATCTACACATGATTTTCTCCTCTTAAAGTTAAATGTTTAATTTACCCCCTCCAAGTGTTGAAGTATATTTTTGCTAGTATCCCTATTCTCCAACTAGAATAAGAAGAACAATTACACACATCAGTAAAGACTGCCGGACTCTTCTAATATTTGAAGTTTAAAATTGATAGATTTTTCTGACGGTAAATTATTTAACCGTTACAAAAAAAAGTCTCTTTAAAAACAGTGAAGTTACAGTTTTCAGATTTTGGTTCGTGATTCTCCATATTAATGGGTGATTTTCGAACTTGGTTTGTGATTAAGAAGTAGTTGTTCTAGGAAACCCCAATTGTGAGAAAAAAAACTGATGTACTTTTCTAGGAAATCAAAACAAAATTCTTAATAACTAACAAAATAAACAGTCCTTTATTATAATACTACTTCACAACAAAACAACTTCCTAGCTAACTATTTCTGACAAGTAGTTATTCATAATATTTTTTAAATTTTGTAACACTAATTTTCTCTAATTGGGAGAAACGTCTGCAATTTATACACAGGGATCTATGCCGTGATACTAAAAGGAGTAGGTTAAATTTTTTAAGCAGTAGCCAATACCCTACAAACACACTAGGCAAATGTTTAAACCCAAAATCAAGGTAATTGACAAGCTTTTCAATTCACAACTGAGACATCTTTGGATAAATGATAAAACCATAAAGTCACGTACCAGTGGGGATCGTCCTATCATTTGCATGCTTATTGTGATAAAATGATTCTAATACATGGGAATGGAAGGAAATTCAATAGGCAAAATTCAAATCTATTTCTTATTTTTTATCAAATGATTCCACAGTTTTAGGCATCAAACTCAGTTCACGGATTTAATGTTTTGATAACATAATTTACTTTTATTTTGATCGACCTAAGATATCATATGATATTTATTAAAAAATTATTATTTTTTAAAAATAAAATTTATTTAATAGAAGTTCTTATAAATTTGTATTTTCTGGCACCTCAAAATCGGACATAAACAGACTAGAGAAAAAAAAAAAAACAGAGATTGAAATGTGCACTCTACTCAACTATCTCATTGCACACAAAAAAAAAAACAAATAAATTGAGATGTGCACTCTATTACTCAACGAACTCATGGCAAGCATCAAACAGGCGGACGCTGAATGCAACAATCAAGAAAATAACGAGTTTTGTCGTCACATTCATTCACAGC
This sequence comes from Sphenostylis stenocarpa, assembly GCA_963425845.1. Taxonomy (NCBI): domain Eukaryota; kingdom Viridiplantae; phylum Streptophyta; class Magnoliopsida; order Fabales; family Fabaceae; genus Sphenostylis; species Sphenostylis stenocarpa. Next base: position 14,047,266 of record OY731403.1, on the reverse strand, counting down.
ACTGCCGAGAAGTCTAAATCATCTTCCTTACAGATGTAAGTATAATCTGAAATCAAATTCATCATTGTTCCCGCCAAAATTAGCTAGCTAAGTAATTCCCTACATACATCAAGATAACCCAGATAAACCCCCTAAATTAAATAGGTCTAAACTCCAAACAATTATCCTTTTCTATACCTACAAAACTGTTTGCTGCTTAACTCAACTCTAAAACAGCCTACAAACAAAAGTCAATCCTTTCATGAAAGGAATGACTGTGAATAGTGAGAAGAATCGTATTTACATTTAATTTCCCTCTAACAAGTTTCTCAATTTGTTACGAGCCTCTTCAGATAATGAGCAAGATCTGAATCTTCGCATGTGGGGTGGACATGATTGGACAATACTCTGGACAGGGGACAAGCAAATAACAATCACAGTAAGATTATCTGATGAGTGTAGGCGCAATGCTTCCTTAACTAGCTCTGTGGCACATTGTTGAGGGTCATCATGCCTTCTTAACCCACGCCGAACAAGACTAACAGCGTCCTGGCTTGACATCACATCCCATATACCATCACAACCAATGATCAAAAACTCATCCTCCTCTGTCAATGTGACCACCTGAACATCCGGGTCAGCAATGAGAGGCGACCCAGAACCAAGTGGAAATTTCAAGTCCCAATCCCCAAGGGCACGAGTAACAGAAAGATAACCATTGAGATACCCATCATCAATGAAACCACCCATCTCCTCCACTCTCCTGCGTTCTTGTAAATAACTTGGTCTGTGATCCTGGGACATTTCAACCGCTACTCCTCGCTTACAAAGAACAGCTCTACAGTCCCCAGCATTAGCAACCATCAAATGCCTTCCAATTACAAGAGCAGTCAACGCCGTTGTTCCACAGGAACTACTAACACTTTGTTCATCAGCCAAGGCAAGGTCTGCTCCCAAAAATGCCTTTTTATGAGAATCTTCCAACCTCTTCAGAAAAAGTGCATCAGCATCATATGATTGCAGCATATCAGCATCGTCGAAAAATAATCTCATAGCATTGTTTTTAAGAAAGGCAGCTGCATCAGGGCCTCCATGCCCGTCAAAAACTGCATAAAATGCATTTGCCATAGGATGATCAAAGACGAACCCGAGGTGGGTAGCTAGATCATCTATCCGAATGTGCTCATCATCCATAGATCCCCTGGGTCCAATATCAGCACAGCAACCAGATCGAACATTTGGTGTAAACTTAGAATCAGGAGCCTCTAAAATGGAATCTTCAGTCATCTCAGGGCAACTCACAACCTAAAATACACACAACATATCAGTCAGCACAACAACTGTTACTTGTTTAAATTAAGGGGGAAAAAATTAAAACAAAGCTACTAAGAAACCCTATCATACTAACCAATTATAATCGGAAATTTACTAATATTAACGCCAGCTGCATCACCAAATTTCACCGAAGGAAAAGTGTAAAAAACAATAAACAGTGTATCTTTGTTTATTACTCTTTATGCTAGGTGGTGGAAAAAAAAACATTATAAAAACACCCACCTCAAAATCCTAGCTTAAAATACACCTTCTGACACCCCACAACCATTCACAGGAAAATTCAATCCTCCCCAGAACTAACAAGAAAAATAAGGAGGACGAAAACTTCAAACTCATACATTCATAGATAAATGGACACCCGCTGATGCACATTTATCCACAGAAAAAAAAGGGGGGAAGACAGAAGAAAATTTAAACGAACCGATTCATGTTTGTAGGAAAACAGACAACAAAACCAAACGAAACACCAATATTAACTATTTATACACTGAATAAAAACAAAAACAAATCTCAATGAATTCTCGGGAAAAGAAGAAAAAAAATGGTTAAAACATCGAAAGAGTAATATACAAAATCCAGGAAAGGGAATCCAGTAGTACCCACCGATTCAAAACGAGTCGTTTCCGTAGAAACCGATTCAGCGGCAACCCTCACGTGGCCGAAAATGGGAACGGCATTGGAGGTGGGTGAAACCTCGACATTAACGCCATGTTCTTGCGCCATGCGAAGGTGATACTTCACGTCCAGCATCGGAATGCTCTTCTGGCAAATAATTTCCGCCTCTGTTACCATGTTCTGACTCACGATCATCGCCATAACGCCGTGTTTAGCTCACCTCTTCCAAGACACTGCAACGGGTCACTGGGGCTACTGTTTAGGGATTCCCAAAGAGTTTCCAATTAGGGTTTTCTTTGTTTTCTCTGAGAGCTCTGAACAACAGAATTGTGCGTGTGCGTTTTAGTTATTTTTTTCCTCAGAATTAATTAGCGGGGAATTTATAGACCACGCGGTACCACCAAATTTCACTTCACTGTACGTGGCAAAAATACAGTAATACCCTTGGAATCAATTGAAAAGATATTTTGCGTGGAATAAGCGAAAACGTTAAAATTATGAAACGAATGGTGGCGTGAGTTTGCCACGTTTCCAAACAAAATGACAAAAATAGCCTTAACTTATGCTTCTCATCAAAGTTTAATTAGACACGCACCCATATTACTCATTCTTTTCTTTATGTTAAATAATTATATATTGATCACGAATATTTAGTTTCTTTTAAGTATGGATTTCTACTAAATAAAATAACTATATTGATGTGTGGTTAATTTGTATGACTTAAAATAAAATATATATTATAACTCTTTTGTTACAGTTATAATTTAATGTTATATAATATGATAAGAAATAATTGAATTGTTATCTTTAAGTGATTATATCATAGTATTTTTGTTCCCCAATTTTTTTTCTTCTTTATAGTATTGTTTTGTTGAGACTGTGTAAATCTCAAATAGCTGTGAATCAATATTATTATAATAAAAAATAGTAAATTATGTATATAAAAAATATAATTAAATTTAAAAATTGCAGGATATTTTTAAATTAAAAAATATTAATTTAATCTTCAAAGTATTATTTTAATTTAAAAATATTTTTTAATTTAGAGAATTGTTTTTTAAAATTATAAAGAATTTGATGATAATAAGTATGAACTAGAGATAATTTATGAATAATATAATTGAGATATCTTGTTATAAAAAAGATAGTTAATTCATTTAAAACTTTTGATTTTTATTTTAAGAAATCTTTCTAAGGTAGTCAGAGGCAGATTCCGAAGCAACCTGGATCTCACACTATATATATATATATATATATATATATATATATATATATATATATATATATATATATATATATATATATATATATGTAAAATAAATAAAAATTATGTAATAAATATAATTAAAATATTTATCTTTTTATTAATAAATATTATATTTATTCTTTTACACAACTTTTTATTTATATTATTTTTTCTTTACTTACCTGTACTTTTTATCCCTCAATTTTTTCTATCAGATATTTATTTTACTTTTTCTCATTTTTATCTTTTTATTTTACATTTATTTACTTCCGTATCCTTTTATTTCTTAATTTCACTTTATAAATAAATATTTTTTTTATTTTTTTTTCTATTTTTATAATTTCATCTTTATAATATAAAATTTGTAATTTTTTTATTAATATTGAAAACATAAAAAAAACACTCAATAATAATTTTCTTTAAATAAAAAAAATATTTTATTTATTATTATAAACAAATATAGTATAAAAATATAAAATATTAATATAATTTTTATTTATTATTAGTCTTATAATTATTTAAATGTTTTATGATATTATATTTTAATATTAAAATAGAAAAAATTAGGTTCAATTTTAAAAATGTCCAAAAAATAAAATTATAGATTTGTTTTTAAAAGAGAGGATAAGTAAAAAAAATAATCTTTATTTTTCAAAATTTAAATTTAATTAATAATGTTAAATTTGGTATTAAGTATTTTATATAATATATTTATTTTATATGATGATAAATGTTTACATGTAAACTTAAAATTTATGGTTATGGTGATAATGTAAAATTTTAATGGATTGTTTAAAATAAGTATTTTACGCTGATTTTTATATTTTAATTTAACATTTGAGATTAATTATTTTTATTTCTATTTAAGAAAAAACATTTTTTTTATACATACTTCTGGATTTTATTTGTTTAATGAACAAATAATAGTTTTTAATATTTTGTTTTTTTGGTTAACACGGAAAAATCGATTCAAATTTCATCGTCAAGTAAATTTTATAATTATAATTTAGTCAAAGTTTATCTTGATCCGATTTATTTTTTATTTTTTTCTCTTTCTAACGATAAAGGAATATTCAGCTACCTTAAAAATGAAATAGTAAAGATTTTAAAGGTTTTTATGTTTAATGATTTAACAATGTAAGTTAAAAATTATTTAAAAGTATAAGTAACTTGATTTAAATTAATTTTGAAATTCAAAGTTTATGTTTGAAATTCGTTATCAAATATATACAAGATTTAAAAAATCATTGAATTTATTTCCACTGAGATTTAGGTTAATTATATGTCTTATGTTAATGTAAGATATTATGTGTTCATCAATTTTTTTTATCATATGTAATATTTCTACATTTTATTATTACTACTGCTAAGTTTTCAAATTATTGAAATGTCTAATAAATAAAAGATGAAAAAAAATCTATAAAAGATTCAATATTTGGATGACTTTATAAGGTGCGATGCTATAGTTAAAAATATACAATAATTGGATTTTTTTTTTTTAACATTTGATGAAATATGATATATTAATTTGAGTATGAGTGAGACGCATTTTCTGATATCTTCTATATAAATTGTATTTGATAAATAAAAAATAAAAATTAAACGTTTATAAGTGTTTTTTCTAATGATACGTCAAATTTATGTTTTATAAAATATCTCAACTACTTTATAGTTTTAAAATTAGCTAAAAGGCTTGTTTGGACTTATAAATGGATCATGTTTGATAATAAAAGTGACTCGAAACTTAAAAACGAATAACAAACTAAAAAGAAAAAGATAATAATAACTTTCAAGATGCTATTAAGTTAACATATTGAAATTATAAGTGTTTATTTATTAAATAAGTAACATAATAATATAAGACTTTTTTAAATGATCATATATATCTATTTATTTATTTTATTGATAAATTATATATTGAGTATTTATAATTTTAATTTTTAGTTAATTACAAATATTGTATTTTTTATTTATAAACCAATTTTGTTATTACTACTTAATTTAAAATATTTATTTTTAGTATTATATTAGTTATTTTATCATTTTAGCATTATACTTCAATATATTTACAATTAATTACTATGTTAATACCAATACGCAATGATGTTTTCACGTTGATCACAGTGATGAAATTACCGTTTATAACTAAGTGTGTATTTATTTGATTTTATTTTTAACTTATTTTAAAATATTTGAAGATATTGTATAAGATTGATAGTTCAATAAATATTAAAATAAGTATAATAATTAATAATATCGAAATATTATCAGAATAATTAATATTTGAATATCATTATAACAGTTCAAAGCTAATTAAAAGAATAAAATTATGATTAATTCAAAATAACTTCTATTAATAGATAAAATCCAAAATATATGAAAATGTAGGTCATTTTATATTTATTGGGTTCTTCGATAGATAAACTTACCAAAATTATTATTTTATTGTTTATTTTGTTATATTTTTATCAAATATATAAATATTTTTACTTACACTTTTTTGTCTTTTTACTTTGTTGATGTATAAAAAAATATAGAAAGAAATAAGAAAAACTATCATCTTGTGAAAGGTCACAACGTTCGTTCATGTCTTTTCGTCAAGAATTATATTTATTCAAAGTATACACTTCTATGAAGAGTTTCAATGGTTTATATTATCATAAATCATTGATTTTTTTTCAAGCATGTGATTTCCAATATCCATTGATCATGGATGAATATTGCAAGGTATACAATGATACAATTAAACCAATTTTTACTAAATTAATAGAAGATCAACACACTTGAAAAAATATATCAGATATATAAAAAAATGAGTTAAGAGTTTTAAGTTCAAAAAATATAAGAAAATAGATATTATATCTTTAAAACAAGTGTATAAATGTTGAAATATCTATTGCATAATTCTTTTCATTTCATTTCTTTCTTATCCTAGATGGCGCAAGAAGCAAAACATGATTAAGATAAGTTATTTTACTTACATCTTAACGAGAATCTTACTACCAACCTTGTTTTTCATGTTTTTTTATTATAAAATCAACTATCATTCATGGAGATTATTAATGATCACTATTTTGAGTGTCAAGAACAAGTTGAAATTCATTAATAATATTGACAAAGAACTTGATAAAGATGACTCTTCTTATCAATTTTGAGAGCGATATAATAATATGGTGGTCTATTGGATCGTTCACTCTATCTTTGAACTCATATGAAGACATTCTTTGGATGGTCAAAACAAAAGATATTTAGACTAATATCAAGTCAAAATTTTTTTCTAACCTCTTAAGAATAACTGATTTGTAAACTAAAGTCTTGTTACATAAGTAAGGCAACTTTATTATAGAGTTTTTTATCAAGTTTCGCAACATTTGGGATGAATTAGACAATTTTTGTTCTGATATGATATGCACATGTACCACAAGATGCTCTTTCAAAGGAAAGATGAGAATCGAACTATGCAGCTTTTTGGAGCATTAAACGACCAATAGAAAAATATAAAGTCTCATATCCTTCTCATGGAGAACATATTTTCCATTAATAAAATATTTTCTTATGTTTCTCAACAGAGGAAAGGTAGATCCAAGGAATTGTTTTATAATTGAATTAGACCCAAAATCAATGTTGTTGCAAGCTTGATCAATTCTTCCTCTTATTGTAGAAAATATGGGCACACTAACAACGTTTGTTACCAAAAACATGATTTTCCACACAAAACCATGACAACAAAGATAACAATGTCTTATAGGAAACATGAGTTTCCTCTAACCACAAATTATACATAAATAAGAAAAATGTTGTGTTGAGATTGCAAATGAGTTTCACTATAATTTCGATTCAAGAAACCAAGACATTAGTTTCTCATACAAGTAATACCAAGCTCTAATGTCCCTCATTTTACAACATGACTCAGATAATTTTATAAAGAAAATAACTTCTTGCTCACCAAAGTCATCAAAAGTGAAAGGTAATGTAATTACTAACATAAATTCTTTGAATTTCCAAAATTTAACCTTTTGGATTATTGATTCGGGTGTGACTGATCATGTTACCTCTTATCTTTCTAACTTTATTTATTATAAAGCTATCAATTCTATTACTGATAGTCTCCCGAATGACGAAAAGGTTTGTGCCACCCATATTGGTATCGTTGAGATCAATAAAGATCTTCTTCTTGAAGATGTTTTTTTCATCCCATCGTGTTCTTATAATATGGTATTTGTCTCTAATTAACCTCTATACTAAAATATCATGTTAACTTTATTTTATATAATTATTATATTGTTTAATCTCATTCCACCCATTCTTCTATTGATGATAATAAAGATCTTTGGCATGCTCGCTTACGACTGATGAATGTTTATTTATCATGCAACAACAACATTTCTACATATATTTGAATGAGAGTTAGCCTTGTAACATTTATCACTTATACTTATCATGCAACAACAACATTTCTACATACATTTGAATGAGAATTAGCCTTGTAATGTTTACCACTTAGCTAAGCAAAAACGCCTATCCTTTAATCTTATATTTTATACTTTTATATGTTGACATTTGGGAATCACGTCTCAATGTATTTTTACATGATTACAAATATTTTCTTATTATTGTTGATTATTACACTTGATATACTTAGGTCTAGCTTATGCATAAAGGTGAAACCAGAATCCATTTAGTCAATTTCATCACCTTTGTAAAAAAATATATTTGAAAATATATGTCAATGTTATTAGGTCCAACAATGGTCCAGAATTTATCATGAAATATTATTTTGATTCTAAAGTTATAGTTCACCAAACTAGCTACGTTGAAATATCCCAACAAAATGGTATTATTGATAGAAAACATCAACATATTTTGAATGTTACTCTTATCATGCTTTTTCATTCCAAACTTACTTTAAATTTTTGGTGTTTTGCTCTTAAACATGTTATTTATTTAATCAACTTTATTCTGAATTCTTTCCTAAACAATAGCTCGCCCTATGAACGACTTCATGGTAAACTTCCCGATCTAAGCAACCTTCATGTTTTTTGTTGTCTTTTTTATGTTAGAATTTTGACTGCCCATAGAAGAAGCTGGATAATTGCGTCAATCCAAATATTTTTCTTGAATTACATCCTAAACACAACAACATTGACGTTTCACACAATGTAAAATTTTATGAAAATTATTTTCCTTTCAACAAACACTATGATAATAAAACTGTCACTAACTGGTTTCAAATTTTTATGATGATCACATCGATCATAATAACACTAATGACACTAGTGCTAGTAATAGAGGGATGCCAAAACATATTAAACTTGGTGGATCGGTCCACCTAAAAAATAGTGGGACATATTTGTGATTTTAACTCGACAACCTATTTTGGTCTGTCTGTCTAACCTGTTAACTCGACAAACCAAGGACAAGGTAGACTCGACCTGGCAACCCATTTTAAAAAATATTTATATATTAAATTTATAGTTAAAAATATTATTTTTTTATGTTTTATTATTGAAATGTAAATATGTTATAATATTATAATTTAAATTATAAAAATTAATCAATTAAGTTTAAATTATTTATTATAATTAATTGTTGTAATACATAAATATAATATTTTTTAATTTACCTAATAAAAATACTAATTAATAAATAAAAACTTAAAAATTATTCATATAATTAAATATATGTTTTAAAAAATACATATAAAAAACCGTTCCATTTTTGCGGGCTAGAGGTGAGGTGAACCGACCCATTTTGTCATCCTAATAATACACGACTTTTTGGTGATGTCTTTAGCACTATTGATGGTGCTTAGTCTTCTGGCAATGTCGACAACACTACTAATAATGTTCGGGCTTCTGGCGATGTCTTTAACACTAATGGTGCTCTGACTTTATGGTAATGTCTCTAGCACCACTAACGATGTTAGGTTTGTTAATGATATTTTCTAACATCATTGATTGTGTTTGGTCTGCAGACAATGTCTTTAGTACCATTGATGGTAGTGGATCTACAAGCGATGCTCAGTCCCCAAGAAGGACAAGTAGAGTCAAACGGTTAGTGAGTTATCTTAAAGACTACCACACTAATACAAGTTCCAACACAAGTATTCATTATATCCTATCACAAATTATATATCTAATGAGATATTGTCTTCTTCGTTTAAAAGGTTTATCACAAACATTAATGTCAACATCGAACCAACTTCTTACAAAGAGACTTGTCAAAGTGAGCATTAGATAAAAGTTATAATGGATAAAATTCATGCTCTTGAAACAAATCAGGCATGGACTGTAACTGAGCTGCCTCCAAACAAGTCAGCATCGATTGTAAGTGAATATACAAAATAAAGTACAAAGCCAATAATTCAGATACAAAGCGAGACTTGTAGCTCAAGGTTACACTCAACGAGATGGGTTTGATTATAATAAGACCTTTACCCCCATGGTTAAATTCACCACTATTCGGCTCTTGCTTTCCTTAGCCATTATCCATAATTGACACTTAAATAATTAGACATCAACAATGTCTTCCTCCATGATGACCTACATGAAGAAATCTATGCAAAAGTTCCTCTTCATACATCTTACCATGCATAAAAGTTTTATCATCTTCATAAATGCCTTTATGGACTCAAACAGTATGATTGTCAATGGTATACAAAACTCTCAACCTTTTTTTATATCTAATAATTTTGTTGGTTACTCACTATTTCTAAAGATTGTAGATCTTAACATTAAAACTCTCCTTAAGGACTTGGGAGATTTCACATACTTTCCTGGATTTGAAGTTATCTAAAGTAGTGTTGATTTGCATCTTTCTCAATGCAAGTACACTCTTAACCTTTTTATTGATAGTGATATGTTTGTGTTCATCTCTATCTCTACTCTTATGAACTATTCCATGAAGATTCTTGTAAATAAAAGTGACATCCTTCTTGATTTAACCACTTACTGACGCCTCATCAATCTTCTCATCCAATTAACTAACATCATGCTAGACATTACTTATATTGTTCATCAACTCTGCCAATTCGTTAACTTTCCAACTATGACCCATCATTAAGCTCCTCAATATATTCTTTGCTACGTCAAACTTCTACATCGACAAAAAACAACAGGGCTCACTTAAAAGTCTTTAGTGACTCTTATTAGGTCTTGTATCCCGATATATATCATTTTACTATTGACTACATATTTACCTTGAGAACTACCTTATAGATTGACGCTCCAAGAAATAAACCATTGTCTCAAAAAGTTCAATTAACATTCAATATCATGTTTTTCCTCCACTACTTGCGAGTTGTAATGACTGACTTACCTTATAAGTGACTTAGAAATAAAATACACTCAACTTACCTTATTGGATGGGGACAATCTATCTATCATCCATATTGCTTCCAACCATATTTTTTATGAGCAAATCAAATATATTGAGATCGACCATCATATCATTAGAGAAAAACTTCATAATGATTTCATAAAGCTCATTCTTATTCTTCATAACTTCAACAAGTTAATATCCTCGTTAAAACTTTATCATTTGTTTATTTCAATGATCTTTGTCCAAGTTGAGAATGTTGAATATACACTCCTAACTTACAAGAGACTTTTAATTTTCTCATATCAGACTGTGTCATCTTAGGTCAGTCATTGTCCAATATCTTCTAAAATTGATCATTATCTGATTTTATTCAACTAATTAATCAATGATAAATTATTTATTTTTTTATAGGCTTTTTTATTACATTTATAAATGTTATTTTAATATATATTTTCTTCTTTCTTATTCTCTTTCTCTCTTAATTGTATTGCTTCTCCTTCTTCTTCCTCCTTTCAACAAATATATAAATCAAGCTAACCTAAAACATTTATAATCCCCACACGGACAACATTTATAAAAACAAGAAAAAATTGGTACCAATTAAAGTGAAAGGTACGTAGATGGAAGAAAATTCCTCTCGATTTCTTTCTCCACGTGAAAGGTAGGTTTAATTAAACTAGTAAATAGCAAAGGAATAATAAAAAAGAAAAAAAATGAAACTTGTAGACATATTTATAACACACATGGCACGTTTTTGACAAGCAAATCAGCACCGACCTACGTGTTATGATTTCCATTTCAATACTTTGGAAAGATGGGTTGAGTCCGTTTAGGCTTCGTTCATACTAGCCCACAAATCTAAAACCTTTTTTCTCTATATTAAAAAATAAAAAACTAAAAGTAAATTGATTCTATTAATTTTTTTTAGTAGTACTAATTACATTGGCGCTTATTATTTTTTAAAATACTAGATGTGCCTCTTTTGATGAACATTCAACATCTTTAAAAGTAGCGGTGTAAAGGATTTGTAGTTATTTATAAATCAAAGTAAAGATCAAAGGGTAATTTCAAATGACACATATTAATATAATAATATCGTATGGGTTACCTAAAATACGTACTCTTAAGATTTGTAAAATAAATATTATTTATTTTTTATTATAAATATGAAAGACTGTAAACAGTGATTTACATTAAAAAAAATTATTTTATAGGATCTAAAATCAAAATCATTTTAAATTTTCAAATGAAAAACTCTTTTTTTTATATATAAAAAATTAAATTCAAACTCATTAATTTATAATACTAAAGGTATATTTAAAATTTATAATTTCATAATAGATTGAAAAACATATTGAATAGCATTTGAGCTGTGACATAAAAGACATATTTTGCATGGAAAATGATGCATGTGAATGGTCAGTGTTGAGCTTTGCTCCGGAGGAATCATCTCAGACATCTTTTATTAAATTCATGAAACCAAACGATGAATGTTTGTTGACGGCTAATCCATGGTCGCCTACTGTATCAACCAAACACAGGTGTTGTTATGTTTGATTGTACCAATTGGCACAAGGTTTTTCCTTGCTAGTCACTATCCTGCAACTGCTTAATGCAAAAATTACTCTCTCACTCACTCACTCATCACACCCATTGTGCCTCTTGTGCCATCTAAAACTCCATATATCTTTAATAAATATATTTATATACATACATTTCTTGTATAAAGCATGAAATGCAGCCCATGCAGTCATAAATAGCACTGTTCAAAGATATATCACCAAGGTTTCAAAACAAAAATGAATGCAAACACTCATCTTCTTTCTGCCCCTTCTGCAAATATCATCCTTAGGCTTTCATAATCACTAATTAAACGGTACGTCTCACTCACTCTCTTTCATATATATATACTAGTTTTTTACTACCTAAATCAACTAAGTTAGACACATATATACTTTTTTTTAACCTTGGAACAAAATCAATACACACATTATATTTATAAAAGAATCTTGTTCCATTATATTCCACTAATTGAATAAAATTATAGAACTACACTAGTACCTTACACTCAAAATTATAGTGGGCAATGTTTTAGGAAATTAATTATAATTAAATTAAATTATATTTTTTCATAACATGTTTCTATAAATTTTTTTTTAAATATATTTTTGAATTCACTTTTCTTCTGACGCGTCATAAAATACTATCCGAAATGTACTTTTAGAATAATTTTTTGAAATTATATTTCTGAATACCTAATCAGAATGTATTTTTAAAAATATATTCTGGATTATATTTTTGAAAAAATCAAATCAGAAATGTATTCTGAATCAAAATTTCTAGACTTTAATATGATTATAATAAAACTGTTTTAAATAAAGTAATACGAAACTTAGTATATAATTTCAGTATATCAATATGTAATAGATATATAATATTAATTTTTTTTTAATATTAGAAATGATCTTAAATGTGATAATACAAGAAACAAAAATTTGTAGATGTATGAGGATGAAAAATTTTGGCAGAAAAATAGAAAAAAAGGATTAGGATTTGAAAAAAAATTGTTGAAAAGATATTTTAATTATTTTACTTGATATATAAAGATGCAGGAAGAAAGTACAGGTACAGGAAGAAAGTGCCGCCAAGAAAATATTCGGCCCATTTATTTGTTTGGAAACTTCAAATAATCCAAACTCTATTGGTCCATTAAGCGAGCGACCCTCCAATTCGTCCACAATTCAAATCTTAAATTTTTAATAGGTAACTCATACATTATTTCAACTCGATTTATACAACAAGTACATTCAATTGTCTTTTAGTTTTTTTTTTTCAAATATAATTCCATTGTTGATATCTTGTACGTTATACAAGAACATTTATTTTTCCTATTATCATCAATGAAAATCTATTTATTCTTTTGTACCTTTTAATGGTAGTTTTGTCGTTATTTTAATCGCTGTTGGTACTCTAGCTAAGGTACAAAGGTACACAATTGGTATAATAACCTAAGAAAATTCAAGGCTGTTGAATCACAGAACCCCAATATAAAATTTCTGAAAAAACATAACATGATTAAAGAAAATATGTGTGCTTCATGTGATTTGATTTGATTTGTTCCATAGTTAGATTAGTAGTAAAAACGCCTGTGAACTTGGAACCTAACATCTATATTTGCACTAGCTGGTCCAACTTTGAATTAAAACTGTGATAGAAGCAAATGCAGACAAGATTAAGATTAAACTAATATATTACACTTAACAGGTCACTGAATCAGACACCAGAATGCAGTGTTTTATTCCTAACCTTCATACGCTGTCCACATCACTGTCTCAAAATCACAGCCATTAGAATCCCTAAAACAAAGCCTTGTGAACAAAACAATCTCCCAAACTTTTTAATTAGCCCTCTTTTCATTAGCCCGTGACACAAACTACAAACACCACCCCGTGAATTCCCACGTAACAGGTGTCCCCTCTTCCTTTCTCCTCATCATATTGTGGCCTCAAACCAAGTGAGCAAAGAAAAAAAAGAGCATACACACACATGCATACACTCTTTCTTGGATTTCTGCAGAATCTGGTTGGAGCTGCATGTGACTATAACATTGTGTTGGAACTGTGATATCATGATACATAATACACAAACACACATTCTCTCTCTCTCATGCCCTATCAATCATGGTGACATAGGACCCACGTTTTAAACCAGCCAACCACTATCTCCGCGAGTGAGACGCGCGTGTGTGAGCCCTCCACGCGGCACAGCAGAGAGCCACAAACCTTGCTGTCACCTCAGAGCACCATAAAAAAGTGCACCCCAGAATCTCTCTACTCACAAACTTTTGCCCTGTTGAAATTGCGATGGTTTATTTGTTTTTGAACTCTCACCCTCGAATTGTACACACGTGACAGGTTAAGACAAACATGAATGCATGAACATTGCTCAGTGTTTTTCACTTCGCTAGTCTCCTCTATAAAACCCCCCCTCCTACACATATTTTACATAGCAGCTCATATTTGCTTAGACATATATACACGTAGTTACAATACAACTTCGTGATGTGTAAGTACACTTGCTAATTGGATGGTTACGGCAAAGAGATAAAGAGGAGAAGAAAAAATTTGCACCATTCTTCATCAGGTGAATCACAAAGTCTAGTTGTTTTTTGAACGTTGCTTTATTTGCTTAAATGGGCACGTAAGAGATATGGGTATAATAAGATGATTTTGGTTTTTCTTATGAGGGTCATTTTCGGTGTCCTAACTTTATATCTCTTCGTATGTCTGTTTAACTATCTTTGTTTCCTTTTTCTCTTTGCATTAAATCGTAAGGGGTTTGATTCCACCCGTGAATGCGTTAATTCTGTTGTCGCGTACCAAATACGTACTCCTTGCCAATTCATAGCCACAGTGGGCTAAAAAACAACCAAGAGTCACGATACGTTTTGCTTTTAAATCAAAACCACATTCCCCCTTCTATTCTTCTTTGTGTTCCTCCTAGGCCCTTAGCACATTTCTTTTTCTTTTACATTTCTTTTATCAAACTATTTATAGTCATGTGTGATTTAATGAGAAGAAAAAAAGGGGTACACACCTTGTTTGGTTTATAATGAGAAAGTAAACTACTGTTATACTTAAAATAGACAAATAAAATTTAATCCAATTGATGTACTTTTTAAGTTATGGATTTTAATCCCACTATTTCCTTTCCTTTCTTTTCAAATTTTGATTCCTCACGAATCCTTTTCAACTAAAATATCAACAAAAGACCATTGTCTCACACATATTATGGTCTATCTTCGTCTGCATTTTTGGTGATCAGAACAGAACAGAACAAGTTCATAATACGGTGGCAAACAATATATATGGGTGTTGCAGAACATTAATAATGTCTGTCATATCTGAATTACCTTAATAAAGTAAGTAGAATGCACCAAGGATGATAAACTAAAGCATTTAATCAGAGTTATCAGTTGATTAATCTAGCAAGCAAGTGAAAGTTTTTTATTCATTGCATGGAAAGATAAATTTTGTTTAACTCAAACTAGAAAGGTGGTCGTGATTCATTATGTAAGTTCAATTGTTTTTTTGTGCCTTCCTATGCGGCTTTATATGTTCACGATTCCCACTATGGTTTAGCTTTATTCCTCTTTGCTATCTGCTGCTCTGTTATTTACAGATCTGGTTCTAACTTATAGCTATAATTCACATGCAGTATCTCATAAAATGTTATTTTTCAATAGCTAAATGTGTCGGTTTGGCCACCTCTACAGAATAAAGATGTCATATAATCGGACAAAATATGCTACAACATCAATTTTCATTTTCACAAATATTTTGATAATTTTCTTCAACAGTATTGTCTTCTATTTCTACTCTATTCTAATTTAACATGTGTTCAGCTTACACTTAAATTGCTCTTCTTTTCTTAAAGGGTAAAATATATCTGGTCTAGTACCACAAAATAACTTATTTTTCTTGTGTTTTAACCTAAGTAGTCAGTAATATAGGCTTGTAGCATTTTCTATGAAAAATCATACAAGACACATCTTACAGGCATTGTTAGGACAAGTAATTAGTTGACTCAACAAAACTCAAAATGCCATGAACCTTGATGTAGAGTTCTTTTTTTCCCCATATATTACAAGTAGCTCATTTTTTATTTTTGTGAGCTTCATTTGAGAAAATACAAATGAACAGAAATGGAATAAAAAATGAAGAAAAAGTAATAGAATTTTGGTCAGTAATGGCACGACTTTCTAGAAAACTTGAGCCTCAAAGGATCTGAACGTACACTTTTGAAAATTGTCCAGAGTACAGTTTCTGAAAACAAATTCACAAAATATAAAGTAAAACTAGTGGTGGTAAACTAGGTCCAAGAAGCAAGAAGAGAGGAAGGTAAATGTCACGGACCATAACACTGAATAAATACAATTAAAATAAGAAGCTGGTCACAAAAATGAGGTTGGAGAACCATGACACCGTGGCAGGGTTACTGCAGAAGATTGACCTCCAAAGCCTCTAAAATCGTCCAACTGTTTCGTTGAGAGACAGTGAATCAACCAGGACTCTACACGTGTCCACCTCATGCTTTAGAGTATAAATAACAACCTTTGCTTCAGGATAGTTCTTACTATAGGCCAATTTGTTTCCAACCCTTTACAAGTTAGTTTAATCTCCTCCATTTATATTTGTCTCTATAAGATTTCTCAAGCTGGACTCTTGCATTCTCTTATCCACAGGTATCAATCATCTTTGGAGGTTTCGCATTATTGAAACGACATTGTTGGTTTAGTGTCAAAACTCATACACTTGAAACCAGCAATGAGTCTCATTCGCTGGTCTTTTATCCTATGGATTACCATGATTCTTTATATCCATAATTGGGATAATGTGGAAGGAAGATACCACTATCACAAGGGGCAGAATATAAGTCCCCCTGCTAAGTCCCCTACACCAGAGAAACCTTCTTCACCTCCTTCCATTTCCCCTGGTGTTCCCTCTGACCCTTATCCCAATGATCCTGGGGATTCCCCTTCAAATTGCATTTTCGATGTAAGATCCTTTGGGGCAGTTGGAGATGGTTCTGCTGATGACACAGAAGCATTCGTGGCAGCGTGGAAAGCAGCTTGCGCAGTAGAGTCAGGGGTCCTTCTTGTTCCAGAAAATTACTGTTTCAAGATAACTTCAACTATCTTTACAGGTCCATGCAAGCCTGGACTAGTATTTCAAGTAAGAATGCCTGTTGAATTTCCTGATTCTTAATTCTTTTTTTATGTATGTCGGAATGCAAGTGTGAGTAAGAAGTCTCACTCACATTGAATAAAGATGAGCATATTGAACCCACATGAACGGTCTCATAATTATGTGTGATAAAGACTAAGATATATAGTGCCTTAAGATTTTGGGATGGGGTGGCGTTGGTGTGAAATTAATTTGTGTAGTTCTCTTGTATTCCTTTAATGTATCTCACTAACAAGGTTCTAATATAAACAGGTGGATGGTACTCTCATGGCACCAGATGGACCAGAATCGTGGCCCAAGGAAGATAGCCACAGTCAATGGCTTGTGTTCTATCGACTTGATCAAATGACTCTTACTGGGACAGGAACCATAGAAGGCAATGGGGAACAGTGGTGGGATCTTCCTTGCAAACCTCACAGGGTAATCATTTCACCAATAATATAATAACAATTAAACCATGTCATTATTGTTGTACTTATTTAATGTTGAATGAACTAAAGTAAATGGTAAAATAAAATTGACATTTCAGGGCCCCGATGGAAAAACTGTTTCAGGACCATGTGATAGCCCTACAGTGAGTGAACAACTCTGTTTATACTTAACTTTTCCACCCACATGAACGGTCTCATAATTGTTTCTCTTCTTAATTATAGATGATACGGTTCTTCATGAGCTCCAATTTGGTGCTGAGGGGGGTGAAAATTCAAAACAGTCCTATGTTCCACGTGAAATTCGATGGCTGCCAAGGAGTACTGATAGACAAGTTGTCAATATCTTCTCCTAAACTCAGTCCAAATACTGATGGAATCCACTTAGGAAACACAAAGGGTGTTGGGATATACAACTCTATGATAAGCAACGGTAAAGACCAAGGAAACATGTCTCACTTTGTCAATATGGTAGTTTGGTTCTGTTTATATAAATACCAGAAAATTTGTTTGGAATAATGTAATTTTTTAACAGGGGATGATTGCATCTCGATTGGACCCGGGTGCTCAGATGTGGACATAGAGGGTGTTACTTGTGCTCCTACCCATGGTATTAGGTATGTCACATAATAAATCTTAATTTGTAGTTAAATTGTGTTGCTAATTAATTCATGTTAACTGCTCATTAATGATGATTGATGTACAGATAAAATAAAAATAATAAACCCAATGGGGGGTTGTTATTAGTATGATATATTATCTCTATTGTGTTAACAGAACCTATAACCATTTCTAAAAGCAAAACGAATGAAAAGTGACTTTCACCCATGACATGAATATAGTGGCTCTCCAAGTTGTACCCTAAGATTCCAACTAATCTTCAACAAAAGAATAGAAAGTTTCGCCTTTCAAATGCTCCTCACTAATTCTCCAAAAAGTCAGGGTCACAGGAGTTAGTTATTTATTTTCTTCTTTGGGTGATCTATATAACTATACTACTTTAACAGTTGGAACAGTTCAAACAGCCAATAATTAAGAAGACAAGAGTTTCTATTCTTCATTTCTGGCCCCTCATGATTCCAGAGAAGCATCTTCTATTATGTTGCTTTAATTAGACACATCAAAGCCATTTTGCCTTAAATGCTTACATTGGTCGTTTCATTTCAACAGCATTGGAAGCCTTGGAGTGCACAATTCCCAGGCATGTGTCTCAAACTTAACTGTTCGCAACACCATCATAAAGGAATCAGACAATGGCCTCAGGATCAAGACATGGCAAGGTGGAACGGGCTCAGTGACTGGCCTAAGATTTGAAAACATCCAAATGGAGAATGTGAGGAACTGCATCATCATTGACCAGTACTACTGCTTGTCCAAGGAGTGTCTCAACCAAACTTCTGCAGTGCATGTAAACGATGTGATATATAGGAACATAAAGGGTACTTATGATGTGAGAACCCCTCCTATACACTTTGCTTGCAGTGACACTGTGGCATGCACCAACATAACACTCTCTGAGATTGAGCTTTTGCCATACGAAGGGGAATTACTAGATGACCCTTTTTGTTGGAATGCTTATGGAACTCAAGAGACCATGACTATACCTCCACTTGATTGCTTAAGAGAAGGTGAACCTGATACAGTTGTGGAGCTCTCTGCATATGAATGCAGGAGTTAACATGTCATATTAAATTGTGGTTCCTGATATCGGAAATATATCATATATCATGTAACACGCATATAGAGCAGAGAGAGGCATTGTTGTGGTTGTGATTGGGGTGTTATATTTGTTACTTAGGATTCGTCCCTATTTGGGGTTTCCCCTTGTGTGTGATGAGTTATAGAATTTAGTCTCTTTTTTGGGACCTACATTGTAATAGTTTGATTGGGTATTTATATATATCATATGATAGGTTTCAAATATCAGCTTGGGTTTCATTTCATGGGTTTGAATTGAAGAAAAATGCAGTTCAAAGCAGTGGTGATTAATAATAGATTTAATTTGGATTGGCCCAAAACAAATCAGATTATTAGCACGCTGGAACATTACATCAGAGACATCATCCACGTCTTAATCAGGAACAAAGGAGTCACTGAATAGAAGAGTTAATAGAGTGAAATTACCAATGATGATTTGGCTTGCATATTCATTGCGCATGATTATGAATTAACTATCACGTTCATATGGCTTGCATATTCATTACCAATGATGATTTAGACGCTTATTTAATATTTTTTTAGTTTTTGAAACTAATGTGACGTTATATACTAATATTTGAGATTAGGTTTTAAAAACTAATTTAGAAACATGTAGGTTGAATTGACCAACATATTTGATAACACTAAATTATACATCACAATAATGCATGTGCCATTTAAAAATATGTTTCTGGAAAATATTTTCTAAAATATATTTTCAAATTGTTTTTTTTGAAAATATATTCTTAAACACTCCATTCAAAATTTATTTTTAGATTTTTTTTTTTAAATATAGTCCGTAATAGGTGTTCTGGAATGGATTTTAGAAAAATTAATCTAAAAATATATTTCAAATTTAGTATTTTAAAACTCAATTTAATTTTCAAATCAATAATTCTAGATAATTTCGGTGTATAAAAATATAATATTATATATATATATATATATATATATATATATATATATATATATATATATATATATATATATGAGAGAGAGAGAGAGAGAGAGAGAGAGAGAGAGAGATAATATTAATTATTAATAGAAGATGAGCAACGAAGGTTGATAATTTTTACAGGAAAATAAAAGGGGAATTAGTATTTGAAACAAAGGGTATTTTAATTAGTGCAGGAAGAAACTGTGAGGGGCAAGAAAAAGTCCCTTTTAGCATCCAAGAAGTCCTGAACTAGAATTTAGTGCATTTTGGTTGGGTTCTAAGACCACCAGATCCTATTCACTCATTACCGGTTCTAATATCATAAAACAGTTGTTTCGTTTTGCACGGATCTCAAATTCACGGTTTATGCTCCTCTGCTTTGCTCGTAAACACACACCTTGAGGACTCGGTCAGAACTAGTGATTATCGGTATCAGACAAGTTGCCAGAATCCCAATTTGTTGGTTAAGTAATGTTTCTTTTCTGCATTCTAACTGTTGGATGAATTGTCTGTGTTTTTCTTTCGCAGACTCTGTACCATGCCGTCCCTTCAGACTGCTCTGCCTCCTGAGCTCGCCAACAATACTATTAGGGTCAGTCACATACCAAACCTTCTTTCTTCTCAAATTCAATCAACCCCTACCCCCAGCTTCTCTTCCATAAGTTTAGAAAGTCTGAAATGGCGTTTTGTTCCCTTTTTAGGGATTTTGGTTTCAATTTTGTCCCTTTTTAAGTTTAAAAGATTGACTTTAGTACCTAAAGTTTTTATTTTTATTTTTTTCACTAGCAGTGGTAATTTTGACTGGAGTCACATGTTTCATTGTTTGACATTTGTTATGTGTCACCTAATTGATAAAAGGTGTGCTTCGATGTATGTTGGAATGGCGAAGAATGCAAAAACTGTATTTTATTGACGCACAAAATGGAGAAGTAATGTGAGCGATAAATTGAGTTGAAAGGAGTTTAGTGGGATGAAGCTGAAAATCCAAACACATAAAATTGATATAGTAAACTAACAGAAGAACTTAGCATTTTAAAGACTGAAGTTAAAAGTTTTAAACTTAAGGGACCAAATTGAAGCAAAAATTTAGATGAATGATAAAAAATCTAATTTAGCCTTTTAAAAACAAGTAAATGAAATCTCTCATTCACTTTTATGGCTTTTGTTTTATAGCTCTACCGTGAATGCCTACGAAGAGCTAAATATATTGGTAATCGGGTGAGTCATTCTTCTCTTTTTCTTTCAAGCAGATTCACTTGTAGCTTATTGTTGTCAACGTAATTTAAGTACAGGATATGGGAATCCCCACCATGGTGAATATTTTGATAATCGAGTTGTATGTCTCATATTTATCATGAACGTTTTCTAGAGACGTTAGACAAACTCTGATAATATCAGTGCACAGCATTATTTACTTCATCTTTTTCTTTTATGCTTCCACCCATGATCGTGGTATGCGTCTGCATTGGGGTTACCGTCCTATTGTTGCTTTGCTATTAATGCATTATTTTTGCTGAAGCACTGCATTTCTCATATCCTGTTGAGATAACTTTTCATTACACTTTGAAAAGGAAACTAAGAAGGTAAAATGAATAAACTTCTTTCATAAGTTGAGAGTAACTTGTGCACTTCAACTTTCGAAGAAACTTTCTTATCTAACTCTTCCCAGAGTTGATGAATGAAGTGTATATGTTGATTTTGACTTGTGGAAGGAGATTATATTATTCTGCTTTTGATTTTATTCTAGAGAAGTACTTGTGAAGAAGTTTATTTATTTAAACAAGGTTTAAGCATCTGCATTTGTGATGATGCTAAGATGTGTGAAGCTGATTATGCCATATGCCTTCTTGCTGTTACAGAACTACAACACACAGCTTCTTGTTGATATGGTGAGACAACAGTTTAAGAAACACAAGCACGAGACAGATCCTGACAAGATTCAGAAGTTGAAGGATGAGTAAGCTTGTGTCTATTATAGTGCATATTTTTATTGTCCACGTTTATTCCTAGTGTGGCCCCTTTTCTTCATTTGCTCCATTTTCCCTTGACCAGCCAATACATTTCTGATGTCTCTGCACAATAACATGGGCTCGTGTGTGTGAAATTTATGCGTATCTACTTATTTGCAGATTGGTTTTTGGTTTTGCAGTGCTGCAAGGGGGCTTATAAATCACATATTGTTTGAAGCAGAGAAAATGACAGGTTCTAAATTTAACAAGACTAAGCAGCCTAATTTATGATTCAGTTTGGCCACCAGTGTAAGGTTTGGCAGATCAAGATGTTGCAAAAGCCTTCCAGTGCTTTCATGGTTACTGGTTATTTTAAAATGTTATTTAAAAAAATTGTGAAAAATAGGGCGATGGCTTTTTTGCTGGTGCCATTTTCATATCTATATTGCTTAAATTTCTTAAAACTGCTTGTAGTTTCTACCAAATAATTCAGCGTAGAATTAATAAACCTTTGAAGAAATAACAGTGATCCGTATGTCTTTTTTTATTTTTCAATTTTAGTTTTTGGTTACATTGAAAATGCCTTGTGTATGAACAATGACAAAGATGTCGAAGTCTAATTCCAGAGACTAGAATTATTAGGTTTCAGATTCCCATGCATAATACATTTCTGCAGTTTTTGACTACAAGCGCTTGGCACTTGTGAGTTTCTGATGCTGCATTGTTTTAAAGGTTGGTAAAAAAATTATAGTCTTTCTGTGGGGTAGATTTGTCACTTTCATATAATTTCTTTTTTCATTTTTCTATCGAACAAAAAAAAACACTTTATTTCTAAGATCTAGAATATCTACAAACTGAACGTGTTAATGGTATATAAACTATTATAAACCATTAAGGACTAAATTGATTTTACACCATACTTTAAGGTTAAATTACTTTTTAATCCTTTATTTATTTACAAAAAAAAATAATCTCTATTTTTAAAATGTTCAAATTTTTGTATTAATTTTCAAATTTAATGTAATGTGTTGTGTAAAATGAGAGCTTCTTAGGATTTATTAGTAGTAACAATTTAAATCCCCGTTAAAAGTACATGTGCCCATTAAAAATGTAACTATTTAAACCTAAATTCATTAAACATTAAATTAAAAAAAATAATGACCTGTTTCAAAATTCAAAACATCACTATTTTAAAATGACAATTTATTATTATTATTATTATTATTATTATTATTATTATTATTATTATTATATACCTTTTAATTTTTTGTAATTAAAATATAAAACGTTTCCATTTTTAAAAATTATTTCAGTCTTTCAACTACAATTTAAAATCATTAACAACGTCAACTTTATTTTGACTGGGAAGATTATAACATTACAGCATCCTTAAAAATTGAGATCAAATTGAACACTTTGAAATAGCAGTATAAAATTGAATTTTATAAATACAGGGAAAAATATAACCAAAAATGTTGATGATGGTCTACCAAACTTGTCTTTTGCAGGGAAAATTTCGTTAGAAAAGCTTCTATATTAACAGCATTACTCTCTGCAAGATCATTTGTTTGGTTGATGATGGTCCATTTAGAATAACTCCCTCCGACCATTAATAACAACTCAATTTTGGTCTACCAAACTTGTCTTTTGCAGGCAGTACCTTCATAATTATTACACGAACGAAGAATGATAAATTTTAAGCTTTTCGAACAATGACAGGTTAATGTAGACATTTTATCCAATAAAAGGTTGAGAAGGTAGCAAGCAAGTAACATTTCAATGCCTCCATAACAGCATCACCTTACAAATTACAAATCATAGCCACCAAACCATTCTAACAACTTTTTTCTTTTTAATCATAGAAATTAAACACTACTACAAAATCCTACACTAGATAATTTATACTGTAACAATTCCCTTTAGCCAACAATCAGAGGTTAAAATGACTGAGCGGCATGCCACCTTTGCTGGCAATCCTTGTATTATAGCATAATAGTACTGACAGAAGGATGTATGTTCAGCCAGATTTTCTCAAATTGGATGGCCTAGCTTCTCCAGGGCTAAATGGTCCTCTCCCAACACCTTCATGGCTTTGATTTCCTCTGAGTTGGCTAATCCGAGGGCTGTATACTTTATCTGGGAACCTTGGACTTTGAAGACTTGTTAACTCTTGGGATAGGATAGGAGTGGAGCTCATCACCTTAGGACTGCAAACATGTCGAACCTCACCTCGGCTTCTAGTGATTATTCCATCTAGAATCTCTCCATCATCTGCAAAGGAAGCTGCCCTCAAGTCCCCTTCCTGCACAAACAGAGCAAGCATGATAAAAGGAACGAGTGTGATTGGTTATCATTTCAAACCACCCAAATGGACATTCAATGCCAAAGATACAAAATGTTGCCTCTTCATTTCATGCATTGGAAAGTGTGAATGCCTGCTTCCAATGATGCAAACAGATTTAGGGTTCCCAAACACACTCTAAGTCGTGGATTGACCTTAAAGTAATTATGCACATGTCATGTTCCTGAGAAATCTGTCATTATATAGCTTGAATGCAATCATCCGCTTTATTTTTACCAAGAGACAAAAACCCTTGCATGTAGAGAAATAAGAAGGTGAACTTGGCTCTGGTTTTGAACACTTACACTGGCAAGGTTGAATGGTAAAGCAGGTACTTCTTCATATTCTGCAGCATCTAAATCTTGAAGGTGTGCTCCTTTGAAAAACTTGGGCAGAATGTATTGCCTTACAGGAACCAGAAACATGATCATCAACGGGAATAGAACCCCAGCTGTTGGAACCCAAGTGATTCCAAAACAAACAAGCAAGTAAGCAGTTTGGAAGGCTGTAAACACTGCAATTGTCTTGAATGGTACGGTTTCCACATAAGTTGCATGGTACTCCTCCAAAACTCTTTATATTTATTTCATAATGTAGAAAAGAAAGCAAGGTAAGTCAGTGAATGCAACTAACTATCCCGAAGAGAGGAAAAACAGATAGGAAATGTTTAACATCATATTCATACTTGTATCTTCTGCTTGGAGCAGTGAAAACTAACAAAATCCGTTCCCAGAACTGGTTGCCGGGTAAGTTTTCAATGGCCATAAAAGCAAAATAACCCCAGAGCACAGAAGTTGGAATCATTTTCAGGAAAGGCATTGCTGCCACACATCCTACTATCATCGCAGATTGGAGCAGGTTGCTCACTCGTTGCTCTTTGACCTCAACAGGCAATAAATCATCAATTACCTTCTTGACATCAAATATTGACTCGTTAACTGGAGCATTTATACTCCCCATGCTTGATGCCAATTGAATAGTTGACTCTTTAAAGTCTTTAAGTCCCTGTCCACAAAGTTTAGACAATGGTGGATGATTACATGATATGCCATTTCTTTGTTTGAACTAGCTACAATTAGGAATATATTCAGTTTGTTTAACCATTAAATGAATGATACCATTTTCAATTTTTCCTGTTCTGAAGAGTGAGCATGTCATACAGATGAAAGGGGGAGGGGAGAGCGACAAAAAGACCACAATCTCTCATGTACCTGTGAAGAAGATGCCTCATCAACTAGAGGGGTTTGCATCTGCCAGTAAGCATCTTGCATACTTCCGTATACCTGTCCCAAACTTTCTTGCTTTCTCATAGAGCTTCGTGCTGCAGCAACAAGCCGCTTCCTAAGTAGCTGCAAATCATCAAATATAAGTATGATGATAGTAGCAGCACACATGCAATCATTATGTTTAATGTACTTTGTTTCTACTTAAAAGTTTAAGTCTAATAAAGAGACTACTAACGAAAGTGTGTTGGCAACATTTATCACAGTAAATCTTAACTAAGTGAGAACAGGAAGCCTGCAATTGTAATTAACTTCTACCTGGTGCTTCAATGTGGCTAAACTTTTGGTATGCATTGGAGATTGTGGAATGACACCGTTGGACGGAGGAATTCCAATTAGACCACATATTATAACCTGTCATCCAGTAAACATATCAATGTGTCACATCTAATGAACAACTCCAGTTTCCAAGCAAATCAGGAGGCCCATACACAATAGCAATCTCAAATTTCCAAGGGAAAGAAAGAGCATTGAGCAAAAGTCAAAGAACTAAGCAATTTTATATAAAGCAAAGGATAAAAAAAAGCAACGGGTGTCATGTACCATGAATCCCAATAGAAGTAAATCATAATGGAAAGAAGGTGGCTTTCTTAAATTGAATTCTTTCTGCTGAGCAAGCTGAGATGCCACACTATGATCAAAATAAAAAAGAACAGCAATCATTGTTGCTGGAATAAATGCTCCAATAATATAGAGAACTGGCACATTCAGCATGTCCTGTTGGTGATTTTGAATATTTTATCAAAAATACTAAGAATATAGAGAAATAAAGAGAAATTTAATCATCATATTTCCTAACATAAAATAATTTCCACGGAAGAACTCATGCCTTAATGACGGTCCAGTTTTCAAATGCACCAGAGGACCACGGATTTGGACTGAAAAGACGCCTAGGAACTCCTTTTGGAATACTTCCAGCTGGAATATAAGAAATAGCAGTCCACAACAGAACCATCAATGGGACACCATAATCTGCTACGAAGCCTCGTAAACATCCTGCAATAAGGGCGGGAATCTTATAACTACTCAAATATAGTGGAAAATGATCAAAAAATTAGTTGAAAGGTGTGTTTCAGTTATTTTCAAGTAAAAAGAAAAATCCTTTCTCTGTGATCCACTTCCATTTCCAATGTAAATTTGATATAGATCTAAAGAGAGTCATAAAGCTTGAGTATTATAGGTTCAAGCCTTTCTTGTGGATTAAAAGAGAAGTCATCCTACAAAATCAACTTTAAGAGTAGCAACAAAATTTTCATCAAGACAGAAACTCATATCTTCGAAGGTTCCATGCTTTAAAGAGAATCTTTGGAACATTCTTCAGGCCATATGCAATTTACAGATCAGTAAGTCTACTTAGTAAATGAAAAGAAACTCTATCATAACGAAATATTAATTGGAATCCATTGCCCCTCGACGGCACTATCATGTCAGAATTTCCGTTAATTTATTTTATTGTTGTTGCATATTACGTCTTAACAGGGGAAGAAAAATGGGTGAAGAAGGATTAAATCAAATACATAAACTAAATAGTTCTTGCAGCAAAGAATGCACATCTCAATGGAAGAATGTAGTATTTCAGGAACTATTATCAACAATCAACCATTGAGCATAAGGGATACAAAATTTTATTCTTTCTTAGGTCATATCATATTGATAATGCAAATGCACATATGATTTGGAACCTCACATTCACTAGTCTTACCTGATCCATATCGCCAAGACCTTGCCTTTCGGCTTCTCAATGCTGTATACAGGAGGCCAAATGACAGAACCAAAGCAAACATGCCATTTCCAAATCTCCATGAAGATTGAAACTCGGGTGATGTTGGGTTTGCCCTCTCAGGTATGTGAAACTCATGTATGAGTCCCTGTTAAACCCAATTAGAAAGTACATTTATCAGTTGACTTGATTTTCCTCCATTTTAGGTCACAAATCATCTCATATTTTCATTAGATCATGCTAGAATCACATAATAATTTGCGCTAAACGCGCTGATGAGTCAATATTACTGTTAAAGAAAACATGTATCTTACTTTAATAGCCTCTTGCATAAAAAGCATTGCAATAAGAAGACCAAAAAGTTCCCCTGCTAGACGAGTGAACCTGTTGATGATGGAGCAAGCTCCCAAGATAGCCAATAGGAACAACAAGATGGCAGTCCACATGCATACCCTGCGGTAAATAGATGAGGCAAATGAGTTTCTTTTGTAAGGCATCATAAAAACAGTAACTCGTCAAAAAAATTATATCTAAGAACACTAAATGACTACACTACTTCAAATATGATAGTGACCGAACTATACCATCCAGTCCATGCTAGAAAGAGTTTTGAACCCAATTCTGGTCTTCTTTTCGCAAAGTTGAACATGAATGTATACATAATTACAGTTGGTTCTGCTACTCCAAGAATCAGTAAAGGCTGGCCTCCTATAATAGAGTGTATAATTCCACACAATGCAGTAGATGCTAAAGTTTGCACTGCAGTGAGTACTCCATCTGGAAATTGTTCGAACACAGAACATCAAATTTGAGGTGCACTATACACTGTCTCTGCATATATCTAATCAACTATCTTATCATAAACAATTTTCCATACATGGACAAAACCCAAGAAAAATATGGGATGAGTTACAAGCAGTGTACCTGTGTCTCTCTCCAGTTGTTCTCCAAACGAAATAACAGGAATTGCTGATGCAAAAAATATATACGTGGTAGGGGCTAGTATCCTGAGAAACAACAGTTTAAGTAGCAAGTTAGACTCAATCAAAGGAAGAAGTATGAAGTAATCAGGAATCGCTTAAATAGTGTAGTAATTTCGAAGGAATACTAACTGAATTAAAAAAAAAAAAAAAAAAAATCTATCTTCTTTCAAGTATACGTCATGACATCAAAATACACTCTCCTAAGAAATAAGTTACCAGTATTTGTAGCGTTAGAAAGGTGTACCTGAAGCCTGCTCTGAGACCACCAATCCAGTCTTGCGTGTAACACATCAGTCTCCCTTGAAGATCGTTTTTAATTCCACGAAACGGAACAAATGTATCTTCCATACTTTCTTAACCAGAAGCTATGACAAAAACCAAAACCTTAATAGGATTTATATTTTTTAATGCTTTAACAATATTACAGATGCTGCAACAGTCTTGTAGTTGATTATTTAAGCTTGGAAGTCAGCAATGCATGTGCTACGACCGTCACAGCAATAAAGAACAATGGCTACACACCTATGGTAAAATCAGCAAGCAACTACACATCATTATGATTTCTATCACTATTTATGCAAATAAACCCCTTAATAGAACCCCAGTGGCAGCACAACCCAACAATGTTGCACCATCTAACCCAAAGCAATACATAACATAAACTTACAAGTTACATTACATAAACAAAGCTTCAAAACCCAGTTGGAGGATATATTACTTAATGATCAAAACGATGGGAAGAGTAAGCAGAAAAAAAATGGAAACTTTCACTGTGGGAACACAGAAAAGTTGAGGAGGATACTTGAAACACACAAACGAGAATGGAAAGTGAGTAAAGGGCAATGTGGGTCAAAACTCAAAGGCGAGTGAAAGAAAGCAGAGTCATTAGTCATTGAAAAGAGCAAGCATTTGAATGGGGCAAGGAAAGGGGAATAGGAATATGCCTGAGAAAAGATAAGAAAAGATCTTCAACATAATGGGTGTTTGGAAGGAAGGAGGGTTATGTCAAGTGCTGCAAATACAATGTATATGAAAATGAAGGGAGAGAGAATTGGTGAAGGTGGAGAAAATTACAGTAAGGTTCTGGTGAAATGAGATGCTACATTTCAAAATCCATGATTAGGGAGGGGAAACTCTCATTCCATGTTTTTCCACCTTGCTACAAGCTATTGCATTTATATACAAAGGCTTAGTAATATTTTTATAATATAATAATTATATAATAAATTTATTAGTAATAATATTATTTATAAAAAAAACAATAATAATATTATAATGACAATAAATTATAATAAAAGTTATAAATATAAAATATATTAGAAAATATAAGATGAATAATTATTAACATAAAATAAAAATATGATAAAATAATTATTATTTAAAATTGATAGAATTAATATGAAATAAAAAAGTAAAAAAATATATTATATATTTTATAAAAAATATTAAAATTTTGATTTTTAAATTATTTTTTTATTAAAATTGATTCAATCCAAAAATTAAATAAATTTTTTCTCTATTTTATATTAAATTTTTCAATTTTATCCTAATTTAATTGAAATTTTGTTATTTAAAAATAACTACTCAATTTCTATAAAATTGATGTCGAATTTTTAATTAGATCAGTTAAACGTTAGGTTCAATCTAACTTTTAAAACCGCCGTTTCAATCCATAAAATCCTTTAACATATAATTATGAGTGGTCATGGACATGGTTAGATAAGCATGGTTATAAATATTTATTAAAAAAAAATAAGGTGATAAATAAACTTGCTGTATAAATTGAATTAATTTTTGTACCATCTAAACACGACTTGTGATTTATTTTGGAAACATTGCCTCCATTTGATAATTTGATGTATATGATAATAGAAAATTAATTGTAAAATTGTTTTTAAAAAGAGTAAAATAACTGAGTGGGTTAATAGTAAAAAATATTTAATTTGGTCTAATGTAAAATTATCTTGTTACTAACAAATTAGGTTAATATTACTTCTAACAACACTTAGCCTCCTACTAATAAATTCAACAGATTTTTTACATTTGCTGATAGGTAAAATATTTATAATATCCTATTACTTGGATAAAATAGTTACTTGCTTGAAGCACATAATCAAAACCCATATTTGATAAAAAAAAAAATCTTCTTCCTACCTCGATCACAATGCTATAATTTATTTAATTGCTGTTAATATGTATTTTGTTAATTTTGTTTTCTAAAAGAATTTAATATTACCATGTTGTAAATGTAAAGATTTTTATATCATTAATTAATTGAAAGTTTAGAACTAACCTCAGAGTAACTCTTTTGACTTAATTATTGCAAAAATAAATAATTTTATTCTACAAAACAATCTATACTTAAATGGTGGTGCAAAACACTTATAATAGAATATATTCTGATAAATTCCTACCAAAAACACCTCAATATTCTGTTTTGAAAAATACGAAGTATCGTTAGATTTATGGAATAAATTACAAAGAATGATTGTAGGAATATTTATTGGAAGGATGTCGTTTAAAAAAAAAAAAAGAATATGATATTTTTATTTTATATTTTGTTATAAAATTTCCCTTTTTCTTATTTCCTCTTCCTTATAAAATATATATATATATATATATATATATATATATATATATTTCTTTTAAAATTTCGATATTATTCTCCTATTGCAATTAAATTTTTATCCTGAAAATATTTGCTGAAAATAAATTATCAAAACTCAAACTTAAATTCTAATGAAAAATAAGATACATCGAAACGATTAAACAACTCTTTACAAAACCATGAAAATAATGAAAAAAAAGTCTTAAAAGTTTAAATATAAATAGGAGCAATAACGAAGTTTAACATAGATTGGGAACAATCAAGGAAATCCTAAATAAGTAGAACAACTCAAGTACTTTCAATTAGGGTTTTTAGTCTAAACATAGTATTGAGCTAGCTAGTATTATTTTTCCTGCTCTAAGTTCATTGGATCTACTCTCAATCAGAAAATTCCAAGTTCATCAAATTCATGAAGAAGGGTTGGTATATTTTATACCTAACCCCTATTATGGAGCAATAATGAGGAAAACATTACTCTAAAAGACAATTTACACCTAATTCGTATTAGAAAATGTCAATGTATTCAGATTTTGAGTCAAAAATCAAGATGGGTACCTCTATAATTGTTTCTTAAGAATCAATAAAGATATCACTGTCCTCCAACCTACCTAATTGTCGTAATTATTATTTTTCACTTATTCAATATCTTTAAAATTAGATCTTTATAAAACAACATCTTTAAGTTTAAAAGTTTAATGTTTAATTGAAATCAATTTAATAAAATAATGTTTATATAATATAATATATTATTAATAATATTTTTATAAAAAATATTATTATGATTATAATAAAAATATAAATATAAAATATATTAGAAAAAATAAAATATATAACAAATAAAGTAAGATGAAAAATATAATAAAATAATATTTATTTAAAGTTCACGTATCTAATATAAAACAGATAAGTAAATAAATATTATATTTGTTATAACAAAATTATATTAAAAAAATAATTTTAAAATTTGATAAAAGACTTTTTTATCTTTTATATTAATATAATTAGAATTCAATTATTTAAAAATAATATGTCGATTTCGAGACGAGGTTAAACTGATTGAACCATTGATTTAATGTCATAAAACAGTGTTTAATATTAAGAGAAAACAACAATTTTTGTTTTTTATCTCCAAGAAGAAACCGTACATGTTGTGTATTGCATGTACTGAATAATTCATTATTGAAATCAGGGTTCTTTTATTAATAAGATTGGTATATGTTCCCATGTATGAAAGAATAATTGGTTGATGAAAATCAGTGAAAAATTAAAGAACTTTTAGGTATAAATAACAACAATTAGGCTTGTCATTATAATTGTTTTCAATGGAATGCTATGTAACCCATGCCAAACCTATTCCTTATCAAATGATGACAATCTGTGCACCTACATTTTGTTTTTTTCCAAACTTAATGCTACACAAAAGAATATATGTTAAAGAGTATTGATTATTGGTGTATGTAGGACACGTGAAGTAAGAAAAGATGGTTAGTTTTATATCCTAAGTGGTTATAAATTGTGTAATTCTACATTGTTGCCGATACATTAGTGATATTAATCACTTGTCAATAATTTAGCCATTATTAATCAATGCCATCACAATTGTTTACTTGTAATCATCTATAAGAAAAAAGCTAATTTGTATTAAACATTTATATGATCAAGTTTATTTACTCGATTTGGACGCACATTTTTTAATATGTTATTAGTTCACTTTAAAATTAAAATAAGTGAAGAACTGTGAGAATTACGGAAAATCATTGTCTAAGAATTTTTGTTTGGCTTCAGTAAGTTTTTATCAACAACCAATCCGTGACATCTAGTAATTTCTAAAATGTTAAAATTCAAAACAATTAGTAAAGCAGTTAAGCAATTTTTTTATATTATTTTCTGACATAAAATAGATGAATGTATATATAAAGTTAATTATTGATAGATAATGGGTTTTCTGGTGTGTCATTTTTAAGAGTTTTCTAATGTTTTTTTTTTAAATTAGACTCTTCATATTATGATTTAAATGTCATTTATATTGTGTTAATATTTTGGATTTTTTTTCTTCAATGTGAGTTCTTATTTCCTTAAAAGGTACATAAAATTAACTATTTATTATACTTCTATTATAAATAGATGTTATGAGAGTATGAATTATATTCAAATTGTTTTATTGATGTGATTTATAATAAGAATAATTTATATAACTTATTTTTTATTTTTAAAAATGTAAAATAGAAATTTATGATGTTATTTTATTTTTAAACATCTCACCATTAATTTTAGAATTTTTTTAATAAATTTTAAAGATTTTTTTCTTGTTCTTTTTTTCATTTATTTTGTTTTATTTATTTTTAAACAACTTAATATGTCATATAAAATTACTCTAATAAAATTGAATTCAAGTAACTCATAATTTACCTAAACATATACAAGTAAATACCAATAGAGATGTTTTAAAAAGAAAATTAAACAATTTATCATATCTCATCAGATTATTCTAGTAAAAAACTATTACAAATTATTTAGACATCTCAATAAATAATTCAGCCCAAAAACGCTCAGATACTTGGTTAAAAAAGAGTCATGCATCTGTGAAAGATTATAAATAAAATATAGTGGTGGTTATTGATGACTCGTAGGTAATAATAATTGTTTATTTTTTATTAAAATATAATATATTTTATGATTTTCTAATATTGTAAGTGTTAAATATTTACCTTCAAATTTCTGTTAATACGCAATTCTTTTTTGTTTCAACAGTATCAAAGAATATAAGTTTTTGTAAAAATACTCATGCTTGTCTCTTTGATTGAGCAAGCACTCATAAATCTACAACATTTTTAAAGACACTCAAATTGTGTAAGTTGAATGACAATTCCATAATTTCCAATAATTGGTTATTGAATTAGACTATAAGTAAATTTATTTTGCCAATCACTTTTATTTAGGATAATTTTAGGTATTGGTTTATATACATGGATTAAAAGAACCACTTTATAGGAATAAGTGTAAAATCTCTATTTCTTCATCAATAATTTTGTGTAGTATATTTTAAATCTCAATTATTTAATTATCCCCCATATTGTAACCTTTATAGTATAATAAGCCTTCATAGATTAGAAGGCAATAATGAATCAGTTCATCAGCTCTTTTTTATCCTATTAATCTGACAAGTAAACTAATTTTCAAAAAGACCAAGGGTAAGAAAATCAAGTTCTGTTATATAGTTTAACATATAAAGTTTTCACTAATTCAAAGAAGCTATCCCAACTAAAACATCCAGAATGGATTCAATAAAAGGCAAATTCAATTATGAAAAATATTAGTTTCGAATGTTTTAATATTTTGATATAGATTAATTCATTGACTTAAAAATAAAGACTAAACATATTTTCCCCTTGAAGATATTGTTAATCAAAGTTCTTCATCTGGATTTGAGAGACGACAATTTTATCACACAAGCGTTTCCAATAAAAATACATCGAACTAAACATAGATTAGATGAAAGCCGAATAAAGACTAAATAAGCTAGACAAGGAAATACTGTCATCTAAGAAAGCTAATACAATCAATATTACATTTAACCAAATCAGAATGAAACATTCAAAACAATAGAATAGAAATGTGATCTTGTGAATGTAACAGACTACTCAACTAATGTGCCGAGAAGTTCTAGCAAGTTTCTGAAAACAGGTTGGATCAACAAACTCACTCGTAGCATGTTGAGACTCACTCCAACTAATGTGGCGAGAAGTTCTAGCAGGTTCCTCAACACAGATTGGATGAACAAACTCACTCACTCCATGCATGCTGAGAAACCAGCCAGCCAGAAGCAAAAAAACCAAAGGACGTTACACTATCCTATAAAAGCTTTAGAAGTCAACACAATCAACACCGCTCAAAGCCACAATATATAAAAGCCTTGCAGCAAACCAACATCTTTAGCAGATGAAATATAAAAATGCAAAGAGCAATACAAAATGATTAAAAAGAAACTCAACCTCCCCAATTGCAAAATACAATCGGGCGAACTGCAATCTATTTTTACCAAAGGGGACTAAAACCAGATGTTTCTTCAGATGCAAAGCAAAATTTAACGTTGTGGTCCATTTTTATCCGGGGGAACTCCTTCCCCCAGCTGCAATGCTCTTGCATCAAGTGGGATACTGCCAACCTTCAAAAAACCAGAAGATGTAGCAAACCCATTGACTTTGACCTGCATCGAGCCTACTGTAAGGACATCAACTGGTTCCTTATTACCAATGCTTATGGATTGTTTAGCCTCAACCTGTTTGGGGGCAATAGTGACTGAACCAATCTTTAAGATAGAAGAAATATCTTCATCAACAGTTTTCTCAGCTCTCTCATCCACAGGCTTGATGCAACTAACATCAGAATTACTAGCAATCTGTTCAGAACTTGAAACTGAGATCTGTTTTAAGCGATCATAATCATCCTTGGGCTTTGAATTCTTATCATAATTGTCAGTTGACATAAATTTCAGCTTCCGAGAAGCTTCCAATACAGGTACAAATATTGGACTATCAAAATTCTTACCAGCCAACTTGGCTTTCTCACCCTGCATAATCTTTTGGCGGTTTTCATAGTAGATAAAGTCATCAAGTAAAGATGTCTTCAATGGATGGTTTTTGAATATTTTCAGCAATTCCAAACCTTTCAAATACATTATCTGTGCATAAAATAAAGAATATTAAATAATCAATGTAACAAGTTTAAGCAGAAAAATATATATAACGATGATAAACTACATTTTTTGAATTCAAAACAAAACCTTAATGGTAAAAAAAAAAAAACTTAATCCAGCATGAAACAGTGGTATAAAATGTGGTGTACAACAATTCACTAGTCATTTAAATAACATCAGCAATCATGCATACTAACATCAATTAAATAATATCAAATAACTGCAGCCAGATAGCTAAATCAAAACTATACCAATCCAAAAGAAATGCAGTACTTCTTAATCGGTTTTCAATGCTTCAAAAAAATTTACTCCACTAAAATCCTAAATCCATCACCAACTCTACAGAAATCCATGCATGCATATGAGCAACCAATTGTCTGATAAATCTACAATCAATATAACATGACAAAACAGGTTCAAAACAACAGCTAGTGCAATAGTTAACACGTTCACTAATGTAAAATACTAATAGAAGAACCTGCCATGTCTAAACTTATTAAAGGAAATATAAGCAGACACAATATATACCTCTTGTGTGTCTCTACTATTAGTTACTGGCTTATTTTCATTGTTCTCCAGTATAATGTGCCTAAAATTTGGATTTGGTACATCTTTAATGATGTGCCAGTTTACAGGAAAGCTTCCACTCCATTTGTCTTGCTGCCAAAAGTCCATATTCTTATTAAAATCAACTGTACCAACCATCTCTGCAACTCCACAGAACTGCCCACTTGCATTAACCTTCATTAAAAAGAAGAAAAATAAATACTAAAACAGTTGGTCTAATTTGCATATAGATGACAGAGAATACAAAGTAGATATACAAATAATAAAGAACAAGGATCAAAGTTTATTGAACATATCAAGATAATGAACTCTTACAGAAAAAAATAGAAAGATGGGGCAGACACCAGACTTTTCAGCTGCTATTTTCTTGGCATCCTCATAAGCATTCTCCAGCTTCTTATTTCCATGAGGCGTTGATGACCACACATTATATTTAATGCTTTTGTGCACATCATCTTCACTGTATGATTTTATAACAAAGAACTTTGCATTTTCATAGTCAAGATGAAAGTCCTCCTTGTTGTATTGATCAGTATAAATGACAATATTCCCCTGTTCATTACCATCTCCTGCCACTGTTGAATAGGCTTTCACAGACAGCTGATTTTTTGATCTACCAACTCTAGGGCCCCGATTTTGCTCACCCAATATATCGGAGCTTCCATTTCCACCA
The DNA here is from genome assembly GCA_963425845.1 of Sphenostylis stenocarpa. Taxonomy (NCBI): domain Eukaryota; kingdom Viridiplantae; phylum Streptophyta; class Magnoliopsida; order Fabales; family Fabaceae; genus Sphenostylis; species Sphenostylis stenocarpa. Next base: position 14,010,142 of record OY731403.1, on the reverse strand, counting down.
CTTGGAACTTTGCCCATGTGAAACTTCGGCCTAAGTTTAGCAACTGCAGACTGTCCATTAGCATTAGATCCAACATCAGAAAATTCATTATTTGTTAAAGAATATATTTTAAAATTGATGATAAGTCATAACATTCCCATTAGAAATTGTATCTATAGGTTGAAATAAAGAACCAGAGTCTATATTCCACAAAAATAGAGCACTACAACAATAAAAACAATTATCAAAACAATGACATATTGAAAGAAAACCCCCCATCTACTATCAAACCACCACACATCATGAACAAAAATTTATTTAGCCAGATTTTGTTCATATAAAAATCTAAAATGCCACAAATTAATACTCATCTAGCCAATCTATCCACAGGTATACTAAAACAATAACACATTAGTAAAGGAAATCTTTAATTAAGTAGAGAAGTAGTAGCAACTCATTTCATGCAGAATGTTAATTTTCATTTAACCATAGGCACAAAATGTGTAAGTTAAAAAAGGGTAAAACAACTACCTGATGAACAGCTGGTGAAGCTAAATTGAGAAAACTACCTCCAGACACACTTGCATGTGTCAAATCTTGTTTCCTCCCATCATTAGCTCTTGGCCCTTCTGATACCCTGGCCAATGAACTTGTCTGATTTGATAAAAATTTTGAAGAGTTCCTAGAAAAGTTACCAGAAGCTGAATTGAACTTATGTTTCAAACCTCTTCCATCAGGTTTACTGACAGAAGCACTGGCTCCAAAAAGGGAATCTGCAGAACTATCAGCAAAATTGTCTGGTGGAACAAGGGGAATATAACCAGGAGTAGAAACTGGGTTTTGATAATTGGGGAGAGTGTAATAATGTTGCCCTCCAAATGAGCCATCAGCTCCAATCACTGCACCTGGAATATAAGGATTATAGGGATTGTATGGAGACTGTGCATATCCATAGCTATAATATACATATGGCAAACTTTCATTTTGTGCACCCTGAAAAGGTAACAGAAACATTAAAATCATCCAATTATCAAAATAGATAGAGGGAAACAGAGTTAAACTTGCCGTGTACTGATTATTGGGACCATCTACGCCAAAAATCCTATGGTGGTCCTCCCATTCCGCAGGTGTTTCAAATCCTAAACACAGTGAGTAACATTATCACCATAACGTAATGTCAAAATAAACCTAATGATAACACTATATATATAATGCTTTTAAATTTACCTGTACAGTAATACCCATAATTGGTGGCAGCAGGGAAATACATGTTCTGATCAACAAAAAATTCAGGGGCTCCTTCGTTAGTCATGACCTCAGTTTGTTCAAGATTTGGGCTTGAGAAGTGTGAATTTAAACCAGTACCGTCAATCTATAGCCAAAATGAATAGAACATTAGGGACTATAATCAAAGGAAGCCTGAAAAATCAAAACTTAAAGAGGACAAATGTCACAAATAAATAAAAGTTTACCATGGCAGAATCATAGTTTCTAGTTTCAGAAACATCATACACTTCCATACCAGAACTGCCACCACTGAGACAGTCACAAAATCATTGCATAAGCACGCATAACAATTAAAAGACTATTGGAGGTAGAGAGAAGAAACACTAGACATAAAACCAATCTTTCCATTAATTAATAACACAATCTAATCTATACTATGTAAAACACTCGCAAGCTTATCATCCAAATATTAATACAGTGAAACCCAATAAACATGAAGGACAACACAAATACAAAGGGCTACAAACAGCAGCATGCCAAGTAGCCAAATTAAACCACAATCACAAATACTATATAAACAACAGCAGCAGTAACATGTTGAGAATATCATCAACAAGTTTTTCATCCTCTGACACAACCCTCCTACTTTACCCAGTCTTTAGGGAAAAGGATTTCATTGCTCCCTGTATTATTTCTTATACTTAAGCCACTATATCAATAAAATCAAGTAAAGTCCATCCTACACTAGCAGGGTCACACATCCAATAAGCACCAGTTCAAATTCTAAACATGCCCTAAATACTAGCACAATTAAAAGCTCAAGAGCTCCAAGATCAAATTACAGCTCAGCATCACACTAAATAAAAAATCAATTACACAAAATCAAAGAGAAAGAAAAATTCACCAGCTGTAAACCTACACTTAAACAAGAATCTCAGTTTCCACAAACACAATCAAGCACAAGGAGAGCGCAGAAAGCACAAAAATAACAAGCACTCTGGACTTAAACTGACATAATACTCAACAGTAGAACTTGAGAAACAAAAATAAGGAACCAACGGAGAGAGGAAAAAATGAAATTACCCGAAAAGGATAAGAGGAAAAAGAATCAAAGCATGGTGGGTCAAGAACGCGGAGAGGAATTGGAATTGACTAGTGCAAAGTGCGAAATAGCGGCTCCGCGCGGCATTTGACTACGCGAAAACGAAACCCTAAGCAGGAACCGAAACGGTGAAGCTTTTGGCCTGCGAGAGAGCCGTTTTGTTGAGAGTAACAAAAAATAAAAACCAGAACCAACAAGGGAGTAGCGAAGAGAGAGATTGATTCCCACTGTAAGATACGAAGCGTTTGCTAATTCTTATTGCTTTCGCTTTCAACTTTACCCAATTACCCCTCTGCCGCTTCGAATACAACGAAAACGCCATTTCGTAAATGCCAACGCCGTCGTTTCGGCTGCTTGATGCGCACGCTTTGTAATCCAGTTACCCTCACCGTTGTCACTGTCCAATGTGGTTCTCGGATTTGTTTTGGTTTTGACTATAATACCCTTTGGATTTCTCCACCGACAATAGCATTCTACACTGCTATTGGAGCCGTAATATTAACAAGAAGACCGGTGTGTGTGACTAACATTGCTCCCCATGTAGCCGAAAATTGGTGTATGATTCCCTCGCTTTCTTTATCGATTTAATTGTGCTCCTATTAACATTGTTCACTTGTTGGTAGGTATGTACATTTTTTAATAAACAAATAAAGGCTCATTCATGTATATAGTTAATGGATAAGTTGTTCAACATTCGACCAAACATATTATATATAATATATAAATTTCAAATTCAACAAATATCTTACAAATTTAAAGAAAAAAGTAGAAAGATATTTTCTTTATAGAAATTACATTTGATGAATTTTGTCAAATTTTACAAATATGATTAATTTATTTAAATAAAATTTTCATCATAATAAAATAATGTCACATTTTTAATATTCCGTTATTATTTTCAGTTTTTTTTCTTACTCACCATTTATTTTTTACTGTTCTTATTTGTGTTTTTTTTATAACATATTTATTAAAATGATTTAATTTTCAATAATAGTATATTCTCGAATATTTACATATTTAATTGATTTTAGTTATCGCTCGTTATTTAAATGATACAACTTGTTAGTTTAGAATCTTTGTGGCTCTTCTTAAAAACATTATAAATAATTAAATTAGATATGGTCTTAGTTGATATTAATTTAAATTTATCAATATAATATTTTATCTAATAATAAGTATAATTTAAGATAATTCTTTTTAAAAACAATATATGAATAATAGTAATGGAATGAAATATATATATATATATATATTATTATGCACATATGTGTTAATTGATTCAAGAACTTGATGAATACAATATTTTAAACAAGTAAATAGTTTAATTTATAAATTAAGCTTAAATATATTTAATATAAACTAATTTAGTTATTATATTTGATAGAAATTGAATATTAAATTTTCACAGGAAACCAATTAAATCAATGTTATTATATTTAAAGTTTCATGTACAATTATATAATATGTGTACTCTTTTTAATTGATATAAGTTAATTAATAAATGTGGTATTATTTTTTTAATAACAAGATCATTGATGAATTTTAGATGTCATTTTTTTTTTCTCACAAAACAATTTTGATTGTATAATAGGAAGGGTACGATTAATGTCAACCAAATAAAAAATACTTTTAGTAGGTTAGTTTTGGTTTATATTATGCACAAATTTTAAACAATATAAAAGTTTATTTGTTAGAGATTATCCATGACACTTATATTCATGTAGTCATAATATTTAAAGTCTGAATGTTGTGTACCTGTTAGAAATTATTTTAAAATAAATAAATGTTTAAAGTTTGAATTATTTTTTATTTATATTTATTAAATGTTTTATTTGAACAAATCAATTAAAAATTCTTAAAATTCAAATTTAGTCTAGAATATTTTATTTTTTAATTGCATGTGAACAAACTAATATTAACATTATGAAATAATATATATTATTTCAAATCATTAATACTTGAAAATAATATAAAATAATATTTAATAATAAAAATATTGATATTTTTTACATAACATTGAAAATAAAGACGAAAGAATAAAAATAAAAGAAAAGAAACATCAAAGGGTAATAAAAGAATAAGAAATACATGGAGAAAATAAATAAACGAAAGATAAAGAAGAAAGAATAATATTTTTATTTAAAATTTAAAATATTTTAAATAATTTAAATACTTTCATAAAGTTATAAAATTATAAATTAAAAAGAAAAATCTATGTAAGTAAATATTTTAACACACAACATCTCAAAATTTGGGGATTATTAAGATTTTTTTAATACCTAAAAAAATACACTTAAGTCATATTGTTTAAGGGGATTATGAAGTTAAACAAATTATGATAACTGTCATATTTAAATAATCTCTAATGTGGCTATTTAGGGAGATTATTTGGAGTTAAAAAAGCATTGTGTAACATATGCTACTACTAAAGCACTTATCTCATTAATTATCTATAAAAAAATTATTTATAACTTAATAAAAGAATAAATTATAATATTTTTCATTCTTAACCCATCTTTAATATTGTTGTTAATAAAACTATTTACTTGAATAATATTGTTAATAAATTTAATCATTACAACAGTATTACATTACTTTCAAACATCATACTTTCATCAGTTATATATATATATATATATATATATATATATATATATATATATATATATATATATATATATATTTAGTTGTACTTGGTTTAGCTTTAGTAGGAATATTCTTTTCTAAAAATCCTTCTTCATAGGGTAATTCTATTTCAAAAGTGTGCCTATTCCAAAAGGTGGTGGGTACATCCGCGCATACTTCTTTTATAATTTCTTGTTCTATATTTTTAAAGGAGGTAATTACTTCAGGATTTTTTAAGCTGTTCTTCTATTCTTTTATGCGTTATTTCTTGTTTTAAATATTTTATATGGGTATTTTTTGCTTCTAATTTTAATAGAAAATTTTCTTCGTTTACATCTGTTACTAATTTTATTTCTTTATTTTTTATTGGTTTAATAAATTCAATACCTAATCCGAAGTAAAATTAATTATAGAAACCGATGCCTCGGATGTAGGGTATGGAGGAATACTGAAACAACAATTACCAAATACTCCCGAACAAATAGTGAAATATCATTCAGGAATATGGAATGAAGCCCAACGAAATTATAGTACTATTAAAAAGGAAATTTTAAGCATAGTTTTAAATATTCAAAAATTTCAACATGATTTAATAAATAAAAAGTTTTTATTACGAATTGATTGTAAATCAAGCAAAAGAAGTTTTAGAAAAAGATGTAAAGAATATAGTTTCAAGACAAATATTTGCTAGATGGCAAAGTTTATTATTTTGCTTTGAATTTGATATAGAATTTATAAAAGGAAAAGAAAATTCAATTCCAGATTTTCTAACAAGAGACTTTTTGCAGGGCCACTCCCATGGCAACCCCCTCTAAAAAACCTAATACCCCAGAAAAGAATAAACCAGAAAATCCTAAGTCATCTACATTATCTCTAGATGACTTTGCCCCTTCATATTCGAAAACCATAACCACCCGAAAACTTCCTACTTCTATAACCACTCCCCCTAATAGGTTTACTCCTTTAACTCCACAGAAAACCCAGAATACTCCTCCAGAAATAATTCCGAAAAAAGAATTTCATATCAAAGAAGGATGCCAAAAAATAATTACACTAGAAGAAGATTGGAATGCAGAAGACGTATATGGAATACTTAAAAGAGTAGCTCCACCAGGATGGAGTCTGGATCCCTAGATCGGAAAATTTGAAGAAAACCAAAAATTTTATCAGTTCATTTTAATAGATATCGGCTCAGTGAAATAACTCCAATTCCTAATGATAGAGACCCTCTATCATTAGTTACTCAAAACTAAGAATCATTAAAGTAATTTCCTACCCGAATGGAACCAACACCCATTCACCGATAAGAGCTTTTCGAGGCCCTTTGACCCCCCATCTTATAATTACTTGGTGAATGGGTGTTGGTTCCATTCGGGGTAGGAAATTACTTTAATGATTCTTAATTTTGAGTAACTAATGATAGAGGGTCTCTATCATTAGGAATTGGAGTTATTTCGTCGAGCCGAGTATCTATTAAAATGAACTGATAAAATTTTTTGGTTTTCTTCAAATTTTCCAATATATATATATATATATATATATATATATATATATATATGGTTTCAATTAGATTAAACTTATTTTATTATTCATTTATTAAACTTAATTTTCAAGAACAATGTTTTTTTAAAAAAAAAACATATTAATTTCCTAGCAAAACAACATTTGATTACCAATTATATTATTTCAGCACTCCTACAAACTTATTGAATTTCCAATATATACCTGCCAAAATAGATATCATAAAGATACAATAAATAAAGTAAAAAATTGTACCAAAAAATAGAAAAAATTTAAATACATTTATATTACCATAAATATATGTTAAAAAAAACATATGCATTTTTCTTCTATTTATTTTACACATGCATACATAAACAAAACTGAATCAGACAATTTTTTCCTTCCTAATAAAACGCAATTATTTTCTACCTTTAGTTTTATATCTCACTATATTACTCACCAAGAGAAAACTTTTTCCTAAAGAATATCTATAAATAAAAAATTAAATTAATTTATGTTATAAGTTTAAGATTCTGAAAATAAAATAACTATTTCATACAAAATATAGTTTATACATAATACATATAGACGAGTTTTAACTTGTGAAAATTTTGTATTTACCTTTTTATTTTATTTTTATTTTAAAAAGGTTTAAGAATAACCATCTCTAATTATGTCATAAGATTTCTATATATATACTAAGTAGGTGAACACCAAATGAGAGGAATGTGTGTTTGGTCTAATATTTTTATATTCTTTTTTTTTTATTATTTAAGCACTTTCTTTTTTACAAAATAGTTGAGTGAACACTAGTGCAGAATAGGGCTTTTACGTCACCCAATTGTCGTCGCATGCATGTATATTCGACGTAAATAAAACGCGGTGGCAATTTTGTAAATATGGGACAAAAATTTTACGTCGCACATCTCAGTATGCGACGTAAAAAGCCTCTTTTACGTCGCACATGGGAGGCGCGACGTAAAAGGCCATCTTTACGTCGCGCCCTCCAGGTGCGACATAAAGATGGCTTTTTACGTCGCGTCGTCGGGATGCGCGACGTAAAAAGTCTATTTTATTTCCTCCGGACCCACTTCCTCGTCTCGCGCAACCGGGGTTTTTGAGAACGACGACGAGAACGACGACAACAGCCTACCTCTGCACACCATTTTCGAGCGGTTTACAGTGAAAAACATCTACATTATCGTGTCATTTGACGAACTTGATCTTTCTCGCCCGATTGGAATCGAGTTTGAAATCAGTTTTCGTCTACACTCGAGGTTAGTGTTCTATGTCCCGTGATTGTTTTTGGGGATCTCAATCACGTTATAGTATGAATGTCTCCACTGCATTGTTATTGGAATGTAATTATTTGTTTATTTGTTTGAGTGCATTCGGTTTACACACTCCATTGTTGTTGGAACGTGATTTGTTGTTTGTATATTAATTTTTTTACATATAATTTTTAAATCTTTAGGAGTGACGAAACTTTATAACATAATATGAATCGAAGTTGGATGAATGCACGTCGTATTAGTGAAGAATACGAAAAGGGAGTAGAGGAATTTTTGAAATATGCTAGTGAGAATGGAAAAGCTATGAAAGGGACATATTATTGTCCATGTGTTCGTTGTTTGAATCAAATTCGTCATAAACTTGAGGATATACGTGATCACTTGTTTGTTTATGGTATTATTAAGAGTTATACAATATGGACATGGCATGGAGAAATATTAGACATCCCAACCGTGTCAACTACGTACAATTTTGATGAAGGGATGGATGATAATCTAGAGGATATGATACGTGATATTGGTGAAGAAAATTTTATGAAAGCACATCTATATGATTCTTTGAAATCTGATTTTGCGCAACAATTGTACATAGGATGTAGTTTTACAAGATTATCAAGCAACTTTAAAATTGTTTACTTTAAAAGCAAGAAATGGATGGACTCGATAAAAGTTTCACCGAATTATTGGAGTTGTTGAAGGAGATGCTTCCCGAAGATAATACATTACCTATTCGTAACTATGAGGCAAAGAAGATATTATGTCCAATGGGTTTAGAGTACAAGAAAATACATGCATGTCCTAATGATTGTATATTGTACGTAAAGGATTTTGCTAAATTAAAGATGTGTCCGACATGTGGTTTGTCGAGGTTCAAAAACAAAGTTGAGGAAAGTAGTGGTGAGGAAGAAGTAGATGGTCCCCCGCTAAGGTGTTATGGTATTTGCCAATTATACCTAGGTTTAAAAGATTATTTGACATAAAAGAAGATGCAAGAAACTTGACATGGCATGCAAATGGTAGAAAATGTGACAATCTTCTTCGACATCCAAACTGATTCTCCACAATGGAAAAGGATTGATGAAACCTTTCCGAATTTGGTGCAGAGCCAAGAAACTTGAGAATTGGATTAGCTACGGATGGGATGAATCCTTATGGAAATTTAAGTAGTAAACATAGTTCATGGCCAGTTATGTTGATCATTTACAATTTGCCTCCTTGGTTATGCATGAAGAGAAAATATATGATGTTATCTATGATGATTTCGGGACCTCGACAACCAGGAAATGACATAGATGTATATCTTAGTCCTTTAATTGATGATTTGAAAATGTTGTGGGAAACAGGAGTGGATGTATTTGATTCATATCACGAAGTGAATTTCGAGTTGCGTGCAATGTTATTTTGTACTATAAATGATTTTCCAAAGATATGGTAATTTGAGCGGTTATAGTGTGAAAGGTCATTTAGCGTGTCCTATATGTCAAGAAGACACAAGTTATATCCAATTGAAACATGGACAAAAAATTGCGTACAATAGGCATAGAAAGTTTCTAGTTGCTAATCATCCATATCGTAAAATGAAAAAAACATTTAATGGATGTCGGAGAATGCAGTTGCATCAAGTACTCACGCAATGGTGAACAAGTATATGAACAAGTGAAAAATATTAATATTGTGTTTGGAAAGACCCAAAAGAAATCCACCGAGAAAAACATTTGGAAGAAACAATCTATATTCTTCAATCTTCCTTATTGGTGTAAGTTGGAAGTTAGACACTCGTATAGATGTGATGCATGTTGAAAAAAATATTTGTGATAGTATAATTGGGACATTGCTTAACATAAAAGGAAAGACAAAAGATGGAATAAAAGCAAGACAAGATTTGGCGGACATGGGTATACGTTCGAATTACATCCACAATCGGTTGGAAAACGCACTTACTTACCTCCAGACTTGTCATACTCTATCAAAGAAAGAAAAGAGAAACTTTTGTGAGTGTTTACGTGAGGTCAAAGTGCCACAAGGATACTCCTCAAATGTTAAGAGTATTGTGTCTATGCAAGAGTTGAAATTAGTTGGTTTAAAGTCTCATGATTGTCATGTGTTGATGCAACAACTTTTACCAATGGCTATTCGAAACATCTTACCAACTTCCGTTAGAATTGCTATTACTCTGCTATGTTTGTTTTTCAACGCCATTTGTAAAAAGGTAATTGATCCAAAAAAGTTAGATGAATTAGAAAATGAAGCAATTGTGATAGTGTGCCGCTTAGAAATGTATTTTCCCCTTCATTTTTTGATATCATGGTGCATTTGATAGTCCATTTGGTAAGGGAAATTCGGCTATGTGGTCCAATTTTTCTTAGATGGATGTATCCTGTTGAGAGATACATGAAGATCTTAAAAGGATATGTGAAGAATCAAGACATGCCGTAAGCTTCTATTGTGGAAAGGTACATTGCGAAGAAGCCATTGAGTTTTGTCAAGGATACATGTCAAAATCGAACCAATAGGTATTCCTAAGATGAGACATGATGGAAGATGTGAAGGTAAGGGTACTCGAAATTTGAAGATTAAAAATGTTAGTCTGAAAGAAGTTGACCAAGCACATTTATACATATTGAACAACACCGATGAAGTAATCCCTTACATATCACAACACATAACCGAAATAAAGGCAACACATCCACGAATGAATGAAAAATGGGTATTGAATGAACATAACAAAAGTTTCCTTTCTTGGTTTAAAAAAAGGGTATATGTTGAGATTAATGCTTCGTAAACACTTCGAGACTTGCTCGTGGGCCTAATAGTGATGTCATTACATTTGGTGGGTATGACATTAATAACTATTGTTTCTACTCAAAAATAGAAGATGATAAAGGTAGAGTACAAAATAGTGGGGTCACAATTCAAGTCGAATCTATGCATTTTTCTAGTTCTAAAGACAAAAATCCTATCACAGCCTTCTATGAGTTATTTTGGGGTCATACAAGAGATATGGGAAATTGATTATGTTACTTTTAGGGTGCTTGTCTTCAAGTGTAAATGGGTTGAAGGGAATACTGGTGTGCGAACAGATGACCTAGGATTTACTTTGGTTGATTTGAGTAAAGTTGGGTATAAGGATGAACCTTTTATTTTGGCATATCAAGCGAGACAAATATTTTATGTCAAGGATCCATGTAATGAGAGATGGTCAATTGTCCTAGAAGGAAGAAACATGCACGGAATTCATGAAGATGAGTCTCTAGATATACATGAAACACCTTCATTTTCAAGTAGACCATTTGATGACATAGTTGACAATGAAGTTGATGACATACATGCAATTCGAAGTGATCATGATGAAGGGATATGGGAAAACATACCAACATAATAGGTGTTTATCTTAACATTTTCTAGTTCTTTTTATTCAAACTTATAAAGTATGTTGACTTAATATTGTTTTGTTTTTCAGATATGTCTGATTCCACAACTGGTACCGGTAGTGGCAGTGGGCAATGGTGGAGCGGAAGTGGTGATAAAGGTAGATCCGTCACTCTGCTAAAGGGGTTGACAAAGAAGGAGGGTAGCTAGAGAGAAAACTCAAGTTGAAGTTGATCCACGTTCGGTAAGGCATCCGGCCCAAATGCCGCTAAGTTTAAGAGCTATTTGGGACTACTAGCTCGACACCATGTTCCGATTACTACTCCATCTTGGGATGATGTTGAGGAAACCGAGAAGAACCTCATGTGGCAGGATGTTCAGGTATTTCTATATTTGTTGAATACTTTATATATCATTATTAATTGAATTTAACATTTATTGGTCATTTCACAACAAAATTTTGATGTTCCTAACACCGAGGTGATGAGGAAGAAGATTTTATCCTCCATTGCCATTAGATGGAGGGACTTTAAGACTTTCTTGACACGGGAGTATGTATTTGGAAAGTTTCGAGATGAATCTCCCGTGTAAAGTATCAAATTAGTGAGGAGGATTGGTTACAGCTTTGTGCCACTCGAATGGACCCTCTTGGCGGGATAAAAGACAAGCCGCCCAACAACGTCGAGGTTGAATGATGCACCCCATGTATTGTCACGAGGAGGGTATGCATTATTGGAGCAACGTCTCATGAAATCCAAAGAAGAGTCGGCAGGAGTTGATTCTACCGACCTTACATCTCCATCCCTCGCTATCGGATGTGGAAGGCAGCTCGGACAAAATCTCGATGGACAAATGACTTCCGAGTCCGCACGAATCATTGCTCGTGAAAATCGTAAGTTATAATGTCAATTTGAATTGATTCTAATTTGAAAGTTAGTGTATGACTTAATTATTGTTAATGTGTTGTAGGATGATTTAGTTGAGCGGCACTCAGCCAAGGATCATTTATTCCTCATGGTCGACAAGATATATTGGCGACAGCCATAGGAAAACCAGATTACTCAGGATGTGTGCGTGGTGCCGGTGGAACCTGGGGCCTTCGTGATTACTTTGGTCCAACATCACGAAGGACCACTCGCCGACTCTTGCAGCCAGGAGGCCTTGCATAAAATGGAGATGCAGTTTGAAGAAAAGTTAAATCAAATAAGGCAGTCCTTGCAAGCAAGAGTTTGATGAGAAAATTGAATCTCTCGCCCGCTCTCAAGCAATGGACTCAAGGAACACCTCAAACAATTGAACATGATATTGTTCGAGTCGCACTAAAGGGAGTTGTGTCTGCTACTATCGTTGATCCTTCAGGAGAATATACTCGGATCGATGCATCACACCAAGTGTGAGTTATATGTTGAAGATGACCCCCGCGTCTAGTGGTCGTTGGTCGAGTTTTTGAGGGTGGCTTAACCATCCATGGTGTCCCTCTACAACCAGATCGAACACGAGTAGTAGTTGATGAAGTTCATGATGCTAATGCTCCAAGTGCCTTTTCCTAATGAAGAGATTCAATTAGTGGGGCAGGCAAGCGGGACATTCTTGGCTTGGCCAAGACGTTTGGTTATGCCACTATCGACGACAGAGTACTAAGGTATATATATATATATATATATATATATATATATATACATATTGTCTATTTACTCTTTTCTAGTATTATAATTATATAAATGTTTAATTAATTGTTATCATTTGTTTAGGAGGACTTGCGTCGTGCAAAGCATAAAAAACAACCTATTATTGATGAGGATCTCGACTGAATGTGATGATGATCCCATCTCTATGTTGTTAAGCCGTATTACCACGGTTGAGGAAGAGACCGTGTCGGATACAATGGGATGTTAGAGTGTTTGGAATTGACAATTCTAGTGTTCCATTGTACATTTCCTTGCCCGATGCTTTAGAAATTGCTTGGGAAATTGCATGTTAAACATTTCCATCATACAATTGTGGGCAATGTAAGTCATTTTCATTTATGTTTCTAAGATTATAATAATTATATTCAACTTATAATTAATTGTTTTAGGTACCTTGACAATTTGAGTGTGGAACAAGAAAAATCCGAAGTGTACGGATTTATTGAGCCTCAATCCATCCAAAAATCTGGAAATACAAAGGTTGGAATCCAACAATATATGCAAACATGGATGAGTGACTCAAGAAGACATATATATTTGGCTCCATACATTGAAGGGTTAGTATTTTAATTTGTATTTTAATTTATATTTTTGTAACTAATTTTTATGTCATACAATGTAGGTCCCATTGGCAGTTAATTGTAATCATGCCCCGGGATTACACTCGTGGTGTGGTTTTGTTCATTACATCGGAAACCGAGTCAAGAAATGAAAAGCTTATTACAAGGGTAACTTTATCTTTTATTCATTAATTATGTTTTTAAATTGTGAATACATATTGAATAATATATGACTTTTTTCACTTAGAATCGTGATCCGGAACTAATGTTCTAAGTGGAAAACCTAGAACAAAGACTTTGCGGTTCATTTATCCTAAGGTTAGAAACTTATTTATATAAGTGAATACCATAATTATTGTTTGTATTTCAATTTTGAAAATAATATTATGTTTTTTTCATCATTTCAGTGTAATAAGCAAACTGACTCGTTTGAATGTGGTTATTATGTAATGTATTGGATGAGAGCCATAGTTTGTGCGGGTTTAATTGATTCTTGGACTGGAGGTAATTACTTTTAACATTAGTTAAGTTTATTTAACTTTATTCATGTTGCATGCTTACAAGAGTCAAATTCATGTTTCGGTATTTCAAGATCCATCTCCATTACGAGAATATGAGATTACGAAATTAGAGAACAATGGGCAAAATTTTTTGTTCAACAATTCTAGTACATTATTTTTTAAGTTCTTGTTCATATTATATTGTGTGTATTATGTAGTTTAGTTTAGTTTGTATAGGTAGCTTAGTTTGTATAGGTAGCTTAGTTTGTATAGGTAGCTTAGTTTGTAATAGATTTTTTAGTTTGTATGTTTGTATTATATTGTTTTATTATGTAGTTTGAATTATATAATATTATATTTTTAATTTACTAGCTAAAGAAAACTCGAACCTATGGACTGTCTGGATTACTATTTGCAGGTTTTAGTTGTAAAACAGAATAAATAAACCGAATTTAAAAAAAAAAACAGTAAATTTACGTCGCATATTGGTATACGCGACGTAAATTTACGTCGCATATTGGTATACGCGACGTAAATTTACGTCACGTATACCATATACGACGTAAATTTTCTGTTTTTTTTTAAAATTGAAAAGGTTTTTACGTCTGTTTATTGTAAATCTACATCGGATCTTGATAACTGACGTAAATCTACGTCGGGCAAAAGGGTCCGACGTAAATTTACGTCTCCCGCTTTAACGTCGGACTTAAATACGACGTAAAAAGTCCTAAATACCTGACGTAAAAGCCCCTTTTTGCACTAGTGGAATTAGGTCTTGAGAGTTTACTAGCCGTTTCATTACTTATAGATTGTCCATAAATTCAAATTATTGTCTTTATGAGTCTGATTTTGTACACATTAGATCCATCTTGACGGTATAATACAAGTTTTAATCGTACAGAAATGTTAAATTGTTGATGGAATTTGCATGATAAGGTAGTGCCACATTTTTGCTAGGGAAAGTTGGTGAGTTATGAAAGATATAAAGCTCCTTGCACATTACGAGTGCATCGTGCATGCATGTGTCAGCACCTTAGCTGTGACAAAATAATAGAGAAAATCATATTGAATAAAATAAGAGTGGTTTGAATGAGGATATAAAGTAACACGTGTATGCAAGTTGTGTGTCAAAAACAAAGAAGCATGCTGAAGGGGTACTTTAATAGAACATGCATATTTCTACCTTTCCTCTTCTCGTCTCTCTCGTGTTAGTGCATTGTTCTTTTGGTGCAGAAGCTACCAGAGTGTGAAAACACCGCAATGGAAATGAAACTTTTGAGATGAAAGTGGAGGCTTTTTCCTCACCATTATTTTGAGGTGAATCTTGGAAGCACTTGGTGCAAAAAAACAAAAGGGGCTATGTTCCTTGCTTTGGCCATAAATATCTTCCCCACCACTCCAATTATCTCTGTTTATCAACACGTCTCTAATAACTTTTTCCTACTTACATTCCACTCTTCATCTACACAGAAAGTATGAAGCAGAAACGTTGTTCAAGACACCAGTTTCTCTTTGCAAAGGCAAAATTATAAATTTTCAGAGTAAAAAAGGGTAGAAAAACGGTTTACGACCACGGGAGATTTCCAAACTTCTCCTACCTTGAAAAACAACACAAAAGAAAACCACATGTAAATTATGTCTTTTACTGTGAAGAGCTGAACATGGTTAGAAATACAATGTTTTGATGCATTGGATTTTGTTAAAATAAAAAAAATTAAATTTCCTTTTCACAAATAATAGTTCGTATAAATTTATTTGAGTTCTTCTGCAAATGGCGTAAATTTGTTAACAAAAAGACGAAAAGGGTAAAGAAAAATTGACAATAATAATCACAATGTCAGGTGACTTGAGCTGTAGCCTAGTACAAAACAATAATTGATTCCATTACAACTTGTTTAATTCCAATTTCACAACTAATACTACATATAAATATTAAAATAATGCCCTCCAATTTAACCAACCAGACATTTGCATGTTCTATTGGCAGATACATAAGCATGGTGAGCATCGCCAATTGATCAAAATTAACCACCTGTGGTACCCATTGAACAACGCAGCAAATAATTTTGATGCAGTATTATATCATAGTAGACTCTTCACTCATTTCTTACAGCACTACCCCGTGAATGAACCTCTATGCATAAGGCAATCACCACGTAAAGACAATCTAAACTAAAGGTTTAGCCATCAATCCACCCAATACAAAAAGTTAGAATGCCTTTCCAAAAATCCAGAATAGAATCATGACTCTAAACACCAGAAGCTGATTGGTGACTAAGGTCTGCTACAACTTCTGCATTGCCGGGATCAGTGCTACCAACATGCTGCCGCTCCCCTTGTTCAGTTTCCAAAGCGGATTTCCCTTGTGTACCAGGAACAGGAGACCCGGAAAGTATTCTTCGATCAGAAGTTCCTACTTCCTGTGCCCTGAGATCTTTTTGATCAGGAAGTTGTTGAGCTGACCTATCACGCCTATCATAACTGGGGCTGCGACTGCGACTGCGGCTACGACTGCCACTGCCACTGTAACTTCGCCCGCGAGACCAGCTGCGGCTTCGACTACGGTCCCTGCTCCAACTCCTGCTCCTGCTTCTACTTCGGCTTCGGCTGCTACTTCTGCTATAATCCCATGTTCGGACCCTTTCTGGGCTACGACTATAACTTCTGTCTCTATTTTTGTATGAAACATCCCTTCTGTTGTCAAATCGTCCACGCCCACGACCTTGTCCACGGTCATCCATTCCACGTTCACCCCTACCCCAACCAACATGACTACCACGAAGGCTACCAGATCCCCTACCCCTGTTGCTCCTACCAGGAAAGAAATCACCTCTCCCACCAGCTCCATCCCTCATGCCACCACGTCCACCAAATCCACCACCTCGTCCACCAAACCCTCCATCCCTCAGGCCACCACCACGACCACCAAACCCCCCATCCCTCATGCCACGGCCCCCAAAGCCACCATCCCTCATGCCACCCCCACGACCACCAAAGCCACCATCCCTCATACCACCACGACCACCAAAGCCACCATCCCTCATGCTACCACGACCACCAGTCTCCCAACGCCCACCACCAGAATCAAACCGACTCATTCCACCTCGTTCCTTTCCAAAGTTTGACGGCCCACGCAAAGCCATCTGTCTTAACTCTGGAAGCACATGCTGATTTGCACCTTCCAAAACTTTAATTAAATCACCGGCATGTTTCCAGTCCTGCTCAGAGAAAAAGGTATATGACACTCCAGTAGCACCTGCTCTTCCAGTTCTTCCTATTCGGTGCACATAGTCCTCAATTCCAGTGGGGAAATCATAATTGATTACCACCCTGTAACAATGAAAAGTTCACAATATTCAACCACAATGAATCATCAAACAAGTCCTAAACAAAGATAAGGCCACAATGTACCAAATATAAGGTTCATCATTATCTAGCACATCCAGAAGTAAATAAAAGAGTCCATAATATGACCCGCTCATATATATGCTTAAGAATAAGCATTCAAAAGACATAGAGGCGAACCTTATATCCTTAATATCAAGCCCACGAGCTGCAACATCAGTGGCAACAAGAATTGGTGACTTCCCAGTCCGGAACTGACTTAAAACCCAGTCTCTATCAGCTTGAGACTTGTCTCCATGAATTGCAGCAGCCCCAAAAGTGCGGCCAATATTTCGAGCTAGCTGATCACATAACCTCTTTGTGGAGCAAAATATTATAACCTTAGAACCTCGTTCTTGGGTTCTGAGGATTTGCTCCAAACGCCTCTGTTTCTCCATTTGTGGGACAACTTCAACATACTGATAGTATACAAATTACATATATGCAATGGAAAAAATAATATAAGTCACCAAGAAACTAAAACAAAATATTGTTATTCATTTGGAACATATTCAAGTAAATCTATTCAAAGAGAAAAGTAAAGATAGATTATTAAATTGATTACAAAAAAAAAGTCAGGATACGATATAACAAAATGTATCCTCCCCCAAAAACTAATAAAGTTATGGTTTCCTAAAAAAGGGAAATTCAAGACATTGATATCTTAAAAAGGTCAGACATGTGCAGCCTATTTAACCATGAGCACAAGGTGACAAACAAAACAATCTTACTATTGTGCCAAGTCTCAGTCATTTTAGAAAATAAACATGAAAGAAATGCACAACAGTTTAGAGTACAATGAAGCCCCCGGTACATTACTATGTTAAGGAAGATACGCATAGCCATATGAAGGTCAACATGATGCAACAACCACAGAGAAGATGCTTTTAGATCAAGTGTCGAATTGTAAAACTAAATGGCATCAGTTAAAAAAATTCTGCATTAACCAAGATTTCAAAAGTCTCATCAAGAATCCTAACTTCTTCACAAAGTATTTTGATTGCATTCTCATATTACAGGTGAAGTTTGCTTGTGCCCCAATTCCCTTCCACAATCTGATATTTAGATATAGAATATAATAATACAAAAAGTATAAATAATATAAAGAAGCAAAGATTCATACAAGGAAAATAATTTTGTTTAAGTTAGATGTTTAACACATCTTACTCAATTCTTGAAATAGAAACTTGGATATAGAATATAATACACAAAGAAAAAAAAAAGAAAGAAGCTAATATTTCTAACCATCACCAAAAAAATGAACACAAATTGACTAAATTTGTAACTGAGCATATAGACACTATAAAAATAAAGCTACCGTTACCTTATTTTTTGAAATGTATATAAATCACCACTAAATAAATACCTGTGTGATAGCTTTATTTGCAGCAAGCTCATCTGCACTTCCAATGTTCACCTGGACAGGATTAACAAGAAGTTCACCAGCAATTTTTCTTACTTCTTTTGGCCAGGTTGCAGTGTACATGAGAGTTTGTCTGCGAGCTGGAATCTCATCCACAATCTTCCGGATTTGAGGCTCAAAACCCATGTCAAGCATTCTGTCAGCCTCATCAAGCACAAGCAGTGAAACTTGCCCAAATTCAATTTTCTTCATGTCAAGTATATCATTGAGCCGCCCAGGTGTGGCAACAACAATGTCTGCACCCCGATCTAACTCTTTGAGTTGAAGGGCTTTAGGTGCTCCACCATACAAGCACTGCATATGGAAAGGAAAACAAATGTACCAATAGATAAAGGCAAATATTATTAGGCTAACTCAACAAAAAGAAGAGATTCAAACACCAGGACAAACCGTGCAAGAGACTCGTGATGATCGACCAAACTTGATGACCTCATTATGGATCTGTGTTGCAAGTTCACGTGTTGGAGCCAAAACCAAGACAGTAGGGCCATTCAGAGAATTATTATGTCGCTGACTAAGAAGAATGAATGCAGGGATTAAGTAACCCAATGTTTTCCCTGAGCCGGTTTTGGCAATTGCTACTATGTCTCTACCTTGCAGTGCAACAGGCCATGTTTGAGCCTGTATTGGTGTTGGATTTGAGAAGCCAGCAGAATATATCTGAAATGAGAATATATCAGACCTATGAATGGTGCATGAATCCAATGTCTTTTGATTTATAAAAAACACAAAATTGCATTCAACCCTGATAATTTAGCAAACAAAAAACAAAAGGACCCATAGGTTATGGTTGCTTACTGAAGCAACTTGAGGCAATTAAAAAAGGCAAAAAAGACATAAGAGGCGGAGCCAATAAGCAACAAATCCCAGGTCATATAGAAATTTGAAGAATGGAGGGCCATCCACCCTTATAGAAGATGCCCAAGAAAGGCTCCAACCATCCATTATGCAGGCTCCAAAAATCAGGATAGTAGTTGCACGTGTAATTGTGCCAATAGCAGATTAGCAGTGCAGCGTACGACATATGCTCCTGCTCTGGAGCAGATATCGCACCTGCGACAAGCGAAAATAGACAAGTTTAAAAGTAAATTTTAAGTTAAAACAATGGGGAAAAAGGACTAAAACCATTTCTTTCCTAGGAAGCACCAAGCATACAACACCATATAGCAGGAGAACAATAAACTTACCTCTCTCAATATCTCTGGAGGGAACCCGGTAGCATCAAATGTCATGAAAGGAGGCGGAATGTCACCACCCTGTCCAAATGAGATATAAATATTGATATAAAAAATATATATGTGCAAGAAATATAAATTTAAAATAAATCCAGTCATTCTACACATAAGTAAAAAAAAAATAGAACCACAACCATGGCGTTTATCTATCATGATCTCCCCTGAGATATTAAACTAAAAAATTTCATATACAAGTGTTCCAATAAAAGTACCAACCGTTGCTGTAATTTCATGTTGCTGACAGTAAATTTCAGCTGGTGAGAGATCACTAGCATCAGAAGATCCCATATATGGAGGCCTCATTAAAGTGTTCGTAGAAAGAGGTGAAGGTCCTCCCATTGGAGGAATAAACATGCTAGGCATAGAATTCCCAGCAATACCACCTCCATTTCCACTTGGCATTACATTTTGGAAAGGAGCATTGCCAACCCGCATATCCTGCAATGATGTTTTACAGAATCATATTTGAAAATGTTTAATTACAATAAAGAACTAGTATTGAGGAGTAAGATGACTAATCAACTTAAAATTAAAGGATTAAAAAGACAAAGACAAGCTAAGCTTTGACAAATACATTATCAACACAAAGAAGGGTTGAAGTAGCCAAAGATGAAAGACACCTTCAAAACACTACAAGATTTAAAACCATGAGGCACAATGCAAGAAAAAGAGAAAAAAAAAAAACTGTATCAACATTAGAAAAGAACAGCAAATATTTAACTATTTTGCAGTAATATGGCATATTATCAAGAAGTTTATCATGCAAAACCTTAAGTTAACTGGCTACTAAATGTCTCAAGAACTGGATGTTATTTTTAGGTATGCTGATTATTTCCCTTTAGTATCAAGGCTAGCAAGTTGGAGATGCTTGGATTGTTGGATCTTTTCAAGGAATCAATGACGAATATCTTGACTGATCCAGAAAGATGCACCAAGGTGTGTAGTTTGGGTTGATGCAAAATATTATTTAAGAGAGAATGGAAGGACGGAAGCTGGTTGGAGTGAAAAATAAGAATTCTACCATTTTTTATTGATTGACTGCAAGCCAAAAATAGTAAGAGAGGGGGAAAAGTGACAGACCACGTCTAAATTTAGTGCTGGAACATGAGATGAAAATGAAAGAGATATCTATTTGAAATGTGACACATACACCCATCAACTTATCCAGCCACCATTACATTAGAGAATATAAAAGTCATTTAACATAGGCGTAATCTGTTATTGTTTTTATATTCTGTGAGAAAATGAATTTCAGCCAAGTACACCAATAAATGCAGCCATTTCGGTGGAGGTTTTCACATATTACATCAGTGTTTTAATAGGTCAATGGCATGTTATTCGCATTGAAATAGCTTTATACTAGAAATCAAATACCAACACAAATAGTACAATAATAGTTAGTTATAAAGATTGAAAAGTGAAGCAGGTTTAAAATTTGTACTAGGGGAAAAAGTACCTGCTGATTCCTAGGAACAGGTATTTGAGACATATCTGGTTGCCGACGACCCATTGTTGACATATCTTTGTTAGAATTATAGTAATATTCATTTCCTGCTCTACCTCGTAAATTATCATCGTGACTCATTTTTTGGCCAGCAGGATGGACATTGGATGGATGACCATGCATCATCCCCGGGCTCATCTGGTTATGAAAGTTAGGACCATGTTGGTAATATACATCAGATCCACCCTGCTGCAATGGCATTGCAGAGGGTGACTGATGCACACTGCCTGACAAGGCAGTCCTGAATTGCTGTGGTTGACCAGCATTGACACCTATATTAGGCATTTGACCAGAACCTGCTTCAGCTGGAATGTTCTGATTATTCTGAACAGGCAAGGCACTCCTCTGTGGATACTGGGATGGCGAAAGTCCAACCAGGCTTCCATTTTTAAACTCCGTTTCCTCTACCTTCGGAAATGCTGTTTGTTGATTTTCAAAGGGTTGACCATGCATGTTATGCTGAACTTGCTGGGGGTTAGGTTGCCCGGGTGAGACCGTGTTTGATTGAACGTGGTGAGAGTTTGGTTGCCTGGGAATGTTTTGTTGATATGACATATAATGCATGTTTTGGGTAGTGAACTGATGTACTTGTGGGGGTATATTATGTGAGCCATGATCCTGAGGCATTCCTTGCCCAAAATGCTGGGGATGGATTGCATGTTGCGGTATCTGATGATGAATTTGCTGCCCCTGGGGCTGCTGCATCATTTGCTGCCCCTGGGGTTGTAGCCTTGCTTGATGTAACCCATGCTGGGACACTGATTGTGTCATCACTGAGTTCTGCTGCTGTGCAGGCGGAGCACCCTGAGATTGTTTCTGCTGAGTGACCTGCACCATATGGGGACTCTGTTGCTGTGATTGGCCATGCTGTTGGGCAAGCTGACCCACCTGCTGTTGGGAGGATTGCACTTGCATTAACTGCTGCCCGTGCTGCGGCACCATTCCACTAGCCTGCAATGTGTGAGCCACAGGTATAGGTGCCAAGCTCGGCGTAGAGGCCACAGGCACAGGCGCTGGTGACGTTAAGGGGACAGGTTTTTCATATTGGGTAACATTTGTTTCAGGATTCCAATAATATAACAGACCAGTGCTGCCATCAATCAACCCCTTCCATGGTTGTGGAAGAGTAGGGTCATCAGGTGCATATCTGGGGCCAAGCCCCGCAGAAGCTGCCTCAGCTGTTGCCATAACAAATTCCTATATATATATCTCTGAAATCAATAGCACGCAACATTCAAACCCTACAGAAATAAAGACCTAACTAATTGAATTCTAAATTAACACCATCAGATTCTGATGGCTTAATCCATCATTATAAATTCGTTAAGAAAAAGTAAATAGATAAGATTAAAAAAAAAAAAAACACTCTAAGAACCCTAGGAAACAATAAGATTATGATATTCCAAAAAGAGTGCAGAGCAAAACTAACCTTAGGTTATATGAGTGAGAATCTATGAGGGTTTGTTGCTAATGGTGATTTGGCATGTTGATGTTGTGTGTATGCTATGGAATAAAAATTGGGCAAAAGCAAGAGGCAAAAACAGAGGCAGTTGCCTTCTTGAATGCAACGGGTTAGGGTTGAAGGAAAGAAAGATGCAGATGCAGGTGTGCAATTTAAGCCCAAGTACAATTCACGGTATGATTGAAAGGTAATTCTTATCAACGGTTCTTATTATCCAGT
Organism: Sphenostylis stenocarpa; assembly: GCA_963425845.1. Taxonomy (NCBI): domain Eukaryota; kingdom Viridiplantae; phylum Streptophyta; class Magnoliopsida; order Fabales; family Fabaceae; genus Sphenostylis; species Sphenostylis stenocarpa. Next base: position 13,987,070 of record OY731403.1, on the reverse strand, counting down.
GTCCTTAGTCTACAGAATATTATCTTTACAATTGCGTGAATCAGTCTAATATTAAAATGATATATTATTATCATTGTTTAAATCATATAAATAGATATATTACATTATATATTCAAAGTATTTATTTAAGTTATATTTTTAAATAATAATAAATTTAGCCCAAATTTGAAGAGATAAATTATTTAAAATTATTAAACTAGCTTATTGATAATTATTTATTCAAGTTATTTATAAATATATATATATATATATATATATAATTTAAAAAAAAATCATGTTAATATGGTGTTCTGCAGTATTTTTAACTTTTATGTTACTGATAACATATATTTTGGAGTATTTATAATTTTTTATTTTTTAAATTTTCTTTTACAAATAAGCCATTTTTATTTATTTCCAATTAAATTAAAATGTTATATTTTAAATAATATCATCCTCTCATTTTTGTTAATTAAGGGAATGGATGAAAATAATGTAAAACTAATATTCATCAATATTGATAATCATATAATAAACTAAATATAGTAATAAAGTAAATAGTGTATTGTAAAATTATTAGAAACTAATTATTATCTATAATCATTGATATATGTTGTAATAAAAAGGTAAAAAATAAGAAAAAACATCTTTATTTAAGAAAAAACATCTTTTTATAAAAGATAATTAACAATGAGTTAGAAATAATAAAAACAATATTATTCATTCAACATAAATATTAATTGAGTGGTGATATTTTGACAACCGTAAACTATACAACCCTTTAAACAACTCACTTTTATTAATATAATAATCTATAAAATAATTAAATAAAAATAAAAATAAAGCAAAACTATTATTATAATATTAAAAGAGAGTTATTTTTAGAAGTTGTATGGATTTAGGTTGTCAAAGTATCATTTTCCATATTAATAATACAACACAAAAAACTAAAAAACAAACTTACAAAAATTAAAACAATTTGAGATCAAGATAAATAAAAATTTAATGGATATATACAAATTGTTCTATTTTGTAGTTATAAAATTTTCTTAGTATAATTTTAAGATAACTATTACAAAAATAAAAAAGTTATTAAATAATAATTTATAGATAAATAAAAAATGCTTTTTTTATATTAATTTACAATGTACTACTCCTAATCAAGTTTTCTAGACATATTTTTTAAAATTTATAAAATTCAAATTTAATATATATATATATATATATATATATATATATATATATAAAGGATAGATAAATTCAAATTCACACTGTTCTTAATAAGTTTTTTAAAGTTTTATTTTTCTTTACTTCATAAAACTCAAATAAAGTTATACATTATTAAATTATTTATATTTTTTAGAGATATGAATGGTGTATACTAATTAATAATTCAATGTTTTAACATCAATGTTATTTTGTATTTTTATTTTTTGTATGGATTGTTTTTTAATTGTTTTATTTATAATTTTGTTTATTTTTTCTCAATTATTGAAAGTGCAACAAAATATATATATATATATATATATATATATATATATATATATATATTTGTGTTAGTATTTTTTATAATATAATGAATTATTATTTTAAAAATAATAGTCTGAATAACAAATCCTTAATCCTAAATAAAATTTAAACTTGGTTAGAGGATGTGATGAAAATAAATATAGTTATTCACCTAGTTCAGATGCTATAAAATAACAAGAATACTAAATTATAATATAGTATGTCTTTGACCTAGTTTTGACAAATTTGGTCTCAATTGATTTTTTTTTATCATGATAAAGTATTAATATAAAATAATAAATATTTTAAAATATATAAAATTAAAATTTAAAACACGATCAATAAAGGAATTAATATCTAAAATAATTTTTTAATAATAATATAAATCAATATTTTAAACCACATAAATATATTAACTAATTCAAAAGACAAATAATATATATTAAAAAATAAAAAACAATTTGACATCCCAAAATTTTTACATAATTTTCTAAAAAAAGAATCATAATAATTTTTTAAGAGTAAACTCATTTTTTATCACTTGAGCTATACTACTCTCTAGGTTTCGCCTCACTGTAATATGGTAGGGCGAGCTCACTTTAATATGATAGGACTTGGTGTTTTCAATTTATTACCTCTTTATCTTAGCCTAAAGAATTAAACAGATCAGTCCAACAAATTAATAAAAAAATAAATTTATTATTGTAATATCGTGAATTACAAAGATAATAGATAAAGTTAAAAATTGTAAAAAAATAATTAAAAAAGTCGCACTCTTACTTGTTAAAAAACATTTTTCTTATTCAACCACAAGTCTCTTTCCTTTTTCTTGTTGTCCATCATCTCTTCCTCGTTCATCTTAAATACCAATTATTCTTATCTTTATGATTTGAATTAAATGTGTAAAAATTATTGAAAAGAGAATGATGTAAAATTTTATCAAATAAAAAACATATAAGTATTTTTAGTTTTTAATATAAAAAAATAAATTTTATAAATTTTAATGTTATCTATATATTTATTGTTATTTTAAATTATAATTTCCTAAAAATATTATTAATTCAAAATATATACGCTAAATTATTAACAAATAGATGATAATTTTATTATTAAGTTTATTAAAAATTTTGATTAATTTTTTTTTAAATTATGATAGATTAATCCCTAATCCATTATTTGGTGGGATAAATCAAAGTTTATAACTCATTATGATTATAACACTTCCCTAATAGACTTAACTGTCCCATTTTATCATCCTTCCTCCCTAATCTTATTTTATAATAAATAAATATATTTAAATATATAAATATATTATGATTAAAATTAATCATGATTAAATATTTGTAAATGTACAAATTAATTTTTATATTTATATAACTATTTTATATTGCGATATAAATTTTTTAAAATATTGATAATTTTTTTCTAAAATACTAAAGTTCTGTTGACAAATATATAGATAATATCACCATTAAAATAGATTATAAGTTCAACATGTGTTAATGATGGTCTTAATAAATTGTTAATAATACATCTAAATAAACTTAAATTTAAATTACTTTTAATTATAAAAAAATAATGTGTTTACTGTTCTTTACGTAAAATAACTAAATTAAAGTAATTCTTATATTAGATAAATCAATACAAAGAGAATGTTACATTCTGCATGAATCAGCCTAATAGTAATAAGTGAAGAAGAAAATAAATAAAATAACAAAATAAGAAGAAAACACGTCCCCTGAAACCACTGGAACGTTCTCTCCAAGCGGTCACCTCTCCTTGTTCATTGCACCAGCTTTCATTCAAACACGTCTTCCCAAAACCAAACACACTCAAACTAAAATCATTTATGTTTCAGAAAACAGAACATAAACACAGACACAAACATTGTTGGTACTCATATAAACTTATAAAGGAAGAGCTAAAGAGTGAGGGAAGTGAGTTAATTATGAGCATGGAAGCTGATGCTACCACCACTCCACAGTTATCACTCGCCGACACAGAAATCAACTGGGACAGGTATACTTTCTTACTTACTTACTCTTCAAACTTCAAACCATTGACTTCATCAAGATTCAAGAACCAAGTTTTGGTTGTGTGTGAATTTGATATTAGGTTGGACAAAACCAAGTTCCACGTTATCGGTGCCATTCTCTTCACAGCTCAATCAGGTCTGCTTCATCCAACTGCCGTGGTAAAGACACGCATGCAGGTGGCTGGGTCGGGGCTCTCGAACCTGCGAGGAACGTCGGTGCTGGCCCGCATTCTGCGAAGCGACGGTGTTCCGGGAATCTTCAGAGGCTTTGGCACTTCCGCCATTGGTTCAATCCCCGGTAGAGTTCTTGCGCTCACCTCTCTCGAGGTCTCCAAGGACATCGTCCTGAAACACACGCAAGCCACTCACATTCCAGAAGCGTCTCGCGTTGGCCTTGCCAACGCACTCGCTGGCATGGTCTCCAACTTGGTCTCCTGCATCTACTTTGTGCCCTTGGATGTGGTAGGTACTTGGTTACGATGAAGATCGTGATAGTATATAATTAGGTGCAATTTTTATTTTACATGTCGCTTTTATTAGAACTAACTTGTACTTTTTTTTGTTTTTGTTAGGTTTGTCAGAGGTTGATGGTGCAGGGTCTTCCGGGGACAACGTTTTGTAGAGGGCCGTTTGATGTTGTTCGGAAAGTTGTGGAGGCGGAGGGGTTTCGTGGCTTGTATAGGGGTTTTGGATTAACCGCGGTTACGCAGTCCCCTGCTTCTGCGCTTTGGTGGGGTTCATATGCTGCCGCACAACACCTAATTTGGAGGTACATTCTGTGCTCTTTTACAAATTACCTTCTTAGGGTATGTTTAGATTATAGTATGGAATTTGTTCATAAGCTTCATATACCTGAAGCTTGTCTTAATGGACAGAATTTAGATGCTTCACATATGTTTCTGGTGCTGATCTCAAATTACAATTGGATTTTTATCTAATAAATGCTTGTATTAAAGGTTTAGTGGTTAACATGATACTAAGACAAAACTTAAATTCTAAATATTAAAAAAACGCTTAAACAACTGTATATAAATTGTATCCTATTTTAATGAGTTCACCAGCCATGCAAAGCAAGTTAAGATGTAAAAAGTGGTTATAGATTATAATTTACTTTCATGGGTCAAAACGTTGGTCTTTCCGAACGCACCCTCAAGACTAAAGGTTTCTTTTTTTTTTTCTTTTTCATTTTTAATTTATGAATGATTGTTGGCTTTTAGGAGTTTGGGCTACAAAGATGGTACGGGTAACAAACCTTCACATGTGGAAATGGTGACCGTTCAGGCTAGTGCTGGTATGGTGGCTGGTGTTTGTTCCTCTGTTATCACTACTCCCATAGATACTGTGAAAACACGTCTTCAGGTATGGGAAGCGAGACTCTTGTTTTTAGGATTAGCTGTTGTTCAAGAAGAAAGAGATTTTTAGGATTTCAAATTGGGATTGATATATCTGCCAGTGAACCAATTAGTGTTTCTTTTATGGAGCAGTTTTTATTTTCCTTTTTGGTTTAGAATGTAATGTGGTTAATTTGGATTTGTCAATTTTGATTTGCACTAAGGTGATGGACAACTATGGTTCTGAAAGACCATCAGTACTGAAGACAGCAAAGATTCTCCTCAAGGAAGATGGATGGTGGGGATTTTACAGGGGGTTTGGTCCAAGATTTTTAAATATGTCACTTTATGGAACAACCATGATTGTTACTTATGAACTGATAAGTATGCCACTTCTTGCTTATTTCATTCGGCACCAATACTTTTTTATTATTTGAGAATGTTTAGGCGATGTGAGGAGCCACACGTCCCTTTATTTGGTATATTGTTCACGCGATGTGATTTCAACTTTCTGTTGGATGAGGAAGTTCTTGATTTTAAGCAAGCATTTAGCTTTAGTCATTATTTTGTATGTAACATCATCCCTAGCTGTCTTCCTAAAATACCAACCGGGCACCAGTCCCTGTGTGATGATTGTGCTGTGAATGTTCATTGAATTTGAAAATTCTGTGTCAAAACCTTAGCTGATATTGGCTTTAACATGCATTATCTTGTTTTAAGTTCTGTCAACTTGCATGTGCTATTATGAAAAAAGTGCCTTTGTAATGATCTTGACTCCATATGAACCTGATCTTTTAGTAGCTTAACTGTCCATTCTAATGAACTTCAGGCTTCACTCTTATTAAGATAAGCCTTGTTTAATTTCTCATTTTAACCCCTTTTGGCAGAGAGATTATCGGTTCAATCAAGTCTGAGGTCTTTTACATAGGAGGAGAAACTTTACTGCAAGACCATGTCTATTTTGTGTTGAGGGACAACATATTGATGGATACCTTCAACCTCAAGCACTGTATGATGCAATATGACAAAGCCTGATATCAGTCTACACTTGTGGCTCCTTTTCTACATTTTTATTGAAGTTTTACTTCTTTAAAGGTGTTATACGGAAATTCTTGTTATTTTGTTGAGTATTGGGGTAGGTTGGAATATGGAGAATTATTGTCTTTCACTTTATTCTTCATTCCAATGGCTTTAAATGGTAACAGCCCAAAATACCAGGGCACTTTAGAAGATAATGTAGGATTCTTAATGGAACGGATTTTATGTCTTCCCTTGACATTATAATCCTGTCAACTTCAGGTTGACATTATAATTCGTTTTTTGTTTGCAAAATGAACAATTTGTACCAGCTGGATTGGACATAAGAGGTAGTTTGTTATTATAGGAAATTGAATAATTTTTATTGAGCTATTAAATATTGAGAAAATGAATTTAAGTTAGTCTTTTTATTATTAACGTATTTTTATGTAAGTTTTGGTAGGCTTTTCTTTTGGATAATGTAAAAATAAAATAAAAGATAATTGAATAGTTAAATTTCATTTTTAAGTGATTATCAAATTATTATTATTATTATTATTATTATTATCTAAGTTATATTTTGAATGTTTAATAATGTTACTAAAAGTAGAGCATATTTTGGCTAAAATGTTTGATGGAAGTTGAGCATTACGTTATATTGTTGTTATTTCTTCAAAAGCAAGCTTGGTTCGGGTTTTTCAGAGCATTATGGTATTATCCATGCTTCCTCTTCGCCAAATATACATGCTGTGTCGTTCTGCATCCTTAAACTTGGTAAAGCTTTTATGCTACCAGAACCTCACATCAATAACGTTAATACGCAACAAGTATGTAGGGGTTTGATGTCATATCGGAAATTCCACTCTTTGCCACGTTTTAGTTCTTTAAATAGTAACACCTGTTTTTTGGTTCTAAAGCTTGATATTTGTAACTTTAACACTAATTAATTTGAATGTTAAAGAAAAAACTTATTGAATTTGAGTTAAATTAAGTAAATTAGATAAATTGATTTAAATCAGAAAAAATTTATGCTTATTTTTCATATGGGATGATTTCATCTAATTTGAGTTTGGTAGGCATAGTTTTGCCCAACACCGAAATAGTGGGTCAAATCCAAAAAATTCACTATTCTCACATTGATTTCCGATTTTGGCGTAACCTTATACAGACAGAGAGTGTGAGCAATAGTTATTGTTCCTCTGAATCTACATCTCTCTCCACTTCGCTATCTCTCTCTTGTTCTTTCTCATCACGTAAGTTTGTCTCTTTTTCAAACATCGATTCAATCCTTTCATACATTTTTTTCCCTTTTATTGTTTCTAACGGATTAAATTCAAATCTGTGTACAAAATTTGTTTTATGTGAAATACATTTCTCTTTTATTTTTATGTTTCTGTTCCCTGCTTGTGACTTGATTGAATTTCTTGTTTGCATTGAATGGAATCGAACCACTTATTATCTGGTTTTTTGAATCGGGTTTCCGACATATATATTCCGATCGTACAATTCATGTTACTTTCTGCAAAACCTAGGAACAATTCATGTTATATATTCATGTTTTATGTTACATTTTATGTTTTTTAATTTTCTTAACTTAAAATTAGCATCTGCAATTTCTCCCTACGTAAAACTTCAAGCATTGTAAATCATGGATTTTTTTTCCCATAATCACCCAGATTGAAATTGATAAACAACTCTTCCCGGAAGGAAAATTTGTTATATAATTTGGGATCACTACATCATTACTGATACCAGTTTTTCTATATGACACATACTTGAATGTTTTAGGATAGAAGAAAAAACAATAAAATTTGATTACATGTAGCATAAAAATTGACGAAAAAGTATGCAATAACTTCTCTTTCCTTGCTTGCGTTGGTGTAAATTTTGGTAGTAGAACTTACAATAAGACAATTCGTAGGAAAAACGTGACATTGTAATGACACCTAATAGAAAATAGGTCGTAAGAATTCATAAGAAGCATAATATAGTAGATAACTTTGTTTTGAATTTAGAATGTTATTTCTTGCCTAGCAAAATCATGTTCACAAAATTTGAAGTTAAATAAAAATTATTTCACTATTTTGATTTTAATAGTTATTGTAATGGCAGACAATGGGTTTATCTTTTGGCAAGATTTTCTCTCGTCTATGCGCTAAGAAGGAGATGCGAATTCTTATGGTTGGTCTTGATGCCGCTGGTAAAACCACAATATTGTATAAACTGAAGTTAGGGGAGATTGTGACCACAATTCCTACAATTGGTATGGTTTCCTCTCTATCTTATGAGATCCATGGAAATACTCACAAAAGAAGTTTAAACTATTGAAGAACTTTATGTACAACATTATTTCTCTTCTGCATCATGTTAAATATCATGATTCTCTATGCAGGATTTAACGTGGAGACTGTGGAGTATAAGAACATAAGCTTCACTGTGTGGGATGTTGGTGGTCAGGATAAGGTGATCATTGGTAGAATAGAATCACTCACTCACTGATTTTCTCCCCTTTGATTTTTCTCTGATTTTGAGTGCTAGTGAAATTTGACATTGTTCTCACTTCTCAACTAAGCTGTGGATATATTATAATCTCATGAAAAGAACTGAAACTTGTTGAGGTTGTCTTCATCACAGTGATAAAAAGTTTGTTCAACGCTTTCCATAATCCCTAATTCTAAATTAAATCCTTAATCTCTAATCCCCATTGTTTACTTATTTCCTATTTGCATATTAAATCTCCATATCTAAATTAAATCCCTAATCTCTAATTCTACGCAAAATCTAAAATTGCAATTCAACAAACACTTATCACATTATCAATAATAGAGATGAAAAACAGTGTGTACAGTCCCTCAACTACAGTGATGGGCGCCGATGCAAAGACCTTTTGGACAAAGGGTGACAAACACATAATGACGTAAACAGGGTGGCAAACACGGTGATGGGTGGTAGTTTCATGGCATGGTGATGAGTGACACAGTGACTCAACAAATGTGACAGTGGTGGCAACGCAGATGGTGAACGATTCTCTCAAATGGTTCTGGGCATGGCACAGTGGTGGGTATTTAACTACAGTAAATGAAAAAAAAAAAACGGTGGTGATACAGTGGCAATCAGTGGTCAAACGGTGGCGAAACGATAGTGCAACGAATTGTTGGCAAGTTATGTTGCAGTGAGTTCAGCGTTAATGGAAATAGAGTGAGTAGGGAAAAGGTTAAAATTTTTCAAAGAAGAGATACTACATTGGTTTAAGGGAGAAACCAATATAGTATCTCCTTTCATATTTTTTAAAATACCACTGTGCTTTATATTATATCGGTTTTGGTATAACCGCTGTTATATCTTGTTGTAAAATATCATGAAAGTGTTATAGCCAAAATGCTGCAATTCTTACCATCAAAGTGGTGCACAACAGTACAAGTTCTAGAATCTGTATTATAATCCAATTCCTGTACAAGAAACCAACTAGTGTTGGAGCAGTTGTATGAAATATTGTGAGAAACAAAAAGTACGAAAATTATGCATTTACTGCCACCTTAATGTGAATAATTTAGTAGCATGGGTTGTTTCAGATTCGACCATTGTGGAGACACTACTTCCAAAACACACAAGGGCTTATTTTTGTGGTAGACAGCAATGATCGTGATCGTGTTGTTGAGGCTAGAGATGAGTTACACAGGATGCTGAATGAGGTATGTGCATATATATATTCATATGTATCTTTGAAAACTTCCTTGTAATTAATTTAATTTTTTTCCATGGACTAGGATGAATTAAGAGATGCTGTGTTGCTTGTTTTTGCAAACAAGCAAGATCTTCCTAATGCCATGAACGCTGCTGAAATCACTGATAGACTTGGTCTAAACTCTCTGCGCCAGCGCCACTGGTAAATTAAGTCCTCAAACAATGACAATTTTAGTACATATTTTGATTAAAATTTGCTGATCAAAGTTTATATTAAAAATAAGTTTGTAAAAACAACTTAACTCTTATATCTAAAAATTTTGTTTCAGACAAAAATTTAATATATAAACATACTTTTCAACGTAACCAAATATGACATGAAACTGAGATAAGTTTATTCTTCAAATTGAGTTTGGAAGAACCCAAACTCAACAACATAAGCTTAATCCTGTTTGGTTCTCACACAAGTTTAAGCATCGTTGAAATATTTGCATGCATGTTTCCCCCAGGTATATCCAAAGTACATGTGCTACATCTGGTGAAGGTTTATACGAAGGACTAGACTGGCTTTCAAACAACATTTCAAGCAAGGCTTCCTTTAAATAGTAAAATTGTTTTCGTCTACAGCAAGGTTATTAGAGATGCTTAATGCAGTGGCCACTGTTGGCATCAATGCTGTTGTAGTTTTATGATTATTACCCCTTTTCTATTGTTATGAACAATACTGTTTTGTCCTAATCTTGTTTTAATTCTAATAAATGCTTTTCATCAATGATGTTGAGCTTCAAGTGTACAATCCTACTATTTTTGGTTTTGTTTTCGTCAACATTGTTTAGCTTCATCTCCTTCTTGTTCCATGTAATATAGAGATTTAACCAAGTTCATCATAACTCTAATATTTTGTCCACTTAGGATTGATTATGTAAATAATAGCAACAAAGCTGTGTGGAGGTTTGAATCTAGACACAGTACTATATGATGAAACATTATGAAAAATTTCTAACCACACTACTGTATGTTCATCTTCATTTTTTTGTTAGACTTTTTCTCTGAGTAGAAATCTCACAATGGCCTGAAAACAAACCATTAAATAATGCTGTGCAATGTTTTTGTCTAATTTGTGTGAATTGAACACAAAATCCAGTTAGAATGTCCACCTCTTACATTACCTGATTTTATAAACTAGGGTGTGTCTATTTTTGTATATTAGAATAGCTTCGTGGCCTTCTCTTAATGGAATAAAAAAAAGTATATATATATATATATATATATATATTTATATTTATATATATATATATATATATATATATTGTTTATTTATAATTTATGTTTATTTCATGATTACTAATTAATATTTTTCTTTCATTATTACTAAGAAGTAATATAACTGTAAAAAGGTGACTTGATTGATGTCATTGTGTGAATGTGGTCTAAATTCCCTCGAGCCATTTTTTTATAACCATATGTTTGATACAAATTATTTATTGATCGACAAAATGGTTAATTTCTTCTCAAATAATTTAATTATTAAAATGTATCTTTTTTTAAAAATTTTATATAGAATATATTTTAACAACTGTCTTTTTATTTAATTCGGGTAAATTATTAATATTATGATTAGTTTATTATTAAAGGAGAAGGTATAATAATAATAAAAAAAACGACAGAATATCAAATCTATTAAGGTATAATAATAATAATAATAATAATAATAATAATAATAAAATAAATAGAAATAGAGCTATTAGAAGAAAAGGTTGATGATAAATATCAAATTGACTAGATAAATTTGTTTTGAAACACCACGTGAAGAAATTTCAGATAGATTTTATAAGTAATTGAAATTAATTGGCTACGAAGTTAAACGGAGAAAATATAAATCATGTGTGAAATTGCTCCGCTGTTATCACTCACATCAGTTATCAGTAGAGTGAGAGTGGCCATAATCCCTTATCCGTTATCACTACCAAAAACTTTGATGAAATTGCAGAGAGTGAGAACTGAAGAGCAATGGCTTCAGTAGCTTCATCTTCATCCTTTTCCACAAGGCTTCTTCTGCATTCACCCACACCTCTGTTAGGCAGAAGAAGATGCAGACCCAATTTTCTGACGATGGTCACTCGCTCCTGTCTCGATGACAGTTCTGCTCTCCTTCGTGCCGCGCAATACACTGTATGAACTATGAATTCATGGTTACCATAGTCTTCAATTTTCAAAATTTGTTCATTCTATTACATCTTTCCAATTGTGATCAATATCTGGCTTGTCATGCTAATTCAACAACTACAATGCTCTTTTTGGTAGATTTTTTAAACACTTGTCAAAATTGCATTTTGATAATGTTCCTAACACTCTTTTTGTTATTTTCTGTGAATTAGTTCACAAAACGGTGAAATGAAACGTACTTAATGGTCCCCATTGTCTGCACTGTGTTTTCATCAAGTTTCATTCAAGTCTATTCGGTTTTTGCATGTATGTAAGGAAAATAAGTTCGCTTCAATCGATAGTTATTATGCCTTTTTAAGATTTTTTTTTATTTTTTTATTTTCACAAACAGCGGTATATTTGTCAAAAATTTGTATTTGGTAAGTGTCATATACCCTCTTTCTTGTGCTTGATAGTTTAGGAGATGAATTAATTTTGTAGACATGTCTTGCTGTTTGGTAGGTGGATACATACGTGAAAAGTGGCATGGTTGTAGGATTGGGGTCTGGTCATGCTTCTGGTATGGCCATTCAACATTTGGGTCGCCAGCTTCGTACTGGTAATTTGAAGGATATAGTTGGCATTCCCATGTAAGCTCTTCCTCCTTACATGTCTTCTTCACTTTCAGTTAAAAGTACTACGTTATGTTTTATTTTTCTTTTCAAAAACTGATGCTATGTTAAATTTGAAGTTTACCTATTCTTTCTGACTTTCTGACTACTTCCTTGACGTATGGACACTTTTCTATTCAATGCAAGTATTGAACATAGCTATTCTGTTAAGACCTATTACTTCCAATTTGTGTGTCAAGATGTAAATTCCACGAAACCACTTGACATTGATCCATTGGTTTATGCAGGTCTGTTGCAAGTGCAAGTGAGGCAGCCAAGGCTGGGATTCCATTGGATACCTACCAAGAAAGTTCTCAAGTGTGAACTAAATTAATCATCTTCTGCATTTTCTTTTAATGTTGAGTGTTTCTTGATTTAGAGGAATCTTGGAGGATGTCATAAATTTTAGCAGAACATGAATCCTTGTATGCAATCCCTGGTGAAAATTTTCCAAAAAAAAAAAAGGGAAAAAGGTCTATCATATATGCATAACTTTGAATTTGAAGAAATCTTTTGATACAACTAAATTAAATGAAACGAGAAAAAAAAAGTAATGCTGGACTGTCTTGGTATGTGAACTTCATTGCTTCTTTGATTTTATTATGTATTAAACTGAAATTACTCTTAGTGTAGATTCATTGGCAATTACTCTGTTGTAGATTGATTTTGCATTTGATGATGCTGATGTTATAGAAGAAGGAACACTTGTTGCTATCATTGGGCGCCGGAAATTGCAAGGTGGGGAATCCATAATCCAGGAGAAGGTGAGTTGCTCTACCATTTTTCTCTGCATTTATTTGTGAAGATCAATTATCTTGTGTTAGTAATTGATTTCTCCTTATTTTTTTGTTTGCAGTCTATAATAAATGCCTCCAATAAACTTGTGTTCATTATCGAAGAAAACCAGTACAAAGGTGGTCTGGAAGGTTCTATTCCAGTTTTAATTCAGTCTGTAAGCAGCTTGCAAAATATTAGTTTATTTATTCTTTTCTTGTGTATGTTTATCCTTAATACTCAATTTTCCTTGCAGCTCAACTGGATGGCAACTGCTGAAGAGATTGATGATATGTTTTTGGGTGATGCTGAGGTTTACACTACATTTTACTCTTTCCCTGAGTTTTTACAAATGCATGTGATAAAGAATGTTTTATCAGTTTGCTTGCCTACCAACTTAAAAAGTGATGCTGACATAATGATCGTCATATTTGTTTTAAAGATTCATGGTATTTTGACACGGTTTGCTTTGTTGATGTGTATAGACACTGTAACTGGGTATTGGCTGCTTTATTAAATGATTTAGGATTTTGTAACGATCTACAACAACAACATTTATTCATTGTTTTATTTTGTTACATGATAGGATGATAGTGTAATAAAGTTTTACAAGCAGTAGATCAAAATTAAATCAAGATTTATTACTCTGCTTTGTGGAGGATCAAAGTATTAACTTAATACAACGGTGGTTATTGGGAACTCCCTATTTGGTTCACATGATCAATAAATACTTCCCTTGTTTACTACGCAGTCAATTTTTTTCAATATAATGTTTCTCAAGACTAGATAATTGCTTTTTATCCCCAAAGACAAAGTGTTACCCCATAGCAGTTAGCAACATATGCATAATCCTTTTCCTCGCGAGTGAATAGACAGAAATGAATAAAAGGAGTTGAAATAAATTGATTATCCTAAAAATTGTTTAGAAAACCCAATTACGAAGTTTCTAATGAAACTTGACAACACGATGTTAAAGGATGATTATTTGTCTCTGAAGAAAACAGATGATACAGACATCAACGTGAATAGTCTTGTCAGACCACAATTCTGTAATAGATCATTTATATTAATTCTAAAATGTGTCACAGTCCAAACACAAGCCTTTACTCTTTTTGAAAAAACTAAACATTCCAGGACTTGGATATTGAAAAGTTTTGCATAGCAGGGTTTTGAATTAGAAACTGGAGTAAAAAAATGTACTAGTATAACAGCAGGAAGGACCTAAAAACCATGTCCTAAGGTAAAGCAATGACATAACAAGATTGCTGAATTGCAAAAAAGTGCATTGTAATGCTACAGTTTTTGATCAGATGTTTCTTCCTTCCCATCTTTTAAGACTTCTGTTAGGGTGCCACACATGGCTTATCTAGGTTGGTTTATCCTGTGGACTTATAAAGGATTGTGAAACTCTTTTGAGTTGTGTACTCCTCGTTTATTTCCTGTATTTTATTAGGAGTTGTGAAACTCTTCTGAGTTTTGTACCCCCTGTATAAAAGGAGGTTTTTTTATGCTCCTTCTCATATTTCCCTTCATTCTCTTAATTATTTTATCAAGAAATTTAATATTTTGATTATATATATCACGGCTTTATAAGTGAAGGTCTGGAGAAGACCATCAATTGGGCAAGCAGGTCCGTTAGGAGGTGACTTTCCAGTAGTCACCACGGAAGGGCACAATATTCTTGATGTTATCTTTACATCTCCAATAGAAAACCTTGGTAAGTTTTGCAAGTGTGATGCCCGTTTCAATTGATAAACCTCAGTACATGTGCTGGTCCGTTTCACTGACTAAGTATTACTTGCAGCTGAAGTAGCAAAGAGCCTTGGTAAAGTTGATGGTGTTGTGGACCATGGTGTTGTGTCTAAAATTCCGTTAGTTTTCTCTCTTAACCTTTATACTCTTCTAAATAAGTAATTGAGAATCACGTTGATTGAACTTTAACATAAGGTATAGAATATATAAAACATCAAATGATTCACTCTGACAATTTCATATCTCTTTCTCAGTCTGTTAGTATTCAATGAAAAAGAAGTGCTTGACATATGCTTCAAATAGTGTTACAAACTCATTTGTTGTTTCCTCTAAAAAAAAGTGGTGCAGAGGGTATCAGTTTTTAATAGCTTTCATTTTAGAGCTGTAGTTTTTGCTTTATGTGCACCAGTTTATTTAGTCCGAGGAGTAAAATGCAATCATGGTCAACATCTTAGTCACTTTAAAACATCACACTTTCCCCAAATTATGTACATGTTATTGCATTGGTCCTGTTAATATTCTTCCTAGACAACAGTGGAAAGTGGTTTGCTGGACAATATCAACTCATTTATTTCTATTATGATATGTAATGCAGATGCACAGTGGTAATTGCTTCTCAGAATGGGCTGAACATTTTGGACAAATTGACAGCAGATATAGTGAGTTAGGTTCAGTGCTTATTGCTCTGCTTCTTGCCTTCCTCTTATTTTCATCTGGCCCCAAATATTTATCATTCAAGAAGATTATTGAGTAGTCATGACTTTATCAACTAACTATCCAAGGAAGCAGAGGTTACCTGTGCTGTATTATATATATGAAACTATTGATTTTGTTTGTGTTTTCGATTCCCAAATGGTTCCATAGTGTTCTTGCTGAAAATAGAACAATAGAAATATAACCAAATAACCCTAAATAGAAAAGAACAAGGCTAATCTGATCGTCAGCTATCTTAGTCCGAGCTCTAAAATGCTAAAATTAACGAGCTTAATCCTGGGCTGGAAAAAGGATGTGTTGATTTGGAAAGATTTTCCGAAGCTTAACTCAATGAAAGGACTAAAATAAAGTGTAGTCGTTTTACATAAAGATTGTTGCATTTTATTTATAATAATCTTATTTGAATATAAATAGATTGAAATTAATAAAGCATTTAAATGCCAGTTATTCTCAATTAAATACTTTTAATGGATAACCGCTTAATCAATGTTATAAAAACTCATTAATTAAATAATTGATTCAGAAATAGGACGAGTAGACTAGTCCTTTGTGAATGAGCTTAGTATCAAATTTGAATTTGGTGGCGCTCTTAAGTCTCGTCATTGCTAAACTAAGGTTTTGTTGTCATTTTGGAAAGTCTTTTCATGTTCTCATGTGCGTTTGAGAGTTCATCATGGGCTTCAATGAGGAGTGTTTTGATATGATGTGGGACATTGATTGAACCGCAAAGGGGTTTTTTTCTCACTTATAACATTGAGGTTAAAAAATGGGTCTTAACTTATTTTTGTCTGCATCTTCTCAAATTACTCACTAAGATCTCTTTCATTAGAGTCTTTTACTAAATCCAAAAGTAGTAAACTAGGTTAATATAGTCATGAGTATGAACTCGTTCGAACCCGACTAAAGGATCGGATATGGTTGAATAATCGTTAAAAAGGTGAACCAATAAAGTATATCAGTCGAGCTCTTATGGTCTACTAGAGTCTTTTTAATCTTCCAATTGGCAATATAAATTGTGATTACTATAGGGTCGTCCTGGTTGGGATCATGGGAGTTAAAATCACCATCAGTGAAAGTGATTGAAGGCATTGTCCTTAGTTTAAATTATGGGACAATATTAACGTTTGTTTATTGTTCTCATGTCTTTTTCGAGATGAACTCGTGCTACCTCCTCCTACGATTGTGTATATTATATTTTTAACATCTTTGTGTGATGTGCTTTGAGTGTGAGCAACTTGTTGAGAATCCAATTCGGGAGGACCTCGTCCTTGGTCCCGACCTCCAAAGCAAGAATGGTCTCGGCCTCAATAATTGTGAAAGTCTTCCTGCTTATGTTCCTTGTTTTTGTAATTTTGGATGAAGCTGTTAAGGGTACATGCTAAAATAAGATCTTCAACCATTTCTTTTAAGTTTCTTGCAATTTTCAGGATGTCAAAATTTTGATGTCATGCACGTGGCATCATCCTATCCAGTCTGTATTGACGGGTGTGACTGATGGTTCTGGTCATTTTACTAATTCAAAGTTGTATTCTTCTTGCAAAATGGTGTCAATACTTACATTTAGAGGATTGAACTTCTCTCCTCTTCTTCGAACTATTTGTCTTAGTTACACTAGTTGAAAGAACATTCTTTCTCCTGTAACTTTTTTTTTCTCATCTCAGTATTCTCTTCCAATTGTTATGAATTTGGAAGTTCGGATTCTGAGTTCTTTCAAGGATAAAATTATAATTTTAACTAGTTAAAACATAATTAATTTATATTTTAAATATTACATAATTGAAGCATAATTAATTATACCAAGAAATAAATTAATTATACATCATTAAATAATAATAATTATATAGTAAAACATAATTTATTATTTTATTTCCTATAAAACATATCAATTATTTGGTATCAAAACATATTTAGTTATTCTAAAAAAATATATGGTAGTAAAATTAATATGCAAGCATTTATAAAACTTTTATATAATATATGTATGATCATTAGGCTTCAATTGAGTTATTTTATTTTAACTCTTAGAAAGAAAAAAAACTTAAATCAAAGATATATTTATACAAAACTTCTACCTTAACTACACACAAAATACAAAATTATCTGATCTATGGATAATATCATTATGATAAATGTTATAATACCAAAAAAAATAATTATCATTTAAAGGGAGGTTATAAGTGTCTATACTATAAAATTGATTTTTGATGAAATGAAAAAAATATATAAGACAGAATTGTAAGCATAAAATATGATCTAATCAAAATGCATCCATTTATACGTGGGATGGTGAAAAAAAAAGTATATTTTACATCCCATAAGGCTATAATTGGAGATACATCTATTATAATACAATTCTTATTGGAAATGCCCTTTGAGTGCGGTTTCAATTTTAGTAATTTAACTTTCAAGTTTCAACTAATCTTCGGTAAGTTCCCATTGAGCCATAGAAATACCAATGAGATATTACGGAATAAGGCATCTTGTTTTGAATTATTGTTGAGCATATTTGAAAGTATTGTTACAATATTCACAGTCAGTGGTTGAGGAAGCTAAAAGAACTGTGTCAATAATGTTCTCTCGCACAATAAATGTGCCGGTATCTTAATAATTTTTTGGCATTGAGGAAACAAAAGAAAAAGAAGAAGGAGAGAGATAAAGCAGAAAAAAAAAATGAATGATTTTTTACTTTCATTACATCTATATCATCACTCATCTGTAAATAGCTAGCTTCATGTCCAAGCAAAGAGTAAGCATGCATGATTCCATTGTCTTATCTGCATCTATAAATATGGAAGCTCGGATTCAGGGACGTATCAGCAAAGCTATATCACTCACTCAGACATAAGGGTATATAGTTAGGGCAACATGTATTCCAAGGGCAAGATGAATACCGTTGCCGTTGACGGCACTCTGAGTTCATTCAACAACCTGGGGAGAGGGAAACAAAGTATCACCGACTCCAGGATTGAAAGTGGGGCAAGCATCCAAAACCCACATCGTGCCTCTGTCCCTTCCATAGGAGGAACTGTAAACTCGTTCGTCAATAATAGTGAGGGTGATCAGAATATCGAGAAATCTGTAATTAAGAGCGGAGGTAACATAATGTACTAGAAATGTCGTTAGTCATAGATGCCACTTGCTTGAAAGTTGAAATGTCGTTTTTCTTAACTTTAATCCTTTGTTGTTCCTTGTTTCATCGGTACTCCATCTTTGTCTTCTTAATGGCTGCTTCTCCAGTCCGAGGTACATGCGATTCCATTTTGTTTCTTATTTGTTATTATTGTGATTTTGATTCAGAATATGTGATTCTCAATTTCATTTTGTTTAAAAGAGGTGAAAGAAGAGATAAAGGAAGTTGGTATCAAGGAGTTATGGGAACACTTGGAGGAAATTGGTGTTGAAGAGGATTCCGTGTCTACTGCATATATGTACCTTTCTAAAAATCCTGATGCTTTAAAGATTTTTAATGGTGTTCCAATTCCTAAGCGCAAGAAAATGCTACCTAAGATTATGTTATCCAAGGAATCGGATCGGAATGTTAAGGTAAATCACACTCATTACCTTATTCCTATTCTTGTTATCAGAACTATGTTTATTCATTTTTTTATAGTTTAAATCATGTGTTTTTTGCAGATAACATAGAGATCTGAAAGAGGTTAACACCCTGGAGTAAAGTGTGATGTATATGTAAATGCATGCAATAATGTGTAACCCTTGCCTTTTCTGTGTGCTTAAGGCAGGGAACGTTCTTAATTACACCTCTTATTATAATAAACATCACCTGTAAGATCCAAAGTCATATTCAAATAAAACCATACTTTACTTCATTTCTGATTATTAAATAAACACCCTTTTATTCCTTTGCAGATGGAGAAAAATGGGTATCTATAAATTTGAGAAAGAAAATATTTTCACTCTATAAATTTCGGTTCTATATCTTCCTTTTCCTATCGTATTTTTGTTTATGTTTAGCACAATTATGTTTAAAACATTATTAACAGAACTAGTTTTTGTGTAAAAGATTGAAAACACACTTTTACTGTAGTAATGAAGAGATAGAAAGGTAAAAATGTGATTAAATAAAAATAATAATAAAAAGAATAATAGAAAATATTAGAATTTATAAAATATATAATTTAATTTTATAAAAATATTCATCATATCACTGCATTGTATCGATAGTTCTCATCCTAGTCCCATATTTGGGAGCCTCAAATTATACCACTCAAGGTAAATGATTTTTTGCACATAATTAAGATAGTTATTTACTAAATATATTTTGTCTTTCCTGACTTAGCGTGAAAGTGTTTTCTTTATAGATTCTCTCATCCTTTAACATCTTCGTGTGATGCGCTTTGAATGTGAGCAAGCAAAAACGGTCTCATGAAACCCTTCCTGCTTTTATTTCTTGTCTTTGTAATTTTAGATGAACCTGTCAAGGGTACTGCTCAAATAAGATTTTCAATGGTATGGCCAAAATTTTGGTATCATGCGCAAAATGGACTCACTACTTGAATTTAGAGGAGTGAACCTCTCTCCTCTTGTTTCAACTGTTTGTCTGAGTTGTACATCTTAGGAGAACATTCTTTGTCCTATAACTTTTTTTTTTTTTTTTTTCATCTCAATATTCTCTTCCAATTATATGAATTTGGAAATTTGGAAGCTCAGGAGCTAAGTTCTTATAAGGATTCTAGATAATTAATATATAAACAATCTATCGTCTTAGTAAGAAAATCAAAGAAAAGATGATCAAGTCTAGGGATAGATGGTGGACAGTGGGACTGACTTCAATAAACCCTTTTATAAAATTTCTCAAGACTTAGCCTTCTCTTCACTTACCCTGTGAGAAAGGTTGGTTGATGAGTTCTTGTGGCTACAAAGTTGACTCTAAAATTTTGTGTTGAGGTTTCAAATAATTTTATTGATCCCACAGGTAAATCATAGAACCATTTGAATAATGCTCCCTTTAAAGGCATGAGAAATGTTCTATAAAACACACATGTCTGGGTCATGCAACTTGGTCTTCCATGAGAACCTTTATGATTGGATTCCACCTTGTAATGAGTATCTGACACCATGACTGAGATTGATTTCTGGATGAGGTGTGGTACTTTGGGGGGACCTGGTCAAAAGATGTAATTATCTTTCTATTTCTTCATTCTTCTTTAGGAAAATTTGCATTTCCATCTCGTGCTTTTGCTCAATTTTGACAATTTCCGTTCGATCGATTGTTGATAATTTCATTAGGATTCATGGAGACATGATGGTCCAGGATACCTTTTATTGGGCTTTACGTGGGCACCAAAATATTCTTCCTAAAAATAGAACAATAAAAATACAACCAAATAAGGCTAATGTGAACATAAACTGTTGAAATCATCGTGGCTAGGTTTTATCACATGCTGAACAAAGGTATTGACTTGCAAAGATTTTCCCAAACTTAAGTTTGTGAAATTGCTAAAATAAAATGTAGTCGTTTTACATCAAGATTATAACAATATGATCAGAATATAAATAGATAAAAATTAATAAGACGTTTAAGTGTCAATTATTTTTAATTAAATGTTTTAATGTATTACCTAATTAATGTATAAAGACTCATTAATTAAATAGTGTCAAATTGATGAATATTTTTGAGAGGATTGAGGAATTAAATTATAAATTAATTATATAAGAGAATATAAAATATTTTTATAAAAAATATTAAATTTTAAATATTTTTTATGTACAAATATTAATTTTGTGAGTTTTTTTATTTATAAATTGTTGTTTATACTCACTTATTATTTAATCACAAGTATTTTAACGTAACTTTTGCATGTATCACGTTTAAAAACAAGTTTTGTCACACTTAATTGAGTTGGTAATCACAGAAGAACTATATAGGTTTTAATATATATTTTTATGGAAATAATTATATTATTAAAAAAACATTTACAAATGGGACTACAAATAATCATATACAAAACTATTATATTAACTTCAACCCTAAAATCTTACTTTTATATTTTGTTTAATTTTTCAATTTTTATTTCTATAGATCATAGGATTTAATTTACATATTAATTATAACACAAATAACCTATTAATAAATTCTTTGTTATACATAGGGATAACTTTTTATATTATTTTATAAGTTATACTATAACTTTAACCTTTAAAACTCTTTTTAGATTCATTTATTTTCTTTTTCCAAATTTAGAATCTCCAATTTATGTATCTTGATGAGCTCACTGGGCCAAGTGAGGACTTTCACAACTAGCTTCTATTTGGATGGAAGAATAGAATCAAATGGTTTAGATTAAGATAATGAAAAAAAATGAGTAAAATTATGATAATAAATAATATTAATTTGACTAATAAAAAATAAAATAAATAAAAAATAACTAAAATATTAGTTATATAATTTAATAAGAATGAATATAAATTAAAATTGAAAATTATTTTAATATAAAATAAATAAATAATAAATAATAAATAAAATTAAAATTAAATACAATAAATAAATCAGTTACTCTTATACTATTATTTCTAAAATTAAATAACATATATAAATTTTTTTATAATAATCTTCTAATATTATATATATATATATATATATATATATATATATATATAACCGGTGAAAATTTAAATATTTTAATTTTATAATATAAATTATATGATTATGTTACTTTTTTTATATTTTAAAATTAAATAAATATATTTTTTAATAATAGTGTACTTATTTTTAATTATAATTTTTTATTTAAAATTTCCACAACTTAATTAATAAAATTGTTTGAATCTTGTCGAATTTTAACTAAAATTAAAAATACTAAAACTTTTCACTTATTCCTGCAAAATGTGTCCTGCAAAATTGTTCCTTATTACAAATTATTCTCCAAACAATTATTTGAATATGAAAGAAATTAAGAATATTAATACAAATAAATAATAAAACTAATTTCACTTTATTTAAAAGACACAGTTAATTAAAGTAAAATTCAAAAAAAAATTATTCATAATTTCAAACTTAAAATTTTAATAATTATAATTATAAGAGTTTAATTGTTTACATGAATTTTACATTGTAAAATATTATAAATAAATAATTAATGTAATAAAAAATATATTTATTATAAATAATTATGTATAATTAAATTATATTTTAATTATATTTTTTATATAGTTTTTGGTATTGTTTTTAATATAAATAAGATAATTTGTATTTGTTTGAGTAATATAATTAAAACTACATTTTATATGTTATATAATTGAAACATAAATTTATAATATAAAAAAGAGATAATTTGATTTTACATGATAATAAAATATAATGTTTTTATAATTTATTATATTTATTTATTTTATATAATAATTAATAATTAATGGATAATAAAAATATTTATATTATTTATGATAGTTTTTTTACAAATGTTTTTTTATCTTGATTTTTGAGGTTAAATAATATATTATTAATAAATAATAAATAAATATAAAAGATAAAAAAAATGAAAAAATTAAAAAGATAAAATTTAAATATATTAAATAATCATTAAATTTAAAGAATTAAAATTATAAATTATATAATAATTATAAAATTAAAATTGACGATAAAAAAATAAAATTATAAATTATATAAAGTCACCAAACGACGCTGAGATCTCAAGAATTTTGTAGAGTGGAACAAATTTTGTATGCAATTAATCTCTGATTTTGTATGCAATTAATCTCTGATGAATACATTCAAATTCCATTTCCCTTTCTACATGATCCTGAATGGTTCAGTTTGCACATTTTTTTATTTTTTATTTATTTTGTATGTACCAAAGATTACCTAGGATAGATGCATATTACATGACTTTGTTTTAATATAAGAGAATAATGATTTCCACGTAATTTCACAATTTTTTTTACATCCCAGTGACATAGAGAGATGCACATGTCCCTCCTCTCATATCGATTATTTGGTATCAAATCATATTTAGTTATTCTAAAAGAAGATATGGCAGTAAAATTAATATGCATGCATTTATAGAAATTTTATAACCAATCAAATATTAAGGAATACGGCATCTTCTTTTGAATTATTGTTGAGCATATTTGAAAATATTGTTCCAATAGTCGCAGTTTTGACTAAGCCAAAACATAATCTATTTACTACTTTTAATCTTTCTATTTGTTTATTACGTTACATAATCTATTAATTCATGTCCATCCTGTTTTTGTTTTCTTTTATTTTTTTACATTTATGTCAAGAAAACACACAATAAACATGCAGATCTCTTTTATTTTTTCTAATTTGAGTTTTTTTTTTTTAACTTTTTTTACACTTCCACATAAATAGTCCCTGATCATAACATTTTTTGGATCTACAGTAAAATAATAAACAAGGATATTTATGTGTATAAATTTTAATTTTTAATATATAAATATTTATTTCTTTTCAAAAAATGTCAAAACTGTTTTCTATAATAATAAATAAGGACTCCTTATATATCTAAATTTAAATTAATATAAAAAAGCTAAATCTTTAAAAAATATAAAACCTAGCATGTTTTTTTTTTGTCATGTATGATTTTAAATTGTCCTAGAAGTTGTATTAAAATGATGTTTTGATGGTGCTTGATTTTGTTTGTAGAATACAATGATGTCATCTTTACATCTCCAATACAAAACCTTGGTAAGTTCTGCAAATGTGGTGCCTGTTTCAATTGATAAACCTCAGCACATGTGTGCTGGTCCGTTTCACTGACTTAGTATTTCTTGCAGCTGAAGTAGCAAAAAGCCTTGGTAAAGTTGATGGTGTTGTGTCTAAAATTCCGTTAGTTTTCTCTCTTAACTTTTATACTCTTTTAAATAAGTAATTGAGAATCCCGCTGATTGAATTTTAACATAAGGTATTAGAACATATAAAACATCAAATGATTCACTCTCACAATTTCATTTCTCTTTCTCGGTCTATTAGTATTCAATGAAAAAGAAAGAAGTGCTTGACACATGCTTCAAATAGTGTTACAAAATTTGTTGTTTCCTCTAACAAAAAGTGGTGCAAAGGTATCAGTTTTTAATAGCTTTCATTTTAGATATATATGTTGTTTTTGCTTAAGGTGTACCAGTTTATTTAGTCCGAGGAGTAAAATGCAATCATGATGGTCAACATCTAGTCACTTTAAAACATCACAATTTCACCAAATTATGTACAAGTTATTGCATTGGTTCTGTTAATATTCTTCCTAAACAACAATGGAAAATGGTTTGCTTGACCATATCATTTGAGATTCAGGTGTGAGTTAAAATTTAAATAAAAAAAATGGAAAAATTAAGTAATTTATAAGTAAAAAAGATTTATAATATAATGCAGATTTTGGGTTGAAAATATTATTAATTATATGTGAGAATTTCTTATTTGTTAGTACCAAATAAAATACCTAATCAACTCATTTATTTTTATTATGATATGTAATGTAGATGCAAAGTTAAGCATGACAATGGAGTGAAATGGATTTTGTTTTGTCGATTCTCGTCGGGATTAGAAATTAAGTTTTCATCTTTATCTCTATTGGGTTTCAGGTTTCCTTACCCTAGTCTCGTCCCTAATCTATATTATTTTTAAAAAAATAATTATATTTATAATAAATTAATTTTACTATTTTTATATATTTTATATACATAAATAAATATTTATAATTTTATAATTTGTAATTATTATTAATTAAATATATTTTTTAATTTATTATATTTATATTAAAATATATATGTAAAAAAAATATTTAGTCATTTTTTCTTTATAAATATAAAGAATATTTATAATAATAATATTATTATTATTATTATTATTATTATTATATTATATTCAAACATTTGAATATTTATAACATTATTATTATTATTATTATAATAATAATAATAACAATAATATATTCAAATATTTGATTACATATATAAGTCAATTCATTTGTAATTTATCATTTAAAAATATTAAATATATAGTTTATAAGGAAATATTTAATAAGTTGATTCTTATTTAATTAGTTCGAAACAATAAAAGTTTAAATTATTAATTTTTTTAATTCTTTAAAATATAATTATTTTATTAATATAAAATTTGATATATGACAAATAAGAATAATAAGATAAAAAAATATGACATAATAAAACCTAACAAATATAAATTATAAATAAAATAATATTAGTTACTTATTTATGTAAAATATTTAGAAAAAGATAAAAAAATTAATTTTGTGTTCATCAATTTGGTTGAAAAGATTGAAAAAAAAAACAAATTGATTAGAGAGATTAAGGAAATGTGAAAAACTAAAAGGTAAAAAAAAAAGAATAATGTAATAAACTAATTAATATAAAAGATTAATACTGGATTTTCAGATAACTTAATAGTTGAATTATTGTCATATAAAATTAGAATGTGTTCCTATTCTTTAAAACCAATGGTCTCCAAAATTTCCACAATCCAGATGCATTGACATGCACATGAAGTTGCAACTATGTATTCTGACTCTGTAGTAGATAATATCACTATTGGTTGCTTTTTGGATGACCATGAAATTGCACCATTCCCTAAGGAGAATACGAATCCTAATATGCGTTTTCTATCGTCTATATCACCTGCATAATCGCTATTTGTATAAGCCACTATTTTTATATATTTTCCTTTCTTGTAGAATATTCCAAGCTCAGTAGTTCCCTTTAGATACCGTCGAATTTGTTTGATATAACACCCTACCTTATAAACCCTCAATAAGAAGAATTAATAATTTTTAGTAGAAATTTTTTTTTTTTAACCGATAATAATCTTTCCCTTGTACATAATATTAATATACATAAATTTTCAATAATACATTCCTGCATTTCATCATTTTAAAAAGTACTAAAAGTAAACATTCATAATTACATATAAATAAAATATTAGTACAGTCTTCCAAAATATTAAGGCAACATTGGGAATACTTCCTACAGAGCAGTTAACTACACAAAAGAGTAACTACTACTCACTACCCTGTAGGTCTATATACTATAAAAGACTATCTATAAAAGTTTGGATATATTTATCCTAATACATGTTGCCATCATTGTGGCTCCCAGCTAATGAGTATGAGTATCATACTCCTCGGTTGTGGAATCTGTGCCATCTCCCTTCTCTTCAAACAATAACCGATCAGGTCCAATGAGTACCGCAAACACAAAGAAATAAAGAAAACAGAAAGACAAGAGGGTGAGCAACAGTTCATACATCATTTTAAAATCAACATCATAAACATTCACAAGTCAATCAAATTCCAAATGATTGATGTTAATGATGCATGATCCTAATATGTTTTCTAAAATGTTTATGCATGCGGGCCCGAATCATTTCTCAAATCAGTACTGGGGTAGCCAGGAGTTGACACTACTAGGCATGGAAAATCCACCCACGGGATTGTTGAGACCCATGCTCAAATATAAACCCAGTAGCTCACTGACCATTGATATACGGTAAGAGCACAGTCAGGTATAGCAGAGTTTGTACAGTGGGATCCCCGACAACAGGTAGCGAGCCTGGGTCTTTTGGGGCCTCCAACCACTACCCTTCCTATCCTCAAGTCCTCCCTCAGGGCCTCCCTATCGTATTCTCAGAGTCCATAATCTCCGATTCCCCAGATTTCACAATTCACCATTTTCAAATGAGTAATGTATGAGTCCCTAAGTGGTTTTTCTTAGAAATTCACATTTTCCCAAAAATTTTGACAGAGTTTCCGCTGTAATACAGACTTCCCAAAAATTTCCAATAACCTGTTACAAGCAGAAAACTTCCAATACAGTTCAAAAAGGGTTCATAACCCATCATCCAATTCTCTCAATTAAATTTTCAATGAACTTTCTCATGAAAAACCACCATGCATATAAATGCTCACTCAAAGACCATACATATCATAATAGAATACCAAACATATATTTTACACCATCATACACGTAAGTAATTCATGATCACTTTCACAACCAAGCATATAATAAAATCAAAATGATCAATCATAACAAATTTAGACAAATTCAACAAATAAGGTCAAACAAGTTTATGATGTAATCCTTACTATATAGCCCACCCCTTACCTGATACGTTCACACTTATTCCTTTCAAAACTTGATGTTGTGTTTCAGCAAAATCTATATACGTAATAAAATTCTAGTTAGAATCTTATATTTCTATGATTCTATCTCATGAGAATTTAAATTCACTTTGTATTACTAATCCATTTCTAATAATATTTTAAGCTCACATTCAGCTTACAATTAACTTAGAAAATTATCCTATTTTATAGGCACTTAGAGTAGAAAGAATCCTAATAACAACAATGGACAAGGTTCAGTATTTCAAAATTTTCTAGAGTTATATAAGTTGTTTTGGCATGAGATTTGAGCCAAAATTTCAATAACTTAATTACCTGCAATATTGATGAAGGAAATAAATTCAAATACCCTATAGAATAGATGCAGTTTTCAGTTTTCAGTGGTTGTTTCCAACTAGGCTCAACTACAATAACACTCTGAACATGACTTGGTAATTGGATTATAACTCTTGCTACACATAAGATATTAACATGAAATAAATTTCTAAGTTTCAGGGATATAATTTCCTACAACTTTTATGAAGGAATCAAGTCCTAATTTCATACGTATCTATCCCAGTAATTCAAAAACCGAGGCTGTTGAAACAGGGCAACATCTTAACGTCACAGCTAGAACACTTGACAGTAAAATGGGTATAACTTGAGCTACTAATATCCGTTTAATGTAAAACCAGTTTCTAAATTTCGACAACTTAAAGAGCTACAACTTTCATGAAGATACCAATTCCTAATTCTGTTCACACAAGTCCCAAAAATTCAATGAATAGTACCTACGAATTAGGGCTCTTAAAGTTTTTAGCTTAACAACTTCTAATCCTCAATTTTAAGCATCATTCTAGTATTCTAGGTGTAAAACCTACAATAACCTTCTTCCTACTCCCATTCAAGTTGAGCCAAGTGAGGAGAAAAATAGAAAATGCACCGTTTTGAAAAATAAAACGGTAGAAATGTAGTGGAGATTGAGATAAACCAACTTACCTCTTGGAGCTTCTCAAGAAAATCAAGATTTTCCCGTTAAAATCAAGTTTGAAGGTAAGGAAATTTTGAGAGAAAGAGAGAAACGGGTAACCTACGAAAAACTTGCAGAATGTTTCATTTAAAAGTCAAATGGTTGAGTCCTATTTCACCTAATTTTCCGCTCAGCGGATTTCTCGTGCGCTCAGCGGATATGAGGCCGCAAGTAATAAGATTTCAACTCACAATCCGCTCAGCGGATTTATCGTGCGCCCAGCGGATATGTGGCCGCAAGTAAGATAGAGATTTCGAACCACAATCCGCTCAGCGGATTTCTGATGCGCCCAGCGGATCCCAAAACTCTATTTTAATCGATTAGAAGACCTGTTGATCGATCAGCAGACATAATCCGCTCAGCGGATTATATTACAAAAATGTTATCCATTATTTAGTCCTACCAGGATTTGAACCCACAACCCCTAAGACTCAAACATCACTCCAAACCATATCAACCATCATATATTTCTTGTCAATTTATACACATAATAAGCTTTTAATGTATCTACACTCAATGCATACAAGAAAACAATAATTTCTAAATGTGACAATTAAAATTGTTAATTCCATACTCTTTCAATTCCAACCCTAAATCATAGAATTACTATCAGGCGTCCAGTTGCCCGCGAAACGGATCAATTTTAAGTATTTTCTAAAAATTCTAGAAAAATTCTAGAAAAACACAAATAATCTAACAAACATCAAACTCTACAGTTTCTTTACCCAATTCTTAATAATTTAATTATTAAAATTTTGACAAAGATTTTGTCAAAATTTAACAAACTAGGGTTATTGAGAATCAGGATGTTACATTTGATAGCATTCTAATGAGCCTCGGAAGGATTAGCCATGAATCTGCTAATTAGACTGACCACATACATTAGGTCAGGCCTGGTTGCAGTCATATACATAAGACTTCCAACCACCTATTTGAAGAGCGTGGCATCTGCCTTAATTCCTATATCAGTTATGAATAACTTGGTTCCTGAAACTATTGGGTTCTTTACTACATTGCACTCCTGGGCATATTTTCGTTGACATACGAAGATACCATGTATACTCTACAAAACTTCAATTCCCAGAAAATACCTCATCTTCTCCAAATCAGTCATGTCAAGCACCGACATCATAGAATCCTTAAACTCATTACGCATGCCTCTATCATTTCTAGTGTAAATTAAATCATCCATTTATAGGCTTACAATAAGACTTTTACCTTCCTTTGCTGACTTTGTGAACAAAGTATGTTCACAAAAACATCTTTTAAAGCCATTCTGTAAGAAATATGTTTCTATTTTGATGTATCATGCTCTGGGTGCTTGTTTGAGCCCACAGAGTGTCTTCTCAGTTTGTACACCTTTTCTTCCTACCCCTTTTCTATGAATATAACTGGTTGTTGAATGTATATTTCCTCCTTCAGCTCTCCATGGAGGAATGCGCTTTTCACATCAAGTTCAAAATAAACCAACCATTCTGAGCAACCATAGATAGAATTAGGTGAACAGTATATAATTTGTCAACTGGTTCAAACACTTCCGTGTAATTCACTCCATAGTGTTGTGCATAGTCTTTTGCTACTAACCTTGCTTTAAATTTGTCAACCTCACCATTCTCCTTGAGCTTGTTTTGTAAATCCACTTTACTCCAATCAGCTTCACTTATTTAGGAGCATGAGTTAATTCCTAAGTTTGGTTTTTCTCTATAGCCTCCATCTCTTTCACCATTGTTTCTTGCCACTTCTTGCTCTTAACAACCTCTTCAAAGGTTACTGGATCAGTTTCTCCTACTAACATAGCACTAGTATTGTCGTCATCATATATACTTCCCCCTTCTTCATAGTCTTCCATCCATACAAGTTTTCTCCTATTTCTTCTCGCCCTCCCTTCAGCTAGGACCTCACATGTTTTAGTGTGAGATTCGTTTCTGATAGTTGCTTCCACAGTTTGTGATTCTGGTTGTTGTTCCTCGTTGTCTGATTTAGATTGCATATCACTGTCATCTTCTTCTCTTTCAGCAATTTCTTGGTGATTTTTTGCTCCACTCTGCTCCCACCTTCAGCTTTTATTTTCTTCAAATGTAACATCCTTACTGATTATTATTTTCTTGTTGATTGGATCAAAGAGTCTATATGCCTTGGATTCATCACTCAAAGAGTCTATATGCCTTGGATTCATCACTGACTCCAAACAGAACACACGATCTGCTCTTGTCATCAAGCTTAACCTGCTGCTGACTGATCTGTTGTGTGGACATGAGCTAGACAGTTGAATACGCGAAAATAATCAATAGATGGTTTTATTCCACTCACTCCATGCTTCCTCTGGGGTCTTATATTTGACAACTGATGTAGAGCTTCTATTCAGAATGTGTGCACACCATTTTGTTGCTTCTGGAAAAAAGATTTTTGGAACCTGTCTTCCAATCAGCATAGAGCGAACCATATTCATGATGGTTCTATTCTTTCTCTCAGCAACTCCATTCTGTTGCGGAGTATAGGCAACAGTCAATTGCCTTCTTATTCCTTGATTTCTGCAGAAATCTTCAAATTCTTTTGAAGAAAAGAGTGGTGATATTTTGACAACCAGAAACCATACAACCCTTCAAACAACTCACTTTTTATTAATATAATATTCTATAGAATGATTTAATAAAAATAAAAATAAAGTAAAACTATTATTATAATATTAAAAGAGAGTTGTATACAGAAGTTGTATGGATTTGGATTGTCAAAGTATCATTTTCCTTAAAGAAAATTCTCCTCCTCTATCTATTCTTAAATAGATAATACTTTCTCCAACTTCCTTTTCAACTAATGCCTTGAAGCTTTTGAACAAAGAAAACGTTTCAGACTTCTCACTTAAGAAATATATCCAAGTTTTTCTTAATAGATCATCAATAAAACTTAGAGAAAATATCTCTTATCGCTGCTTGATGTTGGTTTGATTGGCCCGCATAAATCTGCATGAACTAGCTGCAGTCTTTTGGATGCTCTCAATACGCCTTTCTTGTACATAGTGTTCATGTGTTGTTTTCCTGCCATACATTATGTACAAACATTTTGAGGGGCTATAATTTGAGACAAACCTGTCACCATTTGTTTACAGGTAAAGGTGTTTAAGCCATCATAGCTTAGGTGTCTGAGGCTGTTGTGCCAGAGTTGATAGTTGTTTTCTGTATTCATCTAGAGACACGTGTCTGTTCCCATGATTGTTGTCAGCACAAACATCCTGCTAGCATTCATTTGAATTTCACATATTACTCCTTTCTTAGGGTGCATAATAGTGCAAGTATTGTTCTGAATTTTAATACTCAGACCCTTTTCCTAAAGTTGTCCTATACTCAATAGGTTATTTTTCAGTTTAGGAACATAGTACACATGTGTGACAATATGCATCAATCCATTCACCTTCATCTGAATACTTCTTTTCCCCATTACAACTACATGAGTATCATTTCCCAGCTTTACTCTGCCTCTAAAATTCTCATCTAATTCTGAAAACCACCCATTGTTACCACTCATGTGGTTGCTGCATCCTGAGTCTAAGAATCACTCATTCTTCTTTCGTTCTTTGTTTTCTGTGAGAGTCATTAGTAAAATCTCTTCCTCGTGTTCTTCCCCAATTTCTGCATAATTTTCTTTCTTTTCCCACATAGGACATTCATATTAAAAATATTAAAGTTTATGGCATTTGAAACATTCAACTTCATTCTTATTGAATGTTTGCCTCCACCTTCCTCTACCTCGGAAGGGTCCTCTTGCTCTCCCTCTCCTCTTCCTCTTCCATTCTTTTCATCAAACACAATTTGCATAACCTGTTCTTCTTCCATTGAGTATGTCATTCTCTGTTCATGAACTAATATACTACTTTGCAATTCATCTATAGTCATGGTGTCCATGTTATTAGATTCTTCAATTGAGCATACTACATAGTTGAATTTTGCTGTCGTAGACTGCAAAATTTTAGCGGTTATGACACTTTCTTACATATTCTCTCCTACTATTTTTATATTTTTGGCTATCTTTAAAGTGCGGTCAAAGTAAGAATGTACCATTTCATCTTCTTTCATTTGCAATGTCTCAAATTCCTTACGTAGAGCTTGCAATTGCGCATGTTCATCCTTGTGGACCCTTGAAATTTCTGCATCATGGAATCACATTTATTTTTAGACATTTCATCATTTAGGATTGTATCCAAAATTTGTCTATCAATTGCTTGATAGAGATAATTTTTCACCTTCAAATCTTTGAGTTGTTGTTCTTCCAGTCGTTTGAATTATGCTTCTGATGCTCTTGTCTTGTCTGGGACAGCCTTAATACCGTTTGCCCAATGGTCATAGTGACCATCAAACTTTGGAATGGCGGGTTAAATGTATTTGTTTGGTTCAGTCATTTCAAAGAGTGCTCTAAAGAATACCCAAAACTTACAGTGTATCACTCTTCCCAAACCTAATTCAAAAAGCAGAACTCTCTAGGGTCTCTCTCACTCTCACTCTCACGATAGCTTTCTTGGTTCAGGCCCCTGGGAAGAAGCTCTGATACCAAATTGTGAACACAAAATAGGTAAGAATGCTTTCTGAATTATAATCTCCAAAAAAAATCATTCATTTTAGAAGATTACATTATTAAATAGTATTGCAAAAGAAAGAAAAAAAAAACATGCTCCCCACTCCTCCACAACTCATGAACTGTCTTTCTAATAAATCGGGTAGCTAATATTTAGCTCCCTCAATCCCTAAAGAATCGGTCAGCATAAGACCGTTTATTTATTTAAACACAAAATTAAATAAGTAAGAAACATAAATATGCAACTAAAACATAAATCCACTAATACCCCTCCTAGACTTTTTAGGAGAACCTCGATTTCTACCCGACATTCCAATGACAGTTGTTTTCTTCACATACACATATGCATAGGCCCCTCCTCTCATATCAATTATTTGAATGAAAATATGGTAATAAAACAAAATTTATAGTTTTAATTTTTGTAATTTAAAGCAAAGTGATGCAATATGCATTTCATCTATGTAATATTTGGTACGTACAAAATAACAAAATTGTGCAGTAGTTTCAAACCTAGTGGGCTAATCAATATATATAAAAAGTGGAGATTCCAAATTTTGAAAAATCTACCAAATCTAAAAAGAGTTTTAAATGTTAAACATACAGTATAACTTAT
The DNA here is from genome assembly GCA_963425845.1 of Sphenostylis stenocarpa. Taxonomy (NCBI): domain Eukaryota; kingdom Viridiplantae; phylum Streptophyta; class Magnoliopsida; order Fabales; family Fabaceae; genus Sphenostylis; species Sphenostylis stenocarpa. The sequence goes on along the minus strand of OY731403.1, from coordinate 13,953,164 downwards.
AATATAATACAAAAGTTATTTTAAAATATAATTATTAGTAATTTTAAAATTTTAAAATAATCATAAATTATTTTATATTTTATATACTAACTTTCAAGATTCAATGAATCTTGTTAAGTTCCAATCCAAACATAAAAATGCCAATAAAAGTATGTGGTTGTCTTTGAGATATTAAGGATAAGGCATCTCCTTTTGAAAGTATTGTTCCAATCTCCACAATTGTTGAGGAAGCCAACTTGTCAACAATATTGTCCTGCACAATAAACGTGCCGGTATCTTAACAATATTTTTGTATTGAAGAAATAAATAAAAAAATTAAAAATTGTAAAGAAATAAAAAAAGAGATAAATTAGAAAGAATGAAAACGAAAGCAATTTGATAAAAAAAATAAAAAAATTAGTTGTGTATAATATTTTTTTTATTTTATGTTTATAATTTATTTACTATTTTTAATATTTATGTTTATTACATTTCATAGTCTATTTATTTGTGTCCATCCTGCATGCTTTTAGTATCATTTATTTTTTAAATTTTTGTAAAAGAAAATAGAAAATAAACACTCAGATCTCTCTTCTTCTTCTTCATTTTTCAAATTTGAGCTTTTTTTTCTAACTTTTTCTACAGTTCCACATAAGTAAATAGCCCTTGTTAATAACATTTTTTTTATCTATAGTAAAGTAATAAAAAGGATGTTTATGCATATAAATTTTAATTTTAATACATAAATACTTATTTCTTTTTTAAAAAAATGTCAAAAATGTTTTTTAAAATAATAAATAACGACTTCTTATATATCTAAATTTTAATATTAATATATCAAAAACCTAAATCGTTAAAAAATATGAAACCTACTTTTTTTTTCTCATGTACGAATTTAAGGTTAAGACACCTCAATACTCTGTTGATTTTTAAGTTGTCCAAGAATTAAAAGTTATACTTTTAGATTGATATTTAGATGGTGTATAATATACTAAAATTATTATTATTATTTCTATTAAAATATGTGTTAATTGATTTTGATTTTTCGTATTAAAATTATATATCTTTACATTCATTTTAATTCTTATTATTTTAATAAAAATCGTCCCATTATATAACTTTTATCTTATATTTTTAAATTAAAATTAACTAATTCCTTAAATAAATTATACGGTGATTTTTATTGAAAGAGATAAAGATAAAAATAGACTTTTGAAGTAATTTCTATTTTTATTTTTCACACCTAGATTTAATGTATCATTGTAATAAGTTTTTTATATCTAGTATTTTTAATAAGTTTAACTAAACTCAAATTTTAAACGGGTTTTATATTATTAAATAATAATAATAATAATAATAATAATAATAATAATAATAATTTTATTATTATTATTATTATTATTATTATTATATTAACAGAAGAGGTGATTAAATGAATGATTTTTTTTTTTACTTTGGTTTACCTCAATATCATTACTCATCTAAAATAGTTAGCTTCATATTCAAGCAAACAGTTGGTATGCATGATTCCATGGTCTTGTCTGCATCTATAAAGATGGAGGCTCGGGAAGAAGGATGTATCATCAAAGCTATATCACTCACTCAAACAATTGTCACTCTTAAGGGTATATAGTTAGGGCAACATGTATTCCAAGGGCAAGATGAATACCGTTGCCGTTGACGGCACTCTGAGTTCATTCAACAACCTGGGGAGAGGGAAACAAAGTATCACCGACTCCAGGATTGAAAGTGGGGCAAGCATCCAAAACCCACATCGTGCCTCTGTCCCTTCCATAGGAGGAACTGTAAACTCGTTCGTCAATAATAGTGAGGGTGATCAGAATATCGAGAAATCTGTAATTAAGAGCGGAGGTAACATAATGTACTAGAAATGTCGTTAGTCATAGATGCCACTTGCTTGAAAGTTGAAATGTCGTTTTTCTTAACTTTAATCCTTTGTTGTTCCTTGTTTCATCGGTACTCCATCTTTGTCTTCTTAATGGCTGCTTCTCCAGTCCGAGGTACATGCGATTCCATTTTGTTTCTTATTTGTTATTATTGTGATTTTGATTCAGAATATGTGATTCTCAATTTCATTTTGTTTAAAAGAGGTGAAAGAAGAGATAAAGGAAGTTGGTATCAAGGAGTTATGGGAACACTTGGAGGAAATTGGTGTTGAAGAGGATTCCGTGTCTACTGCATATATGTACCTTTCTAAAAATCCTGATGCTTTAAAACTTTTTAATGGTGTTCCAATTCCTAAGCGCAAGAAAATGCTACCTAAGATTATGTTATCCAAGGAATCGGATCGGAATGTTAAGGTAAATCACACTCATTACCTTATTCCTATTCTTGTTATCAGAACTATGTTTATTCATTTTTTTATAGTTTAAATCATGTGTTTTTTGCAGATAACATAGAGATCTGAAAGAGGTTAACACCCTGGAGTAAAGTGTGATGTATATGTAAATGCATGCAATAATGTGTAACCCTTGCCTTTTCTGTGTGCTTAAGGCAGGGAACGTTCTTAATTACACCTCTTATTATAATAAACATCACCTGTAAGATCCAAAGTCATATTCAAATAAAACCATACTTTACTTCATTTCTGATTATTAAATAAACACCCCTTTTATTCATTTGCAAATGGAGAAAAATGGGTATCTACAAATTTGAGAGAGAAAATATGTTCACTCTGTAAATTTCTGTTCTATATCATTCTTCACTTCCTATTCCCAACGTATTTTTATTTATGTCTAGCACAATTATCTTTAAAAATTTATTAACAGAACAATTTTTTATGTAAAAGATGCAAAACGCACTTTTACTGTATTAATAAAGAGATAGGAAGGTACAAATGTGATTGAATAATAATAATAATAATAATAATAATAATAATAATAATAATAATAATAATAATAATAATAATAATAATAATAATAATAGAAATATATTAGAATTTAGAAAATATCTTAATTTAATTTTATAAAAATATTCATCATCACGAAAAATATACTCACTTGTATATTAGAACTCTCGTTTTTATTTATTCACAAATCCTATCTTAAGTATACATATAATAAAATAATGAGTCTTATCATCAATTTTTTTTTTTTAAACCCAAAGATTTTTAAGAGGGTATAAATTAGCTGCGCTTTATACTGATCTAAGGTAATTCTCGTTTATTTCAAAACAAAATAAAAAATTAGTTAAAACTTTTATAAGATGTAAAAGGAAATGGCCCTTGAAATTACTATCATGAGAATAATAAAAGCTTTAAGCAGATTTTTTTCATCCGATAGTTTTCTTTATACACTTTCATATTTTTTAAATTTCAATTTTCCTCTTCCGTAACGATTTTGAAAAGAGTGTGGAATGACACTTATTTATAATTCGCAATAGTGAAAATACCATTTCTTATTGAAATTAAAAGGATGATATTTATTTTACATAATTATAGAATATTGTTAAAATATTTTTTACTATTATTCTGAATAATAATTTTGAACGCCGTTTGACTCTGATGAATAATACGAAACGTATTTGATAAAGTCATTTTATATAATAATTCTATAATATTTATTCTCAAATTTATTTTTAGTTAATTTTAAGCTCACTTTTTTACTATAAACAATTTCGAAATGGAGAAGAGAGAATTGAAAAAAAAATATTAAGAATAACAAAGAAAAACTTTTCTATTCTTAACCCCCACTTTTCTGTTCACACCATAATTTTCTCAACTATTTTTTAAAAACATATGTTTGGAAATAGCACATATTTATCTTGTTTAAATATATAATGAAAAACATATTTATTTTATGTAAAAAACATAATTATATATATATATATATATATTATTTCTTTTTTTAAAATGGTGAACATAATAACACTTTTGATAGGATTAAAAAAGTTATTTGCATAGTGACTACTATATTTCAATTGGCAAGGACAAGGGCAAGAAAAGGAAAAACCAGAGAGAAACTTTTCTAAAACTCTCCAAGAAGTGGCCCTTAAGGGCAACTCTTTAAGGAACACCACTCCTAACATCTTCGCACCTCAAAAGACTAATTCCATACAATATTTCAAATATCTTAGGTATGGATACTTTTTTTCAAACTGTCATACAAAAAGAACTATGATTTTGAGCGCAAACAAAGACATCGAGAGTGAGTATTCTTCTCCCCCTCCCCATATAGAGAGAATTCCTCTAAGTACTTTTCCTCTAGCGATGAAAAGATCAAGTCTTGTGAAGAAGATTTGTTAATAGTGAGGCGGATAGGAGCCTACTACTCCTCATGTCAAGTCTTATAAGCTTTCTTAGCTTAGCGAGGAAGGTGAGATTGAGGTAAATAAACAAGCCCTCATTAGTTTTATGATAGGAAAATACAAGGATAAGGTTCTTTGTGATGTTATGTCTATGGAAGCTTCACATATTTTACTGGGTAGGCTATGACAATTTGACAAATAAACTTTTTATGATGGTTATACCAACACATTTTCTTTAGATTACACTCAAACCATAATCCCCACCAGAGGTTAGTGAGGATCAACAAAAAATGCAAAAAAAAAAAGAGAAAAAAAGGAAAAAGAAGAAGAGAAAAAGTCAAAGGGGATCATGATCTCCTACAAGCGAATTAAGAAGGTATTAGCAACACATAAACCATTCTTCTTAGTTTACCCTTCTCTAAGGTCATCTTTTACATTTCATGAGCAACCCTCTAATTTTTCTAAAAGTCTACAATTAGTTTCAGATGAATTTCAGGATGTTTCCCAAGAACCTCTAAGTGGGATCGAACATCAAATTAACTTTATACCTGGTTCATCCATACCTAAGTGTCTGACTTATAGAACAAACCCGGAGGAATCTAAAGAGACTCAAAGGCAAGTAAAGGGATTGATAGAAAAATGATGGGTGCAAAATTGTAGGTCTATCAACAATGTAAAATATAGGCAACACATCCCTAGACTTGATGACTTACTTGGTGAGATAAAATATGCTACCATATTTTTCAATATTGATTTGAAGAGCGGTCATAATCAGATAAGTATTAAAGAAAGAGATAAATGGAAAACAAGAAAAAAAAGTGCAAAAAAAAAAGAGAGAGAAGAAATAAATGAAAAACAATGAGATTAAAAAGGTTTTGAAAATTCGTAGACGAATTTTCTCCAAGGCGGGGAGGACGATGAGTCCCTAGTTGCCCCGAAAACGAAAGAGGTCATCCCTAGGAGGATCATTAGAATCATGACAAAAAGGGAGGTTTCTTCCTCACCTTTTATTTTTAATTTACTTAGTATTTTCTTTTCCTATATTTTTAACTTATTTTCGCTTTCATTTTGTAGAATCACTTTTTACACCTCCGTTTTGAAGAATATCACATCTTTTTGTTGGAAAAGAGGGTTTAGATACATAGGATACATGTGTGGGGAGTCCAAAAGTGTAGAACACTCCTTTTTTATGTCCTACACCCCTTTTTGAAGAAGAAAAAGCTTGGCTTGTAGGTTTAATTTGCTTTGAACAGCCCATAAAGGATCTCACCTCCTTTTTCATATTCTCCCCACCCTTAGAGGTATTTTTGATGAGGTAGGACGAATTTAACATATTTGGATCATGTGGATTCTAGCCTTTAGGTTTAGGTTAAATTTATGTCTCATTTTATAATTTCATCTAGGTCCCTCCCCCAAAAGTCTATAAATAGAAGATTTCCCCTCATGTAATTAGGTTGAAGATTTATGACAAGTTTGTAAGGTTTCTTAGAATGTTCTATCTCTTTATCTTGAATTTTGGTTCAGGTGGTGGCAACCACCACTTAATTAGGTGGCTCATCCCTTAGTGGCATGTCAACACTCCACCACCACCATATTTCTCATCTCTTCATTTTTTCTTCTTTATTTCTTCAATCCATTTATTTATCTAAGGGATTGGTCTATTTTTCTCTAGCCCTTATCTTTATTCTTTTCTAGTTTCATTCCATCTTCTCCTCCCTCCACAATCCTTAGAAATGAACTTTCATATCTAAATAGGTAAATATCTTAATATATAGTGAGAATTTTTCTTGAGTTTGCTTATTTTATTACTTAAAATTTTGCATCTTATCTTCTTAAAATTCTGTCGTTACTTTATTTACATCAAGAACATATAAAATATTCACTCTAACAATTTCATTTCTCCTTCTTAGTCTCTTAGTATTCAATGAAAAAGAAGTGTTTGTCATATGCTTCAAACAGTGTTACGAACTCATTTGTTGTTTCCTTTAACAAAAAGTGGTGCAAAGGTATCAATTTTTAATAGCTTTCATTTTGGATATGTTGTTTTTGCTTAAGGTGCACCAGTTTATTTAGTCCGAGGAGTAAAATGCAACCATGGTCAACATCTTAGTCACTTTAAAACATCACACTTTCACCAAATTATGCACATATTATTGCATTGGTTATGCTAATATTCTTCCTAGACAATAGTGGAAAGTGGTTTGTTTGACAATATCAATTCATTTATTTATATTATGATTTGTAATGCAGATGCACAGTGGTAATTGCTTCTCAGAATGAGCTGAACATTTTTGGACAAATTGACACAAGAGAGTTAGGTTCAGTGTTTATGGTTTTGCTTCTTGCCTTCCTCTCCATTTTCATTTGGCCCCAAATATTTATCATTCAAGAAAATTATCGAGTAGTCATAATTTTATCAACTAACTATTGAAGGAAGCTAGGGTTACGTGTGTTGTATTATATAAAAAAACTATTGTTTTTTTTGTATTTTTGATTCCCACATTTTCATAATAAGATGAGGAGGATAAGTCTCCACAAATTAATATATAGTCTCAAATTAATGAATATTTTTGAGAGGATTAAAATAAAGAGATATTCATCAATTACATTACGATTTAATTTTATAAAAAAATACCAAGTTAATTTTATAAAAAAATCTTAAAATATTAGGTTTGTAGGTGTTTCTTAATATTAAGACTTTATATTTGAGTTTTTTCATTTATAATTACTTAATATTTATATTCTCTTGTTATTTAATCATGAATATTTTCTTAATGATCCTTATATATATTACGTTTAATACAATAAGACAATTTTTTTCTAATATATTTTTTTTAAATTGATAGAAAAAATTCACGGATAAAGATAATAACCTACTTTATATCGCATTTAATTGAGTCGGTTATCATCTTGATTCTGATATTATTATTATATATTTTTAATATAATTAATCATTAAAAAATATTTATCAGCAAAATGACTAATTAATCTTATAAGAAAATATAATATTATTTTAAACATTAAATCTTATATTTTTGTTGAATTTTTCAATTTCTATTTCTATATATCATATACATCTAACTTAAGCAAGAATTCTATCATAAATGAATCATGTGTTCTAATAAATTTTTCTTAGACATATGGATAACTTTTGTATTATATTATAAGTTATAATATATATTTAAATTTAAAATTCTTTTTAGATTTGGTAGATTTCAAAATTTAGAATCTCCACGTTATATATATTGATTAGCTCACTTGCCTCTAGTGAGGTTTGAAACTATTGCACAATTTTTTTATTTTATATGTATCAAAGATTACATGGATGAATGCATATTGCATCACTTTGCTTTAATTTAAGATAACCACTATTTCCACCCGACATCCCAGTGACTGTTGTTTTCTTGACATACACAGAAGATGCATAGGTCCCTCTACTCATATCAATTATTTGAATGGTATTTAGTTATACTGAATGAAAATATGGTAGTAAACAATATCTAAAATTTATTAAGATTTACAAATTTTATTAAACTCCCTCCATATTTAAGTATGCATTTATGATTTTGTAGTATTTATTAAAATTTAAATAATTAGAGTATTTACAATGAGTTTTTTTATTAATAAAAATATTATTTTAGTATGAATCTCATAATTTTATAAATAAAAAAATTATTATACAAGAAATTCTCTTTGTAAAATTTTAACAATATAAAAATTGTGAGAAGTTGTGCATCTCTTATTAAAATTAATATGCATGCACGTATACAACTTTTATAATCAAAATTTATAGTTTGAATTTTTGTAATTTAACTTTCAAGATTTAACGGATGTTGTTAAGTTCCAATCGAACCATAAAAATACCAATAAAATTATATGGTGATCGTTGAGATATTAAGGATTTCATAATCTATTTATTTGTGTCCATCCTGTTTCTAGTTTCTTTTATTTTTTACATTTTTGTAAAAGAAAATAGAAAATAAACACCCAGATCTCTTTTATTTTTTTCTAATTTGAGATTTTTCCTAACTTTTTTCCACACTTCCACGTACGTGAATAGCCCTTGTTAATAACATTTTTTGTATCTATAGTAAAGTAATAAACAAGGATGTTTATGCATATAAATTTTAAATTTAATACATAAATACTTATTTTTTTAAATGAAAAAAATGTTATTAAATAATAAATAATGACTTCTTATATATCTAAGTTTTAATATTAATATATCAAAAAACTAAATCTTAAAAAAATATGAAACCTAACTTTTTTTCATGTATGAATTTAAGGTTAAGACATCTCCACTACTCTGTTGATTTTAAAGTTGTCCAAGAATTAAAAGTTATACTTTTATATTGATATTTAGATGGTGTATAATATACTAAAATTATTATTATTATTTCTATTAAAATATGTGTTAATTGACTTTGGTTTTTCGTATTAAAATTATATATCTTTAAATTCATTTTAATTCTTATTATTTTAATAAAAATCGTCCCATTATATAACTTTTATCTTATATTTTTAAATTAAACTTAACTAATTCCTTAAATAAATTATACGGTGATTTTTATTGAAAGAGATAAAGATAAAAATAGACTTTGAATTAATTTCGATTTTTATTTTTCACACCTAGATTTAATGTATCTTTGTAATAAGTTTTTTATATATAGTATTTTTAATAAATTTAACTAAAATCATATTTTAAAACGTGTTTTATATTATTAGATAATAATAATAATAATAATAATAATATTATTATTATTATTATTATTATTATTAACAGAAGAGGTGATTAAATGAATGATTTTTTTTTACTTTCCTCTACTCATCTGAAAATAGTTAGCTTCATGATCAAGCAAACAGTGCATGATTACATCGTTCTGTCTGTCTGCATCTATAAAGATGGAGGCTCGGATAGAAGGATGTATTATCAAAGCTATATCACTCGCTCAAACAATTGTCACTCTTAAGGGTATATAATTTGGGCAACATGGACTCCCAGGGCAAGACGAATACCGTTGGGGGCACTCGGGGTTCATTCATCAAGATAGGGAAAGGGAATCAAAATTTTACCAAGGCAAACGTTCATAGTGGGGCAACGACCCATAACCCAAATCCTGGCTTTGGCATAGGAGGAACTGTAGACTCGTTCGTCCTAGATGGTGAGGGTGATCAGAGTTTCGCTGAAGCTGAAATTCGAAGTGGAGGTATACTAGATATATCGTTAGTCACAGATGCCACTTGCTTGAAAGTTGAAATCTTGTTTTTCTTAACTTTAATCCTTTGTTGTTCCTTGTTCATCGGCACCTCCATTTTCTCTTCTTAATGGTGTGTGTGCTTCTGGCTGCTTCTCCAGTCCGAGGTACATGCGATTCCATTTTTTGTTTCTTATTTGTTATTGTGTTTTTTGAATCAGAATAGGTGATTCTCAATTTCATTTTGTTTAAAGTGGTGAAAGAAGAGATAAAGGAAGTTGGCATCAATGAGTTATGGGCACACTTGGAAGAAATAGGTGTTGAAGAGGATTCCGTGTCTACTGCATATATGTACCTTTCTAAAAATCCTGATGCTTTAAAATTTTTTAATGGTGTTCCAATTCCTAAGCGCAAGAAAATGCTACCTAAAATTGTGTTATCCAAGGAATCGGATCGGAATGTTAAGGTAAATCACACTCATTACCTTATTCCTATTCTTGTTATTAGAACTATGTTTATTCCTTTTCGATAGTTTAAATCATGTGTTTTTTGCAGATAACATAAGAGATTTGAAAGAAGTTAACACCCTGGAGTAAAGTTTGAAGTATATGTATACGCTGCAATAATGTGTAACCCTTGCCTTTTCTGTGTGCTTAAGGCAGGGAACGTTCTTAATTACACCTCTTATTATAATAAACATCACCTGTAAGATCCAAAGTTATATTCAAATAAAATCATACTTTACTTCATCTCTGATTATTAAATAAACACCTACAATTTGAGAGATAAGGATGGGACACATTTATATAATATAATATTATCTATCTTTAATTAAAATGAGATTTTTATAAAAGGTAGAACTTTTATTTTTATTTATTGACAAATCCTATCTTAAGTACACATAATAAAGTGATAACCGTTATCAAATTTATTTTAAAATAAAAAATCCGAAGATTTTTAAAAGGGTATAAATTAGCTGCACTTTATCCTGATCTAAGTTCATTCTCGTTTATTTCAAAATAAAAAATAAGAGCTATAATAAGATTTTTTTTCATCCTATACTTTTCTTTATACACTTTCATATTTTTTAAATTTCAATTTTCCTCTTCTGTGACGATTTTGAAAAGAGTGTGGAATGACAATTATTTATAATCACGAAATAGTGAAAATACCATTTTTTATTGAAATTAAAAGGATGACATTTATTTTACATAATTATAGAATGTTGTTAAAATATTTTTTACTCTTATTCTGAATAATAATTTTGAATGCCGTTTGACTCTGATGAATAATTCAAAACGTATTTGATAAAGTCATTTTACATAATAATAATTCTATAATATTTATTCTCAAAATTTATTTTTAGTTAATTTTAATTTCACTTTTTTACTATAAACAATTTCTAAATGGAGAAAAGAGGATGAGAGAATTGAAAAAAAAAAAAAAGTAAGAATAACAAAGGAAAACTTTTTTATTCTTAACCCCCACTTTAATGTTCACACTACAATTTTCTCAACTATTTTTTTTAAAAACATATCTTTGGAAATAAAAAATCTTTGTCTTGTGGAAATACATAATGAAAAAAATATTTATATTATGTTATAAAAAACATAATTTTCTCAATATATATATATATATATATATATATATATATATATATATATATTTTTTTTTTTTTTTTAAATGGCGAACATAGCAAGACTGGGGCGAGAATAAGAAGCCCGTTTAAGCGTTGTTGAGATGTTGATAGAAGGCCCAATAACAGCCCAGAATAATCAGAACGCGAAACAATAAGAGTGCGAGCGAGAATATGAGTACTCTTTCTCTCTCCATTTCTGTATCTGTCTGTGTGTGATCGTTGAGATCTGAATCTATCAATGGCGACGCCGGACCACCTGTTCAACCTTCGCAATAACTTCTACCTCGGCGCCTACCAAGCCGCAATCAACAGCAGCGACGTCTCCAACCTCTCCCAAGACGACGCCCTCGAGCGCGACACACTCGTCCACCGCTGCTACATCGCCCTCGGCCAGTTGCAGTTCGTCATCTCCGAGATCCACAACGACGCTCCCACCCCTCTCCAAGCCGTTAAACTTCTCGCACTCTATTTCTCCTCTCCCGACACCAAGGCATGTTTCCTTCATTTTCTACTCAATTTCTCGTCTCCTCCATCTCATCTCCTCTCCCCTCGAAATCTCGCAGGACTCCGCCATCTCCAACCTCAAGGAGTGGCTCGCTGATCCCGCCATCGGAAACAACGCTACACTCAGGCTCGTCGCCGGTCTGATCTTCCTCCACGAGAATGATTTCAACGAAGCACTCAAACACACCAATGCCGGAGGAACCATGGAACTGTATAATTCTTCTATTTTTGTTCTCTTTTTTATATTTTAATTATCTCGTTTCTTATTGTAATTGTTTTGTGTTTGTTTTGTTTTCAGGCATGCGTTGAATGTTCAGATCTTCATTAAGATGCATAGGTCCGATTACGCAGAGAGGCAGCTGCGGATCATGCAGCAGATTGATGAGGATCACACTCTCACTCAACTCGCCAATGCGTGGCTCGATTTGGCTGTGGTATGAATTAATTTATTTGTATATTAATAATTCTTGTCAGTAGAAATTAGGAATTATAATTGTTGGAGATCACGCAGACTGATATATAGATTCTTCGTCTTACAAGCTGATTATGTAAGATTGAGTTAAGTTTAACAGCTAAGTAGAGTGATGAATATGGTGTGTTTAATTGATGAGTTTGGTTGGATGATGGTGGATCAGGGAGGGTCGAAGATTCAGGAGGCGTATTTGATATTCCAAGATATGTCGGAGAGGTATCTGTCTACTAGTATGCTTTTGAATGGCAAGGCGGTTTGCTGCATGCACATGGGCAACTTTGACGAAGCCGAGACCCTTTTGGTTGAAGCGCTGAACAAGGCACGTTTTACAAAGTGTTCTTATTCTATTAGTGTTCTCTTCCATGGATTTGGTAATTTAGTTGATTTTGTAATGTGGTTATGATTGTCCTAGATTTTGAAATTGCAGAGTGATTTGGTTGAATTCAAAATGATCTCATTTGTCTTTCGATTTTATAACTATTCATTGCAGTTCAATGATTTTGTAAGAATTTTTAGTTATTTTAAAAACAGACACCATTTTGGGGAGTATTTAGGTGAAGGAAGAGAGAAATGGAAAGAAAAGGAGAAGGAAGAGAGAAATGGAAAGAAAAGGAGAAGGAAGAGAGAAAAAATGATAGATGTGATAATTGATATTATAGAAAAGAGAGATAGGAAGAAAATAGGGCAGACAGTAGATGGAGTAAAAGGTAAATGATGTTTATATTTTTCTTTTTTATCTGATCTCATCCTGAAATGATCTCTTTTCCATATGTATTCTGTGCTAGCTCTTGGTTTAAACCTGTAAGATGTTTTGGAAAATTGTGTGTGATGAAAATGTATTGGTGGCTTATACAGGATGCCAGGGATCCTGAAACTCTAGCCAATCTAGTTGTATGCTGTCTTCACCTTGGCAAACCATCTAACAAATCATTCAGGTAAACTATCATTTAATATTTTTCACTGTACGTCTATTGAAAATATTCTAGTGTGGATATAATATCATGCATGGCTGGCGGAGTCTTTGGTTTTTGAGAAAGTGCTATTAAATTCTGATTCGATTATATGTACTTGTTATGAGTCAGGGCATGCTAGGGATATTTGAATTTTGTAGATGGAGTTATGCCTTCCTAACTTCTGCTTTTAGATCACTAGTTAGAAAACTTACGTAGCTCTGAAGTTTTAAATGGTAGTATTCGGTAAATGGGAGCTCCAAGATTATCACAGATAGAGCAATTTCTTTTAAATGTATTTAAAGTATGCCTTCTTACCGTGTTGTTAAAATCTGATGAATGAATATAGTGCTAGAATTCACAGGAATTCAATATTGAACCAAACAATATTTCCATGGATCACGGATTTTAAATCTAAACCTCCCGATGGTTCTTAATTTGGTTTGTTTCTGTTTCTCCACAATTTGGAGTGTCAAACCTCATTAACACCATATCAAAACTGAATTTCTTACATTCTAAGCATGGCCTTCAACAGTGATAGTAATTGGTGAAATTAACATCAGTTATTTAAATAAGAGAACATGACTTGGCCTCGAACATGAATTAAATGGTGGTAGCGACTGAGTAGTCCAAGTTCAAATAGTAGAATGATAATATGACAAGTCCAAAACTTTAATATAATACATTGAAAATGCATATGATGTTAGAAATATATGCGTATACATACACACAGTACAGAAATCTTCAGTTTAAAGGGTTTAATAATATTGTTCAAAACATATTGAACCAAATCATGTTGGGAAGAAACTATTTTGGAGTTTAACATTGAACACGCCTAATCTAAATAAGAGGGAAGGGACTGATTTAAAACATTTCAAGTGTATTTTCAAAAATACTTTCATTTACATTTTGAAATTTGATATAAAAGTAAATTTATTTTTAAAAGTTTCCTTCTTCCATTTTCCTTTGTTAAACTACACAGTCTGTAACTCTCCAATTTCCTTTGTAAACATAGCTTGCATCTGCAATCTGACAATGGGAGGGCATTCTTTAACTTTTACTGCCAATAACTATATAATTTGACTGAGTGACTTGGGAAACATAAAGCTTTTTGTTGCTTATTTGATTGAGTGACCCGTTATACTTCTGGATTTAAACTTTCCTTTTTTAGTTTATTCCTTTCCCCTTCCGTTAATCACTTGATCTGGTTTGGTATTCCTTATTAAATAAAATCTTCTCCCATATATTTTTTACCAATGTGTAACTTGTATTGCTTTGCAGCCAGCTGAAACTTTCTCACGCAGATCATGTACTCGTCAAACGGGTAACATCAGCAGAAGAAAGTTTTGATAGAGCGCTACAAACATTTTCTTCATGAGTCGATTATTCAATTTCTTTCGAGAGTTGAATGGTTTGCGGTCTTCCATGCAATTTTTACACCTTATCGTGGCTATTGTATTGGTGCGTGTCATAGAACATAATCAACTGGGTAATGTGTCATAGTATTCAAATTTATAACAATGTTTGGTTTACTGGAGTCTTGATGTTGTAAAAGCTACATCTGACGTTAATTTTGAGCAACTTCATTTGCATCTTATATTTTACTAAAATAGCAAGAAATAACAATATAATTACGATTATGTGGATGGATAGGTAAATCTGTATTCTATTTTACCCGAAGTTTTGCATTCTCATACTTGTATTTTTCAAGTAAAAATAACTGATTGTTGTGGTATTGCGTGTTTGTTATTAGTCTGGGGCTGCAAATGCAGAATGATACCGAGTTGAAAAACGTGTTGAAAAGACTACGATAATGGTAAATTAGATGGTACAAACGTTCTAATTGGCGGCTACAATTTTATACATTCTTTTATAAGGTTTTTAATAAATAATTTTAATTCATATTCATTTAAATACACACCAGAATATTGTTGTACGACGTCGGTGGATTCGTGTCCAATTATTATTGCATTATTATTGTCTGGTAATGCCCATTTAAACTTTAATACAGTGGACTTATTCTCTCTTGTCTCAGATTCAAGCTTCATCGCTTGAACTTCTAGGCCTCAATCAATTGTTTAAAATATATCTAAATGAGTTATTTTTAGTATTAACATACTTTACCCTATTTTTGGTCTAATTATGTCAATAACTATCTCATGAACGGTGAATGACTGAAAAAACCATCGTCATATATTGACACTTCCAATATTATTGCAACTATTAACATCTTTAAATATGTTAATTATTGGAAATTAGTTTAATCATCTTATTCTTATAGTTGTTGAAAGCTCACAAAAGAAATAAAATAAAAAATGTACATAATGTTGGCAAAGTTAATTCCTGGGTCAAGTTGTTCCAACAAAATGAGACAAATGAACGATTAAATAATTTCGATTTCATGATTCGCTCGTTCACGTACATCCTGTCAAAGGTTGCAAAATGATAGCTTTCAAATTCTATTTTTTAAGCTTTTACTTTATAGATTAATGCATGTAAGAAATTCATGAAGAAAATTTTAAATGATTAACACCATATTTTAGGACCGTAACTATCCCAACATTGTATTAGTTTTCATATTAATTCAGGTTCTTTGTTGCATGAATATTAATTATATTTTATGAATGACTAGTGTAATAACAATTTAACTTGTTGAGAATCCGATGAAATAACACATAAATCTTATTTACATTATCACATACTTTAATTTTATATTCTAATTATCAAACATAAAACTATATATATATATATATTTTAAATATTTATTTTAACGATATTTAAATTTTGGATAAAAACTAAAACAATTGTTTTCCAAATTACAGAGACTAATAAATAAGATCAATTTTAAAGAATTAAAACGATACTTTTTCCAAATTTAAAAAACTAAACATTATTATCATTATTATTGATTCATTGTACGCCCAATACACATGTAAGTATAACGAATGAACTAGCAAACTCCCTAGGGACAAAAAAATATAATGCTGAGGCTCATGATGTATGAGATCAGTAGAAACTCAGATTGCAGATGAAATGTCATATCCATTACGATGGGATTTTTGCCATTTCCATGCAATCTGTAAGCTCTTCTCAAGGTCAGTGTATTGTGCAGTCCAATTCAGTTCCAAGTTGATCTTAGAAGGATCACTATACACCTCTGCATAATCACCAGGTCTACGAGGAAGAAATTCTACATTGATGTTCACCCCTGTGGCCTTTTTGCATGCATCCACAAACTCCTTCACTGATCTACCTGATAAATTATAAACCCCTTATGAGAAATGTGTGGTTTTGCATCAAAACACTATTTTTTCATATTCAAAGTGTGTTAAAAACCTACCCTTTCCAGTACCAACATTATAGATCCCTACTTTACCAAGTTTTGCCTTTTCAAGAGCCTTCACATGAGCATCAACCAAGTCGGTTACATCAATGTAGTCACGTATGCATGTTCCATCCGGTGTCTTATAGTCAGTTCCTCTAACCTGCATGGTAAAAACAGATACAATCAGTACATGCTTATTATAGTTTACAACAGGACACATTTGTGATGAAGTATTGAAAGATTACTTGAAGTTGAGCTTAGCTTATAACCCTTTGAATATATTAATAGTAGTATATCATCATGTTATTCGCAATATATTAATAACGGATAATTTATTCTTATATAGTCTCATCAAGTCATATCAAACTTCAAGAAAAGAGTATAATTGATCATGGAGGATTTGAAGAATTGATAATGGAGATGGTTCCAATGCATTAGGCACTGACGATGTCAAATGTAAAGAATTCCACAAGTAATCAAATGGTAGTCTCTTAACATACCTTTAAGCCGGTTGTAATACCACGAGCTGCATCGAAGCAGGCACCAGAAATTCGACCGTGTTCTCGAAGTTCAGGTCTTGGAGCCTCGCCTAATCTGCCCTCTGGATCTGATCCAATCACATTGAAGTATCTACAAGTTTCCCAGAGAAAAGTGAATAACAATTCCAACAATAGCTAATTCTTAACAGTTATGATTAAATCAAGTTCCACTGATTTGCTTCATTATCTTTCATCCATTGTCAGACCTTAAATAACTGTCCAAACAACATTAATGGTTCCGTTTTGTTATACTAAACAAATAAAAAACAAAATACTGACATTTCTTTTACTTCTAGTACATGCCAAACGCTAATAAAAGATGTTTATCATATGAAGAAACATAACCGCGATCTTCCTCAAACCTTCCCAGACCATTTCTACCCATCATCTTGATTAAATCAAAAAAATGCATTTGACTTGAATCATGGCACGCCTCTTTAGAATCAATTAAGGAAATAAAGGGCACATTACACACCAATAAGCAATTTCAAATAAGGGAAGTCAGATAAGTAGATGTAAATTACATACCTCAGAATCATTACTGCCACTTTAGAACTTTTAGAAAAATCAAGGATGATGTCTTCTGACATCTTCTTGGCTTTTCCATATGGATTAATTGGTTTCTGGAATTGAAGTACACAATGGTAAGACTACATTCCAATGTGTAACAAAAGCCATTGCAAGATGCAACGGAAATAAAAAGTTCTTGGCCAAACTCATTATTCAACCACACTTAAGATTTCTCACCTGTTCTGTTTCTTCAGTAATAGGCATCTTTTCAGGTTCCCCGTATGTTGCACATGTACTAGAATATATTAATTTCTTCACACCGTATTTAGCCATAGACTCCAATACCAACAAGGTATTTGATGTAATATTGTGATAATACCTGACAAAAAAAAGTGTGTTAAAAGATGTAGAACTGAAAATAGATAATTTTGAACACCAAGCGACCTCACGAAAAATATAATTCCATCCCCCATAAAAATAATTGGGCACCAAGTAGTTGTAGTTTACTAAATTAAAGCAATACATTCTAGCAAAGACTGGTTTCTAAATCTACATGCATTGGTATGCATGAAGAACTAAAATGTAAGTAGCTACAAAGCTAGTTGTGTTTGTCAAGTCATCAACCTCAACTACGTTATTACAGGAAGATGCACAACTACACACTGATAACAAGAATCCAAACATCACTTACTATTCTCGTAACAGTTTGATCTGACTCTCAACAAAATCATATCTAATTACAACAAAGATCAATGACATCGTATATTTTGTTAAATTAGCTATCATGCACACTCTTTAACACACAAAATTGGTTGAAACAGTGTTATGATTTTCTAAGCAACTTCTGACTTCCGGACTCTTCATGTGATAATTATTTTTTAGGCTATTCGTAGAAGAGGTCCAACTTTTCTGTCATTATACCGGTAGTTATTCAACCCACCATATCAACAACTGTGTTGTGCTCATGCTTGTAGTTCTTATTCAAGTTCTCATAATTTAAAAACCTCAACAGAAAATAATACTATATCCACTATGGCATCAGAAAAATGAAAATGCTCTTGCAATATAATCACAGACTTTATTTTTAAACCCTTGCAACAGAGTTAATATAAAAATGAGAATGTCAAGTTTTATCTAAAACGCCAATCAGTTGTACAAGATAAATGGGTAGATGGAAGAAATCAGAAACCACAGATAGATGCTACTTCCCCACTTCTTGTATAACTAGAGTTAATATCCCTGAGTAAAAGGTATAACTACTTACTTAAGAGGGTCAAGTGTGCTCTCCCCTACATATGCAACAGCAGCAAAATGAATCACTGCATCAAATTTATTCTCTGAAAATATTTTATTCACCTAATAACCAGTCAAGTAGACAATCTTTCTTGGACAAACTGTGACATTATGATTCAACAGAAAACTAAATTTCAAACCAAATCATTTTTGCAATATGGAAAGATTATATGGATACAGATTCTTTATCTCCCAAGTCAGCATATATAAATTGAAGCCTTCCAGGTTCTGGAAACAATTCTTGAAGAACCCTGACGGCACCCAAATTGCCTCGGGATAGGTTATCCTGCAAAGAAAAAAAAACTATTTAGCAGACAGACCAGTAAATGCATTCAAATTTATCAGAGTAGTTTTTCAAAATTATGAAGAGGCACACCACTATGGTGACACGATAGGATTCCCTCAGAAGTCGCAAGGTAGCATGTGAGCCAATATAGCCTGCACCTCCTGTCACTAAAACATGAGTGACACCTGGTTCACGAATGGAAAACTGAAAAGGTCCCCAAAAAAGAATAATCAACAAAAGGTAATATAGCAATCAATTTAAATGTACAAACCACAACAAGAAAAGATAGAGAACCATAACTGAAAACAACATATCTTCAACAATTTAAATCCTCGGTTATTTATTCAAACTTTTATCTTTCTTATATCCATCTCACACCACTCGCAAACACCAAACCAAACATACACAAGCTTCATTGTCTTTAATTTGGTACACAGCAAAAATAGCGCATCATCTCTATCCATGATTCATCTACCATTTCAAGGTATCTTTCAGTAGTAAAATAGTCAAACAGCCAAACAAACAATAAAGAGGTTTGATGTATGTCAAAAATCATTAGAATACAACAAATAAATCGATCAGGCAACAATTATTGGAAATTAGAACCATCCATAAAACATTGTTAACATTTACATACTAATCATATGCAAGTAGAGACATAGAGACTTGTATACATTGAACAAGTTTTATCAAACTCAACTGGAAGAACAGATTACAAGCTAGGACTCTCATCTCTTGCTCCCCAAAATTCGGCCCCAAAACAACCCATACTACAGTCATCACAATGAGTTGCAATCAAATTCCTTGAACACAAAAGGCACTATTATGCAGTAAACCTATAAGTGGCATAATCATTCTAAGAAATCAAATAAAATTTGTCATTTCTCTTTCCCCCAACCAGTTGAAAAGAACAATTCATTGAATAAATTAAAATCACATGTCTAACAGGATCTATGGCATCATTCTTCAGGTCTCATTCAGTCATTCCGATATTTATGAACAAATATAGCAAATAAAACTCGGACAGCAAATATAATAGAAAGTATAATATATATATATATATATATATATATATATATATATATATATATATATATATATATATTCAAACATGCATATATACATGATTGACTGTGATAATTACGAGTATTTGATGGAATAAGGGAGCATATAATTACCGGACTAGGGGGATTCAAAGATGGAGATCTCTTGATCATGATAATGCATAATGCCGTTAATGCTGCAGCAAGAAAAACTTTTCCAACAAAATTGCCCTTCCTTTTTGGATCCACATAATCCATGCCTAAAAATGAACATAAAAACATATAACTTAAAACGTCAATTTAGTTATGCTGATACATAATAATGAATAGTAAGAAAACAATCAATAAAAAAAAAAAAAAAAAAATTACAGAACTTTGTCAAATAATGAATTTCAAAAACCCTATATTGAAGTGTTAGAAAGGAAAAGGTTTCCAATTCATTAATGCTTTAAGTACCGAAGCTTCATTCCATAACAGTGTCATACTACCATTTCTTCTCAATTCTAAAATCTTACCTCCCAAAGACATAGATCTGGTTGACCTTTGCTGACTTCTGGTCCTAGCAAAATTTAGCATTTGAAAATTTAGTAAGGTCTGACTCCCCCAATCCAAACGATCATATCAAGCTCCACTCCCAGAAGGATTTAAGTGATATGCTGCAGTGAAAACCAGACCACGTAAGTTTATTTTTTCTCTGAAAGGAAGACATCAAAACAACCCTGAAGAAGTTCAAACTGAAAACCAGCAGAACAAAAATAAAACAAACAGATAGCGTGCAAAAGGATAAAACAATAAATTTTGTTTGTAGGTAAAAGTTTGAAAGGTTAAAAACACGAAGACCACGATGAAAAATGGTAAAAAAGGATTCAAGAAGTTCAGATACTAAACTCCTCAAAACTAAAACGAAAAAAACATAATCCCGCCAATTCTCCAATAAATTCAATTGTTCAAAACTACAGAGCTGATGAGAGAGAGCATATCAAGAAATGAAAGATCCAGAGAATTCCAGAAGAAGAAAAACCTGATAGAAAGCAAACAAAAAAGGCTAAAGATTTCTCAAAATCATAGCATGTTTTACCACAAAAGCAACATTGCAAACGACATGCACATAAAATATCTGTCAGTGGGTCACGAGGGGAGAAAAAACCACAAAACCACTTTTAAAAAAATCACCGAGAAAACCAGAACAACATAGGACCCAAAAAAACAGCTTAAAATTCAACATCAAGATCCAACACGACAAGCAAGCAAAAGCAGCCTCGTCAGCCCAAGAAAACTTAACCCCTGATCAATCATCCAAATTCAACAACAGACAAAAACCCCTTTGCTTTTACACTTGCAGCATCACCAACTACTAAGCAGCCAACCAAGAAGATCAAAGACCAACCCAGATACCAAAATCCATAGAATTGTCAGGGAAAACAAAACACAAATCAAGGAGCATTGAGCAACAAAGCCGTCAGAACAGTAGTTTTTTTGAAAAGGAAAACAAAAACAAATGAAAAGGAGAAAACACAAAAGAAGCAGCACCGCCAGCACCTTAACCTTATGCAGTTCCCAGAAGCGCAGAAGGCCTTAAATGGTGAAAAGATTGTAAATTTAACGGTTTATAGAGAATTATAAAAGTGGGAAATCTGGAAAAAGAAAAGGAAGTAGCGGATTGAGCGCAGAAGGCAGGGGAGTGGAAAGAGAATGAGAAGAAAAGTACAAATGAGGAAGGTGATGGTAGGAAGAGGTGCTGTGGAATTTTGGGGTGGCGTTGAAATTGTGAGAGAGAAAGAGAGAGAATAATGGGTTCTAATAGGCTGCTCCTCCTCTGCATCCATGTTGTCAAACCTTTACAGGGCATTCAGACCGAAGGCAACAACGTCGTAGACTTCAATTTTTATTTTTTTTATTTTTTTAATTTTCTTGGTTACAATGTGTTTTCTCTTCTTATTTTTTTTCTTCTAACTAAATCCAATCCCTAAAAAATCCTATTTAAATTTATTATCAAAATACTTATTTATTATATCAGTTCAAGATTCACATTTTGCCAAGTCTATTTCAATTCACCATTAAAATATTTATTTATTGTATCAGTTGAAAATTCGAGTTTCAAGAAATCCCATTCTAATTATTAAAATTATCCCTATAGCAAAAAAAAAAAAAAACTCTGATTTTGGCTCCAAGTCGAACTCTGAATTAGGTTTCAATCTTTTCTTTTTAATATGTATTTAATTTTAATTTAAAATAATTTTTAAAATAGTGTTAATATTAAGTTAATAATGTAAAATTGTAACTGATTTAGATATTATGTGTTAATGGTGAAATCTTGAAATAGAAATTTTCCATTTTTTTGATGAGTAATAATAATTATTAGTAATTATTTTAAGTTTATGTTAGCATTAAATTAATAAAAAATAAAATATTAAAGGTTTGAATTAAATTATTAAATGTAAAAAAATATTTTAAATATTCAAATAAAATAAATTAGTATTCTAAATTTTTTTATAAATTATTACGAATAAATTAAATTTATTAGTAAAAGTAAATTAGATAAAATTTGTATTATAAGAGAGAATGTAACACGTATTACCTGTTACAATTTCTTCATAAACCCTATATATTTTGCAGGGATAAAATTGTTAGCTTTCCCGGTTTTATAACATTGTCAACTTAAATAAATGCTAATTAAAAATTAAATAAATAATGTATTAAATGATTATTAAGTGACGAGATAAATATGTCTTGATATAATTAATAGTAAATAAAATATTTTGTCAATAGAAAATTTTTAAAAACTTATTTATCACTAAAACTTTTAACAATCAATTAACTAAAGCTTATATATTTGAGAGACGATGCTTCAAATAGTATGTAATAATTCTGAATTTTAAGTGGTGTGATTGTTAAGCTAACCAAACTATTTAAATACAATACGTAGAAATTAAATTACGATTTATACGGTAATTGGTAAAAACTTTATTCTCATCATTCTTAGTTATAATAAATTTTTGTAGTTAAATTGTATTTCCTTTCGTGTGTGGAGTTTCTTATTCAGGAATATTTTTTTTTTATTTAAGAAATAATGAACAATTAAGAGAATAAAGATCTTTTATATAGTCAATATATGTAAAGTTTATAAGTTTTATTGGGTATATTTGTTTTAATTCCTTTGAAATTAATGTCACACTAATCTAAATTAATTGTAGATGAAAAAAAGGTGCATTCATAAATTTATTCTCTTGCAATAGCATTTTTTTTATATAATTGTAAGATTATTTTGTCCTAGACTAATCACAAAAGTTAGTTTACAATAATAAAATATTTAAAAGAAAAAAAAATTACAGCAACTATTTATAATTTTATTAAGAAATTTATTCAGAAGACATAACGGTGTCTTTTCTTTTAACGTCGTAATGTATTTGTTGAAGATATTTGTTTGGTGTGAAATTTAATCGATTAAGAAGTTAAAACGCATTAAAATGGCACGAATCCATTGAAAAGTAGCGTCTTTAACAGCTTAATAAATTTCTGATTCTTTGAAAAGCACGTTTCGAATCCAATAAAATGCGACCATTTGTAATATCCCCACCCTCATGTCACTGTTACACTTCAGTGGGGACCACGTACTTTCTGTGGGACCCATTCATGCTCTTTTATTAATTCAAACAAATATATCTTTTTTTTATCCAGATATTTAACTTTTGTTAATTCCTTAAATAGACGTAAAAATATATACTTTATAAAAAATTAAAAAATTTAATGTGAGAAAATGGAGAATATAACTTTAAAATATTCCGAAAAACTATTTATATTAAAATAAAGATAATTGAATTATAAAATGTGAGATTAAGTTAGATATAATTAATCGTAATAATTGATCACGTCACTACAATAACAAGTGTTGACTTTTATTTGAATGGTTTGATTTTTGAGGTTTGGATTCATTCCATTGAGGATGACCTTAAAATAGTTGCCACTTTAAATGGTTTTGAAGTAAACAACAAAATTAAATTAAATGTGATTGGGTAACAAATTAGGCACAATTTTGTAAACAATAAAGTATCGTGCATTGGTGGAACACTAGTGAAGTTTTGGTTAGTGTAGTTCCTTTTTATACAAAATTGTCAAAACTTAATAACATTTTCTCCGAAGAATCTCCTTTGATTTTGATATTATTGGTGAAATGTAGTTAATCGTTTGCATGACATTCAAACGAATTTAGAAAAAAGAGATATAAATTTGCAAATTTTGTCAACATTTTTTTTACACGTAACTATCTTTCTTTTAATTACCTTACCAAATTATAGGATTTTTTTACTTTCTCAAATCCAATCTGAACATAAGTTTAAATAACCATTTTATCTACATGCTTCAACCTTCCACTTATTCTTCTACTCTCTTGAACTGAACCTTCCACCATCTATTAAAAAAATAATAATAATAAGTCAAACAAAAATTTGATATCAAATGTTTGCTTGCTAATAGCATTTATCATTGAAAAGCACGTGAACTTTCTTTATATATTTCTACACAATTATTTTAAGACCTTTTTTTTTTTAAATTTAAAACACACAAGGCATCTTGTAATGATTCTCAATTAGAAGAGAGAGACAATATAAAAATAAGAATAATTGATAATGGGAGAAATTAAACCAAAACATTCATTCTTCGTTACATCACTACAACATTAAAAATTAACAAGCTAACCTAAACAAAAACAACTCTAAATTTAAATTCGAGAATAATAAATAACTTTAAATTATCCTATAAAATAGAAAAAATTGAATCCAACTGGAAATTTTTTATAAAAGAAGAAGATATACGTAAATAAATTTTGTAACTCTCGTATATTTAAGATTTTGACTCTAAACTTAATCACCTTAGAAGGAAAGCATGGTATAAGATGTGTATGCATGCATGTATGTGAAACCATTATGTCAAGTCAACAGTGAAGTTGTTTTGTTTTGTTTTGGTTTCGAATAATGTTTCATTTGTGTTACAAATCCTGGAGAAACGGCGAAGTCTTGCAACTTTCCATTTTATACGTCATTAAGATAATATTTAATAAGAGGATCGTAGTTGTGTTTAATTATGAAATTAGGTAGTGTTTGAATTTTCAATGTGGTGTGGGTTCTTGTGACTTTTCCACTCAACGTTGAGAAAGAGACTCCATAACAATTTGAAAGAGACAACTCACTCACTTACCACCCAAGATATAATGTATTCTGTTCTAAGCTGCTTCAAGATTCATCTTGCCAAAGTCTTTGTCAAACCTTATTTTCTTGTGAAGTGCAGAGGAAGGAAGATGAAGTTTTTCAAGTGCTTTTCCTCTTTTCTTGAACCTTAACTCGCATGTACCAAAAAAGGTGGTCATAAATTTGGTTCAAATTCTTCATCTCCTATCCAACAGGTGCTGACTCTCTAAAGACACCAAAAAAAATAACCATGGAAACTGCTTATATTCTGCCTCGAGGTTTGTGTCGCTACAATTTGGCTATAGGAAATTCATTCAAAACAATGTTAATTCTTGTTGGTATGATTTGTTTAAGTTATTTGAAACTTAATTTAGCGAGAATTTTTTTTAACAATATATAGTAAAAAATTGAATTTATATACAATTTAATTTGATTTGTTTTATTTCAAATCATGATCTGATGTTTGATTTCTGAAAGATTAATGAAACATCAAAAATTTGTAAAGAATAAAATTTTCTTAAGATTTACCATCATAATTAATATCATTTGAAAATTTTAAATTATAATAATTATTTTTATCTAACTTAATTATCAAGTCACACAAATAAAGTTGGGTTAGTTTGGCCACTTAAAAACAATTATTATATTACATTAAATTTAAAATAAAGAACATAATAAAAAAAATATACTTTTAAAATATACTTTGATAAATTAAGAAAGTAAAATATATATAAATACAGGAATTATAAACTATCTTAATCTCATTATTTGTTAGATATTTATTACTGATTTTTTTCTTAACTATTTGGAATGGAATGGAATAAAATTGGGTTATATTCTAATACTTTGTTTTCACAAAAGAAGATGAGTAACTTAATCATGGCAAAACGTCTTCGGGTAGCTGAGTGAATTTAAATAAATAGAATATTATTAATAAATTAACAATAATAATAAAATATTAATAATTGAATGTATGATTTGATATTTTTTTTTGAAGATGAACAAATTATTAAAGCAGGACAAGAGGGGATATAAGCTAGGATTACAGAAGAAAAACAAAAGCAACATCATTCAAGAGATTTTTTATTATTTGTATAACATATTTTAAGTTGAGATATTTTTCTATAAATAAAAAATGATAGTTAGTATGTATACTTTTTAGTTGTTTAAGCTTTGACTTTTTAATTAAAAAAATTAGCACAACTTATTCATCGTAAAATCCTTAGTTAATTTAGGTTTGGCGTGAGTTAAATCACAGACGCTCAAGATTATTGAGTATACTTTTTAAAATTAATTTATTTAGCAAAAGGATCTGGATCTAACTTAAGCTAATTATATATATCTTTGAAAAATAATCATATTTTTTATTTTGTTTTTTATAACCTTAATGTAGATAACATAATTTTTTTTCCTTTAAGAAAAAGTCTGAAGTTCGAACAAATACAAAGAAAAGAATAATTGAAATTCTGAAATTGAGCTGGGTTGTTCATTTAATACTTGCCGGACCAAAAAGTAAATGGCCTTTAGCGAAACACTGGTTTTGGGCTATCGGTTGTGGGCCGTTTTGTGGCATCCTTGTCCTCGTGACAAAAAAAAAGCCTTGTTTCTTTGCTACTGAATGTGTGCCCTGGTTTCTCTATCTTACCATCAGAACACCACTGGCGAAGTCGATTCCGGCGAGCGCACCGTGTCACCGTCAACATCGTCGGCAAGGTATTATCCTCTTCTTCCGTTTCATTCATTTTCTTAAATTTTGGAGCAACCAATAGGTGAACACGATGCACACACAGTCAAAGGTCCTTTAATTTGGAACAAGCAATTACGCTTATTTAGAGACAGAGAGAGGTTCCCATACAAAAAAGCTCATAACACACAAAATACCAGAACACTTGTCTCTCTATAAAATGGACGTGAATGAGATTTGTGTGTGATGTTAGGGCTGGATGCTGGGTACATTTTCGGCCAAGTCTTGTTTATTTTATGGAAATGCAGCAGATTCTTCTCTAATATCAAAGTTGAATATGGTTGTGTTATGCTGTGACTGATGTTTTACATGGAACCATAGGATAAAACGTCTTGCTTAATTATTATCATTAATAAATGTGAATAGGATAGCCATTATTGGTTTTGTTTTAAATTGTTGAAAAAATGAATTGAATAAAGTTCTTTAATCATCAATTGGTGCACTAGTTGTTAACTTAAAACTGGTGTATATAAATAACACAAGAAAAATAAATATGGAATGCAGGTGAGTTTTGAAATATGAATTTTATGAGCTTGTTTGATGTATTTTATTGGCTATTCCAACAGTTCGTATAAACTTGGTGGTGTATTTCATTTTGGGTATCAGGTTCATGTTGCTGAAACCTCTTTGAACTTTCCAATTAAGCATTTCTTTCACTGTGTCAATGAGAGGCAAAATTGGAATAAGGAGCCCAAACCCCACTATCTCCTATGCCACCAGAAGAGCGCTAGTTGCATTTTCTACCTCATCTGGTTTTGGTGATGGTGGCCGCGGTCGCGGTCGTGGAGGCTCACTCCCTGGTTCAGGGCCGTTTAATTTCAATGAAAGAGCTCCTGGTAAGCCTAATTCCAGTGAGCCCAAATCTGACACAACAGAGTCACCCATTCCTCCTGGTTCTGGGCATGGCAAGCCAATGCCTCAGTCTGGTGTTCCTTCTTTCTCATCATTTTTATCTTCCATAAATCAGCCACCGGCTGGACGTGGGCGAGCTACTGTACCTCAAACTCAAAATGATTTGCAGGCAACTGCTGGTTGGGGCCGAGCTACTGTACCTCAGCCTCAAAATAATTTGCAGGCACCTGCTGGTCGTGGCCGTGCTACTGTACCTCAACCACAAAATTATTTGCAGCCACCTGCTGGTCGCGGCCAAGCTACTGTACCTCAACATTCGCATCCACCTGCTGGTCATGGCCGAAGTACTGTACCTCAACCTCAAAATGATTTGCAGCCACCAGACTCTGGACCCATAAAACCCATTTTCTTTAAAAGAGAGGACAGTGTTTCTCCAACATCGACAGATGATTTTTCTATTGATCACGAGCATGTTAACAAACTTCCAGGCAGCATAATAGGGGTGTTGTCTGGACTTGGACGGGGTAAAACCATGAAACAGGCAGATCAGGGAACACCAGTTACCGAAGAAAATAGGCATCTTCGCACTCAACGACCTCCTGGTGCGGCTGCATCTGGGACTTCACCTGAGAGACAGCCAATACC
Source organism: Sphenostylis stenocarpa (assembly GCA_963425845.1). Lineage (NCBI taxonomy): Eukaryota > Viridiplantae > Streptophyta > Magnoliopsida > Fabales > Fabaceae > Sphenostylis > Sphenostylis stenocarpa. Next base: position 13,924,739 of record OY731403.1, on the reverse strand, counting down.
AAGCAGGGAGGATGCAGTCAGGAATGCACGAAAATTTTTGTCACAAGGTGAGGATGATGGAAGTGGCACTGGAAGAGGAAGAGGATTTAGAGAGAGAGGTGGGCTTGGTCGGGGTAGGGGCAGAGGCAGAGGCCGAGGCATTGGAAGAGGAGGGTTCAGAAGGAGGGATGCGGGTGAAAGTGTAGGTCAACAGCAGGATGCAGAGGATGCATATGCTACAGGGCTATATGTTGGAGATGATGCAGATGGTGAGAAATTAGCCAAAAAGTTTGGGCCTGAGATAATGAATCAGTTAACTGAAGGATTTGAGGAGATGGCTGGTAGAGTTTTACCATCACCATTAGAGGATGAGTATTTGGACGCATTAGACATCAATTATGCAGTAAGTGGTTTGCTACAGGCGTCTTTTTATGTTTGTTAAGAAATAATTAAAGGTAATGGAAATATAATTCTTGTTGTTTAGCTGCATCAAGGGAAATTCTCATCATAAAAAGGAAGGCTAAGTTAATTGAATTGCTATCAGGAAACTCATCGTACTCATCCAATAATGAAGATCTAAAGACACCATTTCTCTCGGGGAAAATTTTTAATCCAAACTTCTGTTTTCTGTTTAGTATCCATATTTCAATGTTTAATTGTATTTTTTCGGCCTCTTTGTTGATTATTGCAGATTGAATTTGAGCCAGAATATTTGGTGGATTTTGATAATCCAGATATTGATGAGAAGGAACCAATTCCACTTCGGGATGCACTTGAGAAGATGAAACCATTCTTGATGGCATATGAGGGGATTCAAAGTCAGGAAGAATGGGAGGTACGAGTTTTGTTACCCTAACAATAATTGCAAAGGTTTCAGGGCACGGATTTTGATACTGATGTTCTTTTTCTCGATTTTTAACTCATCACTATATTTGCCATTAATCTTATGGCTTGGTTGCCAATATCTTTTTTATATGAAACTGTGAAACAAATACATTGGACAAGTACTGTATCAGTTATATGTTTTGAAATAGTTGTCTAGTTTACAGGTAAAGGATATTGTTATTATTGTTCTCTATTATAGTTTATGGTGTCTGTCCATGTATTGGGATATTTCTCTTTTCTAACTTTATATCCTACTAGGAAATAATGGAAGAGACAATGGCACGAGTTCCATTATTGAAAAAGATTGTTGATCACTATAGCGGACCAGATAGGGTAACTGCAAAGAAGCAACAAGAAGAATTAGAAAGAGTTGCTAAAAGTCTTCCTAAAAGTGCACCATCTTCTGTGAAACAATTTACTGACCGTGCTGTTATCTCTCTTCAGGTTTGGAACTCTAATTATTGATATTGTGTTGGGCATAACATGTTTTTTAATTGGCTAGTTCTTTTCCTCTTATGTTGATAATCTTTTATAACTATCTCGGCTGATGATTCTACTTGCTCAAGTAGTTCAGTGGTATATGAACCCCTTTCCTCAGTATAGTTATCTTGTTATTTGATTTAAGTAGGGGATCTATTTGTCAACAGTTGCATATTCAATTGAAATCCCAAGAAATATTTGCTATTCTGTCTAGGAATCCCGAATCTGGATTCTAGTTGATAAGATAAATCCCAAATGTATTGAGAGAACAGAATATGTATTTGACTGAACAGTTTTTATTGACAAGGCATTGATATAAATTCAATTCTCTGGTTAAAACATGATTAATATGTGTTTAAATCAATAAAAGAATATTGGTAAGGAATGCCTGAAGATTGTTAGCCATTGGAGTTGGCTTTGGTGGAATGAGATAACTATTTATAATTAGAAATGCAGGAGGTTCCCAAACTTTAGTTCCCCATATTAATGTGAATTTGTGGCTTTGTACATCAAAGAAGCGATTCAGAATCTTGCTATTTCATGATTGTATGAAGGTGAACAATCTGTTGTTTTGTTTTTGGATGCTTTATGTGCAGATATAATTCTTTCGGTAAATACGTAATGCTAATATAAAAGTTGTGGTATTTTGCATGAACAATCCAGTAATACATATATTTTAATTTTTTTTTTCGTATTTATTATCTTTGATTTCAACGAAGTATGAGAAATGCTGGTTAGTCTGCACATTATTTATGTTTTGTCTGAAATATGATGCAGAGCAACCCAGGCTGGGGATTTGACAAGAAATGCCATTTCATGGATAAGCTGGTTTGGGAAGTGTCTCAGCATTACAAGTAACTTTGCCTTTCAAGCTTCAACAGGTGGGCTGCGTGCATTTCAAATTCTTTTAACTTCAGTTTTGATTCAAAAAACTGCTATACATTTTGTAATAATATGAATTATAGTTATCTGCTAGCAATTGTTACATCTCTCGTATACTTTGTAATGAACGAATTATCATTTTAATTAGACTTTCAAAAAGTGATAAACTGTGGGATCATAATATTGATGATTGGGAAATTAGTGGTTATAATTTAATAATTTCACAATTAGTTTTATGTATATATTTTATCAGAATTTTTATTTGTTTTATGAACTAACGATCTATAACTGTATGTATGTTTTTCCGTAACTAGTATAACCTTCATGAGTATAATAGGTTCTCCTAATCTTGTTTTTAGTTGTATTTGAATGTTGGTATTAGTCTCCCGTTCTTGTTTGTATTTTTCTTTTTGGTATTTTTTATTTTGATGCATACCAATTGAGTTTCTTATTCTAATGCTTACCAATTGAGTTTCTCATTCTAATGCTTACCAATTGAGTGTTAATAAACTGTATGTATGTATGTATGAATGTAAAGAAAGAGAAAGTATTTTTCATTTTATGTAAATATGGATCATAAGAAAATATGTAGTTGTATGATTATTACTTAAATTATTTATATTTATCTTTTAATTTCATCGTTCAAATAAGATTTAGTGATCTATATATATATATTTTTTCCTTTTATCCCCAGTATTTTAGTATCTACATTTCCTAGGTTTGTGCTTGTCACCAGAAATTAGTAAGAAACAAAAATATTGAAAAGAAAAGGATTATACAAGTTAAATGTGTAATATAGAACGCATTAAGATTAGTCTTGTAAAAACTACGAAGCTGTTCAAACAGAGTTGATTACTTTTCCTTTTTGATTGGGAGAAGAATCCTTCCAACAAAATTCCAGGAATGGATAAAAGGGTAAATAGAATAGTGAGCATAATGTTAAAAATTAGGATTAGTTCTAAGAATTTGAATTAAATGAAAATAAAATACGATAATGCAATGAAAAGGGTTAATGTGAATTTAAAATTTGATTTGAAATTGATGTTCTTTTGGGCCCGAAAAACAACAAACCAATAAAAAGCACAAAACAAAATAAAGTAGGACCACGTCATGCATGGGCTGAAGTGGGCAATGCTCCACATTTCCATTAACCACGGATGATGTGAATCCATCTGCCAAATTTTACTTGACTTTGAAGTATAAAATTCATAAATATCAATTTAAAAATTTAGAGAATTTACATGTATTTTATTCATAAAACAAATATTATTTTTGTATTATTTTGCTTTATAATTAAATTATGGTGACACTTGATCTGGGATAAAAAAAATAAGATGGCTTTTCTTTTATCAAGTTATTTTCAAACTATCTTTCTCATCTCATAATGTATACATAAATATTTTAAAAAAATTATATTACTCAATTCAACATTTATTTAAATTTTAATTGGATAGAAATATATATATATATATATATATATATATATATATATATATATATTGATTTCAAATTTTGATTAACATAAATAAACTTATCTGTTGTTGTTTTTCTTGTTATTTTGTGGTTACAAGCTTTATAATTTAATCGTTTTAATTCTATTATAAAGCATTTAATTATAATTTGTTTTGATTTAAGTTAAAATGTGTTTTAATTATAGATTTTATATTTATAAAAAGTTGAAATATTACTAATGAGAAATATAATTTTGTATACGCTTTATGTATTTATAGTTGAAATTCTAAATATTAAAATAAAATATAAAAAGGAATTGGGTGGGAAAAAGTTGCCTTAGAATAAAATAATAATAAGATCTGTAATTTTTTTTTATTGTATTTATACGTCCATAAAAAATCAATAAAAGAATGACAAAAATGTTACCAATTAACTATTATTTATAATCTTTCCAATTAGCTATGTTTTAACGAAACAATAAAAATATAAAATCTATTATAAATAGATATTCATTTTTAATTTATCAAAATGGGTTTCGTTTCACGAAGACATCTGGTATTTATGGCTCACATTTTTTTATATGTAATTACAAAATACATAAATGATGGGGAACGCTTAATTAAAAGTTACCAATTTTTAATGATAAAATACTAGTGTTTATTGGTGATGGATATGATGCGAGATTACTATCATACTATATATATAAGGTAATAATTTATTTTAATTTGTTTTTTATAATTATTTTTTATTTGATAATTAACATTTTAATCATATAATAAAAATGTGGATACACTATCTCTATTTCCCTAACCGTCATACACTGTAAATCACTACAAAATAATAATTAAAATAAAAATATCACCATGATTAGATTGTGATGATAAATAAACTAATTACAATAGACATTTTTCAAACTTTAATGAGTTCATTATCATATTAAACAAAATTTAAATTTATTACATTATTTTAAGATATTTGGAATAAGAGATTGTATGTGACATTTATCTTTAATGTTTCATTTGGTTGAGGGAGGGGTCACGAATTAAAAAGAAAAGAAAAAAAGAACTAAAAAACATGTTATATTATGTACATAATGAATTATGTTGTAAAAAAAAGTTAATCTACCACGATCAATTATCAGACTTTTTTTCTAAAAAAAAAACTATAATAATAATAAATGCTGAAAACACAATATCAATAGTAAAAAAATAATAATTATGAAAAAACTATTTATCTTTTCAATTATTTATTTTCATAAATAACATTTTTTTCTTATTTATCAATTTTTTTAATTCTCTACCTAACATAAACACCCACAGAAATAAGTGGTAGGGAAATAGGGTTGTAGGTAGACTTATTGAATTGATTCCACTCTACCAAGTTCACCACAAAGCCACCAAGAATAACTTAAAGCAACATAAGGCCATTTTTGGTTTTTTAAAAATACAACCTTTGCAAATGTTTTGTAGAGATGACTTGGGCAATGAATAGGGATAAAAAGGAAGAAGCAAAGATGATTTGTGATTGGATATTTACATAAAAAAAAACTCTGGATAAAATGATTTCATAGAATATATGTCATCAATAATTCACTAATAAAATGACATCGTTGATTCAAATAGAATTGAATATATGTTTGGTGAGAAAAAATATTGAATTTGAATTTTGTTCGAAAAAAATGACGAAGGAACAAGATTTTGTCACAAGACTGGTGTGTGTCTAAAGATACTTTTCTCATCCATGAAACCAATAAATGTGTTCATCACGAATAACAAAGCTGAAAAAAGTGACCAATGGATGAAGAGGTTGTCATTTGTTGACATAATTGTCACTTGTCATTTTCAGTAAAATTAAAATTTATATATAACTTAATAAATAATAAAATGAAAACCATTAAAAAAAAAAAGAGGGAAAAGGGTAGGGGAGGAAAGAAAAGAAGTAGAGTTGAGAAGAGTGAAAGGGAGAGAGAGAAGTGACAAGAGGGGAGTGTGTGTGTGTGAGAGAGAGTGACTGCAAACTGCTCCACGCTTGCTTCTTCACAGATCTTCCATGGAACAGGTTCGTGGTTACGGAATGCATCGGTTTTCCAGTTTTCACTTCTCACAATTTTTGCGCTGAGTTCGGTTTTGATTTTGCAGTACGAGAAGGTGGAGAAGATAGGCGAGGGAACATACGGCGTCGTTTACAAGGCTCGCGACCGCGTCACCAATGAGACCATCGCGCTCAAGAAGATTCGCCTCGAGCAGGAGGATGAGGGGGTTCCCAGCACCGCCATTCGCGAGATTTCTCTCCTGAAAGAGATGCAGCATAGGAACATTGTTAGGTATTCCCCGTTTGCTTTACTTTTTGTTTCAATGCAATGTGTCCTTATCGATGGTCAAATTGGAGGGCTTATAGTTCTGTTGCTGCGTGCTATTTGTCGTGAATTTTTGTTTCTGCTTAGCCTCGGAGTTTTTAGCTTCTGAAATGTAATGAATGAAGGAGGGGCTTTCATGTTGTTGTTTGGAGGGTGTACTGCGCAGGGTTTGTATAGTTGGAGCAATTGATAACCTGTTTTTAATACTTTAGTTCCATTCGGTTGTTGTTTATGTTTGGTGAACTTGTTGTGGTGTTTGGTAGACAGGTTGTGCATGTACAGAATTATGTGAGCTTTTTAAGTTTTACCCCTACTTTTGGTCTTGCACAATTCTAACAATGTTTGTGCAGATTTCTCTGTGTTGGAAGTCGTGAAAAAATTATTTTAATGTTGCTTTGTTATGTTGAGTTGTGCTTTTTGGTTGTGTGGGTGACAGGTTGCAGGATGTAGTGCACAGTGAGAAGCGATTGTATCTGGTTTTTGAGTATCTGGACTTGGACCTAAAGAAACACATGGATTCATCTCCAGAGTTTGTGAAAGATCCACGGCAAGTAAAAGTGAGTGGCATGTGGTTTTCTTTTCTCCTATTATATATTTTGGTAACTTGAATTATAATTGGGAGTGAGCAAGGGATCTAATCTGGCAAGCATGTATATGGGTTTCTTATCATTTGTCTTGTCCTTCTATAAATCAACTGAAGACATAATGAGAGCTATTGATGATTAATAACCTTGTGATTGGCTACAAAATTTGAGCTTGTCTAATCAAATGCAGGTATATACATATAGTGTGAGTCTCGTGATTTTTTTGATGAGTGAACGAGTATTGTAGATTATCTTTTGTTACTTGATTGGTATGCCGTTTCTTCAAAGTTTCCTATTTCAGAAAATGAATGATCAGTTGATTAACTTTTTCACTTAGGATTTTGGTTGGACCTGTCCACTGTTTGCTAACTAGTTGCTCGAAATTAAAATATTATCAAAAGTAGTTGGTTAATAAGAGCTTTACTGTGTTGGTTCAGGTTAATGCTGCTTGTAAATTAAGATTCTGTACTGAGAGGCAGCTATCATCATCTATTTCATTGGTTTTGGCTTCCTTTCTTATTGTCCGTATGACTGCCTGCCTACCATCCGACTTGATTAGTTATTTAGTTTAGATGTTATGTATGACGTTGCCATTACCTTCCTTTCTCATTGTTTGTACGCTAGATTTTGGTTAAAAGTTTCCACCTTAACATTCATGGATAGTGTGAGATCTAATTTGTCATGGATTCTATAAGGGGGATGCTAATTTTGGTGGAAATACCAATTTGGATTTGGATTTTGAATTCTTTTATGATCCTTTCTGCAGATGTTCCTTTATCAAATTCTCTGTGGCATTGCTTACTGTCATTCACATAGAGTTCTTCATCGAGACTTGAAACCACAGAATTTGTTGATAGATCGCCGTACCAATTCATTAAAGCTTGCTGATTTTGGATTGGCTAGGGCATTTGGCATTCCCGTCAGGACATTTACTCATGAGGTTTGTGTGCTACCTTATATGTGCTTCTTGTCATCCATGGAGATAATAAAAATTTAAATGAATGGGCTTTTGCATGAGAAAATTATATGCCCCTATGCTTTGTTCTAAAGTTGCATCTTTTGAAACTGAGTGTAGATGAAAATCCTTTTTCCTTGTAAAGCAAAGCTACAATACTTATCTTCAAGACTTCATTTGGTAATTTGACATCTCTGCTCCTGATCTAAAAATTAATATTTCAGCCTTTGTGCGGCCCTGGGCGGTGAATGTTGTTTGTGTGTCCACTATATATTATGCAAGATTGTGTACAGTGGTGGTCAATAATCCATGTAGGTGACCCCATTTATTGGGAATAAGACTGTTATGTTATCTTGCCTTTAATGTATTTGTTAATTGAAGTTATTTTGAGACCTTACCTGAATTTAATCATGGGGTGATTATCAATATAAATTAATTTTTCCTCATAATTTTGGAATTTTAGCATTTGTTGAATAGCCTACCTTTGAGAATACTGAAAGTTCATTGGTCAATGGTAGCTCTTTTTGCACTTCTGGAAGATCATTGATTTCTCAAACAATCCACTAAATTGGTATTTAGCGGATGTTTCTTTTCACTTTATGGTAATTTGAAAATTTTATACATTGAACTTATATGTAATGAGTTCCACTATAATTAGTAATCAAGAATGTTATTATGATTGTTCTCTGATATTTGTTTACACTTTGCATATACCGCCTCATTACATAATTATCCGTTGAGGGTTTTCTCAATGGGTAGAATCAAACCGCTTCATCTGAAAGGTCCCAGTTCGGTTCCAGCCCATGATCCTTCATTGCTAGGTCATCTGTATGTACTACTATAAGCCCTGAAGTCTTGTGTCATGCCTTGACCAATTCCCTAAACCTCTTCTTAACTGAAAAAATTGCATTTGTTTTATTTTGAATTAAAACAAATGAAATTATTTAATTGAAGACTGTTAGATATGTTTAGATATTAGTTGATATTGTTTGATATTGTTGAGATATTGTTAATCACAATATCAAACAATATCTTCTATTTATCCTATTTGTATTCGGTTACTCTGTTTAGTTGTACCTCTCTTTATTATAAATACATTGTCCTATGTGTGGTTAAGACACAAGGGAGATTAACCCTATACAGTTTTTCCTCTATATTCAACAAAGACTATGTGTATGTATCAATTTAGAGGAAAGGAATTATAGTAGTAGTTTGTTTGACATGCTTTAAAATAAATCAATATTTATTCCCACATCAGTATCTATAGTCATTGGTAATTGTTTGTAGGTGGTGACATTATGGTACAGAGCTCCAGAAATATTGCTTGGGTCTCGTCATTATTCTACCCCAGTTGATGTTTGGTCAGTGGGATGCATATTTGCAGAGATGGTAAACCGACGACCTTTATTCCCTGGGGACTCTGAGATTGATGAATTATTTAAAATATTCAGGTGAATATCTAGCAGCTTTGAATTTGTCTCTAGACTTTTGCCACATATTTAAGTATTTATATAGGATTTGATTGAAGAATATGAATCCTATTTGGTACATTTAGCTGGAGGAGGGGTAAATTTAGGCATGCACAAAGACTTTCTCATATATGTATTCTTGTTCATATGTGAAATTTTAATGTTTTTTTGATGTGTCGGCAACTGTTTGACCAGTGTCCTTGAAAAGATAGTCTTCAGTTTTGGCCCATCGAATATTTGTTTTCAGTTTTGATAGTTATTGAATTATTGAATAAATTGCCTGCGTGGTATTGCTTTTCTACCTGTTTGGCTCCTCTTCTTTCTCTGAATCTTATTGCGTTACTCTCCCCAAAAAACTGCAAATAAACTAGTATAAGGTAACAAAAAAAGGATGTCTTTTCTCTTTTTGATATTTACTTACTATGGTATGCTCCTCAATTTTATGCCACCTTGTTTGATACCTTTGAGCATGGTTATCAAGATCATGAGGCAATTCAAACTTTTATGAGACTATATGATAAGAATAAACCACCTATTACCAAGATATAAACCCGCAAGAAACGAACAAAAGAAGCAACAATCGTAGACCACCAACAATAGGGCACACAACACTCAAAGGATGCAAAACACCCAACATTTATAACCCATCCAAAGTTTGAAATTTTAATGCATTTTGTGTCGGCAACTGTTTGACCAGTGTCCTTGAAAAGTTAGTCTTCAGTTTTGGCCCATCAAATATTTGTTTTCAGTTTTGATAGTTATTGAATTATTGAATAAATTGCCTGTGTGGTATTGCTTTTCTACCTGTTTGACTCCTCTTCTTTCTCTGAATCTTATTGCGTTACTCTCCCCAAAAAACTGCAAATAAACTAGTATAAGGTAACAAAAAAAGGATGTCTTTTCTCTTTTTGATATTTACTTACTATGGTATGCTCCTCAATTTTATGCCACCTTGTTTGATACCTTTGAGCATGGTTATCAAAATCATGAGGCAATTCAAACTTTTATGAGACTATATGATAAGAATAAACCACCTATTAATAAGATATACACCCGCAAGAAACGAACAAAAGAAGCAACAATTGTAGACCACCAACAACAGGGCACACAACACTCAAAGGATGCAAAACACCCAATATTTATAACCCATCCAAAGGGATGCGAATCAAGGGGCATAACCCTTGAAATAGAGATACAACCATTAGGAAAAGTTTTATCAATTAGGAACGGTTGTTAGAAGCAATATAAATAGAAGTAATCCAGATTAGGGAGGAGATTAGGAAGGACTTTGTGGAGAGATAGGCTCTCGAAAACCTGTGTTATAAAAATATCCCAAAATTATCTTTATAAATTCTATTCATTTTATAAATCTTGTCCAACTCTTTTCTGTCCATATCAATTTGGTATAGGTGCTTTGCTTCTAACAATGCTGACAACTCGTTCTAATTCTGATAATCATGACACAATGGAGAGAATTTTTGGAGATGCTGATGGTGGACCGACAAAATTGAGATGCAAAACAACAACTTGAAACACGTTTTGCACGAATAGAAGTCATGGTAGAAAATTTGTCCAAGCATTTAGAAAATGGCTCACCCAAAGTTTTCGTCAATAGAGAAGAAACACCCAAGAACCATGTCGGGGAAGGAAAAATAGAACGATGAAGAAAATTGGAAATCCCCGTATATGATGGAGAATCTGATGCCTATAGATGGATAAATAAATTGAAATGTTTCTTTCAAATGAGAGATGTACTAGAAGAAGAGAAAATATAGGCAGTTATGGTGGCACTAGATGGAAAGGCGCTATCTTGGTTCCAATGGTGGGAAACTTGCAACTCTAACATTAGATGGGGAGAATTCAAAGTTGTCATTTTTGAAAGATTCAAAACTTCAACCACTCTCAATTCTTTTATTGCCCTCCTTGCACTTAAACAAGAAGAAACGGTAGAAGAGTACGTTGAGCAATTCGAAAGGTTTGCAAATATGTTGCAAAATGTTGGTGAATAACATTTAAAGGACATTTTTGTGAACAGGTTAAAGGAAGGCATTGGGGCAAAAATTAAACTCTATGAACCCCCCACTTTATCAATCATGGTCAAGAAGACATTACTGATTGAGCGAACAAACAAAGCAATTTGGTAGGTGGGAACAAATATTGCTTCAAACTCAATCTCAAAATTCAGCACCTCTTACCGAAGTTCATCCCATACGAAGACTGTTACTTATGGTGTTAGTAAAAAAGGTGGAGGGTACTTGACGAGGAACAATACAAATGGATTTTTAAGTTGGCAGGATACGATTTTGAAATACAGTACAAATCAGGGAAGGAAAACTCTGTCGCTGATGCGCTTTCCAAGAGAAATTCCCATTACGCCATGTCAGTCTTACTAATTCATGATTTTGAGGAATGGGCTGAAGAGATCAAACAAGATTACAAATTATGAAAAATCATGCAAGATTTTATTATTGATCCCACATCTCATATGGGTTATACTTTGAGGAATCAAAAGTTATTTTACAAGGAGAAATTGGTGCTATCCAAGTCTTAACCGACATCAAGAATTTTGTTACTGCTTGCGAAGTTTGTCAACAAAACAAAAGTGACAACCGATCTCTAGCTGGGCGGGCTGCTACAACCATTACTAATCCCAACTCAAGTATGGACAAATATTTCTATGGATTTTATTGGAGGACTGCCAAAATCCATGGGGAAGGATACAATCTTGTTGGTGGTTGACCAACTCACTAAATATGACCACTTCATACCATTAGGGTGCCCCTACGCTACTACCGAAGTTGTTGTAGTATTTCTACAAGAAATTGTGAGATTGTATGGATTTTCATCTTCCATTGTTTCAAATCATGACCCTCTATTTTTAAGCAACTTCTGGAAAGCCCTTTTTGAAGTAGTAGGTACACAACTAAAATTCAGTTCAACATACCATCCCCAAACTGATGGACAAACGAAAGTTGTCAATCGATGTTTGGAAGTTTATTTATGATGCTTATCTGGAACAAAGCCTAAGAAATGGGTCTCTTTTCTTCCTTGGGCCAAATTATGGTGTAACACCAATTATAATGCTTCCAACAAAATGTTCCCTTTCAAAGCTTTGTATGGACGTGATCCCCCTCACATTCTTAAGGGAACCACCATTCCTTTCCGCCTTGAAGAAGTCAACAAGCTTACAATTGTTAGAGATGAATTATTGGCTACTCTAAGAGAGAATTTGCTAAAATCCCAAGATGTTATACGAACAAATACCAACCAATGCTGACGTGATATAGAATATGCAGGCAGTGATTGAGTGTTCTTGAAGATGCAATCTTATTGGAGAAGGTCCTTAGCTAAAAGGATTAATGAAAAACTCTCCTCTCAATTTTATGGTCCTTTCCAGGTATTAAAAAAAGTGGGTGTTATTGCTTATAAATTGGATCTTCCATCTCATAGTAAAATTCATCTAGTCTTTCATGTCTCTCTCCTCAAGAAGGCCATTGTTGATTCTTTCTAGTCCTAACCTTTTCCACCAATGATATCTCAGAATCAAGAATTATAGGTTTATCAAAACTCTATTTTAGATATTCGTGAACTACAACCTAGCAATGTGGAAGTTTTAATTCAATGGAAGAATCTCCCTTCGAGTGAAAATAGTTGGGAATTGGTGGCTAAAATACAAGAGGTTTTTCCAACTTATCACCTTGAGGACAAAGTGAGTCTTTTAGGCGGGGCTATTGATAAGAATAAACCACCTATCACCAAGATATACACCTGCAAGAAACGAATAAAAGAAGCAACAATCCTAGATCACCAACAACAAAACACACAACACCCAAAGGATGCAAAACACCCAACAATTACAACCCATCCAAAGGGATGTGAATCAAGGGGCATAACTATTGGAATAAGGATACAACCATTAGGAAAATTTGTATCAATTAGAAACGATTGTTAGAAGCAATATAAATAGAAGTAATCCAAATTAGGAAAGATAGGAAGGAAATTAGGAAAGAATTGTATTGTGGAGAGACAGGTTCTCGAAAACCTGTGTTATAAAAATATCCCAAAATTATCTTTATAAATCTTATTCATTTTATTAATCTTGTTCAGCTCTTTTCTGTCCATATCATTATATTCCAACACCCTTGAACCTAGTTAATTCTAATGTCAACTCGTTTTTAAGTAGGCTCTCTCAAACTCGCCTAAACCCGGTTGAAGTCACTAGTTTAGAGTCTTTGATTTGGCGAGCTTTGTTGGACATAAGAAAAAAAGCTAGAAATGACACCTGATTTGTTTATGGGTAACGATTTATGTAGAGCGTACCTGGGGCATAAATTTTTGTTCACTAGTTCTCTCTTGCAAGCTTCTTTCTGATTTAGGTGTTGATGTCCCAACTTCAATTGTGTTCTTCTATTCTATCACACGAACAAATTATCTGCTAGTGTTTTTTTCTTAGTTTCTTTTTGGGTTTTGACATTTTCATGTTTTGGCCTCGACAGCCTCAGCAATCTCACCACACTCCCATTTGCTCCTCTTGTACGTTTCATAAGTAGGGGCGGCACAAGTTGCAAATTAGTGGGTTGGGTCATAGTTTTCCGCCCCTCTTACTATTTTTGATTGTTGGGCAATTTGAGTCTAACAGGATTTTTGTTTGTTTATGTAAAACATAATATATTATGATCTAATCTAATCACTAAAGAATAATAATAAAAATATAATAATACTTAAAAAATAAAAGAAAATTATTTAAGACATGTCAGGCCAACAAGTCAGGTTTGCAAAAAAGGGAAAATAACATGATGGTTATGTGGCACTAAGAGTAGGTGTGGTAAAACAGGTCTGCAACTCCCATTTTGGTCTGCTTTGATTGATCTGTCAAAAATAGGACAGGTGGGTTGGTTTGCTATAGTAAAAGATGAGTTAAAACCTTAACCCGCCCCACCAAGAGCAAACTGGTGCATTGACCTGCCACTTCTTTTTCTAAATAATTAGTTTGCTGTTATTTTAAATTAATTTAATAAGCTTAATAATAAAATTAATGTTTATTTGTCAATAATTCAACAACTTGTACATCTCATGTTAATAATATTTTTTGAAACGATGCATTAATAAATTAAAATTTAGAACAATCAAGATAAAATTTATATAATAATAAATAATAACAAATATGTGTAGGAATGTCAAATATTTTGAAATTGCATGATATTTTTCATTTGATAAAACTTCATGTTGTTTTAAATTATAATAAATTCCCTAAATTTTTCATCACTTATATGTTGTTTAAGTAACTGTCTCAATCAAAGTAATTTCTTTTATTAACCAAGCGGGATAGGGGTTGGCCCGTCCTGCCTTACGATTGCTTGGCAGGGTGGGTTGGTGGACCTTAAATGTCAACCCGTCCCATTATATTCACAATGGACTGGTAAGCCAGTTAGTCAGATTTAACCTGTTTTTTCATCCCTAACTAAGAGTGGAGAGCCTGATAGGGAATCAGGCAGTAGGGCCAAAAGGGAGGGAGAGATAATGGATATATAAGGAGGGAGGGTACCCGAATGCAAGAGGAAATTATTGAGGTTTTGGGTGGTGATTTTGAGGAGAGAATGGCTCTTCTCATTGTATAGGTGTTTGTGAGAAATTTTCTTCTTACAACTGATACATATTGACCTAGCTAATTCTCTTGTTTCATGCCTTGGTTCCTATCAAAACATAATATATAATATAATCCACTGAAAAATATTAATTGTAAAAAATATTATATTATAATTGATAAAATTTTATTTTCATTTTAATATTTCTATATTAAGTAAACTGACGAGTGTTCGATGAAGCCTCCACGAGTTTGCATAAACTCCTGTTTTGACAACCTTGCCTTTGAGACATAGTTTTTTTAATAACTAGTTTTTGGTCAATGTTTTAAATCCCAGATAGCAATGCATAGTGGCCCACCCCAAAAATGCTAGTGAGATCGCGTACATGGGAAAACTGCTATTTCAAAATTTTTAATAGTTTATACCGTGTGTATTATCGGCATATAAATTCTCTAAATTAATAAAATTAACGTGAACATACTGAGGAAGTTATATTATGAAGGAATTTCAGTCTGATGCTCGACTGGTTTCCTATACTGACATTAGTGGTCATGGTCATAAAGCTCACTAATATTTGATGTTACCGCTGCAAATGCTTGGGTTCTATCAGACCAAAGATAAGCCACCTGAGATAGATTAGGGGTGGTAAAATGGACCCGTCCACCCTGTCTTTGGGCTGTTATAGTTAAGATGGACTATAAAGCTGTCTCCCTCTCAAAGACAAACAAGCGGGCTAGTGGCCCCTAGCCATATATATATATATATATATATATATATATATATATATTTATTTATTTATTTATTTTTAATTTGATAAAATATTAGAAATTTGAGATACCGGAATAATGTCTCCCATTTTTATCCTAAAGGATAACAAAGGAATTTTTAATTTAGCAAATTACGTATGTTTTCAATTTAAAACTTTTAATGATAGACCTGTTAAATAGATTTGAAAAATTCAAACATAGCTACACACACATATATATATATATATATATATATATATACTAAGAGTGGTGATATTTTGACAACCAAAAACCATACAACCCTTATAAACAATTCACTTTTATTAATATAATAATTTATAGACTGATTTAATAAAAATAAAAATAAAGTAAAACTATTATTATAATATTAAAACAGAGTTATTTACAGGAGTTGTATGGATTTGGGTTGTCAAAGTATCATTTTCCATATACTAATATGTATGTACATATTGTTTCTTATATGAAGAATCTTGGGTACACCAAATGAAGAAACATGGCCTGGAGTAACTGCATTACCGGATTTTAAATCAACATTTCCCAAATGGCCACCTAAGGTAATTATGGCTGGTTTTTCTGGATTAATTGTTTTGTTCCTCATTGTTAGAATTTAACCTTATCTTTCACTTTCCAGGACCTAGCAACTGTCGTTCCAAATCTTGATGCAGCTGGGCTTAATCTTCTTTCTGTAAGTACAAGATGTGATATAGTATTCTTTTCAATGCCATTATTAAAAAATGCGCGAATAAGTATGTTGTTCAACTGCCGCCAGCATCAGTAACTGAGGCTGTGTTGTGGCGTGTTGTCAAGGGGTTCAATTCTCCACTAGATTATCTTACACACCTCTTCCCAAGTACTTATGCCTCCAATATATCCATAGAAAGGGTAATCGAGTCTCTATAAATGGGATAGTATGAAACAATTTTATGTACATTTCCTTAGTAATTATGAGAGTACTTTCGGATTTGTTGAAAAATAACCATGTTGAGAAATCGATTGAGAAGCGATAATATTAGTCACCTGTCACCCTTACTAGGCTGCACATGAACTTAATGTATTTTGTAAGTAACAATGCATATTTGGCGATTTCAGTTTATTATATGTCCTAGTTATTTCTTCTATTCAGCACTTCATTGACAATAACTGGTGCAAGGGTAGACCGTTTCTGCCATTAGATTTTTTACTTTTTGTCATTAGAGGATTATTTTCTAAATTTTATAATAAAGAGGGAAAGAGTAACTTTAAGAGAGTTATCATTCATCTTTATCATTCTCTTTCTTTTAGTCTATAGGTTCTAATAATTGAATCATTTTAACGGTTTTATTAGATTAATAGAAAATGAAGGATAAGGATAAGAAATAATTTTATTTTTGGAGTAATTTGATCCCTCTTTTCTTATAATTTACATTTTCTTACAAAACACTTGACTGTTGAAACCTTTCAATACTTGTTGTTTCACAACATTCCCTTCAGTAATATTTAATAAAAGTAAATTGAGTTGAAAGCAGAGGAGAAAGTAGAGAGATTATCCTTGTTTTTCTAGTTAATCTTAAAGGGAGGTCTTGTAAATGACTGTTGAGTATCTTGTCTGTCTTTTGATCACATCTGGCTCCAAGACTGGTTTAGGTATCAGCTGTATAGTGAGATTATTATATAACAAACGCATTCTAGTATTTGATTTATCATGTAATGGAATGAAACAAACCATGACATTTATCCACTAATAATTTTTCCTTAATCCTCTATAACAATTCATTCTTTCATTTTTACTAGTTTTCTTCATCTAAGATACTATCATCCTTTTTGGTTCCTGGGGTATTTCTAATATTGTTTTCCTTTGGTGCTTTATTTTATGTACTAATTTCTATTGTATTGCAGAGTATGTTATGCTTGGATCCCAGCAAAAGAATTACCGCCAGGATCGCTGTTGAGCATGAATACTTCAAAGACATTAAATTTGTACCCTGATTCCATATCTTTATGGAAAACGTGTTTATAGTAATATTTTGTGCAGAATTTATGGGTTTTTGACTCTGCCAGAAATGCGTGCTGTCTTTGCTATTTTCTTCAGGACTTTGGAGTTGGGACTGAGTAATATTTCCATTTTTTGTCCTACAGAATATTTCAGATTCGACTTGAGTGTGATCATATTGCATATTGCTTTTCCCTTTGTCTAAGTCTCAATACAATACACCAGGTAAATTCAGTTTGCCTGTCATGTCTCGTGCTGCACTCTTAATGCAGAAGAAGCGCGCAACTACATTTTTCAAGATGAGAAGTAAATAAAAAAATGAGTTTCATATGTTTCTTTTTACCAACCCAAGAACCGATCTAATGAAATTTATTTGTGCCCGTCAAAGTAGTTGGAACAATATTCCCAGGTCTTGTTCATGAACCAAAGTAGCTTTCAAAATATTAAGTTTTGCAGTAGATGAGTGTTGTTGCGCCCTATTGAATGGCTCCTGAAACCGTGTAAGATAATAAATTGAATTCATTTGGTACAAATATTTTTTTTTTCTTGCACCGTTATTCACTTTGAATAAACGAGAGGTGGGGTTATGATATTGTTGTGGTATAATACGCTGATATTATAAATAAGAAGCATTTACAAAGAAAACAATTACATATGTCTATATACACATTTACTTTCAATTCAATATGAACTTAAAGGGCTCAATCGAAGATAGAATTGTGTAGTCATAGTGAATGCACTGGAGGTAAGAAACAGAAAGGAGCACATGGTCTGGAACTGAAAACCAATGATATAGACACAGCCAATTCATAACCACTATTCAAACAGAAGATCTTTGTCGTCTCATGTGTTCAAAGTCATTCGCTTCATCATCCACGAAGACCCTTCCCCTCTCCCTTCTCTGACTGCGCTGTGAATGTCCGATCGGTGGCCCGGCGGTCCCATGGGTAATGCATGCAGAGACAACTGACAAGGTTGGACGAACAACCTTCATACATGAGCATGTCACGTTCTTCAACTCTAATTATCTCCTATAAAGAATTTTCTTTTTTCGGAACATGTATTTGTGTAATTTTATTGGTTCCTGATGTATTGTGTTTTCAGATTATTGTATTTAGTTTGCATTTTGGTTCTCTGAACTGGGTCAAGTTTTAAATGTGCTTTTAAATTTTGAATTTTGGTACTTTCTAATATAATTTTGGTCCAATTGCTCTCCCATTCCTTCATCTATCCCATCATTTTCCGCTGTTTCACTTGCTGTTTTGAGAATATATAGCTTTTTCAAAAAAAAAATTGTTTTTTTTGTTCGTAACTTGTCACTACCATGTCAGCTTCCTTCGTTGCACGGTTCTATTCTACCAAGGATGTTAAAGTTGCCAAAGAGGTAATGCTGTTGGAATGGTACAGGAGGAACTGAGGAAGCTGTTGAAATAGAAAGAATGAACAATGCATCATGCATGTAAATGTAACGATGTAGGAAAAGTAATTTTAAGAAATACGTTATTGGTAACATTGAGTTGTAATTTTTGATTGGGTTTGAGAGTGAAATGAAATCCTGGGCGAGCGAAACCAGTATAGTGGGCATTGGATTGCACATTGAAACGTGAAAACTACAAAGAAGCACACAAACAAACAAACTCATTCTAATAGTCAATGTAATAACTCTGTTCGTTACTTATCAAAGGTCCAAATTGAAAGAAAGTAAGTAAAGAAAAAATGCAATTGTCAAATTTACACCACACTTCCATAATAATATATAAGAACCGTTGAATTATAGAGAGAGAGAGAAAGATATTCTAAAACTTAATGAAAGGGTGTGAACTTCTACACCATTACGTCTATATTTAAGTGTATTGAATAGTTATGATCTTTTAGAGACATATAACTTCATCAAGAATCAAGAAATTTCACGGAGAGTAATAAAATGTTTTTATTTGAAAAATTAAAAATTAAATCTTTTTATCTAAAAAAACATGAGCTAAAATAGAAACCCAACTGCATGAATACAAACATAACCAACACACAGAAATCAGGAGACTATTCATATTGAAATAATCTTCTTTTTCTTCCTTTCCATGCATGCAGATTAAAGTAAAAAATTATTCTGAAAAGCTGTCGATGAATTTGGGGTGGTAACATATAAAGATTAGTGTATTGTGTTTTTTCGGAAGCAGCATTAGATTTCTGAGTCCTCCTGGAGAGAAAGGTGCGGGAATGGGTGTGGAGTGCGACATAGACGATTTACCGAAGAACGATGCCAACCACACTGCCTTGACCCCGCTATGGTTCTTGGAAAGAGCAGCTCTGGTGCACCCCACCAGAAGATCCATCATCCACGGATCACGACACTACACGTGGTTCCAGACCTACCAACGCTGCCGCCGATTCGCCTCTGCTCTCTCTAACCATTCCATCGGCCATGCCAACACCGTAACTCTCTTCTACCTCTGATTCTTTTGCTGTCTTCGTGTTAATCTCGGTCTTCTCTGTCTTGTCTTTTATAATCTCAACCACAATATTTAGCTTCTTCACTTGTTATGCCAATGTAGTCCTGTAAATGAGTTTTGTCTTGATGTTGTTGTGGTTTTTTGTTGCATTAAAGTGTGTTGACTTGTACTGTAATGTTGGCATCAGGTAGCTGTTATTGCACCCAACATTCCAGCCTTCTATGAAGCTCATTTTGGAATTCCAATGGCAGGGGCTGTGTTGAATGCAATTAACATTCGTCTGAACGCTCCAGCAATAGCTTTCCTTCTTGCTCATTCATCGACAGCAGCAGTGATTGTGGACCAAGAGTTCTTTTCCGTGGCAGAAGAGTCCTTGAAAATCTGGTCTGAGAAAAGCGAAAGCTTTAAGCCTCCTATTTTAGTTGTCATTGGTGACGAAAATTGCCACCCCAAGGTTCTGAGTCACTGTGTAGCCAGAGGAGCTGTTGAGTATGAGACATTTCTGGAAGGTGGGGACCCTGAATTCAAGTGGAAGCCTCCTCAGGATGAGTGGCAAAGCATTGCTGTGGGTTACACGTCTGGTACCACTGCTAGTCCTAAGGGTGTGGTGTTACACCACCGAGGGGCGTATCTCATGTCTCTAAGTGGAGCTCTTCATTGGGGAATGAGTGAAGGTGCTGTGTATCTGTGGACACTTCCCATGTTTCATTGCAATGGCTGGTGCTATCCTTGGACACTTGCTGCTCTTTGCGGGACTAACATTTGTATGAGACAGGTAAACTTATTGGATTGATTTTTTTGTGTATGGTTGGGTTAAAGTTTGCAAACTTCAGTTTAAATGAATTCCATTTGACGAACTAAGTTTCAATGCACATTTATGACAAAAGCAGGATTCTAGAGTTCATCAAGGCACATTTATGGCTGACTAGTGATCACATTCTACTTTGAATGTTGTGCATGCATACTAAGTTTGTATTATATTTCAGATAACAATTATCTGTTCTGTGGTGCTTTGAAACAAATCTGCTTGAATAGGTTTCTTATTTTTTAAGTAATATATCTTGTACTTTTTTCTCTGTGAGATTTTTTGTTTGACAGCTTCTTAGTTAATTGTTACGGACATCCCCACTCACTCACCTTTGTTTTTGCATTAACACAGGTAACAGCTAAGGCAGTATATGCAGCCATTGTGAAGTACAAAGTAACTCATTTTTGTGCAGCACCGGTGGTTCTTAACTCAATACTGAATGCCTCTTCTGAAGAAGCCATCCTTCCTCTACCGCATGTTGTACAGGTGAATACAGCCGGGGCTCCTCCTCCTCCATCTCTGATTGCTGAAATGTCTCAAAGAGGATTTCGTGTGACTCACACATATGGTCTCTCAGAAACCTATGGCCCCTCCACCATATGTGCTTGGAAGCCAGAGTGGGAATCACTTCCCATTGAACAGCTAGCCCAGCTCAAAGCAAGGCAAGGAGTGCGGTACATTGCCTTGGAAGGCCTAGAAGTTATGAACCCAAAAACCATGCAACCTGTTCCTGCTGATGGTGCCACTGTTGGTGAGATTATGATGAGGGGCAATGCTGTGATGAAAGGGTATCTGAAGAACCCCAAAGCCAATAAAGAGGCCTTTGCAAATGGATGGTTTCATTCTGGGGATCTGGCTGTGAAGCATAAAGATGGATACATAGAAATCAAAGACAGGTCAAAAGACATCATCATCTCGGGTGGTGAAAATATAAGCAGTGTTGAAATAGAGAATGTTCTGTTCTCTCACCCTGAAATACTTGAGGCATCAGTGGTGGCAAGGCCAGATGAGAAGTGGGGTGAGTCACCTTGTGCGTTTGTGACACTGAAGGAAGGAGTGGATGGTAGTAATGAGCAACGTTTGGTTGAAGACATAGTTAAGTTCTGTAGGTCACGCATGCCTGCTTATTGGGTTCCAAAATCAGTTGTATTTGGACCATTGCCAAAGACAGCTGCTGGGAAGACACAGAAGGCTTTGCTGAGGGCAAAGGCCAAGGAGATGGGGCCTTCTAGGAAGAGCAAGTTGTAACCATGCCACATAATCTTTCTCTGCTTGTTGCTCTGTGACTTGTGCCTAAGATTTTTTTTTTTATTTTTATGTTGTTTATTTATAACTACAATCACATTTTGGAGAATAGTAACCAGTGGCCTAAAGAATTAGAAGTAAAAAGTTTTTCTATGCAGCAGTATAGTAATACAATTTTACAGTGGTTCCACTAAATTTTTTCTATTTATTTGATTAAGAATTTTGGTAGCAGGACCCTTAAAGCTTTTTAACAAGTTTTTGTAACATCGTTTCTTAAAAAGAAAAATAGATGAATGCTGTTGTTATTAAGAGAGGAAGAACATAGAGTTTCTGCAATGAATTGAAACTTTTCATCAGTTGAACTGAGAAAAGACAATCTATATTACTTAACTGGTTGACAAACTCCACACACTTCCAACTACCAACATATTGAGGAAAAACTCTTCTAAGCATATATAGAATAATGATGATATATTTCAAAACAGAATTTTGAATAATTTTCTCATAAAAGGTTTGAGCCCATTATGAATTGGCCCATTTTAAATAGAACCCACCTAACTATGCAGACAAACTCCCACTTTATATGGACAAACATTTTTTTAATCCCTCAACTTTCCAATATAAATGTTTATTGTTTTAGCGAGTTTTCAAATAACTACATGTTCTTTATATTTTAATTACAAGATGGTTGCATACACTACTTGTTGAAGCACATGCACAATTAAATGCAACTACACAAAGCATAAATACACTTTGTGCCAAATTGTTTCAAATTATTATGAATGCAATTAAGAAAGACAAAATAAGTCAGTTATGGGTATATTCATTTCAATAGTTACTGAAAAAAAAAAACATGTAGATGAGACAAGGAAACCTAAAGTATAAGCAAAAGGGATTAAGTAGGGTTCAATTATATAGTAAGACGAAACAGTTGTTGTCATTAATGAGAGTTTGAGATTTGGCATTTCTTAGCTCTGACTGACATATGACATTGTAGCTTTATTTATTATCATGTTTCACTCAGATTGCTCCCAGACACACAACTGTGCTAACATTTTAAACAGTACAGGCATTGGGATTGTGGCATTCCAGTTCCTAAATTCAAACAAGTACTCATGAACATGAATAACACCCTATTTTTTTCTATATATTTTTTTTATAAAATATTAAATCTTATTGTTTGTCTTACTTAAGTTAGAATCTAGTTGCTAACGTGCTTCCTCCGTCTAATTGACTATTAATCATCCATATTGAACTTGTCATGCAAAGCTAGTCAGACAGCAGCAAATTCAACAATTAATATCATTAACTGGGTCTAAATTGTTTTACTTGTGTGTGAGAATAGAAAAGACAGAAGGCATGAAGAGAATGTGAACAAAGACTATATGTGGCTTTTTCTTGAACTTGAAAAGCACTTAAAGGCTTGTGACATAGGATCTCTAAATGAGTCCCAAAATAAAGGGCAATGGATTGAACAACCTTGCTTACCCCTTGCAAGTGAAGTCATTTATAGCACATGGAAAAGTGCCACGTTGCCCTTGACCCAAGGGTTTAATCCTGTTTTTCAGTTAAATATTAATTGCATGAAAATTAAAATCAAGATTGCCCACATGGAAGGGATCTTATTTTGCAACTCCCAATGTGCATCTCCTATGAACTAAGATCCTTGTCATCTTCTTCTTCATCATCACCTTCATAAACTTAACCTAACCACACTTCCCACTTGAAACGGGTCTATTGTCAATTGCTTGCTTTACCTTTTCCTTAAGTCTTTCAAATCTTGTTAAATTACGGGTGAAGTAATTGAAGATAAGTATAATTATAGCAAATACTATTAAAAATATTAATGGTAAAAGAAAGTTATGACAGATGAAGAACCCAAATGTGATTGCAATGACTTAGAATTATGTATGTCGTGACCACGAACATTATTATTTATATATAAACATATAACAGAAACATAAGTGTACTAATATTTTTTGGGGATTTAATGTTAGAGAATTGATTTATGTGTGTGTTGATGGTTCATAAAATTCTACAGCTAAGCCTAATAAGTAGGCACTGTGGTTGGTCCGGGTGCAAGAACCCCTCCCTATCAGATGTAAAGTCACTTTGTCTCTCCTTCCTATTGTTTTGTTTCTTGTTAATTAAAAATGGAGCTCACTAATTCTTAGGACTAAGCAAACGCACCCTATAACATAAAAAATGTGAGATGAAATCTGTATAAATGTGATGATTCTGTATAACCATATCCATGAATCGATCTAAACTATTGGATTTGATAAACTATGAAACGTTTGGATTAAAATGGAGAAAGTGAGTAAAGAAATATATAGTAGTGGATCCCTACTTTGAGGTTGATGAGGTGGTGAATTAGAATGTGTTGGTGGCATGCATGATTGAAGATTGACGAGAGCCGTGGATGGAGATGAAGAGGTGACGCAGGGACGCGTGATGGGCGTTGGCAAGTGTTCCCGCGTGGCCACGAACGCGGTTGTCACAGCACAGAGGCAGTGGCAACAGCAACATTATTTTACTCAAACATTTTTTTTTTCTGATTAGTTTAATGAGAAAGTGGCAGTGATAAGCGATTGTGAAGGGTTGGCATTTTAGGAGCCCTATGAGTCATTCTTTCTATTTATACTATTATTTCCACAAGAAACAACACATGATATATTATAATCATTTTAATATGAATGATTAATTTAGAGGCCTGCTTCACATGGTAGGGTGATTGTCAGTGGGAAGACAAAAGTGTTGATGAAAGAATCCCAGTTTCATTTTGTTGGTTTCTGGGATCTGTGTGTGATTGGCCTGTCATGCACGAACGTGTTTCTCTCAACTCATAATCCATATTTTTCATTTCACAAGATCCCTCTGCTTCTGTTTCATATTCTCTTTTCTTATATTCATTATTCTTCTTCTTTTTCTTCATTCATCCCTACTTTTAAGCATCCTGTTAAATCACTTCTTCAAACTTCTCCACCTTCACCAAATGTTAAGTTTTAATCACTTCAAACCAATACATTGCTTAATATCTAAGTGAATGATCATTAGGGTGCATGGATTAATTAGCATTTTAATTAATCAGTAGTATTCGTGTATACTATGGTTTGAAGACATGTATATAGGTAGAAGCCTAGAATGAACATTATTAATTATATTGCAAATCTTGTTGAGTTTTTATACTTCATTTTCACATTCCTTTTTTTTTAAAAAAAAAATAAAATTAAGAGAAATGCCCTCATTCTTCTCTTTGTCTTTTTCTTAAGAGTTGGTTTGAAATGTATATATTTTTGTTTTTTTAATAAGGATGAGATGTATATTCAATTTTTAGAATATTTTTAGTCATATATTCGTTATAATAATCTCTTAGGATCCATTCATTTATAAGATATTGTTTATTAAGATTTTATATTAAAATAATATATATATATATATATATATAAATTATTTTTTATTTCAACTCTAAATTATGTAGAACTCTTATCCCTTGGAACATTATCTTCAAATAAAAGAAAAATGAATAATTGATTCCATTAAAAATTAATGATTGGATTTTTTTATATATATAAAAAATTTGATCGAAATCAAATTACTATATCACTACCCACTATTCGTTTAATAATAATTTTGAAAGCCAGATGGACCAATTCTGGAAATAAATTAATAAATAAAATGGTGAGTTATTCTAGTATTATTTGGTCTAAATAAAATCACAGCCTGGTTTAGAACAATTGAGTATAGAATTGGTAATTGATTAGTAAAAAAAAACTTAATAAGTACGATATCGTTTTAATCTTTTATGAAAAGTCAACATAAGGTATGTGTTATTTTAATTTGTATGTTATTATTGATATGAACTTATTATTGTTATGAATATTCTTGTATATTTATAACATCAATGAGTATTATGATTAAAACATCTTATGTAGTATATTTGAGGAGTTATAGTAATTCACAATTTTTAAGACACTTCTTTTAACACATTCTCCTATTGTTATATTGATTAAAATGATCGAATCATATAGTGAACCTAATTAAAGAATGAATGCCATCTTAAAACTACGATTTTTAATAAATTCAACTAAAAATAAATAAATTTGCTTAATAGTATATAATCAATATTTGTTTATTAATTGAGGATTGGATCTAGTTAGTGTCAAATTAAACATAAAACTGTTCATATGAAGAACGCAGACATTTTAATATGTATTTTTTATCCGACTGTATTTTAAATTCTTCACATTATTATACCAAAATGCTCCTCATAATCATAAATTTCAAACTTAGGTGAAAAATATAAACATAGGTTTTTTACATATCAATATATATATATATATATATATATATATAGAGAGAGAGAGAGAGAGAGAGAGAGAGAGAGAGAGAGAGAGGCTTAAAAAAGTATAGTTTTCTAGAAACCATTTCTAACATTCAGAAGCAACAACAAAATTAATACACAAAAAATTCGCCAAATTAGTTCAAACAACGATATTGGAAGGAGTGGTGAAAAATACTTGCCCTAACTCAGATTCCAACCTTGAACTTAATATCTTGAATATGGTGTGTATGAAAAAATAAAATAAAAAAACAAACCATTCAGCCACACGGCTACAACTTGGTCAAAATTTATGTTTTGCAATATGGCTATTTGAGAAAAAGGCTTTTCATAAATATACATACATGATGTATTTCAATGTTATTAGAATAAAGATAGATTCACGTGAGTGGAATAGTTCAAAATGCAGAGCAAGTAATCTTATCTTACGTACGTACAAAATCTTTTACATTTATTACATGCTGCAAAATCACATTAACCATGGCAAGATGTTGTTGTGTATATTAATGCAGCATATTCAGACAAAAATTTATATATACTCGAGAATGTAGAAGTAAAATCCATAAAATTATTATTAAGTATTTGAAAATTTTTTATTTTATCTTTCATGCAAGAATTTTTTTTAAATGAGATATTGCTCAATCAAAATTAAAGATTTGAAGAAACACTACCAGTAAGATGAGCAAGAGATTCTATCATCTCAACGGACTCAATGATCCAAGTCTGACTTAGCGGATAATTTTAATAAAGAACTGATGGAAGAAATAATAATGTACAAGAAAATATATCCCTACTAGGATCCACTATATGAAAACGTGACAAGGAGTGAAGTTCAGCAGATGAATTACATTGGGGCCCACAATAATTATTATGTTTGTTGATCACTGTGCTTCATATTGTTCTGTTTATCTTTTTATCAAGACATTGCATCTCTCCCTATCTCTCTCTCCTCATTTCTCTGCTTTTCATGCCCTCAACACTCTTTGAACCCTGCTTTCACTGCAAAAGCTAACCCAACGACCCCGATTTTTTATTTTCTTCAACCCCTCAATAAAACCCCACTTATAGTTTAATAGATTTTGATTCATATTTATTAACATAGGTTTAATTAGGCATGCATAAAGTTACTATAAGAAACTTTGTTCATATTTCCCTTGCAGCCTCTATGAAAGGAAGCTATATTTCAATATTAAAACTTGATTTTATAATCTATTAAGGTTCAAACTATTAAATTATCCTATCTGAAATCACGAGACACATCAAAACCAAGGCATAGCTATATTGAAATTACCAAACAACTCAGTCCACAATAAGAAAAACGAAATAAGGACAATCATGCAAAAATGAAATCCTAAACAAAATCCAGCAGACTCCAATTAGAAATAAAAATGTTCAGCATGGTCACAATCAACAAGACTACACCATCACAAGCGAAACCCCTCGATCATAAATCATCAGAAGTAAAACCCTCGACCAGAAATGCAATGCCAAATCAGAGTAAGGTAGAAACATAAAGCAAATAAAGCAAAAGCAAACCCAGAATATGGATCCCGGCCTCGAGTTGAACCTCCACATGGGAGCTAGTTCATGCCCTCACCTTCGACTAGGGGACTGACTGTTGCTTCGAGCCGTGGTGAGTGGATGGGTAGGGAGGCGATTCGCGATTAGTGGTGGACGCTGCCCACGCTAGGGTTCGAGTGAGGGAGATGGGGGTGTTAGAGTGATTTTCGG
Source organism: Sphenostylis stenocarpa (assembly GCA_963425845.1). NCBI lineage: Eukaryota > Viridiplantae > Streptophyta > Magnoliopsida > Fabales > Fabaceae > Sphenostylis > Sphenostylis stenocarpa. The sequence goes on along the minus strand of OY731403.1, from coordinate 13,896,803 downwards.
TAAGGGTGTTGGGCGAGAGTAAGTGAGGTTGGTGAAGGAGAAGAATTGAAGGAGATGATGAGAGTTGGGAGGTGAGGCCACGAGTCACTAGTAATGGAGGTGGAGGTGATAGGCGTCGCGGAAGGGCTAGACTGATGGTGAGTGGTTGTGAGCGTGATAAGGTGGTGCGACACGTGAATTTGGAGGCTACTGGAAGGGAATCAGGGGAATAAAGTGGGAATGTGGTGAGATCAGGGAGTTTAGGTTACAAGATAATAATATTTCGAGGAGAGAAATAATTTCAATAGTTAAATAAGACCACATTTCAAAAATCCGTTGATAACGTTCATCAGTAATCACTCATTTTCTGAGGTACGAATTTATATCCGTAGGTCACTAATTGTTAATTTACCGATGGATATATCCGTCGGTAATTAATAGTTCATTTATTGACGGATATATCCGTTGGTAAAACTAAATTTCACAACTACCTTAATTTCATCGGTAATTTCTCATTTTTCGACGATTCTATATCCGTCGGTAAATAAGAAATTTCTTATAGTGATCCGATAGGATCCTGCAAACCTCCATTCACTCCCTTCAGGAGATTCGAACCCGGAAAAAACTCATAGATTGGAATTCACCGCCAGGAGAATCCAGATCTCTTGTAGAAATATCGGAGATACGCTGAAATCTAAAAAATATTACTTTTAATTGGTATTGACCATTGAGTATAAAAAAACAGTTTTATATCGATCAATAAGGTCAATACCTAATTGTCAGAATACATATTTGAGGTTAAACTTAAAAAAGAACATTTGTTGTATAATAGATATGTGTAATTAAGAATATATAAATACGTTACCATTTGTATTTGAAAAATAAATTTTCCCACAAAACTTAGAAGATTAGATTCGTCTCTCATAATACTCAAATGACTAGTGTTGGTGTGAGAATTATTAAGTTGAAGGGTAAGATGGACACTACAAGAAATATTAAAATTACCGACGGTCAAAATCCGTTGGTAATAACAAAAATCCGTCGATAATAATTTTATTAATTATTAAATATTTTACTTATTTATAACATTATTTTTTTTATAGAACCTCTCCCCTTATATTCTTATTATTTATTATTAATTATTTCAATTATTTCTCCATATTATATTTTTATAACTTTGAATTATTGTCAGATTAAGAGAAACGTCATTGGTAGGATTGAACCCAGCATCTTAGAGTCGAGGTCGATACTCCAACCACTAAGCTACCAGAATTTTTCGATAACAATTTACAAATAAATTATATTTATATACAAATATACAAATACATTTATATATATTTATATATATTTATATATATTTATATACATTTATATATATTTATATATATTTTTTTATATATTTTTATACATTTATATATATTTATATATATTTATATATATTTATATATATTTTTATATATTTATATATATTTATATATATTTATATATATTTATATATATTTATATACATTTATATATATATATATATATTTATATATATTTATATATATATTTATATATATATTTTTATATATTTTTATATATTTTTATATATTTATATATATTTATATAGATTTATATATATTTATATATATTTATATATATTTATATACATTTATATATATTTATATATATTTATATATATATATATATATATTTTTATATATTTTTATATATTTATATATATTTATATATATTTATATATATTTATATATATTTTTATATTTATATATATTTATATATTTTTATATTTTATATTTTATATTTATATATTTTTATATATTTTTATATTTTATATTTATATATTTTTATATTTTTATATATTTTTATATTTATATATTTTTATATATTTTTATATTTTATATTTATATATTTATATATTTTTATATATTTTTATATTTTTATATTTTTATATATTTATATATATATATTTATATATATTTATATATAATTAAATATTTATTTTTAAAATTACTTAATTTAATAAATTATTATAAATTAATCTAATTATGATTAAATTAAATTATTAAATAAAAAATATTTTATTTTTTAATTAGTGAATAATTAAATTATATTATATAATTTTACCGACGGATTTATCCGTTCGGTAAATAATTTTTAATTTACATATGAATTTACCGACGGATATATCCGTCGATAATTACTTGTTAATTTATCGACGAATTTACCGACGGATATATCTGTCGGTAAATTCATCTATAAATTACCGACGGATTTATCGACGGATATATCCGTCGGTAACTAATTATTATTTTATCGACGGATATATCCGTTGGTAACATCAAATTTCACAAATATTTTATATCCGTCGGTAATTTCCGTCGGTAATGATTATTTTCCGACGGCTACAATTTCGTCGGTAATACGCGATTTTCTTGTAGTGGGACTTTGAGTAATAGAATATTTAAATGAATGTGATGAAAATGTTATAGTAGTGATTATAGTACAAGTATTAGAAATGTTGTCCGAGTCATGATTGTTATTGGGACTGGATTACACCTTGATTTGAAGGCTAATGAAGTTGTTAAAGGAGAATGGGCGATGAACAGTGGGAGATGTAGTTGGCATAATAGTGGGTGTTTTGGAGCATATGATATGAAAATAAAAATTGAGTGACAAGTTGAGAAGAGAGAGAGAGAAAGATACATAGGTAGGGGGTAATAGTTGTCTTACCTATATAATGTTGTAGATTCTCAAAATGTCTCATCAAACATAAGGGGTCGGTGATTCTCTCCACGATCATTGGTCCATTGAAAACTTGAACCCTTCAAATTATAAACAAAATTAAGGCCACCCCTTTGTCCCCACAACATGCCCACATCATGGCTCATATAAAACTTTTACACACAAATGAGAAAAAAAAAAAAAAAAAAGAGAGAAAAAGAAACGTTTCGAAACTCCTTGTTCAAAAGTTAAAAAAAAAATGAGAGCCTTCAAAAGTGTCTTATCATGCTTGTATCATTTTATCAACAAAATGATTCTTGGAGCATCATCTTTGAACGTGTTCACAAGACTAAACACATAACTTTTGGAATCAAACAAACGGCAAAGTCGACGTTAACATGACTCTTTAAGGATAACACTAAACCTAATTTGTGTTTATAAAACTTAGATTAGGCTTTTATTATTTTTATAATCCTTGTCCTTTATAATTCCGACATAGTATATTATTAGTTCCTAGTTAATTGCATCATACAATCTCATCATAAACACTTTTAGATGTTTGATTAAAATCATCCACAAAAAGCCATATCCTTAAACACCTCAAGAACAGGTTCTTATTGATTTTTTTTTTTTTTTTAACACAAGCTAGATAGCTTTCAAGTTGTGACCTCAGAAGATAATGAAAAGTGACCCTGATTCCCAATTCTCAAATAGTTTTTTCCAAAGATAGAACTTCTCTCCACCAAGAGAAAATTCAAATCGATTTTCCATGTGGCCTAGAAAGTCAGCTCATTTTGACTTTGAATATGAAGTAAGTGGACCTGAATGTTCTAAAGCTCAAAAGAATTTACTGATTGGTGTGGTTTTCATTTTTTTTCCCCTTATTTCATTGTCTTTATATGCTACAAACTTTGCTTGTAGATAATATATTTCAATATAATTAATACTATGATTTATTCATGACGTGTAAAAGGATTCTTAATTGAATATATAGCTACCATGGCCACATAATTTATCTCTTTTATTTTAAATCTTTACCTGGGTAAAAACTGTTCTCAAAATAAAAGAGGAACAGAAAAATCCCTGTCTTTCAATGTAGCACATATTTCTAATAATTTTGTATGATAAAAAAAAATATATATTATTTTTCCTCTCAAGAAATTGTCAGAAAAGCGGAATCAGCGGACAGAAATTTTATAATTTGCATGTGAAGTGATATAATAAAATTTTATATTATAATAAATTACTGTAATATTGAATTAAGTATCTTATTATTTCTAATATATATATTATTAAACCTTGTTTTATATAGAAAAACAAATTAAATTTATCTCGCGTAATTTGTTTTAAAATTACACATAATTCTAACGAGCTATGTGTAATTTTCTTTCAGAAGCGAAAAAAATAATTTATTGATAATAGAATGTCTAATTGATTATGAATTTTAGTTATATAAAAAAATATATTGATAATGTTTAATTTTCATATAACTTTTTCTCAATTTTTTTATACTATCTATCAATTAAAAATATTCTTAAATATGATTTTTGAATCAATCGTTATAAAATAATCAATCTTGTCATAGAATTACTGAAAATGTAAAATAAAAAATAAAAAATTTGTCTATTCAAAATAAACTCGTATTGTTATATATTATACTTTATTTAAGGAATTATTAAAAAAATAAAATTAAAGAATTCGAAGTTTTTAACATCAGTCATTTACGCCATATATAATGTATATAGGGTTTGAGATTTCTATTTTATATCAATTTTATTATATTACTGTCTAACATAATTAAATGAAAGTTATTTATCTTTTGTGTCATTAAGAAGAAACGTATTCAATTATGAACATGTATCCAAACTTTGTAAACAATTTACTCTTCCAAATAATCAATTATATCACCATGTTTGAAAAAATTAGCTCAACCATACAAAAATTAGATAGCAATTGAGAGTTAATAGTTGATGGTTGAAAAAGTTTAAAACTGACTTATTAAATTAGAAGTATTTACTAAAATTATTTATTTAAATATTTGATAAATATAAAATGACAAAAAATAAACATGTTCATATATATCATATTTCTGGAGTACTTAAAGTTTTAATTTTTAATTAATTTAAAAATTTCATGTTTAAAATTTAATAATTTTTTACACTTTTTATCAATTATTATATACTTTTATATTGTGTATTTTACTATCAGTATTATTTATAACGTATCGTATAATATTTCAAATCCAATTCAAAATAAAAGATAAATGTCATACTTTTAAGTAGAGTCATCCCTTCATTATATATATATATATATATATATATATATCAATCAAAAGTAATGTAGTATAAAAAAAATATTATCTATTAATATCAATATATCGAATGTTAAAGTAATAAAATAAATATTACAAAATAATATAAATGGTCAAAATAAACAGTGTGATATAAAAATATGGTAAATAATTATCTATCATTATCCATATTTTATATCTTATATAGTATCAATATTTTATATAATAGAAACGTCAAAATAAGGAACCTTATACAAAATAATAAAATTCTATCTTATTGGTGGAAGAAGAGAATAAATATATAATAAAGTCTTATCCTATATAGAAAAAATAATAATAAATAGTTTAAGAATAAAAAACACATATTAATAAAATGTAGAAGTTTAACTTTCAGAACAATACTACTTCAAGTAGCATTTTGAAAAAAAAAACGTACAGGTTAGTAAAAAAAAAAATTCTTTTCAAATAATACCAATAAAAAAAAATGCCGAACATAATATATAAATAATGTTGATTTCGTAGGGCATAGGTTGATTATAGGTCATTTATAATCAATTATATTGTATTTTTTTTAAAAAAACCTTAAAGTTATTTTATCATTTTTATTTGGTATTAAATTTTAAAATATTAATCACTTAATTTGGTTTCAGTGTTTAAGATGAGTACAAACCATAATTTTTAGGGTTAAATATATTTTTATAATATATATACATATATTGTCAGTTTCCGTTTTCAAGCACAAAGTTTGATGTTCCAACAATGTAATGTTACAATACATGTTTTTGTTTTGTAATTAAAAAGGTTTATGTATTATGTATATGTAGAGTGAAGAATTGTATTATGTTGATATAAAATGAATAGTGAGAAAAAAAGAGGGAGAAAGAGAAGGATAGTGACTGCAATTGCAAAATTGTTGAAAAGCCAGAAACAGACTTTACTGAACATGGTTTTGATAGTAATTGAACATTCTCATCATCCCTGACCTTGCGTATGGACGCAAGTTTCGTAGCACTTGGATTATGTATTAACAATCATCATCATCATCATCATCATATCATGTCTTCCATCCATCTCCATTTCAATAATTCACTTTTGCTTTCCATGTTTTTCAAACTCACATTTATATATTACCCATCTAATTTCTCAACCCTTAAAACGTTTTTATAAACCCTATGTAAAATATTATAACTGCAATCAACAATACTAATTCAAATATTTTTTAATGGAATATGATTTAGAATTTTTAGTGCTATAATTGTGAAGTATAGTAATGAACATATAATGCAATTCATATTATGGTGATTTTTTATTGAAGAACGACACTTTTTCATACGTCCTTTCAAAGTTCATAGACTTTATACCTAACGTAAGACACGTATCATCAAACATCTAATCCTTTCTGATATAGGGCCACACATTTTCATAAACGAAACCGTGGCTTTTTTTTTTTTAATCAAATCTATTATTCTGGTTTAATATCTTTATTGTTTTTACACATTGCACATATATAATTTTAATTAGTGTAGTCCAATTCCAAGGACATAATTTTTTATTATTATTTTATTTTTCGTGGTGAGAAATATTCAAACCTGTTCAAGGGTACGTGATAGGACCTTATGTGATCATGTTTAACTAAATTAGGTAGACCGAATTAAAGACGATCATATGGGTTCATAAAACTTTCTAATAAAACACTGTTTCATTCTTCATTCATTTCAGTTGCTTCACTCAAAACATTCATGACTGGGTTTTGGAGATTTGTAAAACGCGATTCAAAAGACGGGATAAGTTGCAAAATTCCATAGCCACATATTCATCCATCTCTTCACAAAACTTTCCCATTAAATAATTTTATACATCGACAGTTTCAATGCAAAATTCAAAGAATTTTAAAAAATATATATTCAAACAATGATTAATTAAAATTTAATAAAAGTTAAAAATAATTAATTTAATTTTTTTCTTAATTAAATAGTTTAATTTAAATTTTCATTTGGAATCTAATACTAAGTTATTGTATTTATTTAGTGATGACGAACTGAGAGTAAAAGAGAGTTCTAACAAAAGTTATTTAAGAATAAGATAAATATTTTATTATGGGAATAGTTGAGTTGTTTAAAAGTTAATAAAATTATTTAAAATTAAAAATGTTATTTAAAACTAAATTTTTTTTGTTTATATAATATTTAACAAATTTAGAATAATAGAAATGTAAATTAAATTAGACTAAAGTGTAAAATATTAAATTGGCTTAATTTAAATCTATATTAAATCAAAATAAAATAAAATCGAAACATACTTAATTTTTATAATTAATTTAAATAAGTATTTAATAAAAAAAAAACTAAATTTAATGAGGAATATGTGAAGGAAGGGAGACATATAGATAGGTGCAACGTTAAAACATTCTTTCCTTCCGGAAAGAAACGGGAGACTCAGATTATTGAATCCCTCGAAACGTTTCTCCGCGAAATGCGGCTACTTGCCGCCTCTTTTGTTTCTTCTCCATCTTTCTTTTCTCTTCTCTGAAACACCATTCACCAATCTTTTTTATTTATTTATATACTTCCCCTTAATTCTATCATAATTGTGTTGTAACATCTAACAAGTTTTCACCATTCTATTATTACAATATTTTATTTATATTTGTTTCCCTTTCTCTATGTAAAATTCTGAAAATTATACATGTCAAACTCAGTATACTTCAAATCACAATCTATTTATATATAATCTAACTAACTATTTGATAGGTTTATAAACTTTTCTTGCAAAAAGTACAACTATATTATATGAGATGCAATACCATACTAAAATAGGACAATTTATATAAATCAAACATATTTTTTTTATATAAATATTTAATACAATTACATATATATGTTAGAGTGGAATTTGAAACTAAACAATAAAGAAAAATAAGGTGTATTAAATGCATGTGTAGGGTGGTATTGAAATGAGAATATTATAATGATTGGGTAGATAGATAGATAGATGGGAGAATAAGAAGAATAAGTTATTTAGAAAATAAAGTGGCAAAAAATTGAGCTTAGACGGTGTTTGATAAATCTCGCAGCAGCACAGTTGTGTTATATTTTATTACTCCAACCAGTTTTTGTGATTTAAAATTCCTTCTCTCTCCTGATGTTGCGTATGGAATGGAGCTGTTTTGTGTGAAAAGTCAGCGTCTCTGTCTCTCTCTCTATAAACCCATTCTCTTTTGTTTGTCATTGTGAGGAACAATCAGTTTCAACCTCCAAAAACCTGTTCCTTAATTTGCTTTTTCTTGCTTCTTAACAGCCAAAAACCCATCTTCCCAGGAGAAAGCCTTTCTTCTCACACCCCCTTCTTAATCCTCCCAACCTACCTCCTCACACACCAAACAAAATTCCAACAATTGCATGTCTTTTCTCTCATTCTCTCAAGCACCAACATATCTCCTTCTATGCTCCAAAACATGTCACACACACACCCTTCTTCCTCTTTGGACTTGAACACCAACCTCTTGTTCCGCTAATAGGAAGAGATAAAGCATGTGCAGCAGCATCTTTGGGCCAATAATCATGGACAATTACCAAGGTGATTTAACTGACATAGTCCGAGCCAGTGGTGGAGCATATGGTAGCAGCAGCTGCAGCACAGGCACTTCATCTTCTGAATTACCTACCACATCTCATCACCATACTATTACTCACACCCTCTCTCATAATGATCACTGGCACCATCACTTCTCTTCTTCTTCTTCTGATCCCATCACTTTCACTTCTGTGCTTCAAGACCCCAGAGGAGGCACCAACTTTGGTGATCCATTCTCCACCATGAGAGATCCCTTCCTTCAGGAGCTTGACATGCCTTCAGCTTCTACCTACTTCACTGGCGGTTTGGAAGAAGCAGCTGCAAGTTTTGGTGCTGCCGCTGTTAATACTAATGCTAATACTAGTACCACTGTTTTTGCTGCACACAAGATTCTTGAGGAACATGACATGAGAAGACCTTGTAAAAACATATTCTCCAACATGATTCAGATCTCTCCCAATGCAAAGTTACCGGTCTCACCCTATGATTCTACCACGGCCATGGCACCTTCTCCAAGGCCAATTAAACCTCCTGCTGTTGTTTCACCCAACATGGTTAATACAAATGCCTCCAAGGATTGCCTTGTGGACACCACGGGAGTGCAGATCTCATCTCCACGGAATCCGGGTCTTAAACGAAGGTCAGAACAATAAGATATTGCTTAGTTAATTAATATCTGCACAGAACTAAATTTAGTTTATGCTTGTGGGTATTAATTTCATGGGGGCATCATAAATTATGAATCACATACTTTTAATTTTTTTAAAGGTGGGGTGAAATTTTATGAAAGTGGCTCTGGTGAAGTTTACACTGTTGAGAGAAAGTAGGGTTTGGCATGAGTTAGGTACCTGTGTTCCTTTTCTTGTGCTTTCCAAATCGGTTCCGTTGACTGGCCCAGTTAAGCTAGGTAGCTGCTCAGAAATGAGAAATAGTAGTTTCATTGTCAAGAGACTAAACATGGTTTATTCATTGAGGCTTTTCGTAGGCTTTAATCCACCTGAAAAGTAGAGTTAGCTCGGCGTGTCATACACACAATAACAGTCACACACTTAGCTTTCACCCAACTTATCTTAAACCACCTGAAAATTCCTATTCCTTTTATCCTCATTATCGTCACACAGAACCGTATTCCTTAGTTGGAAACCAAATTAAACGGCCTGATCTCATGGTTATTCTCAAATATTCTATTTCTCTTTGTAATATTCTTATTTCTTGCTCATGTCACGCTTGTGTGGTCAGAGTTAATAGTGAATAATATAAGTAGTTAAGTAATTGATATATTAAAGCTGTTGTTGTGTAATTGCTGCAGGAAGAACCAGGCCAAAAAGGTGGTTTGTATTCCTGCACCAGCAGCTGCAAACAGCAGACAAACTGGAGAGGTAGTTCCGTCAGATTTGTGGGCTTGGAGAAAATATGGTCAGAAACCCATTAAAGGTTCACCTTATCCCAGGTTAGCCTGATAGTTTAGCCTTAGGTATATGATTGATATATTATTCTCTGTAAGATAAGATATTTTAGGAATAATAACTGTGGGCAGCATATATTAGCTACACTACACAAACCATATATCACAACTTCTCTCCCCTATAAACTCAATTTCGTGTAGCTTACTATACATGTATCGTGTTAATTTCTTCGATGTTTAATTTCTTGAATTTTGACCATTGAATATGGACCATCACAATTTGAGGTTTAAAAAACAACTAGGCCAAAAGCTTTCCCATTCAGAAAGTTTTCTTTACCCATTTTTTTATTAGAAAAAAATCACTATAAGCGCACGTCTGGTTAAAGATTCGTCGTTTTCTTGAAGTTGTCTTAAAAAACTGGCAAGAAAAGCAAATGGTTCTTTTAAATTATTAATTTTGAACCAAATTCATTCGAGAGCAGTGATGGTAATGTCTGAAATCCTTTTAGGATTTTCATACAACTGTTTTAGGTCAAATGAAAGAGTTGGGCAAAGGAATAAGATTGTTAAGAGATTGGTTTTTGCATTAACGTCTTGTTATAGGTGTTGGTCTTCTTTCTTATTTTCATTTGGGGTGTTGTTAAAGTGTTTCTTATTATATATCATTCTCTTGTGGTGGTATCTATCAGGGGTTACTACAGATGCAGTAGCTCAAAGGGTTGCTCTGCGAGGAAGCAAGTTGAGAGGAGCAGAACAGACCCAAACATGTTGGTTATTACATACACATCAGAGCACAACCATCCGTGGCCAACTCAAAGAAATGCTCTGGCTGGTTCAACAAGGTCACAGCCATCCAAGAATAATGCTGGAAATTCAAAGAGCTCAGAAGTCTCAAACCCCCAAAAGAGCTCAACATCAAAAGCAAAGGATGAGCAGCAGCAGGAGAGCAACAACAGTGAGGGCAATGTGTCCCCAGTTCTTGCTGGGAATTCATCAGCAAACAGTGCATCTGTGAAGGAAGAGAATATGGAAGACATAGAGAAGCAGCTTGAGATGGATGAGGGGGAGTTCAGTGATGGCCTCCCTTACAAGCCTTGTTTGATTGATCAGAGTAATAATCAATCTGAGGATTTCTTTGCTGAGTTGGGAGAAATAGAAGCTGACCCACTGGACCTTTTGTTTACTCAAGGTTTTGGCTCAGCCGATGATCAAAGGGAATCCAAGGCCTTAGATCCATTCCATCTGTTTGACTGGTCAGGAGACAACAACACCAACGCCAACACCAGTTCATTTGAAGAACCTAATACAAAAAGAAGGTTATAACAAGACCTAGAAAAAGGCATGCAGCACCTCCCTCACAAAACACCTTAATATCATCCTTTTAAGTTTTATTTGGTGGTGCAAATATCATTCAAGGTCATGTTATGCTCTTTCTTATTTGGTTTGAAATCTGTGATGTGGGGGAGGGTGTGAGAGATTTCCACTTTTTCTGCTTACTACCTTTTCTTTTTCTTGTTATTTACCAGAACAGTCAGGGAGATAAATTAGTAGAGTGAAAAAAAGAGAGTGCTGGTTGATTGGAAGCAAACTCAACGAGTCCCACATTCCTTTTGGAATATTGGTGGATGGGACAGAAAGCTGAGGAACAGAAGGTTGCAACAGTTAAAACAAGTACATTCACTATAGACATGACTCGAAAGCTCAGTGAGTAGATTGATGATGATAATGGGATGGGACTAGCCCTTTCATCTTTTCAAGTGGGAAAAATTATTTAAAAGCCACACCACACCCTTTGTCATGTGGGGTTTTCCATACAAATTGAAAAAAGAAAACAAAAAAGAGAGAGATCACAGATTTGCTTGCTGAGATGAAATTTATGAAAGAAGACAAAAGAATATATAGGGTTAAAGTTAAGTTATATTATATTATATAATACTATAATATAGAGCTTGACTTTTCATATCAGTCATTTCTAGGATGTGTGACGTGAGAGGGAAATGCATGCTTTGGTTCCTCGGCTTTCTGTTTTTTATTATCCACCAACTCATGTTCATTGTTTTGAATGAGATGAGATTACTTTATATGTTTCTTACACTAGTTATTAATTACATTTTGATTCTATTGTTCTATCATTTTAAAATTATCATTTTTATATACCGGGTCTTATCTGTTAGCATCGGTAGTTTTCCGTTTTCATAATAAAATCCAGCAAAACGAGGTTGGCATTTGATCATTTCGCATGTGCATGCTCGCCTATTAGTGCATGTTTTTTTATAATTATACGCAGAATCCTCGATCCGTTTAAATATAAAAATAAGTTTGAAAACGCAATATATATTCATTCATAAACAAGCACAGAAACATAAAATCAAGGAAGATAGAACATGTAGGTTTTTACATAATTGTTACAAAATATATAATATATACTACGTATTCTCTGACATCATGTATACTCGACCGGTCAAGTTCTAGTTCAGGCTTTTTAGGTAATTATATTAGTGGAAGTTTAGTTTGCCTGAACATTCACTCTACCCGTAAATCCAAAACTTATATGAAAAACCCTACAGTGTATATATATATGTGCATAAACTGTACCTGCTCTTTGACCTTTTTCGGTGTTTTCTCTTTTTGGCTCTAAATAATAATTACAATGCCACTTTCCACTGCTGAGGTTGTTTGTAATGCCATACAAATGAGTAGTTCTAATTAAAAAACTTTTAGCTAATGAGTACCCATACGACGCAGTAGATGAATTAATTTACCTGAAAATGATCACAGTAATATCGAACACAAAAGAAGATGAAAGAGAAAATTATGATTGTCTTTTTTTCTGATACGATATTAGTTAAATATTGTTGGCTTCTGAAACTTTGGGAGTGAGAAAAGAAAAATAGAGATATATAATTTAAACAATCAAAGTCTGAAACATAAATATCGCAGATCATAGTACATTGTTCTGATAGAAGTGAATTTTACACATACTTAAAAACTTATAAGATTTTCTAATCCATTTGAACGGACATCTTCGCCGCTGTTTATGCTGTCACGGGCCTTTTTCTTATGTAAGATTAATTGGAAACGTTTCATTTACCCTAGGATACCTAAACTTCCATGTATGTGTGTGTATATATAGTTTAGTAATGTGAATTAAGAATGACTTTGCGGATAATATTCTTTCAGTGCTTTTTCACATTTTGCTATGCAATGATTAAAAGTAATTCCTGGTAGTGGATTCTCCAAATATGTTGTGGTGGAGTGAGAGCAAGGTCCTGTACAGGGCACTTTCATACTTAATATTTGCTTTAGGAAGTGTAATATGAATATACAAGTGGCTCAAACTACATAAGTTTATAGAGGAAAGTGGCACCTGAGAAAGTAATCCATTTATGATCTTATGTGTTCTTAGTTGGAATTGTGGTGTGTTAGATCTGAAATTATTCTATGCTCTTATTCCTATATCTTCTTGTCGTTGCCTCTCAGTGGTCGTGAATGGTGATTAATACCTACAAAAATCGAATGCCTAAATAAGCAAAGGGGTTTCACACTCTATTGTGCAAAGGGCATAATGTGTCTCTCTATAGTGATATGCCACGATAAAATAGGAAAAATAGTATCTCACATAAATAGAGAAAGTTGCAGCTTGATGTGATAAAAAAAAAAAGTGGTATAAAGTAGGAAGATTTGATTCTTATGAGAGTTAAATCATGATTCATATCTTCCAAGGATTTTATGATAACATGGGTGAGGGTGTAAGTCACGTAATCTTTGCAGATATGGAAATATGATATGATATTGGTCCAAAATATATAGGAAGGTGGGATGATAAAATGATATCTACAAAACTTTATTACAATGATCTCTCACCTCGAATTTTACCTGAACCATGGTGGTGCATAGCACATTATACGTACATAGATTTGAACAAACAGGTGATGTGCATGTTAATGTCAAATACTGAAATGCATGTTATAATTAGCAAAAGATATGTGGGGAGCGATAATGGAGGGTTTGTCTTGAATATAAAATGTGACATTTTGTCCTAAACACGTTGAGGCCACATATCTGGTTCATTATGGAGACAACTTTTATTTATCTGAGGCTAAGTTATTGGCTTTAGTCTTGTCAAATCCAGAAACTTTAGTGAAATCCATTCTCACCCCCCCTCTTCAAATGAAGTCACTTCAATGAGTAGAGAAAACAACACTCTCCTACTTGATTGACGGGTTAGAGTCTTTCATTATGGATTTCAAGGAATAAGGATGCAACTTAGTTTGTGGGAGAAACTGTAGTTCATGATTTTCAAGAACCAAACCAAACTCATCATCAATCGACAACACACTTACAAAGCTTAATCATTCTATGTTCTTTTTAAAAAATAAAATAAAATGTTTGGTAATAATTCCCTTTAGTCTTTTGATGACCCCGTTAAGTTCTTTTCTTTTCTACAATGAAAAAAGATGGCTCGTAAATGAAAAAGAGATTAATGTTAAAAATAAGATGAATGAGTCTGAGATGATGATAACAACTATGATCGGTGTGACCAAAGCCGTTTGGTGAGTAATGACATTCATGCGATGGTTCAAAGTGGTTTTGATGTTATAATGTCAAATCAAATCCACTTTATTTTGTTTGAGTATCCCTGCTACTGCGTCACGTCCACCGTTAATCACGTGTAAGAAATTTCCTAAATTAAATTCTTACAGCTTTCAATTTACTGTAATAATAATAATAATAATAATTTTTTATTAAAATTTTCAAATTTTGTATATACAATATTCTACAAATACACAAAGATAAATTATATATATATTATTCTCTTTTTATTTATGAAATATTTTTTAAAAATAAAATTTTGATAAATTTTAAAAATAAAATCATGATAAATTTAAATTTAAAAACGAATAAAATCACCAGAATAATTCATGGTTTTATTCATATTCTATATATATATATATATATATATATATATATATATTCCAATAACTAAAACAACAATTTATTATTTATTGATACATAATTATGTGAGAATCATTAATCATTTATTTGTGTTGTTATGAACAATAATAAGCCAAACACATAAATTAATTATATATATATTATTGTTATTATAAAAGAACATAATTAATTATGTCTTAACCGATGATTATTATCAGTTTGTGAAAGCATTACTTGCTAAAATTAGTTTCTTGGCATCATTTTCTGCTTTGCTTAAACCCGTTGATAGTTATTTTTACTATGTTTCATTATGATTTCCAAACAACATTACAACATTTAATAAATCTTTTAACTATTTAACGTTTTAATATATTAATTTACTAATAATAATAATGATAATATAAATTGTATTTATCTAATTAAGATTAAAGAGGAAATTATAGTAAATTTAATCACTTGACTTATCTATCTATATATACCCAACCATGCAAATGTGTAAAAGTTGTTTAATAAATATTAAATCAACTCTAATACTATGTTTGGATTGGAGGATCAACCTAAGCGAGTGAAATAAGAAAAAAAAAAAAAGCGAATAAAAGAAAGAGAATAACAAGAGTGAGAAGTAAAATTATGTAGATTAAAAGAAAGAGAATAAATAAGTTAAAAATGAAATAATTTTTTTATTATTAATAAAATATTTTATTCTCTTAATATTATTTTTTAATTATCATAGTTATAATAAAAACAAAGAAAATGGTTATTAATAAAAGAATGAGGACATAATTGATTATATTTTTTTATATGATCTATTATGTAATATAAACATATAATATTATGTTATATAATTAATTATATGAAAGAAAATATTGATTTTATCAATTAATTTTGTATTTTTTTCGCTCTTAATAAACTTTTATGTCTTTTTAAGCATATTTTAACAAAAAGTTAGTGACCTTCTCTTATCCCAAATATTGGTGTTTATTGTTGGAATTGAACCAACTAAATGCTCACTTTTCTTGTCAATTTTTTTGCGCTACTTAATAGAGTGTGGGATGGGCAAGTCTAAAAGAGAGAGATTTAAAATTTTAATACCCACTCTATCTCAATTGATTTTTATCATACTTGGATTCACCAAACAATAATTTATGACCCCATTTTGTTAACAATTTTTATTTATACGTACATTTAAAATAAATTATATGTCAAGTAATTTATTATATTTTAATTCAAACAACAAAAGTGAACAAATTTATAAGTATATTATAATTTTAGTTAAATGTGTAATTTATTTTATAGTAATCTTATAATTTAAGCAATAAAAGAATTAACTTATATTTTAAATTGATAAAAATATATAAAAAAAATCCGTGATTAACAAAAAAAAATGCTTTATCTTCACTATTTATTCTCTCGTATAATTTAATAATTAGAATAAGTTATTATTTAAAATTATTAAATTAAAAATATAATAATGAACATAGAAAAAAAATCTCTAATTTTGATTTATATATATAATATAATATAATATTGAGAAGAATAAAAGAAAATATAAAAAATATGAAAAAGTTAATTATATATGCATATTTAGCTATGTTTGAAAAAGAAAAATACTAAATAAACCCATATTAGGTTGAAGTTAGTATTTTTCATCAAAACTTAAAACAAATTCGAATATGTAACTGCAGGTTCAGATTATTTATCACTATTACTACATGGCTAAGTTTGATTAATATACATAAATACGACAAATTACATTATGTGTAATTCAAATGAAAAGTAAAATTGCACATGTATTTTTCATGACTAAATAAAAATAATATAAAAAAATGCAACACATTAGCATAATCCATTTTATGGAATTGTTATGATAAGAAAACATTGCTTGTCACCTAAAAATTACAACACGTGTAATTTTACTAATAACAACGTTGGTTGGGTTCTTTTCTTGGTTCATAGGCAGCCACGCTCCATGGTATTGAGCCCATAAAAAACAATTCGTAAGCAAGATAAGAACTTTACTTCGTTCTTTTCATGTTACAATGCTCTTGCATTTGTCGCCAACCCAACACTCTCTGATGGCATTACATTCGCCGCGGCTTCTGTCACTCACACGAAGAGTCTTTTCTACTTCTTCTTCTTCCTTTCAAGGAGGGGTTTCTATGGTTCAAGGAGCTTCCAGAGGAATTGGCCTTGAATTTGTGAGAATTTGTAACTTTCTTTTCTTACTTCCACTTTACCATTGCTTTCTTACGATCGGGGCATGCCCACATTGTCAAAATTTCATCTTAGTATCTGAATCATAGTATCAGAAAGAGGTGAAGCTGCTTTTCACCTTTACCCTTTTAACTTCTCTGAGTACTAAACCATTAATTACTATAACTTTATAGGAGTAGAGTAGAATACAATGGGGGTTAGATTGATTACTCTTGTTTTTAGTATTTTGTGTGTACCTTTTTCATCTTGACTTTGCAGTGGTATTGTAGCATTACAATAATTGCAGTCATTTTATAGTATATTTCAAAAGCAGAACAAGTCTGTTTTTTATCAGTTTTTATTATGCGTCAAATATCAATGAATTAATTATAAGTTAATGATTTTTTTTTTTACAAGAATGATAACTAGCCTTTCCATAATCTTCAGGAATGCTGCGCAATTTGTACACTATATTTGTTTATTAATAAAGCTATGCAATTTTTCTTTTGACAAACAGATCATGAATGAACTTGATTTTTTATTTGATACTCTTAAAGAAATCTGATGGCTTATCCTTTAGTTCACCTCCACTGGCTCCACATGTCGAAGGAGCTATCAAAAATCTTGGTTGTCATATTTATCAAATAATTTTGCTGAAACAGTTTTAACACTGCTTTCAGTTTTTTTCCATCTACAGGTAAAACAACTTCTAGAGAACGATGTTAATGAGCATGTTATTGCTACTTGCCGTAATCCTAGAGCATCAACTGGGCTTATCCATCTGAAAGATAAATTTTTGGATCGACTTAGAATTTTGCCATTGGATTTGACTATTGAAAGTTTAATCGAGGTTATCTTTCCTTTACCTATGTTGTTATCCTTTTCATTTGCTCCAATAGAAGCATACCTTTAGATTTTAGACACCAAGAGGAGGCTTCAAGCTTTTTTTGTTCTTCCTTTCTCCCCAGTTTCTCTGCACTTCTAAGGTTTACTTAGTTACAAGGTTAGATGGTTCGTTCTACGAAGTTCAATATGAGCAACGATAGATATTATAGAACATTAGTTAAACCTAAATGATACTGCACATATCCACCCATATCCTGTTATCAGCTGCAATATAGGTGCTAGTGTCAAGGGAAATTAAGCAATTCTGGTGGCCTTTTCTTTCAAGATTGATGTTAGGTAATTCAACTGTTTATCACTAGTTATTGTTGTTAAGGATGGTATGTTAAGGAGCCATGGCCACAATTTGCATCTTAGGGGAATGGGTTGGGAGATGATAGATGAGGGTGGGTGGGTGCTATTTTCCTTTAAGCCTATTTACATCCAAAAACATAATTATGAAATTCACATTCCTGATTAAGGATTAAGACAGTTCACTGTTGATTGACATAATTCCAAATTTGTTAGTCTCTTAAGATTTGTGCCTTTCATAATATTTCAGGCATCTGCATTGTCAATAAAAGAGACATATGGCCATCTAAACCTTCTCATTAATGCGTCTGGCATTCTTTCAATACCTGAAGTAATGCATCCAGGTAAAACAATTTTTTCATTCCTTGGTAATGCACTAATAATATCCACTGCCTATAGTAGCATACTGGAAGTTTTAAGATCCTACAATCTCTGATTTCTGTATAAGTTTTTATTCATGTATCCTCACCCCCACCCGAAAACACACACACCCAAAAAAAAAAAAAAAAAACTAAAGGATAACAGATGAAAAGGTAAAAGAACATTAATTATAGCAGATTTATGTAAAACGGGAAGAAGAGGACTTGTTCCTATAAAGAAGGAAGTGTGAACGGAGGCTAGTGATGTTAAGTGGTGAGCTAAATTAAAGAGCTATTATCTTGTTTTGAGTTTATGCTTCTTACAAATACCAGGCAGCTGATTATATAAGTTATTTGTACAAATACAGAAACAACATTGAACAAAGTGGAGAAATCATCTTTAATGCTTGCATATGAGGTTAACGCAGTGGGTCCTATCTTAGTTATCAAGGTAACATCAATCTAATTTTCATTACAAAAGTGATTTATTTATCTATTTATGATAGTTTTACAAGTAAATATCTTTATATGTATGAGGTGTTATAGAGTCCTTTGGATGCTACAGGAAGAGATTGATATGGACATGTTAAATACCGAATATGTTCATTGTAGTTATTATTGCTGGCTCTTAGTAAATTCTGTAAATAAATTATTAGTTTAGTTTTGTAGCTTGACAAGAATATCCTTGCTTAGAAATTATTACTATTTACAAAAACTCATGCTTGTTTGCATGTAATCTGAATTGATGTATTTATTTAGATATTAGATGTCACTTTTTTATTTGTCAATTAATAACAATGGAGAACGCCTCCTGTGCTTTTCAATGGAATTGGAAAGCTTATTTGATGTGGCTGTCAATCTATTCCTACTTATCTGGCACATAAGGTTGGTTAAAAATATCAAATTGGCCTAATTGATTTCAGTTGGTAAGACAGAAATCTCTCATGCTCTTAGTCCTATCTACATAGTCTTCCTTACCTTTTGCGTCTTTAGTACTAAGCATTTGAACTTCAAAAGATTATCCCTCAATTTGTCTCTTCCCTACACACTTGTCTAATATGATGAGAGCAGTTCTATCTTCTGATTATCTCTGTAATCAGCTAATTCCTTGATTTGCTCTTACATCTAATGGATTCTTAGAATTAACTAAATAAGATGAACTGTATGTATGTATGTACTCAATACCCAACTTAGCTCTCCTAAAGGTGGCTAATCCTCCCAACTGCATCATTTCCATAAAATGTCTTTTGCAATACCCTTCCTTCACATTGATCCAAAGATTGGAAAACTACCGCACAAATCCTACAGTTCCATGCTCTGCTTCTTACTTTCATAAAAATTCTATAACTGTTCATGATAAGAAACCTATTAGACACCATACTGAGACCCTATTAGCTCCATTTGAATTTGGGTATCTTACTTAGTTTTGTAATTCATTCATTCCATTGCCCACAATATTTTATCATGGGAAAATTTGTTTAAAGGGATATTGGTCCTTTCAGGTTCCCAAAGAAATGATTTTTCTTTAAACGTTACCTTATTTCTAAAATTGTATGCAATAACCATGACATTCATCATTGTTTGTGTCTAATTTCATAAGTACTCTTTTATCTTCGATTAATATATGAAGATGTTTTCAATAATTTGAGTCAATATTGTATCTAATTTTGTCAATTTTAAAATCAGCACATGTGGCCTCTTCTAAAAGTAGGAGGTGGCCATGGGACTGAAAGAAGCACTGCAGTTGTGGCTAGTTTGAGTGCAAGGGTTGCATCCATTGGGGACAATCGTCTTGGGGGCTGGCACTCTTATCGATCTTCAAAGGCTGCTCTTAATCAATGTATGACTTATTATTGTTATTGTTATTATCTCTGTCATGAGATTTTCAATATGATAAGTCTTCTAGTTGAATCTTACATATGGGTGTGATTATGGTACTACCAAACATGTAATTTTAACAGTATCGAAGACTGTCTCCCTGGAATTCGCCAGAAGGAAGGATCCAATTGCCTGCATTTTACTGCATCCTGGTACAGTTGACACAGATCTCTCTAAGCCTTTTCAAAAAAATATTCCCCCAGATAAGCTCTTCAGCAAAGAGTTCTCAGTCCAGAAGCTGCTAAGCATCATTAACAATGTGAAGAGCCATGACAATGGCAAGTTCTTTGCCTGGGATGGTCAAGAAATACCCTGGTAACCCTAGCATAACATGTAAGAAATATATCAATAAGACAAAACTATATGTCATAAAATTCATTGATTCATTGATGTTTATGGAATATCAAAGAAACATAGATACTTTTAAATGTTTGCCATACTGATGTGCATAGAATTTCCTATTCAGGTACTCTAAAAACTAGTTTGTATTATATTTGCAATCACTAAAGTATAGTACAATAAAAGTCTTCGCTTTTTCTCAATCATTTGGTGGCCTATTATTTTGCCTTCTATGTATAAGGTCTTAAGTTGCCTTCCTTTTCGAAAAAAAATATAAGATAATATATATATATATATATATATATATATATATATATATATATATATATATATATATGTGTGTGTGTGTGTGTGTGTGTGTGTAAAACTTTCGATATAATTAAATGCTTCAGCTTGTTGTAGACAAAAGTTCAAGAAATAAGTTAAGGCGTTCATTTGAGTTTGTGATGGCAAGGAATTGAAAATGGTTAGATTCTATAGAATGTGTTTTGAGTAGGAACTTTGCACTACGCTTGCTGAGTACCAATTTCTTATCAGTCAAAGTGGTCACAAAAGCAGACTATTTGGAAAACCTAATTAGTCGATTTAACTGATTTAATCGAAACCGTTAAAATTGAGAAAATTATCTGGATTTTTGGATCAAATTGATTTTGGATTTTTGGGTCAAATTGATTTTAGTAAAAAATAAGAAAAAAATTAAAAATCAATTTTTTTAATATAATATTTTTATAAGATATATAACATATTTTTTTTAAATTTTTAGTTATTAGTCAATTTTAAATAATAATTATTTTATTAAATTTTAATCTAACTATTATTCTTTTTATATTTTCTAATATATTTTTTAGGATAACTTACTTTTCATATTATATTCTCTAATCTTTTTTATATTTGAGATTTTCATTATAATTTATGACAATTATAATAGTAATCTGTATTATTTTTCTTTATTTTATAAAAAAAATTATTTTTAATGAACTTATTATATATTATTATATTATAAAAATATTAATTTATTAAATTTGATTCAATTCTGATTAAATTTTTAAATCCTGATTCATGTCATAATCGATTTAATGATTGGTTCCATTTTAAAACCATTAAAAGAAACAAATGACAAAATACGTGAAAATCACTTTTCAAAAAAATATAAAGTTTTAAGGAGATATAAACCACAGGTTTCATTCTGGAATTGTGGTGATATCACAGTTCAATAACGAGTTAATTATTATTTTTAACCATAAATAGTTTATATGATTAAAAAAAATTATCTATTTATCTTATATCAAATAATGTTTTCTTTTCAAAACAAAATATGCGTATTACAAATCATTATTGCAAAAATAATTTCGAAGTCCACAATTTTTCCTTTTCACTAGAAGAATAAATTTTCTCTTTCTAAAATACTTTTACACAAGTATGTTGTAAAATTGCAATTAAGCATTTGAAATATTTTATGAAGTTTTTTAAACTATAATTCAAGAATGCAATTAAGCATTCAAAAGGTTGATACATGGGTTAGTCATGGCAAGGGGCGGGGCGGGCGGGTTTTGTCTCCCGATCCCCGTCGGAGTTAGAAATTAAGTCTCCATCATTGTCCCTGCTAGGTTTTGGGTTCTCTGTCCTTGCTAGGTTTCGGGTTCCCGTCCCGTCCCCGATCTATATTATTTAAAAAAAAATAATTACATTTATAATAAATTAATTTTACTATCTATTTTTTTATATATAAATAAATATTTATAATTTTATAATTTATAATTATTATTAATTAAATATACATTTTAATTTATTATATTTATATTAAAATATGTATGTAAAAGAAATATTTAATCATTTTTTATTTATAACATTATTATTATTATTATTATAACACTATATTCAAATATTTGAATACTTATAACATTATTATTATAATACTCGTATTCAAACATTTGATTATATATATAAGTTAATTCATTTTTAAGTTGTCATTTAAAAATATGAAATATATAGTTTATAAGGAAATATTTAATAAGTTAATTCTTATTCAATTAGTTCGAAGTAATAAAAGTTTAAATTATCAATTCCTTTAATCATTTAAAATACAATTATTTTATTAAGATAAAATTTGATATATGATAAATAAGAATAATAAGATAAAAAAATATGACATAATAAAACCTAATAAATATAAATTATAAATAAAATAATATTAGTTACTACTAAGATTTATGTAAAATATTTAGAAAAAGATAAAGAATAAAAAAATTAACTTTGTGTTCATCAAATTGGTTGAAAAGATTGAAAAAAAAACAAATTGATGTGAGAGATTAAGGAAATGTGAAAAACTGAAAGGTAAGAGAAAGACTAATGTAATAAATTAATTGATATAAAAGATTAAAAAAGACAAAAAAATTAAAAAGTGGGTAGAAGAAAAAAATTTGGTGAAATATAAAAAAATGATCTTATATGTAATAGAAAAAGAAATACTTTTAAAATATTAATATTTTAAAATTTAAATATAAAGTCGGGACGAGAACGGGGTCGGGGTGGGGATTGCATTACCCATCCCCGTCCCCGACTTTTTAAAGCGGAAAAACCTGCCCCCACCCCGTCCCCGCCCCATCCCTGGTCAACTTGAGTTTTCTCCAGTCAAACTTGGGACGAGGACGGGTCGGTCCCCACGGGTACGGGTTTAATCGTCATCCTTAACATAATTATTGTTTACAGCAGTTTCAACGATCATCTGGTTCGTTACGATTTAATGCGAAGTTATAAATTGTTTATGTTACTTCTGATTGATGTACTTAATGCTAAATTCGTTTTTAGATTTTTAGAAACCACTTTCACAGTACAATATTTTTGAGTTACATTCATTAAATGGAAAGAACTGTTTTAGAATAACATACATGGTTTAATTGTTATGTATTTAATTTCTGAAATGGTTACTTTGCATTTCACTTCTATAAAATAGAAAATGGAATTTACATTTTTTAATAAATCTTGGCACCAAGTAAATTATAAAACACAACACAAGACCAAATGGCTACTCATATTGCTGCAAATGATTCTTCTCCGATTGTAGACGCTGAAAAGATCAAGAATGCATGCAAAGGTTATCTTCTATGGTGCACAATATATAAAATCATATAAATTTCCTTTATCTAAAATCATGACATATATCATTATCATGAGTGAACAAACTAACTTTACTAGATTTCTAACCATTTTTTTCAATGGTGTATGGTTCATAGGATTGGGCACAGATGAGGCAGCTCTTATATCCATACTAGCTCATCGAAATGTGACTGAAAGGAAACTTGTGAGGGTGGCTTATGAACAAATTTATCATGAAGATCTTATCCAACAGCTCAAATCTGAACTTTCAGGAAGCTTTCAGGTCAAAATATTATATACAATTCAGTGCATTAGTTTTCTAAATATATCTGCAAGATGATGTTACTTGCTCACTATCTTTTTCTTCTTCTCGCACCTGATAAGTTTTTTATTTGAGAAATGACTACAGTTAAATGCTAATGTTATTATGAAGTATATATTCACCATTAGTATAAAAAAAAAATACTAGATTTGACTTAGAATCATAATTTTTTCTTTGATTATTAAAACAAAGCTAACCCATGGCACCTGATAATTTGAGTTGATATTAATTATTCGAAATAAGTTTCATGTTCAACAGCATCAAACTTTTTGGATACATCTATTGGATAACTAACATTGTTGTTGCTAAATATCATACGAATCATTGAAATTAGAGAGGTATTTGCAATTGGACGATGGATCCAGCTGAAAGAGATGCTGCATTTATTAACGAAGCATTGAAGAAGGAAACATTGGATTTCAAAGTGATTGTTGAGATTGCTTGCACTAGAACTTCAGAAGAGTTTTTGGCTGTGAAGCGTTCATACCAATTCCTGTATAAGCATTGCCTTGAAGAAGATGTGGCCTCCAAAACAAATGGTGATGTTCGCAGAGTAAGTCACAGATTACTTCACTGCATTACCAAGCTATTATTTTACGTGTGCTTTCTTCTCTGAATAAAATATTTCTGTTTATCAAGTATTAGAACCTTAAAGTGATAATCATCTAAATTTTGTTGTGTTAACTTGGATAACATCTCTTGAACCAAAAACGGCAAGGGTTTGAATTGAATGTTGACTGAGAATTAGGGATTGTAAATTGGTTTCTTGTTGATTTGAATGTTAAAGATGAAAATTAGCAAAATGTATGCATTGCCACATTTGTGTTACACCTACCAAGATTAAATTAAGAATGCAACATTAAAATTGCATTAGGAATTATAAGGTTTTTACCTGTAAGAACTAAATTGAGAATTCATTGCATTAAAATTGTATTAGGAATTAATAGGTTTATATATTTTTAGCCTATTTTCTACTAGCACAAACCAGAACAGCTTAATCGAACATAAATACGAATGTATCTATAACCTTTAAATAATTTGTATTTTGATATTGGCTTATGATTCTTTTATGCAGTTGTTGGTTGCAGTTGTAAGCACCTACAGGTATGAAGGAGACGAGTTTGATGAGAGTCTGGCTCATTTAGAAGCAAACATTCTCCATCAATTAATTGAGAATAAGGCTTTTAACGACGATGAAATCGTAAGAATTTTATGCACAAGAAGTAAGAAGCAGCTATTTGCGACTTTTACTACCTTCAGAAACACTTATGGCACGACAATTACCAAGGTGATATCCGACAAAATACAAGTAGAAAGAACGCATACATCCTCATTCATCACAAATTTCTATTCCAAAAGAAAAAAAAAATTGTTTTAATATGTAAGCATATGAAGGTAGAGATAAATTGGCATTTTTTTGCATTTTGCAGGGGTTATCCTCTGATTCAAGTGATGAATACATGGTAACACTGCGCACTACCATTCGTTGCATTAAGAACCCCAGAAGATACTTGGCAAAGGTACCTCCAGTCATCAAATTATGTCAGTCATATTCTCAAGTTCATGGCTTACTATATGTTAAATAACTTCTATTAAACATGTATTCACTGCCTCAGGTGTTATGCTACGCCTTGAATGATTTGGTAGCTGAAGAACATGAACTGAGCCGTGTAATCATCACTCGAGCAGAGAAGGATTTAAACGAAATCAGTGACCTTTACTTCAAGAGAAATGGTATCACACTTCAGAATTCCGTGGCTAAGAAGACATCAGGAAATTACAAGACTTTTCTTCTTGCTCTGTTAGGAAACAATTGGGTTTAACCCATTTATGTTAAATGGGGTCGGATTACTATCTCTATGCTTGAGAAAAATGTCATTTTCAAAACCAATAAATAAATTCAACTGATCTTGGTTTACGTGCATATAACACGTTTGACCAATAAATAAATTCAAGTTTGATTCATATAACACCTTTCTTCCAATACCTTTGAATCGAAGTCGTATTCCTCTGAGTCTGTTCTTCAAAAGGCAGGAATATTAATAAATAAGACTGCAACAATGTTGATAACTTGAAAGAAACCCCAAGAACATTAGGAGCAGAGAAAAACAACACAATTTAATGAAATACTAATAACCACCATGCGTGACGAGCTTTTCACCAACACGACAAAGCACGTGTCTTTGGGATGTAAAGATAACATGGAAAGATAAAAGGATTTATTTCTACAACCCATTTATTTATGGGCATGTAATAATGAAATAGAAAAAAGGCAGAGTCTGCAAGAGAGAACGATAAAAGTTATCATTTTTTACCAATATCTGAGTCATCCCTATATATCTGTGCAGTGTGTTGTTAGTAGTATTCACTAATGACCAAAATACAAAATTTACTGTACATGCAAAAAGTACACCTTCCCTGCTACAGAGGGTATCATCAAAATTGCAAATACTATTTGCACATTTCTTGAAATACCAAGCAGACACTACTCGACGAAGTAAACTTTGTCCATTTTCTGATAATATTTTCCACTATCCCAGTGTCCAGGCTCTGAAACATGTTCTTCAATCATACAACGCCGAAAACGACAGGAGAAAAGCAATAACCAGAATAAGCCCAATAAGACATTCTTGTGTACAACTATCCCGTGACTGACCACACCTTAACCTTCACCAAAGATCATCAACCACAAATTTAACGCATTAACTACGAAAGACCTATTGATTAAAATAAAGAATCTCATATAGCAAAATATATCAATATACATAGACACACAGAAACCAAAACTTGCTTACAATATCCGCTTCAACTATGAAACATTTCAGAATCAAACAATTTCAAGGGCGATAAAGAGACTATATGTACAACTTGATAGCAGAGCAAGAATAATCAGGCTTGAAAACATGTTATAACTTGCCAAAGAATAAAGATGATGCTATGCTATGCTAACAAGTGTAGGAAAAAAGTAGAGTATAGTAGCACACAAAGTCATTTCAGTACACCAGTAGCATAAAACATTTAAACACGCCCTAATAATGAGCGGAGTTACAGAGTTCAAGTGTTAATCAAGCTTTTTTACTGAAGCTAATCATAACCGTTTGTGTGTGTGGATTCATGCAAGAGAGTGAGATAAAATTGAAAAAATACCTCAAGGCCAGGATATCACTAGATGTGCTAGAGCTATCATCAGCTACTTCTCTCTCTGTTGGTAAAGTTTTCATGTTTAAATTAAGTCTGCTTTTATAAATTTTCACATAACCTGTTTCAAAGAGCAGCTTGCCATCTCATGTCCCCTTTCATCTAAATCATTTGAATCTAAATCCAATTTTGCATTACAATTAAATCGATTATTCACCCTCCTATTCTTTAAAATCACTTTTGATTCCTTCATCAACTTGATGTACTTCTTCCTCACCCTCAGTAGAGGATGCTCCTCAATAGCTGATATATTGCTGTAAGCTTCTTTAAGAATGACTGTACAAGTTTTGTTATTGAAAGATAGATAAAACATATGGGGATGCCGCTCAAAAGCTCTATGCATTTTCTGTGGCAACCCAAAATACTTCTTGAGGCAAAACAGCTTCTTCCTCTCAGCTGAATGTTCAACAAAAAGGGAAAGTAGTTCATGAAGAACTCCCACAAGTCTTTTCTCTGCTACGTCACTATTTGGATCCAAGTAAGAAAAATCATCGTAAGGTGAAATATAAGGAAGCTTCTGAAATTCATGTAGCCAGCTCTCAATTTTCCTCCTCAACCTTAAACCCTTTGATGGGTAAAATGGAAATTCAATGGCTTCCATTGGACCCCCGGTGTACAAACCTCTTTTCATGGCATTTTTCTCCATTACAGAATAAATCTTTTCTCCACTGTCAAGAGCCAACCCTTTCAATCCATCTTCCATCTCCACAAACCTGAAATACTCATCAAGATTTTGCTTGGGGTGCTGCAGAAAATCATTAGGCAACCCCAAATACCACTGCATACCCTGAATTATCTTTAAAGGTAGGACATTATCTCTGGTCATCAATATCATCTTCCCCAACCTGGACCTTAACTCCTCTCTGCATTCTTCATATACTCTCTTCTCGTCCCTGTCAATTTCGGCAGCTTCTGGTGTCAACCTGAACCAAGGAAGATTGTATTTGGGACCCGTAAACTCCTCAAAGATGGACGGATATTGCCTCATAAATCTTGCAACCTTCATGGGCACATCTAACTCTAACCCCCTCTTAGACACTGCAGAGATAGGAATGCACCCATTGGGATCCTGGACAATGCAGTTTTTCAGGGCAATGATAGGCTTGAGCTGAACGGACTCATGGATTTGCTCAATAGAGTCATAATATGAATCCTTTTTCCATTTCATATACACATTCACATAACTGTACCTCTGGAAGTACAAGAAAGGATGACTCTGGACCTTGTCATTTATGGAGAGTTTGACTGTTTTGACGGCAGATTTCTTACAGTTGAAGAACATTGAGAGAAAGAGAGAGTTTGAGCTGGAGAAGATTAAGGGAAAGGAAATTATTCAGTAAAAAAGTAGAACACAAGAGCAAGCCTCTAAAACAATAATCAAATGATGACTTTAGTCAACAAACATGATGCACATTCCAAAACAGAGCTAAAGCCAAGTAGTAACAGAGGAAGTAACAATGAAAGCGGGTAAACGAGAAAAGAAAAAATCCAGAATAAATAGAAAACTAAATTACTAATTGCCCAAAAGTTTAATTTGCTGCAAACCCAAAACAGTCACCAGCAGAAAGAACATCAATTCAAATTTGAATTACATCAACAATTGCTACAATGGAAGAGCAATTCCTAAAAATTGAGAAAAGGAAAACCTAATTGGAGGGGAAAGTCGGTTGCCAAGCGTGGCTGCTGTTGCACGGTGGTGCTACGCCGGATTGGGCTTTCCCACCTATCAAGAGCCCATGGGCCACGGGGCTTGGGGGATAGTCCACTATTTTAAAAAAAATTGCATTTCCAGATGAAAAAACCCGTTCAATCTTTTATATTTAAAAAAATATATTTTGAAATATAAAAGTTATATTTTAGAATATCCTTTTCAGAATACAAGAACGTGAGCCAAGAGTTTTATAAATGCAAAAATAAAAAATAAAAAATTAGGAATATGATTTCCTGCAGATAAAAAATAGTTGCAATACGGCGCAGTTTCAAATCCACATCCACTTAATTTTATTTTTCATTATTCTGTTTTGTTTTTATGCGTCAAAATCTTATTTTTTTGGTTCTATTATATAATAAAAATAAATACTCGTATGTTTAATAAATAATTCAACGTTGATTTCATAGCATATAACAAAAATAAATGTTATTCATCATTCTAAAGCATAGATGATGAGAAATAAAAAAGAAAACCTTTAAATCCAATTTTGTGTATTTTGTTTTTGTAAAAAGATGACAATTTCTATCTTAAGCATCATATATCATATATTATAGGATAAAACTTTGCTATGAAAATTTTAAATATTAAATAATTTTTTCAATTTTTTATTATTTTTATTTTTCTAAAATTTGAACGTATTTTGTAACTCACTCTAAAATTTAAATAAAATTTTATATCTTTATCACTAATAACGATTTTAATACAGTGCCTAAGCAAAATACGTATAAAGTTGAAAGAGAAAAGAGTTATAAAAAATTATAAATTTTCAAACTCATGAAAATAACTAAAGTCCAGTTGATTTCTTAAACATATAGCTTGTTTCATGAACCGTTTATTTATCATAAAAACAAATGAAAATAAAAGAAAAGAAAAAGTTTTCCCAAACGTAGTCATTAGATGCATGGAATTAACTACTTATTAACTCTGATACTTTCCATAATATGTATTACTTATGTTACTGGGAGTTTAATATTTAAAGGGCAATTTAAATAATTTTTTAATAAACTTTCACAGAAGTAAAACTATTTCTACTTAAAAAAAAAACAAAAAATCAAATTTTTATTTTAACTTTTCAGACATAAAAAATTGCCAAGTAAATATTAGTGGCAACTTAGCATAACTTGATTTGTCTTATCACATATCAGGAGTTTTTTAAGTTACAACACTTCTTGTGTTGTTACTGATTTATGTTTACTAAATCTTTCCTCTAGAACAAGTTATATATTTTTAATATTTGAATACTTAACTAATTGTTTATTCTAAAACTTACAACTTAATGCATGCTTATATATATATATATATATATATATATATATATATATATATATATATATATATATATATATATATATATATATTTTGTATTCATAGCTTATCAAATTTATGTAGTTATATTTTTCTTTTCACTTTTTAAATATGTATTTGGTTACGTTATTAAAGTATATTTTCACAACCCCAAATCATACCACTTTAAAAAATAATATATTTTTAATATTATAATAATAATTTTAATTTATTTTCATTTTCATTAAATTATTTTATAATTATTATATCGACAAAAATGGATTATTTATTTATGAGTTGTCAAATATCACTTCTCTTACTTTAATATATATACTTACATTGGTGAAAACTGCATCTGCAATTACTCTTCCTTATATTGTTATCCTTTATCTCGGGGGTTTATAGTTGTGTTTTTAAAATCGGTTGTTTGAAGATATTTAATACCACAATCAAACACATCCTAGTTTTGGTTCAAATCTATACTATATATAAATTGAGGGATTTCAAGGGGAAAGTTTTGTGACTTCCTCAAACAGAAAATTTAAAAGAAAAATGTAAAAGAAATTATTTGCAAAATTTACTACTGAGAGAGAAAAAAAGATCACATGTTAATATGTGATGCACTACACTAACAAACAAAAAACACGCCTCCTTTTCTCTCACACACCTCAAGTATTTTGCCTTTTGCTTCTTCGTCTGACCTCATGCTTATGTTCCATTCTACCTCACTATCACACGTCTCAAACCTCATCCACCATCCTCAATTCTCATATCTCAACATCCTAATATCATAAATATACTTTCATCGCACACTTTCTACTTTCATCTTTTAATTCAAATCTCACAATTGTGTTTTTTTAATCTGATTTAGTTTTTTTTTTTACAAATATAATCTCAATTTAGGGTTGGATTTTTTAAAATGGGCTAAATGGAAAACCTAAACCTAACTTAAAAACATGATTTATCCAACTCTTTCTTCTAGCATCGATTTAAGGTTTTTAAACTAGATTAAATTCCAATCCTAAACATAAGTAGCTTAAAAATTTAAGTGATAAAAGACCATTTGAGCTATAATACATTGAGTCTCATTACACTGGACTTCAAAACCTAAAGAATCATCTAGATCACAATACATTGAACCTCAATCAAAGCCCAAGAGCTAAGAGATAGAAGAGGAAGTTTTCCTAAGATCACTCCTTCTTTGAAATCTCTCTTATTAAAATCATCTTCTATCTCTTTACTTTGTATAAAATTGTAAAATTGTAGAACATGTTTGACGCAACACACAAGACATGGTCCAAGAGCTTGATATGATTACATAAAGAGAACCATGACCACCCTTCACTCATTCCACTTGATTGCACATCAAGGGGACTTGGTTGCACATGCAAGAAAAAACTTTTAAAGTTTTGGAAGCTATAAAACATTTTCTTAAATATTATAATTGGTGGTATACAACTTTCATATGTAATAAAGTAGAGTATAGTTAGTTTTAATTGGTCAAGTTATTTTTCTTGATAAAACTGAAATATCCTGAGAATTTATGAATACTATTTTAATTGCATCTCATAATATTGAATGTTATACACTAAAGATACTTTTTATGTAGTAGTGTGTCATCTTAAAAGAAATGGTAAAAGTAACTTTAACAAATATTCTTTTGTTAAAGTTGAAGAAAAATTATAAAGGTTGAGAAATAACAAACGAAATAATTAATGTTTTATGAAATTTTTTTGTTGTATTTTTGATTTATGTTCAAATAATGTTGTGGATTTTTAATTTTTTATTTTCTCATATGATATTTTCTTATTTTAATAATATTTGTTTATAATTCAACACATCTTTATATATATATATATATATATATATATATATATTCTAAATAATTATTTAAAATAATTATAAGATATATGCTTACATAATTATTTATGAAAACAAATAATATGTTATTTTTCTTCATATAAAAGATGTTTTTTACTATTTTTTTCTATCTAAATTTTGATGCAAACATTATTTAGTTATTTAATTTAATCATGTTTGAATATTGTTTAGGATTTTTTAAAGTAGGAAGTTTCCTGGATAAGGATTAAATCAACTGTATTATTGTAAACAAAATACCAAAATAAGTTCCTTCAACTTGTTCTTAGAAATATAGTATAAAGTTTAAAAATTCTAAAGAGGTATAATATTACCGTAATATTTAATAGCTCAGATTTATTTATTGTCTTATTTATATGTTTTTATTGTCACATAAGAAAGCACATTTACAGTTTAGACTACTATCAAACATATTATGGATGATGCTAGGTTCAAAGTGTGATAAACATGTCATGAAAATGAAAGTGGTTAGGTATATTGTTATAATTTTACTTTGTATTATGTACTTTCATGTTTATTATCATGCAATTATTGAAATGCCTTATTATTTGTTATATAACATGAAAGAATATCACTCTATTTTTAAACTAAATACAACTATTTTGTTGTTTGTACAATGATCATTTTTAAACAATTACAACTTGTATTTGTGGTAAGTGTCCACTCCATTAAATGTATGTTTTGCTTGATATAAGATATCTAAAAAAATGGAGTTACCTTTACAAGGCTTGATTCTAATTTTTGAGTATTATAAATAAAACATGATAACAATATTTTGGTCGCACAAAATATTAATAAAAAAACAATAAACAAGTTGTTAAACTAATCCAATATTGTAGGGTATGAATCTCATATACCATTCTCTCTAAAACAGTAAATAGGGTATGAATAAAAGAGTGAAACATAAATAAATTGATGCAAAATGATAAAAAATTAAACTTAAATTGTTATAGAATATTAACGACAATTAAAATTAAATGGAAACAGAATTTAAATAACTAAAATTTATAAAATTAAAATAAAATATTTTTAATTAAAAGTGCAAAAGTTAATAATTGCTTTAAAATGAAATAGTGTAGTAATTAAATTTGAAATTTTTAGAAGCGATGACTCTAAAACTAAATTGAGAATTATAATAGAAAAAGAGATGAATTGAAAATGAAAATTAAGCACTACTCGGAATAAAAATTCTAAATAATTAAATAACATAAATTAAAATGAGCACTGAATGAATAAAGTAAATAGAATAATATAAATTGGAAAATTCAATAGAAATTGCAAATTAAATAAAAGAGAAATAAACCTGAAGTGGAGCAACAAGTAGATGAGCTTGCCTAACCGAAAACCGAGAACATAAAAGAAAATGAGGACGAGACTAAACAATAGTTCTCACCTCGAGACTAGGAGATTATGATCGTGTTGTTGTCATAAGACCTATGTTTATAGGGGTTTGAACAAGAGAAATTAAACCTAAAATTAATTATAATAAAATCAAATATTTCCAAAATAAATAATTACAAAATTGGATTGTTGAGAAGAGAAATTTATGGGACTAATTTGGAGAAAATAATATGCTTATTTCCTATTTTGAGTGATCCAACATTGATTTACATTTAATAATTGATTTTTGCTGGCCTTCAATTTAGTTAAATTGGATTCCCACACCAATTAATTTGCTTGATTTAAAATTTTCATTTGTAATGTTTTGCAAGTAGGCTGCACAAACAAACTTAGGCTTCCGAGAAGAGTGAAGTTTGACGACATCATTTTGGATATTTCTTTTTATTAATTTGACACATCTCAAATTACCTTTCACACAAAAGAAAAAAAATATGTAATTTGGACGTATGCATGTATATTTGGTATTATGCTAAAACTATACAAAATACAAAAAATTAAGAAAAATTGAATTATATTATGCTTTTAATGAAAATATGTTAAATAGATGGTTTATGAATAAAATAATTAACTTAGAAAATATTATTAGGTCAAGAAATAAACAGTAAAATAATATTCATCAAAACACTAAAGATGAGTTTCTATAATTTACTCTTCGAAACACAATAAAAGATTTAAAAGACTAAAAAAGATTTAAAAGACTAAAAAAGGTACCGTAATCACATTGTATGATACATATTATGATAAAAAATAATGTATTAGTTTATTCATATCAACTCATGTTATTCATATTAGTTTTTACACAAAACAATTTTTCTAGTTTTGAAATTATAAAATATATTATTTATGATAACGATTGATATTATACAACTTATGTATGAAATAAAGAACTATCCATAGTTTTAAATTGAAGCTCAATATTTATGGGTAAATATTTATTGTTTCCTAACTGAAGTCTACCAATCTTTATATATATATATATATATATATATATATATATATATATATATATATATATATATATATATATATTTATATATGAATTTTGTTGTTGATGGATTCATAATCTTCAATGCAAAAATTGATCATTTGTAAAACGAGTTTCATTTATAAATTCTAGAGTAACATATGTTAGGATATTTTACTTTATTTATAATTTTATAATTTTGGTATTGGTTCAAATGAAATTGAAACTGACTATTTAGTTGATAAGTACAATTTACATTATTTTTATTTGTTTTATTATTTAATATTTACTATGTCTTACAAGTGTGTTTTTTTAGAGTAGATGTAATGGAAATATTAAAGAAAAATGGTAAAAAAACAAAGTTTAGGGTAAAGTACACGTCATTTGTATAATATGTTCACAAGCTACATGCATTCCTTATCTCTGGAGATATTTAAAATCATATTGTTATTATACAAGCTGGGAAGAAGATATTCAAAATTATATTGATTGTATAAAGATAGTTTTCAATGCTTAGTGTGAATAAGCAATATAAGCAATATAAGTAATTTTTAAATTTCAATTAAAGGTTTTTTAAATTATTGTGGTTATAATATAAATTTTATATTTTGTTATTCACCGGTCGTAACATGAGAATTTTAATAATAAAAATTAAATAATAAAACAATAAAATCACATTATACAAATAATAAAAATTATAAATTCCTATGTATTCAATCATAAATGTAGTTAGTTAACTGCAAGCAATTATTACATAATTATTAAATTATCATATAACACTAAGCTATAAACTTGTGTAC
Source organism: Sphenostylis stenocarpa (assembly GCA_963425845.1). Taxonomy (NCBI): domain Eukaryota; kingdom Viridiplantae; phylum Streptophyta; class Magnoliopsida; order Fabales; family Fabaceae; genus Sphenostylis; species Sphenostylis stenocarpa. Next base: position 13,861,280 of record OY731403.1, on the reverse strand, counting down.
TTTTCTAGATGTTATGCTCTTTTTCTTGTATGATGTTTGAGAATATGGAGTCATCTCAAATATTGAGCCAACTTTTTGATATCTCTAAACAAAGCATTAGATATAAGTTTATTCATATATGTCTAATTTGTTCTTATTTACGTGTCATTCAACTTCATATTGTGTGATGGTTAAGAAATAGGTTGATGATGTATAAAGAAACTCAAAATAGCGTTAATGTACAATTTCACAAAGTGAATCTTTTTCAAGATATTTATTTTACTATAATTATTGATTATTTTTATGATGATAGTAATTAACTAATATTTCATGTTTCAGAGTTACTTCAAATAGGGTTTCGCACAAATTCACTCGCCCCAAATACAAAAATAATATATATTTTAAGGGTTCATTTTATCTATTAGTATATTTTCTTGAATTGAAGTATTTCTAACAACTATTTCTTTGTTGCTATAGTTTTAAAGAACAATGTATTGTATTTAAACAAAATGTTAATAAATGTGATTCCTAACTCCTGCATATATTCAAAATGCTGTCATTTATAAAAAGTTTTTTTTTTGTCAAAATTATTTGATTCATTTATAGTTTGATTTTTTTTTTATTTATTTATTTACTCTGCATTAAAAATTTCTATCCAAATATCAAGTAAATTGAAAAAGAAAACTAGAATATTTGAGATTAGACAGTCAAAACTGTTATAGAATGAATGTAAGGTGTGAGAAAGAATATCTAGAAATAATATTACTTTATCTTGATATTTTGAATACATAAGTAGAAAAAATTATATTTGATTATTAGATCTTTATGTGTTATTTTGTTGAAATATCAATGAAGAAAATTAAATATTCTAAATTCTTAGATCTTTTAATGGTTTATAGGTACTATAATACCAAAAGAGAGTTTGTAAAAATACAAGAAAATAAAAATAAACATTACTTGTTTAATGACCGATGAGTAAAATTCATACATTATTTAGACTAAATCATTATTTTTAAATTGAATTATGTCTAATAATAACTTTTTTTTCTACTTAAACAATTTTAAAGTAGAATGTACTTTATTTGAGGATGTTCAAATTGCTGAATTCTTTGATTAAAAAGATATTTTTATTATAAAGGTATTTAATGTCATATTAGTTTATTATTTTGTTCTTTATTATAATTTAAATTTTATACTAAATATATATAACAAGATAAACAAATTATATGATAAATAATTTTATACTAAATATATTTAATGTCATTTTTTTCTATTTTATACTAAATATATAACAAGATAAACAAATTATATGATTTAAAAAAATTTTACTTGAAAGCTTTCTACATTATTGTAATTTTTAAAGTTTTTAATTATTGTTATAATATTTTTATATAAAAAGTTATTCAATTTATTATATTTCAACTAATTTAATCAATATTTAATTTTTTAAGTAGTAATTTTAAATTTAATTATATATAAGAAATTAAAATTTAATTAAAAAATTTATTAAACATTTTATCTAAAATTTAAAATTTGAATAAATAATATATAAATTAATATTATTTTATTAATTTTACACCTTAATGTAAAATTTATACATAGAATATATTTTTATGCAATTATTGATTAAATGTATAAAAAATATTATCTTTTAAAAGCATTAATCATTTTTAATTGAATACCTAATTTTTAAATTTATTTTTCTATCTATTTTATTTATATTATATAGAATAAATATATAATAATTATATTAAATAATGTATTGAACATTATTGTTTATTTAAATTTTATAATAAATTTGTATGATTCCCATGCATTGCACAGGTAATAAAACTAGTTTAGAAAAAAGAAAATAAGTAATAAGAAAAACACAAATTTCTAATAAATTGTAGACAATAATAAAGTTTATCAATACTTGAGCTTATCCCGAGTTGCATGCAAACATAGAGCAAATGGAACATAATTTATAAAATGAGTTTATTCATGCAGTTGGAAACAACTGATCAAACAAGTGACTAAAACAAAGTGATTAGAAGCTAGAAAGCGATAAAAAGTTGATAAGAGGAACAAAGTTTGATTGTCTATCAAGATCTCTGCTCTTATTTGATGGGAAGCTTGCAGATAGGTTCTTAACAATAAGAGCCATGCTCACATGCTTCCACTTCTCCATGCAAGGATCTTGCAGACGAAAACACGGGGAAATTACTTCACTTTCTTGATTCTTGCCATGCAGTTGTCAATGGGCCTTGTGTGAGGTAGGAATTGCAGAGGGGCAAGTGGATTAAGCTGTTCAAGCCTGTGGCAGTAAGACATAATAACATGAACATTTGTCCAAAGAAATCAAAGCAAGATGAAGTAATAGATGTAATGTGAGTGGCTTAAAGAGGGCCAAAAAATGCTTACTCGTAATTCAGCAGAAAATGATGAAGGAAAACTGAGATTTCCAGCTTGGCAAGATCATTCCCAGGACACAGTCTAGTTCCTGCTCCAAAAGGAAGAAATTCTCCAGCCTTGCGCACCTCCTATGATTTATGACGATCATCAATCAATAAAATAGTCAAAATATATCATAAAACTCCCATGTAAGTACAAAGCATATACAACATATATTAATTTGATCAATTCAAATGTGTTGACTAAAACTTTGCAACTTACATTCCATCTCTCCGGATTAAACTCCTTTGGATTAGGATATATCTCGGGATCAAGGTGAACAGACCTGAACCAGGCCATTACTTTCCAACCTTTTGGAATCAGGTAACCTGTAACATCAAAATGCAGTGAGTATGAAATACTTTAATCATGCTGCTTTAACATCTAGCTAGTTCAAATGAAATATTCTAGAAGTTGGAGCTTATTATGTCATGAAAGAATACAATCACACCAGGCCTATCATTCATAAAACAAGTATAATTATAATATTGATTGGAGTGACAGATTATGATCTGAATATAGACTAACCATTGATATTGACATCAGCTTTTGCCTCTCGAAAGACCATTAGTGAGAATGTGACCACCCGCAGTGTTTCATCAACCACCTGGGCAATGTAAACAAATAAAAATGGATACATCAGATAATCACAAGACATCAATTATAAGTTGAAAATACCCTTTATTAAACAATAGGTCATCTACCTTGGAAAGGTATTCCATCTTCCGAACTTCAGCTAGTGATAACCCTTTCTGAGTTGGAGGCCTGTTCCTTATAATTTTTTCTTGTTCTTCCTATTAAAGCAAATAAATAACGGTAGAAAGTAAGGTAAAGATTTTGGTAAAGGTGATGTTGTAAATAACACGTTTAATGTTCATGAGCAATTGGAAATTTAGATGAATCCATGATAATTAATCAGAAACTTTGTACCTTAGCCTTCTTGAAATGTTCTGGATGCCTTTGGAGGAAATAGGTTGCCCACGTGGTAATATGTCCTGAGGATTCATGACCAGCATTCAAGTACATCAACATGATATCGATCACGTCATCGTCACCCAATTTTTTTCCATTTTCATCTTCAACATCTATCAGAGCATCCATCATATCTTTGGCCTTTTTGCCAGGTAATCTTTCCCTCCTTTCATTTCTTCGTTTATCCACAACAGATTGAAATATGGCAAGTAGATTTTTCCTGGCCTAAAAGTCAAAACAGAAAAGATAAAATTAGACATTGAATTATCTCACTATTCTGTAGCTAGTACAATGTAAAAACACTGCTCTGCATTTCATTCACATTAGAGGCAGATTAATTAAATTATCACTAAAGTTTATTTATCATACATAAATAAAAAAAATATTGATACAGTTTATTTAATAGTAATAATGCTGAATAAAATTGAATGTTACAATGAAAATTAAGTTACCTTGAGTGCTTTATGGAATGCGAATCCAGGAAGGTTAATTCGCATGGCTCTAACTCCATAATTAAGTTTAGTGTATTCTTTTTCCAAATTCTCCATAACATCTTCACTTTCTGCACCAAGAAAAATATGTATAATGATTTTGAAAGTGAGCTTGCGCATCTGAGTCAAAAACTCAATGTCCCCCATGGTGGTCCATTTCTCCAATGAACTTATGACAACTTCTTCAATATATTTGATGTAACAAGAGAGTGCTTCATAGCCATTGATTGAAGCAGATGTTAAGCGCCTAAGGCGTCTATGTTCTTCGAAAGGTATTGCGATAAAAGACTTCTCTCCCATGAGTTCCACAGTGGAACGAGGCCATCCAAGACAGAAGTTGTCATCATCTGTCAACACCCTTTTGCATGCTTCTGGTGTTGTCACTATTACACTCGGATTTCCAAACATCAACACCTTGTATATCCCAGTCTTTCCATACCTACATTGTCAATTGCATTCAAATGTATGTTACATTCTTACTTCATTGTTATCAATGTGTATTTATTACAATGTTATAACTGCAGATACTGTAATCACCTGTGCATATTGATTGATGATGTATACACAAAATATTTAAAGCAACAGTAATACATTAATATTTGTTTAATAATGTAATATTTTTTATTAATTAAAAGGGAAGTAATTGACATTCATTATGGTGTCAGACAATATTCAAGGTGAGAGGTAACAATGTATAAAACTGTGTAAAGCAGAAAGCTTAGTATAACCTTTCTTATAGTTATTATAAAATAATTGACAAATCTTAAATAATTAGAAGTAAAATGAAAATTAATAAATGTTGTGTTTAATACTCAGTTTTTTTAGAAAAATAATTCTCAAAAGTACTGCACCCTGTTTGGTCTAAGCAAAATAACAAAAATTTTGTTTGAGAGTGGAGGATGATTTTGAAGTTACAGGTTGAACCCCTCAACTTGATGCTTGTGTTTTGTCCCTCAAATTGTCACAAGGAGACAAAAATCACCGCAACAATGTTATTTTACAGGTGTAAGACTAGACTGGGCCATCTTAATCACGAGATGGCGTGGGGCCACATTCACATGCTATCGTTTGTGTCGAGAGCAAAACGTCAAAAACAGAGGACAGAGACAAATTAATGTATGCTTTCAAACAGTTAAATGTTGATGGTGATATATGTTTTCAAAATCCATGTAAAACTTATGTATGAATATCATTAAAAAATGGATTTTTCACTCCAAAACCAATATTTAAATCAAGAAATTAAACTTGTTCTTATGTTGCATATATTTAGCAAAAGAAATGACATATATGATACAAATTCAGCGCTGTAAGTGTTAATCTCTGGATCCAGGGTAGCTGAGATCATTCATGGGGACAGTGTTGAACTTTTGTTCAAAGCCTTGATTTTAGAAGAAAACTTGCATGCATTTGAAAAAGGGTAACGACATGTACACAACTGAACGGGGATCATACATACAGTTCAAAATGAAATTTAATAATAATAATAAATACAAATAAACATAAAAAAATAAAAAAAAAATGGAATTGTCAAAATATATTTTTTATGATATCATAGTTAGTTTTATCCATGAGGAGTTTCACTACTAAAAGATTAATTATTTTTTACAAATTTTCTTGTAAATTTTTTTAAAATGTGTAAAACATTTATTTCTTACAATTTTTATAAAATTATTCTCATAAATGTGAAAATTTTGAGTAGTGTTTGAATAACACACATGAGAGTGTAAGTTCTAATCTAACTCATTATGAAAAAAAAAAAATGTTCTGACAAACTAAAGTTTAGATAATACATATGAGATCATGAGCGAGATCTTAACAATGGAGAGTCTGGATAGAATGTACTGAGATCATAAGTTTTAATCTCAATACACTTATTACAAACAATTATGTTTAGATAACATGCATGGTATCATAAGTTTTAAACCTAACTGAGTACCATTACATATTAGTAAAAATAAGTTTTGAAACTATGGATGAGATCTTGATAATAAAAGAGTTTGGAAGACATGCATGAGATCATAAGCTACAATCTAACCCAGTACAATGGTATAGTATATATAAGAACAGATGCAGGGTAGCAACGAAAACTGGGTTGATGAATATATTGAATGGTGAGAATGTAAATGAAAAGGGTGGTAATGGTATACCTGGAGTAAAAGGAGTCCATGAAGGATTCAGGGTTAATGGTCTTGAAGGCACGGAGGAAGGACCACATGTTGCCGATTATGGGCCACCCCATGTCACCAGGGGGAAGAAAGTATTGCTTCCCACCCAGTTTGTATTCATACAGAAACCAGTTTACATTCCTGAGAATGAACCTTAGGACTAGAAGAGCACCAGCACAATACACTAACCACTTTGAACTACCCTCCATGATCAACATTCACCAAAACTCTCACTGCTTGGCTTGGACAGCTAACTCACTCTCTTTTATAGGCAATATTCAGCTATGCAGGAAGAGAAAGAGATCGTACAAGGGATGGATTGGACCACAATTTGGAAATGACCAAATAGTAGGGGTCAAACTTTATCATTTATTTCTCTTCAAAAGTTGGAATTTTAAGAAATTTTTCAAAAAAGAGTTTAATTACGTCTTTAATTAGCAGGTTTAGAAGTGGGGATATACCAGATTCAAATGTTTAGTCAGAGAGAGATAATTAATGTGCATTGGATTGAGATTTTTAAGATTATTTTAATATAAACCATTATTATACTATGATTTATCATATTCTTGAAAAGATTTCTAGGATTAAGTTTTTCTCGTTTGGATTTTAATGAATTTAATTACACCGTAAGAATTTAAAATCTTTGAATTATCTTTTATGGAAGAATATTTTCTCTGTTCATTTATTCATATACTACTAGGTTAGTTAGTCATGAAAATTTTTGACTAATAATGTTTTTATAAGACACATAGATAAAAAAAAACCCTTCAACCACCAAAAGTCATAATGCCATCCATATTATTCTTGGTTTTAAAAAATTCTAAAGTAAACTGTCATGGAAAGAAATGGATAAAATGGGATTTAAGTATTAAGTTTGAATGTAATTATTTAATAGAATTGTTTTCTGTATTTGACTTAGAATTCAGTAATCAAGAAGTCCAGAATTCAAAATTTATTGGAGATATATTGATTTCTTAATGAAATTTAGAGGCTATGAAAAATACATTAGGAGTATCAGTTATATTCAAAGTGCAAAAACAACACTAAACATATGTCTTATTAGGAAGAGAAGAGAATGATTTACTATGACACTAATATTTTAATCCACTGCATAATTTGGCTCTTGTTATTGACTTGATACAAATGTGTTTAAGTATAAATTGGGCTTGACAATTTGTAGAGTTCAAAGTAGGTAAGAATTTAAAATTCGATTCATGACAGGAAAAAAAAAAAAAAAGACAACTAAAGTTGTTTTCAAACAGCTGTTCTAAGATCTTTACTAGGTAAGTCTCTAACTAATTCATGGACATTCATTGGATCTGTTTTTAAAATTACTTCAAAAATCAGTTTGTACCTACTATCATCACTTAAATTTCATTTTTTTAATGTCATCTTTCAATCCCACATATTTTTGAAGTTGTTTTTTTTTTCTATAAGTACATTTTTAAATATTGTCTCTAATAATAAGTGGTCATAAAAAATAAAAATAAAAAACATGTAAAATTAAAAGTAGAGCTGTGCCATATCTGACCAAAAGGTTGAATGATGGGTGCATGCAAGCTTTTCACTGCCCCAATGGATTATCATTGATTTTAGATCCTCTTTTCTTCCCAATGAATGTGAGAAGTTCCATCAAACAAATTTCATCTATTTAGTGTGCTTTCCACCTAATATTATATGTTCAAATAGAACTAATTTTGAAATTTCAAACAAAAAAAGAAATTAACAATAAGCAAGTTATAAACATTTGAAAGTTAATATATCTTGTAAAACTCAACTTGACCAATTTGTATCTTATCAACATGCTGAGTGTGGCTGCATGTCTGGCCTTTCACTGCCCCAATGGAATATCATTGATTTTCGATCCTCTCCTATTCCCATCAATGAATATGAAAACTTCCATTAAACATTTTATTTATTGTGATTTTTACTTTTTAATAATTCATTGATATTTAAATTTTAGAATTTAGTAAACAGGATCCTTATATAGTGTGTACACTCTTTGTGATAATCATTTTTGTTTTACAAATAATGTTCAACTTTTTTATTCCCATATAATAAAGATACTATTTCAAAATGTAAAAAAAAAGATTTTTTTTTTATATAAATTCTCTTTCGCCAAGTGAATGAATTATATTAAACTGAAATTTTATAATTTATAATTTTCATTTAATATTTTAAATTAATTTTTAGCTTGTAATCTCAAAAAAAAAAAAGAAAAAAAAACTGAAACAATTTTTTTTTCTTACGTTTTACTTATCCAAAATATATGTAAGACTCTGCATGTTTCTGGGTACATACAGAAGTGCAAAGAAAATTACCTTTTCAAGATACAATAAATGTATTATGTTATTTTCGAGATATAATATTAATTAAATTCTTTTCTTTTTCAATAACAAAGAATAGAAATTTTTTTGAGATCAAACATCAGAATAATGTAAATAAATAAATAATTTAAAAATAATATTTAAATAATAAATAAAATTATTAAAATAATATTTAATTATCAATTCTGTAAATTTTTCGAAATTGTTTTTTTCCCTAAATCTATAACTCGCAAGAATAATATTATTTTTTCCCATAAATACGAAGGTAGAAAGGAAATATAGAGATATAGCAAAAAGAAGTGCCAAAATTCTAACTCATCTCTAAAAAAACCTCTGAAATATAAAAATTACTATATTTTAAAATATTTTCAATGAAATAAAATATTACTAAATCTTGATTGTTTTTATTAATTTATTGTTAATGAAAAAAAGAGAAGAGGATATATTAAAATATATTTATTTAGTTTATATAAATTAATTTGTGATAACTTGATAAGAAAGACATATGGAATCCAATTTAGCAATAAAATGAAAAGAGTTAAACAGAAATAACATTAAAATCACTTTATTATTCTTAAAATAATTTATGATCGATTATGTGAATATGTATAATGAATTATGTATATGTTGAATTATTTATCTTTAAATTTAACAAAATTATTTCTATTTAATAATAATTATTCACAATTTTAAAATAATATTATGTAAAAAAGTTATAATAAAATATATTTTCATAAAACTAAAAAATTATTTTGAAATATATTATTATTATTATTATTATTATTAATAATTAGATACAGTTTGTGAAATCAATATTTTAATTATATGATATTTTAGTTATAATATATATATATATATATATATATATTAAAAGTATATAATAAATCTATCGTTTCTAATTAATAACTTTTGTAATATTTATATTATTTTATTAAGTTTTAAAATAATGTTATAACATATAAAGTTACATGGTATTTTTCAAATATCTTTTACAATTTAATAGTACTTTAATAAATTATAAAAAAAATATAAAGATGTCTAAAAAAATAAAAAAAATATTTTTAATTATATAAATTAATTTTAATTATTTTTTTATCTATTTTTTGAATAATTATTTTATATTAAATCATATCTTTATTTATATTTATTTATATTAAATATATATTAAAGATATTTTTATTCTTTAATTTTTTTATCAATTAAATTAAAATTATCTTTTTATTTATTTTTATTATTTTTTATCTAAACAATTCTATTTCTATTATATTTTTTATTGTTTCACTCTAACACAACAAAGACTAATAAAGATTGTGAACTTCATGTTTGTAGAAAGATGATAACATGATTCTTGTATTTATTTGTAATCTTTCATCACGTCGATGTATGGTTAAAAAATCAAATATTACCTATGAAGGTAAAATCGGTTAGATCTGAAAGATTTATTTATCAGTTCACTTAAAAAATGGGGGCAAATTGATGAATTTAGTCCATCACTCTGTTTTCTCTCTTATTTAACCAGATGGACAAAAAATAAGATAAAACAGGTTGATTTATTGAACAATTATAAAAAAATATTTATATATTAAAATTAAAATTAAAAAAATTATAATTAAAAATATTATTTTTTATTTATGTTACGTTATTAAAATATATAAATATATTATAATATAATAATTTAAATTATAAAAATTAAATAATTAAATTTAAATTATTAATTATAGGTAATTATTTTGACATAAAAATATAAAATTTTTTAATTTATTTAATAAAAATATTAATAAATAAATATTTAAAAATTATTTATATAATTAAAAATATATTTAAAAAATATATATATATATAAAGATAGACTCTACCGCCAACTTATAATTTGGCAGAACAAGCTAAGATTTATGGTCTATTCTGATTATGTCAGACTAGCTTGTCCTGTCCTATTTTTTTTTTTTTTATAAGTATAAGACAAGTTAACACCGAACAAACTGACTCATTTTACCAATCCTATTTGGTGGATTACTTCAATCATTTATCATTTGATGCCAATTATCATTAGATGTCTTGATGGAGTTTAACAGCTTATTAACGTGTCTTTCAGACTTAGGTTACTGAGAGTTTAATATTAAAACCAATTACAAATTTTAAATATGTTATACAAACATTCTTAGCTGTTGAACTTGAACTATTTCCATTTATCGGCTTGCATTTATAGGCAAGGTATAATAAGCGACAACAATTACTAGGTAACATAAGCTGTCCCATTATTAATTTATTACTGATAAACAGAGATGTTCATGATGACATTATTTGGGAACATTTGTTTCTGATACAAAAGATGAAATTTCATGAGTGCTATGCACATATTTTTTAAATGGGAATTTGCTTTTCTAAAGTTCCCTTTTACCTGATTGCTATCTCCAACTTAAATTCCTCTCCAATAAGCTGCGACAATTTTGAAACTTCCACAATGTCAAACTGGTAAGTGCTATCAGATTGTGTTTTCACAGCTGCTTTCCTCGTTGAATTTGTTCCCTTTACAATGATAAACTTTTTCCTTGCCAAATCCATTGTTTGCTTAGGTATCCCTAGCAGAGTCACCTTATTTATGGTCCATCTTTTGGCCAGCGCAAAGCTTCCATTAGTGACCTTAGATGTAACAAAAACACTATTGTTGTGTAATGTGGCATTAAAGCTTACCAAGGTCCAATTATCTTTCTCTCCTGCAGTGTCAAGGTTCTCCCCATCATCCAAATACACTTGTCCATGACTATTTCCACTTCCACTGATAACCACCACAAGTTGAAATGCAGTTTTCCGGGCTGCTTCAGTTGTCATTGCTTCTCCTTGCAAGGCCAAAATATTACCCTCCCCAACATGCACATTTATGTGATCAGGTGGAGCATCAAGAGTGATATGCTTGCCTGATTCTGCATTCACTGAATTTGAGACATTAAAGAGGTCAAACCAGGTTCCTTTAGGAAAGTATGCATCAACAGCGGTTGCCCCAGACTGTAGTACAGGTGACACCAGAACCCCTTTTCCTAATAGAAACTGTGAGTTTATTTCAAATGTTGTGACGTCCTCTGAAAATGAAAAGAAAAGGGGTCGTGCAATGGGTGTCCCTTTAGTATGTGATTCATACATTAGTGTGTAGAAATAAGGGAGAAGACGATAACGAAGGGCAAGCACTTTCCTAGCTGATGCTGCAACTGATTCCCAAATGTAAAGCTCCTGTCTGATGGAGTTTATTTCCGAATGATCCCTCGCAAAAGGGTAAAAGGCTCCCAACTACACTGGGGAAAATGAGGAGTTAAATATGTATACTATGCATTTCATAGTTTGCTCTTGCCTATTTCGACAGATCAAAGAAGTTAAACCATTCACTTAATTATAATTGTTCTCTTTTAAGTTTTATCTTAGAAAGCTACAGGTTTTAGTCCCTACACATGCATATAAGTTATGTTTTGGGAACAATAGAGAAGACTTTCTAGTGGTGTAAAACTATTACAAAAACTGTGTATGAATAAAATATTTAGCCAGGTGAATACTTTAACCAAATAAGAATCATAACACTTTTCCAAGCGTGGCTTTTGCACATTAAGATTAGGAAAGTAAGCACGTGAATTTAATAATAACATTCACACTAGTGTGTATAAACTATCCCAACATATTCCTGCATTTGAGAATCAATACCTGGATCCAACGCTGGCAAAGTTCTTCAGTTGTATTTCCACCAAAACCACATATATCTGCTCCAACCATTGGAATTCCAAAGAGTCCAAAATTTAATACGGACGGGATTGAGTATGCCAGATCATTCCATGTAGCAGCATTATCTCCTGTCCAGTGGGCAGTGTACTTACCAGAGCCAACAAAAGTTGATCTACTTAGGATGAATGGCCTTTTACCAGTTATATTCACTAATGCCTTGTTAGTTGCTTTGGCTTCTAGCAGTCCATACAAACTGTGAGCATTATACTCAGTGATATTACCATAGTGCAAAGATGTTGCTGGGACTGTTCTGTAATTTATGTGTTGTTGAACTCCTTTATTGTTAATTTTATAGGGAGGGTTATCGAGATTAGAATATGGAGTAGGAGGAGAAGTATTGAAATTAGATAACTCATTCATGTCAATCCAGAGACCATCAAAAGGAAGAAGGTCCCTAAATAATTTTATTTCCCCACCCCAAAATGCTTGGCTGCGGGGGTTTAGAAAATCAGTATAGTAAACTGGTCCAGGCCAAACTTCACCAAGATAATTTACTCCATTTCTCTTTATGTAGATATCAGCTTCCAAACCTCGAACATGTGTTGCATCTGTCTCATTTACGCTGATACCTGTTTCCGAAATTTGCCTCCAATTAATAAAAATTGCACAAATGCTTTGGTGAAGAGTGTGTTCTATATGAATGAAATTCTATGATGTCACTTAGTTACCAGGATCCAAGATAAGCACATATTTCTGACCGTTTTGGTGAAGAGTGTTAACAAAACTTCTCATCTTATCCAGCGGAAAATTGATGGGATCAAATGTAAAATCCTTATGTGCATCCATGTAATCAATATCCGTCCACATAACTTCAAGGGGTATACCCGCTTTTGCATAGTTGGCAACCACACCCTGGAGATCACTTACATTCTTGTAGCCCCATCGACACTGATGAAAACCTTCCCAACCAAAAGAGACAATCATCATGAACAGACACAGTATAGCAATTCATAAGTTAGATTTAATCAATGGGTCGAGAAATTATTATAGGTCTAAAGATTTGATTATGGTCTGAGACTATTATATGGCATTGTCCTAATCAATGACCATTTTTAATTTACTGGAAGTAGTAAATTAAAATCGATTATATGACACGTGCAGTGCAGATTGGAGATATTATTAGGTGGTGATGGACTACCTACCACCTGTCTATAATCTCCATCTATGTTTATGAGACAACATTAAATATCTTAAAATTTTTAAATACTTAAATATGTGTCATCTACATATTGATCTGGACAAAGAACATGTGGTGGTTTAACATCACCTAATCATTTCTGTGAAGAATGACCAGGATTATGATGGCTTATAATTATGTAATTACTTCTCTTATGTGCCAATTCACAAGTAATCAACGCAACAACATAGTCGTGGTCTTACCAAAGGACCAATAAGGCATGGGAGCAGGCCTGCCAATGAGTTCGGTGTACTGCTCCAACACCAGTTCTGGAGAGGATCCAGCGAAGAAATAGAGATCAAAAACCCCACCAATGACCTTATAAGTAATGCGATCACCATCATACACAATGTCCATTCCATTGCTGTTGAGCAGCAACACCCCATGAGTAGTGCCGGCCTTCACTCTTCCATCAGAGGAGGGTGATCTGACGTCCAAGTAAAAGGGGTGAGAGCCATAAAGGTTGACGTCCGGGGTGGCACTTGCAATATCTGCATTCCACAGTGTAAGGGTCTGGTTTGGTCGCAGCTTGAAGGAGCTCTTGGTGTGTTCCCCGAGGCCGTACAGAGAGGCTCTTTGTGGTGGGAGGGAGGAAGAGAGCTGGAGGTACTGGTCTTTGAAGACAAGAAAAGTTTGAGGGTTGGAAGGGTCTGGTGTGGCATTGAAAAGGACATCGTCGGAGGATTTGCGTGAGAGAGTGAAGCCAAATGGGGTGGTGTTGTGGAGAGTGAAAACAAGGTCTGAGTCTGGATGTGTGAGACTAAGAGAGTGTTCTGGCTGAGGGGAATCTTGTTTTCTGTTGAGGAAGCGAAGATGGTAACGATGGGAAGAGGAGTTTCTGGGAATTACTTCTTGTGGTATTTCCCATCTTTGGTGTTTGGAGTCCGTGATTCTTACTCTTAACCTATCCTTGTTCTCAAAACTGTATTTCAGAACAACAAATTATTTATATACCTAATAGATCATAGTTATTTAGGTAGATGAAGTGTCAAATTATAGTACAAGAGAAGTTAATGTTTCCAATTATGTATATGAGTAAATGAACAATAGTGAATAAGGCTAATTAATTAGTTGTTGTTGTTGTTGTTCATACCTGGTAGTGAGGGAGAGGTGTGGAATGTCAGGTCCAAAAACAGAGGATGGTTTGATGAGGTTAAGGTTTGCAATCAAAGAGTTGTTTATGGGATAATTGTTAGCAGATGAAATGGTGTAACCATAGCCAACAGTAATTTGTTCTGACAAGGAAGAGCAGATGAGACAAACACAGATAAGGAAGAGCAGTGGAAGTGGAGTGAGAGTGATCATACTTGTTGTGGTTTCAGTAGCTTGAATGTGAATAATGATAGAAAAAGATATTTATACACATTCACGTTGGAGTCACCAAGAGACTTTGGAGGACTTGAATGTATTGATTTGAAAGAATAGAATATATAAGAACTACTTTCATCTTCGAAATTTATTATAATTTTTTTAAAATAGTAATTTATAAAAAAAGTTAAAATAAAATAATTAAATTTTAATTTGTTATACTTAATTAAATTTAAACTTATTATTTAAAAGAAAATTATAATTTGATATGGTTACAAATAATAAAAGGAATAACATTGAATATAAAAATTATAATTATTAATTTGATATGGTTACAAATAATAAAAGGAATAACATTGAATATAAAAATTATAATAATAATTACAAACTTTAAAAATTATAATAGAGTAAAGTTTTTTCAGTAATTTTATTTTTAAAAAATCATATAATTGGTTAATCTCATTATAGTTGAGTCTAAATATTTTTTCATTAATAAAAAATATTTATTTTAGACACTTGAAAAAATGATATTTATTATGTACTTAAAAATACTAATTAATTAAAAGTGGCTTAAATTTTTATTTTTAAAAAAATTTATACCCATAAACTTTATTTTTTCATTTTCTTTCAGTAAAAAAATATTCAAGACTATATTTTTGTTAATTTTAGACACAAATTTTATACAAAATAATTTGTATGTAATATATATATATATATATATATATATATATATATATATATATTAACCAAAATAATCTTAAATTTATAACAGAAATAAATAGTACAAAACTTTTTCTTTACGAACAAAAAATATTTTGTTTAATCTAGGTACAAATTTTATGTAAATAAACAATTTTATGTGATAAAATATACATTAAATAATTAAAATAAACCTAAATTTTTAGAAAACAAAATATTTTGTCAAAAAAATTCATTCCCGTAAAATATAAATAAAGTATCTTATTTTCTTTTATGAATAAATAGTCAACCACAAATATATATATATATATATATATATATATATATATATAATCATTTAAACATTATTTTTATGTATTTAAATATATTAACTACACAGAAGAAATTGAAATTTTATCAGACAATAAATTATAGAAAAAAAAATTTAGCCCTTTAGACAAAAAAAGTCATCCTACGCAGTTTTTTTTTTTTTTTAGAAAATATTTTCATATATATATATATATATATATAAATTATATTTATATACTGAATTTTTTTTTTAAAAAGTTAAAATAATCATTAAGTTTTATAATCAAAAGTTCATTTCCGTAAACTATAATATTTTTTCTATTTGTTTTCATAAAACAATCTGGGCAATCCATGCATTACATTTTATTTTTTATATATATTTTGTTATATTATTTAAGTATTTTTTTTATAATTTCATGAAAATATTCATTTTTTATATTTTATATAATAAAAAATAATTTTTTAATTAATTAGTTAAGTTTAAAAAGGTGATTTTGTAAATGATATATAGTAATTAGATGAAAACTTAAATTTCTTTAAAATAGAATTATTTTGTAAAAAAATAATGTCAAATCAAGTATAAATATTTTTATTTCCTTAAAAAAAGTTATTATATTCTATGTATTATATTTTATTTTATAAATTAAGTTAAAAGATTATACTTTCATAAAAATATTTATTTATTATATTTTCTATATTTCATATTAAATAAAATAATTTTTCAATCAATTATTGAAGTCAAGAAATATAAATTCGTTAAAAGTATATTCAAATAAATTGTATTATAAACAAGTATATAATTTTTTATATTTTAATTTTAGATAAATGGTTTAATCCATAAGTTTGTATTTTATGATGTTTGATACTAGTTTTTTATATAAAAAATATTATGTAATTAAATATATTAATTAAGTAAAAAAAGTTTAATTTTTAGACAAAATTTTTAAATAAAATGTTTCATTCCATAAGAAAAGAATAAACAATCCTATTTACTTTTATAAAAATTAACATATATTAAATACTTGTTTTATATGAAATATATTTAACTTTATTATAAAATTAAATTCATACTAATTAGATAAATGAAGAAGAAATTATATTTAAAAAGGTTCATCTCATTAATAATAAGTGTTTAATTTTAAGTATATATTATAAGTGTTATAAATTTTTAATTTTAATTATATTTTAATTCTTATCTTTATAATAAAAATATATTTATCATATAATTAAATATATATTAATAAAAAATAAAGTTAAATGTTTAATTAATAAACAAAATTCTTTAATAAAAAGTTTCATCCGTAAGATAATAAATTAAACAAACAAAAAAATTACATAATAAATCTTTTTATCAAATTTTTGTTTCTTATATAATCATAATTACCTATACCGAACAACTTAAACATCAAATTCTATATCAGTGTTTTGATTCGCTCAACTCAATCTATCAATTTGACGGATAAAAAGGACGGAGTGGGTTATGTTTTAAAATAATATTTATATATTAAAATTAAAATATAAATAATTATAATTAAAAATATTATATATTTTTATTATATTATTAAGATATTTAAATATATTATAATATTATAATTTAAATGATAAAAATTAATTAATTAATTAAATTTAAATTATTAATTATAATTAATTATTTTAACATATAAATATAATATTTTCAATTTATCTAATAAAAATATTAATTAATAAATAAAAACTTAAAAATTATTTTATAATTAAAGATATATGTTTTAAAAACATATATATAAAAATATTTATGAAAAAAAATTTATTGATGGACTGATTCACAACAAATTAACATTTATACATTTCCTGATTATGATAGATAAATTTGTACCGTATCATTTTTATATTAACGGATCCGTTTTATTATCTATTTTATAATAAAAAAAAATTTGAAAATTTACCAAAAAAGCTGATAGAATTCAAATTTTATCATAAGAAAATAATAAATTATCGTATCTAAACAAAGCCAGTCAATATATTCTGGGACTAACCCTTTTTTGACAAAAGCAATCAGATTTTCCATTTTGATGCAAGCAACTATAGACCCATATTACATGCATTTCTTGAAAGACATACAAATTAGGAAAAATCTTTATATACCATAAACACCAAAGATTAGGAAAAACAAAATATAATACATAAAAACACAAAGAAAAGAAAACATGATTTCGTTTAAAAAACTCTAAACCCCACAAAAAGTAGAGAAAAATTGTAACCAATTACCAACAAAAATTTGACAATACTTTATTCGCATAAAAATCCTAAACACAACAAAACTAGAAAAATTGTAACCTAATACCCAATCGACAAAGAAAAAACAACTTGTAAACTGTGAAAAGAGAAAAATTTATCCTAATATGTAAAACACAAAGAAATATTGGAAAAATTTTAAAATTTGTAAATGGAAATTTGTTTGGGTGAATATTGAAAAGTGTATTTTCAGACTGAAGCTTGTTTAGAAAAGATGGAGATGATGGAAAAAAAAAAAAAAGGCAAAAGAAAAGCTTATTTTGTGCATAGTTGAGAGAAGGCGATCGAGCATGTGAATGTCAAAATTCTAAGTGTGTGGAGAGAAGGGTCTAATTGTGTAAAAGAGTAAATACAGATATAGCGGTTATAAGTTGTTGTATTTTTTCTTTTTTCCTCTAATTGAGATAGCTTAAAACTTATATAACTTTTTTTTTTTTATTTATGCTGAGAGTGTAAATACGTGTTATTTATATTATCTCTATTTGTATATTATATAGATAGATTATTATACAGCATAATTTAAAAAGTGTTGAAAAAAATAAAATTGCTGTGTTATTGTAGCAAAGATGATGATGAACTCTTATGTGTAACCCAAAATGAAGATGCTACCAAATTAGACGTGCACATAGAGTGATGGAGAATTTTGTGGCATCAACGAGAAAAGAGCACGTGGACCCTTTATACATATTGTTTGTAGGTTTAACTCGAGATTGTCATAATAAATTGTTTTCTTAGATATTGTTCCGTAAATGGATATTGTATAATTTAAAAGTTGAAATCTAATTTATATATTATTATTTTTATCTATTTATTGATTTTTTAAATAAAATTATGATCGACTAAAATTTTAAAATAATAATATCTTAAATATAAGAATTAATTATAATTATATTATTATGATAAATATTTTTATTTTAGGTAATATTTCAGAACGTGGATCGATAGTTTGATATTATTATAATAAATAAGAAATTGAGACAGTCATATTTTAAAGTATTAGATAATATTTTTTACATAAATTGAAACTAATAATAGTTTAATGTTATTAAGGACATTTTTTTTAACCGAATGTTAGATAATATATCGAACGTAAGTGAATACTAACGATAATTTATCATAACAAATATAACAAATATAAAAGATGATGACATTTTATTTTTTAAATGTAATATTAAATAATTTATTTATATATATATCCAAGATAATGAAAAAAAAATTTGTGCATCTATTAATATTGTTACAAATAATAAAAATACAAATGGATTAAAATATTTAATTATACTTTTATATGTCTACGTTAACCAGACTTAAATTAATGATTAACCCAAATTGACTTAGAGGTTCAAATCCAATACTCGGTAACTATGCACAGTACGAAACTAAATTGAGCCTGACAAAGTTTTGTAAGACAACGAGCTTTATTGTAAAGCCCACTAAATCGGACTTGTCCTTATCCAAAATAAATATTGAGCCATTGATTAGGTGGCCTTTGGCGTGGTTTTTTTTGTTTTACATAAAACTTATTCAACACCTCCTTTTTTGCACTTTGTTTGCTACGCCTATTGTACATTCATTCAAATATCTTGTGCACTTTGTGATTATAATTTTGTTGTTAATTTATGTTTACACCCGTGTAATATATACATAAAAAAAATTATATAAAAATATATTTAATTTATATTTATAATATATCTAAAATGTATTTTCAGAAAACATAATGACCTTTAGATAGGTTAATTATCAAATTCATTTACAGATTTCGTTTTATGAAAATGTCCTATCAATTTAACAATCAATAACTTATTTTTAAAATTGAGTTTTTTAAAAATGTATTTTAGATTTAATAATTTAAATTTATTTTTAGATTATATTTTTTTAAAATATATTTTAAATTTAATAATTTGGAACTCATTTCTAAATTTTGTTTTATAAAATTAATTTTCTAGATTTTGTTTGGACTGAACTTTTCAAATGTTTTCTAGAAACATTCCAAAATTAGTTTTCCAGAATATTTTCAAAAAGCTGATTATAGATAATCTTTAGAAAAAGGGTAGAAATTTCAATTCAAAAAAACTTCAGTATAAACTTTCTAAGACCTATTTATATTAATGACAATATTCTCATTCTAGATAAATATAAGAGTGGAGAAGAAAATAGGGTATTGAAAAAAAAAAAACAACTTGACCTTCTTAGAAATGCATCATTTGTTTCAGGCAGAGTAAAAACTTATTTATTTATTGCAGAATAAATGTTTTTTTTATGTTTTAGTAATTCATTAAAAAAAAATGTAGGTGAGAATGCGTATAGTTGTGATAGGATTTGTGAGCATATTAGATATGTGAATGAAGATTGAAATATTGATGCAAAGTAGTTGTGAAAGGAATAAATTGTGAGTGAGTGGGTGGGATGCATGGAAAGAAGAAGAACAGGAGAGGGAGGTGGTGGAAGAAATGGTCTTGAGAAGAATGATAGAGGGTGGAAAAGAGGGTTTGAGTTGTGTGGTTGGTGAGTGAAGGAAGGACTTGGGCTTAGCTAGTCATGTTGTGTGAGTGCTCTCTTTTGACTGCATTCATTCCCTCCACTGTCATTCTTTTATCTGCAGCAGCCACTTTTATGTACATACACACATACCAAAGATTCCTCCACCCTATTCTCATGGACCTTGTTCCACTTTATTCACTCTCACTCGCCACTGTTACACAACAATGCTAACAGTATGATTAATGAGCACTTTAATTCTGATTATGGAGTAATCTACATAAATCACTCTTGATGCATAAAAAGGTGATGAAAGGGTAAGATTGATACATCAACTTCATCTTCAACAACCGAATCCTCTCCAATTTCTTTCACGTCACTCCTCCATCTCAAGTCAATTTCATTCACTGTGTAAACAGAAAACATCTAGTTGGATTGTTTAAACTAGCCCACGTTATTATTATTCTTTATGTTGAGAGTTTTTGTTGCCTTTTCTACGTTGCTTTTCGATATGTCAAAAACATTTTAAGTGACTGAAGAGACTTGCAAGGGCCAACATTACCAAAAGTATGCCAACTTTTTGCGATTAAGTTTTCTAATCACTCATCAAATTGAAAAACTTTGACCTATTCATCATGTGATATTCAAAATTTTTCCATTATGGCGTCAATCAATTGGTTTATGATACCAGCTAATTGAATATACCCGTGATCTCGAAAACATAAATGGATCCCGGAGTTAACAAATCACCATAACCACAGTTATTTTCTGATTTCACAAGTGGATTTCTGAACAAAACATTAGACACCCACCAAATTCAAATGTCATGTCAAAATGGTTCATCCTAGGATTTGAATTAAGTGTGTTGGTCATGTAGAATCTAACAAGCATTGGGTGTTAAGTGTGAACTCAGTCACTTCAGCCAATCCTTTTTATTAGATATTTGAACACACTAAAAATACATCTAGGTTTGGAATACTGTGGAATCAAATCAAATTTAGATTTATACTTTTTTTATATATAATTTTTATTTTTCATTTTTGTTGTATATAAGTATTTATATGTAAAGTTTATAAAATTAAAATGAATTATAAAAGAAGGTATTGTGGTGTTGGGTATTTGGCTTGCACTATAGTTGTGCATTGATGCTTGCAACATCATTTGAGGAAAAAGGACCCTATGGAAGAGTCACATTATCTTGTGTTCCCTAAAGTGAAAACGATGAAACAAGTTTCCAATACTTCAAATCCAATTGTAAAATCTCATTCATGGGGAGGCATCAATTTAAATGAAAAAGTACCATCACATACAATTCAAATGGGCCAAGAAACAAAACGAGAGTCACAGGGAGTACTGGTAGATTTTGATAAAAGAAAGTAAAAAGATGAAATGATGAAAAGATAAAATTGTAAATATATAATTAAATATATTAAATGATCATTAAGTTTAAGGGGGACAAAATCATAAATTATGTGAGAGTTACAAAACTAAGGAGAGACTGAGAGCATAAAATTGTAAATATATTAAATGTTTATTAAGTTTGAGGGGATCAAAATTATAAATTACATGAAAGTTACATAAATTTTGGGGGAGGTCACAACCCCTCAATTACCAAGAAGATTCGTCACTGACAAGAACATAGAATCTATGATTAGTTTTCTTTCTTAATCACTCATATATATATATATAAAATGTGCTACAAAGAACCTTTGATTAGTTTTCCTTCTTAATCACTCTTATATATATAAAATGTTCCTTCTTAATCACTCTTACATATATAAAATGTGCTACAAACTGTACTGTTGTACAAAGTTGTTCGTTATTGGTTCAAAGAATGGAATAGATTCATGAATATTAAGAGTACTTAGATGAAATAAAAATAAAACCTTTTCTCAATTTTTATATATCCATCTAGATCTTATATTTTTTCTCATTATTTAGGAATGTTGTTAACTCAACCAAACAGTCATATTTTAGTTTCAAAATAGAAAATTAAGGATATTCATATTATAAAATGTTATCAGAATGATTTAAGGTTTATATTAAATATGTTCTTCAATATATATATATATATATATATTCTTTTAAAGTTAATTTTTTTTTATATTTTTGTTAATAATGACAGTAAACGGAATGTAGATAACCATTTTAAAATTTTAATATATAATTGTCATAATTAAAAATAATTTTAGTTAAATGTATAATCAGTACTATATGAAAACTATCGTGGACGTAAATTTCTTATATAGTAATTACTAAAAGAAACTAAAAAACAAAGTTTAAATTTTAGAGAGTCCTAAAAAAATGTTTAAATAAAAATAATATGAAAAATTTTAGAATTACAAGATTATAACAGGCTTTGCGTAATGAACATCTTAATAAATATTCGATAAAAAATATTAGAAATTGAATTTAAACTTAACTTGTCATTATTTACTACGTACGATATAATTAATAAAATAAAAAAAGATCAAAGTTTGGTGAGAATATGTATGGAGATATTTTATTCAAATAGGTGAAAAAAAATTAAAGTTAAATTTTGAATCTCAATAAATATCACATAACACTATTTTTTTAGGCATAAACTCAATATTGTAGATTGTTTTATTTGTTTTTATTAAATACGTAATAGGTTATTTTTAGCATTAAGTGATTTTATCAACTAAGAAGAAACATATTTTTATAGTATCCTATTATTATTTTTGTCATTTAAAATTTTATCTATTGACTTATTATTTCTGATATATAATTTATCCATTCCTTAAATGTTACTTACTTTATTACCATGAAATGAAATTTTATTTATATGGTTGATTTATTTTATAGTTTGTATTTGATTAAAAAAAAAATAGAAATTGTAACTTTGATAATACTCATTAAAGATAAAAAAAAAACAAAATTGTATATTTAATTGACTACATTAATAATTTTACTAAACATGTTTGTTTCAAGTTCCAAGTTCCAACATGTGGGAAGGAAGAGGGAGACAGTGATTCATTTACTTATTTATACAATAAGCCTTTTTCAAGAGCAACAGCAACAAGGTGTGGTTCAAAGTTTTCAAATCTAACACAGAAGCTCACATCTAACACGGATTGATACGAAGCATGTAGAAAAAAGAAAAAAAAGAAAAGAAAAAGTTAACTGTACTATTTGCCGCAACTCCACTATCATTTTGAGATTTATACACTGTTTCTCAAAAAGAGAATAAAAGAAAGAGGGAATTTTTGAGGATTTTTATGATGTCCATTCTTGCTCCCATTGCTTAATGGTCGTAAAGAAAACACATGATCGCTTAGAAGGATCAGAAAATATTTCCTTTCTTCTCTAATTGCTAACTTTTTAACTTTCAAATCATGCAAGTTAACATGGTAGGATTCTAGATACTTATTCAAATAACAAGTGTGAATGAGTACAAAAAAGGCCACAGAAGACTCCCACCCTGCTGAGATATATCTGATATGCAAATTCATCACACGCCATTCATTAACACTCTAAAAGAGATAGAAAGCCGAGAGGGAAAATAAATAATTGATGAAATTGTTCATGTGCTGTGATATGAAAAAAGAGCTAAGAGTCAAACGTGTGTTGCACTGTTAGGGTGTCAACAAATCAACAACACTCTATCCCAAAACTCGGCAAAAATGGCTCATGGTGTGGTGTCAAACATCATCAGTTGGCAGAGGGATTCTCACATATACACACGAAAAAACACTTGTTTTCTACCTGTTAACAAAATTTGGGTAATGTATATATATGATACATAATTTAAATCTGTTAGGGTCATTATTTATTAAACCAAATAATAAAGTGGTCTGACTAAATTAAAGTTTTGGCTAAAAGCATATGTCATGAAAATGAAATTGTGTAGAGACCATTGAACAATTTCTAATTTGATGAGGGGCCAAATTGGAAATATTAAAACTTAAGTAATTAACCTAATTCTGATTATCTAAAGGGTCATGATCCCCTTCTGGGAGCACACATAGACAGAACGTAAGTTTCATTCCTGTTCCTTTCTTTTTATCCCCATCAAGAGAGAAAATCAAGAGGGAAATACAGGTGCTCTTCAGGTGGAAGACCATAAGATCAATATAGTGCTCTACAAAGACATCATCGTTATGGCTAATTCAGGTACGCTTTCGCATTCAGTTTACAACATGTTTATCAGTATGAGATTATGTTTATGTTTGATCGTTAGAATCAAAATCAGGATTATTATAATTATTATTAGTTTTTCAACAATTGGTATCAGAGCCGCCCATATTTGATTCATGTCTGTTTAATTTATAGAACCCTAATTATGAAAATTAGGATTAATTTTGTTTTAAACAATTCAAATTACCCAATTTTATGAACCCTAAGTGAATAATAATCTCTAATTTTCGTGAACCTTAAAATTTAAATTTGGGGGTAACATCCCCAATCTGATTCTGTTTGCTGATGGAACCGTGGAGGAAGCTATATATTCTTCTTCTTCGTTTTTCCCTTTTATTTCGGTTTAAGTTTCAAGTTTTACTGAGAAAGAAACAATGTTTCAAATTTCAATCTTTCTTGTATTGAGTTCTTTGTTCTTTTTTGAATCTTTTGTTTTTATTTAATTTTATGGGTTTGAAATTGGGGGTGGTGTTTGTGGAGTTCCCAACACAGAGAATCTTAGGTAAATGGTGAATGTTTCCACAGGTGTGACTGTTCTTATTTTATTGCCTCTATCCCCTAGGAATTTAAGGAAAATTTGATGTTAAATTAGGGTTTGAGTGATTACTGTTTAATTCTCTTTTAGGGTTTAGAACAATATGCTAAAGAGACTCAGAACTATCTCTGTTTCATCCCTAGTGTGATTTTAGGGAGATGTTCATCCTTTATGTATTGGTGGAAAATGAGGCATTTTTTCATCCTTTGATTTATTCAAATGAGGTGTTCATCCCTAATGAGATTTTAGGGAGGTATTCATCCTTAATAGAATTCTAATGAGGTGATTCTCTTTTGAATTAGTTTACAAATATTAAATATTTGGTTTTGTTATATAAATAAAATATTCAATTTTTTGGTAGTTTAATATTTTTTGTGAGCAAATTGAGTCAAGAAGTCACCAAAGTAACCTCTCTTGAATTGTGCAGTTCATGAAAAATATTAAATGTTAGTGTTTATGTATATTCATGCGAGTATTAGTCGGCCCAAAGGAAGATTAATATTTGGCCGAATTGCATACACACTTGTAATGATAAACATGTGATAATTATAAGGATTTGCTTTGTCGATGATAAATCAATCCAAAGACTGGTTTGTTGTTGGACGTGCTTTATTGTCAATGTTTGATTATTACAACAAGATATCTCTAGCAGTTAATATTACTGTCCAAAGAATTGATATTGATGGTGCATTGGGTATCTTGAGATGTGTTAAACCACTATTTGAATATATATTATTTATTTTTTATATAATGTGAGCATAATTAGTTTATTTCTCGTGTTCTAAATTCAGCTACAATTGCTTCTGTATCTGCCAATTTAAATTCTGTTCCGGTCCTCAATGGAACAAATTTTAAGGACTAAAAAGAGAACATTGATATTGTTCTTGGTTGCATGGATATGGATTTTGCGTTAAAGACTGAGCAATCCCCTACTCCTACGGATTCAAGTACCTCTGAACAGAAAAGAGATTATGAGAAGTGGGATCGCTCAAATCGCATGAGTCTAATGATCATTAAGCGTGACATCCCGGAGGTGTTTAGGGGCACTGTTTCTGAAAACATCACAAGTGCCAAAGAATTCCTTGCTGAAATTGAGCAGTGCTTTGCAAAAAGCGATAAGGCGGAGGCAAACACTCTTCTTCAGAACTTGATCTCCATGAAATATCAAGGCAAAGAAAATATCAGGGAGTACATTATGAGCATGTCTAATATTGTTTTTAAACTCAAGGCACTAAAGCTTGAACTCTCAGAAGACTTGCTCATTCATTTGGTGTTGATTTCTCTTCCTGCAACGTTTAATCAATTTAAGGTATCTTACAATTGTCAGAAGGATAAATGGTCTCTTAATGAGCTCATTTCACATTGCGTACAAGAAGAGGAAAGACTAAAGCAAGACAAGACAGAAAGTGCTCATTTTGCAAGCACCTCCAAGGCTAAGGGAAAAAGAAAGAGATCAAAGGATCTCGAAAAAGAAGGTGCTAAGGGTCCAGAACAAAAGAAACAAACTCAAGAAAACAAATGTTTCTTTTGCAATAAGACTGGACACATAAAGAAGAAATGTGCTAAATATCATGCTTGGCGTGAAAAGAAAGGGTTGCCTAAACTACTGGAAGCCAATTGATTCTGAAAGATGGATTTATGTTGGAGATGGCAAATCGGTAGAGGTGGAAGCTATAGGACATTTTAAATTGTTATTGAGTACTGGTTTTTTATTTGGATTTGAAAGACACTTTTGTTGTGCCGTCATTTAGACGGAATTTGGTTTCAGTTTCTTATTTGGACAAATTATGTTATTTGTGTTCATTTGGAAACAATAAGTTCAGTTTGTCTTTTAATTCAGATATTGTTGGAACTGGTTCACTTTTGATTTATGATAATCAATATTTACTTGATATTGTGGCCACCTATAATGAAACCCTTAATACAGAATCACGTGGTACTAAACGTAAAATTGAAAATACTCACTCAAGTGCATTATGGCACAAGTGCTCAGGTCACAATCAAATTGTGACGTTTGGGCTTGTGTTACACACTTAAAGATATGGTAGAGAGTATGATTTGTCATTCCACCTTACTGGAATCACTTTGGGGAGAGACACTAAATATGACAACTTATATTCTAAACAGAGTACCAACAAAACACTTTATGAGCTTTGGATTGGGCGACAACTTAGTCTGAAGCATTTCCATGTGTGGGATTGTCCAGCTGAGGCAAGACCTTATAAGTCAAATGAAAAGAAATTGGACTCCCGAACAGTAAATAATTATATTATTGGTTATGTTGAAAGATCCAGGAGATATATATATTTTATGATCCCACATTAAAGACAATTTTTGAGACGAGAACTGCTACGTTCTTTGAGGATATTGAGTTTGGGGGAAGAATAAGATTAAGAACTTCATCTTGGAGGAAGAATCGGTTACAATTTCAGAACCGATTCAAATAGTTACTTTTGATAAAGTAAGTTCGGAACTTCCACAAGGCATTGTTGATGAACCCCTTACTCAAGATGATTTGGTTGTTCATGAAGAACAAACTCAAGATCCTCAAGAACCTGTGCATCATGAGCTAATAACTTTGCAGAGATCCACTAGAGAAAGAAGAAGTGCTATTTCAGATGATTACATGATATTTCTTCAGGAACATGAGGAAAATAATGATATAATGGAAGATGACTCAGTTAACTTCCGTCAAGCTATACAAGGTTATAACTCTCAAAAGTGGATTGAAGCAATAGGATAAGTATAAGTCCATGCAAGACAATAAGGTTTGGGAACTTGTCCCATTACCAGAAGATATGAAACTCATTTGGCTTCAAGATGAATATTGTTGATGATTGTATGTATCACAAGTTTAAAGGGAGACAAATTTAGTCTCAATCAGTGCCCAAAGGGAATTTGGAAATTGAGGAAATGCAAAAGATTCCCTATGCATCAACTATAGGGAGTTTGATGTATGCCCAGGTATGTACGCGTCCAGACATAGCATACATAGTTGGGGTTCTAGGCAGATATTTAAGCAATCCAAGAATAGACCATTGAAAAGCAGCAAAAAGAGTCATAAGATATTTAAAGAGAACAAAAGATTATACACTACTACAAAATATACTTTCTACGTCGTCATTTAACGTCGGTTATAGCTGAAACGACGTAGAAAGTACTTTCCACGTCGGTTCCCAGATGAACCGACGTTGAAAGTTGAATAGTAAACACATTCTACGTCGGTTCTTAGTTAACCGACATAGAAAGTACTTTCTACGTCGGTTCCCATATAAACCGACGTTGAAAGTCTTTTTTTTTTTTTTTTTTTTTTACTTATTGACACTTTCCACGTCGGTTCCCATATGAACCGACGTGGAAAGTCTTTTTTTTTTTTCACCCAAAAACTCACTTAAATTTGAAAATTGTCATTGGCAAGATTCGAACCCAGTACTTTAGAGTTGGAGACTGATACTCCAACCACTAAGCTACTAGAATTTTCTAATAATAACTTACAAATAAATTATATTTATATACAAATAAATATATATCCATGTAAATATATATTTATTTGTATATATTTTCTGGAAAGTATTTTTATTTTTATTTTCAGCCAAAAATTCTTTTAAGTTAATGAATTGTCACTGATAACATTTGAACCCAGTATTTTAGGGTTGAAAGTTAATATCCCAACCACTAAACTACTATAATTTTTTGATAATAACTTACAAATAAATTATATTGGTATTTTTCGATCGAGGGTGAAAATGTGATTGACTCTTGCTTGAGTGAAAATATGTTAAAGCTCACGGAAATTCACTTACTCAAGTCTCGCTTGAGCGAAAATTGGTATTTTTCGCTTGAGAGAAAATAACGCGTTTCTCAAATTTATTTTATATCATTATATAAATAAAATTATAAAGATTATATTCTGTCATTAAATTACAAACTCATATAAAGATACCTGCTCACAAATTTAGCATCAAATTTTGAAAACTCACTCGACACACACTTTCACTTTCGAGTGTGCCCTCACATCCAACATATAAATATATAACTATATAAATATATCAAAATATATAAATATATTTGTATTTATATATTTATATATTTACACGGATATATATTTATTTGTATATAAATATAATTTATTTGTAAGTTATTATCAAAAAATTCTAGTAGTTTAGTGGTTGGAGTATCGACCTCCAACTCTAAAGTACTGGGTTCGAATCCTGCCAATGACAATTCTCTTAAAAAAATAATAAACTTCTAAAAAATATAATACAAAGAGATGGAGAACCTAATAAAAATATAATATAAAGAGAGAGGAGACTTATAGATAAATAAAAGGGGGTAAAGGGGTTGTAAATAAATAAAAATTATTAATTTAAAAAATCATACTTTCAACTAACTGACGTTGAAAGTTACGACTTTCAACGTCGCATGATACAACGTCGGTTCAACAACCGACGTTGAAAGCTTTATTTGTAGTAGTGATATGCTCACATATAGGAGGTCAGACCAGTTGGAGATCAAAAAATCATACTTTCAACTAACTGATGTTGAAAGTTACGACTTTCAACGTCGCCTAATACAACGTCGGTTCAACAACCGACGTTGAAAGCTTTATTTGTAGTAGTGATATGCTCACATATAGGAGGTCAGACCAGTTGGAGATCGCTGGGTTTTCTGACTCAGATTTTGCAGGATGTCAAGAATTTGTAGCATGCTATGAGGCATCAAATCATGGAATATAGCTGAGAAATTTTGTCACAGGGCTGCAAATTGTGAAAGGCATTGAAAGACCACTTAAGTTATATTGTGACAATAAATCAGCTGTATTGTTAAGGAAAGAGTACAAAGTGAACAGATTTTCATAGAACACTTAAGGACACCATGATAACATATCCTCTAACTAAAGGACTTCCGCCCAAGGTCTTTCATGAGCATGTTGCTCACATGGGTGTTTTACAGTTTGAGGAATTTGTGGTTTAGTGGGAGTTAGTCACTTTCATATATTTTATGTTCTATGTTTAATTTCATATATGTATACATTGATTTTTGGACATATTTGGTTATCTATAGATATGCGGTTTTTTCGTTCATTCATTACACTTTGTACATTAAGGATATTATATCGATCTCGATAAGTTAAAGTTTGGACCAGTTGAAAATAGACGTGTACAGATCACCTTCACGTAATTTTTCATGCTACACATTTCATGATGAATCCATGTCATTTAGTTATGTTAGGATGAGTAATCATTGTTGGTTTTAATTGCGATGATGCAATGAAAAACTGGTTTGGTTCTATATCCTGATATGATTAATGGACAGGACTTTTGGAGTATGCTAAAGGAATATAATGACAATTTTGAGCTCATAAAGTCTAACACATTTGTAAGGTTGTAAGGACATATATATTTGTGACCAGTGGGAGATTGTTAGCAAAATTTGGGTCATGTATATATATGATACATAATTTAAATGTGTTAGGGTCATTATTTATTAAGCCAAATAATAAAGTGGTCTGACTAAATTAAAGTTTTGGCTAAAAGCATATGTCATGAAAATAAAATTGTGTAGAGACCATTGAACAATTTCTAATTTGATGAGGGGCCAAATTGGAAATATTAAAACTTAAGTAATTAACCTAATTCTGGTTATCTAAAGGGTCATGATCCCCTTCTGGGAGCACACATAGACAGAACGTAAGTTTCATTCCTGTTCCTTTCTTTCTATCCCCATCAAGAGAGAAAATCAAAAGGGAAATACATGTGCTCTTCAGGTGGAAGACCATAAGATCAATATAGTGCTTCTACAAAGACATCATCATTATGGTTAATTCGAGTACGCTTTCGCATTCAATTTACGACATGTTTATCGAGTATGAGATTATGTTTATGTTTGATCGTTAGAATCAAAATCGGGATTATTATTATTATTATAATTATTATTAGTTTTCCAACACATGTATCCTCCTCAAAAGAAAACTTGCTAAGAATCAAATTTTGTTTGTTTTTAAAATACAAAACTTATTTTACGAAATACCGGACCAATTAATTGTAATGTGGAATAATTATTAGGTAATCTAAGTGTAAGATAAGTTTCATATTGACTAAAAATAAAAAGTTGAATAACATATAAAGAAGTATGATCCATAATCTAATGTAAAGTTTTTGATTGAACTCATGTCTCATTGTTATGTTTATCCTCTATAAATCCTCCTTAAAATATCCAACAAATGATATCAAAAATTATTCTGAGAGAATGAGTCATTAAGTAAAAATAAAAAAGTTAAATAACATAAAAAACATATCATTAAGTAAAAATGTAAAAATTGAATAATATTCAGAAACAGAAATTGACAGTGATGTCAACTTCTTGTATTGAAGTCATGTCTTGTTGTTTTGTTTCTCCTACTCACAAAATACCTAACCAAACTCATAGTTTATAAATTATATTATTAAATAAGAAACACATATTTATCATTCACTTTGTTAAAACCAGAGCTAGGGGAATCATTCCACATAAACAAACAGTGTGCATTGATTTGTAATTAGGTACAGAACAAAACAAAACATAGGAAAAGAAAGCCGGCCACCTCTATGTTTTCTACAACTTTACACAAATTCATTTTAGCCACTCGTGCTGTCATAAAATTCCCTTTTTTTTTTCTCTTCCTATCCCCTCACGCTCACCACCCCTCTCTCTATCTCTCCACATCACAAACCCCAAGTTTCCTTATAAATATACAGACAGAGAGTGAGGGAGTGAGTTATCTAAGTTCAGTTAAGTCGAGTCGAGTTGAGTTGAGTTGAGTTGAGTTGAGTAAGTGTTGAGTCACAAGTCACTGTGGGGTGGCCTGAAGTTGAGTGATTGATGATGATGATGATGGAGATGGGATCCATGTGGGTGGTCCTTCTGGTTGTGGCCATTGCTGGTGCTCTTTTTATCCTAAGATCCACCCTCAAGAATGTAAATTGGTGGCTCTATGAATCCAAATTGGGTGTGAAGCAGTACTCTCTGCCCCCAGGTGACATGGGTTGGCCCTTCATTGGCAACATGTGGTCCTTTCTCAGAGCTTTCAAGTCCAAGGACCCTGATTCCTTCATCTTGTCCTTTGTCTCCAGGTAGTTATTTTTTACTAGTAGCAATCATTTTTATCATTTATCACCCTCTTTACAATATCAAATAACTTTTTCATAACACAAAAAGCTAGTTGTTTGTTTAATGTCTACTACCTCTGAGGTGTTTCGGTATTGTGAGTCTCAGAGGCCTAACGGATGCCATCATCATCCTCACCTCAGGCCACTAATACAACCACACCCTAAACCAAAGCTGCTAGAACTATTAGTGGTCCAGGAAACACAAGATAAATGTACTTTTTCTATTTTATATCTAGTTTGGCACAAAAAGCTGCTTGGTCTTTGTGAAAGAGCAATTACCATAATGCTACTTTTTCAGTTTTGGAATCGCAGCATCACCCATTCAGAGGGAATAAGAGAAGACCAGCACCTGTTTGTCATTTTCACACTGCACTTAACCTCCCTTTCTCTCTCTCTCTCTCTCTCTCTCTCTCTCTCACACACACACACACACACACAAGCCATAATTGCTGGGCACTTTGGTGCTCTTTCTGCTTTCTAATTCTTAATTAATAAATTTATTATGTACTTGCAAATATTTTTTGTAGAAAAAGAATCGCAACTTTAAGAAAACTAAAGTTTGAATTTTATTGTGAAAACAAATAGGTTCTTTGATTTATTTTTTAGTACATTTATAGTTAGAAAATTAGTTTTTACACCCCTTTTAATATTATTTACTATTTTGAAGAGTATACTTTTTATTTAAAATATAAAAATATATTCACTCTTTGATTTTAATGTTATAGAAAATATTTTTGTTGATAATACTAAAATTTGATTAGTTTAGATTGTTTTTAAAAATTCCAAAATTAATATTGAGGATTCAAAGTTACTACTGGTGATATGATAATTTGCAGAAAGACAAAAAAAATAAAAATCTTTTGATGACTTGTCCATCTTATAATTTAATATATTAAAATATACTTTTAAAATACAAAAAAATTATAAAATAAAAAATGAAATTACGTTAAAAAATTAGTACGGAAACATATGTCCTCTCCATCATGATTTTTAAAGGATCAATTGTGTAGAAAAATAAAATATTTGGTGATTATTATTTTTGAGTAGAGAGTATAATAAATGAGAGGTGCAGCTATATAAATTTTATCAAATGATAAAATGACATAAACTAATAAAATATAAATTTATTTAATTAAAAAACAACATCTACAACAATTTGTTAATGTCCGGACACGTACGTGAGGATGTGCAGTCCATGTCAGCGTGGCCAGCCATGATAAGATTAAGATGGTGTATTACGTATTATAATACATTTTACAATTTTTTAAATCATCATTAATTAAAATTTAAAATCGAATAACTAAATTCATAATAGTGCTTATATATTTTATGGCATAGAATTGTCCTAGTATTATTGGCTTATCTCGTAGGAATAAAGTGAAAGAGTTCTGAATGAAAGTTCCAAGGAGAGAGAATACTTCTCACACTAACTTTTTCCATAATTTTGCTATTCGATTCCAAACCATATGATCAAAACCAAACCTAACTTTTCCTCTTTCATTAATTAATATGCCTCTCAATTGGGTCAAATTAATTCATAAACTAGTCAAAATATTGATTGGAAGAAGTTTTTTATGTTACTTATTGTTTCAAGTAAATGAAAACTTGTTGGACACTAGGGAGAAAATATGTTACTTATTGTTAAGAAAAATGAAGATTAACATATTTCTTTATTATTTTTTTAATAAATAATAAAAATATTTTTGCTACTAATTTTTCGATATTAATAATTTTTTATTCTACATTTTTTTTCCATTTCAAACGAGTTAACCTTTATTTCATGAGTTTAGAGAAATAGTTAATTTGTAGGATCAGAGGTTGAATTTCACTCTGGATTTGATAAAGATTAAAAATAATAATAGGCGTTGCAAACACATAAAATGTGTTGAGAATTATAGGGTTTTTACGTGTGTGTAAGATGATATATGATGTATATAAAATATATTATATGTTGAAGTTTTTTTCTCATTTTATTATATGTTTTATTAATATATTATATATATAGAATATAAGTATAATGAATATTATAAAAATATTTTATTATGTAATTTAAATAAAAAATAATAAAATATATATTCTCAACAAATTGTGATTATATAAAATTAAACTATCTAATAAATTTGTATCTATCATGCCTATGTGTGATGATGTGTGAAATACTGATACGTGGCATTTTGCTTAACTTAATAATATGGATATGTTTGTATTTGATACTTTCTCTTGGATACTACTTCCAAATGTATCTGTGGTGTAGTATTCAGTGTCAGACACCACCCTCCAACTATATAAAGATTAATGTTAAAGTGGGTCACTTTTTATGATATATATATTTTTTGTTGTTAATAGGTGGGATAGCATCCTAATCTTTGAACGAATCAAACATGAAAGTTGTCCTTTCTGGGAAGGAATAATCTTGAACAAAGATACTGTTTCTGGTTTTAGGCAACAGAGAATGGTTTATAATTTCTAATTTTCTTCAAGTAATGACAGAAGTATGCTAGTTTAAATTTGTAGAACTATAATTAGTTTAAGTTCACACTGATTTGGCCTGGTTCAAGAAATATTTTATATACACATCTAATAGAATTATATTATAACATGGTGTATGTATCATATATCATATTTGTGATGATACTGAAATTTTGTATTGAATGAACAAATCATGAAGATTTGGACGAACTGGAATGTACAAGACCTTGATGTTTGGAAACCCGAGTGTAATTATGACAACACCTGAAACATGCAGAAGGGTGTTGACAGATGATGATAAATTCACTAATGGTTGGCCTCGTTCTACGATAGAGCTCATTGGAAAGAGGTCATTTATTTCAATGTCTGTGGAAGAACACAAGCGCCTTAGGCGTTTGACAGCCTCTTCAATCAATGGCATGGAAGCACTGTCCCTTTACTTGTCATATATTGAGAAAAAT
This sequence comes from Sphenostylis stenocarpa, assembly GCA_963425845.1. Classification (NCBI taxonomy): domain Eukaryota; kingdom Viridiplantae; phylum Streptophyta; class Magnoliopsida; order Fabales; family Fabaceae; genus Sphenostylis; species Sphenostylis stenocarpa. The sequence goes on along the minus strand of OY731403.1, from coordinate 13,826,153 downwards.
GTGAAAACTTCACTGGAGAAATGGGCCAACCTGGGACAAATTGAGTTTTTAACTGAGATCAGGAAGCTTACTTTCACAATCATCATGCATATTTTCATTAGCTCAGAAAGTGAACCTGTTATGGAGGCTTTGGAGAGGGAATACACAGCACTTAATTATGGAATTAGAGCCATGCGGATTAATATTCCTGGATTTGCATACCACAAGGCGTTCAAGGTAACTAACTTCAGCATTAAGTGTGTGAAAAGACATAACTTAGATTAACTTATAATCTGAAATTTAACTCCAACTTAACCCAAAAGTTAACTTATAACATGGGATCTTGTTTTGACTACGACACCAGCAATTTTGAACAAAGTGTGGCAAAAAATTTTCCCTCCTTTATTTTGGTCATCCTTCAATCACATTCTAGGATATTATATATGTTCTTCACATGAATCAGAAGTTTCTTTCAGTCAGACTTTGATTGTAACATGAAGGAACAAAGTATAGTTTATTCAAATCCTTGAGTTATATAGGTTCAGCATCTTACCACTTGATGCTTTTATTTCAGGCAAGGAAAAATCTAGTGGCAATATTTCAATCTATTGTGGACGAGAGAAGAGACATAAGGAAGGCATATTTGCCTGGAAAAGGCAAAGATATGATGGATGCTCTGATAGATGTTGCTGATGATGATGGAAGAAAGTTAACAGATGAGGACATCATTGATATCATGTTAATGTACTTGAATGCGGGCCACGAGTCTTCGGGACACATTACAATGTGGGCAACCTTCTTCCTGCAAAAGCACCCAGAATATTTGCAGAAGGCTAAGGTAACTAGTTTTTAAATATCATACTCCACCTAAATTTACAATTACTAGGGGGATAATAAACATGCACATTAATCATTTTCTTGTGTCCTTGTCCTACCCTGTATAATATTGCAAGCTCAAAGCTTAACATTTACTCCTTGAATAGGAAGAACAAGAAGAAATTGTGAGGAGAAGGCCTCCAACACAGAAAGGGTTGACACTGAAGGAAGTTCGGGAGATGGATTTTCTTTACAAGGTAGGTATATTGATCTCATGTTAATATCAATTGATACTGTGTCAACTATGCTTATCCATGTTTCCATTTTTCACATTCTTTAGGTTATCGATGAAACAATGCGTGTGATTACATTCTCATTAGTGGTCTTTCGGGAGGCAAAATCTGATGTCAATATCAATGGTTAGTCCCTGTTCTGCCTATTTATTTCTTGTCAGTATCAGAATATTCTTGTTTCGTGGACATGATAAAAGAAGTAGACAAACAAGCTGTCCTCTTCTCCCTTGTTGAACTTAGTTTTATTGGGTATGATATTTGTTCACTGTTAAGAGAATATCATGGCGTGGCATGAAGTATAATCTTTTCATTCATGTTACAAAATGCTAACAGCATATGGGGTGATACAGGCTACACAATTCCAAAAGGTTGGAAAGCACTAGTGTGGTTCAGATCAGTTCACCTTGATCCAGAAATATATCCTAATCCAAAGGAATTTAACCCTTGTAGATGGAATGTGAGTTGTCAAACTTCATCTTTTAACTAGTTTGAATTGAGTCCATGTATTCTGCATTAATGCAGAATACAATATTAGAAAAGTGCATCACACACATACAAATATTGGTTTAATTTAAAATTTGGTGATGTTTATTCATAGAAAGAACACAAGGCCGGAGAATTCCTTCCCTTTGGAGGAGGAACTAGATTGTGCCCTGGGAATGATCTTGCCAAGATGGAAATAGCAGTTTTTCTTCATCATTTCCTTCTGAATTACCGGTGAGCTTTCTCATTCTATACTTGCATATATCTCTTTTCCATTATAAATTATATTTTACCATAGATTATGAGTGCTGTGATGGGAGCCAAGTCTAGTGTATGGAATTTGTTTTGAGGTATTTATTGACTCCTACAACATTCAATTAACAAAGTTATGTTACTTCTTGATTGCACAGGTTTGAACAGAAAGATCCTAACTGTCCTGTGAGATACTTACCACATACAAGACCCATTGACAATTGCTTGGGAAGGGTCAGAAAATGTTCATCTACAACAACCTAAGAGCTATAATGTATATGACTCTTTTTGATTTGAAACCCTCAGATAAATGATTCCAGGTCCAAATGCTTGCAGGTCCAGTTTGAGCTATGTTTTTTTACAGCACATACAAATAAGTTTATTTTCCAAAGCTCCATCTACCACTCTCTTTCTAGCTAGTAAGTCTTTCTATCTTGTCCAAATGTTCTCAAAACTGGACAAAAAAAAAAGCTTTGTTTCCCTGGGTATCTGTTCAAAGGAAAGAATCTAGTTCCTATTTCTTGTGCTTGGGGAGAATTTATTAACGTGTATGTCTACAACTCCGATTAAGTATCAATTATTGTAAATACAGATTAAGTACCAATTAAATTAGTGTATGATTGAGCCGAATTCCACCTAACTATTATATTTAAAACAACCACGTTCCAATTCAGATCAGCCAATAACATTCGACAATGCAAAAAGTTTATACATAAAGGAACAAACTTATTTATTTTAATGTGTACCATGTTTTATAGGGAAAAAAAAAATAAAGAAATAATAAATAGCATTCGCTTCTATAATAGACTAAATTATTTGGGACCAATAAATTTAAATTTATTTTTATCTTCTTTTTTTCACGAAAGCATGAATATTTCCTACCTATTGATCATTGTATATAATAATTAAAGAAATCATTATGTCTTAACACACTTGGTGAATTGTATATTAATTAGGTTCCTGTGTCCTATGTTTGGGATGGATTTGAGTTATGTCTATTTAGGTAGAGTTGGTGTTTCATAAACGCTGCTAGCATTTCCCATAATTGTTTGTAGTTAAAGATTACCCCCAGTTGCATGCAGGAAACGGAACATAACTTAATAGAATCCTTGGTTTATTCTCGCAAGTTGGATAAAACAGACAAGACAGCAGCTAACATAAAAGTTTGATACTAAGAAGAGTCATGGTCACATGCTCATTTGATGGGAAGCTTAAAGAAAGGTTCTTATACTAAGAAGAGCCACAGTCACATGCGTCACATTTTCCATGGAAGGAACTAACACCCCATTATTACTTCACTTTCTTGATCCTTGCCATGCAGTTGTCCACGGGCCTCGGGTGAGGGAGGTATCTCTGAGGGGATTCAGGATTAAGGTGTTCAAGCCTGTGTCAGTAAGACATAACATCAACATTTGTCAATACAATGTTTTGTTGTTACAATCAATAAATTAGCTCTCTAAAAAGCAACAATCATGAAAATCAGTCAGCATTGTTCCAGTTTAATTCTTAAGCCAAACAGAGCAGACCCTTTTATTAAATTGCAGAAAAATGGTCTTCGACACGGGTGTATGCACCATTTATAAGGGAAGAGAAATTAGAATGGAGGTATTGTATGAAAAATATAATGTAAATGGCATAAAGAGGGAGAAGATGTTTTACTCATAGTTCAGCAGAAAATGATGAAGGAAAACTGAGATTTCCACCTTGGCAAGATAATTCCCAGGACACAGTCTACTTCCTGCTCCAAAGGGAACAAATTCTCCAGCCTTGTGCACCTTCTGTGATTTTTTAATGATCATCGATCAATAAAATTTACAAAATATATCATAAAGTTCCCATGAAAGTACAGAACAAATAGAACCTAATGAATGTGTCAAATAAATCTATGCAACTTACATTCCATCTCTCAGGATTAAACTCTTTTGGATTAGGATATATCTCGGGATCGAGGTGAATCGCCCTGAACCAGACAACTGCTCTCCAACCTTTTGGAATCAGGTAACCTGTAACATCAAAATGCAGTGAGTGCATAGTTCAATGAATTATTTTAAATTATGGTGTTAAAGATTTGAATGGAATATCCTGGAAGTTGAGCTTATTAGGTAATGAAAGAATGCAATCACACGAGTTGTATCATTACAAAACTCACAGCACAACTGGAGTCTTCATTCATCAAACAAGTAGATAATTACAATATTGATTGGAGTGATATATAGATTATGATCTAAATATAGGACTAACCATTGATATTGATATCAGATTTTGCCATCCGAAAGGCCGATTGTGAGAATGTAATCAACCGCAATGTTTCATCAATCACCTGTCAACGTGAACAAATCAAAACAGATGTATCATATAATCACAACATTGTTAATTATAAGTTGAAATCAACCTAAAATCAACAATATAATGTCATCCACCTTGGAAAGATATTCCATTTTCCGAACTTCTGCTAGTGACAACCCTTGCTGCGTTGGAGGCCTTGTCCTTACAATTTCTTCTTGTTCTGCCTATTTAAGCAAATAAATAATGGTAGGAAGTAAGGTTGAATTTGTTGGGTTGAGAGTAAGGGGTAGGACACAGAAACATATTCAAGGTGATGTTGTAAATACTCATGTTTAATGTCCATTATCAAATGCAAATTTAGATGAATTAATGAGTATTAAGAAACTTTGTACCTTAGCCTTCTTGTAAATTTCTGGATGCTTGTTGAGGAAATAGGTTGTCCACATGGTGATATGTCCTGAGGATTCATGACCAGCATTCAAGTACATCAACAAGATATCAATGATATCATCAGCACCCAATTTTCTTCCATTTTCATCTTCAGCATCTATCAGAGCATTCATCATATCTTTCTCCTTTTTGCCGATGAAATTTCCCCTCCTTTCATTTAATCGTTTATCCACAACAGGTTGAAATAGGGCCAGTAGATTTTTCCTTGCCTAAAATTATAAAAATAAAATTAAACCATAAGATATTGCATTGCATCTAAAAAAGTACTTCAAGGTTTACGGCAATAAGTAACATATTGAAAGAGACTTGTGCTTCATTTGGAGAACAAAGTCAAGACTACGAGAACTCTGTCAATATTTTGTAGCTATAGTGCAATGCAAAAACATTACTCTGCATTTTATTCACATCAGAGGCAAACAAATTAAATTAAGACTAATTAACAAACAATTTATTAGGACTCACTCTAAACTCAAATACAAAAAAAATTACATACAAAGAATGTTAGTTAAGTTTATTTAATCATTTTGATTTCATAATAAAAATATATTTCTTAATTTACTTTTAATCATACCTGTTAAAAAATATATTCTCGTGATGAAAATAAGTTACCTTCATTGCTTTAAAGAATCCGAATCCGGGAAGGTTAATTCGCATGGCTCTAATTCCATAATTAAGCTCTGCGAATTCTTTTTCCAAATTCTCCATGACATGAACATCTTGACTTTCTTCACCCAGAAAAATATGTGCAATGACTCTGAAAGTAAGCTTGCGCAGATGAGTCAAAAACTCAATGTCCCCCATGGTGGTCCATTTCTCCAATGAACTTATGACAACTTCTTCAATAAATTTTATGTAGCAAGAGAGTGCTTCATAGCCATTGATTGAAGCAGATGTTAAGCGCCTGAGGCGTTTATGTTCTTCGAAAGGTATTGAAATAAAAGACTTCTCTCCCATGAGTTCTACAGTGGAACGTGGCCATCCAGAAATGAAGTTGACATCATCTGTCAACACCCTCTTGCATGTTTCTGGTGCTGTCACGATTACACTTGGATTTCCAAACATCAACGCCTTGTATATTCCAGTCTTTCCATACCTGCATTGTTCATTGCATTCAAATGTACGTCACGTTGTTACTTCATGGTTCATGCATGCATGCAATGATCTTCACGTTATTATATTATTTTATAAACATTGCTTTTCTTAGGTTTTAAATTATTGCAGAATTGGTAATATATATTACAAGATATTAAAACCTGTGTAAAACAGACAGATATAACCTTTGCTATATCTGTCTGTTTTAACAGACAGTTAAATATTAATTAGAAGTGAAAAAGATACTGACGAATGCATTATTTCATCCTCAATTTTTATACTGCACCCTGGTTTTTGGTCTTAGCACAATTTTGTTTGAAAGTGGATTATGATTTTTAAATTAATTACAAAAGTCAGGTGAACCCCTGCACTAGGGGTCAAAAATCACCGCAACAAATTATGTTACAGCTGTTGGACTGGACTGGACCATTTTAATCACCGGTGGTCCACATTCAGAGTCGTTTTTGTGTGAGAGCACAACTGAATATATGCTTTCAAACGCATTTTAAAAGTTGATGGTGATGTATTCTTTCAGAGAACGAGGAAAATTTATGCAGGAACTGTCATGGAATAGAAAACATTAAAAAATGGTTTGTCCACTTCTTTCCGTAGCGAAAATTGAGAACCAAAATTTAGATCAAGAAAATAAAGTTTGATTTGTGTAAACTTTAAGCTCTGGATCAAGAGCAATCATGAGGGTGATGTTTGATTTGTGTCGAAAACCTTGATTTTAGAGGAAAACTTGCTTGCATGTTTTGACAAAATGTCTACTATATGAGATCATGAGTCAGATCTCAGTAACTGAGAGTTTGGATATAACATGCATGAGATCATAAGTTGTTATTAAAGTAAGTTATGGCAAAGATGAGTTTGGATAATGTATATGAAATGATGAGTGAGATGTTAACAGTGAAGAGTTTGGATAACATGCATGAGATACAGTGAGTGGTGAAAATGAAAAGGTTGGTGAAGAGTGAATGGTGTACCTGGAGTAAAAGGAGTCCACGAAAGACTCAGGGTTCTTGGACCTGAAAGCACTGAGGAAGGACAACGTATTGCCGATTATGGGCCACCCCATGTCACCCGGGGGAAGAAAGTATTGCTTCTCACCCAGTTTGTATTCATACAGAAACCAGTTTACATTCCTGAGAATGAACCTCAGGACTAGAACAGCACCGGCAATATACACTAACCACTTTGAACCACCCTCCATGGCTTACACACTCCAATCTTTCTCTCTGCTTAACTTGGACTGCAAATTCACTCTCTTTATATGCAGTATTCACCTCAGCATCATGGAAACGCGTGTTTATTCCTTCTGTTTGAACCCGCCACGTATATGTTCTTCTGACAAAATCAATGAGTGAGACATCATGCATGTGAGATTTGTCGGTTATTTTAAAAATTTATATGACGATGATTTCAAATATTTTAAATGACTTTTGAGGGTTTATTAAATTGAATAGAAATTTCTTATGGACCTATAATTGAGATAATATTGAAGTTTTTGTCCCATTTTTAGCGGATGTAATATTGAAATGTGTTCTAAATTTTTGTGTATGGAGATAATATTAAGTCTCAAATGATTTTTTAAATTATTTGTTGATTAGAAAATAATTGTCATTATAGATATTTTTAAAAGAAGAATTTTATAATAAATTAAATATTCGGTGAGTAATTATATATTTAATTAAAGACGATTAAAAATAAATAAAATATTTATGAATATATCTCCAGGAATATGGTTTAAAAAATTTACAAAATTTATCATAATATTTAGATATTATTAAAATAATTTAAATTATATTTTATTTTTAAAGAAACAAAAAGGTAAAATAATTATATTTAATTTATGTAGATGATATGATTGTTACAAGATGATCAAGAAGAAATTAAAGAGTTACTAGAGTATTTATTACTTTAGTGCAAAATGGGGTTTTTTGTGTCATCAAATCCTCGTCGGATAGAAAAAATAATCAACTTTAAAGAAACGTTGTGACATTTTTATAAATAAGTGATGTTACTTTTACGTTGGACCTCTTAGAGACCGACGTAAAAAATAACTTTTATGTCGGTCCCTATGAGGTATGACTTAAAAATTATATTTTAATCGTCCCAGGATTTCTTTTATTTCTCGGTACACGAGAGTTTTCGAGTGACGATATTGACATCGACCAAATCAGCTCGTCTTAAAGTACATTTCGACCACAATGAGTGACAGAAACACCTATGTGTCTCATTTGTGGTGATTGACATTTCTCTTCGATTGAATTTGAGTTTTAGAGCGTTTTTTTTTTTATATTTGAGGTTGGTGTTCTATGTGTCTCATCTTTTATGTTGAAATTGAATTTATGATTGTTTTTGAGATCTCAATCACGTTATTACATTAATGTCTTCATTAGATTGTTATTGAAATTGAACTATTGTAGTTTGTGATTATCCGTTTATGCGTTTGAGTGAATTTATGATTTATAAACTATATTTTTATGTTTTCATAGTTTAATTGTTTGAATTCCACATTTTTTGTATATTAATTATATAATAGTAATGAATAAGTAAGAAAATAACATGGTATGATGTAAGAGAAGATATTACATTATAAGGTTTAGAGTTTTATGAATATGAAAAGAAAACAAAAAAAATATTTGAAGAAAGATAAGTTTTGATTCTAATGTCAAATTTAGATGCACAACATATGAAAATGAAAGGAAAAAAGTGAAGAAGAAGGAGCAAATTGGATTTATCCTAACAATTTTTGCAAAATATGTTTCTAAGCATATAATAGATAAAAGTAGTGAAAAAGAGAAAAATGTTATATTATTATAATAAGTCTTGTATTTAAATTTTAAAAATAACATTATATTTTGTTTCTCAATTTAGTGTAATAAGTAAACATACTCTTTTGAATGTGACTTGTTATATTATGTATTAGATGAGAACTATAGTTTGTGTGACTATAATTGATTTTTGGACAGAAGTAATTGTTTTCAATATTTGTTAAGTTGATTTACCTTTATATGTATAACATGTTAACATGAGTCAAATTAATGTTTTAAGTATTTCAAAATTCATCTTCATTATCAAATTATTATTTGTATTATATTGTATTATGTAGTTTAATATTTAGGTAGCTTCGTTTTTGTATTAGTTTAGCTTTGTCATTATATCATTGTATTTTTGAATTATTGTCTATTGAAAATATGGAATCTGGACTAGCTATAAATAAATAAAAACAAATCGAATATTAAAAAAATGACGAAATTTACGTTGATTATGTCCAAGTCCGACATAAATTTACGTCGGTGATTATGTTCAACGAAATTTTTATTTTTGTCTTCGGTATTAACGTTGGATTTGTATATGATATAAAAAGACTAAAATAACATACGTAAAAAACTTATTTTGCATTGATATCAACAGAGTTTAAAATGAATGACATTTTTATAAGAATTGAAGTATATAGATCCAAGCGATAATCTTTTTTATCTAAAAAAAATATAACCTAGAATTGTTATAAGAAAAAAAATATGTCAACTAACAAATATACTAATAAAAGAAGGTTTAAAGTTATTCACTAATAGAAAGTTTTTTACAACACATATATTTTGTAACGCTACATCTACCACCTTTTTAAGTTAGGAGTGTCAATACGTGTTTCAAATTTGTGAGGTAACCCAGCTTATCTGGAGCTGGGTTGGGTTTACAAAAGATTTTAAAATTTTTAATAATGAGTTAAAACTAGCTCAGTTCACTTAATTTGTGGATTAAACAGATTGGAGGTGGGTTGACAATGAATTAATCCATTTTTTAATATTTAATTTTCTAATTTTTCCTTTCCATATTTAATTTAAATCAATGAAAAAATATATTTTAATGAATCAATTCACTTCTAATATCAACCTACCTAACTCACATATTTTAATAATTTTAAAAAATAAAAAATAATTTAAAAAAAATGCATATTTAAATTATTTGTTAGAATTTAATTTCAACCTTAGGTTTTAACTTTCAGTTTGTAATTAATTTTGTAACCCAATAACGGTGTAGTCTCTTATATAAAAGTACCCATAATTCAAAATCAATGATATTTTATTTTTTTCAGTTTATCACAAAATACACAAATGAAACCTATCATTATATAAATTATTGTGTGATTATAAATGTGTAAGAAATATAGAGAAAAAGAGCGTAAGAAACTTATCTGGTGCCATAACAAGCGACGGTGGTGTTGTGACGTAGAAATTCTGTAACCCTAATCCTGCAGTGAAGGGGTAAAAGTTTTTTTGCGTATCAGATTTAGTGTATAAAAAAGAAAGTGTGGTAAACATTGAAAATTTGGGCCTAAGTGTTATTCAGGTTTAACATTATTCAACCTATTAACTCTTGATAAATTAAATCCAATTATAAAATTTTTGGCTTACAGGATGATTGAACGGAACACATTTTTTTTAACGTCCCGGTGATGAACTAGTCCGCGCAAGCAAAGTTGCCTGCTTTGGCACCCGTGCTAGTAAGGTTTTCTATCTTGTCCAAATGTTCTGAAAAATGCAAACAAAACTTGTTTCTTTGGGTATCTGTTCAAAAAGGAAAGAATCGAGTTCCTGTTTCTTGTGCTTCGGAGAATTTACTAACGTGTGTCTAGAACTCCGATTAAGTATCAATTATTGTATATACAATTAATACCGCAGTTAAAATTAAATTAGTGTATGATTGAACCGAATTCCACCTAACTATTATATTTAAAACAATCATGTTCCAATTCAGATCAGCCAATAACATTCGACAACATAAAGGAACAAAGTTATTTATTTTAACGTGAACCATGTTTTATAAGGAAAACAAAAATAAAGAAATAACAAAAAGCATTATAATTGCATAAAAACGCGCTTCTATAATAGACTAAATTGTTTGGGACCTGAATCTTTTTATAAAATTTATATAAATCATATCGTTTTATTTAAATTTATTTTTATCATTTATAAAAAATATAAATATTGTTTATCTATTGATGATAAGTGTTCTTTGTATTTAATTTATTAAGCATAATAACTTATTTCATTTCTTTAAACATTTTTTATTATTATTTTTTTAGTTTATATTTAATTTTTATAATTAAAGGAGAATGGAGATTAATTACACTTTTTTATTGATACATCTAACTTTTTAAATCTCCTTTTATTGAAGTTCATTAAAAATAAAATTTGGATAACATTTGAGCATAAAAACATCGAAGTGCAAATCTAGGCCAACCAAAATTGATTCTTGCTTAGCCAACATGAATCATGTCTCAGTGAGTAAAGTATGAAAAATTTGTTAGCAACAGCTAGAGTTATATCTCCCCGACGAGTCCTAAGATAGAAAGCATGAAAAACATGTTACCATGTCTCGCCCAATGACCTCTAAATCTTGCTCAATAAGCCACTTACATGTCCCTTTTTCCATTGGCTCGAAATCTCAAATATGAAAGGGATTTTTGGGATTAGAAGGGACATCTAGACACAAGAGAAAGCTAAGGCATGTTTCCATTGAAGAATTCACCCATGGGTTCCATCTACATTACTTCTTTATCCATTTGTATTGCTTCCATGCTATTCAAACTCTCTTATATATTTTGATTATTTTGATTATATTTATATATAGTCTCCACCATTTCTCTTCTCTATTGTTGTTTTATCTTTATGCTCATTAATTATTATGGCTTGATCAACCATAAATTAGTTGCATTTGTAAGAGATTGGAAAATTCTTATAAGTTTTTACTTTAAGACAAGACAATCAATAAATCACTTTTCTAAGAATGGAGAATGAGTTATTGATCATCTTTATATTCTTGAACTTAATGCAAGTTTATCCTATTGAATTGACAAGAGATTGTGATTCAATAGGGTTTGCTCTAAGGGATTAGGGTTTAACTACTCATGAGAAGGGTTGATGACAATGGAGAGGGAATATTTATTTGATGAGTTTAACGGACCATGGGAGTGAAGTGAAGTCTAATCTTAACAATATCCAAATATTCATTTTTATCTAATCTAGCATTCTTTAGTCCAAAATTACCAAAAATATTGTGTTTGTTAGGTGGTGAAGTCTAATCCTAACAATATCCATATATTCATTTTTATTTAATCTAACTTCCTTTAGTCCCAAAATACCAAAAATATTGTGTTTGTCAAATTTTAATATTGCTCTCAAAATTCCAATTATCAAATTCCAATTATCAAATTGCATTTCTTTTGATTTAAGCCCAATAGCATAAAGTTAGTATAGTTATTAGTATTAACCAAGTCCATATGGATTCAATACTCTTATTTTAAAATTAATGATGTTAAATTATTGGCAAGCGTAACAAAATTATCAATCACAGTATAGTATTTTGATTAAATAAAAGTCAATCTCACGAGGAACGATTTCAATGGAAATTCCCAATTATGCTTACTAAGTAGATTAAAACAGATTGAGTTTTGCAGTAAGAGTTGAATTGAAATTAAATGACAAAGAACTGTAAATTGTTGAGAAAATATCAATTAAAGGTACTTATGATTTATTTCTTTCCTTATCTCTCTTTTGTAATGACTATGTCAATTAAGAACGTCAATTAACCTAACAATGTTGATGCCATCTACTCAAATCATCCATGTTGATTCCTCACACATGAAATTCATAAGAAAACCTAATAAATGTTGATTCCTCACACAATTAAGATATTTTCCAGCATTAGGTTTAGGGTGTTAAATAATTGATACATTTTTTCCATTCCTGGCAATTAACGTAACAAATATTCTTACTGTGATCTAGGGTTCAAGATATATTTTCCAATCATAATACCCCAAACATCAAGAATAAATAATTCCAAAGCACAAATGATAAGAATAACATCAAAACATATATTAATATCTCAAAATATTACCACGATACAAAAGAGTTCAAAGAAAGTGCACCGAATCCTAAGAGAATGAAGTGGAGAATTGATGAAGATTGGACGAAACCCTAGCAGTAGTCGCGCCTCTTCTCCTCCAAAACCGCTTGCTTTTCTCAAAACACATATTCTCTTTTTATAGGAAAAATTTGGGCTTTTGGGCTTTGCATCTTTCACTCGAGCGAGAACTTTCGCTTAAGCAAAAGTTGCCTATTTTCGCTCAAGCAACAAAACGCTCGCTTGAGCGAGTGAACTCCAGAGATGAATAACTAACATTCACTCAAGCAAATTGTCCTGCGCTTGAGCGACTGACTTCCAGAGAAGAATAACTGATATTCGCTTAAGCGAATCTTGTGTCGCTTGAGCGACTGACTTCCAGAGAATAATAACTAACATTCTCTCAAGTGAGAATTCATCCCGCTCGAGCGACTTCCATGCGGAAAATCTTCTTCCTTCTTCCAGTTTAACTCCAATTATGCTGACAATTATGTTCCTTACTCTTGTATCAAGTTATTCTCGAATTCATCCTAAATTAGGAGAAAAATAGATTAGAATTAACATTAGGTAAGTGGTTTCATAACAATTCAAGGTATAATTATATCAACTTTTTACCACTTAACAACTCCCCCCAACCTATAATCTTACTTGTCCCAAGCAAAATAATTTTTCCAAAACAAAACCATCGCCTATTATCACTTTCTCTTCTAGAACCACAACATAAAAATTTTCAGAGGTGATGCTCACAACTCCAAATAAAAATAGAACACATAAGCATTCAAGTTACAGAAACCAACAAAGAATAATGAGTCCTCAACTATCCTCAGAGAAGCATGATCTCTCAAATAGAGTTATATATACTCCTCTCTAATTCTCACATGTAAGTGTTTATCTCATTCAATCACTTCATTTAGACAATCCAATATTGATAATCATCTTCAAGCAATCAACATTTGTTAAGCAAGACTTAAATCAAAAGGTCTTTTGAGGCTTGTAATGGGACTGGGTTAAGAAAGAATCATTGGTTTTTCTTTGATATACAAAAGTATTTGAGAAATTCAACTCATATGAATGATTCTTGATTAACATTTCCTCAAGTCAGGTTTCAAACTTCATGCTTTTGTCCCTAACATAATGATAGTGAGTTAATAATCTCACAAGTTATTATTCCCCCTTTTGACTTTTTTTTTTCTTTTCTCATGCTTTTGCATGTATCCTTTTTGGCTTTGCCATAATTTTTAAGCTTTGTTTTTCCTTTTCCTTTACACCTTTTTTTTTTTTTAAGAATAACACCCTAATAATACTTGTAGGACAACAATAACAATACCCAACAATAGGAAAAATAATAAAATTCATATTCATTTCTTTTCTCAAATATAGGAAGGTAGATAAATAGTGTTTAGGCTCAAGGGTTCTGTTTAAGAAACAATATTATTTTTTGGCTCAAAAGGGGTTCAAATGGATGTCCTATAATTAATGCAGGGTTGACTATTTGGATCTGGGTTATATTTACTACAAAGAAAAATGTCTTTATCATTTTCAAATCTTCCTAACATGTAATCACATCAAAGAATCAATCAATACCAGTTATCATCACAAAGTGTTGACACTCAATTTATTTGTTTTTCTCAAATATAGGAAGGTAGATAAATAGTGTTTAGGCTCAAGGGTTCTGTTTAAGAAACAATATTGTTTTTTGGCTCAAAAGGGGTTCAAATGGATGTCCTATAATTAATGCAGGGTTGACTATTTAGCTCTGAGTTATATTTACTACAAAGAAAAATGCCTTTATCATTTTCAAATCTTGCTAACATGTAATCACATCAAAGAATCAATCAATACCAGTTATCATCACAAAGTGTTGACACTCAATTTATCTGTTTTTGGTTCTCTACTCACCTGGTTTTTGGCTAGCTTCTCCAATTCAGTTAATTCCTAATTCTCCTCATCAATTCCTTTTCACTATCATACTCAACATCCCAAAATCACTTGTTATTGGAAACAATCAAAAATGGTTTTCTTCAGTTCCATATTTGAATTGGACAATAAACAATAATCTCATATATGACTCTAAAACAAATTGTATGGGACAACAATCTAATCACAAAAATTTATCATTCATCACATTAATTATCAATTCAAAATATCCAAACAAAACAACTTCAAATCAATTCAAATACAAACTTAAACATCGAATTACTCAATTCACTTAAACACACAAAAATAAAAATAAATAAAAACTTAAAAATAAAATTTCCTCCCTCTTAATCCTTTTCTTCACTTCCTTCTTCATACTCTTCTTCTCCTGATTCTTCTTCTTCTTCTTCTTCTTCCTCTTGTGCTCCCTGTGCACCAGCTGCACCTTCACCCCCTCCTGGAAAATATGGACTGCCCCCAATCCATTGAACCAAGGCGTCAAACTCCTGTGGTGACGTCCACTGCATACCTGGAGCAATTTGCAAAGATAAGTTATAAAAATTTTCATTAATATTACATTGACCCCTATGGGTCGCTGATTGCTGCAAAGTCAGATGCTCCATGTATTGCGTCATTCTTTGAAAATCCGGCTGTTGGGGTGGTGGAGGTGGCTGCTGGGCTCCTCTTGGCTGGTGCGGTTGTTGTGCCAGTGGCTGTGGCGCCCCTTCTACAGGGTTCACACACTGCCGCTTGATGAATCTTCTATTAATTAGCAAACGGATGTTCACTGTTGGGTTGACTTCCACACCATGGGTTACATAGAGGGCTATGATCAGGGCAGCGAATCTTAGTGCCTTTGGTTGCTCCGCTCGTTGCCCGCTTTCCAACATCACATATTGATAAATTTCTTCAGAAATAATGGCGGCAACATCAATCTCAGTGCCATCCAGAATGCACCTGATGATATGGCATCTAGGCATATTCAAATCTGAACTATGCTTGATGGGAACAATGTTAACCAACAGAAAAGAAGTCCAGATTTGAGTGATTGTGGTCATGTTGGCCCTTAAAATCCTTAAAGCCTTCCCAACATGGTTTGCTTCATATGTCCTCCTAGGCAAGCATAGGGCTCTTACAGTATCATCATCCCTAAAATGCATCTCAGTAAGACGTCTACTATTCCTGATGACCTGGAAGTCACACATATGGTCTTCCTTAAGAAAAAGTGGATTCCCTAGCAGATCATTAATGGCGTTCCTATTATACGGAACCCATCTAACTCGCACCTTGGAATGTGCCCTGAATGGCTCACCTTCTACTAAGCAGGCATTGGCATAAAACTCCTTTACAATTTCTGGATCATATTTGGGCATTGGGAGCGCCAACTGCCTCCAATTCCGGCGGGTTAACTCATTATTGAATTCTAGGTACTCCCCTTCATTCAATTCTACTCTTCTCTCTGGAATGAAGGTCCAGTTCCTGATTCTGTGAAAACTCACCTGCCTCTCAGCATCCCTGAATCGCCTTCTATCAATCTGAATGCCTGTAGGCTCGGTTCTTGGCCTTTTACCAGTAGCCCTGGATGATGAGGCACCTTGAGACTCTTTTCTTGGACCCATCTGAAACATCATGATACTCATAGTTAGTATAATATTTTGATCTCATAATGCTACTTAGGTTTGTATGTGAGACTATTGATATGTTCAATTGGACAAAACACACTATAATTCATACTTGAACATTTCATCAAACAGTTGGCATGCACCTTATTTTCGAACTTCTATGGCCCTAATTTCTAACATTCATCCTTTTCTCCTTACATAATTAAGCAAATCATTAGCAATTACACACTTTCTATCACCTAAAATTGAAGTAAATCTCTTTGAAGCATTTTATCGAACAATTGGCATGCAACAAAATTTTTAACCCCTATATAAGCAATCTATCCAATCAATTCAACCACAAACGTCAATCTCATGACAATTAAGCAAAGAAACAAAAAAAAACATCTTAAATCTTACCTTAATCGCAGAAAAATGCAGAAGCACAGTGCAAAGATGATGAACAGTGAAGAGAGTGAAAATTTTGAACTTCTGATCGGTGAAGTCTAAGCACAAACACCACAAAATACAAAGAATGGTGCAAGAAAGGTGAAATTTGTGTAATAGATGCTTGGATTAGCGAGAAAATTGTTTGGGGAAGAGTGGGTTTTCGAGAGAGAGTTGTGTGAAATGAAAAATTAACCCCCTCCACGTGTTTTAAAAAACTAAATCTGGGCATTTTCACTCAAGCGAAAATCAGTGTATCTATTATTCTCTTGAGCGACAAAAAACAGAGAGAAACAACTAACATTCGCTTGAGCGAAGCTAGCGTCGCTTGAGCGAAACTAGTGTCGCTTGAGCGAATGTTCGTAAAATTTTTTTTCCGTTTGAGCAAAGAAAAGCAGAGAGAAATAACTAACATTCATTTGAGCGAAACTTGTGTTGCTTGAGCGAATGTTCTGCACAAAATTTTTTTTCGTTTGAGCGAAGAAAAACAGAGAGAAATAACTAACATTCGCTTGACCGAAACTTGTGTCGCTTGAGCGAATGTTCTGTGAATTTTGACTTGGAACATGAAATTCAAATGCAATCCAATAATTAACAACTCAAAAGCAAAAAGAAAGAAATTAAAGATAAAACACTGGGTTGTCTCCCAGGAACGCTTGTTTAACGTCTTCAACTCGATGCCTGCTTATTTTAAGGATCATCTAAGTAGATAATGGGGTAAAGCTTATCCACTACATCTCCCAAATATGCCTTAATTCTCTGCCGATTAACTGTCCATATTCTTCTTGTTGTTGGATCTTCTAATTCCATAGCACCATAAGGCTTAACGGATCTTACTATAAATGGACTTGACCATTTAGATTTCAGTTTCCCAGGAAAAATTCTTAGTCTTGAATTAAACAGTAAAACTGACTAGCCTAGATAAAAATCTCTTTTCAGAATTTTCTTATCATGATATACCTTAACTTTCTCCTTGTATAACTTGGATGATTCATATGCATTAAGTCTCATTTCTTCTAATTCATGCATTTGAATTTTTCTTTGCTCTGCTGAAACTTTTGGGTCAAAATTTAAAATTTTTAAAGTCCAATATGCTTTATGCTCCATTTCCAGTGGAAGATAACATGACTTACCATAGACAAGTTGAAAGGGAGATAACCTTGTAGGAACTTTATATGCAGTTCTATAAGCCCAAAGCGCTTCATCTAACTTTATTGACCAATCCTTTCTTGAAGATGAAACATTCTTTTCTAATATTCTTTTGATTTCTCTGTTTGAAACTTCTGCTTGCCCATTAGTTTGTGGATGATAAGGTGATACAACTTTATGTCTGACCCCATAACGCTCTAAACATTTCTGAAGTTGAATATTGTAGAAATGTGATCCTCCATCACTGGTTAAAACTCTAGGAGTGCCAAATCTATAGAATATATTTTTCTTTAAAATTTTTATCACAGTTTTGGCATCAAATTTTACAGTAGCTATTGCTTCCACCCACTTTTACACATAATCTACTGCTACCAAGATGTACTCTTTAGAGAATGATGATGGAAAAGGTCCTGCAAAATCAATTCCCCAATAGTCAAATATTTCAACTTCCAATATGATATTTAAATGCATCTCATTTCTTCTTGAAATACTCCCTGTTTTCTGACAATCAATACATTGTTCTGCAAAGTTGTGCGCATCTTTAAATAAGGAAGGCCAGAAAAAACCAGATTGGAAAACTTTTGCAGAAATTCTAACTCCATTAAAATGACCCCCATAAGGAGAACTATGACAATGCCACAGAATATTCTTGGCTTCCTTGCTTGTCACACACCTTCTCAACAAATTATCACTTCCTATCTTGAAAAGGTAAGGATCATCCCATACAAAATAATGGAAATCCTTAAATGATTTCTTCTTTTGGTGCCAAGTATATTATTCTGGACAACTTTTGCAGCTTTGAAATTTGTCATGTCAGCAAACCAAGGTCTTTCTTGTACCATCATCAGTTTTTCATCTGGAAATTCCTCCTGCACTTCTAATTGATTGTTAGTCACTTCAGGATTGACTAATCTGGACAAATGATCAGCCACCAAATTTTCACAGCCCTTTTTGTCCTTGATTACCAAATCAAATTCCTGCAACAATAAAATCCATCTAATTAGTTTGGGTTTAGAATCTAATTTGGTTAACAAATATTTAATTGCTGCATGATCAGTATATAGAGTAACAGATGAACCAATCAAGTATGCTCTAAATTTTTCCAATGCGTAAACTATAGCTAGTAATTCTTTTTCAGTAGTTGCATAATTAATTTGGGTTGCATTAATAACTTTGCTAGCATAATGTATAACATGAAAAATCTTAAATTTTCTTTGGCCTAAAACTGCTCCTATATCATAATCACTTGCATCACACATTAATTCAAAATCTAATTTCCAATCAGGTGCAATTATCACAGGGGCTAAAATTAATTTATGTTTTAACAATTCAAAAGCCTGCAAACATTCCACATCAAAATTAAAAGAAATATCCTTATTGAGCAAGTTGCTTAGTGGCTTTGCAATCTTTGAGAAGTATTTTATAAATCTTCTATAGAATCCAACATGTCCTAAAAAACTTCTTATGCCCGTCACATTTGTTGGTGGTGGAAGCTTCTCAATAATCTCTATTTTTGCTTTGTCAACTTCAATCCCTCTTGCAGAAATCTTATGTCCTAACACCACGCCTTCAGTTACCATAAAATGCCATTTTTCCCAATTTAAAACTAAATTGGTATCAACACACCGCTTCAGTACAGTGTTTAAATTCCTCAAACATTGGTGAAATGATGCACCAAATACTGAGAAATCATCCATGAAAAATTCTATGCATTGTTCCACCAAATCTGAGAAGATAGCCAGCATGCATCTTTGAAAAGTTGTTGGGGCATTGCACAATCCGAATGACATTTTCCTGTAAGCAAACACACCAAAAAGACAAGTAAAAGCAGTTTTTCTTGATCTTCTAGATTTACTGTTATCTGATTATATCTGAATAACCATCCAAAAAACAATAAAAAGCTTGTCCCGCTAACCTTTCTAACATTTGATCCATAAAAGGTAAAGGAAAATGATATTTTCTAGTTGCCTGATTCAATTTTCTATAATCTATACACATTCTTCAACCTGTGACAGTCCTAGTAGGTATTAATTCATTTTTATCATTATAAATTATAGTCATACCTCCTTTTTTCGGGACCACCTGAACTGGGCTAACCCAAGCACTATCAGAGATAAGATAGATCATACCTGCATTAAGTAATTTCAATACTTCTTTCTTTACCACCTCTTTCATAGTTGGATTAAGACGTCTTTGAGGTTGTGCAATAGGCTTGGAATCATTCTCCATGTGAATCTTATGCATGCAATAAGAATGACTGATTCCTTTGAGATCAGATAACACCCACCCTATAGCCTTCTCATTTTCTTTCAAAACTAAGGTCAATTTTTCTTCTTCAGAATTTGTTAAGGCATTGCTAATCACCACTGACTTGCTGCCTCCATCTGCAAGAAAAACATATTTTAAGTGTGGAGGTAATACCTTTAATTCCAGCTTCTGACTCTTAGTTTTATGTTCTTGTTGCAATTTCTCAGATTGTTGTTCTTTTGCAGTAACTTCTTTTGCTGAATCAAGAAGTTTTACATATTTCTCAATTTCTTTTTCCTCCTCTTCATCAAATTCATCATTAATACCTGTCAAAGCTTTTTCTTATAGGCTTACTTTAGCTAGTTGCTTCCTTGCTACTTGAAAGATATCATCTACCACATCCATCCTAAGACAATGTTATTTATATGTAGGATGCGTCATTGTTTCAAACACATTAAAATTAACTTCCTCATCCTCTACTCTAACTTTTAACTTGCCATCATCAACATAAATAATAACTTTTGCTGTCTTCATGAAAGGTTTTCCTAGTATAAGAGGAACTTCAGTGTCTTCCTCCATATCCATCACAACAAAATCAACTGGAAACATAAATTTATCAACTCTGACCAAAACGTCATCCGCCACACCATAAGGAAATTTTAGAGATCTGTCAGCTAACTGCAATGTCATTCTTGTAGGTTTTACTTCCAAATCTCCTATTCTTTTATGCATGGATAAAGGCATTAGATTTATACTAGCACCCAAATCAAGTAATGCCTTACCTACTTGTAATGTCCCAATTGTGACTGGTATAGTGAAACTATCAGGATCTTTGGACTTTTGAGGTAATGATTTCTGAATTATAGCGCCGCATCCTGCTTTTAGCTCCACTATTTCTGTAGTAAATCTCATTTTCTTAGTTAACAACTCTTTCATGAATTTTGCATAAGTCGACATCTGCTCCATAACCTCCATAAATGGAATATTAATTTGTAAATACTTGAAAATATCCATAAATTTTGCAAACTGTCTTTCTTTATCTTTCTTGGAAGGATGACGAGGATATGGTAAATCCTTTAGTTGCGGTATTTGACTCTCACCTTTCTCCCTCTTTTTCTCACTCTTTTTATTTTTTTCTTCTTTTTCGGTATTTTTTTCTTTTTCTGTACTCTCACTTTTATTTTTCTCTTTTTCTCCTTCACACTCATCTTTCTTCTTTTCATCCTCTTTTTCTTGTAGGATTTCCTTCTCTACAGCTAGGTTCTCACCAATCTCTTCTCCTATAATCTTACCACTCCTTGTAGTTATTGACTTACATTGCTCCTTTGAATTGGTTTGTATGTTAGCTGAAAACTGTCCTCCTTGCTACTCAGATAATTGTTTAGCTAGTTGGCCCATCTGGGTCTCTAAATTTCTGAATGAAGCCTTAATATTTTTCTGATTAGCCATAGTGCTTTGCATGAATTTTTCTAAAGTATCCTCCAATTTACTCATTCTGTTAGGCATTGAAGGATAATGTTGTTGTTGTTGTTTATATGGAGGTTGTTGATATGACTGTTGTTGAAATGTAGGTTGTCTAGTAGATGAGCTAACACCTTGTTTTCACCTAAAATTCTGATTCTGATTCCCTCTCCATCCGTGTGCAAAATTATTCTGATAATTGTTGGAATTAGGGAAATTACCTTGTTGCCTTGATTACTACCTTGAGCACTCATATAATTAGCTTCTTCTTGTTGAATGTTGCCTTGATAAGAGCATTGTTCATTTGAATGATCACCTCCACACAAGTCGCATTTCATGAATTGTTGATCAGGAGAAGCTTGAATAACATGTATTTGTTGAGGTAGCTTTGCTATTTGTTGAGTCAATGCTTCCATCTGTTTAGTCAAAATTTTATTCTGAGCTAACATAGCATCTAAAGTGTTAAGCTCCAACATTCCTTTCTTTTGAACTGGATGTCTATCATGTTGGGCCTGTTGGTCTATAAAGGCTACAATTATTAAAGCTCTTGTTTCATTTTTTTAGTGGTTTTGAGTAATATTCTTACATTTTAGAAATTTAGTTTTCGTAGTTACACTAGTATGAAATTTCTGTAATTTTTTTTGTTGGGAATTTCTTTGATAAAAATATTCACTACATTCTTTTAAGCTCATTTTTTCTTTCTAGTTGTTTTGACAAATTTTGTTACACTTTCAGAATTTAGTTTTTGTAGTTACACGAGTAAGAAATTTTGACGGAAGTCTTTCAGGCTCGTTTTTTTTTTTTCCTAATAGTTTCGAGTAATACTCTTACATTTTATGAATTTAGTGTTCATTGTTACACCAGTCAAAAATTTCTACAATTTTTTTTGTTGGAGAATCTTTTTAATAAAAATTTCCAATGCAGTTTTCCAAGCTCTTTTTTTATTTTTGTAGAAGTTTGGAGTAATATTCTTACATTACACCAATCAGAAATTTCAATAATTTTTTTTGTTGGGAATTTTTTCAATGAAAAAAAAAATTCACTGCACTCTGTCAAGTTAATTTAGTTTTATTTTTCTATTTTTTTACTAGTAATTTTACATTTTAGGAATATAGTTTTCGCAGTTACACCAGTAAGAAATTTCTACTAGTTTTTTTGTTAGGGAATATTTTTCTTAAAAATTTCTAGTGCACTATTCCAAACTCGTTCTTTTAATTTTTCTAGTAGCTTTTAGTAATATTCTTGCAATTTAGGAATTTAGTTTTTGTATTTACACCGAGTCAGAAATTTTTACATTTTTTTGTGTTGGGGAATTTATTTAATAAAAATTTCTCTACACTTATTAAAGCTCTTGTTTCATTTTTCTAGTAGTTTCGAGTAATATTCTTATATTTTAAGATTTTTTTTTCATAATTACACCAGTCAAAAATATCCACAATTTTTTTTGTTGGGAATTTTTTAATAAAAAAACATTGCACTCTTCCAAGTTCATTTTTGTTATTTGTATCTTGGTTTTGACAAATAATTTTATTAAATATTTTCAGTGCACTCATTCAAACTCATTTTTTAAATTTTTCTAGTGCACTCTTTCAAAATAATATTGGAATTTAAGTTTTGTAGTTACACAAGTCAGAAATTTTTACAATTTTTTATGTTGGGGAATTTATCAAATTAAAAATTCCTATACACTTATTAAAGCTCTTGTTTCATTTTTTTAGTAGTTTTGAGTAATGTGCTTACATTTTAGAAATTTAGTTTTCGTAGTTACACCAGTCTGAATTTTCTCGCAATTTTTTTTTGTTGGGAATTTATTTGATAAAATATTCACTACACTCTTTCAAGCTCATTTTTTCTCTTTAGTTATTTTGACTAATTTTTTTACACTTTCGAAATTTAGTTTTTGTAGTTACACCAGTAAGAAATTTCGATGGTAGGCTTTCAAGTTCGTTTTTTTATTTTCCTAATAGTTTAGAGTAATATTCTTACATTTTAGAAATTTAGTATTCATTGTTACACCAGTAAAAAATTTCTACAATTCTTTTTGTTGGGGAATCTTTTTAATAAAAAATTTCATTGCAAGTCGGTCTTCCAAATTCTTTTTTATTTTTGTAGAAGTTTGAAGTAAAATTCTTACATTACACTAATAAGAAATTTCAATAATTTTTATTATTGGGAATTTTTTCAATGAAAAAAAGTTCACTGCACTCTTTCAAGTTAATTTTGTTTTATTTTTCTATTTTTTTACTAGTAATTTTATATTTTAGGAATTTAGTTTTCAGCAGTTACACCAATAAGAAAATTCTACTACTTTTTTTGTTAGGGAATATTTTTCTTAAAAATTTCTTGTGCACTATTCCAAACTCGTTTTGTTAATTTTTCTAGTAGTTTTTGTTAATATTCTTACAATATAGGAATTTAGTTTTTGTAATTACACCAGTAAAAAAATTTTAAAATTTTTTGTGTTGGGGAATTTATTTAATAAAAAATTCTTTACACTTATTAAAGCTCTTGCTTCATTTTTCTAGTAGTTTTGAGTAATATTCTTACATTTTAAGAATTTAGTTTTCATAATTACACCAGATCGAAATATCCACAATTTTTTTTTGTTAGGAATTTTTTAATAATAAAAAAATTATTGCACTCTTCAAAGTTCATTTTTGTTATTTTTATCTTGGTTTTGACAAACAATTTTACATTTTAGGAATTTAGTTTTCGTAGCAACAAAAATCAGAAATTTCGACAAGTTTTTTCGTTCGGGAATATTTTTATTAAATAATTTTAGTGCACTCTTTGAAACTCGTTTTTTTTTAATTTTTCTAGTACACTCTTTCAAACTAATTTTGGAATTTAGGTTTTGTAGGTACAGAAGTCAGAAATTTTTTCAATTTTTATGTTGGGGAATTTATCGAATTAAAAATTCCTATACACTTATTAAAGCTCTTGTTTCATTTTTTTAGTAGTTTTGAGTAATGTTCTTACATTTTAGAAATTTAGTTTTCGTAGTTACACCAGTCTGAATTTTCTGCAATTTTTTTTTGTTGGGAATTTATTTGATAAAATATTCACTACACTCTTTCAAGCTCATTTTTTCTCTTTAGTTATTTTGACTAATTTTTTTACACTTTCGAAATTTAGTTTTTGTAGTTACACCAGTAAGAAATTTCGATGGTAGGCTTTCAAGTTCGTTTTTTTATTTTCCTAATAGTTTAGAGTAATATTCTTACATTTTAGAAATTTAGTATTCATTGTTACACCAGTAAAAAATTTCTACAATTCTTTTTGTTGGGGAATCTTTTTAATAAAAAATTTCATTGCAGTCGGTCTTCCAAACTCTTTTTTATTTTTGTAGAAGTTTGAAGTAAAATTCTTACATTACACTAATAAGAAATTTCAATAATTTTTATTGTTGGGAATTTTTTCAATGAAAAAAAGTTCACTGCACTCTTTCAAGTTAATTTTGTTTTATTTTTCTATTTTTTTACTAGTAATTTTATATTTTAGGAATTTAGTTTTCGCAGTTACACCAATAAGAAAATTCTACTACTTTTTTTGTTAGGAAATATTTTTCTTAAAAATTTCTTGTGCACTATTCCAAACTCGTTTTGTTAATTTTTCTAGTAGTTTTTGTTAATATTCTTACAATATATGAATTTAGTTTTTGTAATTACACCAGTAAAAAAATTTTAAAATTTTTTGTGTTGGGGAATTTATTTAATAAAAAATTCTTTACACTTATTAAAGCTCTTGCTTCATTTTTCTAGTAGTTTTGAGTAATATTCTTACATTTTAAGAATTTAGTTTTCATAATTACACCGATCGAAATATCTACAATTTTTTTTGTTAGGAATTTTTTAATAATAAAAAAATTATTGCACTCTTCAAAGTTCATTTTTGTTATTTTTATCTTGGTTTTGACAAACAATTTTACATTTTAGGAATTTAGTTTTCGTAGCAACAAAAATCAGAAATTTCGACAAGTTTTTTCGTTCGGGAATATTTTTATTAAATAATTTTAGTGCACTCTTTGAAACTCGTTTTTTTTTTATTTTTCTAGTACACTCTTTCAAACTAATTTTGGAATTTAGGTTTTGTAGGTACAGAAGTCAGAAATTTTTACAATTTTTATGTTGGGGAATTTATCGAATTAAAAATTCCTATACACTTATTAAAGCTCTTGTTTCATTTTTTTAGTAGTTTTGAGTAATGTGCTTACATTTTAGAAATTTAGTTTTCGTAGATACACCAGTCTGAATTTTCTGCAATTTTTTTTTGTTGGGAATTTATTTGATAAAATATTCACTACACTCTTTCAAGCTCATTTTTTCTCTTTAGTTATTTTGACTAATTTTTTTACACTTTCGAAATTTAGTTTTTGTAGTTACACCAGTAAGAAATTTCGACTGGTAGGCTTTCAAGTTCGTTTTTTTATTTTCCTAATAGTTTAGAGTAATATTCTTACATTTTAGAAATTTAGTATTCATTGTTACACCAGTAAAAAATTTCTACAATTATTTTTGTTGGGGAATCTTTTTAATAAAAAATTTCATTGCAAGTCGGTCTTCCAAACTCTTTTTTATTTTTGTAGAAGTTTGAAGTAAAATTCTTACATTACACTAATAAGAAATTTCAATAATTTTTATTGTTGGGAATTTTTTCAATGAAAAAAAAATTCACTGCACTCTTTCAAGTTAATTTTGTTTTATTTTTCTATTTTTTTACTAGTAATTTTATATTTTAGGATTTTAGTTTTCGCAGTTACACCAATAAGAAAATTCTACTACTTTTTTTGTTAGGGAATATTTTTCTTAAAAATTTCTTGTGCACTATTCCAAACTCGTTTTGTTAATTTTTCTAGTAGTTTTTGTTAATATTCTTACAATATAGGAATTTAGTTTTTGTAATTACACCAGTAAAAAAATTTTAAAATTTTTTGTGTTGGGGAATTTATTTAATAAAAAATTATTTACACTTATTAAAGCTCTTGCTTCATTTTTCTAGTAGTTTTGAGTAATATTCTTACATTTTAAGAATTTAGTTTTCATAATTACACCAATCGAAATATCTACAATTGTTTTTGTTAGGAATTTTTTAATAATAAAAAAATTATTGCACTCTTCAAAGTTCATTTTTGTTATTTTTATCTTGGTTTTGACAAACAATTTTACATTTTAGGAATTTAGTTTTCGTAGCAACAAAAATCAGAAATTTTGACAAGTTTTTTCGTTCGGGAATATTTTTATTAAATAATTTTAGTGCACTCTTTGAAACTCGTTTTTTTAATTTTTCTAGTACACTCTTTCAAACTAATTTTGGAATTTAGGTTTTGTAGGTACAGAAGTCAGAAATTTTTAAAATTTTTTATGTTGGGGAATTTATCGAATTAAAAATTCCTATACACTTATTAAAGCTCTTGTTTCTTTTTTTTATTAGTTTTGAGTAATATTCTTACATTTTAGAAACTTAGTTTTCGTAGTTACACCAGTCTGAAATTTTTGTAATTTTTTTTGTTGGGAATTTCTTTGATAAAAATATTCACTACACTCTTTCAAGCTCATTTTTTCTTTCTAGTTGTTTTGACTAATTTTTTTAGACTTTCGGAATTTAGTTTTTGTAGTTACACCAGTAAGAAATTTCGACGGTAGTCTTTCAAGCTCGTTTTTTTTTCCCTAAAAGTTTCGAGTAATATTCTAACATTTTAGGAATTTAGTGTTCATTGTTACACCAGTCAATGTACAGTTGTTTTTGTTGGGAAATCTTTTTAATATAAATTTCCAATGCAGTCTTCCAAGATCTTTTTTATTTTTGTAGAAGTTTGGAGTAATACCCTCACATTACACCAATTAGAATTTGAATAATTTTTTTGTTGGGAATTTTTTCAATGAAAAAAAAATTCACTGCACTCTTTCAACTTAATTTTGTTTTATTTTTCTGTTTTTTTACTAGTAATTTTACATTTTAGGAATTTAGTTTTTGCAGTTATACCAGTAAGAAATTTCAACTAGTTTTTTTTAGGGAATATTTTTCTTAAAAATTTCTAAAGCACTATTCCAAACTAGTTTTTTTAATTTTTCTAGTAGTTGTTAGTGATATGCTTACAATTTAGGAGTTTAGTTTTTGTATTTACACCAGTCAGAAATTTTTACAATTTTTTGTTTTGGGGATTTTATTTAATAAATATTTTTCTATACCTATTAAAACTCTTGTTTCATTTTTCTAGTAGTTTCGAGTAATATTCTTACATTTTAGGAATTTAGTTTTCATAATTACACTAGTCGAAATATCTACAATTGTTTTTGTTGGGAATTTTTTAATAAAAAAAATCATTGAACTCTTCCAAGTTCATTTTTGTTATTTTTATCTTGGTTTTTACAAATAATTTTACATTTTAGGAATTTAGTTTTCATAGCTACACAAGTCGAAATTTCGACAAATTTTTTCGTTTGGGAATATTTTTACTAAATATTATCGAGTGCACTCTTTCAAACTCTTTTTTTTTTGAATTTTTCTAGTGCATTCTTTCAAAATAATTTTGGAATTTAGGTTTTGTAGTTACACAAGTAAGAAATTTTTACAATTTTTTATGTTGGGAAATTTATCGAATTAAAAATTCCTATACACTTATCAAAGCTCTTGTTTCAATTTTTTTAGTAGTTATGAGTAATATTCTTACATTTTAGAAACTTAGTTTTCGTTGTTACACTAGTATGAAATTTTTTCAATTATTTTTTTTGGAAATTTCTTTAATAAAAAATATTCACTATAGTCTTTCAAGCTCGGTTTTTTTATTTTTCTAAAAGTTTCGAGTAATATTATTATATTTTAGGAATTTAGTGTTCATTGTTACACCAGTCAAAAATTTCTACAATTTTTTTTATGGGGAATCTTTTTAATTAAAATCTCCAATGCAGTCTTCCAAGCTCTTTTTTATTTTTGTAGAAGTTTGGAGTAATATTCTTACATCACACCAATCAAAATTTTCAATAATTTTTTTTGTTGGAAATTTTTTCAATGAAACAAAATTCCGCTGCACTCTTTCAAGTTAATTTTGCTTTATTTTTCTATTTTTTTACTAGTAATTTTACAATTTTTACATAAGTCAAAAATTTTTACAATTTTTTATGTTGGGGAATTTATCGAATTAAAAATTCCTATACACTTATTAAAGCTCGTTGTTTCATTTTTTTTAGTAGTTTTGAGTAATATTCTTACATTTTAAAAACATAGTTTTCGTAGTTACACCAGTTTGAAATTTCGTAATTTTTTTATTGGAATTTCTTTGATAAAAAATATTCACTACACTCTCTCAAGCTCATTTTTTCTTTCTAGTTGTTTTGACTAACTTTTTAACACTTTCGGAATTTAGTTTTTGTAGTTACACTAGTAAGAAATTTCGACGGTAGTGTTTCAAACTCGTTTTCATTATTTTCCTAATAGTTTCGAGTAATATTCTTACATTTTAGGAATTTAGTGTTCATTGTTACACCTGTCAAAAATTTAAACAAATTTTTTTTTTGGGAATCTTTTTAATAAAAATTTCCAATGCAGTCTTCCAAGCTCTTTTTTTATTTTTGTAGAAGTTTGGAGTAATATTCTCACATTACACCAATAAGAAATTTCAATACTTTTTTTTGTTGGGAATTTTTTCAATGGAAAAAAAATCACTGCACTCTTTCAAGTTAATTTTGTTTTATTTTTCTATTTTTTTACTAGTAATTTTACATTTAGGAGTTTAGTTTTCGCAGTTACACCAGTAAGAAATTTCTACTAGTTTTTTTGTTAGGTAATATTTTTCTTAAAAATTTCTAGTGCACAATTCGGAACTCGTTTTTTTTCTAGTAGTTTTTAGTGATATTCTTACAATTTAAGAGTTTAGTTATTGTATTTACACTAGTCATAAACTTTTACAAATTTTTGTATTGGAGAATTTATTTAATTAAAATTTCTCTAAACTTAATAAAGCTCTTGTTTCATTTTTCTAGTAGTTTCGAGTAATATTCTTACATTTTAGGAATTTAATTTTCATAATTACACCAGTCAGAAATATATACAATTGTTTTTGTTGGGCATTTTTTAATAAAAAAATCATTGCACTCTTCCAAGGTCATTTTTGTTATTTTTATCTTGGTTTTGACAAATAATATATATTTTAGAATTTAGTTTTCGTAGCTACATAAGTCGAAATTTTGACAAGTTTTTTCATTCGGGAATATTTTTATTAAATATTTTCAGTGCACTCTTTCAAAATCGTTTTTTTTATTTTTCTAGTGCACTCTTCCAAACTAATTTTGGAATTTAGGTTTTCTAGTTACACAAGTCGAAATTTTTACAATTTTTTATGTCGGGGAATTTATAGAATTAAAAATTCTTATACACTTATTAAAGTCTGTTGTTTCATTTTTTTAGTAGTTTTGAGTAATATTCTTACATTTTAGAAACATAGTTTTCGTAGTTACACCAGATCCGAAATTTCGCAATTTTTTTTGTGGGGAATTTCTTTGATAAAAAATATTCACTACACTCTTTCAAGCTCATTTTTTCTTTCTAGTTGTTTTGTCTAATTTTTTTACATTTTTGGAATTTAGTTTTTGTAGTTACACCACTAAGAAATTTCGATGGTAGTCTTTCAAGCTCATTTTTTTTATTTTCCTAATAGTTTTGAGTAATATTCTTACATTTTAGAAACTTAGTTTTCGTAGTTACACCAGTATGAAATTTATGAAAATTTTTTTGTTGGGAATTTCTTTGATAAAAAATATGCACTACACTCTTTCAAGCTTAGTTTTTCTTTCTAAATGTTTTGAATAATTTTTTTACACTTTCGGAATTTTATTTTTATAGTTACACCAGTAAGAAATTTTGACGGTAGTATTTCAAGTTTGTTTTTTTTTTCCAAATAGTTTCGAGTAATATTCTTACATTTTGGGAATTTAGTGTTCATTGTTACACTAGTCAAAAGTTTCTACAATTTTTTTATTGGGGAATCTTTTTAATAAAATATTCCATTGCAGTTTTCCAAGATCTTTTTTATTTTTGTAGAAGTTTGGAGTAATATTCTCACATTACACCAATTAGAAATTTCCATACTTTTTTTTGTTCAGAATTTTTTGAATGAAAAAAAAATTCACTGCACTCTTTCACGTTAATTTTGTTTTATTTTTCTATTTTTTTACTAGTAATTTAACATTTTAGGAATTTTGTTTTCACAGCTTACACCAGTAAGAAATTTCTACTAGTTTATTTGTTAGGGATTTTTTTTTTTTAAATTTCTAGTGCACTATTTTAAACTCGATTTTTTTCTAGTAGTTTTTAGTGATATTCTTACAATTTAGGAGTTTAGTTTTTGTATTTACACCAGTCAGAAATATTTACAATTTTTTGTGTTGGAGAATTTATTTAATAAAAATTTCTCTACACTCATTAAAGCTCTTGTTTCATTTTTCTAGTATTTTCGATTAATATTCTTACATTTTAGGAATTTAGTTTTCATAATTACACGAGTGAGAAATATCTACAATTGTTTTTGTTGGGAATTTTTTAATAAAAAAAATCATTGCACTCTTCCAAGTTCATTTTTGTTATTTTTATCTTGGTTTTGACAAATAATTTTACATTTTAGGAATTTAGTTTTCGTAACTACACAAGTCAGAAATTTCGATAAGTTTTTTCGTTCGAGAATATTTTTATTAAATATTTTCAGTGCACTCTTTAAAACTCATTTTTTTAATTCTTCTAGTGCACTCTTCCAAACTAATTTTGGAATTTAGGTTTTGTAGTTACACAAGTCAGTAATTTTTACAATTTTTTATACTGGGGAATTTATCGAATTAAAAATTCATATACATTTATTAAAGCTCTTGTTTAATTTTTTTTAGTAGTTTTGAGTAATATTCTTACATTTAGAAACATAGTTTTCGTAGTTACACTAGTCTGAAATTTCTGCAATTTTTTTTGTTGGGAATTTCTTTGATAAAATAATATTCACTACGCTCTTTCAAGCTCAATTTTTCTTTCTAGTTGTTTTGTCTAATTTTTTTACACTTTCTGAATTTAGTTTTTGTAGTTACACCAGTACGAAATTTCGACTTTAGTCTTTCAAACTCGTTTTTTTTATTTTCCTAATACTTTCGAGTAATATTCTTACATTTTAGGAATTTAGTGTTCATTTTTACACCAGCAAAAAATTTCTACAATTTTTTTTGTTAGGGAATCTTTTTAATAAAAATTTCCAATGCAGTCTTCCAAGCTCTGTTTTATTGTTTTAGAAGTTTGGAGTAATATTCTCACATTACACCAATAAGAAATTTCAATACTTTTTTTGTTGGGAATTTTTTCAATGAAGCAAAAATTCATTGCACTCTTTCAAGTTACTTTTTTCTTATTTTTCTATTTTTTTACTAGTAATTTTACATTTTAGGAATTTATTTTTCGCAGTTACACCATTAAGAAATTTCTACTAGTTTTTTTGTTATGGAATATTTTTCTTAAAAATTTCTAGTGCACTATTCCAAACTCATGTTTTTATTTCTTTCTAGTAGTTTTTAGTGATATTATTACAATTTAGGAGTTTAGTTTTTTTATTTACACCAGTCAGAAATTTTTACAATTTTTTATGTTGGAGAATTTATTTAATAATTCTCTACACTTGTTAAAACTCTTGTTTCATTTTTCTAGTAGTTTGAAGTAATATTCATACATTTTAGGAATTTAGTTTTCATAATTACACCAGTCAAAAATATCTACAATTGTTTTTGTTGGGAATTTTTTAATAAAAAAAATCATTGCACTCTTCCAAGTTCATCTTTGTTATTTTTATCTTGGTTTTGACAAATAATTTTACAATTTAGGAATTTAGTTTTCGTAACTACATAAGTCGAAATTTCGACAAGTTTTTTCGTTCGGAATATTTTTATTAAATATTTTCAGTGCACTCTTTCAAACTCGTTTTTTTTTAATTTTTCTAATGCACTCTTCCAAACTAATTTTGGAATTTAGGTTTTGTAGTTACACAAGTCAAAAATTTGTACAATTTTTTATGTTGGGGAATTTATCGAATTAAAAACTCCTATACATTTAATAAAGCTCTTGTTTCATTTTTTTTAATAGTTTTGAGTAATATTCATACATTTTAGAAACTTAGTTTTCGTAGTTACACCAGTCTAAAATTTCTGCAATCTTTTTTGTTGGGAATTTATTTGATAAAAAATATTTATTACACTCTTTCAAGCTCATTTTTTCCTTCTAGTTGTTATGACTAAATTTTTTTACACTTTCAGAATTTAGTTTTTGTAGGTACACCAGCAGGAAATTTTGACGATAGTCTTTCAAACTCGTTTTTTCTATTTTCCTAATAGTTTCGAGTAATATTCTTTCATTTTAGGAATTTAGTGTTCATTGTTACACCATTCAAAAATTTCTAAATTTTTTTTTGCTAGGGAATCTTTTTAATAAAAATTTTCAATGCAGTAATCCTAGTTTTTTTTATTTTTGTAGAAGTTTGGAGTAATATTCTCACATTACACCAATTAGAAATTACAATAATTTTTTTGTTGGGAATTTTTTCAATGAAAAAAAAATTCATTGCACTCTTTCAAGTTAATTTTGTTTTATTTTTCTATATTTTTACTAGTAATGTTACATTTTAGGAATTTAGTTTTCGCAGTTACACCACTAAGGAATTTCTACTAGTTTTTTTGTTAAGGAATATTTTTCTTAAAAATTTCTAGTGCACTATTCCAAACTCGTTTTTTCATTTTTTTTCTAGTAGTTTTTAGTGATATTCTTACAATTTAGAAGCTTAGTTTTTGTATTTACACCAGTCAGAAATTTTTACAATTTTTTGTGTTGGGGAATTTATCTAATAAAAATTTCTCTACACTTGTTAAAGCTCTTGTTTCATTTTTCTAGTAGTGTGTAGTAATATTCATACATTTTAGGAATTTAGTTTTCATAATTACTCCCGTCGTAAATATCTACAATTATTTTTGTTGGGAATTTTTTAATAAATAAAAAATCATTGCACTCTTCCATGTTCATCTTTGTTATTTTTATCTTTGTTTTTATAAATAATTTTACATTTTAGGAATTTAGTTTTCGTAGCTACACAAGTCAGAAATTTCGACAAGTTTTTTCGTTCAAGAATATTTTTATTAAATATTTTCAGTGCACTCTTTCAAACTCGTTTTTTTTTTTAAATTTTTCTAGTGCACTCTTCCAAACTAATTTTGGAATTTAGGTTTTGTAGTTACACCGAGTCTAAAATTTCTGCAATTTTTTGTTGTTGAGAATTTCTTTGATTAAAAATATTCACTACACTCTTTCAAGCTCATTTCTTTTCTAGTTGTTTTGTCTAATTTTTTTACACTTTCATAATTTAGTTTTTGTAGTTACACCGAGTAAGAAATTTCGACGGTAGTCTTTCACGCTCATTTTTATTTTCCTAATAGTTTCGAGTAATATTCTTACATTTTAGGAATTTAGTGTTAATTGTTACACCAGTCAAAAATTTCTACAATTTTTTTTTGTTGGGGAATATTTTTACTAAAAATTTCCAATGCAGTCTTCCAAACTCTTTTTTTATTTTTGTATAAGTTTGGAGTAATATTCTCACATTATACCAATCAGAAATTTCAATACTTTTTTTTGTTGGGAATTTTTTCAATGAAAAAAAAATTCACTGCACTCTTTCAAGTTAATTTTGTTTTATTTTTCTATTTTTTTTACTAGTAATGTTACATT
Organism: Sphenostylis stenocarpa; assembly: GCA_963425845.1. Lineage (NCBI taxonomy): Eukaryota > Viridiplantae > Streptophyta > Magnoliopsida > Fabales > Fabaceae > Sphenostylis > Sphenostylis stenocarpa. Next base: position 13,792,033 of record OY731403.1, on the reverse strand, counting down.
TTAGGAATTTAATTTTCGCAGCTTACACCAGTATGAAATTTCTACTAGTTTTTTTTGTTAGGGAATATTTTTCTTAAAAATTTATAGTGCACTATTCCAAACTCATTTTTTTATTTTTTTTCTAGTAGTTTTTAGTGATATTCATACAATTTAGGAGTTTAGTTTTTAGTATTTACACCAGTCAGAAATTTTTACAATTTTTTGTGTTGGGGTATTTATTTAATAAAAATTTCTCTACACTTATTAAAGCTTTTGTTTCAATTTTCTAGTAGTTTCGAGTAATATTCATACATTTTAGAAATTTAGTTTTCATAATTACTCCTGTCGGAAATATCTACAATTGTTTTTGTTGGGAATTTTTTAATTAAAAAAATCATTGCACTCTTCCAAGTTCATTTTTGTTATTTTTATCTTGGTTTTAACAGATAATTTTACATTTTAGGAATTTTAGTTTTCCTAGCTACACAAGTAAAACATTTCAACAAGTTTTTTCATTCGGGAATATTTTTTTAAAATATTTTCATTGCACTCTTTCAAACTCGTTTTTTTTTAATTTTTCTAATGCACTCTTCCAAACTAATTTTGGAATTTAGGTTTTGTAGTTACACAAGTCAGAAATTTTTACAATTTTTTATGTTGGGGAATTTAACGAATTAAAAACTCCTGTACACTTACTAAAGTCTGTTGTTTCATTTTTTTTAGTAGTTTTGAGTAATATTCTTACATTTTTAAAAACATAGTTTTCGTAGTTACACCGAGTTTGAAATTTACGTAATTTTTTTATCGAATTTCTTTGATAAAAAATATTCACTACACTCTCTCAAGCTCATTTTTTCTTTCTAGTTGTTTTGACTAACTTTTTAACACTTTCGAATTTAATTTTTGTAGTTACACTAGTAAGAAATTTCGACGGTAGTGTTTCAAACTCGTTTTCATTATTTTCCTAATAGTTTCGAGTAATATTATTGAATTTTAGGAATTTAGTGTTCATTGTTACACCTGTCAAAATTTTCAACAAATTTTTTTGGGGAATCTTTTTAATAAAAATTTCCAATGCAGTCTTCCAAGCTCTTTTTTTTATTTTTGTAGAAGTTTGGAGTAATATTCTCACATTACACCAATCGAAATTTCAATACTTTTTTTTGTTGGAATTTTTTTAATGAAAAAAAATCACTGCACTCTTTCAAGTTAATTTTGTTTTATTTTTCTATTTTTTTAATAGTATTTTTACATTTTAGGAATTTACTATTTGCAGTTACACCCGTAAGCAATTTTTACTAGTTTTTTTTAGGGAATATTTTTCTTAAAAATTTCTAGTGCATTATTCCCAACTCGTTTTTTTCTAGTAGTTTTTAGTGATGTTCTTACAATTTAGAAGTTTAGTTTTTCTAATTACACCAGATCGAAATTTTTACAATTTTTTGTGTTGGAGAATTTATTTAATAAAAAATTTTCTACACTAATTAAAACTCTTGTTTCATTTTTCTTGTAGTTTCGAGTAATATTCTTACATTTTAGGAATTTAGTTTTCATAATTACACCAGTAAAAAATAACTACAATTTTTTTTGTTGGAAATTTTTTAATAAAAAAAACATTGCACTCTTCCAAGTTCATTTTTGTTATTTTTATCTTGGTTTTGACAAAATAATTTTCCTTTTTAGGAATTTAGTTTTCGTAGCTACACAAGTCAGAAATTTCGACAAGTTTTTTCGTTCGGAAATATTTTTATTAAATATGCTCTGTTCACTCTTTCAAACTCCTTTTTTTTTTAAGTTTTCTAGTGCACTCTTCCAAACTAATTTTGGAATTTATGTTTTATAGTTACACATGTAAGAAATTTTTACAACTTTTTATGTTGCGGAATTTATCGAATTAAAAATTCCTATACACTTATTAAAGCTGTTGTTTCATTTTTTTAGTAATTTTGAGTAATATTCTTACATTTTAGAAACATAGTTTTCGTAGTTACACCAATATGAAATTTCTGCAATTTTTTTTGTTGGGAATTTCTTTGATAAAAAATATTCACTACACTCTTTCAAGCTTATTATTTCTTTCTAGTTGTTTTGTCTAAGTTTCTTACACTTTCGGAATTTAGTTTTTGTAGTTACACCAGTAAGAAATTTCGACGGTTGTCTTTCAAACTCGTTTTTTTTTATTTTCCTAATAGTTTCGAGTAATATTCTTACATTTTAGGAATTTAGTGTTCATTGTTACACCAGTCAAAAATTTCTACAATTTTTTTTGTTGGAGAATCTTTTTAATAAATTTTCAATGCAGTCTTCCAAGTTCTTTTTTATTTTTGTAGATGTTTGGAGTAATATTCTCGCATTACACCAGTAAAAAATTTCAATACTTTTTTTTTTTGGAATTTTTTCAATGAAAAAAAAATTCACTGCACTCTTTCAAGTTAATTTTGTTTTATTTTTATATTTTTTAGTGGTAATTTTACATTTTAGGAATTTAGTTTTCACAGATTACACCGAGTAAGAAATTTCTAGTAGTTTTTTTGTCGGGGAATATTTTTCTTAAAAATTTCTAATGCACTATTCCAAACTCGTTTTTTTTTTCTAGTAGTTTTTAGTGATATTCTTACAATTTAGGAGTTTAGTTTTTGTATTTACACCAGTCAGAAACTTTTAAAATTTTTTGTGTTGGGAAATTTATTTAATAAAAATTTCTCTACACTTATTAATGCTCTTGTTTCATTTTTCTAGTAGTTTCGAGTAATATTCTTACATTTTATGAATTTAGTTTTCATAATTACACCGTCAGATATATCTACAATTTGTTGAGAAATTTTTAATTAAAAAAAAATCATTGCACTCTTCCAAGTTCATTATTATTATTTTTATCTTTGTTTTGACAAAAAAATTTATATTTTAGGAATTTAGTTTTCAGTAGCTACACAAGTCGAAATTTCGACAAGTTTTTTCGTTTGGGAATTTTTTTATTAAATATTTTTACTCCACTCTTTCAAACTCGTTTTTTTTTTATTTTTTTAGTGCACTCATTCAAACTAATTTTGGAATTTAGGTTTTGTAGTTACACAAGTAAATATTTTTTACAATTTTTTATGTTGGGGAATTTATCGAATTAAAAATTCCTATACACTTATTAAAGCTCCTGTTTCATTTATTTAAGTAGTTTTGAGTAATATTCTTACATTTTAGAATTTTCGTTTTCATAATTACACCAGTCAGAAATTTCTACAATTGTTTTTGTTGGGAAATTTTTAATAAAAAAAATCATTGCACTCTTTCAAGTTCATTTTTGTTATTTTTATTATGGTTTTGACAAACAATTTTACATTTTAGGAATTTAGTTTTCGTAGGTACACAAGTCGGAAATTTCGACAAGTTTTTTCGTTCCGGAATATTTTTATTATAAATATTCATTGCATTCTTTGAAACTCGTTTTCTTAATTTTTCTACTGCATTCTTTCAAACTAATTTTTAGTGCACTTTTTCAAACTAATTTTGGAATTTAGGTTCTGTAGTTACATAAGTAAGAAATTTTTACAATTTTTTATGTTGGGGAATTTATCGAATTAAAAATTCCTATACACTTATTAAAGCTCTTGTTTCATTTTTTTAGTAGTTTGGACTAATATTCTTACATTTTAGAAACTTAGTTTTCGTAGTTACACCAGTCTGAAATTTTTGTAATTTTTTTGTTGGGAATTTCTTTTATAAAAAATATTCACTACACTATTTCAAGCTCATTTTTTCTTTCTAGTCATTTTGACTAATTTTTTTACATTTTTGTAATTTAGTTTTTGTATTTACACCAATAAGAAATTTCGACGATAGTCTTTCAAACTCGTTTTTTTTTTAATTTTCCTAATAGTTTCGAGTAATATTCTTACATTTTAGGAATTTAGTGTTCATTGTTACACCGAGTCAAAAATTTCGACAATTTTTTTTGTTGGGGAATCTTTTTAATAAAATTTTCCAATGTAGTCTTCCAAGTTCTTTTTTTATTTTTGTAGAAGTTTGAAGTAATATTCTCACATTACAACACACGAAATTTCAATAATTTTTTTTTTGAATTTTTTTAATGAAAAAAAAGTCACTGCACTCTTTTAAGTTAATTTTGTTTTATTTTTCTATTTTTTTACTAGTAATTTTACATTCTAGGAATTTAGTTTTAGCAGTTACACCAGTAAGAAATTTCTACTAGTTTTTTCTTTAGGGAATATTTTTCTTAAAAATTTCTAATGGACTATTCCAAGCTCCTTTTTTTTTTATTTTACTAGTTTTTGTATTTACACGAGTCATATATTTTTACAATTTTTTGTGTTGGGGAATTTATTTAATAAAAATTTCTCTACAGTTATTAAAGCTCTTGTTTCATTTTTCAAGTAGTTTCGGGTAATGCTCTTACATTTTAGGAATTTAGTTTTTATAATTACACCAGTCAGAAATATCTACAATTGTTTTTGTTGGGAATTTTTTAATAAAAAAATCGTTGCACTCTTCCAAGTTCATTTTTGTTATTTTTATCTTGGATTTGACAAACAATTTTACATTTTAGGAATTTAGTTTTTGTAGCTACACAAGTCGAAATTTCGACAAGTTTTTCGATTAGGAATAATTTTATTAAATATTTTCGAGTGCACTCTTTCAAACTCGTTTTTTTAATTTTTCTAGTGCACTCTTTCAAACTAATTTTGGAATTTAGGTTTTGTAGTTACACAAGTCAGAAATTTTTACAATTTTTTATGTTGATGAATTTATCGAATTAAAAATTTTTATACACTTATTAAAGCTTTTATTTAATTATTTTTTTATTAGTTTTGAGTAATATTCTTACATTTTAGAAACTTAGTTTTCGTAGTTACACCAGATCTGAAATTTCTGCAATTTTTGTTGTTGGGAATTTCTTAAAAAAAAAAAAATATTCACTACACGTTTTCAAGTTCATTTTTTCTTTCTAGTTGTTTTGACTAATTTTTTTAAACTTTCGGAATTTAGTTTTTGTAGTTACACCAGTAAGAAATTTCGACGGTAGTCTTTCAATCTCGTTGTTTTCTATTTTCCTAATAGTTTCGAGTAATATTCTTATATTTTAGGAATTTAGTGTTCATTGTTTCACCAATAAAAAATTTCTACAATTTTTTTTGTTGGGGAATATTTTTAATAAATTTTCCAATGTAGTCTTCTAAGCTCTTTTTTATTTTTGTAGAAGTTTGGAGTAATATTCTCACATTACACCAATTAGAAATTACAATAATTTTTTTTGTTCGGAATTTTTTTAATGAAAAAAAAAAATTTATTGCACTCTTTCAAGTTAATTTTGTTTTATTTTTCTATTTTTCTTACTAGTAATTTTACATTTTAGGAATTTAGTCTTCACAGTTACACCGGTAATAAATTTCTACTAGTTTTTTTGTTAGGGAATATTTTTCTTAAAAATTTCTAATGCACTATTCCAAACTCGTTTTTTTTTTCTAGTAGTTTTTAGTGATATTCTTACAATTTAGGAGTTTAGTTTTTTTATTTACACCGAGTCATATATTTTTACAATTTTTTGTGTTGGAGAATTTATTTAATAAAAATTTCTCTACACTTATTAAAGCTCTTGTTTCATTTTTCTATTAGTTTTGAATAATGCTCTTATATTTTAGGAATTTAGTTTTCATAATTACACCAGTCAGAAATATCTACAATTGTTTTTGTTGGGAATTTTTTAATAAAAAAAATCATTGCACTCTTCCAAGGTCATTTTTGTTATTTTTATCTTGGTTTTGACATATAATTTATATTTTAGAATTTAGTTTTCGTAGGTACACAAATAAGAAATTTTGACAAGTTTTTTCATTCGAGAATATTTTTATTAAATATTTACGAGTGCACTCTTTCAAAATCATTTTTTATTAATTTTTCTTGTGCACTCTTCCAAACTAATTTTGGAATTTAGGTTTTCTAGTTACACAAGTCAGAAATTTTTACAATTTTTTATGTTGGGGAATTTATCGAATTAAAAATTCTTATACACTTATTAAAGTTGTTGTTTCATTTTTTTAGTAGTTTTGAGTAATACTCTTACATTTTAGAAACATAGTTTTCGTAGTTACACCGATCTGAAATTTCGCAATTTTTTTTGTGGGGAATTTCTTTGATAAAAAATATTCACTACACTCTTTCAAGCTCATTTTTTCTTTCTAGTTGTTTTGTCTAATTTTTTTACACTTTCGGAATTTAGTTTATGTAGTTACACCAGTAAGAAATTTCGACGATAACCTTTCAAGCTCGTTTGTTTTATTTTCCTAATAGTTTTGAGTAATATTCTTACATTTTAGAAACTTAGTTTTTGTAGTTACACCAGTATGAAATTTATGAAAAAAATTTTGTTGGGAATTTCTTGGATAAAAAATATTCACTACACTCTTTCAAGCTCAATTTTTCTTTCTAAATGTTTTGAGTAATTTTTTTACACTTTCGAAATTTAGTTTTTGTAGTTACACTAGTAAGAAATTTTGACGGTAGTCTTTCAAGCTTGTTTTTTATTATTTTCCTAATAGTTTCGAGTAATATTGTTACATTTTAGGAATTTAGTTTTCATTGTTACACCAGTCAAAAGTTTCTACAATTTTTTTGTTGGGGAATCTTTTTAATAAAATATTCCAATGCAGTTTTCCAAGCTCTTTTTTATTTTTGTAGAAGTTTGGAGTAATATTCTCACATTACACCAATTAGAAATTTCAATACTTTTTTTTGTTGGGAATTTTTTGAATGAAAAAATAAATTCACTGCACTCTTTCACGTTAATTTTGTTTTATTTTTCAATTTTTTTACTAGTAATTTAACATTTTAGGAATTTAGTTTTCGCAGTTATATCGGTAAGAAATTTCTACTAGTTTTTTTGTTAGGGAATATTTTTCTTAAAAATTTCTAGTGCATTATTCCAAACTCGTTTTTTTCTAGTAGTTTTTAGTGATATTCTTACAATTTATGAGTTAAGTTTTTTTATTTACACCGATCGTAAATATTTACAATTTTTTGTGTTGGAGAATTTAATTAATAAAAATTTCTCTACACTTATTAAAGCTCTTGTTTCATTTTTCTAGTAGTTTCGAGTAATATTCTTACATTTTAGGAATTTAGTTTTCATAATTACACCAAGTAAGAAATATCTACAATTGTTTTTGTTGGGAATTTTTTAATAAAAAAAATCATTGCACTCTTCCAAGTTCGTTTTTGTTATTTTTATCTTGATTTTGACAAATAATTTTATATTTTAGGAATTTAGTTCTCGTAGCTACACAAGTGAGAAATTTCAACAAGTTTTTTTGTTCGGGAATATTTTTATTAAATATTTTCAGTACACTCTTTCAAACTTGTTTTGTTTTTCTAATGCACTCTTCCAAACTAATTTTGGAATTTAGGTTTTGTAATTACACAAGTAAAAAAAATTTACAATTTTTTATGTTGGGGAATTTATCGAATTAAAAACTCCTATACACTTAATAAAGCTCTTGTTTCATTTTTTTTAATAGTTTTGAGTAATATTCATACATTTTAGAAACTTAGTTTTCGTAGTTACACCAGTCTGAAATTCCTGCAATTTTTTTTTGTTGGGAATTTCTTTAATAAAAAATATTTACTACACTCTTTCAAGCTCATTTTTTCTTTCTAATTGTTCTAACTAAATTTTTTTACACTTTCGGAATTTAGTTTTTATAGGTACACTAGCAAGAAATTTCGACGGTAGTCTTTTAAGCTCGTTTTTTTTATTTTCCTAATAGTTTCGAGTAATATTCTTACATTTTAGGAATTTAGTGTTCATTATTACACCATTCAAAAACTTCTAAATTTTTTTTTGCTAGGGAATCTTTTTAATAAAAATTTCCAATGCAGTAATCTAAGCTCTTTTTTATTTTTGTAGAAGTTTGGAGTAATATTCTCACATTACACCAATCAGAAATTACAATAATTGTTTTTGTTAGGAATTTTTTCAATGAAAAAAAAATTCACTACACTCTTTCAAGTTAATTTTGTTTTATTTTTCTATTTTTTTTACTAGTAATGTTACATTTTAGGAATTTAGTTTTCGCAGTTACACCATTAAGAAATTTCTACTAGTTTTTTTGTTAGGGAATATTTTTCTTAAAAATTTCTAGTGCATTATTCCAAACTCGCTTTTTAATTTTTTTTCTAGTAGTTTTTAGTGATATTCTTACAATTTAGAAGTTTAGTTTTTGTATTTACAATTTTTTGTGTTCGGGAATATATCTAATAAAAATTTCTCTACTCTTGTTAAAACTCTTGTTTCATTTTTCTAGTAGTTTGTAGTAATATTCATACATTTTAGGAATTTAGTTTTCATAATTACTCCCGTCATTAATATCTACAATTGTTGTTGTTGGGAATTTTTTAATAAAAAAAATCATTGCACTCTTCCAAGTTCATCTTTGTTATTTTTATCTTGGTTTTGACAAATAATTTTACATTTTAGGAATTTAGTTTTCGTAGCTACACAAGTCAGAAATTTCGACAAGTTTTTTCGTTCGGGAATATTTTTATTAAATATTTTCAGTGCACTCTTTCAAACTTGTTTTTTTTTTTAATTTTTCTAGCGCACTCTTTCAAACTAATTTTGGAATTTAGGTTTTGTAGTTACACCAGTCTCAAATTTCTGCAATTTTTTTATTGTTGAGAATTTCTTTGATAAAACATATTCACTACACTCTTTCAAGCTCATTTCTTTTCTAGTTATTTTGACTAATTTTTTTACACTTTCAGAATTTAGTTTTTGTAGTTACACCAGTAAGAAATTTCGACGGTAGTCTTTCGAGCTCATTTTTTTTTTTATTTTCCTAATAGTTTCGAGTAATATTCTTACATTTTAGGAATTTAGTGTTCATTGTTACACCAGTCAAAAATTTCTACAATTTTTTTTGTTGGGGAATCTTTTTAATAAAAATTTCCAATGCAGCCTTCCAAGCTCTTTTTTATTTTTGTAGAAGTTTGGAGTAATATTCTCACATTACACTAATAAGAAATTTCAATAATTTTTTTGTTGGGAATTTTTTCAATGAAAAAAATATCCACTGCACTCTTTCAAGTTAATTTTGTTTTATTTTTCTATTTTTTTACTAGTAATGTTACATTTTAGGAATTTAATTTTTGCAGTTACACCTGTATGAAATTTCTACTAGTTTTTTTGTTAGGGAATATTTTTCTTAAAAATTTATAGTGCACTATTCCAAACTCGTTTTTTTATTTTTTTTCTAGTTGTTTTTAGTGATATTCTTACAATTTAGGAGTTTAGTTTTTAGTATTTACACCAATCAGAAATTTTTACAATTTTTTGTGTTGGGGTATTTATTTAATAAAAATTTCTCTACACTTATTAAAGTTTTTGTTTCATTTTTCTAGTAGTTTCAAGTAATATTCATAAATTTTAGGAATTTAGTTTTCATAATTACTCCCGTCAGAAATATCTACAATTGTTTTTGTTTGGAATTTTTTAATTAAAAAATATCATTGCACTCTTCCAAGTTCATTTTTGTTATTTTTATCTTGGTTTTGACAAATAATTTTATATTTTAGGAATTTAGTTTTTGTAGCTACACAAGTCATAAATTTCGACAAGTTTTTTCGTTCGGAAATATTTTTATTAAATATTTTCAATGAACTATTTCAAACTCGTTTTTTTTTTTAATTTTTCTAGTTCACTCTTCCAAACTAATTTTGGAATTTAGGTTTTGTAGTTACACAAGTCAGAAATTTTTACAATTTTTTATGTTGGGGAATTTATCGAATTAAAAACTCCTGTACACTTACTAAAGTTGTTGTTTCATTTTTTTAGTAGTTTTGAGTAATATTCTTATATTTTAGAAACATAGTTTTCGTAGTTACACCAATCTGAAATTTTTGCAATTTTTTTTGTTGGGATCTTCTTTGATAAAAAATATTCACTACACTCTTTCAAGCTCATTTTTTCTTTCTAGTTATTTGACTAATTTTTTTACACTTTCGGAATTTAGTTTTTGTAGTTAAACTAGTCAGAAATTTCGACGGTAGTCTTTCGAGCTCATTTTTTTTATTTTCCTAATAGTTTCGAGTAATATTCTTACATTTTAGGAATTTAGTGATCATTGTTACACTAGTAAAAAATTTATACAATTTTTTTTGTTGGGTATCTTTCTAAGAAAAATTGCTAATGCAGTCTTCCAAGCTCTTTTTTATTTTTGTAGAAGTTTGGAGTAATATTCTCACATTACACCAAGCGAAATTTCAATACTTTTTTTTGTTGGGAATTTTTTCAATGAAAAAAAAATTCACTACACTCTTTCAAGTTATTTTTGTTTTATTTTTCTTTTTTTTACTAGTAATTTAACATTTTAGGAATTTAGTTTTCGCGAGTTACACGAGTAAGAAATTTCTACTAGTTTTATTGTTAGGGATAATTTTGCTTAAAAATTTCTAATGCACTATTCCAAACTCGTTTTTTTATTTTTTTTCTAGTAGTTTTTAGTGATATTCTTACAATTTAGGAGTTTAGTTTTTTTATTTACACCAGGCATAAATTTTTACAATTTTTTGTGTTAGGGAATTTATTTAATAAAAATTTCTCTACACTTATTAAAGCTCTTAGATCATTTTTCTAGTAGTTAGTAGTAATATTCATATATTTTAGGAATTTAGTTTTCATAATTACACCAGTCAGAAATATCTACAATTTTTTTTGTTGGGAATTGTTGCCGTCGTCAAAACGATGCGGTCGGAGTGACGCGATGGTTCCGACTTTCCAATTTTCGCGTTTTTATTGGTGTGATTACAACGCCTTTAGGTTGTCCGATAACCAGGCTAAACCTAGGGGCAAGGTTTTCGAAAAGGCTCTCTTGGATTGTCCGATAACCGGGCTAACCCAAGAACTAATTTTGAAGGGTTCTTCTGGAGTCGCCACCAATGTTTTTACCGGAAACATCGGAAAAGGAGTGAAAAGGCGTTGGTTATTGAAAAACCAACTTTGGTCATTAGAACCAGAGTTGGGTAAGGGAGTTAGTTACGTGTAAGGGAATTGTTAGTTTCCTTACGACGCCCCCTTTCGGGTTCCCTATGATAGGCCAACTATTTAAATAAGTAAACCGGTGAAAATACGCTTTTACCCTTTATTTACGGAATTTAAAGTTACGACTACATGGCCCTAATATCTATTGCGCAATTTATAGATAAAGCAGTAAAGAGAGAGAGAGAGAGAGAGAGAGAGAGAGAGAGAGAGAGAGAGAGTGTAGAAACCTCCGAGGCAAGCTTTATATTAATCTTTTGAAAATTAGGGTGCTTTGTAGCAACCCTTTACTCTCTACAGTGCCGGAAACCTCTCAAAAACATTATAAAAACTCTTAGAAACTCTCAGAAAACTCCGGAAGTGCTTTGGAAGGGTTCTAGGAAGAGAATTTTATGAAGTGACAAGAGAGAGAATGGAAGAACTGTGTGAAATGAGGGGAATGGCGCGACTATTTATAGGGATTCGTGCCTGTCAGGTCGAGACGGCGATCCCGAATACGAGACGGCAGTCTCGACCCTAAAAGGCGAGAATCCTTATTTACATGCAGAAAATCCCTCCTATCCTAATATGGGGCCTAATAGTCTCTCCTAATGGCTTCTTAAGCTTCATCCATCTTCAAAAAGGAGGTCTTCTGGTCTTTATTATGAGGCCTGCCAAGATTTGGGGTCTACAGGAATTTTTTAATAAAAAAAATCATTGCACTCTTCCAAGTTCATTTTTGTTATTTTTATCTTGGTTTGGAAAATAATTTTACGAATTTAGTTTTCGTAGCTACACAAGTCGAAATTTCGACAAGTTTTTTTATTCGGAAATATTTTTATTAAATATTTTCGATGCACTCTTTCAAACTCGTTTTTTTTTTAATTTTTCTAGTGCACTCTTCCAAACTAATTTTGGAATTTATGTTTTGTAGTTACACATGTCAAAAATTTTTACAATTTTTTATGTTGCAGAATTTATCGAATTAAAAATTCCTATACACTTATTAAAGCTGCTGTTTCATTTTTTTAGTAATTTTGAGTAATATTCTTACATTTTAGAAACATAGTTTTCGTATTTACACCAGTCTGAAATTTCTGCAATTTTTTTGTTGGGAATTTCTTTGATAAAAACTATTCACTACACTCTTTCAAGCTCATTTTTTCTTTCTAGTTATTTTTACTAGTTTTTTTACACTTTCGAATTTAGTTTTTGTAGTTACACCGGTAAGAAATTTCGACGGTAGTCTTTCAAGCTCGTTTTTTTATTTTCCTAATAGTTTCGAGTAGTATTCTTATATTTTAGGAATTTAGTGTTCATTGTTACTCCAGTAAAAAATTTCTACAATTTTTTTGTTGGAGAATATTTTTAATAAAAAATTTTAATGCGGTCTTCCAAGCTCTTTTTTATTTTTGTAGAAGTTTGGAGTAATATTCTCACATTACACCAATCAGAAATTTCAATACTTTTTTTTTGGAATTTTTTCAATGAAAAAAAATTCATCGCACTCTTTCAAGTTAATTTTGTTTTATTTTTCTATTTTTTTAATAGTATTTTTACATTTTAGGATTTTACTTTTCGCAGTTATATCACTAAGAAATTACTACTAGTTTTTTTGTTAGGGAATATTTTTCTTAAAAATTTCTAGTGCACTATTCCAAACTCGTTTTTTTTCTAGTAGTTTTTAGTGATATTCTTACAATTTAGAAGTTTAGTTTTTCTAATTACACTAGTTAGAAATTTTTACAATTTTTTGTGTTGGAGAATTTATTTAATAAAAAATTTTCTACACTAATTAAAGCTCTTGTTTCATTTTTCTTGTAGTTTCGAGTAATATTCTTACATTTTAGGAATTTAGTTTTCATAATTACACCAGATCGAAATAACTACAAATTTTTTTTGGGAATTTTTTGTTAGAAAAATAGTTTTAAATCAAGAGGGGGGGTGAATTGATTTTTGAAAGTTTTTCGCAATAAACAGATTATCTAATTCGAAAATTAAGTTTACTAATCAATTCACGAATCACAAAGCAATTAAACAATACAAGCGCAACAATCGAATTTAAAGAGAGAAAGGTTAGGAAGGATTTCACCGGTAATTTTATACTTGGTTCACCCAATACCAGGGCTACGTCCAGTCTCCAACCAAATTCCAGCTGGGTTCCACTAGAATAGATGTTTTACAGACTCAACAATCTTACACCTACTCTAACACCAGAACCAAATTCCAGTTCCTGACTTTAACCTTTCCACCAAGAACCAAATTCCAGTTCTTGGAAACCTCTGCAACCAAATTCCAGCTGCAGAGAAACCGAGTACCCAAATTCCAGGCACCACACGAGTACAAGAACCAAATTCCAGTTCCTGCACTTAACCTCTCCACCAAGAACCAAATTCCAGCTCTTGATAACCTCTACAACCAAATTCCAGTTGCGAGAGAAACCAAGTGCCCAAATTCCAGGCACCAAACAAGTACAAGAACCAAATTCCAGTTCTCGTACTCAACCTCTCCACCAAGAACCAAATTCCAGTTCTTGGAAACTTCTACAACCACCTACCAGCTGCAGAAAACTTGTACCCAAATTCCAGGTACAACACAATACAAAGAAATGACAAGCAATTGAAAAGAAGAAACTTAGAAAGCTCAAACCGGATTACGCTTATCCACTGTAAGTTCCTCCTTCAAAGAATGCAAAAGTGCCTCAAGAAAGATTTCAAAAGAAGTTCACAAAGCAGTTACGAATCTTTCTTGGAAAAGGATGCTTAATTGTTGCTTGAATTGATTGCTTTGGATGTTTAAAAACTGATGTTCAATCTCTGTTTAAAAGTTTCAAGCAAAACTGTTTTTAAAGAGAATTTTCAAATCTGCTGCATTAATTAATATGTTGAAAGTTTGTTTTAATCTGTTGAAATAGCCGTTATAATCTGTTAAAAGTCCTTTCAACCCATTAATGCGTTCTTGTTTCTTTAACAAAATTGTTTTAGCTGATACAACCACGTTTTTATCAGTTAAAACATTTTACAAACATTTTCAAAGAGTAATTCAATCGATTGATTCGCGTATTAATCGATTGATTTGCTTAAAAACCTTCTTATAAAACTTTCCAAGTTATTTTAGCTGATATAAAGTCGTTTTAATCGATTGAAAATCTGCACATAAATTTTCAAGTCTTTTTAATCGATTTAAAGTTCATTTTAATCGATTGAAATTAGTCTGATCGGTCATAATTCAATTTTGATCGATCATAACCAACTTCGATCGGTCATAATTTCATTCTGATCGATCATCCTGACTTCCAAAGTGGTTTTAATCGATTAAAACGTGTTTTAATCGATTAAAATAAATCTGATCGCTCATTTTTAAAGTCTGATCGATTATATTTCATTCTGACTGTCATATTCGAATTCTAATCGGTCATAAAGGGTTTTAATCGATTAAAAGAAGTTTGTATCGATTAAAATACTGTAAAAACACTTCTTTACGCATTCTAAATGATTTTAATTGTTTCTTTTAAAACTATATCAGTTAAAAATATTGTTAAGAAAGTTCTTTGTCAAAATGCTTTTGTTTGATTTGTTTAAAACTATTTTTGAGGCATTTTGCAAATTGAGTGAAGGAGCTTCATGCAGTGGAAAAAGGTAAAGTGGTTTTACCTAAGCTTTCGTTAAGACACACTAAGTCTTCGACTCCATTCTTACGAGTGACTTGTTTGACTCGTTGCGAGTTGACCTTTGACTTTATCTTTGACTTCATCAAATCAATGAGATTTTTGCTAGTATCACTTTCGGTCTCCCCTATTTGATGAAGACAAACACTATTTTGAAAAAACAATCTCTGCAAAATAAGTCACTTGATAATGAGGTTAGGTGAGAAATATAAAAATGTAATAATGTTTTATTTCTCCCCTAAAACTTATTTCTCCCCTAAACTCGTTGCTCTTAAATTTATCTTAAAGTGATGCAACTATTTCTCCCCTTTTGACTTCATCAAAAATAGGGTATAGAAGGGAAATAAAAAATGTAAGATTTGAAATGTGCTCAAGTTTTTGAAAATAAAAAGTGAATCAATATTTCACTCATGAAAAGAATCAATTAAAGTTGATTCAAACTTATCTTCATTAACACGTTTGTAATGAATACAATTAACACGTGTAAAGATAAGGGAATCACGCTTTAGTAGCATGTTACAGGAACAACCATTAACTAAAGCCTTTAATCCTCTTTTCGAATAAAAATCGATTAAAAACAGAGCATAATCGGTTTAAAATGTTCTTGGCAAATGATTTTAATCGATTGAAAGAAAGGTTTAATCGATTAAAACATTTAAGATTTTGAAAACATGAATTTTTAGTAAAAACAATCGATTATTTCGACTTTAAATCGATTAAAACGAGTAATGAAAACTGTTGTTTAAGTTTATTTAACCGATTAAAAGGTGTTTTTATTGACTAAAACAACCAGATTTTGAAAACCATGATATATCCGATGCTAATCTTTTATATGTAATCTATTGGATATGTTGTGAACTGATTGTCTAGATTACTATCAACTATATTGATTGTCTTTTTACTAACAGATTTAACAATATCGGATTTTAGATTCTTAGGGATCTATGATCTACTTCTATCTATGCCAGTTTAATCTCAATTAGACCCTAAATCATATCAATCAAGGTTAAGGCAAATGTACCTGGTATAACACCAGTAATATTACAGTCCAAGCAAAAAAATATAAAGATAGAAATAAGCGAGAAGATAAAGATGATGATGTAGATTAGTCATCCCAATTCCCCGATTAAGTCCGCAAATCTTCCAGTTTGGTGATCATTCATTTGATCCCCACCAATATCAAAAGATAATAGACTTTCCTTTTTGCTTGGAACTAATTTTGCTCTATCAACTATTGAGACAACAACGATTGTCTCTCCAGTATCGAGCAACAAACACGAAAACTTTTTCGAAAAGAAATCTTTTAGCAGTTCATTGTTACTATAGACCGCATTACGATCCATGGTTGACACCACAATGGAATTTCTACTACACATCAGAGGCAAAATCATGTACTGACAGACGTACATTCACTATCAAATCCCACACAGAATGCACAATACCATAAATTGCATGAATCACAGGTTAATGATGTACCGAGATCGGAATTTCCTTCCATAATAGTCAACCCATTTTGAACCCTGCAGTTATCATTATCCAAGCAAATAGCTGCATTCTTATTAATGTAGTATGATGGGTGTTATTCTCACTTTCAGTGAACCAGTCATCATTATCTTTGAGGAATGAATCATTTTTAACTTTGTTGTTTCCAGTGGTATCATATGCACAAGTGATTAACAAAAAACTTATTCTGGTAGAGTGGGCAATGATTAGTAATGCATACACAGCAGAACTAGTGATGACAGTAATCCAGAGCTTTCACTAAATTTTCCTTCAGCGAGGGAACAATATCAATAGTATAAAATTGATCCCTGTACACACATTCTCTATGTCATGTTATTCAATTCTTGAATTGTTGTCCCAGATTGGTTTCCTTACAGTGTCACCTCGTGACATTGATGATTAAAGCTAATTCTTAAATTTGCACAGTTCCAATGAATTTCACCAAGAGTTTTGAACCAATGCATGCTCAAGATTATTTCAAATATATTGCTAGGTAATATCAAGAAATCTAATGTAAACATTTGTTCATTGAACTTCCTAGTAATCAACAACTTATTACCGAAGCAACTATCACTTGAAAAATCTTTGATAAACTATGTTTTCGATCCTAACGACTTGACCTGTTTGTAACTAGTGTCTTATAAGAAAAGTTACAGTCTATTCTTTGATAATTCCTTTGATTTTCAATGTATTACTACGCAGCATTCCATGTAAAGTATTAAGAGAGATGTAGACGTCTACAACTTGAATCATGACTATGTTAAAATAACTTTTTCATCTATGGATAACTTTCCCACATGTAAAGTTTGCAGTAATTCAATCGGCAATAACTTTCCCACATTTATCCCACTAGTCTTAGTTTCTAATTCAAGGATTTGTTCAGCATGTGCCATTTAAAGAAAATTGGGTGTTCCATAACAGATAACTTGAATCATATATGTTCGAGACTTATTTATGATTATTTGATCGCTACAGAGGCACAATTTACGGGACAGTGGGTGAAAGTATTATGCGGATTTTGTTTATCAAAGAAACTGGGTTTTTGATTCGAATTGGCCTATCAAACTTTAATTAGATGTTATAAATCTTGTTTTCGAACCTAATTAATCGATTGATCAACTAATTATCTATTAATTTCATTTTTCCTATTAGGTTTGAAAACGATTACAGTGAATTAATCGATTGGTTTATAAAAGAATCGATTAGTTTGGTATAGAATGTGATCAATAAAATGACACCAGAATTTAAACCGATTAAAACGTAAATTTCAATCGATTAATTTTGATACCTAAGTGTTTTTAGTTGATATACAGTTATTATAATCGATTAAAACATTTAAACCAAAATCCTGAGATCAGTTCAATCGATTATTTTTACATTTTAATCGATTAAAATGGTACGGACAGATGTTACGTAAGTTATTTTAATCGATTAATATTGTTATATATCAATTAAAACAATTAGTTTAAATACTCGAACCTGATTTCGCAGCTTCGATCTTCAAGGGATTCCCGGACTTGTTCCTGCAAAACAAATTAAGAATTGTTCGGTACCCTTTATAATTACTGGTCCTGATCAGGTTATTTGAAAGGAATTAATCTTTGGAACCCATTTCATTCTTCCTTTAGGAATGACATACTTTTTGATTCTCGCAATTTTTAACAGAGTGCCCTTTTTTCATACTGATAAGAGCATTTAATTACAGAGTATGAATTCCTATTTGTTTTTGTTTTACTTGGATCTAGATTTAAATCCTATTCCAGATTTGTCAAAAATTAATTTTTGAGATCCAAGTAATACATCTAGATTGGCTTTCCCTTGTGTGAATCTTGAAATAGTTTGAGATAGAAAGTCAATTTTCTTTTGCAATTCGAACGATTATTGCATGGTTTATTGCATTCACAATCGAATTAGCATGAATCGGTTTCAAGAAGTCACGCTCAGTTTCATTTTCAAGAATTTGTTTTTCTAGAGAATCAACTTTATTTACTAGCCGGTTGTTTAGCCCTTTCGACCTATCATTTTCTTTTTGAAGTTTCTTATCCTCTTCATGCATTTCATTAAATGCTTCTTGTAATGCATCATAATTGACCAAATTTGAAGAGGAGCTAGAACTTACCTGGCTGGATTGTGGATTTTGACTTGCCATTAAACAAAGGTTGGCTTCTTCATTGTCGAATTATCCGTTGATGAAGTATCATTGTCATCCCAGGCTATGTAGGCTCTTCTTTTTGATTTTTCCTCTTTCTTCTCACTTTGTTTATTTCTCTCTGGACATTCCATTTTAACATGGCCCTGTTTGCCACAACCATAACATTTAAAGTTAGAAGAATCAGTTTTTTTCTCATACCTTTTATGTCTTTCTTTGTCTTGGATCTTTTTCTTGAGAAATTTGTTGAATTTCCTAACAAGCAGTCCAAGGTTTTCATTCTCTTCCTCCGATTCTTGATTTTCTTCAACTTTAAGTGCAATGCTTCGTTCTTCTTCTCGAGTCATCTTGTTCATTGAATCTTGTGATTTCCATTTCATGTTCTCTAAGTTTTCCAAACAGTAGAGGTCGTTGTCATAGCTGACAGATCTTTTGATTCCGATATTGCCGTGACTTTTGGTTGCCAGGACCTGTCAAGACATTTCAATACTTTAATATTTAATTCCTCCTTATCAAAAGTCTTACCTAGACCCATTAAATGGTTGATGATGTGCGTGAAGCGTTTCGCACATCGCGATGCTTTCATCATTCTACATTTTGAACGACTCATGCTCTCTTATTAATGTGTGCTTTCCGGCTCTTTTAACATCTGCGAGTCCCTTCATGAGTGACCTCAAGAACATCCCACATCTCTTTGGCGGAATTGCACTTGGGACACCTCGAAAAATTCATCCATGTTAAGAGCAGAAGTAATTATATTTTTTGCATTGCGGTCACTTTGAACTTTCTTCTTCTCCTCATCATTCAAGCTTGACCATCCTTTATCCGTAATTAGAGGACCATTAGTAATAACATCCCAAGCATTTCGTCAATGGATTCAATGAAGATTTTCATCCTAATTTTCCGGAAAGGATAATCTGTTCCACAAAATAGTGGAGGTCTGTTAATAGATGCCCCCTCAGAAAACGGTAACCTGTTCTCAGCCATGGATCAAGAGACTGTTAGAATCGCGCAGCGGAATGTTCGCGTGGTCGGACAAAAACCAAGAGGGGGGGGGGGTGAATTGGATTTTTAATAAAAATTAGGTTTTCAAAATTTTCCCCAAATTTTACCGATTAAAAACTGCGTAAATGTAAATAGAGAAGATTACACAGTAGGTTTATACTGGTTCGGATCAAAAGACCCTACATCCAGTTGCTAATCACTCAAAAGAGGATTAACGCTGTCACTAAGAACAAATTGTTACAAACAGATTACAAATGAATAGATAAAGATCAGAAAACACCTCTCTTGAAATCCACAAGAGATGAAGAACAACTTTCCCTAGAGACGGCACATCACACAATCCACTAAGAACTCCACTTAGTGATTCTTATCGCTTCTAGCCTCACACCAGGTTCCAAAAGCCCCTTTCCTTGCAACAAACAGTTCTTCCGGCACTCACAACACTTACCTTTTGTATGGAAAGAGTTGTTCTTGTTTTCTCGAGTGCCAAAGCAGAGTTTAAGTAGGGAAATTAGGGTTTAGGAATTGGGGATTTCGAAACTAGGGTTCTTGGTAATTGGGTTTTCGAAAATAGGGTTAATTTGAAATTTAAAATGAAAAAACAGATCGAAATAATCGATTATTTGGAGTGATAATCGATTAAAACAGAGCCAAATACGTCGGAACCCAAACCTCTCTGGATTAATCGATTATTTGGTGAAATAATCGATTATCTCGATCGGATCAAGTACAAAACAATCGATTATTTTGCTGCTTTAATCGATTAAAACAGGTGAGTTTGTATAGAAAGTGTTTTCTCATCTGCTTTAATCGATTATTTACCTATATAATCGATTAAAGCCGAGCCTAAATGATAAATTTGAGCTTTTTGAAGCTTCTAAGTTACGGACTATGTATCGGCTATCTTAGACTCTAAAAATACAGACTCAATCTTAAATAAAACGAGTTATTACAATACAATTATCACCAATCTTCAATCTTCAATATTCTAAGTCTTTAGTTCTTGGATCATCATCAAAATCCATTCTTCATATTCATCAAGTGCAACATCAAGTCCTTGAATTGTCAACAATCTCCCCTTTTTGATGATGATCAAAATTTTCTTTTAAAGCCCTTTGTAATAACCTGTTTTATCTCGTCATACTAACAAACACATTAAACATACCGAGATAAAATTTAAAATTGAATCATAGGCTTTAAATTTTTCTCCCCCTATTTTGATTATAATAAAAAAGAACTCTGCAACATCAATCATAAGAGCTCCCCCTCAAAATATGCATAAGTTAGAGAAAGCTCCCCCTCAATTATAGCATGAAAGAAACATCAAATTTTATTTCATAATCATTCATTCATAACAATACAAAGATATAAACAAAATAAAATCTAAAATTCTTCACTATCCTCATCATTAAAGTGAGTATCAAATCTATTTTCTAATCTTCCTACTCTATCATCTACATCGGATATACGGCGAATAATTTCATCATGCCGTGCACCGGAAAGATTGAAGAATGATTGCATTCTTTGATTCATGTCGTAAAGCATATCTTCCATGGATTGTCTTGTTTCTTGATGAGAAGAGGATGTTCCAACACTTTGGATTTGGTTAGAGGGAAGATCAGTAGCTGGAGGCATATCTTCATCGAAGTCTTCATTTGCATCACCTTGATTTTGAACGTCATCTTTGTGAACATAGATTTCATTGACTCGCACCATTTGAAGTTGAGTCAATGTGCTATCCAAGCATGCGGTTTAAATTGTTTGTTCTAACTGCTTGCTCACCTTCAACATTCACTCCTTTATATTCAAGAATACGGGATACAAGAAGAGCATATGGAATTTTGAAGGTGTGATGACGTTTTGCTTTAAGCATGGTCATTGTGACAAGAACACCCCAATCTAAAGGTTCATTATTCATTATTGCATGAATAATTCGAAGATCAATGGATGAGCATTGGGCATGATTCGTAGCTCGGGGACATAAGATCCATACAAGTAAATGTAGAAGCATGCGTTCTTCCTTCTTTAAAGGTCCAACATGAAGGATACGTCCAATCTCCATTGAGGGATTCCGTAGAAAAGAGCGATAAGTTAGAAACCTGTCAAAGTCATCTAGCTCACCATAAACGTTAATAGCATCTTCTCTAATGGGGAAGTGAGCAACATTTTCCCAAATATCATCATCTAGAATTATGTTAACCCCTTTTACACGGGATGTAGCAATTTGATCCCTAAACTTGAATCTAGAATAGAATACCCTAACTAAGTCGGGATAGTATGTACCTTGCATTTGGATAAACGGGAGAACTCCTTGAATTTCAAGAAGATTAGGAAAATTGAAACCCCTACGAATGAATTGCTCACCTATAAGAAATTTGGGAGAAATAATAGCTTTTTCTTTCCAGGTAGGTTAGAAACTCTTGTTGGCTATCCGCATCGGAGATCCATCCTTCTACAGAATTAGGACGGGAATGAGAGGAAGGTGCAGATCTTCTTCTTGTAGGAATCTTAGGGCGAGAGGATGAGGCCATTTGAGAGAGTAGATAATCTTGAAGAGATTTTGGAGACAAGTGAGGGAATAATGAAGCAAAGAGAGTATAGATTGCAAGAAAACTTGATTACAAGAATTAGAAGTGAGTATAATTGAACTAGAGGTCTCTTTTTATAGAGAAAATACTTCCAACGGTCATATAGTAGAGATTCCATGGCAAAATATTCGTTGGCAACGGCTAGGAGGCAAAGCTGAGTCGCATTTAATCGATTATATTTCAAGATAATCGATTATTTCAATATCTGACGACTTTAATCGATTATTTCAAGCAAATAATCGATTATCGAGAGCATTTAATCGATTATATCACGAAATAATCGATTATTCCAGAGGAGAATACCCTGTTTTGGACGTTTTGAGAAAAAATAATCGATTATTACTTCCGATGATCGATTATTCCGAGGCTATATCAAGTTTTTAAGGTTTTTACACATTATAACCTATGAATATCCTACAACACGAATTTTATCATAACAATCATCCAAAAACAGTCAAATTAAGCAAAATTTAAGCTATTTCTAATATCCCTAAGTCTCTTTTAAGATCATAGAATCTATCCTTTGGTAGAGGCTTAGTAAATATATCTGCTAATTGACGTTTAGTGTCTACATACTCTATCTTACAGTTTCCTTTGCTGATATTATCTCTTAAAAAGTGATGTCTAATCTCAATATGTTTAGTCCTAGAGTGCATTACTGGATTCTTAGTTAGATTGATTGCACTCGTATTATCACACATTAAGGGTATGTCATTTAAATATATACTATAATCCTCTAACTGTTGTTTCATCCACGAATTTGAGCACAACAACTACCTGCACGCAATATATTCAGCTTCAGTGGTAGATAAAGCTACACATGCTTGTTTCTTAGAATGCCATGATATTAAGGATGAACCTAACAAATGACATGTCCCACTAGTGCTTTTCCTATCAATTTTACATCCACCATAATCGAGCATCGAATATCATAATAAACTAATACAAGCATCGAACGGATACCACAAGCCAAACCCAGATAGTTCCTTTTAAGTATTTTAAAATATGTTTTACTGCAATTAGGTGAGATTCTTTAGGACAAGCCTGAAATCTAGCACACACACAGACAAAATGCATAATATCGGGTCTACTAGCGATTAAGTATAATAGTGATCCTATCATACCTCTATACATAGTTTGATTAACTTCCAAACCTGATTCATCCTTGTCTAGATAGCATGAAGTTCCCATGGGTGTGTTAGCTTCCTTTGAGGTGTCCATACCAAACTTTTTGAGGATCTCTTTGCGAGTATTTGGTTTGAGAGATGAAAATACCATCTTTAAGTTGCTTGATTTGTAGTCCAAGGAAGAATGTCAATTCTCCCATCATAGACATTTCAAACTCTCCTCGCATTATCTTAGCAAATTCTACACATAACAAACTATCAGTTGATCCAATAATATCATCAACAAGTAGCACATCCTTGATCTCCAAAGTGTTTGCACCGCAGATTGCTTGATTGATTGCTAAAGGATGTGTGAAAACTTATATTCAATGTGTGTTTTAAAAAGTTCAAGCCAAACTATTTTTATAGAAGATTTTCAAAACTGTCTGGTTTAATTAATCTGTTAAAAGATTCTTTTAATCTGTTAAAAGTGCAGTTTTAATCTGTTAAAACGTCTTTTAATCGATTAAAACGCAGTGTACAAAAAATTTTTAAGTTGTTTTAATCGATTGAAATGAGATTTAATCGATTAAAAGAGTTCTGATCGGTCATAACTAAATTCTGATCGATCATAACTGATTCTGATCGGTCATAATTGCATTCTGATCGATCATCCTGACCCTTTAAATGATTTTAATCGATTGAAACGTGTTTTAATCGATTGAAAAGAATTCGATCGCTTATAATTTGATTCTGATCGATCATCTGACCCTTTAAGTGATTTTAATCGATTGAAACGTGTTTTTAATCGATTTAAAAGATTCTGACCGCTCATAATATAAATCTGATCGATCACAATGAGTTCTAAATGATTTTAATTGATTAAAAACAAGTTGTATCGATAAAAATACTGTAAAAACACTTCTTTGAACATTCTAAGTGATTTTATTTGGTTCTTTCAAAACTGCATCAGTTAAAAACATGTTTTAAGAAAGCTTTTAAAAAAAAAACTTTGTTTTTAGTTGTTTAAAACAATTTTAGAGGCTTTTCGCAAAAATCTTTAAGTGAAGAACCTTCATGCAATAGAAAAGATAAAATGTTTTTACCTAATCATTCTGTTTTAAACATACTAAATGATCCATTTTCTTTGAATAAATACAAGATACAAATAGTTCATTTAACTATAGGAACCCAAATATATTTACCTTTAGGAACACCAAAATGTTTGATTTTACACTTATTTGAAGTGTGACCTTGTTTCATGCAATAAAAACATGCTTTTGATGTAGCTATGGAATAAGATGCATTATTTACATGACATGCTCTAGTTCCTTTTTCTACCCATACTCTTTTCTTTTTAGATTTACTCTTTTTCAAAGGAACTCTTTGATTTACATTATTTTGAGCAATTACCATTTCATGCTTCTTAAGATCATCAATTTCTTTTTCGGCTTTGTCAAGCAAATGGTTAAGAATATCTATGTCATATTCATGCTCTTTACAATTTGCACAAGCTAAGTCCTTATTCTCATCTAAGCATACAATTTTCGTATTAGCTACCTCCTTTTCTTCTAAACATGCAATTTTCAATTTTAAGGACTCATTTTCCTTTTCGGATCTTCTTAGATTTTTCTTTACAACTTTATATTCTTTTTTCATATCCATAAATGCAGTAAATAACTCATTATAAGCATTTTGCAATTCATCATGGTCATTTTCTTCACTAGAGGATGAATCGGAATCACTAACCTCAAAATCCGAAGAAATGTTGTTATTTGCCATCAAGCAAATGTTTGCTTCAATTTCGAAGTCGCTTGATTCTGAATTTGAATCACTGTCATCCCAAGCAATATATGCTTTCTTCTTGAATTGCTTTTTGCCCTTGTGTTCATCATTTTTCTTGTTTGGGCATTCGGTCTTCATATGCCCTGCTTCACCACAACCAAAGCATTTTATATTAACGGAAGAATTTTCTTTTACCTTTCCCTTACCTTTGAAAGGATGTCTTCCTTTTGCTTTCATCATCTTGGTGTACTTCTTTATAAAAAGACTCATCTCTTCTTCATCAATTTCGTGAGTCTTCTTCTTCTTCTTTCTTATTTTTGCTTTTTGAAATCTCGGTCTTGAAAGCTAGGTTCTTCTTTTGATATTGACCCTCTTCCTCATTTAGTCTTCCAAGGTCAAGTTCATGCTCCCTAAGCTTTCCAAATAACGCCGCCATAGACATAGTGGCAAGATTTTGTGACTCCGAGATGGTCGTCACCTTTGGTTGCCATTTCCTATCCAGAGATTTCAAAATTTTAACATTTAATTCATCAACATCAAAAATTTCACCTAGTCCGGTGAGATGGTTCACGATATGAGTGAAACGTTTCTGTACGTCAAATATCGTTTCGCCTGGTTGCATCCGGAACATCTCGTATTCTTGGATTAAAGAATTTTTACGTGCTCTTTTGACGTTGTCGGTTCCTTCGTGGGTCACCCTTAGCATTTCCCACATTTCCTGTGCACTTTTACAAACTCGAAATTCTATAAAACTCATCAAGGGTTAGAGCGAGATGAAATAATGTTTCTAGCCCTAACATCAAATTGTGCTTTTCGACTTTCTTCTCGAGTCCATCTAGAAATAGGTTTAAGAACGTCAACACCGTTCTTCGTAATTTTAGGAACAAATGGATCTGTTTAAAATTGCGTCCCAAACGCCTCTATCAACAGACTCTAAAAATATTTGCATACGCACCTTCCAAAAAGGATAATTTTGACCCGCAAAAGTGGGAGTCTGTTGATAGAACGCACCTTCGGCAAAAGTTTGATTTTGTCCGGCCATTTTCGAAAATATTTGAATGACTATCAAAGCAAGCTCGATACCACTTGTTAGAATCGCGCTGACGAGATGTTCGCGTGGTCGGACAAAAACCAAGAGGGGGGTGAATTGGATTTTTAATAAAAATTAGGTTTTCAAAAATTTCCCCAAATTTTACCGATTAAAAACTGCGTAAATGTAAATAGAGAAGAGTAGAGAAGATTACACAGTAGGTTTATACTTGGTTCGGATCAAAAGACCCTACGTCCGATTGCTAATCACTCAAAAGAGGATTAACACTGTCACTAAGAACAAATTGTTACAAGCAGATTACAAATGAACAGGATAAAGATCGAGAAAACACCTCTCTTGAAATCCACAAGAGATGAAGAACAACTTTCCCTAGAGACTGCACAACACACAATCCACTAAGAACTCCACTTAGTGATTCTTATCGCTTCTAGCCTCACACCAGGTTCCAAAAGCCCCCTTTCCTTGCAACAAACAAGTTCTCCGGCACTCACAACACTTAACTTTTGTATGGAAAGAGTTGTTCTTGTTTTCTCGAGTGCCAAAGCAGAGTTTAAGTAGGGAAATTAGGGTTTAGGAATTGGGGATTTCGAAACTAGGGTTCTTGGTAATTGGGTTTTCGAAAATAGGGTTAATTTGAAATTTAAAATGAAAAACAGATCGAAATAATCGATTATTTGGAGTGATAATCGATTAAAAGCAGAACCAAATACGTCGAACCCAAACCTCTCTGGATTAATCGATTATTTGGTGAAATAATCGATTATCTCAGTACGGATCAAGTACAAAACAATCGATTATTTTGTCTGTTTTAATCGATTAAAACAGATGAGTTTGTATAGAAAGTGTTTTCTCACTTGTTTTAATCGATTATTTACCTATATAATCGATTAAAGCCGAGCCTAAATGATAAATTTGAGCTTTTTGAAGCTTCTAAGTTACGGACTATGTATCTAGCTATCTTAGACTCTAAAAATACAGACTCAATCTTAAATAAAACAGAGTTATTACAATACAATTATCACCAATCTTCAATCTTCAATATTCTAAGTCTTTAGTTCTTGGATCATCATCAAAATCCATTCTTCATATTCATCAAGTGCAACATCAAGTCCTTGAATTGTCAACAGAGACTTGAATAACTTTCAAGCACCTTGCTCTGATGCCAATTGTTAGAAAAATAGTTTTAAATCAAGAGGGGGGGTGAATTGATTTTTGAAAGTTTTTCGCAATAAACAGATTATCTAATTCGAAAATTAAGTTTACTAATCAATTCACGAATCACAAAGCAATTAAACAATACAAGCGCAACAATTGAATTTAAAGAGAGAAAGGTTAGGAAAGATTTCACCTGTAATTTTATACTTGGTTCACCCAATACCAGGGCTACGCTCCGAGTCTCCAACCAAATTCTAGTCTGGTTCCACTAGAATAGATATTTTACGAGACTCAACAATCTTACACCTACTCTAACACCGAGAACCAATTTCCAGCTCTCGACTTTAACCTTTCCACCAAGAACCAAATTCCAGTTCTTGGAAACCTCTCGCAACCAAATTCCAACATAGAGAAACCAGTACTCCAAATTCCGGGCACCACACAAGACAAGAACCAAATTCCAGCTTCCTGCACTTAACCTCTCCACCAAGAACCAAATTCCAGCTCTTGATAACCTCTACAACCAAATTCCGATTGCAGAGAAACCAGTGCCCAAATTCCAGCACCAAACAAGTACAAGAACCAAATTCCAGTTCCCAGTACTCAACCTCTCCACCAAGAACCAAATTCCAGCTTCTTGGAAACTTCTACAACCACCTACCAGTCGAGAAAACTTGTACCCAAATTCCAGTGTACAACACAATACAAAGAAATGACAAGCAATTGAAAAGAAGAAACTTAGAAAGCTCAAACCGGATTACGCTTATCCACCTGTAAGTTCCTCCTTCAAAGAATGCAAAAGTGCCTCAAGAAAGATTTCAAAAGAAGTTCACAAAGCAGATTCTGAATCTTTCTTAGAAAAGGATGCTTAATTGTTGCTTGAATTGATTGCTTTGGATGTTTAAAAGCCGATGTTCAATCTCTCGCTTTAAAAGTTTCAAGCAAAACTATTTTTAAAGAGAATTTTCAAATCTGCTGCATTAATTAATCTGTTGAAAGTTTGTTTTAATCTGTTGAAATAGCCGTTATAATCTGTTAAAAGTCCTTTCAACCCATTAATGCGTTCTTGTTTCTTTAACAAAATTGTTTTAGTCGATACAACCACGTTTTTATCAGCTTAAAACATTTTACAAACATTTTCAAAGAGTAATTCAATCGATTGATTCGCGTATTAATCGATTGATTTGCTTAAAAACCTTCTTATAAAACTTTCCAAGTTATTTTAGTCGATATAAAGTCATTTTAATCGATTGAAAATCTGCACATAAATTTTCAAGTCTTTTTAATCGATTTAAAGTTCATTTTAATCGATTGAAATTAGTCTGATCGGTCATAATTCAATTTTGATCGATCATAACCAACTCGATCGGTCATAATTTCATTCTGATCGATCATCCTGATTTCCAAAGTGGTTTTAATCGATTAAAACGTGTTTTAATCGATTAAAATAAATCGATAGCTCATTTTTAAAGTCTGATCGATTATATTTCATTCGACTCGTCATATTCGAATTCTAATCGGTCATAAAGGGTTTTAATCGATTAAAAGAAGTTTGTATCGATTAAAATACTCGTAAAAACACTTCTTTACGCATTCTAAGTGATTTTAATTGTTTCTTTTAAAACTATATCGATTAAAAACATTGTTAAGAAAGTTCTTTGTCAAAATGCTTTTGTTTGATTTGTTTAAAACTATTTTTGAGGCATTTTGCAAATTGAGTGAAGGAGCTTCATGCAGTGGAAAAAGGTAAAGTGGTTTTACCTAAGCTTTCGTTAAGACACACTAAGTCTTCGACTCCATTCTTCTCGAGTGACTTGTTTGACTGTTGCAGAGTTGACCTTTGACTTTATCTTTGACTTCATCAAATCAATGAGATTTTTGCTAGTATCACTTTCATTTTTTAATACAAAAAATCATTGCACTCTTCCAAGTTCATTTTTGTTATTTTTATCTTTGTTAGAAATGTAGGCTTAGATCAAGAGGGGGGGTGAATTGATCTTTGAAAGTTTTCGCAATTTACAGATTATCTATTTCAAAGATTACGAATTCGACTCAGTTCTTGAATCAAACACAGACAAACAATCAAAGTAAAGGCGATGACAAAATTAAAGAGAGAAAGGTTTAGAAAGATACAACCAAGATTTATCACTGGTTCACCCAATCCCAGGGCTACGTCCAGTTTCCAGCCAAATTCCAGTTGTGTTCCACTAGATTGAACGTTTTACAAATTACAACTTCAATCCCACACTCAATCTATCACAAGAACCAAAATTCCAGTCCTTTCACCTAAACCTTCACCAAGAACCAATTTTCAGTTCTTGACCAACCCTACAGCCAAATTCCAGCCACAGAAACCAGTGCCCACACTTCTAGGCACCCACAATACAGAAAAGAAAAGTAAAGAAACAAAGAGAAGAAACTAGAACACCCAAACCAGGTTTATGCAGCTCTGCAGAATGAGTTTCTTCTCCAAAAGAATGCAAATTTTTCCTCAAGAAAGAACTTCTAAGAACTTCACAAAACTAGTGCGATTCTCTCTTGAAAGTAGCACTTATGATTGCTTGATTGATTGCCAAAATATGTGTTTCAAAAGGTTCAAGCAATTCTGTTTTTATAGAAGATTTTCCAAACTGCTGGTTTATTTAATCTGTTAAAATAATCTTTTAATCTATTAAAAGTCTTGTTTTAATCTGTTAAAACTTCTTTTAATCTGTTAAAATGTTCTTGATTATTTTTCAGATTTGTTTTAACTGATACTGATAACGTTTATATCAATTAAAACTCTTTGTAAAAAATCTTTCAAATTGTTTTAATCGATTGTTTCATCTTTCAATCGATTAAAATACTGCTAACACATTCTCATAAAATTTTCTAAGTGATTTTAACTGATAACAATCTGTTTTAATCGATTAAAACACTTTGGAAAAAGTTCACTTATTTTAATCGATTGAAACACATTTTAATCGATTAGAATTCTTCCAAAAAATTTCATAAAACTTCCTAAGTTATTTTAACTGATAGCATGCTTGTTTTAATAGATTAAAACATTCGGAAAAACCTCTTAGTTGTTTTAATCGATTATTTCGCATTTGTATCGATTAAAATATCGACAGAACAACTTTCAAAACACTTCAAGTTATTTTAATCGATTATTTCGAGTTTGTATCGATTAAAATTCTGGCAGAACACTTTTCAAAATATTCTAAGTCATTTTAATCGATTATATCAATTCTATATCAGTTAAAATACTGGCAGAAGGTTTTCAAAATTCCTTTTAATGAAAACAATCGATTATTTCGAAGAAATATTAGTTAAAAACCTATTACAAAAGTGTTAAGAACATTTTAGTTGATAAAGATCATATACTATTAGTTAAAATAGTTACTTCAAAAACTTTTTAACAAAATACTTTGTTTTTAACCTGTTTAAACACGTTTTAGAGGCATTTGCAAAATCTTTTAAATGAAGAAAACCTCATGCGGTAGAGAGATAAAAATGATTATACCTAAATAAAGATGCAGACTCACTAATCACTCTACCCTTTTATCTAAGTGACCTTTGACTGCAACAAAGTAGCCTTTGAATTCATTTTTTACTTCATCAAATTAACAAGATCTTTGCTAAAGTAATTAAATAAGATCTTCATCACTTTCAGTCTCCCCCTATTTGATGAAGACAAATACCTCTTTGAATAATATCTCTGCAGAAGAAGTCACTTGAATATATAGATTAGTGAGTATTCAAAAATTAATCATTTTCCCATTTCTCCCCCTATATTGCTACTCCCCCTAAATAAGGAAAATCAATATTAAAAGCAAAACAATTATTTCTCCCCCTTTTGACTTTATCAAAAATAGGGAACAGACGAACAAAACAAATATTATGCATGATATGTATCAAAATTTAGTTTTTGAAAACAGTAAAAAATTTGAACAAGATACTTTACTCATATAAGACCAATCAAAGTTGATTCAAACTTATCTTCATTAACACGTTTGTAATGAATACCATTAACACGTGTAAAGATAAGGGAACCATACTTTAGTAGCATGTTACAAGAACAGCCATTAACTAAAGCCTTTAATTTTTCTTTCCAGAGTAATAATCGATTAAAAACAGGACAAAATCGATTAAAATAATCATGTTACTGGTTTTAATCGATTAAAATATTGTTTTAATCGATTAAAACAGTGATGAATTTAGAAAGTTAGAAACTTAAGTTCATTTAATCGATTAAATCGACATTTAATCGATTAAAACAGTAAGAAAAATGTTGTATAATTACTTTTAATCAATTTAAAGCTTGTTTTTATCGATTAAAACAACCAGTTTTGAAAATTAAGTAATGTTTGTTTGATGTATCTAATATGCCTAATTCAGTTCAGATTTTGTAAAATCGATTATTATGAAAATGTTTTAAGATAGTATCAACTAGATTGATTAAGTTTTAACCAATAGATCCATCAAAATCAGAATAGTATCTTATCTAGTTGATTTAACTGATGTAAACTAGTTTTAGTTTATACAAATACATGACATACAAATTTTAATTGATTAATATGCAAATTAATCGATTATTTTGATGCGAATTTCCTATGTAAGTGTTTCTTTTAATTGATTTAATTGATTGAATCTATTTTGTATCAGTAAAATTATCAGAAAAGTATGTTTGATTCTATCTAGGCTCTCTTAATTCAAATTAAAACCTACATCATATTGAGCAAAGTTAAAAGATTGTTCCTGGTTTAAAACCAGTTAATATTACAGTCCAAAAATGAAAATTAGCAGCAAAAGAAATATGACATAAGGAAAGGATAGGAAGGGACCCTTTTTGTCCAAAAACTCAATCATCCCAATTCCCTTGATTGAGCTGCATATCTTCCAGTTTGGTGTAAATATCAGCAATCTGGTTTCTAAGGTTTGTGAACTGATTGTTGGTCTGCTGGAAGTGTTGATAGGTCATTTGCATATGCTTCCTTTGGTTTTCCTGCATTGTGGCCATTTGAGAAAGCATAGACCTTTCAAATTAAGACAGAGGAATCCCACGGTCAGGTTGTTCCATGTAGGGAATTATCTCCATGTTCTCATATGATGCCTCCCCACCAGTGGACTCGGGAACTTCATCAACTGGAGGAGAAGAAATTTGTTCAGCTTCTTCTTCATCTTCATCCTCATCTTCAGACATTCCAGCATCAACTTTTGAAATCCATTCATCATCAATTTTGATATACCCCATTTTTCTCAAAGTGGAGTCATCAATTTCATTTGATACTTTAGGAGTCTCTACACTTTCTCCTGTAAGATCAACTTCAAAATATCTAAAGAAATTGTTAATCAACATGGTATACGGCAGTTTGTAATCCGCTAACCTTTTTGCTTTCAACATGTGATCTTTAATCACATAAACCCAATTTACCCGAATATTATTAGAGATGCAGTACATGAGAGCAAGATCTCCCTCATTAAGTATAGCATGATTACTCCCTCTTGGAGTAAGCATCCATGCCACAATGAAAGCTAACAACCTATGTTCAAGTAATAGTTTTCTAGCATTTAAAATTCTTACCGAATCATTTGGATCCTTAAGACAAGACCTGAAAATTGAATTTTGTTGAAGTCAGGTATTTCAGAGATGTTCCCTCTGGATACTTTGACACCACTATCCCTGAGACCAGCAACTTGTTCCCAAACAGAATGAGTAATTTCCATATTAACTCCCTTCACCTGAGATCTGATTGTTGAACCATTCACCGCTAAATTTGAATAAAAGACCCGAACCAAATCAGGTTGAATATTCCCAGTAAACTCCATGAAGGTTCTTAGTTTTTGACTTTTCAGTTTTCTTCTCAGAGCAGTAAATCCTTCTTCATCAAGCCACTTGAATTTGATAAACTTGGGAATAACAATCTGCTTCTGAATGAACTCAGCAATGAAGGTGTTCATTCTTCCAATATCACCATCAAACCATGCTTCCAAATGACCATCAGGATTGACAGTAGAGGAAGATTCTCCTTTATGCTTCTCTCTTGATTTTGATCTCCTAAGCATCTTGTTGTGTAGTTTAGAGAGGAGTTTTGATACGTGAGTACAAAAGAGAAGAGAGAAGGAATTTGAACCAAAAAATGAAGAATGAGAATGATGGACTTCAAGTGAGCAAGATGAAGAGTTACGGATGTCAAATTTTGTGAATTGCAGTCCAATTTGACAGAACCTGCAAAAAATAGCTTTAATTGCACATGTCCCCTTGACTGAAGGCAGAGGCGCAGGTTTCTGGACAGTGGGTACATTAGCTAAAGTGTTCTTGGAAAGGTGTTTGACTTGGTCAAAGAATATATTAAATGTATTATGCAGATTTTGATTAACACAAAACTTGGAATTTTGACTTTGATTTGCTGACCATTTTTCAATTGGCTGTTGTTAAAATAATTTGCAGGAACAAATTAATCGATTAATCAACAAATTAACCTATTAATTTGATCTTTAATATAAGGTTTGAAAATGCAACAGTGAAATAATCGATTAGTACATAAAAGAATCGATTATTTTTGTACTGGAAGAATTTAATAAAATGATAACAGAATTTTAATCGATTAAAACGAAGAAGAATCGATTAAATTTGACCTTTTAGTGATTTTAAATGATATAAATCATTTTTAATCGATTAAAACAACTTAAACTAAATTTTTGAGAACATTCTAATCGATTGATTCGTATTTCAATCGATTAAAATTGTACGGATCACTTTTCTGGTATTCTCTGTAAGTGAATTTAATCGATTAATACTGTTTTATATCAATTAAAACATTCAGTTTATGAAACCAGAATCGAATTTGCTATTTTGGACACCAGGGGATTTCCAGATTTTGTTCCTGCAAAACAGATTTAGTATATTTCTGGTACCCTTTTATAAACACTGGGTCCAATCAGGTTATTTGGAATGAAATCTTGGGAATCCACTTCATTCTACCTCTAGGAATAACATACTTCTTAATTCTACAGAATTTCACAGAATGACCTTTTTTCATGCAGTAAAAATATTTAATAATAGATGATGAGTATGATTTTCTGTTTACATTTGTTTTTCTCAATTTCTTGCTAGATGTAAATCCAATGCCAGATTTGTCAAAAATAAGTTTTTGTGACCCAAGAAGAACATCAAGATTAGCTTGACCTTGTGTAAACTTTGAAACAGTTTGTGATAAAAAATCAATCTTCTTTTGTAATTCTGGACAATTATTACATGGTTTATTACATACACAATCAGAATTATCATGGATCAATTTTAAGAAATCAAGATTAGTTTCATCTTCAAGAATTTTCTTTTCAAGAGAATCAACTCTATTTACTAACCAATTATTCATGCCTTTTAGCCTATCATTTTCTTTTTGAAGTTTCTTGGTTTCTTCATGCATTTCATTGAATGCCTCTTGTAATGAATTGTAATTCACCAAATTTGAAGAAGAGTTAGAACTTACAATGCTGGTTTGATAATTTTGATTTTCCATTAGACATAAGTTAGCTTCTTCATTATCGGAATTTTCTGTTGATGAGGTATCATTGTCATCCCATGCTACATATGCTCTTCTTTTGACCTTTTCCTCTTTCTTATCATTGTATTTGTTCTTTTCTGGGCACTCCATTCTTACATGACCCTGCTTACCACAACCATAGCATTTATAGTTAAAAGAATCAGATTTCTTTTCATACCTTTTGTGTTTTTCTTTATCTTGAATCTTTTTCTTGAGAAACTTGTTGAACTTTCTGACAAGCAGTCCAAGATTTTCACTTTCCTCCTCTAATTCTTGATTTCTTTCTTCAACTTTGAGTGTTATGCTTCTACCTTTTTTCTCAGAGACTTCTTGCTCATTGAATCTGTTAATTTCCATTTCATGTTCTCTGAGTTTGCCAAATAAGGAGGTTGTTGTCATGACGGATAAGTCTTTTGATTCTGATATTGTTGTGACCTTAGGCTGCCATGACCTGTCAAGACATTTCAAAACTGTAATATTTAATTCCTCTTTATCAAAAGTTTTACCTAAGCCCATTAGATGATTGATGATATGAGTGAAGCGCTTCTGCACATCTGCAATACTTTCTCCAGTTTGCATTTTAAACAACTCATATTCTCTTATGAGAGTATGCTTTACTGCTCTCTTTACATCAGTTGTTCCTTCATGAGTAACCTCAAGAACTTCCCACATTTCTTTGGCGAGATTTGCATTGGGAGACCACTGAAAAACTCATCCATATTTAGTGCGTAAGTAATTATGTTTTTAGCGAGTACAATCACTTTGAACTTTTTTCTTTTCTTCATCATTTAAACTAGACCATTCTTTTTACGTAATTAATGGACCATTAGCAATTACATCCCAAACATTCCTACCAATAGATTCAATAAAGATCTTCATCCTAATCTTCCAAAATGGATAATCTGTACCACAAAACGAGTGCGAGTCTATTGATAGAAGCCCCTCAAAAAAGGTAATTTGTTTTCAGCCATTAAAGATTTGAACTGAAAGCCTTGAGTATTTTTCAAGACCCTTGCTCTTGATACCAATTGTTAGAAATGTAGGCTTAGATCAAGATGGCGGATGAATTGATCTTTGAAAGTTTTTTGCAATTTACAGATTATCTATTTCAAAGATTACGAATTCTGACCAGTTCTTGAATCAAACACAGCAAACAATCAAAGTAAAGGCAGTGACAGAATTAAAGAGAGAAAGGTTTAGAAAGATACAACCAAGATTTATACTGGTTCACCCAATCCTAGGGCTACGTCCATTTCCAGCCAAATTCCAGCTGGGTTCCACTAGATTGAATTTTTTACAGATTACAACTTCAATCCCACACTCAATCTATCACAAGAACCAAAATTCCAGTCCTTGCACCTAAACCTTCACCAAGAACCAATTTCCAGTTCTTGACCAACCCTGCAGCCAAATTCCAGCCACAAAAACCAGTGCCCACACTTCCAGGCACCCACAATATAGAAAAGAAAAGTAAAGAAACAAAGAGAAGAAACTAGAACATCCAAACCAGGTTTATGCAGCTTTGCAGAATAAGTTTCTTCTCCAAAAAAATGCAAATTTTGCCTCAAGAAAGAACTTCACAAAACTAGCACGATTCTCTCTTGAAAGTAGCACTTTTGATTGCCAAAAGATGTGTTTCAAAAGGTTCAAGCAATTCTGTTTTTATAGAAGATTTTCCAAACTGCTGGTTTATTTAATCTGTTAAAATAATCTTTTAATCTGTTAAAAGTCTTGTTTTAATCTGTTAAAACTTCTTTTAATCTGTTAAAATGTTCTTGATTATTTTTCAGATTTGTTTTAACCGATACGACAACGTTTATATCAATTAAAACTCTTTGTAAAAAATCTTTCAAATTGTTTTAATCGATTGTTTCGTCTTTCAATCGATTAAAATACTGCTAAACATTCTCATAAAATTTTCTAAGTGATTTTAACTGATAACAATCTGTTTTAATCGATTAAAACACTTTGGAAAAAGTTCACTTAGTTATTTTAATCGATTGAAACACATTTTAATCGATTAGAATTCTGCCAAAAAATTTCATAAAACTTTCTAAGTTATTTTAACAGATAGCATGCTTGTTTTAATAGATTAAAACATTCTGGGAAAACCTCTTAGTTGTTTTAATCGATTATTTCGCATTTGTATCGATTAAAATACTGACAGAACAACTTTCAAAACACTTCAAGTTATTTTAATTGATTATTTCGAGTTTGTATCGATTAAAATTCTGCCAGAATACTTTTCAAAATATTCTAAGTCATTTTAATCGATTATATCAATTCTATATCAGTTAAAATACTGGCATAAGGTTTTCAAAATTCCTTTTAATGAAAACAATCGATTATTTCGAAGACATATCAATTAAAAACCTGTTACGAAAGTGTTAAGAACATTTTAGTTGATAAAGCTCATATACTATTAGTTAAAATAGTTACTTCAAAAACTTTTTAACAAAATACTTTGTTTTTAACCGTTTAAACACGTTTTAGAGGCATTTGCAAAATCTTTAAAAAGAAGAAAACCTCATGCAGTAGAGAGATAAAAATGATTATACCTAAATAAAGATGCAGACTCACTAATCACTCTACCATTTTATCTAAGTGACCTTTGACTGCAACAAAGTAGCCTTTGACTTCATTTTTAACTTCATCAAATCAACAAGATCTTTGCTAAAGTAATTCAATAAGATCTTCATCACTTTCAATCTTGGTTTTGAGAAATAATTTTACATTTTAAGAATTTAGTTTTCGTAGCTACACAAGTCAGAAATTTCGACAAGTTTTTTCGTTCAGGAATATTTTTATTAAATATTCTCAATGCACTCTTTCAAACTCGTTTTTTTTTTAATTTTTCTAGTGCACTCTTCCAAACTAATTTTTGAATTTATGTTTTGTAGTTACACATGTAAGAAATTTTTACAATTTTTTATGTTGCGGAATTTATCAAATTAAAAATTCCTATTCACTTATTAAAGTTGTTGTTTCATTTTTTTAGTAATTTTGAGTAATATTCTTACATTTTAGAAACATAGTTTTCGTAGTTACACCAGTCTGAAATTTTTGCAATTTTTTTTGTTGGGAATTTCTTTAATAAAAAATATTCACTTCACTCTTTCAAGCTCATTTTTTCTTTCTAGTTGTTTTGTCTAATTTTTTTACACTTTCAGAATTTAGTTTTTGTAGTTACACCAGTAAGAAATTTCGACGGTAGTCTTTCAAGCTCGTTTTTTTTTATTTTCCTAATAGTTTCGAGTAATATTCTTACATTTTAGGAATTTAGTGTTCATTGTTACACTAGTCAAAAATTTCTACAATTTTTTTTGTTGGAGAATCTTTTTAATAAAAATTTCCAAAGCAGTCTTCCAAGCTCTTTTTTATTTTTGTAGAAGTTTGGAATAATATTCTCACATTACACCAATAAAAAATTTCAATACTTTTTTTTGGGAATTTTTTCAATGAAAAAAAAATTCACTGCACTCTTTCAAGTTAATTTTGTTTTATTTTTCTATTTTTTTACTAGTAATTTTACATTTTAGGAATTTAGTTTTTGCAGTTACACCAGTAAGAAATTTCTAGTAGTTTTTTTGTTAGGGAATATTTTTCTTAAAAATTTCTAATGCACTATTCCAAACTTGTTTTTTTTCTAGTAGTTTTTAGTGATATTCTTACAATTTAGGAGTTTAGTTTTTGTATTTACACCAGTCAGAAATTTTTACAATTTGTTGTGTTGGGGAATTTATTTAATTAAAATTTCTCTACACTTATTAAAGCTCTTGTTTCATTTTTCTAGTAGTTTCGAGTAATATTCTTACATTTTATGAATTTAGTTTTCATAATTACAATGATCAGAAATATCTACAATTTTTTTGTTGGGAATTTTTTAATAAAAAAAATCATTGCACTCTTCCAAGTTCATTATTATTATTTTTATCTTGGTTTTGACAAATAATTTTACAGTTTAGGAATTTAGTTTTCGTAACTACACAAGTCGAAATTTCGACAAGTTTTTTCGTTCGGGAATAATTTTATTAAATATTTTCATTGCACTCTTTCAAACTCATTTTTTTTATTGCACTCTTCCAAACTAATTTTGGAATTTAGGTTTTGTAGTTACACAAGTAAAATTTTTTTACAATTTTTTATGTTGGGGAATTTATTGAATTAAAAATTCTTATATATTTATTAAAGCTCATGTTTCATTTTTTTCAGATAGTTTTGAGTAATATTCTTACATTTTAGAATTTTCGTTTTCATAATTACACTAGTTAGGAGTTTCTAAAATTGTTTTTGTTGGGAAATTTTTAATAAAAAAAATCATTGCACTCTTTCAAGTTCATATTTGTTATTTTTATTATGGTTTTGACAAACAATTTTATATTTTAGGAATTTAGTTTTCGTAGGTACACAAGTCAGAAATTTCGAGAAGTTTTTTCGTTCGGGAATATTTTTATTATAAATATTCATTGCAGTCTTTGAAACTCGTTTTTTTTTAATTTTTCTACTGCATTCTTTCAAACTAATTTTTAGTGCACTTTTTCAAACTAATTTTAGAATTTAGGTTTTGTAGTTACATAAGTCAGAAATTTTTACAATTTTTTATGTTGGAGAATTTATCGAATTAAAAATTTCTATACACTTATTAAAGCTCTTGTTTCATTTTTTTTAGTAGTTTGGAGTAATATTCTTACATTTTAGAAACTTAGTTTTCGTAGTTACACTAGTCTGAAATTTCTGTAATTTTTTTTGTTGGGAATTTCTTTGATAAAAAATATTCACTTCACTCTTTAAAACTCATTTTTTCTTTCTAGTTATTTTGACTAATTTTTTTACATTTTTGTAATTTAGTTTTTGTAGTTACACCAATAAGAAATTTCGACGATAGTCTTTCAAGCTCGTTTTTTTTATTTTCCTAATAGTTTCGAGTAATATTCTTACATTTTAGGAATTTAGTGTTCATTGTTACACCAATCAAAAATTTCTACAATTTTTTTTGTTGGGTAATCTTTTTAATAAAATTTTCCAATGTAGTCTTCCAAGCTCTTTTTTATTTTTGTAGAAGTTTGGAGTAATATTCTCACATTACAACAAACAGAAATTTCAATAATTTTTTTTGTTCGAATTTTTTTAATGAAAAAAAAATTCACTGCACTCTTTCAAGTTAATTTTGTTTTATTTTTCTATTTTTTTTACTAGTAATTTTACATTTTAGGAATTTAGTTTTAGCGAGTTACACCGGTAAGAAATTTCTAGTAGTTTTTTTGTTAGGGAATATTTTTCTTAAAAATTTCTATCCACTATTCCAAACTCCTTTTTTTATTTATTTTACTAGTAGTTTTTAGTGATATTCTTACAATTTAGGAGTTTAGTTTTTGTATTTACACCAGTCATATATTTTTACAATTTGTTATGTTGGGAAATTTATTTAATAAAA
Organism: Sphenostylis stenocarpa; assembly: GCA_963425845.1. Taxonomy (NCBI): domain Eukaryota; kingdom Viridiplantae; phylum Streptophyta; class Magnoliopsida; order Fabales; family Fabaceae; genus Sphenostylis; species Sphenostylis stenocarpa. The sequence goes on along the minus strand of OY731403.1, from coordinate 13,752,062 downwards.
ATTTCTCTACACTTATTAAAGCTCTTGTTTTATTTTTCTAGTAGTTTCGGGTAATGCTTTTACATTTTAGGAATTCAGTTTTCATAATTACACCAGATCGAAATATCTACAATTGTTTTTGTTGGGAATTTTTTAATAAAAAAAATCATTGCACTCTTCCAAGTTCATTTTTGTTATTTTTATCTTAGATTTGACAAATAATTTACATTTTAGGAATTTAGTTTATGTAGCTACACAAGTCAGAAATTTCGACAAGTTTTTTGATTTGGAATAATTTTATTAAATATTTTCGAGTGCACTCTTTCAAACTCGTTTTTTTAATTTTTCTAGTGCACTCTTTCAAACTAGTTTTGGAATTTAGGTTTTGTAGTCAGAAATTTTTACAATTTTTTATGTTGGGGAATTTATCGAATTAAAAATTTCTATACACTTATTAAAGCTCTTATTTAATTATTATTTTTACTAGTTTTGAGTAATATTCTTACATTTTAGAAACTTAGTTTTCGTAGTTACACCAGATCTGAAATTTCTGCAATTTTTGTTGTTGGGAATTTCTTTGAAAAACAAATATTCACTATACTCTTTCAAGCTCATTTTTTCTTTCTAGTTGTTTTGACTAATTTTTTTACACTTTCGAATTTAGTTTTGTAGTTACACCAAGTAAGAAATTTCGACGGTAGTCTTTCAAGCTCATTTTTTTTATTTTCCTAACAGTTTCGAGTAATATTCTTACATTTTAGGAATTTAATGTTCATTGTTACACCAGTAAAAAAATTCTACAATTTTTTTTGTTGGGGAATATTTTTAATAAAATTTTCCAATGTAGTCTTCCAAGCTCTTTTTTATTTTTGTAGAAGTTTGGAGTAATATTCTCACATTACACCAAACAAAAATTTCAATAATTTTTTTGTTGGAAATTTTTTTAATGAAAAAAAAATTCACTACACTCTCTCAAGTTAATTTTGTTTTATTTTTATATTTTTTTTACTAGTAATTTTACATTTTAGGAATTTAGTCTTCGCAGTTACACTAGTAAGAAATTTCTAGTAGTTTTTTTGTTAGGGAATATTTTTCTTAAAAATTTCTAATGCACTATTCTAAACTCGTTTTTTTTTTTTATTTTTCTAGTAGTTTTTAGTGATATTCTTACAATTTAGGAGTTTAGTTTTTATATTTACACCAATCAGAAATTTTTACAATTTTTTGTGTTGGGGAATTTATTTAATAAATATTTCTCTACACTTATTAAAGCTCTTGTTTCATTTTTCTAGAAGTTTCGAGTAATATTCTTACATTTTAGGAATTTAGTTTTCATAATTACACTAGTAAAAAATATCTACAATTTTTTTGTTGGGAATCTTTTAATAAAAAAAATCATTGCACTCTTCCAATTTCATTTTTGTTATTTTTATCTTGGTTTTGAAAAATAATTTTACATTTTTGGAATTTAGTTTTTGTAGCTACACAAGTCAGAAATTTCGACAAGTTTTTTCGTTCGGGAATATTTTTATTAGATATTTTCAGTGCACTCTTTCAAACTCGTTTTTATTTTATTTTACTAGTAATTTTACATTTTAGGAATTTAGTTTTCGTACTTACACGAGTAAGAAATTTCTACTAGTTTTTTTGTTAGGGAATATTTTTCTTAAAAATTTCTAGTGCACTATTCCAAACTTGTTTTTTTAATTTTTCTGGTAGTTTTTAGTAATATTCTTAGAATTTATGAATTTTGTTTTTGTATTTACACCAGTAAACAAATTTACAGTTTTTTGTGTTCGGGAATTTATTTTAAAAAAAAATTCTACACTTATTAAAGATCTTGTTTCATTTTTCTAGTAGTTTCGAGTAATATTCTTATATTTTAGGAATTTAGTTTTCCTAATTACACCGATCAGAAATTTCTACAATTGTTTTTGTTGGGAATTTTTTAACAAAAAAAATCATTGCACTCTTCCAAGTTCATTTTTGTTAATTTTATCTTGGTTTTGACAAATAATTTTACATTTTAGGAATTTAGTTTTCGTGGCTACACAAGTCAAAAATTTTGACAAGTTTTTTCGTTCGGGAATATTTTTATTATAAACTTTTACTTGCACTATTTCAAACTCGTTTTTTTATTTTTCTAGAGTACTCTTTCAAACTAATTTTGAGTGCACTCTTTCAAACTAATTTTGGAATTTAGGTTTTACAATTACACAAGTCGAAATTTTTACAATTTTTTATGTTGAGGAATTCATCGAATTAAAAATTCCTATACACTTATTAAAGCTATTGTTTCATTTTTTTAAGTAGTTTTGACTAATATTCTTACATTTTAGAATTTTAGTTTTCATAATTACACCAGTCAAAAATTTCTACAATTATTTTTGTTGGAAATTTTTTAATAAAAAAAAATCATTGCACTCTTTCAAGTTCATTTTTGTTATTTTTATTATGGTTTTGACAAATAATTTTACATTTTAAGAATTTAGTTTTCGTAGGTACACAAGTGAGAAATTTCGACAAGTTTTTTCGTTCGAGAATATTTTTATTAGAAATATTCAGTGCACTCTTTGAAACTTGTTTTTTTAATTTTTCTTGTGCACACTTTCAAACTAATTTTTCAGTGCACTTTTTCAAACTAATTTTGAAATTTAGGTTTTGTAGTTATACAAGTAAGAAATTTTTACAATTTTTTATGTTGGGGAATTTATCAAATTAAAAATTCCTATACACTTACTAAAGCTCTTGTTTTGTTTTTTTTTAGTAGTTTTGAGTTATATTCTTACATTTTAGAAATTTAGTTTTCGTAGTTACACCTGTATGAATTTCTCCAATTTCTTTTGTTAGGAATTTCTTTGATATAAATCTTCACTACACTCTTTCAAGCTCATTTTTTCTTTCTAGTTGTTTTGACTAATTTTTTTACACTTTCGGAATTAAGTTTTTGTAGTTACACCAGTAAGAAATTTAGACGGTAGTCTTTCAAGCTCGTTTTTTTTATTTTCATAATAGTTTCGAGAAATATTCTTACATTTTAGGAATTTAGTGTTCATTGTTACACTAGTCAAGGATTTCTACAATTTTTTTTGTTTGATAATTTTTTTAATAAAAATTTCCAATACAGTCTTCCAAGCTTTTTTTTATTTTTGTAGAAGTTTGGAGTAATATGTTGAACATTCAAGGACTTGATGTTGCACTTGATGAACATGAAGATTGTTGATTTTGATGATGATTCAAGAACTCAAAGACTTAGAGTATTGAAGACTTGTTTTGTAGTGTAATAACTCTGTTTTAATTAGATTGAGTCTGTAATTTTAGAGTTTGAGATAGCCAGTACATAATCTGTAACTTAGAAGCTTCAAAAAACCCAAATATATCATCCAGGCTCGGCTTTAATCGATTATATAGGGAAATAATCGATTAAAATAGTGAGAAAACCATTTTCAGTATAAACTCACTGTTTTAATCGATTAAAACATCAAAATAATCGATTATTAGGTCAAATAATCGATTAAAACTTCAAATAATCGATTAAAACAGAGAGGTTTTGGGTTCTGTTTTTTTTGCTCTGTTTTAATTGATTATAACTCCATTTAATCGATTATTTCAGTCTGTTTTTCATTTTAAATTTCAAATTAACCCTATTTTCGAAAATCCAATTACCAAGAACCCTAGTTTCGAAATCCCCAATTTCTAAACCCTAATTTCCCTACTTAAACTCTCCTTTGGCACTCAGAAAATAAGAACAACCTTTTCCATACAAAAGTTAAGTGTTGTGAGTGCCACAGAACTGTTTGTTGCAAGGAAAAGGGGCTTTTGGAACCTGGTGTGGGCTAGAAGCGATAAGAATCACTAAGTGGAGTTCTTAGTGGATTGTGTGTTGTGCCGTCTCTAGGGAAAGTTGTTCATCATATCTTGTGGATTTCAAGAGAGGTGTTTTCGTATCTTTATCTTTTCAATTGTAATCTGTTTGTAACAACTTGTTTATAGTGACAGCGTTAATCCTTTGTTGAGTGATTAGCAACTGGACGTAGGGTCTTTTGATTCGAACCAGTATAAATCTCCTGTGTAAGATTCTCTTCTCTTCTCTATTTACATTTACACAGTTTTTAATCGGTAAAATTTGGGGGAAATTTTGAAAACCTAATTTTTATTAAGAAACCAATTCACCCCCCTCTTGGTTTTTGTCCGTCCACGCGAACATTCCGCTGCGCGATTCTAACAAGTGGTATCAGAGCTTGCTTTGATAGTCATTCAAATATTTCGAAAATGGCCAGACAAAATCAAACTTTTGCCGAAGGTGCGTCTATCAACAGACCCCCACTTTTTGCGGGTCAAAATTATCCTTTCTGGAAGGTACGTATGCAAATATTTTTAGAGTCTGTTGATAGAGGCATTTGAGACGCTATTTTAAACGGTCCTTTTATTCCTAAAGTTTTTGAAAATGGAGTAGAAGTACCAAAACAATTTTCTAGATGGTCGGATGAAGAAAATAGGAAAGTCCAATATGATGTTAGGGCTAGAAATATAATTTCATCTGCTTTAACCCTTGATGAGTTTTACAGGATCTCCGTTTGTAAGAGTGCTCAAGAAATGTGGGATAAACTAAGAGTAACTTATGAAGGAACCGATGATAGTGACTCGATTTCGGAGTCAAGTGATCTAGAAATAGAAGCTAATATTTGCTTGTTGGCAAAAGACAATATATCTTCCGACTTTGAGGTTAGTGATTCCAACTCATCCTCAAGTAATGATGAAAATGATTTTGATGAATTACAAAATGCATATGAAGAATTGTTTAATGCTTTTAAGGACTTGAAAAATGAATACAAATCTGTGAAAAAGAGTTTGAATAGATCCGAAAAGGAGGTGGAGTCCTTAAAAACGAAAATTGTATGTTTAGAAGAAAAAGAGTCCTTAAAAACGAAAATTTCATGTTTAGAGGAAAAGGAAACTTTAGAAACGAAAATTGTATGCATAGATGAGAATGATGATAAGAATATAGCATGTGCATCATGTAAAGAGTATGAACATGATATTGATTTACTTAGACATTTGCTTGATAAATCTAAAAAGGAATTAAGTGATAGTTATAAGAATAAGGATATTGTTCAAATTAAAGAAAATTGTCATGTTCCTTTGAAAAAGCCTAAAAGTAAAAATAGAAGAGTATGGGTTGAAAAAGGAACCAAAACTTCAATAGTTAGAAATGTATCATATTCTAAAATTACATCTAATGCATGCTTTTATTGTATGAAACATGGTCATACTTCAAATAGATGTAAAATTAAACATTTTGGTGTTCCTAAAGGAAAATATATTTGGGTTCCAATAGTTAAATGATTTGTGTGTCTCTAACCCCAAGGACCCAAAAGTTATGGGGACCTACGATTACTATGTTCTTGTTTTGTAGGAAGCTTCCAAATCAAAGAAGTCTATGTGGTATCTTGATAGTGGATGCTCAAAGCATATGACTGGTGATAAAATGAAATTTGTGAGTTTCAAAGCTAAGGAACAAGGATATGTAACTTATGGGGACAACATCAAAGGGAAGATCCTTGGAATTGGAAACATAGGTGGTGCAAACACTTTGGAGATCAAGGATGTGCTTCTTGTTGATGGTTTAAAGCATAATCTCCTTAGCATAAGCCAATTATGTGACAAAGGATTCAAGGTAATCTTTGAAAGCAAATTTTGCACCATTCACTTGATAGATTCCGAAAATGTAGCATTGAAAGGCATTAGGCATAACAACATATATTTGATTGATTTGGATTGTTTGCATGAGTCAAGTATAACATGTTTAGTTGCTAAGGAAGAGAACCCTTGGTTATGGCATAAGAGAGCGGCTCATATAAATATGCATCATTTGAACAAATTGATCTCAAAAGACTTAGTTATTGGATTGCCTAAGTTAAAATTTGAAAAAGATAGATTGTGTGATGCATGCCAAAAGGGTAAACAAGTAAAATCATCATTTAAATCAAAGAATGTTATTTCCACTTCAAAACCCCTAGAATTATTACATTTAGACTTATTTGGACCTTCTAGGATAAAAAGCTTTGATGGAAATTATTATGGACTTGTAATTGTTGATGATTACTCTAGATATACTTGGACATTTTTCCTAACTATGAAAAGTGAAGCTTTTAAGGTCTTTAGAAAGTTTGCTAAAAAATTCAAAATGAGAAAGACCTAAGAATTAAAGTTTTAAGAAGTGACCATGGTGGTGAGTTTCAAAATGAAAAGTTTGAGAATTATTGTGAAGAAAATGGAATATTACATAACTTTTCTGCTCCTAGGACTCCCCAACAAAATGGTGTAGTTGAAAGGAAAAATAGGTCATTAGAGGAACTTGCTAGAACTATGTTAAATGAATCTAATGTTCCTAAATATTTTTGGGCTGATGCGGTTAGTACTGCATGTTATGTTTTAAATAGAATGCTCATTAGGTCAATTATTAAATCTACTCCATATGAATTGTTTAATGGTAGAAAACCTAATGTTGCTCATTTAAATATTTTTGGATATAAATGTTTTGTGCTAAATAATGGAAAGGACAATCTAGGAAAATTTGATTCAAAAGCCGATAAGGGCATTTTTCTAGGATATTCATTAAATAGCAAGGCATATAGAGTGTTTAATAGGAGAACTTTAAATATAGAAGAATCTATACATGTTACCTTTGATGAGATTGTAGACCTTGGGGGAAATCCTCTTGAGTCAAATAAAGAACTTGCAGGTGATGATGAATACATAAGAGAGGCCCTTGATGAATTATACTTGGAAAATAATGAGCCTTCTCAAACTCCTCAATTAGCAAAAGAATGGCAATCACCTAGAGGACTCTCAATGGACAACATCATAGGTGACATCTCAAAAGGGGTAAGAACTAGAAATATGACAAATTTCTGTATGTTTGTTGCTTTTGTGTCACAGATTGAACCTAAAAACATTGAGGAAGCACTTAAAGATGATCAATGGTGCATAGCCATGCAAGAAGAACTTAACCAATTTGAAAGGAATCAAGTCTGGGAATTAATCCCAAGAGAAGAGTCACATCAAGTTATTGGAACTAAATGGGTATTCAGAAATAAGCTTGATGAAGATGGAAACATAACAAAGAATAAAGCCAGACTTGTTGCAAAAGGCTATTGTCAGGAGGAAGGTATAGATTATGATGAAACTTATGGTCCTGTTGCCAAGTTAGAGGCTATACGCCTACTTCTTGCCTATGCATCTTTAATGAAATTTAAACTATATCAAATGGATGTTAAAAGTGCATTTTTAAATGGTTTTATTAAAGAAGAAGTGTATGTAGAGCAACCCCCTAGATTTGAGGATTTTAATTATCCTAATCATATTTTCAAATTAAAGAAAGCATTATATGGGTTGAAACAAGCTCCTAGATCTTGGTATGAAAGATTAAGTAGTTTCCTAACTGCAAATGATTTTTCAAGAGGAAAAATTGATTCTACACTATTTATAAAGAAAGTTAAAGAATATATCTTATTGGTCCAGGTATATGCTGATGATATCATTTTTGGATCAACTGATAATTCGTTATGTGTAGAATTTGCTAAGATAATGCAGGGAGAGTTTGAAATGTCTATGATGGGAGAATTGACATTCTTCCTTGGACTACAAATCAAGCAACTTAAAGATGGCATTTTCATCTCTCAAACCAAATACTGCAAAGAAATCCTCAAAAAGTTTGGAATGGACACCTCAAAGGAAGCTAACACACCCATGGGAACTTCATGCTATCTAGACAAGGATGAATCAGGTTTGGAAGTTAATCAAACTATGTATAGAGGTATGATAGGATCACTGTTATACTTAACTGCAAGTAGACTCGATATTATGCATTCTGTCCGTGTGTGTGCTAGATTTCAGGCTTGTCCTAAAGAATCTCATCTAATTGCGATAAAACATATTTTAAAATATTTAAAAGGAACTACTCGATTTTGGTTTGTGGTATCCATCTGATGCTTGTATGAGTTTAATAGGATATTCTGATGCTGATTATGGTGGATGTAAAATTGATAGAAAAAGCACTAGTGGTACATGTCATTTGCTAGGTTCATCCTTAATATCTTGGCATTCTAAGAAACAGGCATGTGTTGCTTTATCTACCACTGAAGTTGAATATATTGCAGCTGGTAGTTGTTGTGCTCAAATTCTGTGGATGAAACAACAATTAGAGGATTATAGCATATTTTTAAATGACATTCCATTGATGTGTGATAATATGAGTGCAATTAACTTAACTAAGAATCCAGTAATGCATTCTAGGACTAAACATATAGAAATAAGACATCACTTTTTAAGAGATCATATCAGCAAAGGAAACTGTAAAATAGAGTATGTTGATACCAAACGTCAATTAGCAGATATATTTACTAAGCCTCTACCCAAGGATAGATTCTATGATCTTAGAAGAGACTTAGGGATATTAGAAATAGCTTAAATTCTGCTTAATTTGACTGTTTTTGGATGATTGTAATGTTATAATTCGTGGTATAGGATGTTCATAAGTTATCATGTGTTAAAACACTCAATTATAATCGATTATTTTCACTCAAAACATCCAAAACAGAGTATTTGTCTCTGGAATAATCGATTATTTCGCAAAATAATCGATTAAAACCAGCTGATAATCGATTATCAGCTGAAAATAATCGATTAAATGTAACTGATACTGGTTTAATCGATTATTCTGAATTTTAATCGATTAAACCCGACCAGTTTTGCCTTCTAGCCGTTGCCAACGGATCTTTTGGCCTTTATTCTCTTCTATATGAACGTTGGACATGATTTTGCTATATATAGAGACCTCTAGTTCACTTCTACTCACTTCTAACTCTTGAAATCAAGCTTTCTTGCCTTATTATACTCTCCTTCACCTTATTCCATCACTTGTCCTTCTAGTTTTTCTTGATATTCATCTACTATTTCAAATGACCTCATCTTCTCGCCCTAATATTCCAACTAGAAGAAGATCTGCACCCTCCTCTCATCTCCGTCCTAATTCTGTAGAAGGATGGATCTCTGATGCAGATGGCCAACAAGAATTTCTAACCTACTGGAAGGAAAAGGCTATTATTTCTCCCAAATTTCTAATAAGCAATTCATTCATAGGGGATTCAATTTTCCTAATCTTCTTGAAACTCAAGGAGTTCTCCCGTTTATCCAAATGCAAGGTACATACTATCCTGACTTAGTTAGGGTATTCTACTCTAGATTCAAATTTAGAGATCAAATTGCTACATCCCGTGTAAAAGGGGTTACAATAATTCTTGATGATGATATTTGGGAGAATGTTGCTCACTTTCAAATTAGAGAAGACGCTATTAATGTATATGGTGAGCTAGATGACTTTGACAGGTTCCTAGCTTATCGCTCTTTTCTGCGGAATCCCTCAATGGAGATTGGACGTATCCTTCATGCTGGACCTTTAAAGAAGGAAGAATTCATGCTTCTACATTTACTTGTATGGATCTTATGTCCCCGGGCTACGAATCATGCCCAATGCTCTTCCATTGATCTTCGTATTATTCATGCCATAATGAATAATGAACCTTTAGATTGGGGGGTTCTTGTCACAATGACCATGTTAAAAGCAAAACGTCATCCCACCTTCAAAATTCCATATGCCCTTCTTGTATCCCGTATTCTTGAATATAAAGGAGTGAATGTTGAAGGTGAGCAAGCAGTTAGAACAAACAACTTAAACCGCATGCTGGACAGCACATTGACTCAACTTCAAATGGTGAGAGTCAATGATATTTATGTTCACAAAGATGACGTTCCTAATCAAAGGGATGCTAATGACGATTCTAATGAAGATATGCCTCCAGCTGCTGAGTTTCCCTCTGACCAAATCCAATATGCTGGAACTTCCTCTACTCATTATGAACCAAGACAATCCATGGAAGATATGTTATCTGACATGAATAAGAGGATGCAATCATTTTTCACTCTTTCTGGTGTACGACATGAGGAATTAATTCACCGTATATCTGATGTAGATGATAAAGTGTGTCGTTTAGAAAATAGATTTAATGCACACTTTAATGATGATGATAGTGAAGAATTTTAAATTTGTTGATTTTCTTCTTTTGTGATGTACTGTATTGACATTTTTGAAATAAAATATGATGTTTCCTTAATGCTTTGATTGAGGGGGAGTCTTCTCCAACTTATGCATATTTTGAGGGGGAGCTCTTATGATTGTTATTGCAGAGTTCTTTTTTATTATAATCAAAATAGGGGGAGAAAAATTTAAAGCCTCTTATGAATTGAATTTAAATGTTATCTGGTATGTTTAATGTGTTTGTTAAGTATGACAGATAAAACAGGTTATTACAAGAGCTTTCAAAGATAATTTTGATCATCATCAAAAAGGGGGAGATTGTTGAACATTCAAGGACTTGATGTTGCACTTGATGAACATGAAGATTGTTGATTTTGATGATGATTCAAGAACTCAAAGACTTAGAGTATTGAAGACTTGTTTTGTAGTGTAATAACTCTATTTTAATTAGATTGAGTCTGTAATTTTAGAGTTTGAGATAGCCAGTACATAGTCTGTAACTTAGAAGCTTCAAAAAGCCCAAATATATCATCCAGGCTCGGCTTTAATCGATTATATAGGAAAATAATCGATTAAAACAGTGAGAAAACCATTTTCAGTATAAACTCACTGTTTTAATCGATTAAAACATCAAAATAATCGATTATTAGGTCAAATAATCGATTAAAACTTCAAATAATCGATTAAAACAGAGAGGTTTTGGGTTCTGTTTTTTTGGCTCTGTTTTAATCGATTATAACTCCATTTAATCGATTATTTCAGTCTGTTTTTCATTTTAAATTTCAAATTAACCCTATTTTCGAAAATCCAATTACCAAGAACCCTAGTTTTGAAATCCCCAATTTCTAAACCCTAATTTCCCTACTTAAACTCTCCTTTGGCACTCAGAAAATAAGAACAACCTTTTCCATACAAAAGTTAAGTGTTGTGAGTGCCAGAGAACTGTTTGTTGCAAGGAAAAGGGGCTTTTGGAACCTGGTGTGGGCTAGAAGCGATAAGAATCACTAAGTGGAGTTCTTAGTGGATTGTGTGCTGTGCCGTCTCTAGGGAAAACTGTTTATCATCTCTTGTGGATTTCAAGAGAGGTGTTTTCGTATCTTTATCTTTTCAATTGTAATCTGTTTGTAACAACTTGTTTATAGTGACAGCGTTAATCCTCTATTGAGTGATTAACAACTGGACGTAGGGTCTTTTGATCCGAACCAGTATAAATCTCCTGTGTAAGATTCTCTTCTCTTCTCTATTTACATTTACACAGTTTTTAATCAAGTAAAATTTGGGGAAAATTTTGAAAACCTAATTTTTATTAAGAAACCAATTCACCCCCTCTTGGTTTTTGTCCGTCCATCGCGAACATTCCACTGCAGCGATTCTAACATAATATTCTTACATTAAACCAATAATAAATTTCAATAATTTTTTTTTGTTGGGAATTTTTTCAATGAAAAAAAAACTCACTACACTTTTTCAAGTTAATTTTGTTTTATTTTTCTATTTTTTTACTAGTAATTTTACTTTTTAGGAATTTAGTTTTCGCAGTGACACCGAGTAAGAAATTTCTACTAGTTCTTTTCTTAGGGAATATTTTTCTTAAAATTTCTAGTGCACTATTCCAAACTTGTTTTTTTTTTTAAATTTTCTAGTAGTTTTTAGTAATATTCTTATAATTTAGGAAATTAGTTTTTGTATTTACACCAGTTCGAAATTTTTACAATTTTTTCTGTTGGGTAATTTATTTAATAAAATTTTCTCTACACTTATTAAAGCTCTTGTTTCATTTTTCTAGTAGTTTTGAGTAATATTCTATCATTTTTTTGTTGGGAATTTTTTAATAAAGAAAAATCATTGCACTCTTCCAAGTTCATTTTTGTTATTTGTATCTTGGTTTTGACAAATAATTTTACATTTAAGGAATTTAGTTTTCGTAGCTGCACAAGTCAGAAATTTCGACAAGTTTTTTCGTTCGTAAATATTTTTATTAAATATTTTTAGTGCACTCTTTCAAACTCGTTTTTTTTTGTTTTTCTAGTGCACTCTTTCAAACTATTTTGGAATTTAGGTTTTGTAGTTACACAAGTAAAAAAATTTTACAATTTTTTATGTTCGGGAATTTATCGAATTAAAAATTCCAATACACTTATTAAAGCTCTTGTGTTCATTTTTTATTTTAGTAGTTTTGAGTAATATGCTTACATTTTAGAAATTTAGTTTTCGTAGTTACACCTGTCTGAAATTGCAGCACTTTTTTTGTTCGGAATTTCTTTGATAAAATTATTCACTACACTCTTTCAAGCTCATTTTTTCTTTCTAGTTGTTTTGACTAATTTTTTTACACTTTCAGAATTCAGTTTTTGTAGTTACACCAGTAAGAAATTTCGATGGTAGTCTTTCAAGCTCGTTTTTTTTTTCCTAATAGTTTCGAGTAATATTCAAACATTTAAGGAATTTAGTGTTCATTGTTACACCGAGTAAAAAGTTTCTAAATTTTTTTTGTTGGGGAATCTTTTTTGTAAAAATTTCCAATACAGTCTTCCAAACTCTTTTTTATTTTTGTAGAAGTTTGGAGTAATATTCTTACATTACACCAATAAGAAATTTCAATAATTTTTTTTGTTGGGAATTTTTTCAATGAAAAAAAAATTCACCGCACTCTTTCAAGTTAATTTGGTTTTATTTTTTTATTTTTTTTACTAGTAATTTTACATTTTAGGAATTTAGTTTTCGTAGTTACACCAGTAAAAAATTTCTACTAGTTTTTTGGTTAGGGAATATTTTTCTTACAAGTTTCTAGTGCACTATTCCAAACTTGTTTTTTTAATTTTTCTGGTAGGTTTTAGTAATATTATTAGAATTTAGGAATTTTTTTTTGTATGTAAACCAATTAAAAATTTTTACAATTTTTTGTGTTCGGGAATTTATTTTAAAAAAATTTCTCTACACTTATTAAAGCTATTGTTTCATTTTTCTAATAGTTTCGAGTAATATTCTTACATTTTAGGAATTTAGTTTTCATAATTACACCAGTCAGAAATTTCTACAATTGTTTTTGTTGGGAATTTTTTAACAAAAAAAATCATTGCACTCTTCCAAGTTCATTTTTGTTATTTTTATCTTAGTTTTGACAAATAATTTTACAATTTAGGAATTTAGTTTTTGAAGCTACACAAGTCGAAATTTTGACAAGTTTTTTCGTTCGGGAATATTTTTATTATAAACTTTTAGTGCACTCTTTCAAACTAATTTTGAGTGCACTCTTTCAAACTATTTTTGGAATTTAGGTTTTACAATTACACAAGTCAGAAATTTTTACAATATTTTATGTTGGGGAATTCATCGAATTAAAAATTCCTATACACTTATTAAAGCTCTTGTTTCATTTTTTTAAGTAGTTTTGACTAATATTCTTACATTTTAGAATTTTAGTTTTCATAATTACACCAAACAGAAATTTCTACCTATATTTTTGTTGGAAATTTTTTAATAAAAAAATCATTGCACTCTTTCAAGTTCATTTTTGTTATTTTTATTATGGTTTTGACAAATAATTTTACATTTTAGGAATTTAGTTTTCGTAGGTACACAAGTCGAAATTTCGACAAGTTTTTTCGTTCGGGAATATTTTTATTATAAATATTCATTGCACTCTTTGAAACTCGTTTTTTTAATTTTTCTTGTGCACTCTTTCAAACTAATTTTTCAGTGCACTTTTTCAAACTAATTTTGGAATGTAGGTTTTGTAGTTACACAAGTCAAAAATTTTAAAATTTTTTTATGTTGGGGAATTTATCAAATTAAAAATTCCTATACACTTACTAAAGCTCTTGTTTTATTTTTTTAGTAGTTTTGAGTTATATTCTTTCATTTTAGAAATTTAGTTTTCATAGTTACACCTGTCTGAAATTTCTCCAATTTCTTTTGTTAGGAATTTCTTTGATAAAAATCTTCACTACACTCTTTCAAGCTCATTTTTTCTTTCTAGTTGTTTTGACTAATTTTTTTACATTTTCGGAATTAAGTTTTTGTAGTTACACTAGTAAGAAATTTAGACGGTAGTCTTTCAAGCTCTTTTTTTTTATTTTCATAATAGTTTCGAGAAATATTCTTACATTTTAGGAATTTAGTGTTCATTGTTACACTAGTCAAGGATTTCTACAATTTTTTTTGTTGGATAATTTTTTTAATAAAAATTTCTAATACGAGTCTTCCAAGCTCTTTTTTATTATTGTAGAAGTTTGGAGTAATATTCTTACATTACACCAATAAGAAATTTCAATCATTTTTTTTGTTGGGAATTTTGTCAATGAAAAAAAAATTCACCGCACTCTTTCAAGTTAATTTGGTTTTATTTTTTTTTTATGTTTTTTTACTAGTAATTTTACATTTTAGGAATTTAGTTTTCGTAGTTACACGAGTAAGAAATTTCTACTATTTTTTTTGTTATGGAATATTTTTCTTAAAAGTTTCTAGTGCACTATTCCAAACTTGTTTTTTTAATTTTTCTGGTAGGTTTTAGTAATATTCTTAGAATTTAGGATTTTTGTTTTTGTATGTACACCGAGTCAGAAATTTTTACAATTTTTTGTGTTCGAGAATTTATTTTAAAAAAATTTCTCTTCACTTATTAAAGCTCTTGTTTTATTTTTCTAGTAATTTTGAGTAATATTATTACATTTTAGGAATTTAGTTTTCATAATTACACCAGTCAGAAATTCCTACAATTGTTTTTGTTGGGAATTTTTTAACAAAAAAAAACATTGCACTCTTCCAAGTTCATTTTTGTTATTTTTATCTTAGTTTTGACAAATAATTTTACAATTTAGGAATTTACTTTTCGTAGCTACACAAGTCAGAAATTTTGACAAGGTTTTTTGTTCGGGAAAATTTTTATTATAAATATTCAATGCACTCTTTCAAACTCGTTTTTTAATTTTTCTAGTGCACTTTTCAAACTAATTTTCGATGCACTGTTTCAAACTAATTTTGAAATTTAGGTTTTGTAGTTACACAAGTCTGAAATTTTTACAATTTTTTATGTTGGAAATTTATCGAATTAAAAGTTCCTATACACTTATTAAAGATCTTGTTTCATTTTTTTCGTAGTTTTGAGTAATATCCTTACACCAGTCTGAAATATCTGCAATATTTTCTTTCTAGTTATTTTGACTAATTTTTTTACACTTTCGGAATTTAGTTTTTGTAGTTACACCAGTAAGTAATTTTGACGGTAGTCTTTCAATCTCGTTTTTTTAATTTCCCTAATAGTTTTGAGTAATATTCTTACATTTTAGGAATTTAGTGTTCATTGTTACACCAGTCAAAAAATTTTACAGTTTTTTTTGTAGGGGAATATTTTTAATAAAAAATTCCAATGCAGTCTTCCAAGCTCTTTTTTATTTTTGTAGAAGTTTGGAGTAATATTCTCACATTACACCAATCAGAAATTTCAATAATTTTTTTTGTTCGGAAATTTTTCAATGAAAAAAAAATTCACTGCACTCTTTTAAGTTAATTTTGTTGTATTTTTATTTTTTTTTTACTAGTAATTTTACATTTTAGGAATTTAGTTTTCGTAGTTACACCAGTAATAAATTTCTACTAGTTTTTTTGTTAGGCAATATTTTTCTTAAAAATTTCTAGTGGACTATTCCAAACTCATTTTTTTAATTTTTCTAGTAGTTTTTTGTTATATTCTTACAATTTAGGAGTTTAGTTTTTGTATTTACACCGATCAGAAATTTTTACAATTTTTTGTGTTGGGGAATTTATTTAGTAAAAATTTCTCTACACTTATTAAAGCTCTTGTTTCATTGTTCTATTAGTTTCGAGTAATATTCTTACATTTTAGGAATTTAGTTTTCATAATTATACCAGATCAAAAATATCTACAATGGTTTTTGTTGGGAATTTTTTAATAAAAAAAATCATTACACTCTTCCAAGTTCATTTTTGTTATTTTTATCTCGGTTTTGAAAAATAATTTTATATTTTAGGAATTTAGTTTTCGTAGCTACACAAGTCAGAAATTTCGACAAGTTTTTTCGTTCGGGAATATATTTATAAAATATTTTGAATGCACTCTTTCAAACTCGTTTTTTAATTTTTCTAGTGCACTCTTTTAAAATAATTTTAGAATTTAGGTTTTGTAGTTACACAAGTCAGAAATTTTTTCACTTTTTTATGTTAGGGAATTTATCGAATTAAAAATTCTTATACACTTATTAAAGCTCTTATTAAATTATTTTTTTTACTAGTTTTGAGTAATATTCTTACATTTTAGAAACTTAGTTTTCATAGTTACACCAGTCTGAAATTTCGCAATTTTTTTGTTGGGAATTTTTTTGAAAAACAAATATTCACTATACTCTTTCAAGCTAATTTTTTCTTTCTAGTTGTTTTGACTAATTTTTTTACACTTTCGAATTTAGTTTTATAGTTACACCAGTAAGAAATTTCGACGGTAGTCTTTCAAGCTCATTTTTTTTATTTTCCTAACAGTTTCAAGTAATATTCTTACATTTTAGGAATTTAGTGTTCATTGTTACACCTGTAAAAAAATTCTACAAATTTTTTTGTTGGGGAATCTTTTTAATAAAATTTTCCAATGTAGTCTTCCAAGCTCTTTTTTATTTTTGTAGAAGTTTGGAGTAATATTCTCACATTACACCAAACAGAAATTTCAATAATTTTTTTGTTGGGAATTTTTTTAATGAAAAAAAAAATTCATTGCACTCTTTCAAGTTAATTTTGTTTTATTTTTCTATTTTTTTTACTAGTAATTTTCCATTTTAGGAATTTAGTCTTCGCAGTTACACCAGTAAGAAATTTCTACTAGTTTTTTTGTTAGGGAATATTTTTCTTAAAAATTTCTAATGCATTATTCCAAACTCATTTTTTTTTACTAGTTTTGAGTAATATTCTTACATTTTAGAAACTTAGTTTTCGTAGTTACACCAGTCTGAAATTTCTGCAATTTTTGTTGTTGGGAATTTCTTTGAAAAACAAATATTCACTACACTCTTTCAAGCTCATTTTTTTCTTTCTAGTTGTTTTGACTAATTTTTTTACACTTTCGGAATTTAGTTTTATAGTTACACCAGTAAGAAATTTCGACGGTAGTCTTTCAAGCTCATTTTTTATTTATTTTCCTAACAGTTTCAAGTAATATTCTTACATTTTAGGAATTTAGTGTTCATTGTTACACCAGTAAAAAAATTCTACAAATTTTTTTGTTGGGGAATCTTTTTAATAAAATTTTCCAATGTAGTCTTCCAAGCTCTTTTTTATTTTTGTAGAAGTTTGGAGTAATATTCTCACATTACACCAAACAGAAATTTCAATAATATTTTTGTTGGGAATTTTTTTAATGAAAAAAAATAATTCATTGCACTCTTTCATGTTAATTTTGTTTTATTTTTCTATTTTTTTTACTAGTAATTTTCCATTTTAGGAATTTAGTCTTCGCAATTACACCAGTAAGAAATTTCTACTAGTTTTTTTGTTAGGGAATATTTTTCTTAAAAATTTCTAATGCATTATTCCAAACTCATTTTTTTTACTAGTTTTTGAGTAATATTCTTACATTTTAGAAACTTAATTTTCGTAGTTACACCAGTCACGAAATTTCTGCAATTTTTGTTGTTGGGAATTTCTTTGAGAAACAAATATTCACTATACTCTTTCAAGCTCATTTTTTTCTTTCTAGTTGTTTTGACTAATTTTTTTACACTTTCGAATTTAGTTTTGTAGTTACACCGAGTAAGAAATTTCGACGGTAGTCTTTCAAGCTTATTTTTTATTATTTTCCTAACAGTTTCAAGTAATATTCTTACATTTTAGGAATTTAGTGTTCATTGTTACACTAGTAAAAAAATTCTACAAATTTTTTTGTTGGGGAATCTTTTTAATAAAATTTTCCAATGTAGTCTTCCAAGCTCTTTTTTATTTTTGTAGAAGTTTGAAGTAATATTCTCACATTACACCAAACAGAAATTTCAATAATTTTTTTGTTGGGAATCTTTTTAATGAAAAAAAAAATTCATTGCACTCTTTCATGTTAATTTTGTTTTATTTTTCTATTTTTTTTACTAGTAATTTTCCATTTTAGGAATTTAGTCTTCGTAGTTACACCGAGTAAGAAATTTCTACTAGTTTTTTTGTAAGGGAATATTTTTCTTAAAAAGTTCTAATGCATTATTCCAAACTCATTTTTTTTACTAGTTTTGAGTAATATTCTTACATTTTAGAAACTTAGTTTTCGTAGTTACACCAGATCTGAAATTTCGCAATTTTTGTTGTTGGGAATTTCTTTGAAAAACAAATATTCACTATACTCTTTCAAGCTCATTTTTTTCTTTCTAGTTGTTTTGACTAATTTTTTTACACTTTTGGAATTTAGTTTTGTAGTTACACCGAGTAAGAAATTTTGACGGTAGTCTTTCAAGCTCATTTTTTTATTATTTTCCTAACAGTTTCAAGTAATATTCTTACATTTTAGGAATTTAGTGTTGATTGTTACACCGGTAAAAAAATTCTACAAATTTTTTTGTTGGGGAATCTTTTTAATAAAATTTTCCAATGTTGTCTTCCAAGCTCTTTTTTATTTTTGTAGAAGTTTGGAGTAATATTCTCACATTACACCAAACAGAAATTTCAATAAATTTTTTGTTGGGAATTTTTTTAATGAAAAAAAAATTCATTGCACTCTTTCATGTTAATTTTGTTTTATTTTTCTATTTTTTTTACTAGTAATTTTCCATTTTAGGAATTTAGTCTTCGCAGTTACACCAGTAAGAAATTTCTACTAGTTTTTTTGTTAGGGAATATTTTTCTTAAAAATTTCTAATGCATTATTCCAAACTAATTTTTTTTAGTGATATTCTTACAATTTAGGAGTTTAGTTTTTGTATTTACACCAGTCATTTATTTTTACAATTTTTTGTGTTGGGGAATTTATTTAATAAAAATTTCTCTACACTTATGAAAACTCTTGTTTTGTTCGAGTAGTTTCAAGTAATATTCTTACATTTTAGAAATTTAGTTTTCATAATTACACCGATCAGAAATATCTACAATGGTTTTTGTTGGGAATTTTTTAATAAAAAAAATCATTGCACTCTTCCAAGTTCATTTTTGTTATTTTTATCTCGGTTTTGACAAATAATTTTACATTTTAGGAATTTAGTTTTCGAAGCTACACAAGTCAGAAATTTCGACAATTTTTTTCGTTCGGGAATATATTTATAAAATATTTTCAATGCACTCTTTCAAACTCGTTTTTTAATTTTTCTAGTGCACTCTTTCAAAATAATTTTAAAATTTAGGTTTTGTAGTTACACAAGTCAGAAATTTTTTCACTTTTTTATGTTAGGGAATTTATCGAATTAAAAATTCTTATACACTTATTAAAGCTCTTATTTAATTATTTTTTTACTAGTTTTGAGTAATATTCTTATATTTTAGAAACTTAGTTTTTGTAGTTACACCGATCTGAAATTTTTGCAATTTTTTTTGTTGGAAATTTCTTTGAAAAAAATATATTCACTACACTCTTTCAAGCTCATTTTTTCTTTCTAGTTGTTTTGACTAATTTTTTGACACTTTTGAAATTTAGTTTTTGTAATTACACCAGTAAGAAATTTTGACGGTAGTCTTTCAAGCTCATTTTTTTATTTATTTTCGTAATAGTTTCGAGTAATATTCTTATATTTTAGGAATTTAGTGTTCATTGTTACACCAGTAAAAAAATTCTACAATCTTTTTTGTTGGGGAATCTTTTTAATAAAATTTTCCAATGTAGTCTTCCAAGCTCTTTTTTATTTTTATAGAAGTTTGGAGTAATATTCTTCCAATACACCAATAAGAAATTTCACTAATTTTTTTGTTGGGAATTTTTTTAATGAAAAAAAAATTCACTGCACTCTTTCAAGTTAATTTTGTTTTATTTTTCTATTTTTTTTACTAGTAATTTTACATTTTAGGAATTTAGTTTTTGCAGTTACACCAGTAAGAAATTTCTAGTAGTTTTTTTGTTAGGGAATATTTTTCTTAAAAATTTCTAATGCACTATTTCAAACTCGTTTTTTTTTTCTAGTAGTTTTTAGTGATATTCTTACAATTTAGGAGTTTAGTTTTTGTATTTATACAAGTCAGAAATTTTTACAATTTTTTGTGTTGGGGAATTTATTTAATAAAAATTTCTCTACACTTATTAAAGATCTTCATTTTTCTAGAAGTTTCGAGTAATATTCTTACATTTTAGGAATTTAGTTTTCATAATTACACTAGTAAGAAATATCTACAATTTTTTTGTTGGGAATTTTTTAATAAAAAAAATCATTGCACTCTTCGATTTTATTTTTATTATTTTTATCCTGGTTTTGACAAATAATTTTACATTTTAGGAATTTAGTCTTTGTAGCTACACAAGTCAGAAATTTCGACAAGTTTTTTCATTCGAGAATATTTTTATTAGATATTTTCAGTGCAGTCTTTCAAACTCATTTTTTTAAAAAAAATTTCTAGTGCACTCTTTCAAGCTACTTTTGAAATTTAGGTTTTGTAGTTACACAAGTCGAAATTTTTATAATTTTTTAAGTTGGGGAATTTATCAAATTAAAAATTCCTATAAACTTATTAAAGCTCTTGTTTCATTTTTTTAGTCGTTTTGAGTAATATTCTTACATTCTAGAAACTCAATATTCGTAGTTACACCGAGTCTGAAATTTCTACAAATTTTTTTGTTGGGAATTTCTTTGATAAAAAAAATTCACTACACTCTTTCAAGCTCATTTTTTCTTTCTAGTTGTTTTGTCTATTTTTTTTACACTTTCGGAATTTAGTTTTTGTAGTTACACCTGTAAGAAATTTCGACGATAGTTTTTCAAGCTCGTTTTTTTTTCTAATAGTTTTGAGTAATATTCTTACATTTTAGGAATTTAGTGTTCATTGTTACATCGATCAGAAATTTCTACAATTTTTTTTGTTGGGGAATCTTTTTAATAAAATTATCCAATGCGGTCTTCCAAGCTCTTTTTTATTTTTGTAGAAGTTTGGAGTAATATTCTCACATTACATCAAACAGAAATTTCAATAATTTTTTTTGTTTGGAATTTTTTTAATGAAAAAAAATTCACTGCACTCTCTCAAGTTAATTTTGTTTTATTTTTATATTTTTTTTACTAGTAATTTTACATTTTTGGAATTTAGTCTTCGCAGTTACACCAGTAAGAAATTTCTAGTAGTTTTTTTGTTAGGGAATATTTTTCTTAAAATTTCTATTGCACTATTCCAAACTCGTTTTTTTTTAATTTTTCTAGTAGTTTTTAGTGATATTCTTACAATTTATGAGTTTAGTTTTTGTATTTACACCAGTCAGAAATTTTTACAATTTTTTGTGTTGGGGAATTTATTTAATAAATATTTCTCTACACTTATTAAAGCTCTTGTTTCATTTTTCTAGAAGTTTCGAGTAATATTCTTACATTTTAGGAATTTAGTTTTCATAATTACACTAGTAAGAAATATCTACAATTTTTTTGTTGGGAATCTTTTAATAAAAAAAATCATTGCACTCTTCCAATTTCATTTTTGTTATTTTTATCTTGGTTTTGAAAATAATTTTACATTTTAGGAATTTAGTTTTTGTAGCTACACAAGTCAGAAATTTCGACAAGTTTTTTCGTTCGCGAATATTTTTATTAGATATTTTCAGTGCACTCTTTCAAACTCGTTTTTTTTTTATTTTACTAGTAATTTTACATTTTAGGAATTTATTTTTCGTACTTACACCAGTAAGAAATTTCAACTAGTTTTTTTGTTAGGGAATATTTTTCTTAAAAATTTCTAGTGCACTATTCCAAACTTGTTTTTTTAATTTTTCTGGTAGTTTTTAGTAATATTCTTAGAATTTATGAATTTTGTTTTTGTATTTACACCAGTAAAAAAATTTTACAATTTTTTGTGTTCGGGAATTTATTTTAAAAAAAAAATTCTACACTTATTAATGCTCTTGTTTCATTTTTCTAGTAGTTTCGAGTAATATTCTTATATTTTAGGAATTTAGTTTTCTTAATTACACCAGTCAGAAATTTCTACAATTATTTTTGTTGGGAATTTTTTAACAAAAAAAATCATTGCACTCTTCCAAGTTCATTTTTGTTATTTTTATCTTGGTTTTGACAAATAATTTTACATTTTAGGAATTTAGTTTTCGTGGCTACGCAAGTCAAAATTTTTGACAAGTTTTTTCGTTCGGGAATATTTTTATTATAAACTTTTACTGCACTATTTCAAACTCGTTTTTTTTTTATTTTTCTAGTGCACTCTTTCAATCTAATTTTGAGTGCACTCTTTCAAACTAATTTTAGAATTTAGGTTTTACAATTACCCAAGTCAGAAATTTTTACAATTTTTTATGTTGAGGAATTCATCGAATTAAAAATTCCTATACACTTATTAAAGCTCTTGTTTCATTTTTTTAAGTAGATTTGACTAATATTCTTACATTTTAGAATTTTAGTTTTCAGAATTACACCGAGTCAAAAATTTCTACAATTATTTTTGTTGGAAATTTTTTAATAAAAAAAATCATTGCACTCTTTCAAGTTCATTTTTGTTATTTTTATTATGGTTTTGACAAATAATTTTACATTTTAAGAATTTAGTTTTCGTAGGTACACAAGTCAGAAATTTCGACAAGTTTTTTCGTTCGGGAATATTTTTATTAGAAATATTCAGTGCACTCTTTGAAACTTGTTTTTTTAATTTTTCTTGTGCACACTTTCAAACTAATTTTTCAGTGCACTTTTTCAAACTAATTTTGGAATTTAGGTTTTGTAGTTATACAAGTAAGAAATTTTTACAATTTTTTATGTTGGGGAATTTATCAAATTAAAAATTCCTATACACTTACTAAAGCTCTTGTTTTGTTTTTTTAGTAGTTTTGAGTTATATTCTTACATTTTAGAAATTTAGTTTTCGTAGTTACACCTGTCTGAAATTTCTCCAATTTCTTTTGTTAGTAATTTCTTTGATAAAAATCTTCACTACACTCTTTCAAGCTCATTTTTTCTTTCTAGTTGTTTTGACTAATTTTTTTACACTTTCGGAATTAAGTTTTTGTAGTTACACCAGTAAGAAATTTAGACGGTAGTCTTTCAAGCTCGTTTTTTTTATTTTCATAATAGTTTCGAGAAATATTCTTACATTTTAGGAATTTAGTGTTCATTGTTACACTAGTCAAGGATTTCTACAATTTTTTTTGTTTGATAATTTTTTTAATAAAAATTTCTAATACAGATCTTCCAAGCTCTTTTTTATTTTTGTAGAAGTTTGGAGTAATATTCTTACATTACACCAATAAGAAATTTCAATCATTTTTTTTGTTGGGAATGTTTTCAATGAAAAAAAACTCACTACACTCTTTCAAGTTAATTTTGTTTTATTTTTCTATTTTTTTACTAGTAATTTTACATTTTAGGAATTTAGTTTTCGCAGTGACACCGAGTAAGAAATTTCTACTAGTTCTTTTCTTAGGGAATATTTTTCTTAAAATTTCTAGTGCACTATTCCAAACTTGTTTTTTTTTAAATTTTTCTAGTAGTTTTTAGTAATATTCTTATAATTTAGGAAATTAGTTTTTGTATTTACACCAGATCGAAATTTTTACAATTTTTTCTATTGGGTAATTTATTTAATAAAAATTTCTCTACACTTATTAAAGCTCTTGTTTCATTTTTCTAGTAGTTTCGAGCAATATTCTATCATTTTTTTTTGGTTGGGAATTTTTTAATAAAGAAAAATCATTGCACTCTTTCAAGTTCATTTTTGTTATTTGTATCTTGGTTTTGACAAATAATTTTACATTTAAAGAATTTGTATCTTTTTTCATGTTTTTTTAGTAGTTTTGAGTAATATTCTTACATTTTAGAAACTTAGTTTTCGTAGTTACACCAGTCTGAAACTTCTGCAATTTTTTTGTTGGGAATTGCATTGATAAAAAATATTCACTACACTCTTTCAAGCTCATTTTTTCTTTCTAGTTGTTTTGAATAATTTTTTTACACTTTCGGAATTTAGTTTTTGTAGTTACACCAGTAACTACAAAAAACGAGATTGAAAGAACTAATTTTCAGTGCACTGTTTCAAACTAATTTTGAAATTTAGGTTTTGTAGTTACACAAGTCTGAAATTTTTACAATTTTTTATGTTGGAAATTTATCGAATTAAAAGTTCCTATACACTTATTAAAGATCTTGTTTCATTTTTTTCGTAGTTTTGAGTAATATCCTTACACCAGTCTGAAATTTCTGCAATTTTTTCTTTCTAGTTATTTTGACTAATTTTTTTACACTTTCGGAATTTAGTTTTTGTAGTTACACTAGTAAGTAATTTTGACGGTAGTCTTTCAATCTCGTTTTTTTAATTTCCCTCATAGTTTTGAGTAATATTCTTACACTTTAGGAATTTAGTGTTCATTGTTACACCAGTCAAAAAATTGTACAGTTTTTTTTGTAGGGGAATATTTTTAATAAAAAAATTCCAATGCAGTCTTCCAAGCTCTTTTTTATTTTTGTAGAAGTTTGGAGTAATATTCTCACATTACACCAATCAGAAATTTCAATAATTTTTTTTGTTCGGAATTTTTTCAATGAAAAAAAAATTCACTGCACTCTTTTAAGTTAATTTTGTTGTATTTTTCTTTTTTTTTTACTAGTAATTTTACATTTTAGGAATTTAGTTTTCGCAGTTACACCAATAATAAATTTCTATTAGTTTTTTTGTTAGGCAATATTTTTCTTAAAAATTTCTAGTGGACTATTCCAAACTCGTTTTTTTAATTTTTCTAGTAGTTTTTGGTTATATTCTTACAATTTAGGAGTTTAGTTTTTGTATTTACACCAGTCAGAAATTTTTACAATTTTTTGTGTTGGGGAATTTATTTAGTAAAAATTTCTCTACACTTATTAAAACTCTTGTTTCATTGTTCTAGTAGTTTCGAGTAATATTCTTACATTTTAGGAATTTAGTTTTCATAATTATACCAGTCAAAAATATCTACAATGGTTTTTGTTGGGAATTTTTTAATAAAAAAAATCATTGCACTCTTCCAAGTTCATTTTTGTTATTTTTATCTCGGTTTTGAAAAAAAAATTTACATTTTAGGAATTTAGTTTTCGTAGCTACACAAGTCAGAAATTTCGACAAGTTTTTTCGTTCGGGAATATATTTATAAAGTATTTTGAATGCACTCTTTCAAACTCATTTTTTAATTTTTCTAGTGCACTCTTTCAAAATAATTTTAGAATTTAGGTTTTGTAGTTACACAAGTCAGAAATTTTTTCACTTTTTTATGTTAGGAAATTTATCGAATTAAAAATTCTTATACACTTATTAAAGCTCTTATTAAATTATTTTTTTTACTAGTTTTGAGTAATATTCTTACATTTTAGAAACTTAATTTTCGTAGTTACACCAGTAAGTAATTTTGACGGTAGTCTTTCAAGCTTGTTGTTTTAATTTCCCTAATAGTTTCGAGTAATGTTCTTACATTTTAGGAATTTAGTGTTCATTGTTACACCAGTCAAAAATTTCTACAATTTTTTTTGTTGGGGAATCTATTTAATAAAAATTTCTAATGCAGTCTTCCAAGCTCTTTTTTATTTTTGTAGAACTTTGGAGTAATATTCTCACATTACATCAATAAAAAATTTCAATAATTTTTTTTTGTTGGGAAATTTTTCAATGGAAAAAAGATTCATTGCACTCTTTCACGTTAATTTTGTTTTATTTTTCTATTTTTTTTACTAGTAATTTTACATTTTAGGAATTTAGTTTTCACGAGTTACACCAAGTAAGAAATTTCTACTAGTTTTTTTGTTAGGCAATACTTTTCTTAAAAATTTCTAGTGGACTATTCCAAACTCGTTTTTTTATTTTTCTAGTAGTTTTTGGTTATATTCTTACAATTTAGGAGTTTAGTTTTTGTATTTACATCAGTCAAAAAATTTTACAATTTTTTGTGTTGGGAAATTTATTTAATAAAAATTTCTCTACACTTATTAAAGCTCTTGTTTCATTTTTTTAGTAGTTTCGAGTAATCTTCTTAGATTTTAGGAATTTAGTTTTCATAATTACATCGATCGAAATATCTACAACTGTTTTTGTTGGAAATTTTTTAATAAAAAAATCATTGCACTCTTCCAATTTCATTTTTGTTATTTTTATCTCGGTTTTAACAAATAATTTTACATTTTAGGAATTTAGTTTTCGTAGCTACACATGTCAGAAATTTCGACAAGTTTTTTCGTTCGGGAATATTTTTATTAAGTATTTTTAGTGCACTCTTTCAAACTCGTTTTTTTTTTAATTTTTCTAGTGCACTCTTTCGAACTAATTTTGTAATTTAGGTTTTGAAGTTACACAAGTCAGAAATTTTTACAATTTTTTATGTTGGGGAATTTATCGAATTAAAAATTCCTATACACTTATTAATGCTCTTGTTTCATTATTTTAGTGGTTTTGAGTAATATTCTTACATTTTAGAAATTTAGTTTTTGTAGTTACACCAGTCTGAAATTTCTGCAATTTTTTTTGAAATTTCTTTGATAAATATATTCACTACACTCTTTCGAGCTCATTTTTTCTTTCTAGTTGTTTTGACTAATTTTTTTACACTTTCAGAATTTAGTTTTTGTAGTTACACTAGTAAGAAATTTCGACGGTAGTCTTTCAAGTTCATTTTTTTTATTTCCCTAATAGTTTCGAGTAATATTCTTACATTTCAGGAATTTAGTGTTTATTGTTACACCAGTCAAAATTTTCTACAATTTTTTTTGTTGGGGAATCTTTTTAATAAAAATTTCCAATGTAGTCTTCCAAACTCTTTTTATTTTTGTAGAAGTTTGGAGTAATATTCTCACATTACACCAATCAGAAATTTCAATAAATTTTTTTGTTGGGAATTTTTTCAATGAAAAAAAAGTTCACTGCACTCTTCCAAGTTAATTTTGTTTTATTTTTCTATTTTTTTACTAGTAATTTTACATTTTAGGAATTTAGTTTTCGCAGTTAAACTAGTAAGAAATTTCTAGTAGTTTTTTTCTTAGGGAATATTTTTCTTAAAAATTTCTAGTACACTATTCCAAACTTGTTTTTTTTTAGTAGTTTTTAGTGATATTCTTACAATTTAGGAGTTTAGTTTTTGTATTTACACCAATCAGAAATTTTTACAATTTTTTGTGTTGTGGAATTTATTTAATAAAAATTTCTCTACACTTATTAAAGCTCTTGTTTCATTTTTCTAGTAGTTTCGAGTAATATTCTCACATTTTATGAATTTAGTTTTCATAATTACACCAGTCGAAATATCTACAATGGTTTTTGTTGGGAATTTTTTAATAAAAAAATCATTGCCATCTTCCAAGTTCATTTTTGTTATTTTTATCTCGATTTTGACATATTATTTTTCATTTTAGGAATTTATTTTTCGTAGCTACACAAGTCAGAAATTTCAACAAGTTTTTTTCGTTCGGGAGTATTTTTATTAAATATTTTCAGTGCACTCTTTCAAACTTGTTTTTTTTAATTTTTCTAGTGCACTCTTTCAAACTAATTTTGGAATTTAGGTTTTGTAGTTACACAAGTCAGAAATTTTTACAATTGTTTATGTTGGGGAATTTATCGAATTAAAAATTCCTATACACTTATTAAAGCTCTTGTTTCATTTTTTTTAGTAGCTTTGAGTAACATTCTTACATTTTATCAACTTAGTTTTCATAGTTACACTAGTCTAAAATTTCTACAACTTTTTTTTGTTGGGAATTTCTTTGATAAAAAATATTCACTGCACTCTTTCAAGCTCATTTTTTCATTCTAGTTGTTTTGAGTATTTTTCTTACACTTTCGGAATTTAGTTTTTGTTGTTACATCTGTAAGAAATTTCGACAGTAGTCTTTTAAGTTCATTTTTTTATTTACCTAATAGTTTCGAGTAATATTATTACATTTTGGGAATTTAGTGTTCACTGTTACACCAGTCAAAAATTTCTACATTTTTTTTTTGTTGGGGAATCTTTTTAATAAAAATTTCCAATGCAGTTTTCCAAGCTCTTTTTTATTTTTGTAGAAGTTTGGAGTAATATTCTCACATTACACCAATCAGAAATTTCAATAATTTTTTTGTTGGGTATTTTTTCAATGAAAAAAAATTTCACTGCACTCTTTTAAGGTATTTTTGTTTTATTTTTCTATTTTTTTACTAGTAATTTTGCATTTTAGGAATTTAGTTTTCGCAGTTACACCAATAAGAAATTTCTACTAGTTTTTTTGTCAGGGAATATTTTTCTTAAAATTTATAGTGCACTATTCCAAACTCGTTTTTTCAATTTTTCTAGTAGTTTTTAGTGATATTCTTACAATTTAGGAGTTTAGTTTTTGTGTTTACACGAGTCAGAATTTTTTACAAATTTTTATGTTGGGGAATTTATTTAATAAAAATTTCTCTACACTTATTACGGCTCTTGTTTCATTTTTCTAGGAGTTTAGAGTACTATTCTTATATTTTAGGAATTTAGTTTTCATAATTACACCAATCAAAAATATCTACAATTATTTTTGTTGAGAATTTTTTAATAAAAAAAATCATTGCACTCTTCCTAATTCATTTTTGTTATTTTTATCTTGGTTTTGACAAATAACTTTACATCTTAGGAATTTAGTTTTCGTAGCTACACAAGTCGAAATTTCGACAAGTTTTTTCGTTCGGGAATATTTTTATTAAATATTTTCACTTGCACTCTTTAAAGTTAATTTTGTATTATTTTTCTATTATTTTTACTAGTAATTTTACATTTTAGTAATTTCTTGTAATTTTTTTGTTAGGAAATATTTTTCTTAAAAATTTCTAGTGTCCTATTCAGAACTCAATTTTTAATTTTTTCTAGTAATTTTTAGTGATATTCTTACAATTTAGGAGTTTAGTTTTTTTTATTTACACCAGATCAGAAACTTTTACAATTTTGTATATTGGGGAATTTATTTAATAAAAAAATTTCTATACTTATTAAAGCTCTTGTTCATTTTTCTAGTTGTTTCGAGTAATATTCTTATATTTTAGGAATTTAGATTTCATAATTACAACGATCAGAAATATTTACAATTGTTTTTGTTGGGAATTTTTTAATAAAAAAAAATCATTGCACTCTTCCAATTTTTACAATTTTTACAATTAAAAATTCCTATACACTTATTAAAGCTCTTGTTTCATTTTTTTTAGAAGTTTTGAGTAATATTCTTATATTTTAGAAATTTAATTTTCGTAGTTACACTAGTCTGAAATTTCTGTAATTTTTTTTGTTGGGAATTTCTTTGATAAAAATATTCAGTACACTCTTTCAAGATCATTTTTTCTTTCTAGTTGTTTTGACTAGTTTTTTTACACTTTCGAAATTTAGTTTTTGTAGTTAGACCAGTAAGAAATTTCGCTGGTAGTATTTCAAGCTAGTTTTTTTTTTTATTTTTCTAATAGTTTCGAGTAATATTCTTACATTTTAGGAATTTAGTATTCAATTTTACACCAGTAAAAAATTTCTACATTTTTTTTGTTGGGGAATCTTTTTAATAAAAATTTCCGACGCATTCTTTCAAGCTCTTTTTTATTTTTGTAGAAGTTTGGAGTAATATTCTCACATTACACCAATAATAAATTTCAATAATTTTTTTTGTTGGGAATTTTTTTCAATGAAAAAACAAATTCACTGCACTCTTTCAAGTTAATTTTATTTTCTTTTTCTTTTTTTTACTAGTAATTTTACATTTTAGCAATTTAGTTTTCGCAGTTACACCAGTAAGAAATTTCTACTAGTTTTTTTGTTAGGGAATATTTTTCTTAAAATTTCTAGTGCTCTATTGCAAACTCAATTTTTTTTAATTTTTCTAGTAGTTTTTAGTGATATTCTTACAATTTATTCTTAGTAAAAAAATTTCGCTGCACTCTTTTAGGCTCTATAATTTATTTCCTTTCTTTGTAGCAATAATTTTACATTTTTGGAACTCAGTTTTTATAGTTACACTAGCAACAAATTTCTGCAAGTTTTTTTGCTGGGTAAAGACATTCCACTAAAGTCTTTCGAGCTCAATTTTTTATTTTTATAGTAGTTTTGTATTGGGGAATTTTTGTAATAAAAATGATTCCGCTACACTCTTTAAAGCTCATTTGTTTATTTTCTAATTTGTTTTGAGCAATGTTTTTTCATTTTAGGATTTTAGTTTTCGCAGTCACACCGGTAAGAAATTCGTACAATTTTTTATGTCGGAGAATTTTGTTTTTTTTTAAGAGTTTCTTTGGGAAACTTTTTTAGTAAAAAAATTCCACTGTGGTGTTTCAAGCTCATTTTTTATATTCTTCTATTTGTTTTGAGTATTATTCTTGCCTTTTAGGAATTTAGTTTTCGTAATTACACCAGTTAGAAATTTCTACAATTTTTTGTGTTAGGGAAAATTCTTAGTAAAAAAATTTCACTGCATTCTTTTAGGCTCTATAATTTATTTGATTTCTTTGTAGCAATAATTTTACATTTTTGGAACTCAATTTTTATAGTTACTACAACAAGAAATTTTTGCAATTTTTTGAGTTGGGTAAAGACATTGCACTACGAGTCTTTCGAGATTTTTTATTTTTCTAGTAGTTTTGTGTTGGGGAATTTTTGTAATCAAAAA